>OW119927.1:60903665-63343665 GCA_933210815.1 Meta bourneti
TCCCCACAACACCCTGTCATAGGATGTTTTATCACCAAACGAGGTGATAAGATGCCAAATCGGCTAACCAAGTTAATTTTTCACAGAGCAGTCATATGATTAGTAGTTGACATGCTGGTCACATCTTTTGGAACTCCTCTCATTAGCAATGCTCAATCTACTCCTATTTCAAGTCTATGAATGCAAAAATAAATTTCATTAAATCGTCAACTGAATGCAAGGACTAGGTAACTCGAAAAATGGTACATTTTGAGTTTTTCTTCAATTAAAATAAAGTGAGATTATACAGAATTTGATGAAAAAATACTACGCAGACCTTTTGACTACTTTAGCTCTATCGCCTAAGGAAAAAATAACCATTTATGAAACTGGGATTGGCGGCAAACTGTTCCTTTTTCTCAAAAACCAGAAAAGCACTTGCATTCAGGTGACGAAAAGGTCTGACGCAGCCATTATGCCATAGCATAGCAACGTGAATCAAGTCACCCAGTTGATACTACCAACTAATTTATCATGACTCACTCGTAAAACTACATTTGAGAAATAAAAAGTTTAGTGCCGTATACTCAAGATATAGTCACTTAGTGAACTTTTCTGTACTTGACAGCTTTGGAAAATGGCTATTTAAGAATAGATGATGATATCTAAAATAAAGTGTTTTTGATGAAAGAAAAGAAATGAGACCCGATGAAGCACATTAGTCTCGCGAGTGTGCAGTTAATAAACCTATACTGATCATTTGAAGGATAGATAAGGTGTCACTGGTTCAGCAGACAGTAAAATCCTGATAGTAGTGAGCAAAAAGTTTTTATTAAACTTTGATCAAACACAGATTACGGGAGCTGGAAGAGCTGATGATTCGCTATATTAAGCGGTTAAACTGGCAGATTATTCAAGGTTCAAAGTTAAAGTGTAGAAGTGTAAAATGTCTTATAATTAAAGTGTGTTTCAATTGGTTTAACTCTTTGAGGCACACGATTTAAAAAAATAACCCAAGTTGCACAGAATTGTTTATATACTCATTCAGCTTCAAAATTATTATAAAACATCAAATAACATATTTTTTATTATGAAACGATTTATTCACTCATTATAAATTTTTACGAAGAAAAACATTTGCTGTCATGAAAGACAGAAAATTCACTGCAACACACAATTCGCCAACCTTAATCACAATAGTGTCAACAACTTACTAATGCGTTTCGACATGTGTAAATTTTTGTTTTCAGTTCTTTACACATTTAGCGATAGTTCATAGCATTTCCAACTCAATGAAAAACTTTGAATAAAATATTGAACTGTAAGACTACGAGTAATTTCAACTTTTTGAGGTGGGTTAAAAATATCCCACCATGCATAAAAAGCTAAGAAAAGGTGGGACAGTTTTCAACCCACCTAATCTCAAAGAGTTAAGAATTTTAGTTTCATCTATAATTATAAGAAGTGGCAATATTATCTTAGATACAGTGTACCTTTACCTCTTAGCGTTGTAAATTGTAATTATAAGTTAGGTGCCATATGAATAATTTACCATCAACCACACAGAAATGAAAACATCTAAGCCACTCCCTCATAAAATGATTTATGTTTACTAAGTCATAAGGAAGGATCATATCAAAGGGAGGGATATAATATAGCTGCGAATGCTACAAATTTCTGACCGCAAAAGTTAGCTTCCAAAGGAAGTTTTGATAATTTAGTTTTATCTAACAAAGAAACATTCTTAAAGAAAATTCCGTGCTTTTCTAGAGCTATTGAACTTCCTATACAGTTTATATTAAATTCTTTTTAAGTATGATATTCTTTACTACCGAACTACCGAAAAAATTTGATATTACAATTAGCTCTCTTTCTCTTGAAGTGAGTGTGTTTAGGGCACTGTAAACCTTTTTTTCCAAAGAAAATTTTGCTAAAATTATTCAAGCTTTCGTTTCATATTTCTATTCAAAGTAAAGGAACTGATGTCTTCATTTTAAAATTGTAAAAGTATTCAACGAATTAAAAAACTAATTTAGAGGGTTAATTTATAAACTAAATGAATTAAACCTCTAAGCTTCATGAAATTTCCAAGTAGTGTAGTTTTTTCTGTAATACACATGACTAAATAACCACATCTATTGGTTCAAGGAATCCTACGGAGGATTATATTGGTCAAGATCGAAACTGATTATGTCATGCAGGGTAGACTGCAGGTTCCAGAACGGATAAAGGTGTTCACGGCACGTGTGTACCCTTCTGGAGGTTAAAAACGCATAAAGGTAAAGGAGTTGAACGTATTCAGTCACCTAAACAGCCTTGACTAAGTTCAAAACGATAGCTTTTTAAGGGGGTCTGGGACTCAAAATATGAAAAAAAGTCAAAAAAATTTTTATTATCTTAAAAAATAATATAGATATTTTTGAATAAAATAACACCTACATTTTGTTCTACCATCAGTAGAACCGGAAATATTCGGCTTTTTATAACGACAGCTGCAAATCAAACGAGCCTCACCCATCAGATAATGTAAACAAACTGTTTTGGAGTCTGCGTTCTACTGTTTCAGCTCTATTTTTTTCTAACTCAAATAAACTACACTACGAACACTTTTGAAGGGGTCTGAATTGATTATCGTAATATTCTCACTGTTTTATTGTTGAATTTGAACGTTTTCGAATTTTCGGTACTATCAATATACTTCAATAACGCTTTCCATAAAGGACTAGGCGGTTCAGGAAAGCGACGATGAAGTCCACGAATACTTTTAAAAGGTATAGGAAAAAGGTCCAACTTGCTAAAATTAAATTAAATGAAGCAGTAAAACTAAGAAGTAATACACAATACTATCCAGGAGGATTTTAAACAAACAAAAAGTATGCAAAAGTGCTTTTTAATAACTTGAATATTTTCATAATTTTAAACGCTCTTTTTCTCCTTTTCTGTTAAATGGATATAACTTAAAAACTACTTGTCATAAATGAATGAAATTTTCAACAATTACTTTTCAAATATATTTCTTTAATTTTTCTACAGCAATTATGTATATATATATTATTATTTTTTCTATAATTTTTCGAACTTTGTATACTATGTGTTTTATGTAGTTTGTGAACAAAATATTTTGTTTTATTTTTCTAACTGTTTTAACCAAAAATCACGAAGACAGTTTAAAGTATGAACTTTTAGGAGTCAATTAGTGCAAAAATGAAGTGATTTGTTATAAAATATTTTAAGATATATCAATTTTGCCCAACGTCAAAATTTTTTAATTTTTTAATTTTAATAAAAAAAATTTGAAGTTTTGAAAATATAAAATAGTTATAATTGCAAAATACAATGTATACCCACAGAAAAAATTTCAGAACAAAAACTTTAAAATTGAAGATTTTAGAATTTTGAGTCCCGGACCCCCTTAAGATGTATTTATTGTTATACAAATAGAGGCACCCATCATCCAGTGCTTTTACAGTTGTATAAATTTGAGTCATATTGCATTGGAACACATTTTTACTTGAAAACTATGATAAGTGTATTCTTTCATCTCCTTACAAGCCAAAACGCTATGATACCAGGCGTCGGAATACGAAAATGTGATTGTACACTACTAGAATCCATTACAAAACTTTTCATTTCTTTCCGCACACTTCCCCAGAAACCTCACGTCAGCAAAATTTTAATGCGAGATGTGGTATATGCTGTGTGCCCGCCGGCAACTCATTTTTGTTGGGGGAAGATTCGGGTGTGTAACCATCGCTTCGCTAAGTACGGCAGCTAAAGCGAATTTAATGCAACCTGGAGGGGGAAGGATTTTTAATCTGTACGATGACTTTACCCTAAAGCTTTTAAAAATAGTTGCAGAACTTCGTGGGAGAAATGTGCACTCGTTCATGTTTTCGGAATGATGAAGGGGTTGCCCTGACAGCCGAACCATTTCTATCGGGACACGTGAAACTCGCAAGGGATGTGTAAATATTAGAAACGAAAAATGAGATTTAGATGGATTTTCAGCCTCCCCAACGTAGAAGTGTTATTTTGTAACTCAAGCAAGCATATACGGTAACTAAGCAACGATTTAATACAAGTCATGTAAGTAGGAGCCAATTTCACTTGCATACAATATATTCAAACCATCTCAATGACCCAAAGGAAATTTAGTTTCTCCATATTGTAAGCTCTTTAATACTTTAATATGTACTTATAAGCTGCCTTCTGGTGTAGTGGTTATAGAATTTGTCTGACAATCAATGCGTGCTGGGTTCGAATCTCGGTTTGAAAGCACTTATATGTTTGTTATTGCCCCTGTTGCGAGCAAAGTCAGTTTTCCCACTGGTTCTCCGACAGTTAGCCCCTTGTTATGGAAAAGGCTGATGAGGTCAGTGGTTAGACATTAAAAAATATTTACATGTAATGATGCAAAAGTAAAATGTGGTCTGTCGTATCTCAGCGTATTAAATACTAAATTTGTAAAATTAAACACAGAAATTGATGCAAAAGTTTAGTGGTTGTGAAATGAAAAGATCTGCTATAGCTGTCGGTAGGTAGTTGGAGTAAATAGTTGGATTTAAGCATTAACCCTATAAGTATTTCCGACGGGATAATTCGTCCATCAAGATCTGAACAATTTTGCTAATGACGAGATATCTCTTCATCAAGATACATTATAACAATTTTTTGATGATTAACTAGATCAAGATCAAGTCAGTTTTCTTCTGGTAACGAGATGCCTAGTCCATAAAGATCAGGTCCCTTTTGCAAATGACGGGATACCTCATTGAACCACCACCAGGAGGGTTAATAGAGAAAATAATGTGTAAAAAATGGTTCCCTTACGTTAAAAACTGTATAATGTAGCAGTGTTATTTAACCTAACAAATTTTTCCCCAACTCAAGTTTATGTGGCATGTATAGAAAAAGCAATCTTTTTCATAAAATGGTTGGTTCAAAATCCTTCACTTCTTTGATAAAGTTAGTTTGTTTTACATCTGAAAAAACTTGCATATTTATTAAAAAACAGATACAATATATTCACTTTAAAAGTACTTTTTGAATTAAACTGAAAAGGACAAAATATTTATAACTTCCGAGATAAAATTTCTTATCGTCTAGTGAACAATTTTTATTTATAACAAAATTTTTGTTTACATTTTTTGTGAAGAGAAGAGTTACCTTTGTTGAGAAATATTTAAAAAATAAAGGCAGTCACTTGAATTAACGTCGCATTGGATCAACCTACCGGGCTATTGGCAATGGTCTGGGATATACACCAAAGGAAAAGATCCGAGGACAACACCTCGTAATTTTAAACCACGCTCAGATGACGAACTAAATCTATCATGTGACAATTTTTAAAGTTTAAATTCTGATTGATTTATTTTACATGGTAGGTAGGTAGATATTTCAATTAACGTCGCACTGGATAAGCACAACGGGCTATTGGCGGCGGTTCTGGATCAGTCCCAAAGGGAAATATCCAAGGACAACACCAAGTAATTTTGAACCACGGTCAGATGACGAGGACACACCTGAGCTGGCACCCCACTCTCCAAACTGCCACACCACGCTAACGTTTTAGTTTACATGGAATTATTTTACAAAGATTCATTTCAAGAACAGGAATCGACGAAGCACTGGTCTGGTAGCTGAGTCGTTAAAACCCTGGTCCTAGGAAAAGTCCGTAGAGGAACGAAAGGAACTATTGTCAGAGTTGAAGTTTCACTAAATTCACAGTTCAAGCAATTACTATAGAAAAATCAACTTAACTAGAATTAATAGTTTTGACTATAAAGTGACAAATCAATGTTAGAAAATGTGGGGGAAATATGAAACTTTAAACGATAACATTCGAAACTATCATTTGTGTGAATGGTACAATATTGTATGTCAAGATAAATTTAGTTGGGTATAGCAATTTTGAGTTATAATGGCTTAAAATGGATAAATAAGTTGAACTGGGGCGAAATTATTTAGATTACCATCAGCTGAAGTGGTTGTAATCTTAATATCCACGTGTCTATACTATCACTATATTTGTACAAACATATTTTCTTAATATCTAGCAATCTACTATATAATATTAGCATACGTTTGTCCATGTCTTAGTTTCTATGATTTTGGCATATGTACCCATATCTTAACATCAATCTATATAAATAAGAATGGAAGTGTTTGTACATTGAATATTTTCGACTAATTTCAAGTTTTCAATCCGTTTTAGGCATTTCTGATGCAAAATCCGTCTCTTGAGTGTCTGTCTGTCTGTCTGTCTGTCTGTCTGTCTGTCTGTGTGTGTGTGTGTGTGTGTGTGTGTGTGTGTGTGTGTGTGTGTGTGTGTGTGTGTGTGTGTGTGTGTGTGTGTGTGTGTGTGTGTGTGTGTGTGTGTGTGTGTGTGTGTGTGTGTGTGTGTGTGTGTGTGTGTGTGTGTGTGTGTGTGTGTGTGTGTGTGCCCGTACTACGCCCAAACGGTTGAATATATTTTCATGAAACTTTGTATACTGCGAGTACTTACATTCATTTAGTGACTGAACTTGGTTGCGTTAGTCCGTCTTCCTGTTCTACGCCTGATTTTGTGTCTGTGTGTTTATACAAGTATCACATAAATTTTATTCCATATATCTGAATACAATATCCTTTTTTTAAAACATAATATTTTAGATTAGTGAATACATTATTTAAATTTCCTTTGTTTATATATTTAAATAAGTTGCATGTTAAAACAACTGAGTAACTATACTTAAACCAACCGTAATTTGGCAGTTTTGGAGTAGATCGAAGGTATATTGAGCATTGCAATTACTTGGATTGTTTTACCAGTGCTGTGAAAAATCAATTATTTTTCCAAAAATTATTCTTACGGAATTTAAATTCTAATACTTTATTTTCAGCGCTATTTTTTCTTTACGAAATATAAAAAATTCTGAACATTTGGGACAACCGATGAATAGAACATTAGAAATAAAATATGCAGAACAAGACCTTTTAAAATATTACTGGTAACTAATATGGCAATCTTGGTATTTTTTTAATCGTTTGCTTTTTTAAAATGTGTGTCCGTTATATTTCAAGAATGTATTTTGTAGTGAAAAGAACAGATACATTCATTAGTTTTCGTTCGAAGCTTTTTATAATCTGTTTTAAGATGTATTTCTACATTTTCAATTTGATTTTTCGTTCAATAACTGTAATCAAGGTAAGTAATGGTTTAATTAGTTTTTAAAACAATTTTAATCTTTTTATGATAATTTTGGGAAAAGCTTTTGTTTTTTAAATGAAATACAAGGCATTTATGTATATGCATTCTCTGAACTATTCTATGCATTCTGGGTAACATTGGCACTCTATAGCTTCTGTCTTACTAAAAATTTAAATTTTACAAAATGTAAAATGTTAAATGACAATTATTTACATTTGTGAAATTGTGTATTTAACAATCGTGTACCTTTATTAGAGTGTGGTAGTTCTTACATGTGATGAATAGGAATTGCAATTTATTAACGAAAGTAGGGAACCAATTTAACCGTAGTAACGCCGAGTAATTCTGTTAATGTGATAATATTTCTAAGTAATCGTATAACGTAACAAAGCAATTTGAAGTAACATTTTACGGAACTCTAAACTAGGTATGCCCAAAATATAGTACATTTCTGTTAAGGAACGAAGAAATATATAAGAACTAACTCTCCTATTGAACATGAAACTTTTCAGTCTGTTGTTGTTCGTGGGAGGATTAAAAAATGGTACGAGAGAGAAAACTAATGGCGTACATAATTCTCATCATTTATGTTTTGCTTTCCGACGAATATAATGGCTTTCAAGCTTTTTGTTGCATTTAAAAGTAGCAGTACTTAAGCCTTTTCCCTCTCTTTTCAAACTTAATCTCTGATTTCACAAAGGCTTGGAGGTTAAAGCAATAAATTGGTGTAAAATTACTATGCTCGGGATTATAACGGCGTGAATCATGTGGAATCGTTTCAATAGCATTTTTTTTTTGCTTTTCATATGAATGCAAAAAAATGAAGCGATAGCTTATGTAAACACATACTATTCTTTAAAGAATGTCTCAATGAAGTATATAATATTCTCTGCACGCAAAGCACTTTTTCTTAATAATGTTACCACTTCTCGAATATGTAAACCTGTTTTTGTTTGTTATCAAAGTTATCCCTTGTGCCCAATGGGAAAATTTAAATGGTAAAGAAATGGCTTGTTCTTCGAATGTTTTTGGAAGTGTAAGCACGGATTAAATAATGTAAACCGATTTTATTTCTAGAACAAATTAAAGTTAAAAAATTCATCTTCAATACTGTATTAAATCTTGGTAAACTTTCATTTTGAAAATTACCTTTGGGGTGTTGTCCTTTCCATTTGCGGTTATCTATCAAGATACTCTAGAAGCGGTTTTTAAAAATGGTCCTTTAGTTTTGTCTAATGCAACAGTTTTTAAATGGATTTTTTTTTATTAATCACTATGAGTTCTCATTTTAAGTTGTAATGTGGTAAATCTTTTGTGTAGAATGTTTGTACTAACTAATAGGGGGTTAAACGTCTTTGTAAAAATTTGTCTTTGTATTGATAAAAGTTGTATTAAAAATTTATACATGTATCAATTTTTTGAAATTTCGTATTATCCCAAAATCTGGCATTAGTTCTTAAAGTTTTCTTTGTCAAAACCTTTGATATTAATATTATTATTACTATTTATATAAATTTGAAAGTTTGAATTCAATCCAAGTATAGAATAAAAGAAAATAAAGGAAGAAAATTTGGCTTACTATTTCCAGTTTTCGAATTGGGAACTCTTTTTGAGCAAAACCATACATTCAGATTTTATATCCCATCAATTTTAACTTTACGTAATAACTTTCCCTATTGATTTGTTACGACTCAACTTCAACATTTGTTTTCCCACATGTTGAGGCTGGGTCCTAGCATTTTCTAAACGCTATTTATTTGAATAACTATAACTTCTGGCTTTAAAGCATTGCGCGAGGTGAAATAAATCAAGTGTTGCTTCCTTGAGAAGTACTTGGATTTGAACAGGACATTTATTCCATATTCCTTTTGTTTTATTATCTTTCACTTGTTTTGGCAGCTATAAATTTCCTATTTCTGGTGGTATGTTGAGTAGATGGAGCTCCTTGTTTACTTTTTTTGTTTTAGTATTTGTAGTTTCAAGAAATCTGAAAGATTTCAAAATTCATCTTGCTCCTTGTGGAGAACATTTTGAAGATTAAAGTGATCAAAAAAAGTTTTAATCTATGAAGCACTTCTTTAGATTATGGAAATAATAAAGTTTCTAAAGTAACTACGTTTTAGTGAAAAAAGTTAAATGATTATTTTCTTTGTTTCATAAATCCAGGCTGAATTACCCGGCGTTGCTTGGGTTGAAATGGTTAAATTTTACTTGAAAAGTGAATTAGAATAATCACTTTTCTTTCACAGAAAAATGCAATCATTTAAGTTGTACGGAAAATAAATTTTAACTTTTTCATAGCTTCTACACTATACTTCGGACGCAAATATATACATTTAATTCCTGAATATATTGCAATACGTAAAAGATTAAGACATAAATACAAAAAGAAACAAAATTCCGACGAAAAAAGGCAGAATTCTAAAAAACGAGATGCGCTAAGTGCAGTTTCAACTGCTTCTGTTTAAATACACACACAATCAAATCGTTGCGCTCACTGGGTAATTGACCATTGGTAAGAACCTCCTTGATCTCCGTCCAAGTCGGATTGCAGGTGAAGGTGATATATAAGTCTGGTCTCCCGTACGTCCTCACGTACGTCATAGCATCTTGCGTGTATTCGTGCATGTGTCTGGGACTGCCTATAAATGTAGCTGGTAGTATGACTAAGGCACCGAGGTTTTCAACGTTCCCGTCATTTGCCACAGCATCTCTCAGGTGAATATATTCGTCAACTCTCAGTTTATGTTGATTTAGACGAATATAAAGGAGACGCACACTCTCGACTTTTGCGTATATATCGACGATGAACTGATGAAGCAATTGCCTGCAGTTAATACGTGGTTCTGCTCAGTATCTCGAACTATTAATCTGTACGCATAGAAATTCATCGCTGAAACTTTCTTGGTGGTTGTTTCACCTGTTCTTGGGTTGATCTGCCTCAGATTAAAATGATATCCATCTTCACCATGGGGAATATCACTGGGTACTGCAGGGCATCGTAAGATCGATGTGTTTCCGAAATGCGCTGCAATGATTCACCTCGTCGTTGAATTACGATATTCCGTTGATGAAACTCATCGCCTGATATAACCTCCGCGACTTCATCTGCTTGAGGAGAGTTAAAGCGCCGCTCGTGTTCGCCTGCTGGTCTTCGGTCTGCTCTTATGACTACTTTATATTCATCTGTAGGCATGTGTTCCAATGCTATTTCAAACGTTTTAAACAGATTATTGTGCTCATGAAATATCCTCTGTAAGTTTAACACAATCTGACGTCTTGTTCCCGAGATGTAGGAGCACCTCTGATCAGTTTCCATTTGTTCGTTTTGAATAAAATATTGTTGTAGAAATTTTGGTGGTTGATCTGGCAGCGGAAGCAACGATCCCGCTCTATGGTAAATCTACCCTTCCACCTTGAATGTCGACGGAAATCCGAGCTGTCCAACAACTGATGTGGTGCCGAATGATGTCATTTGGAAACATGAGTTGTATTTTCTGATGTTACTAAGAAAATGCTTCGACTCTGACGTATCTCCTGATCTGTAAGTCAAAAGGTCTTGTGGTGGTGGTTCCAGTTGGCAGAGTTTAACTTTTCCATTTTTGCAGCAAATACCAGTAGACTCTGATTTAAACTTTTTGGCTTGACAGTAAGTACACACCATTTCCATTTTCCCGATGGTAACACTTGAATGCAGTGAGTAGTCTTTATGTGAATCGTAGTGGAATGCTTCCAATGCTAAGCTAAAATGGTGCGCAGTCTGTGATCGTTTGGCTCTATCTCTCTCATCCTGTAGTCAGGTCTGACGCTGCTGTGCCATCTCTGTTGCTCTAGATGTAGTAGCTATATTTATCTTATCCTGTAATTGGGTCTCACGCTGCAGTGCCGCCTCTGTTGCTGTAGATGTAGTAGCTCTCTCTCGCAATCTCAAGTCTTCTATTCCTCTCCTCGGAAGTTTCTTGACTACGCTTATCTTTCATCATTTTAACCGTTGACTGCACTTGGCCGATCGCCTTCCCCTTCCTTGGAGGCATTGCTACAGCAAATAAATCTGGAAAAGAATACGAAAAAAAGTTATTTCATAAAATAAGCAAAAGGCACACTCTCACTGAGCAATGAAATCTATTATAGAATACAATAAAAAACTAAAATGAACGAAAAAGCAAATTTAAAATTATAAAGTACTTACATCAGTTTAGAAATATAAACCCAAAATATACACTATTGCTGTCAAATAAAGTAGGAAACACTTATACAATCAAATAAAAGAGCGAAATAAAACTGCCAGATTCACTGAAAGATGATAAACTAGAAGACTTACCGAGTTAGCTTCCTTTAAATACGACCAGCTAAGAATCGAGTGGGTGCTGGAATGTTCTCCACCATGAGTCCAAAGAAGTTTCCGCTTCCCCAACTTTTTAGAAAGTTCTACAAAGTTTTAGAAAAAAAGTAAACATTAATTCTGGTGCTGCCAAATACCGAGTAGCAAAATTACGCTTTTATGATCAATGAGTTTTTCGTTTGTGCTTGGGTTAGAAATAAATGCAATCGGTGTAGACAAATTAAACTGAATAGATAAAAAATTTTCAAAAAGCAGAAGGTCGATTTTACAGAATTTTTAAGATAGAAAATCATTGCTTTCAACGGAGGATTCACATGTATCTATCTCTTCCGGACATTTTAAAATAAGTTACACGCCTTACCTGAAAAGCTTATGAAACAGAATTCTACAAGTCATTACGTTTTCAATAAATTATTTAAGGAAAGTTAGTCGAAATATACACCAAAACTTTCCTTGAAAATCATCCTTGAACTCCTGAAAACCTTTCCTTGAATTTCCTTGCAAAAATAAATATTTTAAATACTTTTCTCATCCATAAAATATCTATAATCTATTTTCATCATGGGAAGAACTGAAAATTCAGTTTAAACATAAATATTGTAATTTAATTTGTTTCGGAAAAAATTGTTTTTTGATCAACACTGGTGTAAAGCAATCATAGCTGCCTAAAGCAATCAATCTATGCTTAATGTTATTTCTATGGCGATTTCGAATAGTTTTTAGTCCCTTAGGGCCAATAGAACGGGGGTCAAGATTTAGCCTATGCTGACAGCAGTGTTCTAAAGAATAAGTGTACCAAATTTGGTGTGGATTGGTCAAACGGTGCAGATTAGTATATATATATATATATATATATATATATATATAGATAGATAGATAGATAGATATATAGATGATGACCGAAGAAATAATATTGAAAACTGAAGCGCATCTGCGAGGTTTAACCCAAGAATAGGCGTTGATGTTTTTGATGAACTTATCAAAACTATTGTCTTCCAAATAGATGGGGTGCCAGGCCATTATGAAACAAATGTCCGTGATTACATGTATGAAACTTTCTTGGGAAGATAAATAGAAATAGATCCAACGAGAGATTTTGTGCTCCATAGTCATCCGACCTTACACTCTCAGATTTTTGAATCGGCAGAAACTTGCGCATCACGAAAAGTGTTAATATCTCAAAGCCCCATAACTCCAGGGGTAATCAGCCTATGGGGATAAATGACCAACCATCGTGTAGAGGAAGTTGGGTCGCGCCGACCAGTCCCACCTCTGATTATACCGCGTGGTGGGGGAAATTACTCAAATTTCGGGCATTCGCTGGCCTGTTTAACCGCTGTAACTTCAGTCCTAATCGACGGGTCGTGGTGAGTGCGTGCTTAAATTGAAGAGAATGACGAGTTCTACAATTCCATTTGACTAGTTGGCAATTTAAACCATTTGTGTAAAAATTGTGTGCAGTGGAAAGTGACGATTTGTCGAAGATTTCACTATGAAGCCAAAATATCACATTAAATTTCAATTGCGGCATAGGAAAAGTAAACAGGTTGAAAGAGCAGTTCAAGACGAACAAAATTATATCAAGAAGTCTAAACCAAGACAAGAGCGGAGAGATCTAGAGCTTACAAAAGACGCAAGAAGGAGCAGGCCCGCGTACGCGGCGACGTCGCTGGACCATCTAACGACCTGCCACCACGCTTGGAAACACCACCATCGACCTCACTGATGTCGATGCTGATGTCAGGAACATCAGCATCGACCATGCCACTTGTCTCGTACTTTAGATGTCACAGACCCATCATCCATAAGGTCGCCATAGAATACTAAGCATTGTCCACACTCTAAAAACACTGTTATGTATCCACCAAAACTGGCTAAATAAATAAATGTCAAACCCGCGGTCTTCATTTCACCAGTGACTCATTTACCAATTATTCCGCCCAAAAGTATTCACGAACAAGACCTTACGTACCGTAAGGTCTGTGCCTACCCGCTTTTTGTGGTTGGTTTTGTTAAACAGAAGTTTACAAAATTAATATTAACAGCATTAATCAACTTAAAGAGCGGCAGCACGACTAAGATTCCACCTGGTATCTTGGAAAATGATTTTTTGTAATACCACTGAACATTGAGATTTGTCTGTTGATCGGTAAGAGAGCCATACTGAATAAATATTCATTGTTTGCAGTGCTTTATTCATATCTAACACAACAAGAGGTATTAAGTCACTGAGATTGGTCGTTATTTTAGAAACCTGTACTTGAAAATACAAGAAAATCTAAACAAGAATTCAAGCATGTTCATTTATTGAAGCCAAATCTTCAGTTAGCGTTGGGATACTATTTAGACGCTGATTTGAAAAACAGTTACTCATCTTTCATTACCGCTAACATTTGATGTTTTATCAAGAAACACTCAACCGTTTATTTTGAGTTCCGCTTCAATAGAAACTAATCTTCTAAGCTTTATTTTAAAATCAAAGCTGTCATTAATAAATATAGAAAAAATTGTACATGAACCAAATGTGTATTAATAAACTCTTCTTGATGGCAACTCTTAAAACAAAAATTGATCAGTTCAAAATGTTTTTATTCTTGATGATATGGCAGAGCTAATTTCTTGCAAAATTAGCTTTAGGAATAGTTATAGAATTTAATGCATTCCTAAAATGGTTCAAGAATAAAGTTCATGCAAATTAGTATAAAAGCTGTTCATATGTTTATGAACATGTAAGTTAACTTTTAATATATCCTAAGCAGTGAATTATTTATACAAGAATATGATTGATCACATTATTATTGACATTATTTATATTTTGTACTCTAAATGTATCCATTCATTACAGGTCACATTAATCTTGTTGAATTTAAGACACGCACTGCAGATGAGTATGTAGATTACTTAAATACCTGAGTTTCCCATTCCGAATAGTTAAGAGTAAGTTATTCATACCTAAGACAATTTGTCTTGATTATCTCAAGGTCTTAAATTAAAAATCGTTTAGGAAACATATTTTCCAAATTAAATTCATTATATTCACACCACATACTTTAAAGTTTTGATGAAACACTATTCACTAATGCGTAACATTTATCAAAGCACCATAAATAGAAGGTTTTCTGAAAATTGACTTCACAATTTTAATTGCATTGTTTTAGAACAAGTAGCATAATACACAGGTATTACGCATTTAGTATTCAACAATCGACACAAGAAAAAATGCCTTATTAACGGTTTCAATACCATGTACCTAAAACTATTACAATACTGCTAACTCTTATGTATGAATTTTCTATGAAAATTATTTTTGTCTTTGTGTTTTGCATACTCATTTCAGATAATGATTTTGATCGTATAAATACATAGCTATATATCAAGCTGTATTAAATCTTTTCATTGAAAAGCAATTAGACAATTTTATGTATATATACATATATACATGTGTGCTATCAATTTTTTCAATTCTCTAAAGTAAATTAATAATTTAGTATTTCTGTTTGAATCATTTTTTCTTTTTTTCTGTACCTTCCTTAAAAATTTCATTCTGTGATCCTTTACACACTTCTACAAGCAAAGTCTGCACATACTTTTTAATATTATATTTAAGTATTTTTAATCAGGGCTGTCATCATTTTCTTCCTTAGAAGTTTTAATTATTTCAGAAAGAACAAAAAATCAGAAATTACCATCATTTCGGGATATCTTATTCTTTGGACGGAAAAATTGCACTAATTATGCACTCAGTACTAGTGAAAAAAAATTGCACGTTCATGTAACTAAATTTTAATCCGAAATAATATTATATTGCATTTCCCGCATTTTTTATAAGCAGAGTTTCTACTTTAAACGATGCACTATTAGCGTCAAAATAAACGGTGACTGACATAAAAATTACAGCTAAAATTTCACATCTTTCATATAGCGTAATTAAATTGAAAACAAACAAAAGTATCTTGATATTGGAGAACATTGTAACACTTTTCCTCTAACATGACAGCCAAAATAAACATGTCTTGAATAATACTTAAAATAAAATAAAAGGACACGCTATTGAAATATTCCCATACATTAATACGGCTTATAACTCTAGCAGGAGCCAAGTAGGTAGAGTTGAGGATTAGCAGCAGAAGGATTCCCAGTTCGATATTTCATCCAACCAAAGACCATCGTGTACTTGGGGCTGGAGCCCGTTAAATCGGTCGTGGCCTCAAATTTCCTCAAGTTGGCATGGTTTGTAAGTTTGGAGAGTTGGGTGCTAGCTCAGATGTTGACCTGTTAATTTCGGATCTTTCCTGCCGGGATTGATCCCCGAACGTCAACAATAACCAGTTATGGTGCTCCATTGCGACGTAAATTGAACAACCTACTTAGCATAATTTTTGTAAAATTAACACTAAATATATTTTACTCTGGCCACCTACCTGTTATATTGCTCATAACATCATAGCATATCCCATACAGTAGGTCCCGTGTTTGAATCCATGTCTGGTAATCGTATGGATGTTGGTTATTGCCCTGGTTATGAGTAATGGCGGGTGTCCACTGGGTGATCCTTACAAATAGTCGCTTCTAGTGCCTAAGTGGTCAGTATCCGGACATTTAAAAATATTTTTTCGCTGTGTGTGAATAGTTTAAATAATTGCATGTCGTATCTGAGTGCGCAGTATGTTTGCAAATACCAAAAAATAAGCACATTTGACAATTGCGTTCTAGATTTAATAATTTAAAAATAGATTGAAATAAAGATTATATGCACTCGTTTTTTGGATTCAAGTAATTCGCACTACTTAAGTGCATATATGTTTTACAAGCATATTATCGAAATAAGATAGCAGACAGGTTACAAATTTATTTTCTGTTCATTAAATAAAACGTATAAATGAAAATTCTTTAGCCTTAAAAATACAGAGTTTATATAAATTTTACCAATCGTAAGTGATTTCTATTTATCTTCGGATATGAATTGTGTTCATCTGTGTGTGTGATATCTCAATAGATCTAGATATATCTAGATATCTCATCCATCGAAATCTTGTTAGTTTTGATAATGACGAGATACCACTTCGAGACAACCGCTAGGAGGATTAAAAAAAACTAGAAAATCGTAGAGAACTTCATAAATTTTTAAATTACGCAAGCTTCCTTTTTTCCGTATGTTTCGCAATTGTAGAGTAATTGGAAGGAGGAATATATCACTGTAATGTATGGTTAAAAATTATATTGCCAAATTACATAAAATTTAATAACAATACTATCACAAAGAGATTTTATAAAATATCTATATCTATTTTTCAAGGGAGCAAGCAAATAATTTTTATTCACGAAAATTGCTATGAAACGGTTTTCAGGTAACTCCATAGATAATTAACTACCATAAGCACTTTGAGGGAAATATTTAATGCATTTATTTTCATAGTGCAAAATCGTTTTAGACAATTCTAACTAAAATTCCCAAAAAAATATTTATAATCAACTGGCTCAGCAAACAATGGAGTATTTAATTTGTTTTTCAAAAAATAATTTTGGAGCAAGTTCTCGATAATTTGCTAGCAACCCATTCAGAAAGGCTCTTACATTGTTTTATGTAATCTGGAAAATGAAAAATTTAAATAGAGATTCTGTTTTGGAAATTCACGATGAAAAAGGACTATTACAATTAAGTGACAGAATAATTCACACCTATGTTACTTAAGCGTCCTATTTAGTTTAACCATTTTGATATGCACAAATGAGCAGTAATATTTAGGTTTTTACACCAGGTACCACGTAATTGTTGCTCCAAATAAAACAAAAAGCTCTTGTAAGAGCTTCCACGACCAATCAGGTTACACATTTGAGTATGCAATTGTGTTGTTTTTTATACCATTATTGCATTTTTGGCAATTAGAATGTTATATTTAAGATGTACACATAAAATAATATTTATATTTATTTAGCTCAAATGTAGTGTGCTCTATATCAATATACTGTATATTTTTCATAAAGTGTCCTAAAAAGATGACACGAAAACCAGGTGTGTGTGGTGTCAATATGTGATGTAATTCAGCACTCAATATCCTAAAGTAAACTAAAAGTTATCCCATCTGCAACGTCTAGATAGTGAGGAAAGATTTACAGTCATATTGATCGTAATGTTATGTCTAGATAGGAATTGATTGTCGCCTTTGATCTTAGTGTCATCCTGTTCTTGCTATGCCATTAAGGTGCTATATCTTACGTCTATTTCTTATCCACTAAATATCAAACCGCAATATATAAATAGAACACAAAAATGTTATTAAAACGGAAACGTCCACTCACAACATAAAATAATATATCTTGGTGGATCAACGACAAAATTTTGAATTTACAAGCAATTAACGATAATGTAAATTCCATTATATATTGATCCCATTAAATAGTACATTAAATATTTCATCAATATTTTACATGAATGTTTTTAGTGGATTGCAATTAACCCTCCAAGTGGTTTCGATAAGATATTTAGTCCATCAAGATCTGAGTAATTTTCCTAATGACGAGATATCTCGTCATAAAGATTGCCGACTGAATGATGAATGAAGATATTGCCATTTTATAGGATAACTAGATCACGATCCGGCCAGTTTTTTTAATATATATATATATATATATATATATATATATATATATATATATATACACATATATATAATAACCTGTAAGGTTAACTGTAACCCGTAGGTCGCAGTATATTTAGCCAGTATGACCGCAAAAAATAACCGTAAAGTGACAAACCAAACTTTACGGTGAATATTTTAAATCTGAGATTCAAATGCATTAAAATATCCAAATGTCATGTGTTGTCACATGTCATGCCACATGCCAAATTTTAGGTGGCATTAAAACCAGTTTTCCTTTTTTGGAAGAAAACTTGTTTCCAGAATGTCTCTAAAATATAATTGAAAAATATATTGATAAAAAGATTATGTTGTAGAAGCAGTTATTGAGTTTTTAAAACTAATAATTCGCACCTCATTAATATTGGTATTTTAAAATTGTAGGGGAGTTTTTATGTTTTTTTTTCACTTAATATAAATTATTAAAAGCGCAAATAATAACCTTTATAAACTTATTAGTAAAATTGAGGGTACAGTGCTGATAACCGGATGCGATTAACTGGTAGATAAACTAAGGGTAACCAAATCACAGGCAACATAAGTTTTAAAATCAGTGATTGAAAATTATCTCTAAGAAAGTATCATAAAATATTAATTATGTTAATAACAAATTAAATTTATTTAGAAAACGTTTTTAAGAGGAACTGTGATTCAAGTTAAGATAGAATTTTTTATGTAGAGACAGACTTATTTCTATCATCAAGATATTGTGGCAATATGTTTATAAATTTCAAAATTACGAACTTAACCAAGAACATTTATCTTATTCATTTATCTAATTTATCATTTATCTCTTATCATTTATCTAAACTTAATGCATCGAAATTAGGGCATAACGCCCTACGCGCATGCTAGGGTAAAAAGTTCTTTTCGCACAAGGAAACTTTATTTAAATTCACGTTTCTCTCGTTACTAATGTATAACTGAAATCTAACAAACTTACGTCGACTCTATACGTATCAAACTTTTGAAATGAAAATATTATAAAAATGTGATTTACACCTGAACGATTAAGGACAAATTAATTGATCTTTGTTATTTCGTAATTATATCGCGCAAAGTAATCAATCTATTTAATTCAATGTTGGGTAATTTCAATTGAAAATAAGAGGCTATTTATTCTATAACATGATTTTTATTAGACAAGGTACAGAAACTTAACACAGGAAAGTACATGCTAAAAACAATGATTTACTTTAGGTCGAGATTCTACGGAATGTGAGGCATCTTTCAAGTACAATAATCAAAGATTGATTGTGTTTATCAGATTATAACCGCATTCCATATTTAAGAACTATCTTTCAAAACTTTTATCTCAAATGTCATGTAATTGCTGATTATTTAGTTTCAAGAAAAAAAATATATAAATTTCAATTATAGAAGACAGTGGGCGCAGGTAGTATACAAATATATACTGATTTTACACAAATATATCAGACACACACTTTTCTGTTGGGAAATTCAATCTCACCCTTCTTTGAATTGGAAGACGAAAGTAATTTTTATTACGTTCTATCACAGCAAACCTCCCTCTATACTGAAGTACTACAAAACTCGATTGAAAAGATAAATCGATACATTCACTCGAGAAATGCTCCCCAACCAATATCGTATCGATGCATCTCGGTTTTAGTCCCACTAAAAGTAAAGGAAGATATCAAGTCGGAGAGTAAAAAACATTTTCGCCCACCCAGATCCTTCCCTCTGATCCTTATTATCTCCGACACAAGCAACTTTTCTACTCCGACTTAGAAATTGCGATTTCTCTTCCGAATTTATGCCTCATAGCTAAGCGGATTATTTTTGTCGACCCCAACAAAGCAACGAAAATTTCAAGGTATCGAGGTATTCAGTCAGAGATGAAAACAGAGCTTGGTTTTCCTCAGTGTAGTTACCTTTTTCCGAAATCTGTACACATTTCTAATACCCTGTTGTATTTGGAAAATTGTCTTCTTTTCTTCCCATCTTACAGATTTTATTTTTTATAAAAAAGAAATGCAAGAGTTGATGGACAACTAAGAATGGAAAAAGGTGAAAATGTCACAAAGAGTTTTTTAGTTCAAGTGAACAGTTCTAACTTCGTTTGGTACAGTAATCTTGTTATTCGGCATTGTAGGCTTTGGTAACATTGCCTCCATGAACAAAACTGTTTTCGGGATATATCACTATAAATTTAAACACATTTTCTCAACGTTTTATTTGGTGTATTTATTTAAATAATTCATGCACTTTTAAGAATTTTGGAAATAAGGAAAAATCTGAGATTTCTTTAAGATTACTAACTCCCCAATGAAATCGTTAGTTGAGACTCCCAAAACTTTTTATGTAGAAAGCATTTTTGATTATAATGATTCATATGAAATGTTTAACATACGTAGTGAATCACAGATATGATATCGTCATCTGACCGTGGTGCAAAATTATGTGTTGTCCTCGGATCTTTCCCTTCCTATTTGATCCTGGACCGTCGCCAATCGCCCGTGTGTTGCTCCAGTGCGATGTTAATTAAATACCTATATACCGCAGACATGATAATGCAATTATGGTGCTATACATGTGATATCTGAAACGGCTATGTGAGCACAAATGATAAACATTATTAGGATAAATATTGTGTAATTAATGCAAACCCTATAATTTACAATAAGCAACTGGTATTTGATGTTTAACTTTGATGTTATTTCATTATTTTTCATGACACGTATGGTATATATAGTGTTCAGTCTGGTTATTTCCACAATGTTATACATTCCCTGTGTCCCAAAATAAGTGTCTGATTAGTTCTAGAGTAGAAAAATATTACCAGAGTTACAAAATCAGGCAACCCCAAAATAAGCTTCACATTTTCACATTTCTGTTTCGAATAAAAAGAGTTTCTTTTTATTTTGAGGTGAATAAGATGTGAGCTGTACCAACAAGAATAAAATTTGTTTGAAAATCAATCGGCATGGATATGTTACTGGGCTTGTATGCGGTTGCATGCTGGCTGGAGAGGTTGGAAATCAAATTTTTATTGCTGAAATCATAGAAAAGAAAAATATTTAACTTTTTTGAAGAACGATTCAAAAGAAAAGGCTCAAAATTCGGATTTAGAGTCCAATATTCGTGTATTGTGTCTGAAATAACGTCTACACAGTGAGCGAAACATTTGAGAGAAAAATAGTTAAATTCTTCTCCTTTAACACCTTAAACATAGTCCCTGTAATTTCAGGACTTCAATGGACTCGGGAATTCGTAGTATAAATGTGCAAAAAAGCTCAGAAAATGAACATATTTTCTTCTTAATTCAGTGCCAATCATATTAGAAGCTGTTTTAAATACCAAAATATGTGCAAGGAAACTTTATTTTGTTTCTATTGTGTTTTTGTATGAAATAGACTGGATGTATACTAAATTGTTTGATCTAACATTTTGTAAATCTGACGCTTAAAAGCTATCTTTAAACACATTATAGCGAGTATGGAATTATTTTCTTAATAAGTTTATAAATGTGTATTTACCTTTTTTATAAAAGTAAAAAAATATTTATTACAGTTTTGAGCTTTTAAAGAAATCTCTTCATGGTGTATACTCTCAATTTATTGAGCCACTGTACTCACATTAGGCATTAAATATTTTTTTAATAATCACAATTTGACAATTACAAGTTTATTCAGATAACTTATGGAATGATACCATTAATGGAAACAAATTATACCATTGAAGAAAATGGATAAATAATCAATTCGCTGAAAGAAATACTCTGTAAAACATGCCTTTATGAAAATGACAATTAAAATTAAATTACTTTGCTTACCTCTGGTGTACTGGCTGTACAAAATTTTCATTATTAATCTAATATATCCTCTCTTAAAGCCTCTGTTATGGGAGAAAAGAAAGTACATTTTATTGTTCATAGTAACATAAATGAATCCAAACGATTTACAGCACCGACAGCCTAAAGAAATACATTGGCTTAAGAAAAGTCATTTACCATTGTCATTAGAGGTTGTCAGTGTAATCAAATCTCGTTTAGGTCCCGCAACATAAACGAAACATAAGAATAGATGGAATGTTATCTGACGTCTGGGCAGAAGGTATAGCAAATATAAGTCGAGGTAAAAACCCTCCTCACAAAAGAATGCAACATAAAATTTTAATGGGCGACCAGAAGAAGCGATAACCTCTTGCTTGAGGAAAAGTTCAAAGGTTTGTGGACATACATAAAATGAAGTCGTAAAGCCGTTATGATTATGGCCTTTCTGAAGATTTTACTACGCTTGCCTTCTGCTTGCTCCGACAAATTAAAACAAGACTTATTTTGTGGCTGCGAGAGTAGAGCCATATTCCAATGGGACAGTTGGCAGCTTTTATCGATAGATCAGAAGTACGGAGAGTTTTGGAATAAATTGGGTCGCAAGTCTCAATCTATATATTTTATAGCATGGATAAATATTCAAGATGAAAACTGTCTAAACACAATTAAACACTAGAGGATTCGTCTATTGGGCCTAGAGATAATTGGATTCGAGAGAAGTAAAAATTTTAATTACTACTTTTAGAAATTTCAATTAAATTAAGATATTTATTCTTTGTTAGAAGATATGATTCATAGCACATAGTATTTAAAAACAGTGTTTATTTCAATAGTCAAAATAATTTTACAAATACGAATGACAAGAATGCACAACGGTTCCATATATTCTATGGATAATCAGTCAAATTAAAGTTCTATCTTTTTGTAGACAAATTCTATTTAAAAAATTGTGTTCTGAGAATTTTAGATCGACACATGTTTCATTCTTTCTTTGTTATGTACTTAGACTGCGATTGCTTTAGCTATTGTTAAATTACGAAAAATATAATTGTTATAGTTGGAAACAATTTTATTTCGAAATACAAGTATTAAATTAATGTTCTCAACATTTTGAATGAAAAAAGAATGATAGAGAGCTAGATTTATATAGCCTCTTCTCCCACTCATCTTTTCATTATAAAGCGTCATGATATAGTTTCAAAAATGTCAATTCAAGTTAATTAAATAATTTCAGAAATTATGACAAAATTTTACAAGTATCTCAATCTATTGGCAACAAATGTAAATTTAGACTAAGCAACTTTTTGTGGAAGATTTTTTACCATAACGAACAAAATTTCGATTTAAAAATCAATATTTCAAACAGATAATGAATGTTTCCAAAATTCTTAAAAGTTGCAAATAAACTTTAAAAAGGTAATATACAATAACGTTTCTTTCACAATGCCATAATATCTGAAGTTATATGCTATAAATTTATGTGAAATTCTCACTACTGCTTACTGAGATCCAAAGATTAAAGTCTACAAATAATACTCTATAACCTTTGTTTTCGAGAAAATCAATACCGATAAGACAATATGCCCAGCATTACTGTTCAAAAGATATCTGAATTGAAAGCGAAGTATATTATACTTCCGGTAGCACAGGATACATTTAAAAAATTTTCAAGAATAGTAAGGCATTTTAGTGTTAAATATACTAACACTAAAATGATTATACTTTAGTAGTTTTTAGAAGTATACTTTTATTAACATAAATAAAATTTGATATCAAGAATATTGAACACACAATAGTGATTACATTTAGATCCTAAAACATATAATGAAATACATTTAAAAGATAAAACAAAATGCAACTGTACTATTATCCTTTATGTATGAGTATTTAATAACTCTATAAACTGTCTTATGTTTAGTAGCTGATATGAATCCAGAGTAAAACGAAACTCATTAAAATGTTACAGATGAAGCCATATATCACTAGTATCATGCACAGGTCACTTGTATATTAGAATGAGTAGAAACACTAGTTTCATGCAGTGATCACTAGAATCATAGAATAGGTATCATGTACCTATCACTTAAATATTAGAATAGGTAGAAACACTGGTATCATACACAGATCACTAGAATCATTGAATAGATAAACACATGTGTCATCACATAATCATTAGAATCAGAATAGATAGAAACACTAGGTATGAGAATCATGCACAGATCTTAGCAATTCTAGAATAAGTAGAACTGCGTATCATGCCATTGGCCTGGAAGGTCTTAATTGAAAAGGCGCGTGCTTGAATAAATGTTTAAAGATAACATAATTAAACTCCTATTTTTTTTCTCGTACTTTTATTTGGATTCTGTTAATGGTTGATTTGTTGTTCCTCCTAAACCATTTGTATCGAATATATTTTGTGGTAGCTTTATTGGTCGTTTAACAAATATTTTATACAATTCATTACATATCTACACGCTTTTTTTATTTTACAGAAATATATCTTTCCGACGGGGAGAACGTAGATGGTGAAACACTGATGAGGGAATGAGACTGTCTTGTCTTGGCGGAGAAGTATACTGTTGTTGATAGATGAATCATAAAATCAGTTCTAGGAGAATGATTTCGATGATGATTTCAGAGTAATTGGTTTTTGTATAAAATATAACTTCTGTAATTAATGCTCTTTGTTTTGTGCCGTGTGTCGATTTTCATTGCTATATCTATAATAAATGATTGGACATTACTTTGTCCAATTATTTGCAAGGACGTCACAGAGTCTTGTCTTCACATACCTCAACCAATATCATATAAATTCACCTCTTTTTTACTGTCAAGCTATTACTTCTTTCACACAACCTGTTTCTGTTAGCTTTTATATAAAACAAATCTTGTAGTCAGTAGAAGTATCAGAGCACCTCTTGTTATACCGTGTAGTCACAAACCAAAAGTTTCATTATACTTGACACTGTGTCAACTATAAATAAATGTGCATTTCATTTGCATAAGGGTCTGTCTTCATATTAACATTTGTACCTACTCAACTTTTTGTAATCCCCGTTTTTGATAGCAGGTAATAATTTTCTGATTTAAAGTAGCCAGATTTCATATAAAATATTTTCTTTTTAGTCAAATCCATGATGAATTATTAGGTGTTGAAATTCAGAGCTCCTACTGTTAATTGAGTGTTTGTCTTTTCTTTGTGTCTTCCAAAATAATTGGCTGATCTAAGTAATTCTTAAGTTATATTAAACAATTGAGTAACTCAAAAGAAAATATAGACCTTTTTTATATCCTCATTAATCAGCATTTGTTAGTCATAAAATCAATAACATCAGCAATAAAAATTATATTTACCCCGATACTTTTTGAAATATCAATCAATAATTCATTTAAAAATGTATAAGATTTGAAAATAAAAAAACCTGTGAATCAAGAACAGATTAGGAAATACGCTAAAACATCCTACATTCCCCGTATCCTTTATTTAACAGTTTTCCTTACTGACATGGAAACCGAATAGTTTTCTCCTATATCTCCGGAAATTGTGATCAAATTTACACAATATTTATATTTAGGGTAATTCTGATGAGGGAAATATTTTTTAACATTGAAAAAAGGGTGTTGCTATACTTAAATTTTGGAAATATTATCAAAATAAATAACCTTATGCAAATTAAATGCACATTTATTTGTAGTAGGCTTTATTTCTACGTCTAATGACACTTTTTGCTTAACTGTATGATTCCAGAGGGTTAATAGCAAGATGCGTTTGAATACTTTTTTGACCAACTTCACTTTGACTTTTAAATTATTATTTCTGTTTCGAATTTAAGTTTCAACTTAGAGGATATCTTTTCTGCACCAACCACACGAGGAAGGTTCCAGACATTGTTTGGTTACAGGGATGGAAATGGAATTTCATTGCTTCTCTCTTCAAATATCTTTCTCCGAAAGCACGCCATCTGCGTTTCATTTACCTATTTTTGGAGTAAAATTCTTTCTATCCAAAATTCTCTAAAGAACGGTATTCAGTTTCGTCACAATGTATTTACATTTTATTCTACAGAATTCTGCACCTAGAATATTAATGAAATCAAAGCAAATAGTGTAAGCTTTATGTTCGCAAAAATTTTACAGTTGGGCAGGAGAATATTTTAATAACTACATTGTGTTTAGTGAATACTTTCTTATGTGTGTAAACAGTATAATTCAACCAAGAAATTTAAAGTCTTGATTGTGTTCCATGTAATTGTGTGTACAAAGTACTCTTTTGAAATTACTAAATCTGTAGAAATGCATAATTCCAGTACTGCTCAAGTTTGAAGAACTCTATTTATAAACTATCTTATTTCGTTCACGTTCAAATGTATTTGGGATATTTTACTTCGAGTCACAATCAGCTGCCTAATTCATCAAAGCTACATTTGTTTCAAAACTGCCAGTCTAAATTTATAATCGATGACTAGAGTAGTACTAAAAATAATTTTAATAATCAGTATATCCTTACATCCAACACCAAAAGAGCTTCGTTTTTATTTTTTAACAACGACTTGACTAAGCATCAACCGACTCAGCTGGTGAATAAAATCTATTAACGGATAGTAAACAAAGTTTTAATAAAATAAATGCAATACGTGTATCAAATCCGAAATAAAAAATGAGTTTCATTTTTTCTGTAGAGTTATTAAGAGCAAACAATCAATGAGTATATGAATCATTAGAGGAAAGCTGGTCTTATCACACGAATCTTCGAAGGGCCATATCTGGTCCGTGGGCCGGGTTAATCTATTCCCTACAACTTCTTTATCTTTCGTGTATAGTCCCAACTAGAACAAGAGGTGGTGTTGAATAACGCCAGGGGAGAGACACCCTGGAGGAAGCGAGAGATCAACAAAAGAAGAAAAAAAACTCTCCCCGATTGCGAACCGAAACTGTTTTCCACCCCCTTCCGGCGGGATCAACGCGAAGTATGACGCTACGGGGACACATACTTGCTTGGACGCTGAACGAGGTCGGACGGTGGGATTCGTACACCCACTACAAACTGAACTCTAAATCGCTTAATCAAATCTCTTGTAAAGGTACAAAAGAACCACTTTTATGTTCTTTAAACTTAAAGAACATAAAAGTGAGCCGGAGCGACTATGGTTGAAATCTAAATCGAAAATAAGTCAATTTAGTCGTTAAGAAACAATTCTCATTCCTTCTAGTCTTTGAAATACCTAAAGTATCTAACGTTCAATTGCGTTTTGATCAACTTTGTAAGGAAATTAGTCGGTTCCGAGAGAAAATTCTAGACAATAAGCTAGGTGATCCAGCATGAATCGCAGTTCTCACAATGAAACTTCAAACTTACGATACAAGATTGACAGATATATTTTCAAATTTTTCTCCCAAAGAGAATGAAGAGAACTTTGAGGAATATATGAAGTACCAAGATGATATTCTAGATCTCCTCGTAGAGTTAGATAAGAAAAAAACTCATACTGTAGGAAGTGTAACACAAGAAAGAAAACATTCGTTGGTAAAATTACCTAAATTCAATCTCCCTAATTTTTATGGTGATTCAGAAAATTGGATATAATTTAAGGAGTTATTTTATTCTTCCGTTTTGATAAATGAGCAACTATCAGATAATTGAAAAGCTCCAGTATTTGCAGTCTTCGGTATGTGGAAATTCATCAAAATTAATTCTCGGTTTTGCATTTCAAGAAGAAAATCTGATTCATTGTTGGGAGCTTTTGTGTCAGAGATTCGAAAATAAATGACAGTTAGCATTAAGCCAAATAAATGAAATATTTGCTATTAACTTAACTAAAATGAGTAATTCAAAAACATTACTCGAATTATTAGACTCCCGTATTGAAGCCGTCCTTAATTTGAAAACATTGGGCTTGGAATCCAGTTCGTTAAGTGACTTAATCTTAATAAATTCCATGTTGACAAAACTCGATGAGCCAATCAAACAACGCTGGGAACTTTCTCTTGAAAGCAATAACATTCCAGACCTTGAATTATTTAGAATTTTTTTTTGAAAAAAAGCTCGCAGTTCAAACGAATCAATACCTACTAGAAACTAAGGTAAATTCAATCTAGGTAGAAAAGCTGCAGATTTCAATTCGTTCAGGAAATCAATGTACATAACGCGGTTGTAAAGGGCAATAAATGCTTGATTTCCAATCAAATGCACCTATTATTTAAGTGTCCAACTTTTTATAACATGACGGTAAATGAAAGGTGGAAAATAGTGGATTCACATAATTTAGCTCGAACTGCTTACTACAGAATCATAAACTTGAGGCATGTAAATTAACTTCGAACTGCAAGAACTGTTTGGAACGTCATCATACACTTTTACATGTTTATGCTGTTAACATTCTGTGTAGAGAATCGGAGAATTCAATCGTATCACTTGCGAACAGCATTCGATGTGAATCGGGTGTGAATGCAAGGACAAGTAACGTATTATTGTTAACCGCGCTCATAAACATTAGATCTAAGTTTGGAAAATTAATACAATACAAGGCGTTTATTGCCAATGCCAGCCAATTTTCATTAATGAGTAGGGAATGTGATGAGCGTTTGAAACTACCGTTGCTCAACACAACTCACAGGTTGGTGAGTATTAACGGCGTTTTAACAGAAACTGCTTTCCATGTAACGCATTTCAAGTTTTCGCCTCATTTCTCGTCAGATTTCTTTTCGGCAGAGGCTCTAGTTGCTAACAAGGTTACTACCACTCTTCCCAATTTTTATATCGAAGGCAAGATTGGCCACATTTAAGAGGCTTAGTTTTTAGATGACCTTCAATTTTACATCTCCAGGCCTATTGATATTTTACTGGGCGCAGATCTTTTCGAAACTCTAATCAATGGACAATCAGTCACTGGATCTCATTGCTCACTAGTTGCGATAAATACAAAAATTCGTTACCTACTTTCCGGAAAAGTAGAAAATGCAACGCTTTCCCATTCATCAATGGTGCGTCATACAATGGAAAATATCAATGAAACGCTTAAACTTTTGGGAGCTCGAGTCCATTCCTAAACCTCAGGTGTTAAAAGATGAAGATGAGGTGTCTGAACAACTATTTCTTAAATCCGTCAAAAAGATACTACTGGACGATAATGTGTTAATCTTCCCTTCAAAGAAAACGAGACGCTAGGAGAAAGCCAAACAAGGGACCTACAGCGATTTTACTTGCTAGAGAAAAAACAAGCTAAAAATTGTCAGTTGAGAAATCAGTATTATCAATTCATGGAGGAATATGAATGTCTAGGTCACATGACTCCATTATCACGAAAGGAAGATGAAAGAACTCCAAATTATTATTTACCGCATCATGGAGTTGTTAACAAATCGAGTCGCATTACAAAACTTCGGGTAGTATTTGATGCCTCCGCTCAAACTTCAAGTGGAAAATCATTAAACGACATACTATGCAAAGGGCTCAAACTTCAAACTGAAAGTTTGCAAATTCACTTCACCACGGATATGGGGCCTTCACCACGCCTTTGGGCCTTCACCACGGATATCGCAAAAATTTATAGACAAATATTAATTGGAAATGAAGATCTGCCTTTTGAAAGAATATTTTGGCAAAAAAATCCATTTGATCAGCTCGTCATCTACAAATTTAAGACTGCCGCATATGGAACATCATGCGCTCCTTTCTTAGCCCTTCGCACATTGCAACAACTGTGCAGGGATGAACATCGGAATTTTCCCGTTGCTTCCGATATTGCAAGGGAACATTTTAACGTAGATGATCTGTTGGCAGATGCAGATTCAGTAGATTCCGCCAAATCAAACGTCAGAGATGAATCAGTTGATGGCTGCAGGTGGATTCTCACTCAGAAAGTGGGCTTCCAATCATGCAGAAGTTCTCTCAGATCTACCAGATTCATTAAAAGCCAACTCTTTCTCTCATTCGTTCCAAGATGAATCCTCTCAAAAGGTACTGGGTCTATTTTGGAATCTCAAAACCGATACCATACAAGTCAGAGGTATAACCGCGGATAAAATCTATGTATATAAAATAGAATGTGTGAGGGGGGGGGTGTATATTTTCTATACAAATCTACACCGTTTGACCAATCCACACCAAATTTGGTATACTTATACTTTAGAACACTGGGGTCAGCATAGGCGAACTCGTAACCCCCGTTCTATTGTACCCCAGGGGGCTAAAAACTATTCGAAATCGCCATAGAAATAACATTGAGCATAGATTAATTGCTTTAGGCAGCTATGGTTGCTTTACCAGTGTTGATCGAAAAACAATTTTTTCCGAAACAAATTAAATTACAATATTTATGTTTGAATTGACTTTTTAGTTCTTCCCATTATGTAAATAAATTATAGATATTTTATTGATGGAGAAAGAATATTTTAAAATATTTATTTTTGCAAGGAAATTCGAGGAAAGGTTTTCAGTTCAAGGGTTATTTTCAAGGAAAGTTGGTGTATATTTCGACCAACTTTCCTTAAATAATTTTTTGAATACGTAATGATTTGTAGAATTACGTTTCACAAGCTTTTTAGGTAAGGCGTGTAACGGAGGATTCACATGTATCTACATGTGAATCCTCCGTTGAAAGCAGTGAGTTTCTTTAAAAATTCTGTAAAATCGACTTTCTGCTTTTTGAAATTTTTTTATCTATTCAGTTTAATTTGTCTACACCGATTACATTTATTTCTAGTCCAAGCACCGTTATTCCGAAAAGCCCAAACGAAAAACGCATTGATCACAAAAGCGTAATTTTGCTAATCGGTATCTGGCAGCACCAGAATTAATGCTTACTTTTTTTTATAAAACTTTGTAGAACTTTCTAGAAAGTTGAGAAACGGAAACTTCCTTGGACTCATGATGGAGAACATTCCAACACCCACTCGATTCGTAGCTGGTCGTATTTAAAGGAAGCTAACTCGGTAAGTCTTCCAGTTTATCATCTTTCAGTGAATCTGGCAGTTATATTTCGCTCTTTTAGTTGATTGTATAAGTGTTTCCTACTTTATTCGAGAGCGATAATGTACATTTTGGATTTATATTTCTAAACTGATGTAAGTACTACATAATTTTAAATTCGTTTTTTAGTTAATTTTAGCTTGTTAATGTATTCTATAATAGATTTCATTGCTCAGTGAGAGTGTGCCTTTTGCTTATTTTATGAAATAGCTTTTTATTGTATTCTAAAATAGATTTCATTGCTCAGTGAGAGTGTGCCTTTTGCTTATTTTATGAAATAGCATTTCCTTGTATTCTTTTACAGATTTCTTTGCTGTAGCAATGCTTCCAAGGAAGCGGAAGGCGGTCAGCCAAGTGCAGTCAACGGTTAAGATGATGAAAGATAAGCGTAGTCAAGAAACTTCCGAGGAGAGGAATAGAAGACTTGCGATTGCGAGAGAGAGAGCTACTACATCTAGAGCAACAGAGACGGCACAGCAGAGTGAGGCCCGACTTCAGGGTAAGAGGGATAGAGCTACTACATATAGAGCAACAGAGACGGCACAGAAGCGTGAGGCCCGTCTACAGAATAAGAGAGATAGAATTACTACCTTTAGAGAAACAGAGACGGCACAACAGCGTCAGGCCCGACTACAGGATAAGAGAGATAGAGCCAAACGATCGCGGACTGCACACCATTTTAGCTTAGCATTGGAAGGATTCTACTACGATTCACATAAAAACGACTCACTGCATGCAAGTGTTACCATCGGGAAAATGGAAATGGTTTGTAGTTTCTGTCAAGCCGAAAAGTTTAAATCAGAGTCTACTAGTATTTGCTGCAAAAATGGAAAAGTTAAACTCTGCCAACTGGAACCACCACCACAAGAACTTTTGACTTACACATCAGTAGATACGTCAGAGTCGAAGCATTTTATTAGTAACATCAGAAAATACAACTCATGTGTCCAAATGACATCATTCGGCGCCACATCAGTTGTTGGACAGCCCGGATTTCCGTCGACATTCAAGTTGCAAGGGCAGATTTACCATAGAGCGGGATCGTTGCTTCCGCTGCCAGATCAACCACCAAAATTTATACAACAATATTTTATTCAAAACGAACAAATGGAAACTGATCAGAGGTGCGCCTACATCTCGGGAACAAGACGTCAGATTGTGTAAAACTTACAGAGGATGTTTCATGAGCACAATAATCTTATTAAAACGTTTGAAACAGCATTGGAACGTATGCCAACAGTTGAATATAAAGCAGTCATAAGAGCAGACCGAAGACCAGCAGTCGAACACGAGCGGCGCTTTAACTCTCCTGAAGCAGATGAAGTCGCGGTAGTTATATCAGGAGATGAGTTTCATCAACGGGATATCGTTATTCAACAACGAGGTGAATCATTGAAGGGTATTTCGATCTTACGATGCTCTGCATAATGCCAGTAATATTCCCCCATGGTGAAGATGGATATCAATTTAATCTGAGGCAGATCAAAACAAGAACAGATGAAACAACCAGCAAGAAAGTTTCAGCGATGGATTTCTATGCGTACAGATTAATAGTTCGAGATACTGAGCAGAACCACGTATTAACTGCAGGCAATTGTTTCATCATTTCATCGTCGATATGTACGCGAAAGTTGAGAGTGAGTGTCTCCTTTACATACGTCTAAATCAACGTAGACTGAGAGTTGACGAATATATTCATCTGAGAGATGCTGTGGCAAATGACGGGAACGTTGAAAACCTCGGTGCCTTAGACATACTACCAGCTTCATTTACAGGCAGTCCCAGACACGTGCACGAATTCACGCAAGATGCTATGACGTACGTGAGGACGTACGGGAGACCAGACTTATTTATCACCTTCACCTGCAGTCCGACTTGGACGGAGATCAAGGAGGTTCTTACCAATGATCAATTACCCAGTTAGCGCCACGACTTGATTGCGAGAGTATTTAAACAGAAGCAGTTGAAACTGATTGACGTTATAACAAAGGGCCATTTATTTGGAGTGCCGAGATGCTGGATGTACACGATTGAATGGCAAAAGCGAGGGCTGCCACACTCGCACAATTTGATCTGGTTAGTGGACAAAATTCAGCCCACTCAAATCGATGACGTTATATCTGCCGAGTTGCCTGATCCGGAACAAGATCCTGAACCTTTTGCAGTGGTAACTAAAAACATGATGCACGGACCGTGTGGAAATCTCAATCCCATCTCTCCGTGTATGAAGGATGGAAAGTTTACCAAGAAATACCCTACAAAATTGATTAAAGAGACAAACCGGAAATGGCGCTATCCCCTGTACAGACGGCGGGCTCCGGAAGATGGAGGGTTCACGGCGAAACTAACGATACGCAGCAACACAGAAATAGAAATTGAGAATAGGTGGGTTGTGCCATTTTCGCCGCTGCTTTCCAAAATGTTTCGGGAACACATCAACGTGGAGTACTGCAACAGTGCGAAATTGATTAAATATGTGTGCAGGTATGTCAACAAAGGTAGCTGTTTTCGGCATGAGCGACGAGAGATCGAACGATGAAGTGACGCGGTATCAGTTGGGAAGATACCTCAGCAGTATCGAGACAGTTTGGCGAATACTGGGATTCACGAAAGATACCCTACTACTGTTCACCTCAGCGTCCATTTAGAAAATGGTCAGAGAGTTTATTTCACATCAGAGAGCGCCCCTAGAGTGATTGATCAGCCACCAAACACGACTTCGACGGCATTCTTTCAACTGTGTCAGCAGGATCCTTTTGCGAGGACTTTGTTGTATCCTGAGATACCTCGATATTACACGTGGAATGCATCGAGGAAAGTTTTCTGTAGAAGAAAAGTTGGCCAGCCCGTCCCTGGACATGATGCAGTCGCGAGTGACGCCTTGGGTCGAGTGTACACTGTTCACCACAACAACGCCGAATGCTATTTCCTTAGGATGCTTCTTCACTCGGTACGAGGACCTAGATCTTTCGCAGAGATGAGAACGGTAAACGACGAAGTACGCCAGATATTTAGAGGCCTGTCAGAAGTTGGGTTTGCTGGAAGACCAGCACTGGGATGACACGTTTCGAGAAGCCGAATTGATCTCCCTACCATAGCAAATCAGAAACCTGTTTGCTATAATATTGACTACATGCAATCCATCGAATCCAAACACTTTATGGGAAAAGTATAAGGAGGCCCTGAGTGAGGATATATTCTCCAAAGTCCGGAGGGAAACCCCGACATTAGAAATCGCGTTTGGTCCGGACATTTTCAACGAAGCTTTGGTTATTCTTGAGGACAAATGTGTGGCCATGACAAATAAAACATTACTGCAATTGGGCCTGCCTGCACCAGTACGAGATCGACGAGACGTACTTCGCACGAGTTATGTGCGAGAAACGAACTACGACGTCGAAGAGCTGAGTGCATACGTCGCGGACAAGAATCCACTTCTGAATCGAGATCAGAAAAACGCAAACCAAATTATCGTGCATCAGGCAGCAAAACAGCAAGGTGGTACCATTTTTCTCGATGCTTCTGGGGGCATATGGAAAACATTCTTGATTAATATAGTACTGGATGAAATCAGGACTCGGGGAGAAGTTGCTCTTGCCATCGCCTCTTCGGGAATTGAAGCGACGTTAATGGAAGGAGGGAGGACGGCCCATTCTGCACTCAAATTGCCACTTGACATCGCCAGGCAGGAAAATCCTACCTGCAACATAAGCAAGGCAAGTGGTCGGGCGCAGGTGCTCGAAACTTGCAAATTAATCGTGTGGGACGAATGCACCATGACTCACAGGAAAGCTCTCGAGGCCCTCGACGTCACTCTGAGAGATCTGAGAGGAAACGACAACCTGATGGGAGGAGCTCTGGTACTCCTCTGTGGAGACTTTCGTCAAACTCGTCATCCCGAAGTCGACGCCGGCCGATGAAATCCACGCATGTTTGAAACATTCGTTTTTGTTGAGACATGTGCGAAAGATAACTTTGAAGCAAAACATGAGTACATCTGGGGTATAAGAGTGCTCAAATTTTCTCAATCAAACTACTGGAGATCGGAGAAGGCAGATTGGCAGTCAAGTCTTCTGGTAAGATTAAATTCCCATCCGATTTTTGCAAGCTGGTGTCCGTCGCAGAGCTGAAAGATGCAGTCTATCCTTCTGTTTCACAAAATTATCACGATTTGAACTGGTTGCGAGAGAGGACCATTCTTTCTGCTAAAAATGAAGACGTCCACGACATAAATAATCAAATACTTGTCATGTTACCAGGCGTGGTCACTGAATACAAGTCCATCGATACCGTAGTAGATGCCGATGATATCGTCAATTTCCCGCCAGAGTTCCTGAACTCGCTTGATCCTGCCGGATTGCCACCACATCGTCTTTTACTTAAAGTGGGTTCTCCAGTTATTTTACTGCGGAACCTCGACCCGCGAAAACTTTCCAACGGCACGAGGCTGTGTCAAGGAGCTGCTGGGCAATGTAATTTAAGCGACTATCTTGACAGGAAAGGGAGAGGGTGCAACAATTTTTATCCCAGGGATACCACTCATTCCGACGGATCTCCCTTTCGACTCTAAGATATTGCAGTTTCCAGTGAGACTTGCGTTCTCGATCACGATCAACAAGTCGCAGGGGCAGTCTATCAAGTACTGCGGAGTGGATTTGAGATCGCCGTGTTTCCCCCACGGACAACTTTATGTTGGTTGCTCGAAAGTGGGTTCACCCAAGAATTTATTTATTCTTGCTCCCGGAGGTGAAACTAAAATATTGTGTATAATTAAGTTTTGTGTTAAATTTATATTGCAGTGAACTTGTAAAATATTTTACTTTATAATGTGTGTACTGCACTTATACGTTGAAAAACCTGTTAATATAATTACTTTGATTTTATACTATACATTGATTTCATTCCTTTTCCTGTCCAATAGAAGATTGGGATAAATACCCGGCAAAGCTATGTTTCGGTCCTGTTTGAGCATTACTAAATCTAACTTTTAATTGATTGTATAAGTATTTCCTACTTTATTTGACAGGTGTAATCTGTATTATTGAATTAAAGTTCATTATTATTATTTTATTTCTATGATGAGTTTTATATTTTTACATGAATATTATGAATATTCGATTGATAAAAAAAGATATTTAAAACATTTAATTTTTCATAATTTACATTTTGTAATGGAACACGAAAAATTTCAACTCATTATTCATAAAAGCGCAATTTTGTTATTTTAGATTTGGCAAACCAGAATGAATGTTTTATTATTTTATAAATTTGATTTATAATTCCGTGTTTGTCTAGATTTAACACTACGAAATGTGGCAGTCCTATTTGGGCATTACTAAATTTCATAAATCATTATCGCCTTTATCAATATTTTCCAAATGTCTCTTCGAATTGCTTTTTCAGAATACACTCAGGCAGTCGAAATTCGACACTTTGCGCATCTTTCGTTTTTTAGAATTCTGCATTTTTTCGTCGGAATTTCGTTTCTGTTTGTACTTATGTCTTAATCTTTTGCATACTGAAATATATTCAGGAATTAAATGTATATATTTGCGTCCGAAGTATGGTGTAGAAGCTATGAAAAAGTTAAAACGTATTTTCAGTACAACTTAACTGATTGCATTTTTTTGTGAAAGAAAAGTGATTATTCTAATTCACTTTTCAAGCAACACTTAACCATCTCAACCCGAGCAACGCCGGGAAATTCAGCTAGTCACTACTAAACGACAATTGTTCTCCGTGATAGCCCGTATCTTTGATCCTTTCGGTCTCATTTCGCCCACATTGATCATTCTTAAGATTCTGCTGCAAGAAAGCGAAGTTAAAATGGGACGATCGACTTCCTACAGATATTTCCAACAAATGAGATAACATTTCCTTAGAAATTAGCCATTTCAAGGAAATACAAGTTCCTAGACATATCCATATCTCAAAGGCTACTAACATAGGACTGCATGGGTTTTGTGATGCCGTTGCTAAGGCATACGCTGCAGTGGTGTATTTCCGCGTGATATCAGATGACATTCACGTATGTTTAATAGCAGCCAAAACCAGAGTAGCACCAGTGCCACCTGTAACCTTACCTCGATTAGAACTAAGTGGAGCTCTTCTCTTATCCGAGCTCATAAATGCTATTGTGAAATCAATCACATTTCCAATCCACAAAACATTGCTGTGGTCTGATTCAACCATCGCACTGAGTTGTATTTCAAATCCTCCTGAAAAGCGTAACCAATTTGTGCAGCACAGAGTGACAAATTCGTTCACTAACTTCAGATTCGTGGCTCCACATTCCTGGAAAAGCAAATCCGGCTGACTGCGCCACTCGTAACCTTTTTTCGGGACAACTAGGGGCCTATTCGGAATGGTGGACTGGGCCAAAATCGCTCAGTGAAATCAATGTTCCATTCTCCCCAAATGACTATCTACCTGTGTTGGACAGTGCCTCATATGAGGATAATTGCTTCGTCACGCAAATTGATTACTCTCATATCCTCAGCAAATTCTCATCCTTCACGAAATTAGTGTGCGTAATAGCATGGGCCTTGCGTTTCGCTCATAATGCAAAATCCCAAACAATCTCAATAGGATCTTTACATTCCTCAAACTAGACAATTCAAGTAAACGGATAGTCAGATTAATTTACGAACCAGAATTCTCATCTGAAATCAAGTTGCTGAGGCAGAATGAATCCAACCATGAAACTAATACATCTTTGAGTCTTTCTTCCAGGTGGAAGTTTTAGTTACAGGTGACAGACCGCTTCTGGAGGCGTTGGAATCGAGATTACCTGCATGCTCTTCAACCACGTTGCAAGTGACGACTCACAAACACGTCCATCAACGTTGGAAACCTAGTGCTACTTAAAGATGGCCAGCAACCTGCTCTCCATTGAACCTTGGCAGTCACCCAGTTGCTCTCGGGAACCGAGCAGCTGACTCGTGTTGTGTCAGTTAAGACAAAATCTGGAGATGTCATTCGTCCACTCAATCGATTAGTGGTGTTGCCGATTTCATCTTGCCACCCCCGCAGGATGTTGAGTAGCACCAGAGGAGAGACACGCGGGAGGAAGCGAGAGATCAACAAAAGTAGCAAATACTTTCCCCGATTGCGAAACGAAACTTCTTTCCACCCCCTTCCGGTGGGGTCAACGCGAGGAGGACGCTACGAGGACACATTCTTGCTTGGACGCTGAAAGAGGTCGGACGGTGGGCTTCGTACACTCACTACAAAATGAACTCTAAATCGCTGAATCTATCAAATATCTTGTAAAGGATACACCAGTTTTAGATTGTTATCTGGAGTTCATATTCTTTTGCATCCAGTATTCAATTGTTGCCATTTCCATATCGTTTAACTGGGAAATAGCGGTAAGTACCCAATTCAATGCCTAATCTATTCATATTCCAATTCGTATGCCCATTCGATTCATATTCGTCTTTGTGTTTTTTAAACTTGAAGAACAGGTGGTTTTCCGTCGCAAAAAGGTAGCAGCTGTCTCATACACGTTATGGTAACAGAAATGTACCAACAATTATGTCTATCACATCTTTTATGCCACTCGCTGCAAACGCATCGCGTGAAACACCACCACTATAGACATCGCAAATACATAATTTATTTTTCTATCTTAAGACCAAACTATTAAGATAGCAGCGTTTACCACAGCTTCTCCGCTATTCACTAATTGAACTCTATTGTTCACAATTGATTCTTCACATTGTATTTGTTGTTCACATCGAGCTTTGTCTCATCGCGATTCGAACAGCGTAAATACGATAGGGGAAAAGGGTAGCATTACATTGACATCTGAGCGTCTTATTCGCGTACTTATGTGAAACCTATCGATTATCATCAACACATCTTAAATACGTGACTGTACTACTTGGAGTTCTTTATCATACGTGTACTATGTTTCGTATACGTCAACTGATCCCAACCAGGACAACAGCTGTTTCACCAATACCTAATAATTTAATGTGTTCTGTTCAAAAACAATTAACACAATTTAGGGAAATTTTGCTAACAATTTATTCGGAACTCACGAGGTTTCCGAGTAAAGTATCATTGCTTTTCTATACAACCCAAAAATGACTAAACTACATCTATTGGTTACAAAACTCCTTGGATTCTTGGAAATTCTCTTGGTCAGGATCATAACAAGTTAGAAGGCATGCAAGGAAGACTGCAGGCTGCATAACGGCATATACGCGTGAACCCCTCCGAGGGTAATTTCTTTTGATATTCTTTCTTATCACATCGTATTGAAGGTTTGGTTATGGTAATATCCGGAATCAAACTTTGGTTTTTAATGTCCTGTGGGGGTGTTCATACTTCTTTCTTTCGACATTATAATCAACTGCAAACATACATTCTTGTCATTTTCCAATAAAGTAGTTCCCAATACCCCACCTTGCTTGTAAATGATCTCACTCAAGTGGGTGCTTCCAATATCCATCTGATTACTTCTAATTGACAAAAGTTAATTCTCTCAACGCCTGACAAGTGACTAATTAATCAATTCTGTGCCTCCTCTTTCATGGACTGATTTAAGGATTTCCGCATCTGGACGATACCTCACCAAAGTTAAAACTCTTGTAGTATTCTATCTTGAGTTTCCTTACTTCCGAAAGTTTGGAAGGCATGTACACAAATTCTCATATTTGGGAGCTTGTTTAGGGGAAAATGATAGTCTAAGAGAAAATTTTCTTGTCAATGATATTATTTTGTTACATCAAGGGAACAGTAGACTCAGAATCACCAAAATCAATCAAGAACTTGATTTTTTTTTATTTTGTAGGTAAAAAATAATTGATATCAAATTCTGTGGAAGGCAAAATAACTTTTCAAATTCCATCATTTTTGACAGTAGGCAGGAATGTGGTTGAATTAATGTCAGCATTGAAGCAACATAAGGGGCTATTGACGACGGTCCGAAATCGACCCCGAAGGACAACTCGTCATTTGGAACCACGGTTCAGATGACGAGGTCAACAACTGAACTGGTACCACCCCCATAATTTTTGACGGAGTTACATATCCAACAACATGAAATATATAGTACATAATTTAAAGTCTTCTATAAAAATGCTTTTTTTCTCCGATTGAGATTTTTTGACTTTCTTTAAAATGTTCCCTGCGCATATGGTTTAAAAGGATTTGATTAAAAATGTTTAGGATAATCCTTGAAATCTGTTGTATCTAAGTGCACAAGAGAAAGTCATGCTACCAAATTTTGAAATTTTGGTTTAAAATGCTGCTTAACTTATGCTATTTTTGAAAAATTTTAAGTGTTTTAGAAAAAACACCTAAATTATAATTGAGCAAAACACTAACCAAAAGTAGAGTTAATTTGATTAATATGTATACAAACTATTACGTAAATAACACTTTTGACAATGTATAGAAAATTAATGTCCATGGTTCCTATCAATGTTTGAGAATTTTTTTAATTTGCGACCATGTTTTATGTAATCACTTAGGAACGACTGAATATTTTTGGACCAAACTTTAAATATAGACTTTTTAGCAAAAAACAGTCTGCAAATTTCATAAAAAGATAATATTAACTGCAAAAGTTTGTTTCGAAAGTTCACTGTCCCCTTAGAACAACACATCAATAGATTACACCTGATATTTCTGAAAAGGTTTTCCATGCTACCACTGATCGATGGGATTTGTGAGTTGATAAGCAAAAGGGTTCATTTTAAAATAAATTGATATTTGCTGTTTTCATGTGTTTTAGTCATTTGTAACACAAAACAAGGTATTAAAAGGATAGTTACTTTAGAAACACTTTATCTTTCAAACAGATTACAATATTGTAATATTTTAGTGTATACGAAAACGATTATAGCCAGTTAATGGGTTTCACTCTAAGCCTACATGGTGGTTGGTGCACGTTAAATCTGTCGTGGCCTTAAATGTCCTCACGTTTGCGTGGTGTGGAATTTTGGAGAGTGGGTTGCCAGTTCAAGTGCTAACCTCACTATCTTGCCATGATACAAATTTACGAAATATTTTCCTGGTATCTTTCCCTTCAGGATTGATCCTGGACCTCACCAATAGCCCGTTGTATGTCGTAAATTCAAATGCTTATCTAAGCTGCTGAATCAGTATATCTTCTGGCCTGTTATTTATTTTAATTTATTTTTACACTTGCATTTGGTATATTTATAATTTATTATATACGACATTCTTTCGACTCATTACATTTAGTATATTCGACCTAATTACTCTTTGTTTTAATACTTCCAATATTTTTAATAATTTAAGACATTGTACATTACTACATTGCTTACATTTATTTATTTTATGCTTTAAGGTAGGAAAAAGGACTCTACATTAAACTGAATAATTAATTTCAAACTTGGTATCGTAAGATTCCAAATATGCTTTGTTACTCTGTGTTTTTGATTAATGAATTCATTTTTAAACAAACTCTTTTAAAGCACTGATGTTCATCGAAATCATTTTTATACTGTGCTACATTAAAATAGGAAAAATTCTTGATAATTAAGGAAAGAAATTTATCTAAGGTAATATAAAAGTAGAAGCATTATCTTTTATCGTTGCCATTATTTTAAGTGACTGTTAGTGTCGTCGATGGTAACTTTCCAGACGACCATAAAACATTTTCTAAAGATATCTTTCATTGAACTGTTTTTAATTACAAGCTTTACTAAAACATAGATCTTTTTAATAAAATAAAGAGATTTTGGTACGCAAAGAGGAATTTTGTGCTAATCGTTCAATATTTCTGAGTAATATCAGTTGAAAATATACCAAAAATTTGAAATATTTATGTATTAGGAATGAGATGAAATTGTGTTTTTTGTAATAAGGCCCACTTTCAATCAATAGTGAAATAATTAATTAGTAGTGAACTTAGCCAGACACGATACCTACTCTATATTATAGTAGGAGTAGGATCTTTTTTTATGTAAGGGCATTATGTTTTGGAATAACTATTAAATAAAGCATTTTTAATTTTACATCTGTTTACTGTTAAATACAATTGGCATTTTGAAGTTGTGTAACCGTTACTAGTCCATTTTTTCGAGGCTGTTAATGAAAATGCGGTTACTGTCAATTGTTAACGATACTGTGTGATGTTGCAAAGTTTCTTTCCACCTGAAATTGATAGACAAAGTTTAACTCAAACATTATAGTACAGTAGGTTTCAACAAGATGGGCCAACCTGTCATACAGCTCGTGCAAACCATGCTAGATATAAAGGACGCATTTCTTGGACGAATAAAATGTGGGAATGGTCAAGGTTGGCTCTTCCGTGTCCTTGATTTGACCGTGTTGCATTTCCTCCTATATCGCTACTTAAAGGAACGATTCTACATTAATAAGAAGACAATAGTTCAACATTCAACAACTTAAGTGTAACATTTCAGAAGACATTGAACAAATCAAAAATTGAAATGTGCTGAAACGTAATGGAAAATGTGTTCGAAAAAGGTAACCCATGTTTACTGCTTTACCTGACCATGTTTACAGCGCGACATGGCAACTTGTTCAATACAGGTAATTCCACAAATATTGTCATTAATTGAGCAAGCAATATGCAAAAAATGTAATTAAGAATATGCTATTTAAGTTATTCCAAAACCCTTACATAAAAAACAACCTGCATAAAAAGCACTACAACCAATCCCAATAATCAAGAACATTTTGGTAAGCTGATCTTGCACCGTCCTTAGACGTCCTTCAACAAAAAACTTCAATTTTTACTCTTACCTCTCCAGAGACGTTTGGGATGTCACCTGGGTTTGGTGATTCCGGTTTCAGCTTCGGGAAGAACCCCAACTCAAAATGCTGGCTATCAGCAATAAATTATTCGATGTTATTTCTGCGTGTTATCAACTGTGCCATAAGCACCTCAGGAACAAGGAAACATAATTTATTCAGACGTAACAATTAAAACTGGTAAATGAATAAAGAGCAAATAGTCTGACATGCATACGGAGAAAGGTTGCGCGGTACAATGTTAGTCTGTCGACTCGCTGGTGTATTGCTTGAGAAAACGACGAAAAATGTTTTACTTTTTAAAATTAAAAAATGCACAAGATATTCCGAATCTTCTTTATTCCATGTCTCGCTATAAGTAAACTAATCTTTCCAAGCCTTTTACAAGCATCAATTCTTTTTTAGCATGTTGCCAAAACGAAATGAAAAGATAATAAATATTTAATATCGATTAAAAACATTCATTAGCGATCATTCATTAGCGACCAAAATGTAAAAGTAAACAATACATAAATACCTAAATATTAACAATCTAAAATACTTGTTGAAATTGAAATAATCTTATAATTACTTTTTCTTGGGCTAAAACTGAGCCACTACAAGTCTAAGTATTCTTAACGCGAACACTTATAACAATAAGAACATTCTTAATGCGAAAAGTTGAAACAATAAGAACACAAATTCTAGAGATGTTTTTAAGTGTTGACACACCTTTCCCCCAGATGTGAACTGTTTACGACGAATCGCACATCGAAAGTTACTTTTTCCTCGGACGTAGAGCCATGCCATGCTGGTACTTGTTAGCGACCTCTGGAGGAGCTTGCACCAAGAAAAAAGCTGGCTTTAAACGTCGACACTGATGCGGACTTGCGGTTGCCAATCTGGATTGTGTAATTGCGTTCATGCCTTGCAAGAACAGGAAAGTATTCTTGTAGTGGGTTCCGGATAAAGACATGAGAACACTTGTCTAGCTCCGGGTGCCAGAAAACTTCAAGTGTTCCGTGTCGTCGTGGAGAGATACATCTGAATTTGGACATGGAATCCCGAAGTTGCAGGACAAGGTAGTCTGCCTGGACCTCTTCAGATGGTTTGAAGAAATCCCCGGGAAGACGTAGAGGCGTGCCAACCAGCTCAGCCGAAGAAGCATGCAGGTCTTCCTTCAGACAGGAACGCAAACCTAAAAGAGCGCTTGGCAGAGTGTTAGTCCAGTTAACAGTGTCAAGACATTTCATCGCTTTCTTCATATCACGGTGGAAACGCTCAACCATTCCGTTGGAAGCCGGATGATAAGGCATGCAACGTATGCGTTTAACTCCTAGCAAAGCTGCGCAAGTGATTTAAAAAGTTCGCATTGAAATTGCCTGCCCTGGTCAGATGTAATGACATCTGGCCCACAGAAACGACTTATCCACCCTGAGAATACGAGGCGGAAACTGTTGCATACGCAACAGTTTCGGCCCTAATATCCTCAATAGGAAATGCTTCCGGCCAACGTGTGAACTTATCTACAATAGTTGAGCAATAATGAAAGTTACGAGAAGATGGGAGTGTTCCAACCAAAGTCAATATGTATGTGTGCAAAACGACTTTTAGGAGTGTTAAAATTTCCTATTGCAACTTGTGTATGGCGGGTTATGTAGGATTTTTGATATCGAATGCGTGTCTTACACCATAACGCACAATCTTTTTTCATTTCAGTCCAAATATAGCGTTTACATAAAAGTTTTTCAGTTGTTCGCTTACCAGGGTGAGATAAGTTATGGATGGCTTGAAAAATATTCATCCTGAATTGTTGAGGAATATACGGCCTAACTGTGCTGGTAGAAACGTCACTGAACTTCAACACCTTTAAATAGGATGGGTTTTAATTCAAGGTTTCGTTTCAAAAGTTCCTCATCAGCACTCTGGGCCTTTGCGATAGCCTCGTAATCTATTCCACAGCACACACCCGAGATAAAAAGTATCAGCGAAAACATTATCCTGATCAGATATGTGACGAATATCGTTTGAATATTGACCTATGAAATCAAGATAGCGAACCTGACGAGCCGATCTGTTTTTACTTTGTTTTTTAAAGCATGGGTGAGGGGCTTGTGATCAGGGAAAATGATGAAATGTCGTCCTTTAAGCATGTACAAAAAGTGCTTTATGGACGCATATACCGCCAACAATTCGCGATCGAACGCGCTATATTTTTTTTTTCAGCCGGGGAAAGTTTTCGCGAGAAGAATGCTAACGGTCTCCAATCATCACGGATCTTTTGTTGCAAAGCCGCACCCAAAGCTACATCAGAAGCATGGACCATAATTGCCAAAGGATACCTAGAATCCGGGTACGCTAACATAGCTACTTTAGCAAGTTCGGTTCTAATCAATTCAGACGCTTTTTGTGCATCCTTAAAATTCAATTTTCCGTGTGTCGCGTTTTTTGCTACCTTTTAAGTATTCGTTCAATAACAATTTACTAGCCTCTTGGGGTATAAAACGTCTATAGAAATTGAGCATACCTAAATAGCGACGCATTTCTTGAACGGTTTTTGGTGGTGGAAATTCCTGTATAGTTTGCACACGTTTGGGTAGTGGTTTAATACCATCCTGATTCAACACATTGCTCAGGAATGTCACCTCCGATTTACCAAACACACATTTGTTCACATTTATGACAAGACCATATTCAATAAATCGTTTGAAAACAGCTTTGAGATGTTGTAAGTGCTCGGACATTGAATTGGATGCAATCAAGCAATCATCCAAATATGGGAAACAGAAATCGAAATCTTGTAGAATAAAGTTCATAAACCTTTGCAATGTCTGGGCAGCATTACAGCCCAAAAGGCATGTCGACAAGCTTAAACCAAAAATGGGTTATAATAGCAGTTTTTTCGACATGGTCTGGCTCCACTTATATTTGATAGTAAGCTTTAGTTAAATCTATAGTAGAAAATACCGTTTTACTCGACAAAAATATTGGTCATGAATGTGAGGGACAGGGTAGCGATCAGGAATGGTTTTAGCATTAAGCGTCCTTTAATCACGTCAGGAACGCCGATTGCCTTCATCCTTTTTAACCAACTGAAGCGGACTTGCCCATCTACTCTTCGAAGGTCGACACCAACCTTGTTTTACCATGTAAACGAATTCGCGTTTAGCAATACCGAGTTTAGTAGGGGACAAATTGCGTGGGAAACAAAAAAAAATCTGGGCACGAAATCTAAAATGAGTACTTTCGTACCATACGTGTTAATATCAGAGCAGTTTGCTGCAGTTAATTTGAAAGTTTTTGACGTATTGGTTTTGTAAGCATTTTGTGCATTTATAACAGAAACAGACGCACCAGTATCAACCAAAAATTTCAGACCTTGTGCGTGATCTTAAACAAACAGGCGGCTTACAGAATTTGCACCGTCGTTTTGCACCACAAACGCGTGCTTTACTCGTTTTTGGGAATGTATGGGCAAGGTTGAACGCACTTCAGGGAATTGTCTGAAAATTTTCTATGGTACCAGCAAAACGTTCATTTACTTTTCGACTAGGGTCTCTTGGACGCGATCTGGTTCTCGAGCGCGAATGTTGATATCTTGGACTTGCTTCAAGTCTACTTAAGCGTCTACAGATTTCGGTAAGTTTACCTTCGATATCCAGGGAAAGATCCGAGGACACCACCACGTAATTTTGAACCACGGTCAGATGACGAGGCAACACCTGAGCTGGCACCCCACTCTCCAAACTTCCACACCACGCCAACGTGGACTAGTTATAGGAAATTGTAACACAAATCAAGAAGTATCAAATAAATTAAAAAATTTTAAGGGATATACTAAAAGAGAAACAGAGAAATTTTGTATTTAAGACTCGTTAAATTTCGTTTCGGCTTTTGAGTCCTTTTCGTCGAGAGATCGTCACTTATTGAGGGAAACTTTGAGGAGTCAGGCAATTTTCTGCAATTTGAGAATGAATAGCTTCTTACGGAATTTCGGCAAATTACAAAAACGAAATTGTGAATAATGGGTTTAAGGTAGGTAATATGGAACACCTGATTTTGAAGGATTGTCAAATGTAGGTGAGAATAGGTCTTATTTGAGTGAATAAAACGCCTTGCGACGAAATTATATTTGAATCACATTTTAAAAGGTAAATTATCAAAGCACTTTCTTTGCTTTATACTATAAAAGGTTTTTAAAAGCAAAAATAGTCTACTTGAAACAGTGGTACCTAATATGGAGCGCCTGAAGAATTTGTCACACACAAAACTTAGTTTTTAATGCATATTAAACATTTTCTTGTGTACAAAAATAAACAAAAATTTATCGTGTTTTTAAATTTACTTTTAATTAATTCCATTTACCTTGTATCAATAGTGTGCATGTACCTGTGGAGTCTTGAAATCTTCCATGAATTTAGCATTTTATTCAAACTTAATTCTCAAAGTTTATGCGTAAAATACTTGCTAGTCATTTGTAATTCATTAAAAATGCTCATTTCCTATAAAGAATGTTTTCATACCAGCAAAATTATGTTACTTTCAAAATATACTTCAGAATATTGAAAAAGCACTTAATATGGAACATATTCTATTTAACGTATAATAATGGTGTTCTATAGTATGTACAAACGTACCTCAACGGGAAAGACCCTTTAAGAAAAGTATTTAACCGAAAATTAATATTGAACATCCACGAACACATCACGTAACAAAAATACTTTTGAACTGTATTTTCTCTTAAATAATTGACTTTTAAACGAGTCTCCAAAATGTTTCCCACACCTCGAAATATTATTCTAAATAAATTAATATACTAAGCTAGTATAAAGATGCTTCAAATTTAAAAACGGTTCCTCGGTTGGTAAACAGAATATGTGTATCTTCTATTGCAAAAACATTTTATGCAAATTTTGATAGATTTTGATAATTATCTGTCTTGATATTGCGATTTTCCATATTTATTGAACTTACTCTCATTAATGCCCGTCTTTTCCAACAAAAAGGATGGAGAATATTTATGTCTATCGCGTTTTCATCCGCTGTTCACTTCGATCCAAATATTTGCGATGACCGTTTTTTCACATTACTGAAATTCCAAATTTTAGTCATATAGATCTGAAGGCTCTAAGATTGATTCTAAGACAACAACTCTTTTATCGCTTTTCCATATCATAACATCTGTTTATTAGTGATTTCATAGAAATAATAATGGAATCGGACTTAATTTTTCATTAAGATAATTTCCAACACTGAAATATATAGTTCTCGGGGAAAACCTAAGCACTCAAAAGAAGATTGGAGTGCCCAGACATGGTTACATTCATCAGATCTACGTGGAAAGTTGATTTTCTTTGTAGTCAAAATGTCTTAAGATTAAATTTTGTAGTATTACATTGTATGAGGGAAATAAACGAATTGTTATGTAATGCATTAAACTTCTATAAGATAGATGAAACATTTAAATTAATGTCTAGAAATTTTTGCGCATATAAACGAAAAAGTACATAAGTGTACAGCTGAAGAAAATAATACCAATCTTTATTTGCTCATCATTCATAGTAGAGAAATTTCAAAGAATTCATTTCCATTCATTTGAGAATTACGTGTAACAGTTAATGCACATAAAATGGTACTTCCTTATTATAGCGGCCCCCGCAATTACGATTACGCCAATATCGCAGTTCGATTTCGCCAAGGTCGTCGCCAAGCTAGTAAAGCGCGAACATGTAATAGAGAAATAAAAATAAATAATATAATACATGTTTTATAAGAATATTTTTAATAATCTTTATATCAAGCTCTACATTATAGGCCATATTTCTGAAATTGCTTTCAATAATTCATCAAAAACATTTTATTTTCGTGGCCATTTTCGCATACTCGTTTGTCAGGTAAAAGACCTCGATATTGGAAAAATGATATGGCATCCACCTCATTGTTTGGTAAATTAAAGATTGTTAACAACACATTTAAAAAAAACCAAGCAATTTTAAAAAACCAATACGAAATCGGGAGCGTTAACGAAACAGCAATATGACGATAGCATAAACACGTGCTGTTTCTTTTTGGTTGGATTTTACAACCTACCTTGGCCATACATCTCGGTCGCTTGTCGATTCATCCTCGGAGGCCTCTATAATAAGGAAGTACCCATAAAATTTGCATAAAATGCTCATTTTATATTAAATTGCATAAAAGTTTTATATATTTCCTTTAACAGCACCCAATAAGGATACAAAATTTCAAATCTATTAATTCCTTTAACCTCAAGTACCAATTTTCAAATCATTGGATGCAGCCATTTTTGGATTATTAACATGGAATATTTGAAGGTCCAATTGATATATAGGAAATATATATAGCCGGAAATATCGATGCAATCATTGAATTTTCTCCTGCTTTACAAAGAATAGAACTGTTAACACATAAATTTTGAGTAGAACAGCAATTCAAGTTTTGTTCATTTGTGTTTCAGAAACATAAAACTGGATTTGCAGAACATTATCGAAATTCTTTGATACATTAATTAACTTGAAATTACCATATAAGCCTAAAACTTTTTTCGTAATGGTATTAAATTGTAACAAAAAATGCAACTCATCGATGGCATCTGTCACCGCGGTGCCACCAGACTAGGATGCGACATTGTGATGTTGTAGATAGCATCGAAATTCGTCTGATAACACGATGCTATGCCATTCGTTTGTCCATATGCTGCGTTCTACTCACCATTGCAGCCGCTGATGCTTGTGGTGTAGTCAAAGATAGTCGCAGCAATACACACCTAGAAAAACTTCTTGTTGTGTGATGCACCCTAACCCTTGAGCTAGGGCTCTTGATGTTGCAGTACGATATGTAATAGTCATGCTTTAAGATATATTTCCTCTCGTTCGGTGCTACGAGGCTGTTGCAATCCTTCACATTGGTCAGTTCCTTCCGCATGCACCCACCGATTCCATATTCACATCACAGTGACTTGATTTCACTCAACACGAGCACTTATTTCTTGGAAGGACAATCCGCAGTCCGCACAATTCCAATACTTAAAACTGGCTTTCTGTTCTCCCTTTTTGTTCTCACCTTGCGTACAGGGAGTGTTATTGGAGCACATGATATCCATATACGCTGCAGTAGTAGTCATTTGCATATCCTTCCATAATCTACGTATCGTGCAAATTTAAAGGTTACTGCATGCTTCCTTCATGGTGTTGCATTTTAGATGGCCAGCAGTTTATATAATTATCATAACTGAATATTAAGAAAGTCAAGCAAAATGATATTTCCTTGCTTAGTACAAACAAAAAAGTGATTATGCTTTCCGAGATTATTGAAATAAAAAAATTCTAGATAGCTGTCTCCAAAAATTTTCAAATTCAACCTCTGAGAGTGACGAGATTTCCGAGTAACCAAGTATTGCTTTTACCCCACCATAAACATACTCATGACTAAATAACCACATCTATTCGTTGAAAATATCCTACGAACGATGCTATTGGTCAAGAAGGTCAAAACTGGTTAGAAGTCATTAGGGGAAGACTAGTGTGCAAAATGGATATATGCGTGTGGAACCCTCAGAAATTTAAGTATTATCATTACGCAGAAATTTTTAATTCAAACTAAGGAAACGTAGGCAAAACTGATTAATCAACAATATTTATCAAATGTATAAAATTTTATTAAATTTAACCAATTAGCAGTAATTTGAGAAGTGAAACTTGACCAGATTCGATTTGACAAATCGAAGAGGAATTTTAAATAAGGTTCTCTTAATGAAATAAATTTATCTGAAAATAAAAATAATATTTGATATAAGGGGTTGACTGAAATTTCCAAGATAAGGAATTATAACCGTTACCCTAGAGATTTTTAACTAATTTTATAGATTATTGAAACATCACGATAAATGTTAAACCTTCACTGCCATTGTGCATAATTAATCATTTATTCGGCAAATCTCAAAATTAATTTAAAGATATTTTATTAATTAAATATGGATTTAGAATTCATGAAATTAAATTAAACAATTAATGTCATTGCACAGACGTGGTATAGCACTTATCTTAATGATTACGCAATATGGCATAACTATTTCTAAACCTCGATATCCAATGGAACTCCAAATGACAACCCACCTTCCAACAACACTAACTCTGACACTATTAACTATACTAACATTAAAGGAATATTTAAAAAAGCTTTAAATACATCTGTGGTCGAAATGCTTGATTTAGCTTCGGAAATAATAATAACAATCACAATTTCAATTAATCTCACTCAGCTAACATAAGCTGTGAAGCTGTCTCAAAGCTTATGATTCATTTCCTATCCCTTTTGGTTGCTTTTATAACAAACGGCATAACTATTCCAGACCAGAAGTCTCGATAGATCCTTTGATAGCTTAATTATATTTTTATACAGATATTCTAACAGAACTACAACGGTTTACTATCGTTAATTGTTCTCTTTTTACCATTCATTAGAGTATTTATTCTCATCATAAATTACTGCCACATTTCAAGACTATGCTTCCATCGAATCATATATACACTGCTGGCCACCCAAATTGCAACACCAAGAAAGACAAGAGATATCACAACAAAATTTATTTTGTAGATAACATGTTGACCAAGTATCAAATGATTAAATTTATAGACTTCTGTGAAGTGTGGTTCCTGCCAAAATCAGTAGCCAGAGTAGCCGCCATTGTTGGAGATCACCGCTGCCACACGCCTCGGCATTGATTCAAAGAGACTTTGGATGTGTTCTTGGGGTACAGCAGACCAAGCAGCTTCCACACGTTGCCAAAGTTGATCTGGTGTGGCAGCTGGGGATGTATTCTGGGTCAATCGTTGAGCAACCATGGACCACATGTTTTCTATCGGCGAAAGATCCGGAGAGCGAGCTGGCCAGGGAAGCAATTCAATCTGGCGATTGACGAAGAACCCTTGGACAATGCATGCCACGTGTGGTCGCGCATTATCCTGTTGAAATATGGCTGTGGGCAAGCCCTGAAGGTAAGGAAGGACAACTGGATCCAACACCTCGGAGATGTAGCGCTGGCTGTTTAAAGTACCGGCAATGCGTACTAGAGGAGTGCGAGAGTGATATCCAATACCGCCCCATACCATAATACCCGGTGCAGGACCAGTGTGGCGGTGCATAACGCAGCTGTTCAGCATCCTCTCTCCACGGTGTCTCCAGACTCGAATCCGACCATCGTGGTGTTGCAGACAGAAGCGTGACTCGTCAGTAAAGACAATTTCATTCCATTCTGCCGTCCACATCCTTCTTTCATCGCACCATTGGCGGCGGAAACGTCTGTGGTTCTGCGTCAAGGGTAGACGAAGCAATGGACGTCTTGCGGACAGACCACTCTGCTGTAAACGGCGTCGAATGGTACGAGCAGACACTGGATGATGCGGTACAGACTGAATGTGCTGTGCTATGGTTCGTGATGTGGCTGAGCGATCCGTCACTGCCATACGCACAATATGCCTGTCATCACGTGAAGTGGTGCACTGAGGTGGATGCGATCGAACACGTCGGTCCGTCGTACCCTCCTGCATCCAACGATCAGATATCCGCATTACAGTTGTTTGGTTTCGTCCAACACGACTACCGATTTCCCTGAAAGATAATCCACAATCTCGGTAGGCCACTATCCTTCCTCTGTCGAACTCGGATACTTGATCAAAAGATGATCGCTGTTTTCTACGAGGCATAATTGATCGTTTTTTTGAAACAACCACAAGAAAAACACATATGCCGTATTTGAAATCGTCGAAATCTCCAAGCCTTAAATAGCGCTTTGAAGTGGCTGAAATTCTAATCATTTGCATATCTCACCTCCGCTAATGCATGTTGTAAATTTCATATTATTTGCATGCTTCCTTCAGGGTGTTGCATTTACGGTGGCCAGCAGTGTAATTTCAGTGAGAAATATAATACTTCAGCCCTTTGAGAGTAACAAGATTTACGAGTATCGCAGTATTTGCCCCACAACATATATAATGACTAAATACCCATTTCCTTTGGTTAAAAGAATCCTAAGAGTCTATTGGGTCAAGAAAATCAAAACTGGTTAGACGTCATGCAGGGATGATTGCAAGTTTCAGATCGTATATATGCGTAAGCCCTCAGAAGGTTAAAATTAGTATTTACTGAAGTATTCAAAATTTTTCCCCCATACTACACAAATTCTTTGTTCTTGCAAGTGCATTGCAAAGTTTACCTTAAGACTATTAAACAATAAGTATGTTGGTTTGGCACAACGTTAAGCTAGAAGGAGAGAAAAGATAAAATAATGTCAAGAAGCAAACCAAAAGATGCTGCCTGCTACTTCATGGAATGTTTACTCATCAAAAAGCATTACCACTCTTTAGCTACTTCTGTAACAAGTGTCAAGACCAGAAGTATCAATAGATCTTATGGTAGAACAATTATGTTTTAAAACAAACATCTAACTTAACCGCAACTGTTTGTTAACTTCTATATCATACATGAGATTATTTATTCCCTTTATAAATTACTGCCATATAAGAGGCGTCTCTCTCTTTCGATCGATCGCATCAAACGTAATTTTAGGAGGAATTGATACTTCAGAAAAGTATTTACTAATATATTCCAAATTTGTCATTCCACTCCTCAATACAGTAATACCCCGACTTACGCTACCCCGACATACGAGAACTCGGAGTTACGCCGTTCTTGATTTTTTCGTTTGGCAACACTGCCGCCAGCTATCTTCAGTGTTTCTCTTGCTGTGATACGCGTTTCGCGTGAACTCTACGTGCACGATTACGATTCTACGATCGACGAAAGTTAAGATTGTTTTGTCATACGTTTTCTAAACCCTTAAAAAAATCGTCCAAACGAAGTAAATCTCCTGCACCTAGTAAGAAAAGGAAAACGATATCTTTGGAATGTAAACTCAACATTATCAAGGATTTTGATAGCAGAATGAAAATTTGCGAATTGGCAAAGAAGTTTGAGTTACTGGAATCCACAGTAAGAACAAATATAAAAGATAAAGAAAGAATTCTCGATGCGGTGAAAAATTCTCAATCCTTGAACTCAAGCATAATTCGTAAACGCCATGATATTGCTGAGATGAAAACAATGCTGAAATTATGGTGTGGTAATGAAGTAAAAATGAAGAATTGTCCAGTCGATTAGAACACTTTGTGCTATCAAGCTAAGCTGATTTTTGAGAGGTTGAAAGAAGCTGGGGAGACGGACGAAGACGAAAACTTTTAGCTAGTAACGGTTGGTTCAACCGATTTAAAACTCGCTGTAAATGGCACAGCATCGCGGAGAGTAGAGAGGCTTCAAGTGCCGATTAAGAAGCTGCGTCCTCTTTTCCAGAGACCCTCAAGGCTATGATAGAAGGTGACTATAGCAGTGAAACCGTATTTAACGTGGATGTGACTGGCCTACTCTGGAAGATGATGCCTAAAAGAAGAACTTTTATAGCACATGAAGAAAAACTTTCCAGGCTTTAAGGTTTCTAAAGACCGATTGGCATTGATAGTTGGCGGGAATGCAGCTGGTGACTGCAAGTTAAAACCTCTCTTAATTTACCGCTCCGAAAACCCAAGAGCCTTAAAAATATATCTAAAATTAGCTTACCAGTGATTTGGAATTCAAATCATAAAGCTTGGATGACAGCTTCCGTTTTTGAGGACTGGTTTGGTCACCACTTCATAACCAAAGTCGATCGTTATTGCAAGTCTATACAGATTCCATTTAAAGTTATGCTTCTTATTGACAATGCACCCTCCTGCCACCCTAATTGATTTCGACTCACGTGTCAAAGTTGTATTTTTGCCTCCAAACACAACCAGCTTGCTTCAACCGATGGACCGGGGAGTCATCAAAACATTCAAGGCTTACTACACGAGGCGTTCGTTTGCACATCTGAATGAAGCTATGAGGCAAAACAGTGAGATATCTGTTAAAGACTTTTGGAAACAATTCAATGGTTTAGATGCCGTAAGAATCATTGGAAAATCTTGGAATGAAATTTCCATAAAACACTGAATGAAACTTTGTCCACTTTTTTTTCAAGAACAAGACGTAAACAACGCCTGAAACTTATCATGTCTCTCATGTGATAGAAGTTGTTAATCTTGCCAGGCATCATCATTGATTTGGAAGTCAATGGTGATGATGTGTACAAGCTGTTGGATTCCCATAGTCAGGAGCTGACAATTGATGAGCTCATAGAGATGCGTGAACAAAACGTCACTGAAGTATCCGACACTTAAGATCCAATTCCACCAGAAACGCACATGGCAATTGCAAGCTTGACAGAAGGTCTCAGCTCAATTGAAAAGGGCTTAAAAATTTTAGAAAACAGACTCCAACGAAGAACGCGTTATAGCTACAAAGCAGACTCCAACGAAGAACGCGTTATAGCTACAAAGCAGACTCCAACGAAGAACGCGTTATAGCTTCAAAGCAAGGAATAAAAAAATTATTAGCTTGCTACGAAGAAATTCTGCGTGCAAAAGAGAAGGCATTGTATCGTCAGATGAATTTGTTGGATTTTATAAAGCCATCGACATCGAAATAACGTTTTTACGTAACTCATTTACTTTTTTAATATTTTGTATTAAGAACTGCAATTTTATTAAATATTTTTCTTCTAAACTAGTGTTTTTGTTAGTCCTTGGTCCCAATTAAACAAAATTTATATGCAAAGTTGTACCCCGACTTACGCGATTTTCGTCCATCTATCGCGTAACTTCGGGGTATTACTGTACATGTTCTTAGTGTTCTTGCTAACGCAAAACTTTAAGATTATTTGGCACAACGCTGTGCTAGAAATAGAGATATGACAGTGCGTAAAACATACAAAGAAGCAAAATCACAGACCTGAATTAAAACTGTTTATTAACGATAATTGTTCCCTTTTATCATCTACAGGATTATCTATTCCCATCATAAATTCTCCCATATATGACGATTATCTTTCGATCGCATCAAACATAACTCAGTGAGAAAAATAATATTTTAAAACTATTATTTACTTACATATTCAAAGATTGCCATTCTATACAATGATACAAGTTGTAATGTTCTTGTTTCCTCATTGGGAAGTTTACCGACTATTCGATAAGTTTGTCGTTTTGACACAACTTTATGCTAGAAAGAGAAAAAGGTAGAAAGTAAATCGTAAAATGTACCAGAAGCAAATCAAAAGATCCTTTTCACTACTCAATGGAATTGTGTTACCCATCAAAAACCATTACCATATGAGCTACTTACACATCGAAATTAATTGATATAGACAGGAATATGGATATTGTTTGAACAAAACAGATGACAAAATGCAACTGTATTGCAAAATATGCTTGAATAGAAGTATACATTCATATACAAACAAAGCAATGTCCCTGATTCAAATCAATTTCATATTCTGCACGGGTCATTCATTGTAGCAAATTCCACAAGCTGACGTCGTCATCTGTTCGTGGTTCAAAATTATGTGGTATTGTCCTCGGATCTTTCCCTTCGGGTTTGATCCCGGACCGTCTCCAATAGTCCGTTGTGTTGCTCCAGTGCGACGTTAATTAAATACCTGCCTACCACAAACTGAAGTATATTAACTATGCTGATCAAAGCATGTGTCACAAACCATTTCTCTTGAACTTTTTTTGTAACATGTTTTCATAATTTCAAAATATCCTGTAATTTGACTTGCTTATAAACATTTAATGATGCTTACGAAATTCGTAACGTCGTCTTCTGAAAATTGAAAGTTATATTGAATAACAAAGCCTCATTAGATGATGCGCTAAATACTTGTAAATTCTCATTTAACTAGTAAATCGATTTACTTAATATTAAAATTCAAAATAAATTCTGAATATGGGGATTTTAATTCCTGTAGTATATACGATAATCACATATTTGAAAATGTGCATTATTTCTCATTTTTAAATTATTTCATCTTATTTCGTTTATAAATTAAAACCACTAAGTACACTGAAATTTGGGAAGATTTAAAATGTACGACAGTCAAAAAGTTTCAATTTATAATGAGAATTTACGATATTATGTTTCATATGCAAATTATAATATAAAATAAAATGAGAACATTATATAAAAAATAATAATTCATTCACAACCCCAAGTAATAAAAATAATAAATTTATTTTCTTAAAATGTTTGGTTATAATTTTCTTTATAGTTATATGTGTTTTAACAGAAAGTTTATTTTTAGTTAATGCTTGTAAATACCAACAGTGAAGAAACCTGAATTTCATTATTTAGATACGCAAAGCATTTTTAAACAATATTTTATGGTAAGTATGGTTACAATAATATTAAAATAATGTATCACTGTTAATATGGGCTCAAGAACTTCGAATTATTTATATTATTTCCACACGCATTAATGTATTTGGTGCTATGTATATTTTATCATATACCTTCATTCTCATAACAAACAGTAATACGGAGTTTAACTTTGAAAAAGAAATAGAAAAGGAACACAGAACTTAACGAAACTGAAAAAGTTGGATATTCGAGTTTGCGAGTTTAAATGCGGGATTGATGTTTCATTTAATGCAGTTTTAATAAATGTTTTTAAGTAGTTTTGATTTCCAGTGTAGCTTTTACATACACCATTCGCAGTACACTTTAGAAATTTGTAGGACACTTGGGTCTTTATATATAAACAACGGTGAACATTTTGCTGTAATTTTAATAGTTTGTTCTGTGCATATTTTGATAAAAACTTTTCATTTCTATCTAATAATTCTCTTATCTGGAATACATATTATTTCTCAGCATAAGAGAAATTAAATTAAACGATTACCTAGAAAAAAATTTGGTCTTCAAAAAAGACCATTAGATTATCTTTAGTTGATCCATCAGAATCACGGCATGTTTAAATTTCCCTACCCCAAACAATGCAAAGATAAGCAAAATGTAATCCTAGGTTATGGCCACACGTAGGAGGCATAGCAAATTTAAGTTAATGTAAAATCTCCCCTTCAAGAAAGATAGGACATAAAGATACTTATTAGCCAACGTGGAGGTGGTGTAATTTCATCCTTGAAGAAAATTTTGTAGTACATAATCCTTTCGCATGTTCTTCATACTTTTAAATACCTTGAATTGCGATTACAGATGAGTAACATTCAGACAGAAAACACTGGAGAATCTATGCGCATCTTATAGAGACAAGTTAAAATATTGGTTAGTAGCATGTACGAAATAAAGTGACTTGAGATTTCTCAAATTTGCATTAAATTGTGATCAATCCGTCGTTGTTGGGACGATCTGTCATAAAGAAAATAATTTTGAGAAATGAGGTTTTTATTTAAATGGGTGTCTAGCGAAGGAATTTTTTAGAACTAACACTTGTTTTACAAAATATGATGGATGGCGTTTATAAAAGTAAAACTTAATCCATTATTTCAGTACATTTCATTCTAGCGTTAGTTTTGAATTCCTCAAATGTAAATATTGTAAATAAATGCAATACCATGAGAATAATTTTTTCAAGCACGTGCAAATGAGCACATACGTCAAATTTGGAATTCTGTTTTTAAATTAATTAAAATGGAAGATTTATTTAGGTAGGTAGTTGAATTTAGGTCCATTGGATAAAACACGACAGGCCATTTATGCGATTTAGGAAAAATGGTTGTCTTGATTTCTGTTAAAATGTCTGTTGATTTTTGATTGAATACCCACAAATTTGGTGATTCAGCATGAACGAAAGAGGAGACGTGTGACAACCGGAAGGAACAACGTGCGAAATGAGATCAAAGTGTAGAAGCCTAACTGTGTAAATGAAATTTTCCAAAGTTCGACGATTGCTGGACGAACAGTGGGAGGACTCAAAATTCGTCCTGGCGTATACAAGTCAACCGACGAAAAAAAGGAGGATTACAAAGCTGACGAACCCGTGAGTCCGAATTTAATTTTAATATGTCTTACTTAGCAAGAGTACGCAAAGCAGACCTATTATGGTTGGCAGATGAGTTAGGCCTAACTAAACCAGTGAACAAGAAAATCATGGAAATAGTGAAGCTAATAATTGAAAGAGATAATTACAGCGAAGAATTTGTTAGAAATGTGTTTAATTCTATTAATACTGAGCGTGGAATTGAAAGAGAGAATTCCGGATGGATGTGAATTTAACTTAAAGAAATTAGAAATTGAAGGATAGAAGGAAGAAATGTTTAGGCGAGACAATCTTATTGTACCTTCAAGTACTATCAAAAACGATTTATTGAAACAATGACTAGCTACGAAGTAAGTGGTAACATTAATATTTCTTTAGCTCTTTTCGAAAGGCAGATGAGTATAATTAAAATTCCTCAAGAAAATTGGATTAATTATCTACTAGGATTACTGCCATTAGAAGTAGTGAACGTGATGTAGTCTTAACCAGATCAATTGACTAATGACTACGAACACGTCCAAAAGTTGTTACTGAAAAGGTTTATTTGAGCTCTGAGCTCTTCCAACAAAATTTCTTTTCATATAAGAAAGACGCAGCTGCTTCCTGTGATTTTTAATCACATTTTTATACTAGGGCCATTAATTTTCCAGGTTGTTGATATCCTAAGGTTACGAAGGTTTATAATACTGTTTAAAGAGGCAAAGAAACTTCAACTTAACTAATTCTCTTCTGCATCTTTTCTCCTTGTATGAAGAGGTACCCAGACACAAACATTTAACACGAAATCTAAATTTTGAGCATCTAAAAATTCCTTAAACAGATGAAATAAAACTAAAAAGAAGCTATCCCCACAAACACAATGAACAATCATTCACTTGCATAATGATAAGACAAATATTTTTACTTACCGTAGATTTCTAAAATACGAGTAGTAATCTCTGAATTTATTTATTTCAATCATTCGTGAACTAAATATATGACCAGAAATAAGCACGTACACTCCTCAAAAATGAGATGCATTAATTTATTGTAACATAAATTCAATCTACATAAATAAAAGTTAAATTATGTGAGTTGGCATAGGTTTTATAATGTAGGTTATTATATTATATAGGTTAACATAAGAGTTTTAATAAAACAAAATTAGGATATCATCAGAAACGAAGTGGCTGAACGCTGGAGTCTATTCGAAGGATCTCGAATAAAAGTGAAATATACTTTTGAACTTGAATCTTCAAACTAAATGTCTAGAGAACGGGACCGACAAGTGGAAGAAGTCTTAGAAAATGCTGTAGAGTGTATTCCACAACCATTTTTGTTTACACTCAGTACTGAAGAAGTTTTCGGTATAACAGTCAATGGGAGATGTGAAATATCAAGATAGATATGAAACATCAAAATGTAAGATCTGAAAAAGTCAGACGTCACAGGCGAAACACAGACCAAAATGTTGAAGTAAAATCTTAGGTGTGCAGAACTAGGGGTCTGCTGAAGATAAAGATCTCAGACTGAAATCTGAATATCTGAATATCTCCTGAATATCTGGAAACTGAATATCTCCTTTATGGTGAGCTACTTCATCTTAAAAGAAAGGAGACCAGAAAAAAGAACGCGTTTGCAGTATAAGTTCAAACTTGCAGGAAGAGGGGAGGATGCAAGCATAGAAAATCAAACTCTAGATAGTTGAAAAACTAACTTCATTCATGTCCGTTAAAAGCAATAGGACAAGCAACTCGCAAAAATAGGGCAACAATTAGCAACTCCTGTGAACTAAATGAAACATCATAGATACTTTAATATTTTTTTATCCTGTCTATTGCTGTCTCTTTATAGTATGAGATCCCTTGCAGTTCAGTATAGCTGAGAAGTCACTGTCAGAAACAGAGTTGTACACTCACACAACATCCCAAAGATCAAGATAAACAAAATGGTGGCCTCTGTTCATATTTACATGTCCACAAAGTGGACAAGTCGTAGTGTTGGCAGTCCAATTCGTTGAAAAAGGGATTCTTTAACATTTATCAGTTAAGTGAGGCACAGCCATCTCTTCCCTGAAGAAACACTGTCAATATCTCATTTCCAGAAACTGTTTGCATTGTTTAGTATTGGAATTTGACAAAGAAGCAGCCTTGACCTGATAGAGTCTTTAATCAAGAAACGGTCCCCCAATTGCCCTTACCCATTTCTTCAGAGTTCTAAATTAATGTCCTTAGATTCCACACGCACAGAATAGTATGGTTGTAATGTTACGTGAGTCTCTTTGCTGCTGTCTAGAAGCTTCTTCCTTCGCAAGGACGTTTTCGTACTGTTCCACCTCCAAGAAAAAATATCATCTCAATGTGGTGAAGGACAGTCATTTAATTTCGCCATTACTCGAGGAAAATGAATCTTAATTGTTTGATGCACACGTAGGAGAATAATGTCGCAGCTCTCGAAAATTGCACGTTTTATGCGAAGTCTCAGGAGGTTAGCCTGAAACGATATCTATGTATAAGAATAGTGTTCCAAGTCTACCTTATAAAGAAACATCGTAGCTCTAATTTCCTTTCTTGAAAATGTACTTTTTGATTTTGAGACTATTTTTCAATGGTTACCCGAATATTTGTCATAAAATCCTTGTAATTCGTTCAAGTCGAATCGTTCTCGGTACAAATTTATACAAGTGCACTAATCTTAATACATCATTTTGTATACTCTGAGCTTTTAAAATGAATCCCAATAATTTATTTATCATTTTAAATTGCAATACCCTTTATGGAGCAGCTGTAATAGTAGTTCAGAATGATTACATTTTCTTTTGCGTTGTTAAAAATTTTAAATCAGTTTGCTAGTATTGGGGCTTGATTATCTGATCAGATGTGTGAAAAAATTCAAAATGGTATTATCACCATATGTATATGACTTGTCAAAAACACTTATTTATATTGAAATATTGAGAACCATTAAACTTCCGTTAGCATTTTTTTAAAGAACTGTTCAAAATTTATAAATTAAATCGATTCTCTGCATTGCAAACACTAAGTTGTAATTATTCACCAGTGATGTCTTTAAAATTCAAAGAAAAGTTTTTGATAGTTTAAAATTCTGTTTAAATTCAATCTTTTATCTCGTAATTAGTATTGTTCTTTCTTTTTAAATGTTTTTATCAAGTAGGCAGCACTAATTTCCCAAATTAGGCAAACAGCGGCTAAAGTATGCCCTATTAACAGACAAATAACAGCTCCTGATATATCACTCACCGACAATTCCCTGACTCGCCTCTCATCCGAAATTTTAATATGAGATTGAAACCATCGACGAAAGACCTCATCTCTAGAGATCTTGTCGTACAATCCAACAGATTTTATTCTCCAAATAGCTTTATCAAGAGCACTTTTGCAGCAAAATTCTTTACTTATAACAAGCGCTATGTCTTCATCTACGAAATGATCAGATATGTATTTTATTGCAAAGGGAGCTTTACCGTACATATAATTCAGTTCCAGTTTAGGCAACAAAGTGGCCTTTTTCCTCCCTTCCACATTTATGTCATCCATAGTCTCGTCATTGCCTAAATTCCAGGCGTTCCTCTCCAAAATTTTGATCACCTGAAGTAGATTGTTTTGTTTCCTTTCAAGCAGCGTCGGAAAGATTGAAGTACCCTCTCTAGTGAATACGGCATATTCTCGCCTTTTCACAGCTTTGGCGAGTTCTTCTATATCTCTAATAGGTGTTTCGTACAGTGGAATCGTTAAAACAGAAGCTATCACCGTGGTGTAGCTTATGGATAAGACAAAGGATACAACCCACCAACATCGGATCCAGAAGGTGCGCTTTCTCAGTTTCTTGCTCAACTCCTGCCGTAATATACTTGCATAAACTATTAACGAAAGATGAAAGAAGGATAATTTTACCTTGGATACCCTACCTAATATTAGAGGAATAATGATTAAGACAGCAAGAATGCAAGCCCAAGTTACCTGGTCGAAGGGGTACAAATAAGTATACAACCGAGGCTTGAGCACTGGGAAATCAGTTGCGAAGCACATGCTGTTCTGAGTGTAGGGTTCACTAAAGTTTACAAATTGTTTCCTCTGCTCAGTTATAGAGATGTACGAAATAGCCATATCTGCCTCCCTTCTTAAGATCATTCCAATCACGCCAGTCCAGTTTCCATTGTCTGTAAGACTTCCCCATTGTTTATCCAATGGAAACATTAGTCTATATTGAAACTTCAAAATTTCAGATAAGAGTGTGAGAAATCTTCCTTCCACTCCTCCAGGATTTTTGTCACCAGTCTTCCAATTGAAAAGTGTGAAATTTACAGCGGCAATATTTACATATTTTGGGAATCTTGTCATTTTGTTTATATTCTACTTTTTTGTCACTGTACTCAAAATTTTCAAAGGAAAATTTAAGAATAATAGGCGTTATGGATGCAGAATATTACTGTTTCATCACTTATTCTTCAACTTCTCATATCCATCTGATTATACTTAAGATGTTAGTAATAATGATTATTTTCTAAGTTGGTATTCTACAAAGCGATGCATAAAACAATGGAAAACGTAGGCAAACGTCTATTCACGCTACCTTTCCATTGTATCACAGCTGTTGATTTTAGTTACCATAGCAATATTCATCAAAGGTAAGTGTAAATTTGTGTTCTTTTAAATAAACAGTACCAAGTTGTGTACCAAGATGAGACGTGTTTTTGTTGCTTAGTTATGTAAATAAAACCATGTTTATTATTCATAAATTTGACTTCACGGTGCGAAATTCGTGTTTTTTATGAGGATTAAAAATTTATAAGTTGAAATGTCCATAGCTCAAAACAACTCACACATTATATGTAAGTTATAAATCAATAGTGTGGTGCTTCCTAAATGTCATGTAAAGGCTATCGAAAAAGAACTCTCAGGAGAAAAGGACCTTATATAAAGCGCGATAAGGAATATAAATTACCATCCAAGTTAGCGAGAGCTATAAGGAATAGAAATTGCCATCCGAGTTTACAAATCCATTAAGGGAATACTGGTGTAGATAATGACGACAATTTACAGATATATACAGTGCACTTTTAACGTATTGGATATGAATAGAATTATTTGTCATATGTAGTGTTGCATCCATAGAAGTGAGATATGAATAGACTAAGCATTGCTAGTGAGTGGAGCTTCAAAAAGTGTGACCACATGTCGACTAGTAGTCATGTGACTGCATTGTGAAAAATTGACTGGGTTGATCGATTGTCTTCTTATCACCTCGTGTGGTGATATATCATCTTAAGATAGGGCAGATGCACGAATGCGCATTTCTATAGAAAGGCGACAAAAGTGGTGATATTGACAGTCTTCTACTATGTCGCACACATATCAATCAGATCATGAATTAATGGATGGGCGTCTTCTCCTATCTCGTGAACCAATCAGATAATGAAGGTTCATTTCCACCCGGTACATGAAAGTAGTCTTAGGGTCAGGTTACTTCTAGTTTTGGTCACATGATCCTAGGCACATAAAAGTTTACCACTGCTCACTGTACTTCTATATTTCCTCTATAGTTGCACCAGGCTTTTTATGAAGGTACAACCAGTGAAGGGTTCAAATATGTAACATTAGTTCAATTTGCTAGATAACTAACACGATAACTTTCTAGATAAGAGGGTTCGAGTGGTGCTTTCATTCAATAAAGAAGCTAAAGGTAGCTGAGTGTTTTACGTTAGCAATGATTAAGTGTGGTCGGATTTTTTTTTTTTTTGGAAAAGTGAACGTTTTGTTGATTAGGTTCAATGGTGAGCGGTTTGGTCATCTGCGCCAAATACAAGTCAGACAACATCAAGTCAATGAACATACACACAAAGAAGGTTTTACTGTCACAGAAGAGAAATACACTCAGAGTAAGGTATAGGAATCGAGTCTGCGCAGCCAACAACTCGCAAATTGCTGGTACAGTGAACGTACAGGGCCTGGAGAGTTCGAGCCTGTTGTACAAAAGTGTGTTAAGAATGAATGATGCGCAATGATCCTGAAAGTCATATTTACGCGCTCTGAAAACGATGTTCCAGCTTTCCTAGGAGCGACTTTTCCATCATATATCGGGTTGAGGTGCGGATAAGAATGGTTATTGCTACAACTCGTGTTCGGTACTCGTACTGAGGAACTTATCAGCACTAGGTAGGTTAGTGACATCGTGTAGCCAATCGCTTTTCCATTTCTGGTTGCAATACAAAATTCCAAATTTCAGCAGTTCTTTGGCCTGCTCATCGGTATCAGAAGCGCTGACCATCTATGAGTAATACATCTAGGCTTAAAGCGAATAGAATGTTATGCCCTAACATGACTTTCAACATCAGTTAACATGCTCTAAGCAATGCATTACCTATGGCCCAACGTCTGGAACAACTTTTTCAGTTCTCGGTAAGCAGTAACCACCTTTGTTTAATATATCTAGGCTTAAGGAGAATGGAATAGTAAAACCCTAACTTGATATACATTATTAGTCAACACGATCTTCAAATAGTACATTTCCTTTCGGCCCAGTTGCGTCTGACCCTGAAAATCCAGTATCAGCTAGAGATAGGAAACCATCTTCGAATCATTCACTCGGGATTAATTCAAATGTTAAGGTATTCTCTAGTGCGATACCAGCAGTTGAAAGACTGCACACCAAACTGGAATCATTCACTCGGGATTAATTCAAATGTTAAGGTATTCTCTAGTGCGATACCAGCAGTTGAAAGACTGCACACCAAACTGGAAACTTTGACAATACCTCTAAAACGTTTAAATTACTTCCTTCACTAAAACCTATGTGATGTGAGGTCTGATCGATGCCATGTTTAGAGAAAGCCCATGATTATGATCTTCCTGAAGATACTACCCCCACTGTCAAGTATGAATGTGACTTCATGCTCCCAAGAGATTGGCATAATTTCAAGATAAGATGGAAATTTAGTTTTCATTGGACTAGGAATCAAAGAAAAGAAAATATTTCCGAACATCCAACAATTTAAAAGAAAATACTCTACATTTTGGGTTAGTCAAATATTGTCTCCCGATAATAGAGACTAAAATAAGAGAAAAATATTGTTTATGATCATACTCAGCAACAACAACCCTGTAAGGCCCCAATTTGACGAAAATGTGCTGCTCTTGTTGGAAAAGGTGGATAAAATATACAATAGTCGGAACAAAGAGCTCAAAAGAAATTGTGTGAAAGGAATGGGATAAAATATCCACAGTAAACACAAACTCATATTAGTTCAATACTCCTCCGGTTAAGAAACTATTTCACATTCCAAAAGGTGCGAAACAAAATATTATTTTACGTTCTCATTTTGCTTCTGGACATTAGGCTAGGTGTGTACTCAGCTTTGTGACTTAGAATTTTGTAAACTTCACATTTAAAAATATTTAGAAATGTTATGGCGGTTGAAAATCGCCCATAGCCTAAAGGTGTACTTTCCAATCCTCTGGTAGATAGATATTTTAATTAATGTCCCACTGGAACAACACAATGGGCTATTAGCGATGGTCGGGATCAATGGAGATCTCTGAGGACAACACCACGTAATTTTGAACCGTGGTCAGATGACGAGGTCACACCAGAGCTGGCACCTCACTCTCCAAACTTCCCCACCACGCCACACTGAGGCCACTTGAGGCCACGATAAATTTAACGTGTACCAGGCCCCTTTGTACACGACGGTCTATGGACGGATTCGAACTTTCAACCCTCCTGTTTCTAATCCTGTTGACTGCGAACTGGGCTACCACGGCCCTTTTATTCAATTCTCTGAAAAATGAAGTTCAAAATTTAATTTTTTTAAGCTTTGCTGCCTAACAGGTTTTGTGGTCATACCATTTATTTTCCACCCAGTAAGTCTCGGATTCGAATTCCAGTTTGTAAACACATGGATGTCGGTGTTGATCTCTGCTAAGAGAGTAACGCTTGCCCATTTGGTGTTCCTACTCCAATAACGTCAAGACGTCATTGGCTGAGCATTAGCAATTAAAAAAAATATTTTAGGCCTTCTCTGCTTGGGGGATGTATGCTTAATTTTGGAAGCCAATGTATATTTATTTCCTTTGTAAAGTTATATGTTGTTTATGAGAGGGATTTTTCAGACTAAACAAATAAACCAGATGGTCTGCGAAGACATACTTCTGATCAAATGCTTTGGCATTATTCATATCGGGGCTATCTTAAAATGTAGTTTATCGACGTTTTGGCAATGTTTGGCGTATAATCTAATTGGTAATCAATTACCATCTATCAATTCGGTATGTATAGGCAATGATTCATACTATTCATAACAATTAGGTATTATTTACTTTAGGAATGATTCATATTATCATATTCATTGGCAGATTCGTATTATATTTATCGTGTGTGTGTGGCAATGATTTATATTATCATAAATAAATATATTGGCAATGATTCTTATTATAATAACAATTCTGTATTATTTATTGGCAGATTCATATTATCATATTGGCAATGATTCATACTATCATATTTATTGATAATGCTTTTTATTATCATAACAATTCGGTATTATTTACTGACATAATTCTTATCGGGGTTACCTTAAAATGCAGCTTATCGTCGTTTTGGCCATGTTTGACGGTTAATCTAATTGGAGTTGATCAATTAAATATCATACATCAATTCGCTATTTATACTTCAGAATTTTTATTGGCAATGTACTGAAATCGTATTCGAAAAACAACCCAAGTGACGTACCGTTTAGAGTACGTACAGGAATATACTTATCGCCACAGAAACACTACCACCACCTATATTTAGTTTGGCAGAAAATGCATCTCATTTTCAATTTCGGAAGCCATTGCATATTGATTTAATTCGGAAACGCCCAGGAAGTAGATTGTATGGATGGCTGTAGTATGTTTTTCGTCAAAAGCAAATTGAAAAATATTTTAAATACGTTAAGACCAATTTATAAAATATTCCCAACATTTTAATGATATTCACTTTAAAAAAAATATATGGTGTATCAATTTTCAAAGAAAATTCTTTGACTCGAATTTTCTAAAAGAAACCACATAGTTGTACAGTTAAGAGAACTTTTCTCCCTTATTTCAAGTACAATAAATCTTCAATTAAATCCACTGGTAGTGCAATTACCGAGTCTTGCCGTTTCATTAAACGTGGGTCTTCCATTAATTTGGCTGTTCCATACAATAATAATTAATAGTAGTATTGTAAGGGGCTCCTTTTCGACGCAGTTGGGATAAAAAAAGTTCCCTAAACAGCCCTCGTCGCTGATGCATATCGAAGAATCTAGTTCGGGGAGCATTAAAGCCATATTTATCACGTCACGTTGTCAAGAGTGGCTACTTTCGGCGAAATTCTTTCTGGAAATTTCAGAAACGTCGCTAAAAAGCAAAATTGCTCCCCGTAAAAAGGAGCTCTCTCTTCTCACAAGCATAATAAATTATCTACTATTCAGATTTTTTTACAATGGTCTAAAAGGAATCGCGTGATTTATTATTTTCATCTAGGGATGTTACGAGTTGTGGGGGTTTTTGTATTCATAAAGCTACGGGTTTCGTTTTACTTCAGCGTATCCAAAATCAAGTTAACCCAGTTTAGATGTATCGAGTTCTTTGTAAGCTAGATTAACAAACCTTTTTTCGGGAAAAATTTAAAGTTAAAAGGGAGTTTCCTTAATGTAGCGTGGTACTTAGTGAGTACTTCATTTAGATCATTATCTTTGTCTGATATCGGATATAGGTAATGAAACTTTGATTTTTGTTTTGTTTTTTAATACTTGGTGCTCCTAGATACAACTTTTTATCAATGTTTTTTATTATCGATAAGTGTTTACGTCAACCTGCAATTTTCACTTAAAAAACTGTCAGCTGTAGAAGAGATGTTTCTTTTTAAACAAAAGCTATCTCGAGGCATAAGAGAAATTCTGCTAGACTGTTAGATTGATGTGATGAGATGAAATTCCTAGTTATTTCCAAATCGCGTTCGGGTATTTTCCTGTTTTCGACTTCTAATATACATATGGGATGAACACGCTTCTTAAATGCATTCGGAAAGGTTTAGATCCAAATATATTGATCCCATGAATTTGTAATATGACATGATAGATATGAAACAAACGGGATTCGACATATATTAGACTTTCTCTGTTGCCATTTAAAATATAATTTAACTGCAAATACGTATTTAACCATTACACACTACAACTCACTCCTTGAACTAAATTATAACTGATTTCAATGATAACCAACAAAATTACCCTATCCTACTCGGTTTGAATTGGTTAAGTGTAGATTGGAAAAGGGAAGACTAATCATTTTTCATTTTCGTAGAAAAATGCCAACATCATTTAAGTGTCAGGAAAATTATTTTAACACCTTTTGACATTTTTTTAATTTCTACAATTTATTTTGGAAGCAAGTCGCATACATGAATATCTATCCATGTAATACATTTCACATACATCGTACCCCTGCTGTATGACAAAAGTATGAAAGCTGACTATTACAAAAAGTCTATTTTGAGTTTAGGGATTATGAATGCCATTCTTAAGTTCATTTTCTGTAAAATTGTCGTAACTCAATTCTTAAAAATGGAGGATCTACTGCAAATACTCTAGCACTCGTACTTTCATATCAATATTTTATGACTCATGTCTGTCTTGCACAAGGAATACGAACTTTCAAGTTTTGTCATCTTTAAGGGATGGATAACAAATTAATTTGATAAGATATTCATGACAATTTTCTTTTACAGTGAATACATTTCTTCTTGAAAATATCATTTACTTGTAAGTGCAATAACAAACGAGTTTAGTTAAAAATTTAATATCTTCAGTACAGACAAAAGCAAATGTAGTCTATTGCCATTTTTCAAAAATTTGGTAGATCAATTTAAGAGCGGGTTTTTTTAAGAAAATCACTGTTTTCAACAAAATTTTAAAAGGAATAATATTTAGTTTTTTTAAACATGAAAAGGAATGTTAGTTTTGTTAAAAATGTTTGTTTAAAATCGTTTCGTAAAGGAAACCTGTTAATTTCTTAAAATACATTGAATAAATTAGATTAGCTACCAGTCTTGATACAAAAGGTTTTGTGCTGTGCTGTATGTAAGTTTTACTTTTATTTTATAGGAATTCTACAACCACGTGTGTTAAACCGAGGACGTTTGAGGAAAGTTAATCGAAATGCACACATTCTGTCAAAAAACTAAACACGCGTCTTTATCAATATTGGATAGAAAATAATCAATTTGTGCCTTTCTCTGATGCAAAATTGAATGTTTTATTCTCTTTATGTCAACTTTTTCAAATATTCGGAAATTATTTATACTTCGAAAAGAAAAAAATGAATGAAGTATTAGAATTTTAATTCAGTAAAAATAATTTTTGGAAAAACAATTTATTTTTCAGCAATACTGGAAAACAATCCAAGTAATCGCAATGTTCAATATGCATTCCAGCTTTTCCTTAACTACCAAGTTAAGATTAATTTAAGTGCAGTTACTGAGATGTTTTAGCATGAATCTTGCCTCAAAATGAAAGCAGAGAAAATTAAAATAATGTATTTACTGAATCAAATGCGTTTGATAAAATATTTAGCATTTTATTAAATTAAATTGAACAAAATTTATGTGATATATTTTTACAAACACACAAAAGCAGACATAAAACGGGAAGACGGATACAGACTGACGCAACACTACAACACACTTTACTAACTCTGGTAAACGTGGGGATCGCAATCCAAGGAGATCTACTTTCTTCTCTCATCCTTTCTTTTCCTCCACAGTTACTTTTCATTGTTTGTCTTATGTTTTGGGCAGCTGATCCAAATATGGCTCATTGCGTCATAAAACCACTGCGCAAATACCAACAACCCTATTTAACCCTCTGAGCATCACGAGATTTCCTAGAAGTGCAGTATTGCTTTTTCCTCACAACACGTTTAGTGACTAAAATGTCACACATTTAAAAGAATAATAAGAATCATACTATTGGTCATAAAGGTAAAAACTGATTAGAAGTCATGACGACTTCAGGTTCCAGACGGATATATGAGTGTGTACCTCTCAGATGATTAAATGGCATATGGAAAGTTTTAGATCGAAATATATGACATCGCGAATTTGTAATAAGACATAATAGGTACGAAACACAAAAATAGATTTTAAAATATGAGACTTCTGTATATATTATTTAATCTTCCACTGTAACTCACACTTTGAATTAACCTTTAGCTAATTTTAGTACCAATTGGTTCTCTTATGTAAAAATATCGTAGTTTCCATTGTGTTTGATGCACTTTAATGGACCAAATCCTGATCTAAGGTATATCTCGTCGCTAGACGAAAACTGTCCAGATCTTGATCTCAGCATCATCAAAAAGTCGGTAATATCTTGATGACGAAATATCTCGTCATTAGCAAAATATGTCAGACCTTGATGAACGAGATATCACATCCAAACCACTTGGAGGGGTAATATAATTCAGCTTTTGTGGGGTATTTTAGTGGTCAAAGTGGGTTATTGGTTTTTACCTCCAGCCACACTTTCTGAACTAAATATCACTCTGCTCGAGAAATGAACTAGTATTCTCTTGAACATTGTGCATGACCAGTATTTGTCTATCTCATGTTCAATACAAGTTGTAATTTAGACCAGGACTGGGCCAACTAATGAAGGTTTTGTGTCGTGTCACAAGGTGTGCATATTATTTTCCCACCACCTGTATTTATTGGTCTTGAAAAACCTACAGCATCTCGCTTCTATTCAAAAGTCTAAACTAATACAAAAGTTGGTAATAATCTCATTCAAAAGTACGCTCTTTGGAGTAACATTTTTAATGTTAGTAATAAACTGATTCAGAGTACCTTTTAGTGTACATTTTAAAGTTGGTTTAAAACAGTTTCAAAGAGTGAGTATCAATGATTTATTTTATCTTTGCTATAAACTAATTTAAAGAGTGAGCTTCAGAGTATTTTTTCAAGTTAGATATCAACTGATTAAAAGAGTGTGTTTTCAAGCTCTGAACAAATTTTTGCAAAATAAAACAGTTAGAAATATTCAGCAATAAAACGCTTCATGAAAGGCAATTCTATGCGAAGAATTCGAATTTCAAACTCAAACTGCTTTCCTCCTTTTCACAAAAGGGAGAAAAAAAGAAATTGCAATCGGAATTTACGTAGGAAAAACTTTCAACTAAACTATTTCTTCTAACTTTATAATGCCACTTCCTTTCCAATGCATTAATTTATCTGAGTTCGAGAAATCGAAATTAAAAAAGTGTTCTGAGAAGCTCACATAAGACTCGCGAATAACTATTTGTCGAACAACTTATTTTCTATCACTTCAATTTCAAATAAATGCAATCTGGAAAAACACGATAAAAAAACCGAGTGTTCACAAACTGATGCTTCCGAGTTTTTTTCTTGTTGAGAATCAATTAAGATCGCAAAGCAGAGACTGGAATGTAAACGATCTGTAAGAATAAAAAAAGTAATTCAATGGCGAAGCTGAAGAGTCATCAATCTCATCTATTTTATCTACTTCGAAAACAGAAGATGAGAAAAGAATAATTGAGATAGCAGAGAAAATTGCCCATTTCTCTTTTCTTTAACTGTGTCTGTAACTGACAGTCCTATTCAGAGGACGGTTAGTGCTTTTTGCTGGAGTAATAAGGGAAGAATGAGATGAATTGTTTTTGCATCAATAATTTTATCGCAATTTTATATCGAGTTTTCATCGACAGCCTGAAGAGAAATATCGACTTCCAAAAAGTTTGTTTTCTTGTCCATGTGGATGAAGAGATGAGACTATTTGGAGAGAGATTAAAAAATGACATTGCATGGAACTACATTTATTAATGATATTTTAAGTGCTCTCTTCTTTTATCCGTAAGTTTTAGTTTACAACTAGACGAACTAGGTACTTTATTTTGTTGACTGTTTTAATAAATAGGTACGCAGATATGTCTGAATATCTCAAGAATATACAGCCTAAAAGAAAAATTTAAGTCTCAAAAGTTTATTATAACTATCGATAAGGGGCAGAATAATGATGAATGACAGGATTAAAACGTTGTTGGAAAAACATAATAATACTCTTATAAATGCTCACATAAAGCTTAATTTCTGACGTCAATACTGATCCTATTTGGTTGAAAATATTTTATTTAGTAACCATGTAGGTTGGTAGGTAGTTTATTAACGCCACACTGGAGCAACACAATGAGCTATTGTTGATGGTCCGGGATCAATCCCGAAGGAAAAGATCAAAGGAGAACGCCTCGTAATTTTAAAACACGGTCAGATGACGAGGTGGTACGGTTACCTGAGCTAGCACCGCACTCTACAAACTTCCACACCACGCCAGCGTGAGGACATTTGAGGCCACGGCAAATTTAACATGCATCATCCCCCGTGTACACGATGATCTATCTAATGATACGTAACCTGGTATTCTTTAAACGAAGTGTATCACCGTTTTGGCTACGTTTAACGTTTAATATAATTGATGTTGACTAGTCAACTTTCATATAGCATAATTGGGACTTCCTTTTTTGGGATTCTTTTTTGGCGAGGTAATGAAATCGCATTCGAAAAACAAGTCAAGTGACGTCATGTGCGAAATACAGAAAACACGTTCAAGCGCAGAAAAACTACCACCTACATTAAGCTTGGCAGAAAAAAGCCTCTCATGAAACCCTGAAGTTACGTGATGTTAATGTGAATAAAAACCATACATTTTAAGATCAAATTTAGTATTTTAAGAACTCAAATACTTGAGAGCTGATAGGCGGCTGAATATCTTTAACTCATTGTGTAGTTGACTCTCGTTTTCTATTTTGCGATCCTTCAAGATTTTTCGAACCTCCATCAAGTAATGTTCAATTATCTTAGAACCAATTTGTAATAGCCGTGGAACGGACGAATTTTTATTATATTTGTGAATATTTGTCAGTGTCCCTGTGTATTCCGAAAAAGGAGCGTCGTTTGTATCAAAGCTAAATTTCATATTGTGTTTAGTACAAACATGTTTTAGTACATTCACATGTCTTTAGTAGAGATTAATATGTTTTAGTAGAACATACATGTTTTAATAGTATATTCACGATTCAGTAATATATTCACATGTTTTGGGTAGTACTTACATGTTTCAGTAGTACATTCGCATGTTTAGTAGTGCATACATGTTTCAAGTAGTACATTTACATGTTTCAAGTAGTACATTTACATGTTTTAATAGTATATTCACATGATTTAGGAGTATATTAACGTGTTTTTATTAGTAAATTCAAATGTTTTTGATAATATATACTCATGTTTTAGAATATCCATGTTTTAGTAATACATTCAAGAGTTTTAGTAGTACATTCACGTGTTTTTAGTAGTACACTCACGGGTTTTATATAGTAATACATTCATGTTTTAGTAATAAATAATTCACTTGTTTTTAGAAGTACATTCACTTGTTTTAGAGTTCCACTCACGTTTCTAGAACATTTACATGTTTTAGTAGCACATTCATATGTTTTAGTAGTACGTTCACATGTGTTTAGTAGTACATTCACGTTTTTAGTAGCACATTCACATATTTTTAGCAGTAGATTAACAAGTTTTTAGTAGTACAGTCAAACGTTTTTAGTTTTCCAGTAACATGGTTTTACAAGTACAGTCATTCGTTTTAAGTAGTACATTCGTATATTTTTAGTAGTAGTATATTTGATAGTACATACTACAATTTTTTTCTGTACATTTTATCAAACCAATAACGTAACTGTTTTTCAAACATAGCATGTCCTTACGCACGTGTTCGAACATCGCCCGAAAAAGCACAAACAAATTGCCTTTCTTTCCTCCAATCTGGCAATGATATGTGATTTCATCCATGAAAGGTCAATCAACAACCCTCTCGTCAAGCGTGTATTTGTTAAATTGTTCATAAGGTATGCGATTTGCAATGTTTCTAATATTGGATTTCCTTTGCAGCAATGTGAAAAAAAATCGAGATGTTACACACATTCTCCAAGGAAGATCCAATTCTTCTAGCGAGTAACACCAGCAAATTCTTTTTACGAGTTACATGAGAAGGAAGTAAATAGTTCCGCACCATCTGAGAGATTCCAAAAGACGTTAAATCTTTTCAGCATCCACGGAAGAGAAACAATCCACGTAAAAGAATTTGACGGATTGAACAAAAGGCTTGAGCACAGAGGGTAGTAAATCGTGATTTATTCCGGAAAATGGTACACGAATTATTGAATTTCACTGAATTCGAGACGTATGTACTGTTTCAACAAGAATTCCACTCTAACGCCTCCGAAAAAACTGCGTCGGGATCCGGCGAGGAATAATGTGGTGTAAGTCTTTCGAGAGAAAAAGTTTTAGGTTAGGAATAAAATGCAACATGAATTCGAATATTACATCAAAAATGTAACTGTTACGACGTATGTAATTTGAATTTCAAAATCAACAAAGTAAAAGCATTCAGTTTTTTAGTGCAACGTTTTTTGGGCTCTGTATATTTATTGGTAGATGTAGAATCCGGTAGCTACGGCAATTTGTAGCCAATTCCTGTGACTCATCTATATGACAAACCTTTCTTTTTGCTCATGAATAGTCCGTTGTGTTGCTCCAGTGATACGTCAATTCAACTACCTACCTACATACATACCTTTTTTGCTCATGCTTCAAGTCAAAAGTTTTGCTACTAGGGATTTTTATTGTAATGAAACAAATCAGAATGTCGGCGAAGATTTTACTTTCGCTATCCAAATCCTCTCGCATGATACATGATACCTTAAAATGTAGTTTATCGCTGTTTAGGAGACGTTTGGTGTATAATCTCATTGACGTTGAACAATCAATTATCACGTATCAAAGCAGTGTACATTTTGTTTAATTTGTATTTGTGAAGTGCTGAAATCATTGATAAACAAGCTGTGTAAGGTCGCGTTCGAAATACGTACGGGAAACAAGTTCCATCACAGGAACACTACGGTCCCTATATTTAGCTTGACAAAAATCCCCCTCGTAATACAGTAACCCTCTCGTAATAAAAACTTCGTTAAGATGAATTTCACACACACACACGGGACCATAAAAAATTCATATAATCCGTAGTTCGTGTTATCCTAAATTAGAAAAAGCATTATTTCGACAATGAAATAAAATACTGATGAATTTACATTACTTACTGTACAATTTTTGGTTCACAGATAAATGATATTCTTCATCACAAAGATTTATACATGATATCTTGAATGTACAGATAATTCTCAATTATACAAATAATTATTGATTGCACTGAATGCACGATATTACATATTTCCTAATTAAGCAATTTTTGTCTTGAAATAATTATGTTATCGATTTTTGTGGGGGTTTTCGTGACATTCTTTAAGAAAATCTTTGATGCAGTCAAAGCTTTTCAATTGAGCAGATGAAATTTCACTGCCTAACAAGATGCGGTTAACAATTTCTAAGCCATCAGTAGCTTCTTTTGAAGAAAGCACGCTTATTCCTTCGTCTTCGGAATCTTCATTTATTATTTCTTCTTCACTCTCTTCCACAAATAAATCTCGTCATATAACCGTGGTTCAAAATTACGTGGTGTTGTCCTCGGATCTTTCCTTTTGGAACGTACTGGAGTTCCGGAAAGATACCGTTCCCGTCTTGTGCTGACCCGACGACCCCACGGAGCTGATCCCTGATTGTGCCGAACCGACGACCTGGAAGAGTCCGGTGCCGACTTCTCGTCCGGCAGGGAACCTGAATCGACCCGTCATCCCGTGAGGATCCGGTGCTGATCTTGTGTAATCGTCACCCGACGAGTAGAGTCTCATCCCGAAACCATTGAGAGACCTTTCTCCCACTCAGAGACTTTCGTGCGTACCTGAGATTACGACAACCTGTCGCATCCAGTTAGCAGAGGCATCGAATTCGTGAAAGTGCCTTGTAAATAGATTCACATATAGTCAAGAAATTGTTCTCAATAAAATTAATGTTTATTATTTAAGCTAGACTGTTCTCTGTAGATTTGAATCTACCACGCTACCCAGAGAAATCGTTACAGAATGTCGGTACAGGTCCCTGTTAAGTACCATTTCTCGAGCTTGCTGAATCTTCTCGTCAGTGACAGGTGTCCTGCTCCTTCTTCGTGCATCACGCTTGTCCGGCCTCTTTTAAGCTTCTCGATCCACTCATACATACTTCTACCTGGTAGAGCACTGTCCCCGTATTGTGTTGTAAACCTCCGAGGAATTTCAGCCCATGGCAAACCTTCCGACCATAGAAATCGGATCACTGCTCTTTATTCCTCCTTGGTGCACACTGCTAGAGTAGCGGCCATGTTTATACTGAAGCAGAAGCAAGACAAATGACGATATCAAGGTCAAACTTCGGTAATGGGACCACAGTAGTATAACTAAGCTTTCATGCGCAGAAGGCAGTGTGACAAACCTAAATATATATTATAGTGAAAGTGCGTGTAATTTTTTACTTTCCCTCGTAGTTCGTATTATCAATGATTCATATTAAGCGAGATCATCTTAATGAGATTTGACTGTATTTCATTCTCACAGTAAAATTATGTGAATTAAGAACTGTTATTTGCTTTTTAATTAGAAGAAAATGATATAAATCAATATTTCCAAAATAAGCACATGATATATGAGCTAATTTGATGACAAATCTTTGCTTCTTAACACTAGATTTAGTTAAGCCTCTATACCTAACATCAAGTGTAAAATAGAATATATAAGCTGATTCCGGGAATTCCTTTGGGGATTTTATCTATTTAAATGTTTGTCGCAAATGTCTACTTTCACTGAGAAAAATGTTGAAATAATTTGTAAATGAAATTATTTATTTTATCATGGGCTTCGTAAAAGTAAAAAATACAAAACTTTGAATACAATACAAAAAAATACTTTGCAAGTACGTTATATCTAGAAGTTTTGATAAGAAAATTGCTTCCACTAGACGAACCCTATATTTTATTTACCTTGCCGATAATAAGGAGGAAAAATCTATCGCATTAAGCAAATGTGATGAACGTAATTAAATGCTTAATGATTTTAATGCAGAATGATTAAATTAGAATTCACTGATTTTATTTAGCTCTTTGCTGATAAATTTATTTAGTTTTATTATGTTTTCTCTTTGCTGAATCTCATTAGTTTTGACATTCAGAATAAATTTTCTTTGTTTTCACATATTTAAAAATGCATATATTTGCTCCATCTAATTTAGTTTCTTTGAAATTTGTTTTTTATGTAACAAGTACTCTAATTAAGTATTTAGAAATTCAAATTCAAGTTGTTCTTCCTTTTCAGTAACTTAGTGTTGTAAGAATGTTTCTTTTATTTTGAATGCTTAAGCATCTATGCGCAATGGTTATGTTTGTAGTATGATTCAGCCTTTGAAAATAGCATTTTATATGAATTAATATATATTTCTAATAGACAAAATCAATAGAGCTGAACTGTAAAATATATACTTGTTTTATCTCTTAATTAAATAACTGTTATTTTTATATTTCTATGCTAAAAAGTAGATAGTTGGATTAAAGAGCACTAGAGGCAACACAACGGGCTGTTGGCGACGGTCCGGGATCAATGCCGAATAGAAAGACCAGAGGACATCTCGTAATTTTGAACCATGGTCAGATTGCGCAATGTAATTCAGTAGTTTTTGACTTTTAAGCTCATTTTCATGCTCGTTTACATTTTCTTTTCAAAACTGATTTTTATCTTGAATTTATATTGACTTCTGTAATCAGACTGGTCAAGAATTTCATTAGAGAGGTGAGCTCGTTCGTGTAATTTTAGCAATATTATGCAGCACCGTAGCTGAAATCAAAAATATTTAAATTAAATTGCAAAATTAGTGAATGAATATATAGTGATTGATTCTATAATATTAGTAAAACATATATAGGAAAAAAGATTTTTCATAAAATTTTATGTTTTCCCTCTGATAACTTCAATAGTGCTTTGCTTCGTTCAAGGTACATACGATACTCTACTATCGATAACTCTAAACATTAATCAGCAGAATCTTTCACTTCTTGGGAACAGAAAGTTTGGTGTACAATAAATATTAATTTTCCCAAACTTTCCTTTTTGATCGTTCGGGCGGTTATATTTTCTTTAATAACTAATTATCTAATGGTTTCTTAACGATACAAGTTATATTAAAATGCATTTAGTTACTATCTTTAATCACTATCATTAATTTTTGTTGCTTATTGGACAAAGGAAGAGATGAAAGATTGCTTGTGTAATCCATAATGTATTAGTCATAAGACGCTTAGTTAAAATCGTTATCAGATTATGTAAGTGTGTTTAATGGCGTACAGGATAATCGTCTTTCATTTTAAAATAATTTAATTTTCACCCAATCACTTAATATTGAACACAATGTTCTCAAATCTTGAAAGAAGCAATCGATTTATTTTGATATACAAGATGGCTATAATCAAAGCGGAGGTGTTTAGAGCCCCATAGTAAAATGTGTTGGTCAAAACTCAACCAAATTTGGTGTTTAACTGTGGGATTTGATTTCTGAAAAAATAGTTCAGATTTTTGGCACAGCAGAAAATGACGTTGCTATCATATAAATATGCATATTATTTTCACGGGTAAAACAGGTACATTATGCAAATTTCAGTCATAGACCTTCTAATGAAATAGGTGGCTTATGTGCGAGCATCTTCATGCTATTTCTTCCGGTCATTAGGTTTGAAGATCTGTCACGTGGTTGTGAGCAAAGCATGAATCCTAATGTGGGACAAATTATTGATTGGTTAAAGTGATTATCCAGCGTGATTAAAAATAGTAATGTGCTTCGATAGTCAATCGGCCCGAGTCAATCGTATGGTCGCATGACTGACCCTTCTGAGATCTTGAGACAGACTCTGATGATCTGTCCATTTCATCTGAAGGTCGATGATTTTAGTCATCGACTTTCTAATAAAATAGATGGTGTGTGCTCCCAAGCTTCGTGCTATTTCGTCAGGTGCTCGGTTTGAAGATCTGTCATGTGGTTTGTAAAAGTATGAATCCTAGTGAGGGACAGATTATTGATTGATAAAAGAGATTTTACAGAATGATTAAAAACACTAGTCTTCGTTTCGATAGCCAATCGGCCAAATCGATTCTTAAGACCACGTGACATACCCTTCTGAGATCTTACGGAAGTTCACATGCTCTGTCTATTTCATTAGAAAGTTGGTGATTTCAGTCATCGACCTTCTAATAAAATAGACTGAGTATGTGTGCTCAACTTCATGTTATTTCTTCCGGTCACTCGGTTTGAAGATTAGTCATGTGGTTGTAGGGAAAAGTATGAATCCTAAATTATTGATCGGTTAAAGTGATTATCCACCATGATTAAAAGCATTAATCTTGTCGATTCGTAAGCCCTCGTGATTTACCCTTCAGAGATCTTAACACAGCGACTCCGTCCACGTTCTTCGTCTATTTCATTAGAAGGTCGATGATTTCAGTAAGCTGGCGTCATAGTTATGTGATTATTGGGTAGATAAAGAGAGACGCGTGTGTCAGATACATATGATGCGCTACCTTTACGCGATTTGATGGCACAACTTCGTTATGCTAGCATTACGTGATCGTTCTTTGCTGGTAAAATGCTACTACCAAAGGAAAAACGTAATTGCTTCTGCTGAACTTCGGGAATATCGGAGGTTTGGAAAACTTGGAATGTTTATCACAAATTTGCAAAAACCGATTTCGCATTTTGAAAATTGAACTTTACAAGTGTTAGCAGGGTGAGTACATAACCCAATAATGAATAAAGTTTCAACTGCCGTAGAGGATGAATTGGGGGCGGACCTGATGAATATTGGGAACCGATACAGGGACCACCCAATTCACCAGGAGATGAAAACTCTCTCTAATCGCTTTTCTCTATTTTTTGTCTTCACTCGATATAGTCACCCGTTTTTAGTTGCTCCGATGGAGACGAACACGTGTTCAAAAATTAGACACTTATTAATAAACTAAAGAAAACTATAAAGAACACGGATAAACTTGTTTTAAGCAACCTGTACATTGTTCTGTACCTCGTTCTTTAATTAATTTCATCACATTCCATATCACACGCATAACTAAAAGCATATTCGAAAAAGTCATAGTATGTGCGAGCATAATAAATCTAATATCAAGACAATGTTTACGCAAGCCGAATGTTTCTATCAGCCGAAGAACATCGAGATAGTACTCCTTATTAATTCTTTGACCTGGAGGAATGTACTTGTGATGGACAATTCTTTCACAATCAAAAAACACAGCCCATATGGTTTTGACATTGCTGCAACTTTGTTGAGCCTTTTTTGAGCGGCAAGAAGCAGATGTCCTCCATTGACTTCTTAGTTATCTGAATCGTTTCTGCGGTTAGATTTTCAAGTTTAATACAAAATGTGATACAAATTCGCTGCCCTTTTTGCTCGGTCATTGTGAATCTGCCTCACAGAACAGACTTTCACCTAAAGGCATCTAGCATCCAACGGATTAGTCAATGGGTTCGTAACTTTTCAATGTAATAATGAATGTTTCTATCAGCCGAAGAACATCGAGATAGTACTCCTTATTAATTCTTTGACCTGGTGGAATGTACTCGTGATGGACAATTCCTTCACAATAAAAAAACACAGCCCATATGGTTTTGACATTGCTGCAACTTTCTTGAGCCTTTTTCGAGCGGCAAGAAGCAGATGTCCTCCATTGACTTCTTAGTTATCTGAATCGTTTCTGCGGTTAGATTTTCAAGTTTAATACAAGATGTGATACAAATTCGCTGCTCTTTTTGCTCGGTCATTGTGAATATGACTGCCTCACAGAGCAGACTTTCACCTAAAGGCATCTAGCATCCAACGGATTAGTCAATGGGTTCGTAACTTTCCAATGTACATCAATTCCCCTCTCCTTTGATACCAACTTACATCAATTCCATATAAACCATTCTTGTTATACTAGTAGTGGCTGGATACTTTCAGGAGAGATGTCGTACACTCATTATAAAGGCATATTGGACTATACTTAGTATATGTACCTTGTATTATAAGTAGGACCCTTGCATAGTACTAAACGTAATACCTTCCATAGTACTATACGAGTACTTTACATAGTACTATAGGTAGTACCTTCATAGTACTTTACGTAGTTCTTTTCTTATCCAAAGCAAATTTATCTAGAGCGGTTCGAGAAATATGTTTTGTAAACTTTATGAAAACATTTGATTAGCATTCAACAAATGCTAAACAACAAACTCCATCCCTGAGAAACATGTTTTCAAATACGTGCCCTCCATTTAAAGATTTAGGATTCGTTATCACTGAATTCATTGTAAGGATCCATGTGAATCATAAAACGTACTTCATATTCGAGAATTTCGCTGCAGTATTTTCCCAAATTTTCTGAAAAGAGCAGAATTCACGTATCTGCATACTAAATTTAACCCATGATAGAAGAGATAGATTGAGGTAGATAGATTCAAATATCCCATTTCCTTGGATTGAGATAATGTTTTTAGCAAGCACGTGCAGTCGATACATTAAATTTGAAAGAATTGGAAATGCATCAATGGTTTGGAAAGGTACACTATCCAATACGTTCGAAAAATTCTATATTTCTTCAATTTATTTCCAGAGAGAATGTGAATGTATACATTAAATTCTGGAAATAATCGGAAAGGTATGTGCCGTTCACATCCTCAGTTTTATTATTTTCTGAATAAATTCATCTTAACATCCAAGTGGTTTCGACAAGATATCTCACCCATCCAGATCTGAACAATTTTGTTAATGATGAGGTATCTTGTCCATCAAGATCTAGTCAGTTTTGCTAATAACAGGATACCTCGTTGATACAACCACTAGGATTGTTAATTTTGTTACAATTATTCATTTCCCAATTTATTTTTATATAGCTATTTCTACATAAAAGTAGAAATATACACTAAAGCTCTAAAATAAGTATTTAAATAAATTTAATCAGACTGTAATGACATACTGAATCGTGTGAGTAATATTCAAATAATTAAGTACATAAATATTGCGTAATAATTCTTAATAAGTATTTATTTATGCCTTGGATTGATTGTCTTCTTTTATTTCCTGTTTTCACCTTTTAGGATACACATACTTGAAAACTTTGGACACTTTTCAAAAAACTACAGAAAAAATTTCACAAATACCTTTCATCTAAATATCATGACACTTTTCAAAAAACTACAGAACAAATTTCACAAATAACTTTCATCTAAATATCATGAAATCGAAGAGAAGAGTATAAATCTTGTTTTCAATTATTAACATCTGACATTATTTTACTTTGCTTACACAGGTGAAAAGACAGAATGGTGTCACTTGTGAACAGCGACGAGTTTTGCGATGTCATTATATGGTTCAATCTGTCTTCATTAAAATACAATGAAGGAATTTATTTATCTTTACAAGTCCAAAGGTTTCACATTAGTTTCATGATAAATAAATAGAAGTGCAGAGCTAAAGGTAGAAACAGAAACAATCACGAAGCCTTATTTTCCCATCATTTTCCCATCATAAATTCATACAAATTATACTTTAATCAAAATACTGTTTATCGAAATAATGATAAGAATATATTCGGAGGGGGACAAAGAAAAATAACAAACTGAGGAATGATGCTCACAATATAGTGTGAAGTTTCGTATTTTTTTACAAACAATAAATACGTTTTATTCAATTAAATTCAAGAAGTTATGCTAAAAGCTGACGTAAGCATATTTCATGTTAGTAATTATTGAAGACTTCTGAAATTTGTTGAACAAATTACAACAAAGTCGTTAAAGTTCATTTAAACAGATTATGAAGTTTATCTACCGACCAAATTAGCTGAAAGGTGAAAGCTTTATTCCAAAACGTTACTACTAAAATAGAAATATTTCAAACAAATGCAAAAGTAATCACAGATTGTCAATATTTACTTCTACTGCAACAATGCAGCGATAAAATAATTTATTTTCTCTGAATTTGAAATGGAAAAGGTTTTCCTTTAGTTTTAAAGAGAAAAATATATTTTATGGGTAAAAGTTATCTGAGAAGGAATCTTCATCTATATTAGTTTTGATAGCAAAAATAAATAAATATTTGTCTTACCTCTGAATCTACTTCGAGAGATTAAAATTCTTTGCATTTTACTTTTTAATTTTTAAAGCCGCCGTTGAATGTAGAAAATATTTTCTGATGATCAAATGGCCATAAAATTACCAAAAGACAAAAGCCAGGAGCAATAAATTTTAAATCTAATTTCCTGTTGGTTGAAAGGAATTTTATCTTACTTTTCGAAGCTTTTACTGAAATAGCTTTTCACTGAAGCATTTCAAAACCTGGAATATATCGCTAAAGAGCTAAATGTGATCATTGAGCTCACTCACTATTTTATTACATTACTGATTGTATTAGGATTAATTCCAAGCAGATTTGTTTCATCTAGAGCCTTCCACAAATCGTTTATAAACTACATTATATGTGTGAATCTCAACAGATGTGCTAATATCTAATGGAATAATTACAATATATATGACAAATACGTACGTTTAATTTTGAGTCCTACCGCCTAACTGGTATAGTAGTCATAGCGTTTGGCTACCACTCAGTAGGTACCGGTTTCGAATCTCGGTTTGTAAGCACATGAACGCTGGTGATTGTCTCTACTAGGAGTAACGGCTACTTATCCACTGGGTGCTAGAAAGGACACCAATTCGTCCTTTGTAGTACCAAAGATATCTCTGGTTTGGTATTAAAAAAGGTTCTGAGCTCAATTGTTAGATGTGAATGCATGATGGTAATATCAAAAACTTAAAAATTTCAAAAATATAAAGATAGATTTTAAATTATTCATCTATAGGAGGTATTTATGAATAAAATGTATTTGATAGCGAAATGAAAAGTTACATTTTAACTATTAAAACTTAATTAATGTCCGCCAAAAGTAGTCTATTTTATGTTTATCGATTTGCCGTTAATAAAACATTATAATTAAGTATTGCACCTTACAGAATTCATGATAAAAATTTTATATAAATTCTATCATATATATATATAAGTACTCTATAAGCTACTGTAGTAATATTTCATCTCTTCAAATCAAGTAGACGCATGAGGCCTTTAGTCCTGTCCTCCATTTCTTCTTGTCTAGAGTCGTATGTCTGGATTGACCCTAGCTCCCGACATCCAGCCTTATTCCTGTCTTGCTCGACCCTTCTTCTCCAAGCTAGTTTTGGTCTGCCTCACGATCTCTGGAGCTGGGGTTCAAATTAGAGCCAGTCTTGGATATTCCGTAATGGACATTCTTAGTACATTCCTATCCAAGCCCATCATCTAAATTGAATTCCCCAAGAAATGGGTATTGCTTTTGTCTTTTCGTACAGTTTGGCGTTGGATATAACTTGTAGCCAAAAAATTAGTATAACATTTGTTGAATATAAAATATATCAGTAAATGAAAAATCTAAATTTGATGGCGTACGCCTTTGTTGCCAAGAACCCAAGTGTCATACAAATTTCTAAAATGGACTGCGTTGCGAAATAGTGCATGTAGAAGCTGCACCACTATCAATTCAAAACTACAAAACCAAACTAGATATTTATTACAACTGGATATTTATAAGGCGCCGACTGTTGAACTGAAGAACCTGTTCTGAAAACTAACTTATTTTTCGTTCTTCCAAATCATAATTCAAATTCGGGTTAAGGACAAAATCGTGAGGGAAAGTTTCACGCACAATAGATATTAAAATGAAAGTAAATTGAAACATCAATTCGCACACTCCAACAGATGGGTAACATGATTTCCTGATACTTTATCATTTGTTTTATTATGAAAGTTTGATATAAAATTATAAATTTTTGAAATTTAATAAATGTCATCAAATATAATTATCCATACTTATCAGTCTCTATGGAACTTTTCATAGAGTTCCATATACTATGGAACTCTGGTACGATCAAAATAAAAACGAAAAGTTGTGATTAACCAAATTTTTTCATTTTTAATTGCAATTGTGATAAGCAAAAACATCAAAATCTTAAACGTAAATTTTGTCAAAATCGAAATGCTAAAACGTTTCATAGTTCAACACCTGAACATAACATTATCAATATGGAATCAGCGAATAAAATAAAGGTATTTCACAAAATAAAGAAAATATGTGAAATTGTCGTGATATGTTTCAAATGCAAAAAAGATGCCATGTACAGAAAAGTTTGAAATTCGAAAAAGTTGTCAGAAGTTAGTAATATTTTGTGCAGTACCAGTAGGGGTTTAAAAAATATAAAAGTAAACAATTTGATAACATTCTCAAAATGTCTTGAAGAAATGAAGAAAATGGAACGTTAAATAATCTTGAAGGAAGCTGAGAAAATGCTAGAAAAATGGGGAGAAACAATGGACAGTCAATGTATTTTTGCTACACAGACCATCAAGACAACTTTTTATATATTTTTATCTGAAATATTTTTGTGCTTTATCTTTTAGATAGTGTTGCATGTTATATTTTTCTGAATGCTATAAGCGTTTTTAAGACTTTCCGAAAGAATTTTCCTCTGGGATATTAGATTCCTAGGAATCTTGGTAGAGCATGGGAAAAATTCTGCCATTCGCTCAAATCAATATCCACTCAGAGTCTCAATTTTGGTAGAATATTTCGCAATATCATCATATTGAATAAAGTACAACGGTTAAAGATCTCACTTTATACTCTAAATATTACTCCCCAACAATATGTAAGATTCGACATGTTTTTTTACCATTATGGTCATTGACTTTTTTCCTTGCCAATTGTTTAATTTTAACGCTTTTCAAAATTAATAAACTAGAAAAAAATTTATTCCGATGCTTATGAAGTTAAACTATGGTAATATGAGTTGTGAAACCGAGAAGTAATATTAAACAATAAGTATTATGCAAAATATTTTTAAACTCGGATACTTTATTTTAGAAATTAAGTTGGGCAAAAATAATAGAGCTTTTTAGACTTACTTAGCTTCTTCACTATTTGCAAAATCTAAACTCTTTAAGACTACTAATTTTGGGAACTACCCAAACTTTACTATGTGCTAGTTATGTACTTTATTATGAGTTAGTTAACCCTCCAGTGTTTTTTCGTTGAGATAACTTGTTCAAGATCTGACCAATTTTGTTAATGACGAGATATATCGTCATCAAGATATTGCTGAATATTTTTTATGATGACGAGATCAAGATTTGATCATTTTTCTAATGACGTGATATCTCTTCCATCAATATCTGCTAATGGTTTTTCTAATGACAAGACAACTACCAAGAATGTTAACTAAATAATGAAAGTTTTAACTTCTATTCATGAACATCTTTTATATGGCTGTAAGGAAAGTTGCATATACGAGTAAAGAAAGCATGTACATGAGAAAGATTTTTCTTTGTAAATTAGGAATATAGTTTTATCCAAATGAGCAATAACATTCTCTTCATCCAAAAATCATACATGGTACTCCTATCCATGGTAAAACTATTTATTTACCCAGTTTCTCCAAAGTGATAATTTTGTAGGGACTTGAAGTGAAAACCCTTGGTTAAAAACAAAAACTATTGAATATGATAAAGCGGATTCTGTTTGCTAAAACTTAGATGATTTCGAATAATGGAAACTGATCAATTTCGATAACCGAACCTCTTAAAGGAGAAATGCAAACTAAAAATAAACTCTGGAGGTATCCAGTTTGGCAATGCAATCTAACAGTTTCCTTACTGTAACATTTTCGGTAGATTAAACGATATCTTAAAGCCAACATAAAACAGCGGGGAAATTATAAAATGAAAAAGAGAATTGCCGGGAGTTACAAATACGAGATCTGTTATTATTTTCCCATAGTAAAACTATCTATCCAGCTTCTCAAAAATTATAAATTTGCAAAGAACGAATTGAAAACTCCATGTTTTAAACACAAACTATTGAATAAAATAAAAAAAGCAGATTCTGTGTTTACTAAAACGTTTAGATGATTTCGAATAACCGAAACTGATCAATTTCATATTTGAACCTTTTAACGGAGAAATGTAACCATAAAAAAGCTTCGGAGGTATCCAGTTAGGCGATACAATCCAATAGTTTCCTTACTGTAACATTTTCGGTAGATTAAACAATATCTTAAAGCCAACATAAAACAGCGGGGGAAATTATAAAATGAAAAAGAGAATTGCCGGGAGTTACAAACACTAGCTCTGTTATTATTTTATCAGCGATCCGTTCGTGGTTCAGAATGTAACAAAGCAATCTAACTTGTGTCGTTTTTTATATTACGGATGAGTTTGACATAAAGGGAAGAATGACAACCATTTGCGGTTAATGGGAGGACTAAGGGCTGTTTTCTCGGCGGATGAGCTGTCGGATATAAGGATTCCCGAAAAAGGAGATGAATTATTTGACCACAATAGTGTGTGGTATTTTATTATTTTTGTCTCCCTATCTTTTAAACAGAGTTGTACTAACATGGTAGTTAGCGGGGTCTCTGGGAACTAGTATTTCTGATTTTGAAATGTATATCTGTAAATAAAATTCTGTAAAGGCTTGAATAATAGTTATGTCATTCTTAAAATAGATAATTTTATGAGTTAATATGACATTTGAATTTTTGAATGTTTAATGAATTATTATTTATTATATAATATTTGCATTTTTGAATGTTTAATGAATGAACATTTAAAGTGGTTTCGGCACGCGAAGAGATATCTCATCCATCGAGATCTATCAATTTCACTAATGACGAGATACCTCGTCCATCAACATCTGATCAATTTTTCTACTGATGAAATACCTCTTCGAGACAAGTAGGAAATACAAATTATCCCTTGCCCAGAACTGGTGACAATTTCGAAAAGGTTTTTGTATCAGAATCTGACCACTACAGGGCAGATTTCGACTCGAAGATAAATCACCAGGAGGGTTAATATCCAGTACATGAAAGTTGAATTTTTGAATGTTTAATGAATTATTATTCATTATTTAATATACTTGACTTGCAAAATTTAAGAACAGTTAAGGCTTCCAGCTGTTATTTTGCATCGAAGTTATCTGGATGTAGAAAATAATACAGAAAGTACATCGAGAGTTATCGAACCGATGACTAAAAACAAAACAATAACAAGAACAGAAATCAACAATAAAAGAGTATTTGAACTGAAGTGATGACATCGCACTGGGTTCTCTAAGACAGAAGGGTAACTGTGAAAACATAAGAAAGGGAGGAGGCGGTCATTTGTAGGCTGCATGACCACCTCGAACACTGATGCAGACTTTGCACCGTGTTTGCATACAGGGGATGAAATTGTTGTAGGTTGCTTTCTACGCGCGGTCGCGCATCGTACTGTTGAAACTTGGCAGCAGGCAAACCCTGAAGATAAGGGAGGATAACAGACTTCAAAAATTTAGAGATGTAGTGGTGACTGCTGAGTATAATTCCAATACGTACTAGGTGGGTTCGGAAGTAGAATCCAATTTCATCCTACGCCACAAAGGCAGGTGACGGACCGCAGTGGCTGTGCATAATGCAAGAGTCATGCAGTCTGTCGCTGTGGTACCACCAGACACGAATACAACCATCATTTTCCTGTAGACAGAATCGATATTTGCCTAAAAAGACGATGGTAGGTCATTCGTTTGTCCATGTGCGACGTTCTACACACCATTGCAGCCGTAGATGCTTGTGGTGAAGAGTCAAAGATAGTCGCAGCCCAATGAAGTCCTTGAAACAATTCTCCGCTGCTACAGAAAACGTCGAATTGCGCATTACGACAAAGGTTTTGTGCCACACACCCTAATTCTTGAGCTAGGGTTTTTGACGTTGAAAGTATGATTCTTAATAGATATACACAAAAGATGTCTGTTCTCTCATTGATGGCGTGACGAAAACCGCTGCAATCGTTCACGTCCGTCAGTTCCTCCTTCCTGCACCCATCGATTCCTTATTCCCATCATTGTGACATCATTCTCCAAGTCCAACGCGAGCATCGATTTCTTGGAAGTATAATCAGCAAACTAGATAAACCATAATTTTTCCTCTGTCAATCTCTGAAAAGTGCTCGTATGATTGCCGTATTTTTTGACGAGGCATAATTAGGCTTCGTATGCACAGGAACAGCGAGAAGACACAATTCCAATGCTTAAAACTGGCTTTCTGTTCTCCTTTTTATACTGTTATCATGGGCGTTATCAGTGAATGTGATTTGCATACATGCTGCAGTGCTAATCACTTCCATATCCTTCCATAATCTATGCAATGTGCAGATGTCCAAGACTCTTGGATACTTCCCTCCTTCATAGTGTTGCATCATTTTCGACGGCCAGCAGAGAGTTTCATCACTCGTCGACTGATGACCGAGATCCCGGAGATAAATAGGGGCCGTGGTGGATCAGTGGGTATGCCCACTGCGCTAGCAATCTTCGAGTTGTAGGCGCCACATGTTCGATTCTTACCAGGACCATTCCTTCCTGGGTGTATTTCTCTCTTCTGTGTCAGTAAAACTTTCACTGTGTGTGTGTCAGTTACTTAATATCGTATGTGTTGTGTCAATTACTTGATATTGTATTGTGCCTGGCGCAGCATGGCCAAATATGGCCCTTGCGCCATAAAACCCCCAAAATCAACCCGAAGATGGATAAAAATAATATTGAATCTAATGCCATCTTTACTGTCTATTGTATAATAGAGATCAACCATGATCAATGCCTCAATCTTTAAACCATAATCAATTCCATTTAATGGTTTAAAGATTTTCCCTTCAGAAAAGCAAGCTTCTCCTGGTCCGTGCTTGTCTGGGGTTGTCCAGGGAAGATCTGTATTTTAACCCTCTTGGTGATTTATTTCCGCTTCGACAAATGCCCTGTAGTAGCCTCAGGTGCAAAAACATGTTCCAAACTGTCACCAGTTCTGGGTAAGGGATAATTTGTTTTTCCTCTACTTGGTTCTTCATTATCTTGGAGAAATAGTGTAGTTTTATCTCGACGAAATAGATCGTCCTAAACAAAATTGATCAGATCTTGGGAGAGATATCTCATCGAAACAGTTGGAGGGTTAATTCTATGCTCGTCTTAGATTTTTTGGAGGTGCGTGAGCTCACAGGCTTGGCCTAGCTTATCTAAACCAAATAGGATAAGAAAAACATAAATATTTGATTACTGCTATTGAATGAAATCGATTTTGTAAGTAATTTCAATCACGGTTTGATTGACCGAGATGTGTTACTTTTTGTACGCTGGAGGTAATATTTTTAAAGTTCGTAGTCGTAGGTAATTAAATTTTTAAACGTGATAGATCTTAATTTTGTATGAAAATTTCATTTTTAACTTTGGACCCCGTCTGAAATAAAAGCTTTGACTATGCTACTTCTTAATTTATTTCGATGTCTTCATCAAGAACTCCTGAGTATTGTGTACGGCAAAGAATATTCTCTGTATGTAATCAAACATAAAACTTCTGGAGTTCTTTTTATTTTAGCTGAATGAAGCCCAAAAGTGCTTCTCTGAAGTAAGTTTAATCTCTGGAAATTGTCAATGTGATTACTGTTTTAAAAGTACAGAGAGAAGTGCCTTCATTATGCGAGGTATTGTGAACCGAGGTCACCAAGGATAGTCAGAAAATCGGATAATGCGGACGCAGTAACACTAGACAGCTTTTCGAAATACAGAAAAACTTACTTTACAAACATATTACTACAACTGCTGCTGAAAGAGTCAAAGCGAGAACTACAAGGATCTCATGTTGGGACAGGCAGTATTATGTCCGCCAGACTAGTCAAGGACAAATTGCGCTTACTCGTGCTTAAACTTTGTTTAAAGCTGAAAAAACTTGGTATCAAATTCAGTTTGAATAACATGGACACTCGGTTAATCGGAATTAATGTAATCAAGTTTCTACTGTACTTATAATTGATGTTAGAGTACAGTTATTTTTTGCACTGCAGCCTTTAATATTATGTTGAAAGTATAAGAAAGGGTTTATTAAACTCACGATATTAAATTAAGTCGATATTATAAAAATAGGAACGAAACTCAGCTTAGTCGTCTGCTGAACTTAATCGTCAATTCAAGGACGCATGATTTGAAAATAGTAAATTAAACTATACTTCTATTGACATAATTTTAATCTGGATCAGCATTTAAAGTTAATAGACGTCTATGCTATTTTAGAAACAATAATCTCAATTAAATTAACAATTATTATATTCTATTGTAAATAATAAGTCAAGATTTATATGATAAAGGGTAATACGCATTTTTAATTTAAATTACATTCAACATAAATTAGTATATTACGAACAGCTAAACAAAAAAAATAGTAATCTGCAATTCATAGAGATGCACCAAGTTTCTGAAAATTTTAAACATTTGTCTAAAATTTTAAACAGATTAAACAGCTGTATCATTAAATGAAAACAGTACATTTAATTAGAAGAGACTCGTAAATGTTTTCCTCTTGAAATAAATTCTTATTAAATTCAATTTACGAGCGTTTGTAATGTTAAACGTTTAAATGCTTCAGTTATAAGCGAAACATTGCGTTAAAAAGTTAGAGAATCTTGTAGAATTGTGATAAAATTAACAAATATTGCTATGTAATCCCCTTTATATTCTTAAGATATTTATGATTTTTATAATATCTCTTTCATGTCCGACACTCCTATTTAAAATTATAGAAAAGTTTCAAAACAGTTTACTATTGAACACAGTATGTGGAGGCGTGCAATATTAATGTAAAAGACATAATAAGTTAAAGAAATATCTCTTTTCAACATTGAATATTTGTACAAAAATTAAACATACAGGATCCAAATTAAACAGGAGGTGTTTAGACCTCTCTGTAGGGAAAACTGCTGGATGAATTGCAACCATATTATATACATATACTTTCGGTTCGATTTCGGTGCGGTTTCGATTTCAGAAGGAAAAAATAATACACATTTCGACCTGTAGAGGTGAAATATGACGCTGCGGTCCAGGTTGCTTAATTCATCTAAGAAGTATAGTCAAGAAAAGAGTCAACGTGCAATAACTTTATTGCAGTCACTGTGAAAATTAAATTAATATCTAATGGCAAAAACAAGAGCTATGCTTTGTTTGCGATTTGCCCAGTAGTTTTTTTTCCCATAAAGGTCTAAACACCTGTTTAATTTGGATCGCCTTGTATTATGCATTTTTAAAATTACTGGTAAAAAGTACTCCTTACTACAATTTATTTTTACTGCTTATCTTTATCACATAATACAAGTTTAGAGTGCATAATAATTTAAAATGCGATAGCATATAATAAATGACATGTCAACATTTAAAATATACTAAATTTCGTGTTAATTAAAGATTTTAAGCATAAATCAGGATGTTTAGCCATGTTATATTTGTTTAATCATGTTTAAAGACTCACTGGCTTGTTCATGGACACAAAATTTTCACAGTTCAATAGGTCCATAGAGCAAGTTACTTTTTACAGTTACATTCAATTACTTTTCAAAATATGTATTCATCTCTGCTTTCACGTCCAAATTCTTTCCCAACTGCTTTGTATAGAGCACACAAATATCGTAAATACAATTTCTCAATTTCAATTAAACTACAGCTCTACAAACACGTTAAGCCATTTTACTTTTGTTATTTTTAAAATTCTCGTCAAAACGTGTTTTTATTATTGACACTTTCTTTCTATTGTATTTGTTATTCCATTTGGAACTGAAATCAAGGCCTTAACTTTGAGAAATTTGAAATAGTAGATACAATTATAATTTTATTCTCCATCCAATTTAAATATGAATTTATAGAAATAAAAACAAAGCAACGGCTAAATTCTTTTAAAGCATACAATAAAGCAGTTTCATTTTTAAAACCTTAAACAATTTTTTCAATTATAAAAAGTTCGCATGCAAATTTATCTTAAACGTAACTATTATTTTAGAAACTGAAGTAGATTCACTGAAAATAATGGTTCGTTAGGTATTCAATAATGAAAATTTATATCCTTGTGATATTTGTAAAATAACAGTGAAATCAAGGATTTACTTTTAGGAACTAAAGGCTTTTTCGAAATATTTAATCTACTTTTAGAAAATTGAATAAATGAATTACTGAGAGAAAGTTCTTAACATTTCTAAATTTCAGTCTGACATATCTATTTGGTAAATTATTAATCAGTATTTACACAGAAGCATTCATTTAGATTAATACTGTCAAGATTAATTTTATTGATTATATATTTTATCCATCAGATGATTCAAAAATAATAATGCAAACACAAGAACAGGAAATAAAACCGTTTTATTTTAAAGAAGCATTATATAGAAAGCCGTTTTATGAAAATTAAAAACGTTTCGAGCACTTATCTGATGGATATTAGAAGAGGTTTTTTTTCTCTAACCGACGTGCGAAACATTTTTTGATAAGTCATTCAAAAAACAGGGTGATACATCTAGGCTCAGCGAAAAAATTCGGAAAACGCTTATTCCACAACTTTATCAAAACAAGCACATTTAGAAGAAATTCGTTTTGAGAATATATTAAAAAAATATGACGATTTCTTTTAAGAAATATTTATAGAAGTATCTGAGACACTTTTTAAATCGAATGAAAAAAATGAGACAACCTTGTTTCGTTACATTACAGGAAGAATTTTAAAAAATTGCGATCGCGTAAGAAAGGCACATCAAGTTCTTTACGTCTCACTTTTTTTTTATTTCTCCAACCCAGTCATATTACCTGGTAGTGCTTCCGTGATAAAAGCATAGCTAAGATTTAATAAAAAGATATTTGCCATATCATCAAGTTGAAGCTACCTAGAACCATTTCGATTTTAATTAAAAATTTATCACTCACTACATCCGACAAACTTCTTGTGAAATACCAAAAATGTTTTTACATGGCATCAAGAATTTTTATTCCTCTCGTAAGCTCTTGATAATTAATTCTATCCTGAGGGTGTATTTATAGGAACATTTGGCGCTGCAAGGAAGCATATTATTTCTCACCTGTCTGACATCATCAAATTGACATATACTCGCAGTCTTCTATTTGAAACTTAACGTTTTTCATATTTATTAGTGCCACTTCTTAGAGTTTGCAATATTTTCTATGAAAAAATTTCTACGTAAAGCCTGTTCCTTGTTACTTACGTTACATTTATTGACTTGATTATAGATTATTGACTATAGATTGGTTGTGTTTAGGGTTTCATGATGCAGGATCTAAAAATGGATAATCGCATAAAAACAATTCACTAATATAGTCAAAGAGGCAGCCAAAACAACGATGAGAAGCAGATTAAATATTGTATGTAAGCAACATGAAAACCAAAAATGGAAACATCCAAACAAAAGTACGAACACATTAAAAATATTAGACTAAAATATGCTATCATCGACATTAAAAATGGTAAAGGGTACAATTTAAAAAAATTGGTGTAAATGTTGGCTCAAAATAGAGGAAATGATGAGTCTTTCGACCAATAGATGTGGTTGTTTAGTCGTTATATGTGTTGTGGGGGAAAGTAACTACATTACTCGGAAATCTCGCGATGCTTAGACAGAGGAGGGTTCTAAATGTTTCAGCGATGATGGTTACGAACCGAACAATCAAATTATAATATGTCGAATTTTAAAAGAAACCACACAGGAGCATTCTCTCCGAAGCAAAGAAGTGGGTAAAATGGGAATTCGAAGCGAAGTCAAATTAAAATAATTACCTCTGCTCACCTAGATGGTAAAGAGTGCCTACAAGAAATAGGTAGACTGTATTGTAGAGTAAGTTGTTAGTCTGGGAATTCCAGTCGTACTGCCATTCGTCCCATACAACATCCTGAACAGCGCGTTTGAGATTATAGTACAGAACGTTTATATCCAGAAGGGTCATGGCATTTCTAATAGCAGCATGGGTCAATTCATAGGCAATGATTCTGAGGTATCCCGGTATTTAACAAAAGGTAATTTTGAAGCAATATACTAGAACTTATTATGGAATTAAAAACAAAATATTCGTAGTACTGTCTTGGACAACCTAAACAAGGTAATGACAAATTTCAAAGACTACAAGACACTTTTATAATCTGTATAGATTATACTCAACTGGAAGAAAAGAAATATATTTTTAATGCTTTATATGAAACTGAAAATTGAGTCTAAATATTGAAAAAAGGCTTTGAATGAAAGTATCTGAACCACAAACAAATATTCCATTTGCATAATTAGACCGTTTAGACAATCAATGTAGATTGCTGAGTGATATTTAAAATCATGTCGGTGAGAGAGAGATAAAACGCAGATAGTAAATAAGTGGACTGATGTTTGACCTCTCAATGTCAGGGAATGAATGCAAAAAAATCTCAAGGAATCGCCAGGGTGAAAAGTGGACAGAAGTCTTTCAGATACTTCTACGGAATGAAGAGCCGTATCACTCAATGTATTCCACATGTTAATTCTATATTCAGGAAGGGCAATTCCTAAAGAAGCGACTACGAGAACTGATCAAAAGGGAATCTTGGGAAGGATAACACTACCGTATATAATAGCCGTAGTGACAACAATAAACGGGTGAAAGCCATTAATGGTTCAAATCACACAAATACAGGAAAGGTGTTTGATAGGTGAAGACATTGGCGCACTGCGAAAGACTCTGTAACAGATTCAAAGTGCACAGTGATGTACCGCATCGAAATTTCGTAATCAGATGGACGGATGGAACCAAACACAGATGTAGTCCAATCTGAAATTAATTACAGCTCGATAGATATTGAGCATGGAGAATCGTTCCACTCTCCAAGATATGTTCAATAGAACTTTCAAGGTATTTACTTAAACAGGGATAAATGATCTAAGGATAGGAATTTATTTTGAAAAAGGATGAGCTGTTATGTTTTGTAATATTGGAATAAAAGTGTAACTCAAAGTACTAACAAAACATTTAATAAATACAGAGACATCGCAACGTACAAGCATACAACACAATAAGAAAATTGTAGAAGACTCTTAGATAACTGTTCTAATTCCATATTTAATGGTTTACAACAGACAAGTGGATTAATAATAATACGTATGCCTGCCTTTAGCTATTAATATATAAGAACATAACAAACTAGTAGATAATATAAATTACTGTTACTACAACAACAAATTCAAGCATTCAATTATAAAGCAATTACAATGTGTTTTGTTTAAGAAAATTAAAAATGAAGATTGCTCTTTTGAAATAATCATTTCGCTCCCATAAAATAATCACATACAGATACTTACTGACCACTAATACCTACAGGTGGAGCTGCATGTATCGGAAGGACAAAGAGTAGCTTCCGATGAAAGACTTCGAACGAACCGTTTTGCCAATTAAATTCAAATTAATCGAATGTTTTTAGAGTATCGATTTGTGTGTAAACGAGAGAGAGATATTGGGAACCAGAAACTGTTTTCTATTTTGGGTAGACTAAGTTCCCATACATAAAGTTTTAATAGTTACAATATATCGCGCTGCTTTTGAAACAGACGTTTTCAATAATCAGTGTATTAAATATGTTATCTTTAAAAGTTTAAAAAAGTTTCAGAAACTTAAACAGATATTCACTTGATTAAGACACATTCTGACAAGCTTTTTCAAATTTTAAAATGGTGATCAGGATTATAGCCGATTCAAAATGATATAATGCTCTTGCTTAGTAAACTTTATGAACTCGTATGTTTAAAGAGGAGGACAGATGTGCTCAACAATTAGACTTAAAATTAGCAGACAAATCTAAGTCAGAAATATCCAACAGTTCCTCCATCGAAGACGAAAACCAAAACATAAGGAATATGTAAGTGAAAGAATGTGAAGTCATTGAAGCATTCATTTGTTTTCTCTTTGTCATTATTTATTCCGTTGTGATTGAAGAAAAACAATTCATACTAATGTAGATTCTTTAACGTTTTAGCATTCTTTTTCTAAAACTTGACTCGCATTTGTTTCTATCATTGTCTGGAGACTCAGCTGTAAAAAGAAAACAGTCTATGTCTTAAGACTCACTAAAGGTTGTCTAACAACCACGTGTTTTTCTTTCTAAGGATTTGGTATATAATGTATGTTTTGAGTTTCCCATAACAAGACTTTTGTCATTTTTCGACATCAAAAAGCATTGCATCTATTAAAGTTTCGCATCGAAGCTCTTTAAATTTACTTGAAAACGCGTCGTTAACTGGAGAAAATATTTGTTCAAAAGAGTTCTGAGATTGGAGAGATGTTAAAAAATACAAATTCATTTTCCCTTGGAACCGCCAAAGGACGGTTTACAATTTGAAACTTTGTTTTACAACTTCCACAATAATGATTTAAATCTTCTATAAATTATGGTTTTCGTATTATTAGAAAGGAAAATACGATTTTTCTGCAATCGCTCTTCGTGGTAGTTTCGATAAAATGATAACAAATTGGAATAAAACTGATCGTGTAGCATAAAAGAAATGTTCTACTTTTTACTTTAAAAACAGTAAATATGACGACTAATGATTTCAAAATCATAACTTAATTTTTGCGTGGCTACTTTTTTCAATTCATGCATTTGTCTGAATGGAATTTTCGATGCAAAAATCGATGAAAAAATTATTGTAAAGTACAAATTGAACTTCGAATTCAATTTATCATTTGGCTGACATAACTCGACTATAAAACTAGAACTCTACGAATGCTGATGCAGTTTATTGCTATAAAAGACGTATCTGATATATTATGATATATATTTGAGTATGTATCATATATATCATGTAAAATATCCTAGTTATAAGTAAAGTGTGAGAAATATCGACAATAGAGAAAAAATGTGAAATTTTTGAAAGTCACTGACAATATGTCCATAATCGTTTCCCCCAAACTCGAATTGTCAATAAAAGGTTCTGATATTGTAATTCAATTAAAATGTCAAATGTCTTTGCTTCTTAAATAGCATTTCAAATGGCTTGCATGACAATGAGATTGGAATTCCGTTGAAATTGAGAATGTTGAAATTCCAGAAACGTTTTTAGAATGGGTACTTAATTCAATAAGTATTCCATCGTTGCAGTAACGGTACCAACATATACTGTATATGTCATAACTTGTAATAGAGCAAGGTAGGAACATTACATTTTGAACATACTTCTCTGTATATTTCCATATTTAAATTTTTAATCAGCACCATTAACGTACAAAATAATGCGTTTCAGATACTGCTTTCCCAGAATTAAACGTATAAAAAGCTACTCATTCCCGAAAGCATAATTTCCACCCCATCCATAAAGCACTTCTACCCAATCCGATCAGACCCTGATCGAAACATCAGTTTTTAAATCGTGCCAAAGAACCCTGAAAAGTTTCCAATATCAATTCTATTTAAAAAATCACTCTGGAACAAAAATAATTATTTCCATATTTAAAGTCCTAATCTACACCATTAACATACATAGCAATGCGTCTTATATACTGATTTCCCAGAATTAAACGCATGAAACGCTAACATCACCGAGAGGATAATTTCCACCCCATCCATTAAACAATTCTACCCAATCCAATCAGACAGTTTATACTCTGATCGAAACATCAGTTTTTAAGTCGTTCCAAAATACCCTGAAAAGTTTCCATACCAATTCTATCTAAAAATACATTAGAAGATAAATAATTATTTCCATATTTGAAATCGTAATCAATGCTTTTCCAGAGTTGAACGGATAAATTGCTAACTCATTAAGACAGGATGACTTCCATCCCATTCATAAAGCATTTCTACCCAATCCGATCAGACAGTTTATTATACCCTGATCGAAACATCAATTTTTAAATAATTCCCAAACACCCTGAATAGTTTCCCAAACCCGATTCCATCTGAAAACATATTTGAACAAGAATCATTATATCTACATATTTAAAACCCTAATCAACACCATTAATATACATAGCAATGCGTTTTAAATACTGCTTTCCCAGGATTAAACTGATAAAACGCTAACTCATCACCGACAGAACAATTTTTAACCCATCCATTAAACACTTCTACCAATCCGATCAGACAATTTGTACCCTGATCGAAGTGCTAGTTCTTAAATCGCTACCAAACACCCTGAGTTGTTTTATTCTAGTGCGACATTAATTAATAAGTATTTTATCATTACCACATTATCCAATTACCCTGAAAAGACACCCATACCAATTCCATTTTAAACACATTGGAACATAAATAATTATTTCCATATATAAATTCCTGATCATTAACATGCATAACAATGCATTTTAAGTACTGCTTTCCCAAAATTAAACAGATAAAATTCTAACATCACCGACAGGATAATTTCCACCCCATCCATAAAGCACTTCTACCCAATCCGATCAGACAGTTTATACCCTGATCGAAACACCAGTTTTTAAATCGTTCCCAAACATCCTGAAAAGTTTCCCATAAACTCTTTACTTACAGCACTGATCCTGGGGGAAGGATAAAGTTGCCCATAACTCACGCCCAGGTACCACTCATACCGGATCTAAGCAAATTGTTGGACTGTTTCTGAGCGGGAGGCTCCCCTCCCTAAATCACGCCCTTGGAACTCTCTCATTAAAGAAATGAGGACTTCCCGAGAAAACGAGCCCGGGCCAAAGCGATAGTAGTGCGTAAATTGCAAGCTAAATAGACTCCGGGGAATGGAGAATATCGTGTTTATGGAGTCGGTCCGAAATATAGGGCTAGTTTCGAGGATCTGCCTTCTGTAGAGGAGAGGATGGAAGACTGCTCTTAATTTTGGGGAGGATGTTTATTTTCTTTGAGGAATTTCTCAAAGTTCGGACTGGGTAATGAAAGATTCGGGACTGGGGAAATGGGATGGTGTTTGGTGTCTTGTCTTGGTTCGTTTCGATCGAAAATCATCTGTTGTAGGATGGATAATTTGTGTGGGGGAGGCGAATTGTTTGTTAACAGCCGGGATACGGGAGTAACAGGCATTGCTCAGAAGACTTTTAAACTTCTGACAGTGAAAGTGAGGCCTCTAAGGCTCAGTGGTTTGCCCACTGCGTTAGAAATATGTGAGCTGTAGGCGGCCCACGTTCAAGTGTTTTTCACTCTTCTATGGGATGAAAATCTTCCTGCTATGTGTATGTCCTTTATTTGGCGTTGTCTTGATTTTCGTGCAGCTTGGCCAAATTGGTCCTTGCGCTATGAAAACTCAACAAACTTTTAAGTGTGAGTTCCTCTAAGAATAGTGTAACCTAAAATTAGGACATTCGTTTCTGTCAGAATATGATCGTTTTGGAATGGAAAACATCCATGCGTAGACGCATTCTGGATCTATGAGTGTTCTGTTCCAGTCGGGTTTTGGCCTAGGACAAAAAATTTTTCGTTCTTAATTGTTTTATCACACGTCCTAATCATAATGAGGTAAGAATGGAATGGTCTTAGGTGTCTTGTCTTCATTCGCTTTGATTGAAATTTGTTTGTTGTAGATTGATTGGTTCCTTTATGACAAATATGCCAGATCTGGCCACGCTTCAGGAAGCAATTTTTTTCCGTCAAGTAAATGGAAACATAACACACAACATGCCATGGCTCAGTGGGTTTGCCTCTTGCATTAGCAACATGTTGCGTGGTGTGGAAATTTGGAGAATGGGGTGCCAGTTCAAGTGTTGACCTCGTCATCTGACCATGGCTCAAAATTACAAGGTATTATTCTCGAATCTTTCCCTTCGGACAGTCACCAATAGCACGTTGTATTGCTCCAGTGGGAAGTAAATTCAACCTACATACTTACCTACCTTGCACTAGCGGTAGGTAGTTGAATTAACGTCGCACAGGAGCACCACAACGGGCAATTAAACCTTACGCTAGCAACCTGCGTGTTCTGTGGAGCAGATTCGATTCTATTAGTTTACTCTGAGTGTATTTCTCTCTTCTGTGTCAGTAAAACTTTCGAAGTGTGTGTATGCCCATTACTTACATTGTGTCTTGTTGGCGCAGTTTATCCATAGCACCCAGGCCAGTTATTACAGAAAGAGGAAAACTTTAATGTACATGAACAATAGTAAAAGTAATTTAGGACATCTAAAGATTTGCAAGGGAAACGTGGCAAGTTAACAGCAAAAATAAACGCAAATTCAAACTGATGGAAAAGAGAGTCACGCCCAACACATCGCACATCTTATTTGTTGCGGGGATCGTCATGGCTCAGTAGGTATGCCCACTGCCCTTTGAGTTGTAGGTGGCGCAGGTTCAATTTCTGTAAAGTGCATTCCAACCTGGGTGTATTTCTCTCTTCTGTATCAATAAAACTTTCATTGCGTGTGTCTATTACTTGATATTGTATGTCTTGAGTCTGGCGCAGCATGTCTAAATACAGGCCCTTGCGCAATAAAACCCCACCGAAACAACCAACCAACTTATTTGTTGCGTCCCAACTATACTCACCTTTTGCTTACAATTTCGACAAATTTAAATTATTATTGTTTCAATTCGCTACTAGACAAATAACACCGTTTCATGTGCATCATATGTTAGTGAAATATACACTGCTGGCCACCCAAATTGCAACACCAAGAGAGACAAGAGATATCACGACAAAATTTATTTTGTAGATAACATGTTGACCAAGTATCAAATGATTAAATTTATAGACTTCTGTGAAGTGTGGTTCCTGCCAAAATCAGTAGCTAGAGTAGCCGCCATTGTTGGAGATCACCGCTGCCACACGCCTCGGCATTGATTCAAAGAGACTTTGGATGTGTTCTTGGGGTACAGCAGACCAAGCAGCTTCCACACGTTGCCAAAGTTGATCTGGTGTGGCAGCTGGGGATGTATTCTGGGTCAATCGTTGAGCAACCGTGGACCACATGTTTTCTATCGGCGAAAGATCCGGAGAGCGAGCTGGCCAGGGAAGCAATTCAATCTGGCGATTGACGAAGAACCCTTGGACAATGCGTGCCACGTGTGGTCGCGCATTATCCTGTTGAAATATGGCTGTGGGCAAGCCCTGAAGGTAAGGAAGGACAACTGGCCCCAACACCTCGGAGATGTAGCGCTGGCTGTTTAAAGTACCGGCAATGCGTACTAGAGGAGTGCGAGAGTGATATCCAATACCGCCCCATACCATAATACCCGGTGCAGGACCAGTGTAGCGGTGCATGACGCAGCTGTTCAGCATCCTCTCTCCACGGTGTCTCCAGACTCGAATCCGACCATCGTGGTGTTGCAGACAGAAGCGTGACTCGTCAGTAAAGACAATTTCATTCCATTCTGCCGTCCACATCCTTCTTTCATCGCACTATTGGCGGCGGAAACGTCTGTGGTTCTGCGTCAAGGGTAGACGAAGCAATGGACGTCTTGCGGACAGACCACTCTGCTGGAAACGGCGTCGAATGGTACGCGCAGACACTGGATGATGCGGTACAGACTGAATGTGCTGTGCTATGGTTCGTGATGTGGCTGAGCGATCCGTCACTGCCATACGCACAATATGCCTGTCATCACGTGAAGTGGTGCACTGAGGTGGATGCGATCGAACACGTCGGTCCGTCGTACCCTCCTGCATCCAACGATCACATATCCGCATTACAGTTGTTTGGTTTCGTCCAACACGACTACCGATTTCCCTGAAAGATAATCCACAATCTCGGTAGGCCACTATCCTTCCTCTGTCGAACTCGGATACTTGATCAAAAGATGATCGCTGTTTTCTACGAGGCATAATTGATCGTTTTTTTGAAAAAAACCACAAGAAAAACACAATTGCCGTACTTGAAATCGTCGAAATCTCCAAGCCTTAAATAGCGCTTTGAAGTGGCGCCACAGGCGCGCGTGATGTGCGTCTGTGCTGAAATTCTAATCATTTGCATATCTCACCTCCGCTAATGCATGTTGTAAATTTCATATTATTTGCATGCTTCCTTCAGGGTGTTGCATTTACGGTGGCCATCAGTGTATATAGATATGTTGCAAAAACTTTTTCAATCAAATGATTATAATCCCAACTCCTAAACCAGTCCAGGACTGTGTTCTAAATGAAATTGAATAAAGCTTTCGAGAGAGAGATTGTTTACAAATAGTTTTCTAAGTTACATGTATTTACAAAGCTAACCAACTTCTTAAGACACATTCAAAATTTATTGTTCATGAACGCGAATTAAATTTTTACTACCATTTTTCAGTTTAGCTACTTTTACTCTGATAGAAAAGTACTTGCATGTGGTCTGTGGTACACGTCTTCAAAATGTATCCTCAGGAAATTTAGACATCTTAAAGCAGAACTCCAGTGTTCTCTTTTACAATAGAGAAAATGTCCATAAAAAGTTGAGCGACATTGATATCCCCCTTCCTAGGTAGTAGCTCTCAAGGTTGATTTACTGCTGTATTGCTCACGCAGGAACAAAACTAAACAAAAATGTTCCTGAATGACCTTTCAATGGACAACAGTTCCATTAGAATTTCGAGCAATAAGATGGATTAAAAACTCCTTCATCCGACAATACTAAGCTTTATAATATTTGCCTTTGAAAGTTGCTATAACCAGTTAAATTATTTATTTCTGAACCTTGAACAACATATTATATTGATTTACTCCTTTAAATTTTGCTCTACTCTTCTACAGCACCACGCCTGAAATGAGTGGTTTGGTGTCTAACTTCCTTAACAGTATTAAGTTTAACCCTCCTGGTGGTTGTCTCGACGAAGTATCTCGTCATTATAAAAATATTGACCAGATCTTGATGAACGAGCTATCGCGTCATTGGCACAATTAGTCAGATCGTGATGAACGAGATATCTTGTCGAAACCATTTGGAGGGTTAATAATATTTACCTTTGAAAATTGACATGACCAGTTAAGTTCCTTATTTTTGAACAATTGAAACCTATATAAAGGATGGCCATAAGATAACTTTCACTCTGTGGAGGTTTCTAAATAGAATAAACGAAATGAAACAATTTGGTATTGAGACTTTTGAAGACATGGGGAGTTATATTCCTCGAAAAGGGGCCGCGCTAGCCCAGTTGGAAGAGCACCGGATTAGCAGCAGAAGGATTGCGAGTTCCAAGCTCTGTCCACCCAAAGACCATCGTGAACACGGGGGCTGTTGCACGTTAAATCTGACGTAGCCTCAAATGTCCTCACGTCGGCTTGGTGTGGAAATTTGGAGAGTTGGGTGCTAGCTCAGGTGTTGCTTTCGTCATATGACCGTGGTTCAAAATTACCAGGCGTTGTCCTTGATCTTTCCCTTCGGAATTGATCCCGGATCGTCGCCAATAGCCCAATGTGTTGCTCGAGTGCTACGTTAATTAACCACCTACCTCCACGAAAAGAAAATATAGCACCAAAAGTCGCCAATAGGGGGAAATTTGGTGCTGTTGGAGTCTAAAGCAGTTTAACATTTGCATTAAACGCAGATAAAATGTATTGTGCAAAGTTTCGACTGACTGCGTAAGCAACAACCGCGCCACTAATTTCAGCTGGGTATGTTGATGCGTTTGCAATTTAAAAAACTTTCAATAGACGCAAATTTATAGAGATTCAACTCACAGGAAACAATCTTTTATTCACCAAACTCAGGTTCCCTTTGACCACATAGACCAATTTCAATGTGCTGACCTTTCTCGTGTACAACACATTGCATCCAGTGTGCGGCATACTGTACAGCTGAACGTAATGAGTCGGTTAGCACAGAAAGTCAAAGCAGAGAAAGGTCAGAACATTTGAATTGGTCTGTGGTCAAGGAGAACCTGATTCTGGTGAATAAGATTATTTCCTTTGAGTTGAATCGTTAATTTGTGTGTATTGCCAGGTTTTTTTTCATTGCAACTCGTCACATATCCAGCAGGAATTAATGACTTGGTTGTTGCTTACGCAGCGGAAATTGCGTAATCAATTTTATCTGCGTTTAAGGCAAATTTTACACTTTCTTTGACTCCAACAGCACCAAATTTCCTCAAATCGGCGACTTTTGATACTATTTTTTCCCCATGGAATACATCTCCCCATGTCTTCAAGTACCAATGCCAAATTTAGATCGATTTCGTTAATTCGATTTACCTATAGATGCCTCAAAAGAGAGTTATTTATGCCCACCTTGTATATTGATTTATCCCCCTTTTTCAATAATACGCTACTCTTCAGAACTACGCCTGAAAGGGAAGGTTTAGTGTCCCACCTCCATATAAAAAGGTCAATCCTTAGTTATAAATATTGTAGATATATTAAGACTACTGAGGGTGTAATACATCTGCAAATTTAGAAAAAAAGGCCAATGTCCATTTGGGAAGTTTTTGATAATACCTGATTTTTTTTAATTTTTAATACAGCGAACGAAAAATACATTCCAATGTTTTGATTATTTCATAATGAATTGACCGAAGGACATTGGCTTTTTTCCATCATAACTTTCTTTACCTTGAAACGATTTGTCGACATAACCCAAAACTATCGAATTTGGATATTGGCCCTTTTTCTACCAAGGTACAAGTATAATTATTTGATATTCTATGTCTAGGTTGGTTTGTTGGTTTTTGGGGTTTCATGGCTCCAGGGCCATATTTGGCCATACTGTTCCAGACACAAGACACACAATATCAAGTAATGGACATACACAATGAAAGTTTTACTGACACAGAAGAGAGAAATACACCCAGGGAGGAATGCACCTGACAGGAATTGAACCTGAGCAGCCTACAACTCGAAGGTTGCTATCACAGTGGACATACCCACTGAGCCACGAAAACACTTCACACAAATATTTAATTTTACTACGATTTTTCCTGTACAAGGGCCACATACTGATTTGTTACAATTTGCACAAATATTCACAGTTTTGTTTCCTTTGCATAGACTTATTTGAGTTTCGCTTTCGTGTAGAGGAATCACAAACATAAATGTTGCCTATGCTTCGTCCTGGATGTTGATTTGAAGACACATTATTTTTCAAGGTTCTTTGGAAACATTCAAGATGAAATCTCGACGGCTAAAATTTGTGCGACCAGTAGTTTTCTTGTAAATTGTACAAGCATTTATTGCGGCCAAATCTAAAATATTAAAAAACACTTGAACTGGCCACGTCTGGATGATGACTTTACGGAATACTGTCTGGCCTATAGTCCACTACATCTACTCCACACTTAGTAGCGTGGTAAAATTTCAAGCTTTCTGGTGTTCCTTTTTCGTTTCCTGAAATTTCCAATGTTGGATGAATGCATCAGTAAAATCTTATTGTTCTTTTTCCCTTGATATGAGGTAGGAGGAAAATAGTATCATGGGTCATCATCTTGCTGGAGTACAATTCACTTCGCTTTTGCTTCACTGAATGAGGAATCTATTTCCTCGCACGATTTACAGTGCCCACACAACTTATCCCTTTACTTTTCAATTTTTTACTAACTTTACAGAAGTAAAGAAACTGTCAGTGGTGACGTTTTTTCCACTACTATAAAAACTCAAACAGTAAACTCACTGCCAGTTTTTCAGCATATACTGAGTGAATCGGCATCTTACCTTAGTAGGGAACAATTGTTCATCAATGGTAATATTCTCCCCTGGTTTGTTGCACAATAAGCAATTCTCAATAAACCTATTTCATACGTCTGAAAATAGAGCAAATTTATCAGTGGTTAGTTTCTGTGACCTCGTTGATTTCAAGTCGAATCGTAAATACGTCATTATTTCCTGGTATCTGTCCCTAGTCATCGTTCCGCTTCAAGATTTTGGTTCCCAAGTTTTGTTCCATAAGCTTAGAACTGAATCCTTTGGCAGCCAATGATCCACGTGCATGTGAAAGTGAAATAAAAGCATCCAACTCGTCGAGAGATAAACACCAATTTGAATTTCGTGATGTGCCTTGGCTACACTGCATTGTTGTACACGCCCCAATATTTTTTCATTTATAAAGAATCTCCAAGCACTACTTGGGTCCCCATACATAATTTCTCATGGTATATGTAGTTGGTCCAGATTCTTTACGCAATACATATTGCTGAGGACGTCTTCCCGAAGAACTATCCGAATGATCTATTTTCCAAACAGTTCCATCATTCACTGTTTCTTCACCATTCATTTGGAAATTTCTTTCTCACCCGTCCTCGAATGATTGTTCTTCCTTGGTTTCTCTCAAGTGCGATATTTTCATTCCTGGAACAAGACAATGAAGTATTCTCTTGTTCGACTTTAACCACGTTATTTGCATTTTCTATGTCCTTTACAGATTCTTGATCGGATGAATCTGATTAATTTACAGCAGAACCATTCATGTAATCTTTATCGGGTGGATTCGAAGTAATTCTTTTATGAGATTCGACATCAGGAGATATTTCTGATCCAGATTCGTCGCTAGACAATCTTGCATCAATTTGAGAATTTGTTAGACCTATTCTACGAGGCATGGCTATCAGGGTTCAGTACATATTTCTTTCAAGGCGCAAGTTTCCCGCGCTCCGTTTTGTGAAATACTCATTAGCATTGGCATATCAGACTTTTCCCCACCTGAATGTTCACAGGCAGAAGAACAGTCAACAATAACCAACAAAAGGCTATTTCTCGGTCATAGGACAACGAAAAAGACGAATGTTTTGGGAGTGGTCAAAATGACCAATAGACGTAATTCTAGTTATACAGTTATATCTGAAAAAGTAATAACTCAAAATGAATGAAATTTTTTGTGTATACTATTTACAAGTATTTAGGAAAAAGTAAAAAAATTTTTAAAATGATAGGTGAAAAAATAAAATAGTTATATATATAGTTAAACTACTTTGCAGTCAAAATGACCGCTCTCGTAATTCTAGTGTTAAAATGCTAAGAAATAACAAATCAGCATTGAAAATTGCATTCACTTTTATATTTTCGTCACTATTGATGCGTTATGTAGATATTCCAATAAGCAAGGTGGTTAATCAATGAAGAAACATATACTATATACTTTGACATTTTGCGGAGAGTAATTAATTTTATAAACTGTTAATTTAAAAATCATTATATTTAAAATCAATGCATAGACTACGAAATACACAAAATATATTACAAAAGGATTGCATGCTTAAAAAAACGTTCAATTTTAGTTTATAGAAATAAATATATAAGCACACACATCAAGACACTGGTACTATACGCCACTGGTGACTATATTTTTAGATGTGAAGGAGTTTGAAGTAAATTGTTTAAATACTGCTGATTTAATACTGCTCCCCTTTTGCCTTTCAAAAAGGCCTTGAGTAGTTTGGGTAGAGGTAAGGCCTCGATGATTTCAGACAGTTCCGTGTTGTCCCTTAAGACTCTCCTGATGATACAGCGGCTCAAGTGAGACTCTGAGGCCGTAGCACGGTGTAGTCTTCATCGTACACTCGCCCTGCCTCGTACTTCTAGTACACTGTCTGAAGCCCCGGCAACACGGCCGCCCTCAGCACGCTCTTTAATGCCTCGTGGATCTCGTCAGGAGTGGTGTAGTGATCCGGCAGGGCCCGGAACAGATACCTCAGCTGGTCCTGGCCACCACCGATGCTGGTGATGCTGATGAACATCTCCAGGACCAGTGTCAACCTGGAAATAGAGATTCCAATAGCGGTTAAAGTAGCAGGGTTATTGCAAATATCAGTCAGCAACTGCTAACGAAAATGCTAAAAGCTTTCGCTGAATATCATTGGGATACCAGGGAAAACTAAATTAAATGGTATTGTTACTGTTAGCGAAACTATTAATAGCAGTTATTGCGAATGCGCAATAACCATAAAAAACGTTATCGTAAAAAACAGTTTTGCTCATCTTTACCTGGAGTTGGGTCGTTTCTCCTTTAGCAGAATGATGCCAATGTCGGAAATGATCGGCTGCCTGGAATAGCCAATGCCATATGAGGGAGTTTTTCAGTGTAAACATAAACAAACTACCGGAAGATAAATACTTCACGTCATGAACTATAGTCCGGCTCTGGCGAGTTGTCATGTACATCGTTTTGAATGAGAATTCGTTCAATTAGGAGTAGGTAAACACAAGTAAGCTTCCTTCCTTCCTGCCTATGGCAGGTTCAGGTTCCGAGTTTATCGATCGGTGCTGGAAACCATCCGTGATTACGAGTTGGCGATTCAAAAAATCGCTTTTAGCGATCATCATACATGCTTTTGTGTATGGCTGCCTTTTAATTCGCGAGTTAACCTTTCTAGAATAGGGCTCCCCTAGATCATTTGCCTTAGCACCAGAGCCGCTCTATACCAGAAAAAGGAAGCGTAGTCTTGGTTATGAACCAATTGATTTATCGTTGTTTGGCTGGTAATTTTTATGATTCACTCTCTAAGTGACTTGCTTTCAGCAGGTCACATATAGAAGGGGGAATCATTAAAATTAACGCTTTCTAGTAATGTCTAGTTACAAACTATGCCTATACCTACCGGCATCTACATTTAGGTTTACGAAAAAATTCTTATACAAAAGGGGATTTGAATACTTAAAGTATACCTAGAATCTCAAGGGTAAAATTGTGAAAATAGGTTGCTCAACTATTTCGATGGAATGAAGATTCGTATTCCTCATGCAAAACTCAAAAGGTGGAACACACAAGAAAGTCGACTCAAAAAGAGGTGATTAAAAGAATTCCCCAGGAGTGAATTTCATCGTGGATGAGCTGTGTAATACAAGATGAATAGTAATAGCAACAAGAGATGTGAAAGGCAAAGGTTGTTCAATGCACACAACTTACAAGCTGCTGACGGGTGAAGTGAAAAATACTCCGTAACAGATCTTCAATGCGGTGTGTGAACCGCATTGATCTTCAATAACATATCGGGGAACTTCAATAACATGAAGGGAGATGCACAGATAATCTAATCTGAAAAGAATTATAACTCGATGGATGGTAAGTGTGGAGGATACACCCTCCAAGATGTAGAAGAGTACTTTTAAAAGATTTAGCTTTTTCTCGTAAGACAACCGTATCCGTTTAAAGTGCGGGAGAAAGGTACGTTTCTGTTCAAAATGCCTCGACATCTTAGTCTTCAACTCCGATCCTGATATATCACCCAGGAAAATCTCTGGATCATGATTCAGGTTAAGATGTTGGCAGAAATGAAAACATGACATCATTTGAGGATCTGAAATTGTTCTCGACACTCCATCTTATCAAGCGTGAATGGCTGCCTCGTGGTATATCAGGAAGCTGCAGCTCGAAATACACTTGACGAATACAGATGTGTTTCCAAGAGTTGATTTTGCAATCATGAAAAACTCTATTTCAGAATAACACTTATTTTCTTTCCATATAGAGAATAAACCCTCCTTGTGATTGGTATCTCGCCATTAGCAAAACTGAGCAGATCTTGATGGACATATATCTCGTCATCAGAAAAAATCTGACCAGATCTTGATCTCATCATCGTAAAAAAGTTGGCAATATCTTGATGACGAAGTATCTCGTAATACCAAAATTTTTCAGAACTTTATGGACGAGATATCTCGTCGAAGCCACTTGGAAGTTAAGAGTGGGTATGGAAGAGAGAAACCGACCCAGCGACTATCATATTTCCGGAATTGAAAACTCCCTACGTTGTTTGCTATTTCTGAACTTTCATGGCATGAACGGGCTGTAAACCAATTTATAATAGACAAAAAAAGTCTTTAGATGGCCTAAAGAACTAGTTTTTGTACAATTGCATAGTCAAACGGAAAATTATATTGAAAAATTTTGATGAAATACAGAAGAAAATTAATAAAAGAAATAAGTTACACAATTTCCAGAACTTTGGAGAAACAACTCTCTTAACCATTCATACAAGCATCTTTATCGCGGATGCGTAATTACATTTATTATTTTAGTTTAGAATTAACCAGTAATTTTAACGTTTAATTCTCCGATGACTTTTCCTTCCTTTGACTTAAGATGTCAACCAAAAAATTACAAAATGCCCTATCAAGGTATAAAAACTTTTGGAAATTGATGGAGTAGTTAAAAAACACCTTTACTAACTATATAACCAAGTACTAAACTATGTAACCAAGTGATAAATTGTCTAGGCTTTCTTCTTAACTTGAGACTTAAATTCGAGTATAAGATTATATCTGAAACACCTGCCCATAGATCAAATCTAGATCTATTGTCTATAAATTCCTTTGAGACCTCCAATAGTTATTGTCCTGTTGGATATAAAACGCTTCAACATTGACTTTCCAGTCGATTCTTTTGCAATCATTAATCTTTGCTGCATAATGGTTTAAGTCTATTTACACTGCTGGCCACCGTAAATGCAACACCCTGAAGGAAGCATGCAAATAATATGAAATTTACAACATGCATTAGCGGAGGTGAGATATGCAAATGATTAGAATTTCAGCGCAGACGCACATCACGCGCGCCTGTGGCGCCACTTCAAAGCGCTATTTAAGGCTTGGAGATTTCGACGATTTCAAGTACAGCAATTGTGTTTTTCTTGTGGTTTTTTCAAAAAAACGATCAATTATGCCTCGTAGAAAACAGCGATCATCTTTTGATCAAGTATCCGAGTGCGACAGAGGAAGGATAGTGGCCTACCAAGATTGTGGATTATCTTTCAGGGAAATCGGTAGTCGTGTTGGACGAAACCAAACAACTGTAATGTGGATATGTGATCGTTGGATGCAGGAAGGTACGACGGACCGACGTGTTCGATCGCATCCACCTCAGTGCACCACTTCACGTGATGACAGGCATATTGTGCGTATGGCAGTGACGGATCGCTCAGCCACATCACGAACTATAGCACAGCACATTCAGTCTGTACCGCATCATCCAGTGTCTGCGCGTACCATTCGACGCCGTTTACAGCAGAGTGGTCTGTCCGCAAGACGTCCATTGCTTCGTCTACCCTTGACGCAGAACCACAGACGTTTCCGCCGCCAATGGTGCGATGAAAGAAGGATGTGGACGGCAGAATGGAATGAAATTGTCTTTACTGACGAGTCACGCTTCTGTCTGCAACACCACGATGGTCGGATTCGAGTCTGGAGACACCGTGGAGAGAGGATGCTGAACAGCTGCGTTATGCACCTCCACACTGGTCCTGCACCGGGTATTATGGTATGGGGCGGTATTGGATATCACTCTCGCACTCCTTTAGTACGCATTGCCGGTAGTTTAAACAGCCAGCGCTACATCTCCGAGGTGTTGGAGCCAGTTGTCCTTCCTTACCTTCAGGGCTTGCCCACAGCCATATTTCAACAGGATAATGCGCGACCACACGTGGCACGCATTGTCCAAGGGTTCTTCGTCAATCGCCAGATTGAATTGCTTCCCTGGCCAGCTCGCTCTCCGGATCTTTCGCCGATAGAAAACATGTGGTCCATGGTTGCTCAACGATTGACCCAGAATACATCCCCAGCTGCCACACCAGATCAACTTTGGCAACGTGTGGAAGCTGCTTGGTCTGCTGTACCCCAAGAACACATCCAAAGTCTCTTTGAATCAATGCCGAGGCGTGTGGCAGCGGTGATCTCCAACAATGGCGGCTACTCTGGCTACTGATTTTGGCAGGAACCACACTTCACAGAAGTCTATAAATTTAATCATTTGATACTTGGTCAACATGTTATCTACAAAATAAATTTTGTTGTGATATCTCTTGTCTTTCTTGGTGTTGCAATTTGGGTGGCCAGCAGTGTACTTTTGATATAAGATTTCAAAATCTGTTTTCTTCTCTATGCCTATCTGCTCTTCTTTCCTGCTGGTATTTTCAAATCTTCTTGACTTATCTCAAAGATATTCTCAAGCTCTTACCTACCTATAATATAGTTGGTGATCTCCCTATTTATTCCACTTTTATACCATATTTAATTTTTTGTGATACTTTCACATACGCGAAACGGGAGACAAATAAATTTACGCTATGAAGTTAGCTGTTAAGTTCATGTGATTACTCAAAGTATACAAAATTTCATGAAAATCGTTTGGATGTAGGACAAGCACACAGACACAAAACGCGGGAAACACTGATTGTGTTTTAAAATGACTCGAAACAGAAGACGTGTGGAAATAGTGTGAAAATATTCAATGTATTCTCAATTTCTATTTTTTTATAAGAATTACCACCAGTAAGAAGTATACGAGAGAGTGAAATACTGTTTTAATTAATTGTGAATACTTTCATTTCATTTAAATGTATGAAATGAACATAGTGAGAGAGAGATGCTTATATCAATTTTTTATGGATTTGAATAAAGTGCGAGTAACAATACTGTCAGCAATAGATGTAAGCAATTAACCCTAGAAGTGGTTTCGACGAGATTCCTCGTAAATCACCATCTGACCAATTTCACTAATGAGATATATCGTCCATACTGCCAATTTTTTTATGTTGATATCGAGTCCTGGTCAGTTTCATTCCAATAACAAGATATCTCGTTCATCAAGATCCTTCGTTCATCAAGATCCAGTCAATATTTTTCTGATGACTAGATATCTCGTCGAATCAATTACTAGGAGGGTTAACCCTCTTAGTGGTTTCAAGAGATATCTCGTTGATCAAAATGTGATCAATTTTGCTGATAAAGAGATATCTCTTCATCAAGGTATTAGCGATTTTTTTATGATATCGAGATCAAGATGTGGTCAATTTTCTTTTGACGAGATATCTCGTCCATTAAGATCTTATCAGTTTTGTTAATGACGAAATACCTCGTAGAGACTATCTCCAGGAGGATTACGAAACTAACACAGGTGGATAACGTGAGTCTGAAAGTTCACAGCAGTGCATCTATATCATTATACTTTTTCTTTTTCTTTTATCTTTTTTTATATACTCGATATCACATTACACTTTTTAACCCTCCAAGTGGTATCGATGAGATATCTCGTCCATCGAGATCTGACCAATTCTTCATATGAGGAGATATCTCGTCATCAAGACATTGCCGATATTTTTATGTTGACGAAATCAAGATATGGTCAGTTTTTTTCTAATGACGAGACACTCCGTTGAGACAACCATCTGGAAGGAAATAGGACAATTGAGAAAAATTTCTAGTTTATCGACTGCATTAACCAACTTCGCCCGGTTTTGACTTTAACCAAGTGCCCAGCTGGCATGTTTTGCAAGAGCCTGAAGCAAACCCATCTGTAAGAGAGGAACGGCATTAACTGGCATTATTGTTTAAAATGGAACCTTGAAATTTAATCTGCAGGACATACTCCTCCAGAGATCTCAGACTTTCCTCACGGGCATCATTAATCAAACCATCGGGCTTTTTCTCTTCGGCGGATTATCACGGAAGTCATCGATATCCGCGGTTGAATATTGATGGGGTGATGGCACATCGTCCTTCAAGGGGAGAAACAATTTGTCAAGAGGACGATCTGCTTCTTAAGCCATGTAATTTCCTAAACTGATGAGTGTAATGAAGGGACGGAGTTGAGATTGCGTTTCTTTTCTCGATTTTGCCACCATTTTTCTGCCCACTTTTAAAAATGGAGCTTTGGGTTCATCCGAGGAGATTATTCTCTTTCACACGAGCTATCGAAGAAGTCGTTTTGAGTTAAATTTTAAGTGAAAACCTTGATGAGAGTGAGCAATGTTTCAGTTTATTTAGTGAAAATTGATCTCTGGTCTTCATCGTCTTATTACACATATAAAAATAAATAGATATGGATTATTTTATACATCCTTTAGCGAGTAGCTTTGATTCAATTTATCTTGGATTGTATGATTGATTAACCCTCCTTTTGGTTGTTTTGACCTTCCACACTAAAGAGTAATGTGTGTAATAAAATTATGTAGTGAAGAGTAATATGTGTAATAAAATTATGTACTGAAGAGTAATATGTGTAATAAAATTATTCAATAATTTCCTATTTCTCTAACAATATTTTTAAAATATAGACAATCGTAAGCAAAAGTTAGAGCTCCAAATTTTAAACAAATACTTAATTTTTATTGATTACAAATGTTTTTTCTCATGTTTGCAAAACATCAAACTTATGATCTCGTCAATTTAAAAACTTAACTATACTTCTGAGCCGTTTCATACTTCTCGCACTACTTCAAATTTTCCGCTTGTAAGATGTTTGGGGTTTGATGGCGCAATGACCATATTTAGTCAAGCTGCGCCAAACTCAAAACACAACGTCTTATGGACATGCACACACAAGAAATGGTTTTACTAAAATCGAAGTGAAAAATACACCAAGAGGGGAGGGAAACTCCCATTGTTAGACTGTAGTTTTAAAATCTGAATTGTTGGGCATTCTTAAGCAACTATTTACTGGCCTCAAACTAAAGAAATTTAAGGTAAGAGGTTTATTTGTTTACCTATAAAGAACTATATATACACTGCTGGCCACCCAAATTGCAACACCAAGAAAGACAAGAGATATCACAACAAAATTTATTTTGTAGATAACATGTTGACCAAGTATCAAATGATTAAATTTATAGACTTCTGTGAAGTGTGGTTCCTGCCAAAATCAGTAGCCAGAGTAGCCGCCATTGTTGGAGATCACCGCTGCCACACGCCTCGGCATTGATTCAAAGAGACTTTGGATGTGTTCTTGGGGTACAGCAGACCAAGCAGCTTCCACACGTTGCCAAAGTTGATCTGGTGTGGCAGCTGGGGATGTATTCTGGGTCAATCGTTGAGCAACCATGGACCACATGTTTTCTATCGGCGAAAGATCCGGAGAGCGAGCTGGCCAGGGAAGCAATTCAATCTGGCGATTGACGAAGAACCCTTGGACAATGCGTGCCACGTGTGGTCGCGCATTATCCTGTTGAAATATGGCTGTGGGCAAGCCCTGAAGGTAAGGAAGGACAACTGTCTCCAACACCTCGGAGATGTAGCGCTGGCTGTTTAAACTACCGGCAATGCGTACTAAAGGAGTGCGAGAGTGATATCCAATACCGCCCCATACCATAATACCCGGTGCAGGACCAGTGTGGAGGTGCATAACGCAGCTGTTCAGCATCCTCTCTCCACGGTGTCTCCAGACTCGAATCCGACCATCGTGGTGTTGCAGACAGAAGTGTGACTCGTCAGTAAAGACAATTTCATTCCATTCTGCCGTCCACATCCTTCTTTCATCGCACCATTGGCGGCGGAAACGTCTGTGGTTCTGCGTCAAGGGTAGACGAAGCAATGGACGTCTTGCGGACAGACCACTCTGCTGTAAACGGCGTCGAATGGTACGCGCAGACACTGGATGATGCGGTACAGACTGAATGTGCTGTGCTATGGTTCGTGATGTGGCTGAGCGATCCGTCACTGCCATACGCACAATATGCCTGTCATCACGTGAAGTGGTGCACTGAGGTGGATGCGATCGAACACGTCAGTCCGTCGTACCATCCTGCATCCAACGATCACATATCCGCATTACAGTTGTTTGGTTTCGTCCAACACGACTACCGATTTCCCTGAAAGATAATCCACAATCTCGGTAGGCCACTATCCTTCCTCTGTCGAACTCGGATACTTGATCAAAAGATGATCGCTGTTTTCTACGAGGCATAATTGATCGTTTTTTTGAAAAAACCACAAGAAAAACACAATTGCCGTACTTGAAATCGTCGAAATCTCCAAGCCTTAAATAGCGCTTTGAAGTGGCGCCACAGGCGCGCGTGATGTGCGTCTGCGCTGAAATTCTAATCATTTGCATATCTCACCTCCGCTAATGCATGTTGTAAATTTCATATTATTTGCATGCTTCCTTCAGGGTGTTGCATTTACGGTGGCCAGCAGTGTATATATATATATATATACCACTAAAAAATATTAATATACAATTAGGGCAGTACTTCTAATTTAGTTCAATAGTTTCTTCGGTAGAAATTATTTCATCAAAATGGTAATAATTGTTAAAACAGATTAATTCGAATTCCCACAAATATTTCCTTCAACTCAACTTTCTGAAATTCCATACCACCAAATAAATTCTAATACTCTCAAACTATATTTCTTATTCCTTATGCTATTTTCCACTATTATTCAGTCTACTATTGAAATCAATTTATTGAATTTAATACTTCAATTCATCCTGTGCACCACTAAACAGGAAAATTGCGTGGATGCAGAACTTGAAGTAAAATGTGAAACATAACACAAAATTTTCCACCAAATATTGGATAAAGCTGGAAAAATCGCACAGTATAGCCATTTATACCAAATCGCAAATTCTATGTAAACTGAATCTTAGAGTCGGAACATGACTAGAAAAGGCAAATACTCGTTGATACGATCCGGCTGGTACTCTCAAAAGATATACCTTCAAACATGGACTTTGGTATCCGTTTCGTCAGGTAATGAAGTTAGCTATACCTACAGATAGAAAAATCAACTTCTCCAATTCGTACGTCTCTTGTTGACCGGATCTTGCCGGTTACGGATTCTTTGCTTTCCCCATTTATAAGGAATTCTTTACTTTAGCTCACACATTGCTCCAATGCCATATTCGGGGCCGCTATTGCGCAGTTGGAAGAGTAAAGGATTAGAAACTGGAGGGTTGCGAGCTCGAATCAAACCAAAGACCGTCGCGCACAAAGCGGCTGGTGCACGTTAAATCTGTCGTGGCCTGAAATGTCCTCATGTCGGCGTGGTGTGGAAGTTTAAAGAGTGGGGTACCATCTCAGGTGTTGACCTCGTCGTCTGACCGTGGTTCAAAGTTAGTCGGATCTTTCTCTTCGGAATTGTTCCCGGATCGTCGCCAACAGCACGTTGTGTTGCTCCACTGCGACGTACGTTAATGCAACGAACTATATCTTCAATTTTAATAAACTTGGAAATAATTTTTTAGAATTATTTTGCTTATGGATCCATCAATCGCAAATATATTTATGACGTTAAGAGGTGGGGGATAATAGTAATGAATATTTATCGAATGCTGTTTTCAGTTGAATAGTGTAGTCAAATCTTACATCATCACCTTAATCTGTACATCATGCATTCAAAATATGTGTGTTTTGGAGAAAAAATTTGAACTGAATTTTATATACACAGGTGTTCAAAATTAAGAGAATTTCCACTTTTAAAAGATTACCTCCAGAACTACTGGACATACTTTAATGAAATTAGTTAAGTACATAGATTGAAATAATACAAAATAATTACCATACAATAGTTATGGTACACACGCATGATCGTGCGTAACACTCATTAGCGCAGGAAGGTCTAAAACAGAGGTTACAATATCGACACAAAAATGGGTTAAAAGAGGGTATGGTCCCCTCTTACAGTTATACAGCTCTCACAACGTGATTCATACTGGAAATAAGGCAGTTTAGGAGTCCCTGTGGCAGTCGGTCCCACTCCTCCAGCAACGCTGTTTTCAGGTCCTGGATGGTTCTGGGAGGAGGAAGGCGAGTTGTAATTGCCGTTCCAAGAGCGACCCAGATATGTTCTATAGGATTTAGATCAGGAGATCTGGCTGGCTAATCCATCAGGCGAATATCCTCACTTTCCAGATATTCGTCGACCAGCCCTATTTGGACGAGCGTTGTCTTCCATAAAAATGAAATCAGAGCGAACTGCACCCTTGAAAACGCGAACATAGAGCTCCAAAATCTCATACCTATATCTCACAGCAGTCACAGAACCTCTGTCAAAGACATGGAGGTATGTACGCCCATCCAACATGATGACTGCCCAGACCATCAAACCTCCGCTGCCATAGTAGCCTCTTTCTCGGATGTTGGAGGACAGGTAGCGGGTCCCTGGTTCTCTCCAGATGAATGCACGTCGAGAATCAGTGGTTAGGCTGAACCGGGATTCATCAGTGAATAGAACGGTTCCCCACTGATCCCTGGTCCAAAGTCGATGTTCTCTGCACCATGTTAAACGGGTTCTCCTGTGCGCAGAAGTGAGCGGGACGCAAACAGCAGGTCTTCTTGCAAACAGAGCTCTTTCGTGTAGCCTTCTGGAAAGAGTAACCCTTGAAACTTGGCTTCCTGTATTCGCATGAAGGTCACGAGAGAGCTGAGAAGCTGTTGCACTCCTGTTAAGCCTCTATGTAATGGACAAATATCGATTTTCATTGGAAGTCGTGGCTCTTAGACGACCTTGCCCAGGCTTTCTCTCTACGGATTCCGTATCCTTAAACTGTTTTCCATAAGTTGGACACAGCGCTGGGTGTTACATTCAAGTCTCTAGCAATCTGCACTTGAGACTGCCCTCTTCCCAAAACGATTTGCCACCTCATTCCATCATAAAATGGTGGTGGTTACTCATTTGAACTGTTTGCTTTTGAATTTCACCGAATGTTGCAAAAAAACACCACGAAATTAACCGAGGGGTGCGAGCGAACGAAGCGCGGATATTTCCACGTGCGCTTAGAAAGCCTGTTCTTCTAAATGCACCGACCACACGCACGTGTACGTTTATGTATTCGACACTAAATATTTGCATCTTTGTTTGGAAGCATACGTTTTACCTTTCGTTCAGTACTTTTCGAGAAATTCGACAAAATATGCAAATGCTCTTAATTTTGAACACCAGTGTAGTCAGTAGATGCTCTTTTTTATTATTGATCAGGTATAGCGATTTAAGTAGAGCATGTTTTGACGGTATACTGTGTATTACTTTGTCAGATCTTATTATTTCCTTGATGCGGAGACAAAAAGCAATTTTAAATTATGCATAATAAATCTAACATGATATTTTTTCCCTGTGTTTATCTTTTAGTTAATTGTTAAAAAGTTAATTTTGTTTAGTTAAATGTCTTTAAAGTAATTGTTAATTATTTTTAAACGAAAGAAAGCGCAGACATTTCTTTAATATGTAAAACGAATTTGACTTGATTCAAAAATTATAATAGGAAGAAAAATTTTCTATTTATAATTGAAAGTAGGTAGGTATTTAATTAACGTCGCACTGGGGCAACACAGCGAACTATTGGAGACGGTCCGGGATCAAACACGAAGGCAAAGATCCGAGGACAACACCACGTAATTTTGAACCATATTCAGATGACGAAGTACCACCAGAGCCTGCACCCTACATTACAAATTTCCACACCATGCCAACGTGAGCTCATTTGAGACCACGACAGATTTAACATGCATCAGTCCCCTTGGTACCCGACGGTCTTTGGTTTGATTCGGACTCACAACCTTCCAGTTGCTGATCCGTTGCTCTTCCCACAAGGCAACCGCGGCCCATTTATAATTCAAATTCTCGATAGGTATGGTAAAATTTTTTAATTTACGTAGCACCAGAGCCGCACAACGGGCTATATTGAAATTCTCGGTTTAGAAATAAGATTGAATTTCAATGTAAACAAACCAAACAGTCTGCGAAGATTTTCTTTCTGATGTCCAAATTCCCTCGCATGATACATATCGATATTACTTTAAAATGTAGCTTACCGCCATTTTAGAGACCTTTGACATTTCATCTAATTGGGGTTGTCCAATTAACTGTCATATATTAATTCGTAATTCATTCTTTGGAATTTTTGTAGGTAGGTAGGTATTTTAATTAACGTCCTACTGGAACAACGCAACGGGCTATGACGACAGTCCGGGATCATACCCCGAAGGGAAAGATCGAGGACAACACCGCTTAATTTTGAACCATGGTCAGATGACGAGGTCACACCTGAGCCTTCACCCTACTCTACAAAATACCACGCCACGCCAACGTGAGGATATTTGAGGCCACGATAGATTTAACGTACACTAGTACCCTTTATATACGACGGCCTCTGGTTGAATTTGAACTCTCAACCCTCCGGTTGCTAGTCCGTCACTAAAGCTCAGTAAATATATTTTTAAAACATCTAGAAAAAATTAAAATTCTTGGGAACTTCAGGAATATTTGCTTTTATAGAAAACAATACTAAGGTAGGTAGGTATTTAATTAACGTCGTACTGAAGCAACACAACGGGCTATTGGCGACGGTCCGGGATCAAACCCGAAGGGAAAGAACCGAGGACGTTAGTTTGTACGATGGTAATTACGAGATTGTAATCCACTTAATTTTGAACAGCGGTTAGATGACGAAAAGCAATAAGAGAGTCGTTTTTGTCGAGCGAAATATACGTGGCGATACGTTTTTTCTGAACGTGACGTGAGTTGATTTGTTTTTCCAATAAGATTTCAGCACTTCGCCAATAAAAACTCCATCGAATAAGTTTCGAATTGATACATGACAGTTCATTCGTCAGCGACAATTAGATGATTAAACGTCAACATTGTCAAAAGCAATCATAAATTACATTTAATGATAAGCCTGATATGTATCATGCTATGTATTTGAACTTGTTTACACTGAAAATCCCTCTCATATATAAGAACATTTTAATCACTAAAGGGCAATAAATATGTTTTAAAACTCTAGAAAATTAAAATTCCTAGAAACAGAAATATCTACTTTTGTAAAAATCAGTTGAAGTTACTATAATGGGCAGAATATTCCACGAATACATTTAATTTGTTCATTGAATAAACCGGTTGGTAAGTAGATAGTTGAATTTATGCGGGACTGGAGCAGCCATAGAGGTGAAATATAAGTAGGCAGTATTGCTATTGAGAGGAGCTACAAAACATGTCGACTAGCAGTCACGTGACAGTCTATGAAAAATTGACTTGGTTGGCCAATTTGGCATCTTATCGCCTCCTTTAGCGATTAACATCTTATAACAGGGTAGATGTGTGAATGCGCATTTCTGTAGAGTGGTGACAGAAGTGGTGATATCGACAGTCTTCTTCTATGTCGCACATACCAATCAGATCATGAATCAATGGATGGGCGCCTTCTCCTGTCTCGTGAACCAATCAGATAAGGAAGGTTTGTTTCCACCCGGTAGATGAAAGTAGTCTAAGGGTCACGTTACTACTAGTTTTGGTCACATGAGCCTAGGCATGAAAAAGGTTACCATTGCTCACTCTACTTTTATATTTCCCCATGGGAGCAACGCAACGGGTATATTGGTGACTCTCAGAGATCAATCCCGAAGGAAAAGATCCGATAGATAAACAGGAAATGATAATCTGTGGCATCTGATTAATAATTATCATTCGTTTAACCAGAACATGGGCAAAGACAAAATCCTTCACTCTATTGTTAAATAAAACAGTATAACGGTCCATATTAAGATCGAAAACAATCTATCTTATTTCACCTATATGCATTTGAAATCAATTACCTATCTCTTCTCGAATCTTAATTTTCAAAATTACTTGCACACACAGATCGAAACAGTACACGAACAAAACTGCATTTTAATCTCGAAACCAGAGTGAGAATCCCGAATAAACCGTCTCGTATTTGCCATCGCGTAATTAGCATTTTCCATTAGTGCCTCCAAGATTAATAGTGCAAAATGCTAACGAACACATAAATACCCATTAGGAATATTCAAGTGTCAATGCCAAAAGCTGGAAGTTATTATTGATTGTGAAGGGAGATATTCAAAGCAAACGAAAGCGATTTAAGCCTCGGGGCACATGCGGAAAAGTTGTTACTTTTGGGGGGCACTGCGGAACAGCAATGATTCTTCGAATATTGTTGGGTGGGAGGAGGTATTTTGGAACTCATTTGTATGCACGAAAACAAAATTCTGATTCGTCTCTTGGAGCAAGCAGCCGCCATTTTCATTTCATTAAAGTGATATTAGAAAAGGGGTGTCTGTTTGTTCCGATGCATTTGCAATCAGAACTATTGATGGAAGTGATATGTTTGGGGCATTGTGCTTTTCCGTATGTATTGAATCGGAAGTAGTTTTGTGAGGATCTGAAGCAATAAATGCGAGGAAAGGACGATAAAGAAGATTCGCCTGCAGCGGGGTGGAAGTTTTATGAATGCATCGGGGAAAATTATACATGTAGTCAGGTCTGTAAATACAAAGCAGGTCTACGACTATCTCGGAATATTGATATTGAATTCAACTAGATGAATTTCTCTAAACTATTAAACAGAAATCATCTATAAATAAAAGTAATTTCATGTTAGATGGAAATAGCATGCAGACACTGAGACAGATTTGTTGACAAACCCCATTAGCGATCCTTATTTTAAAACATTTAGATACGTTTATTTGTAGATATTTATATTAGTATATTTTAAAAGAAATATTAATTGTGTCTATTGCAAAATTTGATTTCGGTAAATATGCTTTGTATTTACTGAATTCTTTGTCCTGCAATTTATTGTAAGTTATTCCATATTAACAACCTTTTTCCGCATAGAAATATGTGTAGGCAGTTATTCAGTGATGCATCACAAACGTTCATAAGAGACTCAGCTTAGAATTATGAAGTTTTCTCCGACTTAATGAGGAACCCAATTCTCAATGTTTTCGGAAATGAACCACATCATAAGATATTGTAAAAATCTAATAACTTCAAAACATGACTAAGAAAGATTAAAATCAGGAAAAAATCGTCAATAGCTATAATAGTGGAGCAAAACGTCCATCCTTATCCGAACAGAAGAAAACGCGAATTTGAATATAGAATAGTGTTATCACCAACTCCTTTTTTTAATTAAGCCCTTCCAGGTCAAGTTTATAGGTAGGTAGGTATAAATCTTATTAACGTCTCTCTGGAGCTAATCAAGTTTAAAGGTGAAGTACAATTTTCATTCTATAGTACGTTGCGTTAGATAACGTGAAAATAGATAAGGTCTTGTCTAATTTATATTATCTAACACACTAGTGTGTGTGTGTGTGTGTAAAATACTCAACAATGTATCAAATTCTCTCCTGAGTAATGTAGTGTATAAAATCATCAACAATATATAGTATATACAGTTCTCTCCTCAGTAAAACGATGCAATGTAGAAAATCCTCATCAATCAATGAAATTCTTCTCAAAGCGCCACAATGTAATGCAGAAAATCTTCTACAGCATAAAAAATTCTCCAGTTACAGAAATGACGAAGTCTAAGAAATCCTCTACAATATATAAAATTCTCTACAGAGCAACACAATCAATGTGGAAAGTTTTCTGCAATGAGATTCAAAAGATGTGGTAGGTAGGTATTTTAATTAACGTCACACTGGAGCAATACAACAAGCTATTGGTGACGGTCCGAGATCAAACCCGAAGGGAAAGATCTCAAAAGATGTGTATTTGCTTATTGTTCATGCTTATTTGACTCGCGTGACGTGTTTATAGAAATTGAGTTCTGGTAAGCCCTCCTCGTGAGGTCCTGGTGTTAAGAAGAGACTGCCATGTTCTTCCAAATTAAGCATGAAAGATCATATTGTCCATAAGCTGGCATTGGAAAAGTTTTAGAGTTCAGCTTTTTATTCGTTATTCTCAAAGGCTAGAAGTTCTGTATGAACTTCTCTCCAGAGTTACACAAAGTCATGCAAACAGTTTTTTACAGTAAAATAAAAATCAAATGTGCATTGGAATCGCGTGATAATTTATAGTAATTGAGATCTGATAAGTTCAGCATCTTTGGGAGGTATTCTTCAAGACCAACTAACGTATTCGAAATTCTCTCTTTGTGGGCAACAATGTAATGTATAAAGCCTTCAACAATGTATTAAATTCTTTCCAGAGTGAAACAATATAATGTAGAATTCCACATCAGTCTATCGGGGCCGCGAAAGACAAGTTGGTAACGTGGATTAGCAACCGGAGGTTAGCGAGTTCGAAACTCGATCCAACCAAATACCGTCGTGTATGTGGAGTTTTATGCATGATACATTTGCCGTTGTCTCGAATGTCCTCATGTTGGCGTGGTGTGGAAATTTGGAGAGTGAGGTCCAAGCTCAGGTAATTTGAACATAAGATGTTGACCACACGTCATCACCTGATGTTCAAATTACGAGATGTTGTCCTCGGATTTTTCCCGTCGTAATTGATCCCTGAACATCACCAGTAGCCCATTGTGTTGCTTCAGTGCAATGTACATTCCACTGTCTACTTATCACATGTATAAATATATCTTCAGAGTGGAACAATGTAATGTAGAAAAACCTCAACAATACATCAGATTCCCTCTTAAGTGAAACAATGCAAGGTACAAGATCGTTCCCTCCATGGTATCCCGGGCTTACGTAAAGACTGCCACCTTCTCGCCATTTAACCCTCCTGGTGGTTGTCTCGACGAGGTATCTCGTCAATAGCAAAGCTGACCAGATTTTAACTGACAAGATATCTCGTCATTAGAAGAAATCACGATCTTTAGAAAAAATTGACCAGATCCTGATCTCGTCATCATAAACAAATTGGCAATATCTTGATGACTTGGTTTCTCATCAATAGCAAAATTGTTGAGATCTTGATGGACAAAATATCTCGTCGAAACCACTTGAAGGGTTATACGATCCATAAGATTTCATTGGAAGACATGTGTGTTAATCACTCGGCTATCAGGCCTATTCACTACATTTCCGAGTTCCATCAACATCAGTGCAAGTGATAAGTCCTACTTGATGTTTCTCTCGGTGAAAACATTATCTACAATAAAATACAAAAGAGGATGCTTTAAATAAGCATCCTCTTGCCCGACAATTTATAGCAACTCTCAACTTTCTCAAGGGGTATTCTCATGGCGAGAAATTCTGTTGAAATTTTCTCCTGGAGGCACAATGTCGAAAACCCCTTCAATGTACACTCCATTCATTGAGTATAGCCTCACATCCTTAAAAGTCAGTTGTATGATGGTAATGGTAATTAATTAGCATCGCAATGGATCAACACAACAGGGTATTGACGTCGGTCAGAGAGCAATCCCCAAAGGAAATATTCGAGGACAATATCACGTAATTTTGAATCACGGTCAGATGACGAGGTCAACATCTGAGCTGGCACCCCGCTCTCCAAACTTCCACAGCACGCCAATGTGATGACATTTGAGGCCACGACAGATTTAACGGGTATCAGCCCCCGTGTACACGACGGTCTTATGCTGGACCGAGCTTTGAACTCGCAAACCTCCGGTTGGTAATCAATTACTCTCCCAAACGGGCTACCACTGTCCCTCAGTTATTGGAAGTCGAAGAAATATGACACGATTCATTACTATAACCACGTCTTAACAGATTGAAAACATTAGTAGAACTACGTGTTTTATGCGTCAATTGAATTACTACACGTCTAGTTACTACCGACAAAAGAAAAAAGGTACCATCAGCTGAAATCCATACATAGCCCCCTGTTTTTTTATCTACTTATCTGCTCTCTAAACCCTGGCATCAGTCCGAAGAGGCACATTCCGGAAGTAGTTAGGGCCGGCTTCAAGGAAGCAGCTTGACCCTCAGGAAGGAAGAGAGAGGAGTGGAGAGAATAAAAGTTGGTTGTCCAGATTTTAGGTAACCCTGGGAGACGAGTACCGGACAATGGGCACTAGTGGAAGTATCCCTACTGAAAGAAATATCGATTACTAAATTATCTTGGACTGTCGGAATCAGAGGAACGCTCTCAAAAAGGGACTCGCCGAAATTCTCAGGATTGGAACTGAAGTTTCGCTACAGCAAAGAGAGTAATCAATTTAAGAATTTTGTAATCTTGATGCTTCTTAGTAAATTTCTACACGAAATGTTTTTTATTTTGAAAAATTGTTCTTGTTTTTTTTCATCGTTCTGTTTATTTATATTTCTTTCTTTCGGGACACTCGTGCATTTGTGGTATGTCACGAAATTTGGTTTGATACTGAATCACGATTCAAATAGTTTCTCGTACACACTTAATGAGTAATAACAAGGATTTCCAATCGTTTCACCTATTTCAGATAACAATCGTAGACTTGTTTATTCCGTTTTGTGAATTCTTGACCTTATCACGTACCCACGTTTTTCATCTTTCCATCAACCTAACAAAAGCAACGTTAATTACATCAAACTAAAATTACTTTTTTGCAAACAATTATAAAACTTAAGAACAATCTACATATTAGAATTATCCGTTATTTCTCGGTTTTAGTTAATTTGATTACATTGAAAATTATCAAAATTTAGTTATTCTTTTCATAGAAAAAGAAAAGATAATTTTAGTGACAAGCAAATGATAGTATAAATGATAAATGATAATGTTTCTATTGAAGTGACTACATTTCGCTATTAGCGTTAGTAAATACTTCCATAACTAAGTCTTGACGTAAACATGTCCATACTGTATCCAGCCAAATAATCAACAAATTTCTGGTTTGGTTTATCACCCTACGGTCATGTTTTGCAATACGAGAGACTAGGTAGACCGAGACGCCCTACGGCTTAAATTGGATTCCAAACAACTACGAATATGCATGCACAGACAGGGATTCGATTGCATTCGAACCTGTCGAACCAATTAATTACCAGAGCATTATCCACTCTTCTATCATGTCCACCACATTTCCTAGTTCCATCATTTTTAGTGTAGGTGATCAGTCAGACGTCGTCCTCCTGAAAAATTCTCTACAGTAAAATACAAAAAAGGATGCGTATTTAAAACGCGTGACAATTTATAGCAATTGAGTTATAATAAGTTCAGCTTTTTAGAGATGTATTATACAAGGCCTACAATTCTGAATCGAATCTTCTGACGGCACAATGTAATGCAGAAAATTCCTACAATGTAATTCCGTTTATTGAATTTAGTCTCATATCCCGAAAGTTGTGTTTGAAAATCGTATCCCATCATTCAGCACTATAATTACGTCAGTAGAACTACATATTTATTGATCTAGTATGAACAATACATTATACTGCTAGTAGGAAAACACATTATGCAAATTTTAACTTTTAAAATTGTCTTTCGTAAAATTCATGTGAATAAGAAAGAGGATGGGAATTCCATGTAACCCGCCAAAGCATCATGTGATAATTATTTAATTCGTTGATAACAATCTTTATTTAACCCTCCAAGTGGTTCCGACGACATATCATCTGATCAATTTTTGTCGTGACGAGATATCTCGTCATCAAGATGTTGCCAACTTTTTATGATGATGAGATAGAGATCTGGATAATTTTTCTAATGACCAGATATCTTGTGCATCAAGATCTGGTCCGTTTTGTTAAAGACGAGACAACCACCAATTTTTATATTGATAATCGAAATAGTAACATTGACCAATTATATTTGTATGGAGATGATTTTAGGAGACCCTTTTGCACACCCAATAGAAATCGGACACTTCTTACTTAATTCCAAATTTAGTCTACAACTATCTTCAGACACTAGAGCTTCGTTTTCAAAATTCCCTGTCCATCGCTGCAAAACTGCACATTTCTAGACTAAGAATACAAAAGAACTGACATTGATATCTATAGACGGATAATAATAGTTTTAGTACTGTTTCCGTTCGATAAAGCGTCTGTAATTTTGGAAAGTTTTATCAAGACGTGTTAAAAACAGAGTAATTTTCTCTACCAAAAAGTAAATGTTGGAGACAGGTTACACTGCTTTATATTTATATTGAACAAAAGCAAACTCTCCGTGCACCACAGAAGTACAACATGGGGCTTACAGAAGTAAGTTGATTTAACGAAGAAACAGTGGAAAACGATTTAGCTAAAATTACAAGATTTTTCGAACTTGACAAATGAGTAGAAAAGCAGATTAGATTTAACAAGAACATTGAGTTTCACTGGCCATGTTTTACCTAATTTCCTCAAATCATTTTGTAAGCACATTCTTGAATTTTTAAATGCAGGACAACTAAAAAGCAAATGCCCTACATCTTGTGGCTGCTTTTTAGAACACCCGCACATATCATTAGTCCAAAGACGAAATCAAAATAGATATTTAGTAAAATTTCCATGGCCAGATAAAAATTGTGCAATTTTGAAGTTTGTGAAGAAAAATAATTCTGAGTTCAATCTATGCTTAATGGAGGGGAAAAAATTTGGTGTGGCCAGCTTTCTCAGACGAGACGTTCGTTCCACTTAGCAACAAGCCTGTCATAATATGAGCCCTTCAAGTAACACTTAGGAATGTTACAATTTACATCAATTGCTAAATTCAAAGCGTCTTTGGCTAAAAATCAGCTCTTTCATCCCCGTAAATTCCAGTGTCCACGCACATAGCAAAAAATCTAAATTCCTCTATTTTTAAGAGAACTAATTGTTAAAAGCGTTTCAACAACTAATTTTTCTGTGCTTGCAACATTCTTCAGTAAATGTAAAGAGGAAAGAGAATCGCTACAAATAAGGTACTTTGAACAAAAATTTCCATTTTCTTCAAAACCACTTAACTGCGAGATTAATACAAATCAATTCTGCTTGAAAGATAGTGCATTCATTCCGGATACGATGTTTATAAAAGCCGCATTCGAAGTTGTCTTCAAATAAAACAAAAGCAAGGCCAACATTGTTGTTCATCTTACTGCCGTCCGTAAAACAGACCTTCTGAAAAAGCTTCTCCACATTTTTCTCGTACTTAATTAAATGAATTGGTTCTAAAACAGCCGGATGAGGGATGTCGCAGAGGCAATTTTCCATTAACACAGTCCATCGAAAAATCATTTAAAATCAAAGCATACAATTCATTTTTGCACTTAATTTCCAGGTCTAAAGGTGGAACTCCGGCTATAGGAAAAGTTTCTTCATAACTTAAAGTTCTATAACCTCTGACAAGATGCAAAAGGATTCTCCGTTGAATCTTCCTCAACCTGCGTCTGGTGGTCTTAGTCTCCAAAGCCTGTCCCCAGATCCGAGATGCATAAGATATGAAAGGCACAATACCTTGTTTATACATAACTTTTAAAACCTCATAGCCTACTCCAAATGTATTTTTGGCAAAACGATACAGGCCAGTAAGGAGTTTTTCGCATTTATTGGAAACATATTCAATATGCTTTTTCCATTTGAGTTTTCTGTCCAGGAAAACACCAAGGTATTTAAATTGGTCAACAAATTCGAGAGTCGAACCCTCAAGGATCAAAGGCGAAATAACATCTTCGTCCACTTTTCCACCGATAATCATAACTTTACTCTTGGAAGGGTTGAATTCAAGTTTCTGAAGGTTTGACCATTGGGAAATAAAGTTTAGCGCAGATTGTGCTCTTAAGATGAAGTTTTGAAGAAGCTTTCCTTGAAAAATCATCAGAATATCATCACAGCAAATACAATTTTGAAACAGTCAGAAAGACGATTTAAAAGATCGTTTATAATAATATTCCACAGACTAGGTCCAGAAACAGAGCCCTGAGGACAACCTCTCTCTAAAGAACCAATTTTGCCTTCCGATCCGATAAAAAGTTAGGCACTTCTTTCATTCAGAAAACTTTTAAGAAGGTTATATAAATTTTTCGGAATATCAGCATCTTTTAAGATTTTCAAAATAGAAGGCCACCACGCATTATCAAAGGCATCCTTTATATCAAGAAATATGAGCGCACTTGTCAACCTCTTCTCCCCATGCTGCAGGATGTCACACAATCGAAGCAGAGCGTCTTCAGTAGATTTTTGAGGAGTAAAACCAAATTGGGCATCACTAAAGAAATTATCTTTCTTTCTCAAAAACAAGTTAATTCTGTTAATAAACAGTGCTTCAGGACATTTTCCCAATGTAGACAATAAACTAATGCATCTAACATGATCAAGGTGAGGAATCCTTAAATCCAATGTCTTAGGGATCAAAACAACACGCGCCTTCTTCCATGGAGCAGGAAAGACACCCAAATTTAAACAAATTGAAAAGTTTGAGTAAAAATACCATGGAATTACTGAATTATTTCATTAGGCAGCGAATCCTGTTCAGGAGTTTTATTTCTTTTAAGCTTTATATTGTGAGTTAATTTTTGTATTCGAGGCTTTCACCACAATACTTCCCCTCCAGAATTCTCAGTGAGTGAATTCAATACATGTTACTACTAGTTGACGGATTGGCAATTGAGTGGTACCATGAGAGGTATTAAGAGCACTGGCGTGCTTCTGTATTCGTGGTCATGCCATAGATAATTGTGCCCGTATACTGTTCTATGTTGCCTTAGCAACCGGGTGTGAGGCGTCGTGTAAAGAGAAGACTGAGTAGCAACGAAGAGTGGAGTCGTGATGGATATAGATGTAGTCTGTTAGCACAGGATTTCAGACAGTTGTTGAAAACGATTGTCATCATCATAACCATTGGTAATTTAACTGTTCACCGTGGGCCATCCATCGAAGTGCGGGCCGATTGTTTTTAGCGTCATCTGGTATTTGTTAGAAGCACCATCAGGCTTGCTTTATAAAGTGCGCGTGTTCATAATGACATCGCCAATCACGAATTTAGACGTGTGAAAGACAGATCAACTCTGTCAAAGAAAATGTACTTCATGGTGGTGACAGATTACACTGCTGTACTTTACACGGTTACACATACTTACTACTGTATTTTAAGTTAATTTTTGTAGTGGTGTCTATGTTCACCAAGTTCACACACCACCATAGGTCATGAACAAATATTGGTAGGGGGTTTTAGAAGCAACAAATTAAGGAATAGAATCTCTTTCCATCATCTGCCCATGTAGTGATTATTTTTAATGACAGCTTTACAATGTCTTGGTTTCTTTCATAAAGTTGTTCGTAATTTATCATCTAGTCGTATTAATTGACTAGAGGCATTTATTGACTGACTAATCTAGTCCTATTAATTGAGAATATTAAACAGGCTTTCCATTAATTTAACAAAGTAATTAAACGTATGCAAATGAAGCGTGGATTTAATGACTGAGACAAATGACACAAGTAGAAAATGCCAATCGAGTAGAATACTCCTTTTATATTCAATCGAGTAAAATACCAGTTTTATAACCTATCAAATAGAACACACTTTCTATAAACAATCTCAAGTAGAACACCCCTTTTTATGGCCAATCAAGTAGAACCTTCTTTTGTAACCAATCGAATAGAACAATCTTTTATAACCAAACAAGTCGAACACTTTTTATAACCAATCGCGTAGCACACTCTTTTGTAAACAATCGAGTAGAACACTCTTTTATAACCAACCAAGTCGAACACTCTTTTTATAACCAATTGAATAGAACACTCTTTTATAACCAATCAAGTAAAACATTCTTTTTATAACCAATCGAGAAGAACACTCTTTTCTCATACGACCAAATGTGTATATCACTCATTTCACCTCAGTTGGTATAATGATTAAAACATTAATATGAATGTGATTAAAGGAAACAATTCTAACAATTTCGTTGCTAAACGCCAAAATGGACTTCTTTTTATTTGGCTCGACGGTACAATGTGAGCCTTGGCCTTCTGGATCATTATGCTCCTTCTTGACCTGTTGCTGGTAATAGTTATCCAGTTCTTAGTTTGTTTACTCAAGTTGTGAAGTGTTCTAATATTCAACAATAATTCAAAAATAGGGCCTCGTACATTAAACTTCTAAGAGGTTTCATCGATTGCCTTTCTATACATTTCATTGAGTAACATGTTAAGTTGTTTTCGCTTTGACATGTAACACTTGTTTTAATACTGTTTTCAAATTTTTAAAATATATCCTTAATAAATGTATACAATATAACTCCAGCATTTTAATCCTCTGAGGGGTTCACACCCATAATTCTGCCTTACAACATGCAGTTTTCTCTGCATGACTTCTAACCAGTTTTGACATTTTTGACTAATAAAATATTTCAAAAGGATTCTATTCTATGGAAAAAAAACAATAGAATCTTTCCAAAGGATTATTTTATAAGGAAACGAGTAATATAATCTCTCCAACGGATTCTATTCTACTGAAAGAAATAGAATATTTCTTAAACTCAAAAGAATCCATGGATTCTTTCAACTAATAGATGTGGTTATTTAGTCATGTGTGTTGTAGGACGAAAGCAATACAACACTACTCAGAAATCCTGCTACTCTCAGAGGGTTAAATTTTCGCATGTAATGAATATTTCAGAAATATCAATGTAACTGTCTGTGTTAAAGGCTCGCAGGATTTTAAAAGTACTCTCATAAAAATAATGAACTATAAAGGTATCGCTTTATAAAAATAAAACACCTTATTAACCACTCGTTCGTAATCAGATAAATAGAAAAATTTACTTTTACCTCATTAACTGAAAAGAAGCTCTCCAGATTGTGTTTCAATTTGTTAGAATATTAGGAGATTTTTGAATTCAAATTAACTTTTTTCATGTCAAGTTCTTTAAAAATCACGTTAAAACATAAACACTCCACATCAAAAACATCATCGGATAATTATAATTTTTCCAATCACAGTCTCGATGACTTTTAACTTCAAAGTTAACTGGTAAGCTAAACGAAGCGTTTCCTTAATTAAAAAAGCAGTCATATTTGGATGTAAATATTTACTCGCCTATTAATTTTTAATCCCATGAAGTGTTTCGTTATTAGAGAAAGTATTTTATTGATTCGTTCCTAAAAACAACGAATGAAATTTATCAATCGTAAAGTAAACAGGAGAATTTTTTTCATTCGCGAAAACTATTCTTCAAACAAAGAAAGTATTTCTAATTCTTATGAAAATGGTTTGCATTGAATAGGAAAATATATTACAGACCATGTATACACACCCAAATTCAAATATGTTGCTTTCTCTGCGATGGAGAGTGAGGTGACAGCTCAGGTGTTGATCTCATCATCTGACCGTGGTTCAAAATTTCGAAATGCTGTTCTCGGATCTTTCCCTTCGGGATTGGTATTGGACCGTCGCCATATCCCGTTGCGTTGCTCCAGTGCGACGTTAATTAACTCTCTCTCTCTCTCTCTCTCTCTCTCTCTCTCTCTCTCTCTCTCTCTACCCCCTTCTCTGTGGGAAAAGGTTTTTCCATAAAGTTAAATATAGAGGGGGCTGGTGTTTGGGTAGCCTCTTCCGCAATTTCAGCAGTAATTTGTATGTTACTTGATTGCAAATTCAGAAAGTTGCTAACAATAAAAGTTGACGACAAACATTGTCAAAATGGCGATAAATCAAATTAGTTATTCATCTGAAGTACTTTTTCTTCTCCCCTGTGGTTTGTACACACTGAAAAACCCTCTCATACGGAAATCTGTCCTACATTTTTATTTCTTTTTATTCCGTTTCAGCACACGCAACAATTTTTAATTTTTAAAAATTACCTTAGAAAAACAACAAACGGATGGACAGAGCATGAATCCTAAGGTTTAAGTTTTAACGTTAGGATTCTTTTGCTCTGTCCATCCGTTTGTTTTCCCTACCGCTAACGGAACGAATGTTCATGGTGCGAAGCTTGGCACATTTATTTGTTTTAACATTAGGATTCTTACTCTGTCCATCCACTACTTTTTCCCTACCGCTGACGGATTCAATGCGCGTGTGCGAAGCTTCGCATATTTTTTTAAAGTTTTAACATAAGGATTTTTGTTCTGTCCATCTGCTTTTAGAAAAACATTGTTTTGGAGTGTTAATGTGTTTTGCTGTATGAGAAGGTTTTTCACTGTAAACGTAAGCAAACTACCAGAAAAGATAACATAGTTCCGGTTAAGCCGGCAGTAATAATAGCATGTGCTCCTGTGTCTATTGCCTATTGGAATTCGTTAATTTAATGGTTTCAATACTCATTGGAAGTAGCTATGTGAACATGCAGAGCAGCTCTTATTTTTCCCTTGGCTGTTGTCTATTCCAGATCAATGAAACATTGACATAACCCACTACGTTCTCAAAATATTAATTTTAACAAGAAAATATGGCGGTGATTATAGTATATATAAACGTATATGTAAGGTAGAGTGGGAAGATATTAGTAATATACTCAAGTAAGAAATGTTTATGCGAAAAATTTCTTTCATATGAGTATTTGTATATCTTACTAATTAAAAATATGCCTTTCTTCTGGTATCTGAGAAGAATATCAACAAAATAATCTGCATAAATATCACGATAAAGGTCACCTTATTTAATCAAAACCATCCGATTCATATTTATTTTAGAGTATTCATCATCATCAAGCGTCCTTACAACTTTTAAGATCTTAATTTTCTAATTTGTAGATGTTCATGAAACTTCTAACCATTGTAATTCTTCTGCAGAAAATTAAAATTATACCCAATATTAAAATTCATTACTCTTAGAATATATTAATTTCTAAAGGATGCGTTTTTAAATATTAGTCGCCATATGCATGTCTAAGCAATTCACATATTTTACGAGTTTGAATTCGTTAATTTGGATTCTTCATTTTTAATACTTTTTAAGTACTCTAGTTTGAATAACTATTCAGTGAAAAGTTATTTTCATACTTTTGATTATCTAAATACGGTTGGTTGCTACATTAATATCATGGCACTTGTATTATTTTTAATGCAACTACATAACATTTTAGAACAAGGAAACAAAACTAAATTAATGAGAAAAATAATTAATACAATACAGTACGCAATTAATGCAATGATCTAATAAATTCAAATTTTAACACTGTGTTGTATACAGATTAAAGAATCATACCTAAAATCATGATATTTAATGTGTTGTTACAAAGGATTCAGTTCGAGACAATGGTAACTTGAATTCAATAAAATTCTTACTATTTTAACTGATAAAAACCTTTTCCATTAAAATCTTGAAACCCAAGCACTAAAAATAGGCATGTATAGAGAAAAATAACTTAAATGCTACTGCTCATCTGTCATTTATTAAATTTTTATAACTCGCACTTTCGATGCACTTATATTCGGGTATGAAAACGTTTGCTTAACTTTATTTTGACTTCATCTTATACCAGCAAGAAAAAGTATTGTTATTTGTAAGAGAGGTTACATCAGAGCTGTCATGGAGTGGGAGCAAAATATTTGGCATTTTTAAAAATTGATACTGTAGCAAAACCAGAAAATGGCGTTCCGTCTGGTTCATATAAAATTTATTCATTTCTCGAGACTCACGGCTAAATGCTCGGTCAAAAGTTTTTTCAAAGCTACATTTCTCACTAAAGTGACAACCTCCAAAGGAGTAATGTAAGTCATAACTATGTTTCGAACATAAAATTTTGTTTCAATAGATAACAAACTACAATAATAAAACAAGTATTCAGAATCTCTTGAATTTGGAAGAGCCGCGCATTACTTAACTTTCTCTAAGGAAAACAATACTTATCGATTTTGAAATTTTGCCTTTAAATGCCATAGAATGTTGTAGTTTACTTTAAACATCTACTCTTTACGTTATGGATATCCCTGTGGCTTCAGTGTAATGATCTAGATTCCAACGCAGATGTATGAATCGTAGTTAGGCACTTCGAATTGTTGGATATATTACTATTATGAATATAATTCTCCGGATAGGTACCACATCGTACGGCAAATAAAGAATGTGCATAGTACAAAAGCTTAAAGTAATTCCATGGTAACTTTATTATTTGTAGTGTGAGATGGGGTAAATGCGGTAGCATGGTGAGTCCACTGAATATAAAACGTGTCTGTGAATTATTGGGGGCTGCCAAATGCTGGAATTGCTTCAATAAGATCGTCGAGACAAAACTGTTCCATTACTCCAAGGGGAAAGAAGATCCAAGTAGCAAAAACAAATTGTCCCTTGCCTTGAACTGATGACAGTTTGGAACAGGTTTTTGCATCAGACTGATCACTGCAGGGCAGTTTTCGACGCGAAGATAAACCACCAAGAGAGTTAATAAAAGTGTTGACTTAATAAAAATGCATTTAAATTTATAACACATTTTTATAAAAAAATCATAAAAACAACAGTGTAATCAGGAAATAAGATAGGTAGGTACTTTAATCAACGTCGCACTGGAGCAACACAATAGGCTATTGGCAATGATCCGGGATGAAACCCGAAGGGAAAGAACCGAGAATAACACCGAGTAATTTTGAACTACTAGTCCGGGAGAACAATGTAAAAAAAAACGGCTCCCCGTGGCAAAGTTAATGAAGGAAAGGTATCAGTGGTGGCATTTTATCTGAAAAATTATGTAGTTCAGTAATTTTTATGGTGACACACACAAGTGTTGCGTATGCCTATTGACGTCATCCAAGATGGTCGCCATTGCAATATAAACAAACTGCCTTATTTCGGTCACTATCTAACCGATTTTAAATTTTTTTTAGCTTGTTGGAAAGGTACTGTTAAGAGCTAAAAAATCGTCCTCAGTAAGTACTGCGAAAAAATAATGTTTTAGTTGTTACTTGGATTTAAGGTAAAAAAAATTCAAAATGGTTGCAAAAAATGTCACATGTGTTGTTTTTAATCTGATTTTGATGAATATTTATATATTCATGATGCATATTTATAGAAAATCTATAAACATTATCTGTAATATATAGATTTGCCATCAAATAACAAAAAAATTATGCGTCAAAACGACTTTAATTATATTATAAGAAAATATGCTCCATATTACATTACTTTATTATAAAAAATTAAGTTTTAACAAATTCGAGTATTACATGCACATACAATAGGAAGATTACAAATCGGCCTTATCAGCTTCATCACTATCTCCGTCGGTATAATCAGGTGGATGCAAATTATCACAAGTTGATTTATCGCCATTGCAACTACACATTTCTGTTCAAGGCAGATTGTTTGCTAAACAATTGAAAGGTGGTGAACATCGGTTCTTCACACATGAATATTTAATCAGTTTCAGAAGGGACTCCGGGGCACATGGTTCTTCACACATGACCGGGGTAAGCACTCCCTCTTCCATACACCAGCCGTGTCCAACTGGATTAGGGGTGACCGAATTTGGTTCATCGTCTTTTGACCACACAAGTGCTTGAAAATTAGCTCTCTTAAGTGCAGGTATAAGGGAACCCCTAGTGGGAGGTATTATCTCCAAGGGCTTTCTTGACCGTGAACATTGACCATCGTAATTCTGCAAGTGATGGTGTTGAGGTGTGTGCCTGATAAACCTGGCAAATAAATGCTTCCAGCTGATACACAATATCATCAGGTACTGAGTCACTGGTACCAAGCTTCTGCAAGGCAATAAGTTCTTCACTCGCTGAAATAAATTGTTTCCAATATTAACTCTCCTTTCCCAAACAAACTTCCGGTGGAGTCACAACCTGGTAATGCGTGAAATCCGGGCAATGATGAAGCATTTAGTGCTCCGAGTGATACAAATACGTTTCGTACTTATATTGCCTCGCCTGATGATGGTACAAAGAATGTGTGTTCCGGAAGTTTGGGATAGCGTCTTACTAGCAAAACTAAAATATCTGAGTCTTGAACAAACATAGTAGTGTATCCGTACCTCTGTCTTTGGCGTTAAGGGCATGTAGTAAAACTTTTGTGTGGCTTCTTCTTGACTACTCTTTAAACAATCCAAAGAACAATGCGTCGCAGAAACTTCAGTACGCCACGAAACAACACATTTATTTGCTGCTTTCTCGGCATTACTTAGCATTTTGTGTGCAAGGTAGGTGGTTAATTCATCTTTGGTACGAGTGTGTGACAATAGCCTTTTCATATTTATCTTTGAAATGTCAGTGGTGTCACATATTTTGTACTGTGTTACTACACCTCTATGGAGCCTCTTACCTCCAGTAAGATTCTTGATTGATATGTCTACGTGTCGAAAACAATATGACGTTCATACTGCCAGTATTTCCTTTGGATCTTTTGGATGAACACATCAGCAAGATCTTCGCAGGTTTTCACTGCGATGGTTTTATCAAGAGCCTGCAATTCTCCTTTTCCGTCCACGATTGCAACCCAACTATTTGGTTGGTGAGCTTGAATAGATAATAAGGAGTTTTTTGAGGCGGGTTCCACAACAGACTTTAAGATATGAATTAGTTTACTTTTAGCTGGGCATTGATGCATTGTTCCATCTTGTGCAAACATGGATCTAGGCACAACCGACATTTCATACTCCCCTAAGGTTGTGCTTCTATTCTCGTTGAGATCGTGCGACAATCAGAAGCCGTGCAAAAAGGGAACGATCTGCATTCAACTCTGTAATGGATCCAGCAATTTTTACTTTTATTTGTTTGTTGGTGGTAGAACATAGTTTTAGTTTGTTCTTTTTTATAGGTGCCCACAGAGACTGACTGATCCATCACGAAGTCTATCTGACTTGAAAGCTTCATACAAATATGTTCCTAATGATTCAATTCGGTTAACATCTGATGTGATTTGCTCGCTGAATACAGCCTTTGTTGTTATGTTCATGAACTCGGATCCTCGAATTGAAAAGTATTTCCAATACGCTCCAGTTCACCATATAGGATTGAAATGGCTTTATCTTGGGCTTTAGCAGCGGTTCCATTATTTATATGGTGCTTTCTAGCTTCCGGTTTGAATGAACTGCCACATATACTCAGTGTTTCTTGTGATACCCTTTGGAGCTCAGGTGCTGTTAAGAAAAAGCGAACGAAAGCACTGGGTTGCTGTGTTATTCCAACCAGTCCTCCCACAACTTTAATTGCTCTGTTTTTATGTTCTAGTGCCTCATCACAAGCTAGAGCACAAAACGGTATGTTAGATTTATTTACTACCTAGTTGCACTTTTCGAACTCATGCCAAAAAAATATCTGGATCTGATTATTTCAAACTTTTAATATCGACAAGGTACCAAACGGTCATTCCAGAATAGTTTATCAAATCTAATGCAAATAAGTATTTTACGAAATAGTCTAGTGAGGAAAGATGCAGATCCCAATTAGCAGCAGCCCTGACAGATCTTAAGAACAGTAACAATCAACCATTCGCATGTATTTTCGTAGCATTCGGAATGTTGGTTTTAGTTCTTTTCCTGTTGTTCATCAAATCTTTTCATCTTGTTTGAGATCACACTTCTGCATTGCCAAGGAGTTTAATAAGACGTTCTTGTGCTCCAGTTTCATTGAATCTGGCTCGTAGCCTCTTGCACTTCATTATAAACACTAATGTACAAACTTTCATGTTCTTCAAAGAAATACTGAAACTAGCAATCTTGCAGAGCGACTAGGGTACGAATGTATGCTTCAACCACACGTCTGAATTTCTTACCTGAAATGGTTTGACTGACTGTGTTAGCACCATACAGCACTGATCACAAGTCAGGAATTCCAGTTCCATCAACGAAAATTCCAATTGCACGTATCATTGCAAAAGCTGTGTGCAATTCGCCTGGCCGCACAATCCAACGGTTATGAAGATCAACTCGTGCCATAATTAGTTGCTGGACCCATGTCTAGAGTCAAGACACATTTGGAATTATTATTGCCACAGATGTGTTTATTAACAAGTTCCAGTTGGGTGAGGAAGGTTAATTGAACTGAATGATCAGTGAGGGCTAGCCGGTATCATCGGTAGGACACATACACGTGCCTTCCTTCCCGGGACATCCAGTAACGCTGAATTAAAGGCTGACCCTGTTGGTATGTGTGTGGTTCCCTTCGTCTGATCCAATGCATCTGACAGGTCAACTCCTGGACTCTCTATGTCATGTTTCTTGTGATTCACTCTGAAATTCGGAATACGTTGAGTGTTCTGATGACCACTTTACACATTTGCTCAGTGGCCACGCCATGCCTAGGGAAACATATTGTGATAGATCTGATTTGGTCGTACATAATACTTCTTTTGTAAAAGTTGGGTTTATTGGCTTAATGTTCTTTGGACCTTTGCATTCCATTAAAGTGGTCACACTTTGTGGAAGAACTGTTAATGAGCGTCTTGTCGCTGGATCTGAAACTACTGTCATTTCGGACTGGTCTTCAGATAAGCACTCTTTGTAGCAGACCTTGGTTGTTCCATATAGAGTTACTTTACCATCAGGAGTATCTTCGAGGAAATCTATATTCGAGGCTATCTATATATCATAAACCTCACTCTGACAAAGTCGTGTGAAATATACACCCCACCATTTTCATCCATTCGGCGCATTATCTCTTTTGCTACTGATGTCTCTATGCGAAGAACTTTGCTGTATTCAACTGAGCAACCTATACTATACAAAATCTGGACAAGGAATTTGCTACGAATATTGAAATGAACTGTTAAACCATCACCTACTTGTAGTGGATAGTCACGAGCATGCTTGGTCATCGTCGTAGTTTCATTTTTCGTTTGCCGTTCGCTTAGACATTCATATATAAGGCTTTGTGAAAGCACTGATGCCTTTTGAGCTACTTTTTCTGTATCAACTCTGACGTTTTGGAAAAAATGCTTCCAGCAATACACCACTTAAAGAAAAATTCCAGTTCTACATTACTGTGTATAGTAGTATCGACTGATCCTTAAAAAGGCCACTGGTTACTAGACAAAATGCACTTCCTTATACAACAATACGTGCCTCTTCAAAGAGGATCATTTTTCCAGAAAGGTTAGTGGTTTCTTCAGCTTTAGTTAGAACAACATCTGTAGTAGCTTTTAAAGATATACGCTGTGTTTAATTCTTGCGGATGGAGTTAATAAATTGTACGTCCGTCCCAAAGCTCTTCTTCAATGAATGTTTTAATTGCCTTCCTCTTCATAACATGTTCATTCTCCATCCCGTTTGCTGCACATATTTCTTTGTACAGATCTTCTGCTTCTATAATAGAAACTACCTTTTCGTCTATTAAAGCCTCTGAAAGAGAATTGATGAAATCGACTTTACATGCACTATCTATTATACTAGCTCCCTTGTCTAGAATTCGACCTTGATGTTTCTTGCGTCAGACATTTACAACATCCTTTGTATAATATTCTTTGTGATAGGAAATGTCATATGCATGTGCATCCCTTGGATCTATACACGCTGATAATTTTACTTTCCATTGTTCATTATTGCTATGGTTTACAGCTTCGTATAGTTTTTCGCCTGCGTTACTGGTTGAAACTGTGAACAACTGATGTCCTCTGGAGTCTGCTTTGTTACAGAAAAAAAAATATTTTTTTGTTCGTCCACTGCACGATCTTGTGAACGGTGTTCGTATGTTACTTGTAGAAGGTTCATTTATGATGTCAATTGCTTCTTGTCTCTTTTCATATTTGGCTTCCAATCTTGCTAGTTGCACATTGTGAGTGCACCGTTCATAACAAGATAAATGCCAACGACCATTTTTTGTCAGTTCGTCTGTATCAAAAAGTAACTCATATGAACATTCAAATTCTTTGTCTCAGAACTTACTTGGTTTGGCGAGGGCTTCTAGAAGTTTTTTTTGAGGATTTTGATTCAGCGACAAGTGATTCATTTTCCTTTTTTTTTGACACAATACACAGAGATTGTATTCAATACTATTGCTCTGTTTCCTCTTTGATGGTGGCATCTGAACTTGTAATACCCCTTCCATTATTACTAACTACTTTCTACGATATATTCCTCCTGAAACAAAAGAAATGAAATTAATAAAACTGTACATACTGTACAGATCACGCAGTGAGACAGAGCAAAAAACGCCAAAATTGGGCTAAAACAATCATTTTTTTAGCTTAAATCCAGGTATCAACCAAATATTGTTTTTTCGCAATACATGCTAAGAGCATTTCTTTTTAACTTTAAAAAATACCTTTCCAACAAGGTAACAAAATTAATAATCGGTTTGATATCGACCGAGATAAGGCAGTTTATTTATAGTGCAAAGGTGGCCATCTTGGATGAAGTCACCACAGCCATACGCAACATTTGTGAGAGTGTCAGCATGGAAATTATCAAACTACATGTTTTTACCGATTAAATGGCGCCACCGGTACCTTCCCTTCATTAACTTTGCCACTGGAAGCACAATGCGCCCGGACTATACGGCCAGATGACGAGTTCCAAACTTCTACCAGCAAATAAGAATGTCACTATTCAGTCTGAGACCAAAGGCATGGCATAAGTCTTTTAGAACTGATCCAATCTATTGTTTTAAAGAGAGTTATGTGCAGGATCTTTTAAATAAAATGTCCTATACGAGTATTAATAGGATCTTGTAAATAAATACGTCCTATATTTCCATTTTTAATAACGAAAATTCTTAATAAACCATCAAATTTCCCGTAGTCCTTTTACTTCATAACCGAAGCATTAGTTAATGAATCATACGCCATGCAGTACTTTTTTGTTCTCAGAAGAGAAATTGAGCTTATTTTAAACTTACATTTTAATCTATAAACCAGTACCGCACGTTCATTTTATCCTCTCCTGTGGTTTTCTAAGTTGCGTTGGTGGAACTTTCTTACTTGTCTTTGGCTGCTCCATAAGCAATGGGATTTACCTGTTGTCTCCGGAATTTTTCATTACTTTCCTACCATTCCCTTAGATTACTGGAGCATGTAAATAAGGCCCGACCCAACAACGATGGAAAGCCTTAGAATGCCTGTTCTCTGCAAAAACTTATTAAAATAGATCAGGAGGAAAACCGTAAATTACGCATTTACATTTTTGCCTTTTCATAATGCATCAAGGAGAGGCATATATAATTTTACGACACATAAAATGTTTCCTCTCTCACACATACTCCCTCAAGTGGCTTATGAAGGCAAAACATTTTATTCTTTTAGAGGCAACTACAAAAGTTGCAGCACACTACTCACTGAAAGGGAAAGTATTTCTTTCTGTGACGGGTTTAGAGTGTTCGTGTTTTTTGTTTCGTTTTACTTTTCTCGCCAAGTAGAGCGTAAAGCGCGCCAATATGTAATCAATCCAGACAGCTAAGCTTCTATAAGGAATTTCCAGAGATTTTAAAGTTTACAACTTATGCGTTCCTGTTCTTTCCCAGCGGATTTATTTTTTGCCACTTGAAGAAAAAGGTAGTCCAGGGAACGCGAGGGAATTGGTGCGTTTGTTTATTGAGAGGGCATAAATCATGTGAAATATGTTTTCAAGGTGAATTAGGTATCTGATATTCGTATGCTATTTTTATGGATGGATTCAGTTAAGGCTTGTGAAATTTTGTTTCAGCTTGAAACTCTTGATAGTTTCGCACAGTATATTTTAAAGAATTTTTCAAAAATATACAAGAGGTTTTCTTTAAAATATGTAATAACTGGATTTAGAGTGGAAACAGAAAGGATAAGAAGTATTTTTTGTCTCTTGACTTGCTTTCTGCCACCCCAAAACGTTGTCAAAACGGCGATAAACACTTTAAGGTAACTCCGATATGTATCATTGGAGAGCATGTCTGTTTTCACTGAAAATCCTTCTCATATGCGAGTTTTGACCAAAACTATCAGTAAATCGAATCTTAGACTATTTTGTCTGCTGGGTGGAACCTAACATTCATCATCTTGTCCACGGGACGGTAGAAGACATCCATTCATAGATTCGTCATCTGATTGGTCCATTGATTAATCATCTGATAGTAGTAGATTTTGGCGATTTCACAAATTTTATCGCCACTATAGAAATGCACATTCACACACCTACCCTGTCATAACATGATACATAGCCAAGCGAGGCGATAAGATGCCAAATCGTCTAAGCAAGTCCCTTTTACAAAGAGCAGTCACTTGAATTCTACCCGACATGTTGGTCACACTTTTTGAAGCACATCTCAATCACAATGGTCTACTTATATTTCACGTCTATGTTTGTGTCCTTCAGCAGAAACCAGCAATAATCACTCATTGAGGGATCCAACCTGCCTTGATATCTCATCTCCATATTTCGGATATCTTGGTGTATACTTTCTCCTTGCTTATCCCTGAGAGCTCTTAGATTTTCAGGAAAGAAATCCAGATGCAAATCTAGGATACGTATTTTTAAGGACATTGGCACCCAAAGTTTTTATAGTTCTTGAGAAGAACTTGAAAGAGCTGTTGGTAACTTTCTTCTTCTGTATTTCTTCAGAAATCCCTTGATCACAGATGTGATGGATTGCGGTGCGTTTACCATGCTCCTTGCTGTTTAGTTTTTCTGTGAAAACCGAATCCCTCAGTAGTTTCTTTACCTGAGGAAAAACAGAGATTCCTTCTTCGAGTTTTGCATGATTCAATTTTAGAAAATTTTCCTTTAAACCTCCTGGTGGTCTATCTTCGAGTCGAAAACTACCCTGTAGGGATCAGCCTGTGGTACAAAAATATGTTCTTAACTGTCAGTAGTTCTGGGCAAGGGACAATTTGTTTTTCCTACTTCAATATCCATTGCCCTTAATTGGGCAGTTTTCTCTCGACGAGATATCTCGTCCTAAGCAAAATTGATCAGATCTTGGACGAGATATTTCGTCAAAACACTTGGAGGTTTAAGTGAAAGAAACCTGGCACCATTCCTTATGATCATGATGTATTCTTAAATCTGTCATCAATCCTGGATTATGTGAACAAAACACATACCATCCAGCATTTCATATAGAAAGAAGACAGAACCAAATTTTTATTTCTGAACCCAGAAACACGTGTACTCTTATCTAGAAGGTTCCATTCTTAAAGTCCGGAAGATAAAAGTTCACTTTGCTTAAAAAGACCTGTCTCAAATGAGATCATTTAGTTCATTCGGTTCAATCAAGTACTTGTCCAAGTGTTTAGGAGTATACGTGGAATCAAAATATTCATGTGTATCTATATTTTTACTTATTTTGTATATTTATTTGCAGTTTATACTATAGCAAGCAAAAATGCTGGCTTTCCTTCAAGCTCAAGAAGCGTCCATATCTTCCTCACAAACATGCGGTATGAGTTTTTCTTGCGATGAAAAATAAAACAATGGTGGTTCGGTTTCGGTTACATACTCTCTCTGAGTGCAAAAATCACTGTTGCTATCCATAAATGTCAGATAAAGTAATATAAAATTTAAAATATCTAGTGTCATTTTACACGTGTAAAAGCATTAATTTTGAAATCAAGTAAATGTTAATGCCAAATAATCATGAACTGTATTTTTAAGGTCACATATGTGAAATCAGCACCAAAAATTAGCTACAAACAGTTAAATTTGTTCATGTTATAAAAGCACTTTAAAGTAGTGTAATCAGTAAATAATCGTTCAATAAATAAGATCTATTTACTGCACAGGCACCGAACATTTTTACTCTAACAGGACACTACTCAAGTCATGCAGAAGAGGATTTTTCTATAAAGCTAAGTATAAAAGGCGCTAGTGTTTTGTGTTAACTTCTTTCATAATTTGTGAAGTAACTTGGTATGGTATTCGAGGGCAATTTCAGCGTGTCGCATATGAGAGATTTTCAATATAAACAAACAAACCAAATGGGAAACGGGAGATTTTACTATCTGTTACCAAATGGTCTAGCATGTTACATATCGGAATGCATTGTAATAGAATTTTTATTGGTGGCGTGTTGAAATTGTATTAAAAAAACAAGTGAAGCGACGTTACGTCCTTTATACGTATAGAAATCACGTTCCCCCGCAAAAACACTATCGCCACCTACCGGAGCTTGACAGAAAAAGTTAATCGAACCTCCGCTGCTTACAACTCGCAGGTTTAGGAATTACAAAGTTTGTAGAGATTGCAATGATATCATTGCTTTACTTCGGTACCGATCAGGAATCTGGTTCCTAATTATTGAGTCTTTTTTATTAGTCTCAAGCGTGATTCAGGTAGTTAGTAGGTACTAGCTGAATTTACTTCGCACTGGAGTAGGACTATTCAAACATGCTTCAGGGTACATTCATTGGGTTCTTAATACTCTTGGTGGTTGTCTCGACAAGGTATCTTGTCATTACCAAAACTGACCAGACTGTTTGGACGAGATATCTCTCCTCATTAGAAGAAAGCACAATCACAATCATTAAAAATCTGCTTTTCTTCTAATGATTGTGACATTGAACTTTGATAATGAACAGATCTTGATCTCGTCATCATCAAATAAATTGGCAATATCTTGTGGACGAGATATCTCATCTTTAATAAAATTAGTCAAATCTTGATGGACGAGGTACCTCGTCGAAACCACTTGGAAAGTTAATTATTATTGTTATTAACTCTATTTTATAATGTTCTACGCGTTCAATAACAAAAGCAATAAGTGAGCATAATGTTCTCTATTATGGCCATAACCTTTAATGATATTAATTTTATTTAGTAATTACTGTATCTAACACTCAATCATCTTTGTTTTCAAAATCACTATTTCAACCCAAAAGTTAATTGTAAGCTACAGCAAATTATATTTTGAAAGAAAAGTTCCTTGTATTATGTGTACTGAAACTTTTTGTACCAACATAATTTGTTGGAAGATTCAAGTGTATTTTTAAACGAGTTTAAGTTTTAAGTACTTAAGTTCTAAAAGAAAAAGATAAGATGGAATAAAGAAGCTAGTTAAAACTTTAATTTGAAAAAATTTAAGCTTTTTAGTTTAAATCTTGTAAAGTATCTAGGCAACATTACTTTGCTATCAGTTAAAATTGAAGCTTCGCTAATGATGTAAAATTAATGAAGAGCAAGATCGAATTAGAGAGCTTAGTCTTCTAAGAGTGCGTAGAGTGCTTAGTTCTTAAAGCCAATATATAGGTAACATAGTTTAATGTTTTAAAATTTCGCTTTCTTTTCCATACATTTTATAACAAGAATAATCTGGAATATTTTGATCTTGTAGAATATGTGGTTTTGGTTGAACAACTGGCATTTTTTGGGAACTTCTCTTAAGAGTCTAAATTGCCTACAAAGAAATTATGAATTCGTTTGTTCCAAGATGTTGACAGAAACTAGGCCCGAAGTTTTACTCCATTTTTCATATTTTTGTAGTAAATTAGTTTAAAATTGTGATATCACGTAAATCCAAGGTGCTTTTACAGCATTTTGTTCCTTCAAATTGATAGGTGGCGCTATGCAAGAAACAGTTCCTTCCCACTAGCACTCTAGATCCCAGAAACAGGATAGACAACAGGCCCCAGTACAGGTACTCTCCATTTAACGATTTACCTGTTTAACGACCGTTCGAACTTACGACCAGCTAACCAGAGTAACTCCTTTCTTAACCCGTCAACTGCAAAATTCTAGTTGTAATTCTAAGCCGGGGTTAACGCCGGATCCGTATACAGCATAATCAAATGGAGAATTTGACAAACTACACATCTTCGTTTAATTAATATAGAACAAAAACAATTAATTTCCTTGCTTATCGACCAATTCGTTTAACGACCTCCTAGTCGTAGGAACGGAATTTGGTCGTTAACTCTGAGCGTCGCGAGATTTGCTAGTAGTATAGTGTTGCTTTTACCCGCCAACACACTTAATGCCTAAATAACCACATCTTACTAAAGAATCCATGGATTTTTTCAACTTTTAGAACGATTCTATTAGTCCTCTAATTCGAAAAGAATCCTTTGGAACCATTCTATTAGCACCTTCTGTAGAATACACTCATGTCCAAAAATTAAGCATAATTCGTAAAATGCGAAAAAGCGGATAGAGGCACAGCCCCACTGTACCGTAAAGTTTGGTTCGTGAATACTTCGCTGCACATCCTAAACTCTTCAACCTTCTCAAATGGAAACTCATTCTTTAGAAGATCAATGATGAACTGCTTCTTAGTATGACGAAGATCCTTCTCAAACCACAAACGCCACATGCGTGTCCAAACGTATTTTCCTCAAATGTCTTCTCAAACTGCTTTGATGCCAGGTTCTAGTGGTTCTGCATGGCTTTACTCCGAACTGCTGGATTGTCTTTACTGGTAACTGGGTTAACAGCAGACAAGTAGTCATTATCAGCGTTCATAGATTCAGCTGGTGGCAGCTCGTTAGACGGTCCAGCGACGTCTCCGCGCCTGCTCAGGCTGCTCCTTCTTGCGTCTTCAGTAAGCTCTAGGTCTCTCCGCACTCGTCATAGGTTTAGACTTCTTGGTATCATTTTGTTCGCCTTGAACTGCTCTTTCAACCTGTTTACGTTTCCCATGCCCAATCGAACTTTAGTGTGATATTTTGGCTTCATAGTGAAATCTTCGACAAATCGTCCTTTCCACTGCACACAATTTTCACACAAATAATTGAAATCGCCATATAGAGAAATGGAATTGTAGAACTTGTCATTCTCTTCAATTTAAGCGAGTACTCGCCATGACTTGTCGATTAGAACTGAAGTTACAGCAGTTAAACAGGCCAGCGTATGCCCGAAATGTGACTCATTTCCCCACCAAGCGGTAGGAAACGGTCAGAAGGGGGAGTGGATTAGTGGCAAAAATTGGAGTAAATATGGATACAATAGTTCAAAGTCACTTGTGGAAAATCGTGGAACGAAGGTTAAACATTGTGCATATGCAAAACAGTTCAGTCGACGTCGATATGTGCAAAGCACCGGCGCACATCGGTACGAGTAAAAAACGGCCTCGAGCGGCATGACCAGTTGAATCAGAAATTTCGCAATTGCTGTGGTACGGAGTGCTGTTAACAATCAATAACGACGAAAGATGTCACAAAGATTCCAACTGGACATGTTTGTGAAGGGACGAATTATTGGAATACTGGAATCCGGTCGATCCCAAATCGAAGCGTTCAGTTGACAAACTGTTTACAGGAGACTCATACACGTTGGTCTCTATGCCAGACGACCAGCAGTGTGCATCCACCTGACGTCTGCACCGAAACGCTCGTGTTTACAGTGGAGTTTGGAACATCGCAGTGGAGTCAATAACAGTGGGGTAATGTCATGTTCAGTGACGAGTCTAGATTTAGTCTGCAAACTGATTCTCGTCCTACCACGATCTGGAGAGAACGTGAAACGCGCTTTCACTCGGTAAAACATCCCGGAAAGACATCGTTTTCCTTCAGGGGAGTCATGGTCTGGGCAGGCATCATGCCGTATGGGGCCTCCACATCTTTGACAAGGGGTCTGTTACCGGTCAAAGATAGAGACAAAGTCCTTGAGCCTACCGTTCGCCTGTTTCGAGGTGCTGTCGGTCCTGGTTTCATATTCTTGGATGATAACGCGCCTCCTCACCATGCAGCCCTGGTCGACGCCTTCCTTCAAAATGAAGATATCCACCGCATGCAGTGGCCTGCCAACTTTCCTGATGTGAATCCTACAGATCAGTGGTAGTCCACCTGGTCCCTACCGCCCATTAGTGGGCGATTCAAGCTTTCATGATGGGCGGTAGGGTTTTTGTCCGATGCTGAAACTACTTTACGTTATCACCACGCATCTATGAATGACAGATCAGGTTCTTGTGTGCATGACGAGGGCGGGGTGTACCAGTGGCCATCACTCAATTTGAATTCGTTTCATGGTGGGGCCAGTATGTAGTTAGATTTGTGAAAGTAATCACGTGCCTAAGGCTTCAAACAAGTTTTATAAATTGTGAGAAATAGTGAGCCCATGTCTCAAAAAAAGAAATACGCTGGCTATTTAGTTGAGTTGAGTGAAGATGAAGAAGATGAGATGAATGATTGATAAGTGTTGAAGATGAGTTTCATCGAATTTGCTGTAAATAAACAACTCCCAATATGTTTACTGTGTCATAAAACATTATCCAATGAAGCCAAGTCGTTTGCGAGAACATCTTGCTACAAAGCATCCAAAAGATAAAGGCAAGTCCATTGAATATTTTCAGGAAATATATAAAAAATTTCAAAATCGTCCAACAATCCTTGCATCCTTTAAGAAACAACATGCAACGAATGAAGATGGATTAACTGCCGCTTATCGCATTTCACAATTAATAGCAAAAAGTGGTAAAAGTCCATCAATGGTAGGTCGCTATCGTGAATGTGTTGCTTATTTGATGGAAGAAGTGCCAAATGTTTTATGTACACCTAATTCTGTTTTTACACGAAAGATACGTTCCTGAATAATACGTGTAAAAAAAGACATCGTATCTATGGAAGAAAGAAGATTGGTTCCGGATCTAAAAAATCAGTAAAAATAACTTTAAAAAACATGAAAATATTCGTTTCGAGCTTATTATTTTATTTCAACAAAATACACATGTAATAATATGTAATGAAAATGAAAAAAAATTCTTCATGGACAAAAAAAATCTGCTTTACATCCCCTGTCATCTAACCTGTGCTTGCAGAAAATTAATACTTTCTGTTTAACTGAGATGAAGTGCTAGGCTCCTTTTCTTTAATCTGTCTATAAATTCTTAGTGCTGTTTGCTTGATGGCATTTCCATCTACTGGTACTCTTTTTTGTGACTTATCTTCTATCCATTTTACCAGAGCCTTTTCCATCTTTTCCTTGACAATATCTCTTGTATATGATGATGAATTAACACTTACTTTTGTTACAGAACATACCGACTTCCTAATTGCATTTTTCTTACTTGTTCTTATGGTAGTTTCATGTACACCAAAATGCTTTCCTACAGAAGTAGCACCTTGTCCAGTTGTAAGACTATCTAAAATTTGAATTTTAAGTTACAAAGAAATCGCTTCCTTTTCGATTTGGTAATAGGTGAATTATGTGACATTATATAAGGGGCTACCTAAAAATATCACAAATTAAAATTAATAAATAAAGGTATGAAAAATTTGTAAACTTACAATTTATTGACTTTCAGCAAAATTTATATGTGCACAAATTTCACTATAGATTCTTTCACTTTGAAATAGAGCTACATACTATTCGAACATACAGTGCACGAATACGGTAGATGTGCACCAAATTCAATAATTAAAACGTTATGTAATGTATCTAGAGGAAAGCACGCGTTTCAAAACACACACACTAGCTGTTATACATATAGAAAATATAAATGATCTACTACGCCACAAATAAAATCTTGTTTTCTTAGAATTTAGGCCAAACAAAATTGTTAGAAATTGGATTGGACCGCTCGTGTTAAATCAAAACGACTCGCGTAAAAAGAGAATGAAATATTTATTTTGAATTCGGGTTAAATCAAATTCGTGTAAAAAAGTTCGTGCAAAAACATAATTAGGTGTATACATTGTGAGGTGCACAGAAAACATCTTGTAGGAAAAAATTTAAATACAAATCTCCATTCATCATTAACTATAATAATTAGAGCTGTAAATAAGATCAAATTCAATGCCAAATATGATAGAATGTTTCGATAGCTGTGCCAGGACAATAGTGGGGAATTCATTAGGTTACTTTTACATACAGAAGTTCGGTGGCTGTCAAAAGGTACATGTTTGTCTCTATTTGTAGCATTATATGATAGTGTCATACATTTTTTAAAAATATTAATGAGACCAATATCTGTCAACAATTAAAAACCGGTAAAGAATGATGCCTTTTATTTGGCAGATATTTTCAAGAGATTTAATGAAATCAATTTGCAGTTTCAAGGAGCTAATAAAACTTATAAATTGCCAAAATATTGTGTCATTATCGACAAACTTGATCTCCTTCGTTATAATCTATTGAAGAGAGAATTTAATCAGTTTCCGAATTATCTATATATATAAAATAGGATGTGTGTGTGTATTTTCTATACAAATCTACACCGTTTGACCAATCCACACTAAATTTGGTACACTTATACTTTAGAACACTGCGGTCAGCATAGGCTAACTCCTCACACCCGTTCTATTGGCCCTAGGTGTGTATGAACTATTCAAAATCGCCATAGAAATAACATTGAGCATAGAGTGATTGCTTTAGGCAGCTATGGTTGCTTTACCAGTGTTGATCGAAAAACAATTTTTTCCGAAACGAATTAAATTACAATATTTATGTTTGAACTGACTTTTTAGATCTTCCCATGATGTAAATAAATTATAGATATTTTATTGATGAAGAAAGAATATTTTAAAATATTTATTTTTGCAAGGAAATTCAAGGAAAGGTTTTCAGGAGTTCAAGAATGATTTTCAAGGAAAGTTGGTGTTTATTTCGACCAACTTTCCTTAAATAATTTATGGAATACGTAATGATTTGCAGAATTCTGTTTCATAAGGTTTTTAGGTAAGGCGTGTAACTTATTTTAAAATGTCCGGAATAGATACATGTGAATCCTCCGTTGAAAGCAGTGATTTTCTTTCTGAAAATTTTTGTAAAATCGACCTTCTGCTTTTTGAAAAAATTTTATCTATTCAGTTTAATTTGTCTACACCGATTACATTTATTTCTAAACCATGCACCGTTATTCCGAAAAGCACAAACGAAAAACTCATTGATCATAAAGCGTAATTTTTCTACTCGGTATCTGTCAGCACCAGAATTAATGTTTTTTTTATAAAACTTTGTAGAACTTTCTAGAAAGTTGGGGAAACGGAAACTTCCTTGGACTCATGGTGGAGAACATTCCAGCACCCACTCGATTCTTAGCTGGTCGTATTTAAAGGAAGCTAACTCGGTTAAGTCTTCCAGTTTGTCATCTTTCAGTGAATCTGACAGTTTTATTTCGCTCCTTTAGTTGATTGTGTAAGTGTTTCCTACTTTATTTGCGACAGTGATAGTGTACATTTTGGATTTATATTTCTAAACGGATATAAGTACTTCATAATTTTAAATTTGTTTTTTCGTTAATTTTAGTTTTTTATTTTATTTGTATTCTATAATATATTTAATTGCTCAGTGAGAGTGTGCCTTTTGCCTAATTTATGAAATAGCTTTTTGTATTCTTTTACAGATTTCTTTGCTGTAGCAATGCCTCCAAGGAAGCGGAAGGCGATCAGCCAAGTGCAGTCAATGGCTAAGATGATGAAAGATAAGCTTAGTCAAGAAACTTCCAAGGAGAGGAATAGAAGACTTGCGATTGCAAGAGAGAGAGAGAGACCTACTACATCAAGAGCAACAGAAGCGGCACAGCAGCGTGAGGCCCGACTTCAAGATAAGAGGGATAGGGCTACTAATTTAGATCAACAGAGACGGCACAGCAGCGTGAGGTCTGATTTCAGGATAAGAGAGATATAGCTACTACATCTAGAGGAATAGAAACGGCACAGCAGCGTGAGGCCCGACTACAGGATAAGAGAGATAGAGCTACTACCTTTAGAAAAACAGTGACGGCACAACAGCGTCAGGCCCGACTCCAAGATAAGAGAGATTGACCCAAACGATCAAGGACTGCGCACCATTTTAGCTTAGCATTGGAAGGATTCTACTACGATTCACATCAAGACTACTCGCTGCATGCAAGTGTTTCCATCGGGAAAATGGAAATGGTTTGTAGTTACTGTCAAGCCAAAAAAGTTTAAATCAGAGTCTACTGGTATTTGCTGCAGAAATGGAAAAATTAAACTCTGCCAACTGGAACCACCACCACAAGAACTTTTGACTTACACATCAAGAGATACGTCAGAGTCGAAGCATTTTCTTAGTAACATCAGAAAATACAACTCATGTTTCCAAATTACATCATTCGGAGCCACATCAGTTGTTGGCAGCCCGGATTTCCGTCGACATTCAAGGTGCAAGGGCAGATTTACCATTGAGCGGGATCGTTGCTTCCGCTGTCAGATCAACCACCAAAATTTCTACAATTATATTTTATTCAAAACGAACAAATTGAAACTGATCAGAGGTGTGCCTACATCTCGGGAACAAGACGTCAGATTGTGTTAAACTTACAGAAGATGTTTCATGAGCACAATAATCTTATTAAAACGTTTGAAACAGCATTGGAACGTATGCCAACAGATGAATATAAAGTAGTCATAAGATCAGACCGAAGACCAGCAGGCGAACACGAGCGGCACTTTAACTCTCCTCAAGCGGATGAAGTCGCGGTGGTTATATCAGGCGTTGAGTTTCATCAGCGGGATATCGTTATTCAACGACGAGGTGAAATATTGGAGCGAATTTTGGAAACACGTCCATCTTATGATGCTCTGCAATACTCAGTGATATTCCCATATGCTGAAGATGGATATCATTTTAATCTGAGGCCAATCAACCCAAGAACAGGTGAAACAACCAACAAGAAAGTTTCACCGATGGATTTCTATGCGTACAGATTAATGGTTCGAGATTCTGAGCAGAACCACGAATTGAACTGCAGGTAATTGTTTCATCAGTTCATCGTCGATATGTACGCAAACGTCGAGAGAGAGCGTCTTCTTTACATTCGTCTAAATCAACGTAAACTGAGAGTTGACGAATATATTCACCTGAGAGGTGCTGTGCCAAATGACGGGAACGTTGCAAACCTCGTTGCCTTAGTCATACTACCAGCTACATTTACAGGCAGTCCCAGACACATGCACGAATACACGCAAGATGCTATGACATACTTGAGGACGTACGGGGGACCAGACTTATTTATCACCTTCACCTGCAATCCTACTTGGACGGAGATCAAGGAGGTTCTTACCAATGGTCAATTACCCAGTGAGCGCCACGTCTTGATTGCGAGAGTATTTACACAGCAGTTGAAACTGCAATTTGCGCATCTTTCGTTTTTTAGAATTCTGCATATTTTCGTTGGAATTTCGTTTCTGTTTGTCTTTATGTCTTAATCTTTTACATATTGCTATATATTCAGGAATTAAATGTATATATTTGCGTCCGAAGTATATTGTAGAAGCTATGAAAAAGTTAAAACGTATTTTCCGTACAACTTGAATTATTGCATTTTTCTGTGAAAGAAAAGTGATTATTCTAATTCACTTTTCAAGCAATATTTAACCATTTCAACCCGAGCAACGCCAGGTAATTCAGCTAGTCATCTATAAAAGATGATATAACTCCAGAGATTGAAAGATTCAGTAGCAACCTTAACGCACCTATAATGGATATGGAAAAACAATTTGAAGATATTTTGAACTTGAAGGTGTATAGTCCAGTCAAGTTATACATGATTCCTTGCAAAAGTCGAGTATCTATAATTTTTGGACATGTTGTAGGGACCAAGGCCACTAGTAAAAAACCAAGTTTGCGTAAACGAAAGTCCAGTGCAAGCAGAGTTATATTGAAAAAACGTCGAAATTTTCTAACCTTTTTCGGTTTTTGCAATATCTCTGTTCCTACGCATCGGAGAGCAAAAGTAGTTAGTGACAATATCGTAGAAGACAAAAATTGCTACAACTTTTGTATTTAGGATTTTTTTCTGCGGGCTACAGTTATCGAACTACAGAGCAGTGAAAGTGTGATACATTTTAGGAAATTACAAAACATGAACATTGCAGAAATACTGATACAGAATATTATTGAATATTGATGATTAAATACTATTAATTTATTATACAGTAATTAAGCATTAAATATTAATAAATTTTCAAAGTAAACACAAGATTCAAAAGTAGGTAAATATAAATACAACCAAATATTAAATGTTGTTACATAATGATGTAATAATGTATTGCCTGTTAAAAAAGTAAATTTTTTACTATAATCTCACTTCATTTAAATCTTGATTCATTGCAGTTTTAAAATTTAGCTCGCTTTGAAGGTCCTGGTGTTGAATGATCCTCTTCGTCACTCGTGTTGACTGTAATGTGAGTGTGCGGAGGACTGGTGGCAAGCTCCTCAATTTTCTCAAGAACATCCAGACTCACCTTCATCTATGTTGGTCTTCCAAAACAAAAGTAGGAGCGTTTTGACATGACTGGCCAAGACAGAAAGTGCAAAGGCTTGAACACTTTAGGCCTGCTTTTTGACAGGTGCAACCCCAAGGCACTGTTTCTTGTGAAGCGACATGATATAAATTTCAATAAGGATTGAGGATCCTTACTAGCTCGAATTGGTGCGAGCCCTTGATCTGTGCACATCCAACCCCAGTCTGTAGATTGTCTTTCGAATCCCAACCACTTCTGGACTGTATGGTATGTCCGAAAGGAATGGTATCTGGCAGCGTCTTGTGTCGGTAGCAGTCATGCAAGAATTAATTTGCTGGTCTTTGTAGCAGCCTTGATGAAATGCAGGTAACGGAGGTGATCCAAATTTTGTGTGTTCATGTCACCCCCATACAAAGTGACGAGATACTTCTCTCCTACGTTGTCTATGTCCTCAGTAGAGGAGTGTTGTTGTAAGGACACAAACTAATTCTTTTAGCTGAGGATTTTTCTTGAGTATAGTGCAGCATTTGGTTTTGCCTTGGCCAAAAATGGCGGATGTGGTGTCTATCCACTGACGGCATGCAGGAAAATATCAATACCTGGCTCGATGAATCATATTCGAAGGAGGAACTACAATACAGTACACCAGCGGACTCACCTCTTCCCCGCTTGTGTAGGCACACATTGTTCACATTAGGGGCCAAACCAGTGAGAAGCACCAGCAGGTCAGTGTCTTCCCCAATGATGACTTGTTTATAGGCTGAGGCCTTGGAAAGTGCTGTCTTCACAATGTCGACATCTGCATCTTCCACAGCCACAATTTCAACAACACATCAATGATGTGCTGTTGAAATCCGTTGCAAAGCAATGCGATGAGACATCATTTGTTCCCTTCATTAGTAAGAAATTTCTCCTGTAGCACTGGGACGAGTGTTGCTTCGTCTAATAAGATGATGTCTGCGCAACAATGCACAGTGGAACGACGCATACTTTCTGCACTCTTAGTATTTTTTTGGACTGCATCCACTGGATAACCATCAAAAACAATGGGACGCATTACTACCAAAGTGTTTTTGTACATATTGGATATGCCTTGTGATGATTGAACCGACAGAGTCGTTATGATGCCTGACTACTTTGTGCAGCAGATACCCACCATCCACTACGACAAATGTATCGGTGCCAAATGTCGCATTGCTGGAGGCTGAAGCAAAAGCTGAGTACATGGAAGATTTTGTTTCCTTTCGCATCCCTTCTTCTGAGACATCGGGAAGGGTGCAAGTTCATATTTAAGTACTCTTCCAACACCTCGTCCGAGCAACCTACACATTTTTCGTGTCTTAACAATTAGTACATCGTTCGTTTGTACCGAATGATAGAAAACATTGCGAATGTAATTAATTTATTTAAAGAAGTTTTAGCGAAAACGGATGTTAAAGGAACTTTTTCCAGATTTTGCAAAAATTATCACACTTTTAGTGCTCTGTAGTTCGATAACTATAGCCAGTAGAAAAAATCATAAATACAAAGGTTGTTAATGAAATTTTGTCTTCTACAATAATGCTACTAACTACTTTTGCTCTCCGATGCATAGGAACAGAGATATTGAACAGAAACCGAAAAAAGTCCGAAATATTTTGACGTTTTTTCAATGTAACTGCTTGCACAGGGCTTTCGTTTCCACGAACTTGGTTTTTTACTAGTGGCATTGGTCCCTACAACATGTAAAAAATTATAGATACTCGACCTTTTGCAAGGAAACCCATTTGTTTGGTACATATTGACTGGACTAGTATGACTGGATGAAAAATCCTTTTACTGCAAATATTGAGGAGGCTGCTACAACTTGCCAAGAACTGTTAGAACTTAGATATGATGAAGAGAGTAAACATAATTTCGATAGTGGTGGATATGAACACCTATGGCTAAATAAAAAAATGCCTGCGTTACATCTAAACATGCGGAAAATGATATTGAATTTATTGATACCTTTCCCTACTTCATATCTTGTAGGATTCGATACAGTACGTCAGATTGGTAGCAGAAAGCACCCTTTTCATTTGAAAAGATGAGTTTTGTGGCAGTTAACTTGATTTCAAAACATACTATATTCGTTGGCTTGTTTTCAAGATGAATTATAAACGCACGAAAGTAATTCCGCTACATTATTCTTGTAAAGTACCAGCCTTAAATTAAATTTTATTCAACATGAGAGGCATTAAAATTTGAGAGTAAATTTTAGTCGTAAAATTCGATTATTACCTAGATATAATTTAGATAAAGCACATGCAAATGTATGGCTTCAGTTAGAAATATGGTTGAAAGTCCAAAACCGAAATAAATTAATCTCTATCCTCAGGAGAAAAGGATAATGAAATCGCGATAGTTATTTTACAGATGGGTTAGTTCGTAATGGAGCACTTATGAAGCGTTTATAATTAAACATTGTGATTATCCCTCGACCAATAAGATTCATTGTAGCGAATGATATCTTATTTAGTAAATTGAAAACAAAAAATAATCCTTAATCTAAGGAGAGTAGTTCTTCATTTTACTCTCAACAAGAATCAGCAACTCATTCACAAGTACTTGTATTCCTTTCGCCTCAGTAAACATCTCATTTCCCAACCGGATGTAATTCAATCAGCATGTGGTGCTTCTAACTTCACGGAACCAAACTTACCTTTCAGACAATGGAAGCAATTATGATCGCATTGTGAGCTTCACGAATCATTTAGTACAGTTATTTTTATGCTTTCGTTCGGATGGGATTATGTGTTTTAAAGAAAAATTTTAATATGTCTATTTATAGGTCAGTTCGGGTTTTATGGTGTCAGACCATATGTGACCAAGCTGTGCTAAACATAAGAGGGACAACATCAAGTAATGGACATACACGCACAAAGAAATTTTTATGGACACAGAAGAGAGAAATGCACTCAAGAAAGAATGGAACGTGCGCCGCCTTCAACTCGTAGGTTGCAAGAACAGTAGGCAGAACCCCTACCGGCTGCATAGGAGACCGGCCACCTCCTGCGCCGAACATGGCTAAAGTCAAGGTGTAGTCGTGCGGGCATTCGGGCCGTGAGTAGAGACACGGCCTATTATGGCAAAGAGATGTTGTCGGCGGTCTTCCAAACTTCGATTGGCGCGTTGGGCGGATGCTGGCAACCGAGCATACCCAGAGTCACTGCTCACTCGACCATGGAAGGTTTTGCTGGTTTTCCTTTCCACGTAATGCAAATGCAGCTCGGGGATTAAAAGTCCTTCCAGTAAAGGCAGCGCCCCAAGGAGATTGGTTTCTTTCTAGGCCTCATTTATGAGATGCCAAACAAGATGTCTCATGTATTGATAATTTTCTATCCAGCTCGCATTTTTGCATGTTAGGTACCATTAGTTGCAAATATGTTAGGTGCATATTTGCAACAGACAACCCTGTATACCTCGGTATACCACTTAGTGTCGATCTGTTTCGCACGACGCACCGTTTGGCTGTCTTGAGAAAGAGTCGGTAGGTGTGGGAGCTCCTGCCGTTCTCCTATCTGACAATAAGGCAATGATCTGACTGCGTCGACCTGCGGTCATCGCCTGAAGTAAGCTAGACCTTCGGGTCTCTAATGTTGATACTTGTCTCTGCTCTCGCCTGTTGAGACCACCTGAAGCTTATTATTGGGCCTCTCCCGCAACTCTGTTATGGCAAATGTCGGTGCAGAGGGGGCTGCGCCCCCAACTAAGTAAGTAAGAACAGTAGACAAACCCACTGAATCACGGCAGCCCCTTGAAGAACTGTACCGTTGATAAAAGAAAGAAAACTCTTATTCAAATAGTTCCCTTGTAGTGTCGAAAGTTCGTCCCTTATAGCGTCGAAGACCGACGAGGTCAGTGGTCGGGCATTAGCCCTCCAAGTGATTTCGACGAGATATCTCGTCCATAAAGATCAGACCCATTTTACTACAGACTAGATATCTCGTCGGCAGTATACCGCCTTTTTGATGACGAGATCAAGATCTAGTCTGTTTTTTCCCCTAAGTTGAGACATCTCGTCCATCAAGAACTGGTCAGTTTTTCTAATGATGAGAAACCTCGTCTAGACAACCATTTAGCAGGGTTAAAAAATATTTACGGTAACAATTTGAGCTGAGTATAATGAGCAGTAAAGTAGTTCAATTTACAATATTAAGCTAATCATATGAAATAACTATAGACTGTTCATTTAAAGTTTTTAGTTTTATGTAAAGATCTGTAGAAATTATGTTTTTTATTCAAACAGGCGGTTTAAGAACCAACTATTTAAATCATTCTGAAATTAATTTATGTGGCATTGATGTTAAAGCTTAATTTCTTAAATTCAGTTCGATTTTATATAAAACTAGCAGAATTACCCAGCGTTGGTCGGGTTCAATTGGTTAAATGTTGATTGAAAATTGATGAGACTAATCACTTTTCTTTCATAGAAAAATAAAAGCTTCATTTAAGTGTACGGAAAATTATTATTTAACATCGTTCTAACTTTTTCATAGCTCCTGCAATATACCTCATAGCTCCTACAGTTGTGTAGGAGCATAGCAGTTTCATAGCTCCTATAGTTGTGTATACCGTTCTTCGGACTCAAATATGTATACACAATATATCCATCCATATAATCCATTTTATATTTATCTCACTTCTCTATAAGATAAACTACAAAAAAAATTTCTACGATGACTACTTCTTAAATCGATTTAAAAATATCTTTCAACTACAACGTAATGATACCCGTTTTAATTTAACGCGTAACTTATCTTATTTTAAAATAATTTTAAAATTACCAGCCCTTTTAAAATAAGAAGTTACACCTTATTTAAAAATATTTTGTTTTATACGTTTTATTTATTTTTATAAAACAGAATTCTACAGAACATTACGTATTCAACCAAAGACTTGAGGAAATTTGGTCGAAATATACATACGTATACCACCAAGAAATTACCCGTCTAGTGATATTCTGCCGAAAATAAAAAATAATTTATTAAAATTTAACTCCTAAATAATGCAACCGCATAATAATAATCCTGTAAATAATGCATGCAAAATACTAGAACACATAAATACAAACAGGAACGAAATTCCGATCATTGAAAAAATGTGGAATTCTGAAAAATGAAAGCGTGTCGAATTTCGACGTCCTGAATATATTCTAAAGTACAGCAATTCGAAAAAACACTTGAAAAATATTGATAAACACAATAATGATTTATTTACAAAAAAGAACACAAATTTATAATACTCTTAGAAAGCTCAAATATGACCACAACATTTCACTGTCTTAACCCAAATACACAAACACGGAATTCTAAATTAAATTTACAAAATAAGACATTAATTCTGGCGTCACCAGATATCAAATAGCAAAATTACGCTTTTATGATCAATGAGTGTTTCGTTTGGGCTTTTCGTGTTCCATTACAAATTGTAATGTAAAATTAAATATTTTAAATATTCTTTTTCATCAATCAAATATTCGTAAATTATTTATATTATGTGAAGAAATAAAAAATCAATTCAAACATCATATTAGAGTTTAATTTGTTTTGGAAAAAAATTGTTTGTCGAGCACAATACTGATAAAACAATTTATTGGAAAAGTTGTTTTTCCATCAATACTGGTAAAACAGAGTTGTGTACCGCAATCGTTTTATACTCAATGTTATTCCTATTGGGATTTCGAATTGTTTGAGCCCTCTCTGTACATCTACGACAAATAGAACGGGGGTTAATATGTGGCCTGCATTACCCGCAGGGTTTTAAAGTATAAGTGTTCCAAATTCGATGTGGATTGGTCAAACAGAGTAGATTTGTAGACAGACGCCAACTCTGCTTTATAGATTGTACAGAAGAACTGGTTGATTGGTTGGGTTCGATTGTATGGCACACTAGCCATACTTGACCAAGCATGATCCTTCTAATTATCAGTATGATTCATAAAATCGAAAAGGAAAAGAATATCCGATTCCTTCACTGAAATAGACAGTCAACTTAGAAACAACCTGCATATAGATCTTATTTTCAAATATATTACTCAGCTCTTAATTATCGAAGCTTAATTATTTTCGATATAATTCGCAATTAAGTGGCTAACATCTATCCAGAATAGTTCAAACTATCTATATAAATATTGAAGGCATATTAAGGCTGCTAAGGCATATAGATATTCTCTTTTCATATTCCGATGTCTTGGAGTGCTCTAGGTGGGTGGTGACACATAAGGGGCTGCCCCATTCAAATAAATATACTAAATGTTTTGTTGTGGGCAAAATACATTCATATAAGATGATGGGTTTCACGCATAAAACTCTTTTTTTATATATTTTAAATACAATGCCCTTCAAAGTTTAAGAGCCAATCATTAAAATGTATTAAATGGATCCTGAAAATAAACTAGTAGGATGGGACACAAAAAGGTTAATTTTAGCCCATCTTCCATGCCCATGTTAATAAGAAATGGAATCGTCCTCTTGAACCTTCTGATAGGCTGACACATACAGTCGCGGAAACAAAACGAAACGCCCCTTTATTTCAAGCGCACCATTCATAGTAGAGAAAATTCAAAGATATTCAATAGGTAAAGTTCTCTACAAATTCAAATGCAAAATTGAATAAGGGGCCGTCTTCATATGAAATTTTGCACAACCAAATTTCCTATGGAAAAACCGTTTTGATGCCTTAATCAGATTTCGCATCGTTAAATTAGTCTAAATATGAAATTTCATGACTTTACTATCTATATATCTGGAGATGTTCAATGTTAAAGTTGCTGCCAATTTCAGGGAACATCAAACCAGGAACATCGATTTCAGGGAACCAAATTTCAAATTTAAACACTATTTTAAACGTATTTGTCAGAGCGTGCAAAAATCCGAGAATTATATTTACTATGCAAGTGAAACGATTATTATTATACTTATTATGCAAGTGTAAGCTATCCTAGAATTATTATATTTATTATATAAGCTCAAACGATAATATTGGGAATTGTAACCATGATTAAAATGTGATAAAAGAAGGATTTGGGAATTGAGAACAATTCGAAATGGAGTGTTGATCGATGTTCCGTATGATTTTGTATAGTCTTTAGTATTCTTAATAAATGTTATTTTTTTAATTAGCGTTCGTCGTCTCCATGTATGCAACCAAAAAGCCTACCTACAATTATTTAATAAAATCGAACTGAAATTCCGATCATCTAAAAAGTGAATAGTGAGTCATTCAATTGATCATTGATTAGTAGAGTTCATCTATACAACACATAACTGGAAAATTCAATGTATTTTAGATTACATAAATGAAATTTCCAACCATTTTTCAAGAATTTAAACATTTTTCATGTTTGTCAGACATTTTTAAAACTTTTGGTTGCCCCCTAAAATCGCCATAAAGTGGAAAATTTAATGTAACGCAAAAACTAACAATTGGAATGAGTAGAAATTTTTCCATGATCATATTAGAAGTCCTGAATCGATTCCCATCAAATATAGTAAGGTTCCAATTCATAATTTTTTCAAACATAATTTAATAATTATTATTCCGTACTAAAAACTATTTTTAAAATAAAATATTAGGTAGATTTTGTATGGGTTGTTTAACAGTTACAGGGTACAAAATATTAGCGCTATAGAAATATTATTTAAGAAAATATCGATAAAACCCTAAGAAACTGATTTAACATTAGGAGCTCCAATCTTTCTGTACTCATAACTTCGAAACGGTAAGACCAAATGACATGAAATTTCGTATCTGAAGGTTAAATTTTAATATAGATTCGAAATTGTGTGTTAAAATAGGGGGTTCCTATTAGAAATTATGAAGTTGGTGCTCAATTTAATATGAAAACGGCCCCGTATGCAAATTTTATGCATTTGAATTTATAGAAGTTTAGTTGCTGTCAAACACCATCTTTGAATTTCCTCTACTGTCAAAATTGCTCGAATGAAGAGGGGTGGTTCATTTTCTTCTCGTGACTGTACCATATCGGTTCTTCAACCTGCTGTAAGACCCCTAGCCAGTGTTGACTTTGATCAATTGAATCTTTCCTATGATTCTTTCAACCAATAGATGTGGTTATATAGTCGTGAGTGTTATGGGGTGAAGCAATGCTACACTACTCGGAAATCTCGTGACTCTGAGAGGATTGAAAATATGATTTTACTCACTGGTTAATGATAGAGGTATTTTTTGTATACACTATCCCTTTATCCCTTACTATAACTGCAGACATGTCAGATTTTTTTATATTTTACCTCATATTAGGCACAGAAAGCACTGAATTTGTGCAAAGGATGCGAAATGCTGTAGATCTGTTTACTGAGATTTACCGTAATAACACCAATTTTCACTGGGTGGGATACATATGTTATCTCATGCGCATTTCAATAAAGGAACTGCCTTCCAGAAGCAAACAACTAGAAGAAGAAAGAAAGGAATGAGTATATCACAATCGGTTTCATCATAACAGGATGTGTCACGTAAACAGGTATCAAATATTTAGTTTCTCGTGCATATATATTTTGAGCATTTTTAATATACATTTGTTATGGGATGATTTCGTTAAAACTTGCCAACATTCGGCTGTCATTCAGGGCTCAAAGGATTAAAAATATGTCATTACTCATTGGTTAATGATATATTTTTTGTTTTTGCATTAGCACTTTATTCTTTATTACGTATATTTCCATATTGTAGACACTTTTTGTTCAGACTTTCTTTTCATATTTTTCCCCATATCTTAGGCACAGGAAGGACTGAATTTATGTAAAGGATGCGAAACGCTTGTAAAACGAATGTCAGATCAGGTTAGTAATGTATAATTTACGGGGTAATGTATAATTTAAGGGAAAAGTAATGTATAATTTAAGGGAACAAATATAATTGTTTTAATTGTTCAAAAATAAACAATTTTACTGATTATGGCAACTTTCAAAGCTAAATACTATAAAAATATTGTCTGAGCTAGGAGCTTTTTATAATCCATTTTATTGCTCGAAATTTTAACGGAATTTTGGCCATTGAAGGGTCATTTCAGGAACATTCCTGTTTTGTTTTATTTCTGGATCTGCAAGTGTAAGAGTAAATTGGGGAGTTGTTGACTATACATCTTGGAATATTACACTCATGAAACTTTTATACGCATTTTCTCTATTGCAGAAAGAGAACAGTGAAGAGTTCTCTTTTGAAGATGTCTGAATTCCAGAGAATAAGTTTTGAAGACATGTACCATTGGCCGTGTAGTACTTCTCCTTCAGTATAAAAATAGCTAAACAGAAAAGGGTAGTAAAAATTTAAAATTTAATTCGCGTACATGAATAAATTTTGAACGTGACTTAAGAAGTTCGCAGGCTTCCTAAATGCGTGTGACTTAGAAAGTAATTCGTAAGCAATCTCTTAAAAGCTTTATTGAATTTCATTCAAAACACAGAATCGAAAGTAGGTTTAGGAGTTGGGATTAGAATCATTTGATAAAAAACGTTTATGCGAAAGATTTATAAATAAGTTATACTATAGACCCGCGCATAGCATCTGGGCTAAAATTTATCAATTACTTTATCTATTGATGGCAAAGTGTCCGAACACAAATTTCATACTTTATTCCCATCCATAAAAATTGAATTGGAATAAGGTATGAAATTTAAGCATCTATATTCACATAAATGGATGGTTGGACTCAATAACACGTTACCATCGTCAATTAGCAACAATTACCATTGCCAATGGGCGATATTTTTGGAAAATGGTAACATGAAGCTACATGACATTTGTAGATTACTACATGCATTTTCACTTTTTTATTTTCATGACCCAGACCATCTAGCCTACCAACAAGGGTTTGAAGCCAAGGGTGGATGCCTTCCTCCTGAGCGAAAGTGAAGTAAAAATCATCTAATATGACGGCCTATTCAAACAGCCATTTGGCTACGAAATTTTTTGTCGCCAATTTGGGAGGGACCTGGTTCTTAAATTTTACCTGTAGAGTGTTTGTCTCAAGAATACCGTACCATCACCAATTATAACGTTAGATGACAAAAGGTTTAGTCGCCAATTTGGTGATTGACCGGTACCGTGCTCTTGAATTTTACCTTGTCTGAAGTATTAGATACTAATGTATACACACAGCAGTAGTCCGTCAACTCTAAAATACCAAACTTAGAGAGCGCCTTTTGAATTTGATCGGGATATAAGTAACTGCATAGTTTTGTTTTTACCCAAACCCTTTTATTTTAATGTAAACATTTAATGAATTTGTTCTTCATTCATGCTTATGGAAGTTATCTATAAAATTAATGGGTTTCAGCGTTTTATATCTGAGTTGTTAATTGAATTACTCTACGGTGCTTTCTATTTTTTTGCTGTATTAATCAAATAATAAACATTAATGATGGTAATTCTACGATGACTTTATTGTTCCAGAAGAAATAAAAAAAATATCTTCATACTAAATTCATACAAGCCGGTCATTTTACCATACATCAAAGAATATTTTCTAGAATATTTTTAGCGTGAATAGATTTGGTTAGTCATGGTCTGAATGTACTTTATTACAAACATATTTGTGACATGTTTATTGACAAACAATATGAAAACACTCCCCAGATTATCAATAAAGTAGGAATATCTCCAAGTTTGTTTTCCGAGAGTTCAGTTGTTACATGCTGCAATATAAGTATCAAATACTTTTACTACACTAGGTTAACTCAACAATATTATATTTGTTGTACTCTAACTGTTTTCCAGCATTAAGAAATTTCAAATACTTGTATAACATCATTTTAACTACACTTAACCTTAAAACCAATCCTAGAGATACTGCCCTTAGCAATACAGAATAAAACTTATTTGTAAAGGCACAGTAGAAATTTTAAAAACCTGCACTACATGAAAAATAAAATGTAAAACACTGAAGTATATAAAAGACTTAAAATGATTATAAGTATACAGAGGCTGTTCGGATATTTTTCGAACGATTTTAATGGACTGAAGTTCAATTTTTTACATGAAATTTTTGTTTTAAATATTCCATTTGATAGCCCTTATTGTTAACTATCTTTCTACACCTTAATTTCCATGATAATATGACTTTTGTAGTATCGACAGTGGTATTTTGTCCCATTCTTGTTCCACAGTTTTCCAGTCCTTGAATGGTTTTCGATCGACGTTTCGATAATGCCCTTATTAAAAGTCCAAAAGCACAAAAGTCCATGGGTGAAACATCTGGAGATTTAGCAGGAATATCAGTAAAGGGTATTGATACCAGTTTCTTGTTCCATTTTTTCCAAGAATTTAATAGATAAGATGTGTGGCTGCTTGCTTTACTCTGATGCAGTTCTACTGATTGTTGGCACTGTGGGTAAAGATATGGTATTTCTTTTTTGAATATTGGGTCTTGATAATATGTGGGAGCTGATTTTTACATTTTCCCCCCTGTTTTTACTTTTAATTTTACATATTATGCAAAACCGGTAACAATCACAAATCTCTTAGAGAAAGTTCTCACGTTCACTTTGCTATAGTCCTTTGACTTGGCGGATTCTCTTTTAAAATTAAAGATCTTACAAATATTCTCAGAAATTCTTTTCTTTTTTGGATACGTATGTGGAAGTATTTTTCCACTTTTACACGTTTATTCCTTTCTCATTAATAATATTACTTATCGTACCTTTAGATAAAGAAAAAACATGACTTTTACAGCGTTTTTGAATAATTGAATAAGCATAATTCTCTTCGGAAAGAGAGGAAACATAGCCTTCCATCCATTGCTTATTTAAAAGCGTTATTTTGAAAGTAAACAAAACTGTGAGTTAGCAGACTATAAGTTATACTTTAACTACTTAACGGCTGTGAAAATAAAATTCTTTCGTAGCATACAATTTTTTTTACAGATAACATTTCTTTTACCATTACACTGACTACCCCAGCTTATCCGTTACAAGAAATGATGAAGCCAACAAAATCGTTCAAAAAATGTCCGAACAGCCTCTGTATTTATATATAACTATTACAAAAATATATTAATGTTTTCCAGAGTTCGAAAAGCTAATGTTGAATTAACATCAAAATGTACAAACATTTAAAAAACGAAAATTTGATCTTACACATGCATATTTTATACATTAACTATTCACCTGGAAGATACGACAGGATAAATTTAAGAGAACTTTTCAGTTTTCCAAGTTTTTTAGGAATCATTGTGTAGGTAGGTAGGTCATTTATAGAAATCATTGGGTTTTTATACATTTTAATATTCAACGTATTTGAAGAGCAATTTTTTAAGCATTTGGGCATTATCTTTTATTTACTTATCCCGAAGCACTTTATACATTACCGATTTTCAAAAACAATTTTTGGTTTTGTTCAAAATTTTGCTTGGTATTTATTGAAGACAAAGCATATAAATGAAACATTTTATCCGTTACATATTTTTTAAAAAAATGCTTTTGTTGAAATATTTGCTATGTCGCAAAAAAGTATACGTAAAATTTCTTTCAAAATATCCGCTACCATTACTTCCCCCACAAAGTTCCCCAAATCATAAAAGTTCAACTGTACTCAATGATACCACCTGTCTAAAAGTTTTTCACGTGATGGTCAGCCCATTTTAAGTATCCAATACAATGCACTCTCTGAGTGCATCGCACTCATGGTATATTAGAACTATTCCGAATTCCTAATAATGATTCAGAAAAGATTTCTGCCGTCGAAATTATCGAAGTAGAGGTGAATAACTTTCAATGGATAAAACAACAGCATAGACGGTCCTTCTTTGAAAGCAGTCTCTTACAGAAAATAGCAGTCAAGTGGATTTATTGCCGGAAGATATTAAAGCGGTCCCCAAAATGTCAACAACTTTGATCACGGTTACATTCCACTCTAATAGCCATCTGCCATTCAGTAATATAATTCGATTTCTATTCATAAAGCACTGGTACGAAGACGAATCTTATGCTCATCGTTGCACTGGGAGTCATAAACGATGTTCTTAATCAAAGAACACAAGTGCTTTGTCGAAATTGTTGCAATTCGATGCTTAGGAGTCTTTCCACGCTTCCAAAATAGCATGAACTATAAAAGAAACAGTAAAATTAGAGAAAGGTATGTCAGTACGTAAAAGTCACTCCTATTCACTCAACTTATTTCAATTCTATAAAACAATAAATCTATATATTTCACAAACGTACGTGGGCGCAGAAATCGACGGTATTTGTTTATTGTCGAATGACAACAATGGATATGAAAAATATAAAATCTACCGTTGCGAGATTCATTCACTCATTTTAAATATGCTTGATTTGAGCTAGCTAAGGAGCTGCACGATGTTGCTAAAACTACACGGAAGAAGGATATAGGTAGGATACTCGTAAAGACGTTCTGCAAAAAGGAAAAAACCGCAGACTTTATATTAGGAATAGCTCTGGTGTAGACTAGACTCATTGGACTACTCATTGGTTTATTCTGGTGTAGACAAGACTCATTGGACCACTCAGTGGTTTTGGTTATTGATCATTGGATTCGAATACGTACCAGAAAGTTATAAAAGCAAAGCAAGACCATGATCATACGATAAAAGCGTTTTATGAAATAGATTTATAAATTAAGACATTGTAAATAGAAAGAACATGATTATTACACAAATAAGTAAGAACACAATGGGTATATCTTGTATAAATTAAAATATTACTTCCAAAACATAGATCACTTTGCCATGCATAGATCATTTCGAGAGTGAGGGTGCCAGCTCCGGTATCGACCTCGTCATCTGACCGTGTTTCAAAATTATTAGGTATTGTCTTCGGGCTTTTCTCTTTGGGGTTGATCCCGGACCAATACCCCGTTATCCATTGTGTTGCTCCAGTGCGACATAAATTCAACTATCTACCAAAACATAGATCCATCGTTCATACTTATAAAAAATTTGCCTTTGACGTAATCTGGAGCTTGTTTGCCCAGAGTTAAATAGGAAGAACGACGTCTTAGTAAAATTCAAACGCCATGCAATAATGGCGTAATTACACTCTAGGTTGCTGAGATATCCTTGAAATTTCCAATTTCTGACACTGCTAGAGAAGGAAACAATGTGAGAGTATCTTGTTTTCAATCCAGACTTCTCAGTTTCCTCTCGTAGTGAACAATTTGGCTACCACAACCAAAAATTAACCCTCCTGGTGGTTTATCTTCACATCGAAAACCATGCTGTAGTGACCAGCCACTGATTCAAAAACCTGTTCCAAACTGTCTGTCACCAGTTCTAGGCAAGATGTTTTGCCTACCTTGGATCTTCAGTCCCCCTATAGGTAATAGGGCAGTTTCGTCTCGACGAATTTTGTCATTCACAAAACTGACCAGACTTGGTAGGCGAGATATCTTGTCCTTAGCAATATTGACCAGACCAGGTGGTTTCGATGGGATATCGTCGAAACCACTTGGAGGGTTAACTAACATAAAAGTAGTATACGTGCAGCGAATTCCAACCATAAATTACTTTTTGGTCGACTGAAACTGCACTCTAACCGGACGTAATCATGAACACGCGCGCTTCTTTACAATCCAAATGGCGCTCATCAACGGATGGTCCACAACGAACAGTTGAATTGACAATGCGATGCAAATCACTTCCAACAACTTTTCTATGTGATAATAGACCCTGTTTCTACTCCTATCATAGCTTCACTCTTCGTTGGTATTCAGCGGTCTCTACACATGGCGCCTCACACTTTCTCGACTGCTAAAAGACAACGCAAGAGATTCAATTGGTCACAATCATTCCTTACATGACCACGCATACTAAAATGTACCAGTGGTCTTAATACTGTTCTTATCACCTTTATCAATCGATAAAATCCACAAGTGTCATCAGATCAAAAGATAATCAGTCCACTTCTACCGAATAATAGACTGATAATAGACCCTGTTTCTACTCCTATCATAGCTTCACTCTTCGTTGGTATTCAACGGTCTCTACATATGGCACCTCACACTTTCTCGACTGCTAAAAGACAACGCAAGAGAGTCAATTGGTCACAATCATTCCTTACCCGACCACGCATACTAAAATGTACCAGTGGTCTTAATACTGTTCTTATCACCTTTATCAATCAATAAAATCCACAAGTGTCATCAGATCAAAAGATAATCAGTCCACTTCTACCGAATTCAGCCTGTACTAAATTCTAGACGGGGAGTACTGTGGGGAACTCTTCTACTACTATACAAATTAACTTATAATGTAATAGTATAGATAACAGTACAACGCAAATCTCATCTATGAATTAGACTGAACTTCCATCGTCTTTCCAGTATCCTATAGTCTCTTTAAACTTGTCCCGAAGGACAAGCTGTAATTTCTGTACAGCAAAAATCTAGAAAAGCAAGGTTGGTTCGTCAAGAGTGGATAATCGTGAGTTGGAGGTGAAAATTGTACGTAGGTGGTAGACATACGCATAATTGAGGTGGTGAACAACAGTGAAACATAAAACAAACTTCAACTCCATATGCAATCAGACAAAATTGTGATTAAAGTAATTAATTACATATTTCATCCACCAAGATGTCTAGTGCCTCTAGACCAGTGGTGCGCAAACTGGGGTCGCGACCCCTCTGGGGGTCGCTTGAAAATTTTCGTGGGTCGTCAAATTTAAAGAAATTTATTTGACAATAAAAAATATAAGGCTTTTCTTCAACATGTACCAGTAAAGTAGTGAAATGAGATAATATTATTTATAAAAAAAACTATATTTTTTTACGAAAACAATTGTCTGTATTAGTATATAATACCTATACTTCGGTAACCGGCAGGCGAACAGACATAGGGATAAAAGATAATTGTCAATTTGAGATGCCCTTTACTTGCTCTCCGGTGTGATTCATATGCAACTTGGGTCGGTCTGACATTTAGCAGTGGCCATCTTTAATACAGCTCTTTCAATCTAGGTGTGCACCCCTGCTATTTAGTCTTTATACTGTGATCACAGCTAGGACCGTGCAGTTCTTTCCGTCTGTGCCTCAGTAGTTCGGTTTTGCTGCTTCTTAACTTCATTCAAGTGCATTCTGTAATTCTGTTTATATACTGCTTTTGCTAATTTTAAGTAAAATTTGCAATCGGGTATGTACATAGCGTATTTTTTAAGTATAGGACAGTTCAGTAGGGTGCTCGGAGGGCAATAATAAACAATTAATTTAAAAAATCAATATACATATTAAAATGTTTATAAAGAAAAACTGGGTTTTTTTATATTTTGTATTATTTTTTCGTTTTTGATTTTTTCGAAAATCAATTATCCTACTCTGATATTTCCTTGAAAACGCTACTAGGGTGGTTACTATTTTAAGAAGTTAGTAGAAACAGTTAGTTCTGTTTTTGGATTACAGATGACGGCTCACTAAAGAAAGCCTGCTTTTGCAGTTTAAGTGAGTGTAAAAATTTAAGATCATAGTAAGATGAATTTTGAAAAATAAACTAATTGTAATTTTTAAATATATATTTTCCCATCTTTGGAGTAAGTAATGTTAAATATAATTATATTAAATCACTATAATTAATTTTGTACTTGTTTTGTATTTTTAAGTAAGCTCCAATATTTGTATGTTATTATTCACTGTAATCTGTGGGTACAATATAGATGTGTGCTCGACTGGCAACACCAGTTGAGATATTTACTTGCCTCGCTTACCATATGTAAATTTTTACTTAAGCGTTGTATTTTTTATTTTAAGTAGCGAGTATGTGCAATTGATATAAAGAGATGTTTCTCTTATAATTAAGTTTTCTTTTCTTTAATTCTCGTCTGAATAAGCTACAAATAAACATGATTTATAGAGTAATCCCGGACTTTATTTTCTTCCCACGTGGTAGCCGCACGTGATTGAACAAACCAAAGAAATGAAATATTGTATTTTTATAATTTTGTTTATTTTTAGTTTTAATACCCTCATGATAGATAAATGGCTAAAAATTGGTACCCAACGTCCAGAAAATGAAAATAATGACAATACAAATGAGAATGGTGGACCAGCATCCGATGAACTTAGAAAAACTGTGAATGAATCCAATGGCACTGTTTCTACATAAAAAAATATCGAACGAAATGTGCTATCATAAAAAATTGAGAAAATATCGAGAAGAATTTATTAAATATGGATTTATATATTGCGTTGTTAATGGGAAAGAATATCCGTTGTGTGTTAATTGCAGGGATAAATTAGCAAATGAAAGTATGAAACCTGCTAAATTAAAAAGACATTTGGAAACCAAGCATAAAGAATTAGCAAATAAATCTGAAACATTTTTTAGAAAACGAGCTGAAAGTATGAAAAATTAAATGTATTTTTGAAAAACTACACAATTCCTGAAAAGGCTTTACAGGCATCCTTAGAAGTTTCATATTTAATAGGGAAAATTTTGAAACCACATACAATTGGAGAATCACTCATTCTTCCTTCAGCAATTAAAATGACATCAATTATGCACGGAGAAAAATATGGTAACGATTTAAAAACGATACCATTATCAAGAGATACCGTTTCTCGCCGAATTTCCGCCATATCACGTAATATGGAATCAGTTCTGTTAAATCGATTACAAAACTCTCCTGTATTTGCTCTACAACTTGATGAAACTACTGACATTTCTAAACTGTCTCAATTAATTGTTTATGTGAGATACGTTTATGAAGAAGACATATCAGAAGATTTTTTTATATTGTAAAAAATTGGAAGGAAAAACAAATGGAGAGAAAATATTTGAAATTATTATTAGATATTTAAAACAAATGACCTTACCTGGACACACTGTGTCGCGGTTTGCACTGATGGTGCTGCAGCATTAACAGGTAGTAATAAAGGACTAAGAGGATTAATAAAGAAAATTGCTCCTCATATAGTATTCAACCATTGCATGATGCATAGACAAGCTCTTGTTGCAAAAGACATTGATGAAGAATTGCACAAGATATTACATGATGTTGTTATTGTAATTAATTACATTAAAAGCAACAGCGCCCTAAACAGTCGTCTCTTGTCAATACTCTGTAATGAGATGGGTTCTGTGTATGAGACATTATTACTACATACCCAAGTCAGATGGTTCTCACGCGGCAAAATACTGCGACGTATTTTCGATTTGAGAAACGAAGCTTACATTTTTTGGTAGAAAAGAAACATATATTGGCAAGTTCATTCATTAATGAAGATTGGCTCGGAAAACTCAGTTACATGGTTGACATTTTCGAAAAACTTCACGATTTGAATTTAAGTCTATAGGGAGAGAATACAAACATATTTTAACATAGAGCAGTAAAATTGAAGCTTTTAAGAATAAGCTGATACTTTGGCAAGGAGAATTGAACAAAAACAGCAGACATGTTCCTGTGCTTTTCAAAATTTACTAAATAAAATAATATAGATTTCTTGTTATTTGAAAACACCATTTCCCGTCATATGATAAAAGTGGGAGAAAACTTTTCGAAAAATTTCCATATAATGAATTAGGTTGGATACGTGATCCATTTTCGTTTGATATTTTTAAATCCAATATCTCTTTAAATGGAAAAGAACAGTTAATTGATGTTTCAAGCGACGAAACACTGCGCATTCAATTTAAGTCTCTGACTTGCCAAAAATTTTGGTTATCGATTGGAAACGAATATGCCAATTTGAAGAAAAAGGCAATTAATATTTTGATTCAGTTTGCATCAACCTACTTATGTGAAACCGGCTTTTCAAAATTAGTTGCCATTAAAATGAAATATCGATCTCGATTGGATCCAGAGGATTTCCAATACAGATCCAAACATAGAAGCAATCATGAGTTCTTTGCAAACGCTTACCTCACATTGAATTCTTATGTTGTAAGTTTTTTTAAAGTATTTTACATTAAAAATATTTATACCCATATGCATAAATAAAACCATTGCTTCGTAAAATTATGTGTTTTATTCAGACCTCTAATAAGGCACAAACATAAGCGCAAATCCCCAAAAGAATTCAACTTTAACTACGTTAATGATTAAAAAAAACGTCTATTGTCTATCTAGGGGTCGCGACAAAATAGTACACAAAATTGGGGGGCCGGAAATGAAAATAGTTTGCGCACCACTGCTCTAGACAATGCTCTAAAAATCTCCATAATTACAAAAGGTTTTCAGATCAAACACTTCGTTTCTTAGACACATCTTTTTAGAGGGAGAAAAGTTTAATCAAATCTGAGCCATATTTTTAGAATGAGAAAACATGACAAATAAAAATTTATTTAATTTAGGTTCCATTCAATGAAATGAATTATGAATTGAAGTAACGTGAAATGCTTATTGGATAATCTGATTTTATGCTTTGATGTGTTTGTTTTTTGTGATGGCCACTTTACTTTTAAATTAACATTCCACTTTGGCTATATCCATTTTGATTTCAACGAAAACATTTTACCCTTTTTCCACTGTTGTGGAGATTTAATTGAAACTTTGGCAATATTTTTGACATTTTTAAAACCGAATGTTCTAACTAGTGTTTAAAAAATACCAGGTTTTTTTTAATTTCAATAATGGAAATTTTCATTCCCAACACCCAAAAAAGTAGTAATAATTTACCTCAATCACATGTATATCGTAATTGTCTGTCCAAATAATAGTAATGCATGTTCATCTTTTCTTACTTTTCCCTGTTAAGGTTACTCGGAAAATAAAATCAACAGAAAATCAATGTTGAGATATTTTTTTAATTAAGTAAAGTTTTCAAATTTTAAAAGTATGTTATTTTTTATGTCTTCTTGGAAAGTATTTTTAAATATCCAGTATCTTTTAAATACCTTTTAGGGCTGATTTTTCAAAAGTGACTGGTGACTTTTCTTCACAAAATGTACCTTTTAAAAAACTATCAAAGTTGAACGATTTTTATGAAGTAATCTTAGAGCTCTAATGCTCGTTTTTAAACCAGAATTTTATGGGTATTTAAATTACACCAAAAAATTCATTTTTCCAAAACATTTGGCACTATATCTTATATTTTAGGGGCCGCTGTGGCTAAGTTGAGCTAGCAAGCTGTGAGTCGTTGGCGGTACAGGTTTGATTTCTCCCTGGGTGTATTTCCTCTCTTCTGCGTCAATAAAATCTCGCACGAGAAATATCAGTAGACTGAGCATTGATATTGAGAAGATCTTTAAAAAGGAGTAACCAACATGTTGGCTAGTACTCACGTTATTGCTTGGTGAAAATTTACTTTGTTGGTATCTTATCACCTCGTTGGGCGATATATCTTATGACGGGTAGGTGTGTTTATGAGCATTTCTATAGAAATCGAACAAAAGTGGTAAAATCGCCAGTCTACTACTATCAAATGCTCAATCAATGGACCAATCGGATGGTGAACCAATGAATAGGCGTCTTCTCCCGCTTCATGAACCAATCGTAAGGTGAATGTTAGGTTCCACCCAGCAGACGAAAGTTGTACAAGGGTCATGTTACTACTAGTTTTGCTCATATGATCCTGGGAACAAAAAAGATTACCATTGTTCACTCTAATTTTATATTTCCTCTATAAGTAAACCTTTCCTGTATATGTCTATTACTTGATGTTGTCGCGTATTTGGCGGTCAAAAAACATTGGCCATAAAAACCGACCAACCACCATATATTTTAGGAACCGCAATAGCCCGGTTGGAAGAGTAACGGACTTGCAACCGGAGGGTTGCGGGTTCGAATCCAAACAAAGATCGTCGTATACAAAGGGGACTGGTGCACATAAATCTTTCGTAGCCTCAAATGTTCTCACGTTGATGTGGTGTGGAAGTTTGGAGAGTAGGGTGCCAGCTCAACTGTGACTTCGTCATCTGACCGTGGTTCGAAATTACGTGGTGTTGTCTTCAGATCTTTCCCTTCGGGTTCGATTCCGGATGGTCGTCAATATCCCGTTGTGTTGCTCCAGTGTGACGTTAATTAAATACTTACCTACCTACCATATATTTTATCAGCAGAAAAAAATTATCAAAGTAGTTAGTTAAAACATCTATAAGTATTCAATGAATATACGGTAAAAAAGTATCGTGCCTAGGATAATTATATTCTATAGGATAGGAAATGTAATTATATTCATCATATTCATAGATATAATTATATTCATCATATTCATAGATAATATAATTATATTCATCATATTCATGGATAATATAATTATATTCATAAGATAGGAAAAGATAAATCATTACACACTTTAACCTGGAAAGCAATGGAGAGCCGAAACTCCGGTTTAACTTAACTTACATTACTATCACTGCAACTTAGTGGAACATAGAATAATAATCCTTGACAATATAATAAGATTTAATAATAATCTGTAGTGATCAATAGATATAATTTGACAGAAGCCAATTATAGAGAGCCGATACATCAGAACTTGGCATGCGCTGATAGAAGGAGATTCCACTCTGCTGAACTCTAAAACAATGGTATTTGACTCTCCATCAAATAGGTAACCATAAACAGGTTGTAGTAAGCGAAATCAATAACTGGACTTAGTTACGGACTATAGTGCTTCAAACTGCCTATATGACCAGCACTGATTTTAGAAATCTAATGCACTGTCTGCGTCTCTCTCTCTCTGTGTGTATAGAGATGATCAACCTAGTTTCTGTTTACATTCAACTTAAAGGAATTCTACATCAAAGACCAAATTATTCTCTTTACAGTGTTGAATTAGACTAGACTTATGTTTACGAATGAATTATTATATGTTTTATATATTCTAGTTATATATATTGTATACTAAGTATCTATAAATAAAATTATTTTCGTAAAACAATTAAGATTAATATTAGGGAATCATTTGAAAGATCAATGAATAGAAAAATTAAAAATTTTGAGATAAATATTTAAGAAAAAATAAAGATAGTTACGATGCCAGATATTTATAGATAGAAATATTCTTTTAGTTCCATAAAGTTTTCAAAAAGTCCAACTACTAGTTAGAAAAGATCACTTCTAGAATTACATTTGCTAGATTTCTTACGAATACAAAATCGTAAGAATTCTGGCCCAATTCAACAGGGTGTAGAAAATAATTTGGTCTTTGTTGCAAATATAATTTTATCAGTTATATCAAGACTTACGATTTTGTAAACAATTATAGTGACAGTAAAAACTGTAATTCTCAAAATTATTATTCTTAAGACTGATGGAATCTTTTTGAAACCGTTATGGGAATAAAAAGATATTTTTATGTATAAATATCTGGCAGTAACTATCGTTGCTTTTTATTTTCCTCAAATATTTCATCTTGAAATCTTTAATTTTTTTCTTGATTTATCTTTCAAATGATTCCCTGATATTTATGTTAGTTGTTTTACAAAACTAATTTGATTAATAAATGCTTAGCATATCAATATACACTCTATAACATAAAAATCGATGCACCATGAAGGAGTTATCTGAATGGGTTTAGATGTGATGTACATGTATTGAAACGAAACGATAGCAGTATCATAGGAAATGAATGTTTAATTCAGGAAATACAGCTACAAGAGCAAAAAAAAATCAATAATGCGTTGGCCCGCCTCTGGCCCTGATGCAAGCTGTTATCCGGCTGGGCATTGACTCGTAGAGTTGGCGGATGTCCTCCTGAGGAATTGCTTGCCATACACGTTCCAATTGGCGAGTTAGATCGGCGCGATCCAGGGACGGTCGTAAATGTCTGCTCATCAGAGCCCAAACGTACTCTATTGGGGAGAGATCTGGCGATCGGGCTGACCAGGGAAGTGTTGGAGAGGCACGAAGACAATCTGTAGAAAGGCGTGCCGTGTGCGGCCGGCATTATCCTGTTGGAATGTAAGTCCAGGGGTCCGTGAAAGGAGGGGCAACACAACGGGGCGTAAAATCTCGTCGACGTACCGCCGTGTTGTAAGGGTGTCATGGATGACAACCAAAGGGGTACGGCTGTCAAATGAAATGGCACCCCATACCATAACTCCTGGTTGTCGGGCTGTGTGGCGGACGACAGTCAGGTGAGTATCCCACCGCTGTCCTGGGCGTCTCCAGACACGCCTTCGCTGGTCATCGGGGCTCAATTCGAAGCGGGACTCATTGCTGAAAACAATTCTGCTCCAGTCCGTGAGATTTCAGGTCGAATGCACCCGGCACCACTGCAAACGCGCCTGGCGGTGTGCAACGGTGAGGGGCAGTCGACGCAATGGCCTCCGTGGCTTCAGCCCCCGTTCGCTGATTTGCCTATCAATGGTCATTGCACTCAGTGGTGTCCCGGTTACACGTCGGATCGTTGATAAGGACGAAATCAGGTGCTGTGATCGTCCGATCGGCGATCACAGCACCTTATCCTCGCGTTCTGTCGTCGCTCTTGGTCGACCGTTACCTTCTTGACGCTGTGTACAGCCATGGTTCACCCATTCCAGTCTACATCTTCGAATGGTAGCATCGCTCCAACCCAAATATCGAGCGATCCTGCGATTTGACCATCCTACTTCCTTTAGTCCAATTGCACGTCCTCTCTCAAACGGGAACATCTGCTTATACTGTTCGCGAACTCGTCTGCGAGGCATTGGTACAGTCCACGTAAGTCGGCGGAATCACATTCGCATGGAAGTTATGCCCTAGCATTGGAATGTCCTCTGTTTTATACACGAATCGGATGCTCCGTTGCAGTGCGCTGGAGCTCCACCTATTCAGTCATTGGCCGACAAAAGTTAATCATTTGCATATTCTACCGTAAGGTATGTGCATACGCAATTTCGTCCCATTCGGATAACTCCTCCTTGGTGCGTCGATTTTTATGTTATAGAGTGTATATAACCAGAATATATAAAACACATTTCATGAAAACTTAATTCTATAATATATAAAATAATAACAGCAATGCACACTTTTGATAATCGTATCCCGTAGACTGATGCAACTTCAATAACTTTTTAATATATGAGTAAAATTTATTTTAAAGTTTTTCAAAGGCATTAAAAACTTTTATAATTATCTTTTACATTTCTGCCTATTAAAACACATAATACATGTCTTTATACGTGCTAAAAATAGCCTATGTTGAAATCACCAATAGAGGTTTTTGTACTGGAATGCAAAAGGAAATTGTTTTGGCCTCTGGTAACTTGCAATATTTGTTTTAAATCAAAACTTTTTAGGTATACAGAGGCTATTCGGACATTTTGTGAACGATTTTGATGAGCTGTAAAAAAATTGTACGCCTACGAAAGAATTTTATTTTCACAGCAGTTAAATAGTTAAAGTATAACTTACTGTCTGCTAACTCAGAGTTTTGTTTACTTTCAAAATGGCGCTTTTAAATAAGCAATGGATGGAAGGCTGTTTCCTATCTTTCCGAAGAGAATTATGCTTATTCAATTATTCAAAAACGCTGTAAAAGTCATGGTTTTTCGATATCTAAAGGTACGATAAGTAATATTATTAATGAGAAAGGGAAAAAACGTAAAAGTGGAAAAATACTTCCAAAAAAGAAAAAAATTCTGAGAATATTTGCAAGGTAAGATCTTTAATTTTAAAAGATAATCCGCCAAGTCAAAGGACTATAGCAAAGTGAACGTGAGAACTTTCTCTAAGAGATTTATGATTGTTACCGGTTTTGCATATAATGGAAAATTAAAAGTAAGAGGGAGAAAATGTAAAAATCAACTCCCACATATTATCAAGACCATATTTTATCCCCAATATTCAAAAATGAAATACCATATCTTTACACATAGTGCCAACAATCAGAGAACTGCATCAGAGTAAAGCAAGCAGCCACACGTCTTATCTATTAAATTCTTGGAAAAAATGGTACAAGAAACTGGTATCAAGTCTGGTATCCCTTTACTGATATTCCTGCTAAATCTCCAGATGTTTCACCCATGAACTTTTGTGCTTTTGGACTTTTAATAAGGGCATTATCGGAACGTCGATCGAAAACCATTCAAGAACTGGAAAACTGTGGAGCAAGAATGGGACAAAATACCACTGTCGATACTACAAAAGTCATTATTATCATGGAAATTAAGGTGCAGAAAGATAGTTAACAATAAGGGCTATCAAATGGAGCATTTAAAACACAAAAATTTCATGTAAAAAAATTGAGCTCCGTCCATTAAAATCGTTAAAAATATGTCTGAACAGTCTCAGTATTTCGCTGGTTTATAGAAGACATCTTGAAATCGGCGTTAATACGTCGTGTATCAAGATGTAATGTTTATGATGATGATGGTCAATGGTTAGGATAATAATGAATAAATTCGGGTAATCTAAGTTGAATAAATCTTATTACTATAAGCAGTTGGTCACTTGAAATCATTAGAACTTTCAAAAGTAAGATTTGTTGCATGAGAAGGATCCCGAGGCATCTCGACCAGTCCTGATACAAGTTGGTTGGTTGGGTTTTTTATGGGGCAAGGGTCATATTTGGCCAAGCTGGGTCAAACACAAGGTAACTTCAACGGAAGATGTTGAAATTAGAATACACTCTCCAATATACTGTACAAATCTGAGTCTTCACACCATATCCAAAGAAAGTTTAACTTTCCTGGAGTAGGGTGGCAAATTCTGAAAACCTCTTTAAAATTGTTGAGGTAGGTAGGTAATTAAATTATCGTCACACTAGAGCAATCTAATGAGCTGTTGACGATGGTCCGGGATCAATCCTGAAGGGAAAGATCCGATGACATCACTGAAATTTTGAGCCGCGATCAGATGACGAGTTCACATCTGAGCTGTCACCCCACTCTCGAAAGTTCACACCCCGACAATGTGAGGACATTTGAGGATACGACAAATTTAGCATGCACCAGCCTCCTTGTACACGATGGTCTTTTGCTGGACCGAGATTGGAACTCGCAATCATCCGGTAATGTCCCAACCTGTCTACCGGAGTCTTAAGACTGTCCAACCCTCATCCTAAGAATATAATATTCTTATGTGGTTCCATGCCACTTAGTTGGAAATTTTTACCATCCACCTTGGGATATCATGGCAGATGGTAGTTCATAGATAGTCTATTTCTGTTCTGCTGACTAATAGTTGTACAGTTGTCTTGGAATAAATCCCAAGGTATCTGCGGATCGCAGTATCCCAGTTGGAAGAGCAACGGATTAGCAACCGGAAGGTTGTGAGTTCGAAACCTCAGTCCAACCAAAGACCGTTGTGTACATTGGGGTTGGTGTTCGTCAAATCTGTCGTGGCCTCAAATGTCCTCACGTTGGCGGGGTATGGAAATTTGGAAAGTGGGGTGCCAGCTTGTCATCTGACCGTGGTTCAAAATTACGTGTTGTTGTCATCGATCTATCCATTTGGAATTGATCCCGAACCGTCGCCAACCGTTCCAGTGCGACGTTAATTAACTACCTACCTAACCAAAGTATTGGCTCGGGAGGTATGGGGTCTCAAGCCCCCCTTCCCAAATTATTGATTATTTATTTTAATTTTGTTACAAAATAAATATTACAAACACTTTTGTAACTACTAGATACTTTTGCTATATTCTTTAGATAAAACAACAGTTATCAAAATAATCAATCTTAATTCTAAATTAATTTTTTGGTCAATATGGTAGTAAATTTGTTTTTCTCATTGGCATAACTATAGGAGGTATTCCATACCTATGTATTGTCTCAACACTTTAAAAGTGACACAAATATAAATTTCGAGGAACAAGATTTGAATAAGTACTTAATATTTAATTGCAATATAAAGAGAGAACACAATCAGTTTGTGAAGTGATTTCTGTACTAAGATAAATAGTAATACGTCGCAATTGATTCTTACGTAATCCAATGGGGAAATAATCATCGACCTTCTAATGAAATAGACGGAGAGTACGCGCAGCCTCATCCTTTTCTTCCCGTCACTCAGTTTGAAGATCTCTCACGTGAAAAGCATCAATCTTAATGTAGGTAGGAAGGTAATTAACGTCGCACCAGAGCAACACAACGGGTTATTGGCAACGGTCCGGGATCAATCCCTAAGGGAATGATCAAAGGTCAACGACTCGTAATTTTGAATCACAGTCAGATAAGAGGTTAACACCCGAGCTGACATCCCATTCTCCAAATTTCCATACCACGCCAACGTGAGGACATTTGAGAGCACGACAGCCCCATGTACACAACGGTCTTTGGCTGAACCTAGTTTCGAACTCGCAACCCTCCGGTTGCTAATCCGTTGCTCTTCCAACTGGGCCATAGCGGCCCCGCTAATGTGAGACAAATTATTAATTTTGTAAAGCGACAATTCAGCGTGATTAAAAACACCAATCTTCGCTTTGATAGCCAATCGGAGCAAGTCGATTCTTAAGCCCACGTAACTGACCCTTCTGAGGTCTTACCACAGAGACTCCGCCCACATGCTATGTCTATTTCTATTCTAAGTTCTATTTCTGTTATTCTAAGGTCGATGAAAATAATCTAGTGAAGACATAAAATATAAAGACTTTTAGTGAAACTTTTTCAAACTCTATATAATAAGGACTAGATCTTTATTCCCGAAATGAAATTCTGGCTACTCTTCTCCATGCACCTAACAGCATATAAGAACATGAATGGTCCGATGTATTGTGAAATTCAGGAAATAAAATAAAGCAGCCAGACAAAATAAATTTACTACCTGTCTACTATTCCATTGATAAAACGCTAACAAAATATCTGACCACTAAATTCAAAGCGAAACAAAAATTCCTCCTCACAACTCATTTTGTGAGAAAAACTTTTAGATCCACCTTGAGTTGCTTTCAAACCTTTGAGTGCATGTGTGTGTGGATATGATTATCTTCAATTCCATGTCCTTAGAATGAACGAAAAGACTCGTCTTTGCGTCCACTTTGCTCACTGGAAGTTATAATGGTTGACTGGATGTTTTTTATGATGCCAGGGCCAGATTTGGAGCTCGTCAAACAATGTTTATCCGTCAACTGAGCTATAATGAACTTCGACGATCTTTTGTTGTGGGCTTGCTGACATGAGATCAAAAACTATCGATAGTTTATATCAGAGATGGAACGTGTGACGGTCAGTGCTAAATGGCATTGCGACCAAAGACAGCGTTTGCTGGTAGAGAATGTTTTGAAACATTAATGTGGCATGGTTATGGGTTGCCCATTATATTCTATATTGAAATTTCAGTAATTCAAACTGGCGCAGCTTGTCCTGCTTAGGCCCTTGAACCATAAAATTCGAAATTCCAATCAGTAATTCAAATCACAACTTATTTAAGGTATACAAATAACTATCTAAATAGTTTTTAATCCTCAAAATGGCAAAATTATGATTTTTATCAAAACATATAAGCAAACTCTTCATTTTAAATAAGAAAAACTAGGTTCAACGTTCAAAATTTATTCTTAACAAATTATTAAAGATAAAACTGTTTTTTAAATAACAATAAAGTAAAATATTTCCTGTAGGAATATACGAGTTATAGTTATTTTAAAATAGTATTATATTGCATTATAACTTTAAACCACATCAAAATGTCCCAAAGAGAAAATAACCATAATCTGCAAAACGTCCTTATTAATTATATGAAACCTACTCGGTTACAAGAGCTCGAAGTCAGCTTTCAAGACATAACATTGTTAAGTGAAAAGCCACGGTACAAAAGGTTTAATTGTGTAATTCGTATGTTCTCTTCTCCCTTCTGGAAATGTAACACAATAAGAAACTTTTCATAATTATTCCCTCTGTCCTCCATGAGGCAATTCGAAAAATTCCACCTACTTGAATTTGTGTAATATGTTTTTAAGTCATTAAATGTTTTCAGGAAAGCAAATAATGTTTCGACAACTTTGTAACAGCAATTAGAATCTTGTAAAGAATAGACACACATAAAAGCCACTCGTGAAGAACGTTCTCAGATGGCACTTGTAAATACTACTACTCCATCAACGCAAGCTGACTGCTTTTGTTCACACTGTAACTTTAACTGTCTTAGTTATCACACTGCCAAGAAGCCTACAATGTCTTCGTCATCCAGGCAAATGATTCATTTCATTAAATATTACAACACTTATAAGCAATATGTACTGTTCCAAGAAGTAGGTAATGGTGAGACACCTTGGGATAATTATCGATTAAGAATTTTTCTAAATTTCATTAATCGATGGTTTTCCATCAAAAATGAGACATGTGCTATGAAGTTTTACTTCAAATAAACTTTATATTAACATATTTTAAGTTTAAAAAATTCCCTCTTGGGTGGTATATTGTAAGGGTAAGGATCAAAGAATATTTAATGAAATGGTTCAGTATTTTAATTTTATTCCATTGGATAGACAAATATAAAGTGTTTAAAGTTAAAAATTACCCTTTCTGAGTCGTAATTTTAGTACAGTAAAACAATATCAACATGTAGGATATTAAATAGTTTATCAAGTCTTAATCAAACATATAATTTAGAAAAATAGATCTTGAACTTTCGTTTGTTCAAGGAGTGAAGATTATCACCCATGTCAAATAAACGTGATATTTCTTATAGTTAGTATATCTCTACGTTTAAACATATTAAGTCAAACAGTAAAGTATTGCAAAAATACAGTAGTTGAGTCAGATTTTTAAAGGAGTCTATATTTACTTAAATCATAACCCGCAGCACTATATCATATCGAGTTTGTGTAAGGTATATGCTCAAATAAGAGCATATAAAAATGTATAGCTTCATAGTAGTTCATCAACCAATATAAGACTTGGTTGCTAACAAAATTTATAAGACTATCGGATGCCTTTTGAATATAAGGTTTCAAGTGAAAAATAATGAATATAAGCGATGAAACTGAAATATTGTATCAATTAATAAAGGATTTGTTAACTTTTATAAGCTTCTATAAAGACTCTCGGTTTTTCATATTTATCTGATTTATTTAGTTGTTTATATCCTATTAACTTGCAGAGGGTTGTTTGGTTATTATTTGATGCTCCTGAATCATCCTGGAATTTATTTTGCCAAACTGAAGATATTAAACATTAAAAATATTTACAAAACTATAAATATAACAGGATAAATACAAGAAAAAGTATGAGAAACCTTGTTTAATTAGATAAGATCAAAAGTTTATAGATATAAAACGATACAGTTTTATTACGTGATTCCCGAGCTTCTTTCTCCCATTTCATGGTGTCTGCTAAGCAATCTAACAGCAATGGTCATCAAATAAATACTATAAAGAACAGTAACACTCAACTGGTAGATACACAATCTTGTCAAAAGTTCTCTCTGGTACAGAAAAATGAGATATATTCCCCCGTCTCCCCTTTGGTCAAACTACAAAAGCACCTTATCGAGTGCACAAGATGAAACTTGTATACTTAAGTAGCAATGAGACCCAATCTGGCCCAGACGACAAAAGTGGCAATCAAAAGTTTCATTTTTTAAAAGAGCATTGTATAATCACAAAATAAACAAAGATAATGAATAAAAAGTGTAAAATCAATATTGCATCAAATAAAGTAAAATCACTAATTGAGTTCAAAACAAAACATGATGGATAAAACTCATATAAAAAGTTAAAAATTTGTGGATGGGAATTCTTCCCAACCATGTGCTTTATAACTTAGGTGCATGCAAAGTTCACTTGGTACAAGAATAAGACAATGTCTGAGAACACGTTAGTCCATAAATCATTCGTAGACTAAAGCCATGTCCTCTTAAAGTAAGGTGCATGAAATGTACACTGGGTACAAAAGTAAATGAGACAATGTCTGGGAACACGTTATATATCAATCATTCTGAGATAAACCATGTCCTCTAAAACTAAAGAGCATGAAATATACACTGGGTACAAGAATAAGTCTGAGACCATGTCGGGGAACACATTAGTCCATAAATTATTCGTAGACTGAGACCATATCCTCTAAAAGTAAGGAGTATGAAATGTACATTGGGTATAAAAGCAAATGAGACAATGTCTGGGAACACGTCATTCATCAATCATTCTAAGACTGTTCTCTAAAACTAAAGAGCATGAAATGTACACTCGGTACAAGAATAATTCTGAGACAATGTCTGGGAGCACGTTAGCCCATCAATCATTCGAAGCCTTCTAATTCAGCACCTGAAAGTCATTATGGGAAGAATCGTTCACCACACACCATCCAATAAAATCAATAGAATCCTCTTCCTTCCATAAATTCTATAATTTCGTCAACTTCCATCGTTCCATCTTCATTAAAACTGCAATTAAAATTTTCCGTTACGTTCTCTATTACACCCCTTTTACTTGGAGAATCGATCTACACAGAGGTCTTTAAAACGTAACAGCTCCACTGGAACCTTAATGAGGAAAATTTTCCCTATCCCAAGCCAAATAGCGGAAGGACTCACTACTTAATGAAATAAACGGAACGAGCGTTTTTCCACACATCGCAGCAGTGGGGGAAGCAAAATCAAAAACGGTAACGGTGGAAAGTGTACATATTAAGATAATGACCCATGGAATGGTGCCCTTTTAGGAACGGGGTTTGGCCAAGAGTCCGGGATATTGCAAATTAGATTTGTGAAAAATTATAGATGTATCACATGGTTTTTTGGGGAGGGATGTGCTGAGATATTTGCCACAAGAGGAGAATGGATACAATTAGAACTTTATTTCAGTATTGGATGCAACTTGGAAATCAATTGAGAGCAAGAATTTCCGCTTTGAACTTGAAGATGTATTCAAGCAGATGAGAGGTTTTTAGAATATAAACAGTGAGGTAGCGTCCGTTGAAACCCAGAAAACGGCATCCCCTAATATATTTTTTAATTTGGTGGCAAAACAATAAAAATCGACAAGCTCTGAAGGAAAAACGGCGATTTTCTTAAACGTAAATCGGAATGAGACGTTATTCTCTATTTTAACATTCTTGATCTTCATCGTAAAAATCCTATCAGGCAATGCGGGTGACCCGTCTTTTCAACCTCAAAGGTTTCTATGATTGGTTAATGGTGTTTGTCATGCGTAATGGGTACCTTCAACACAGAAATTTCTCCTGTAGCCCATGTTCCCTAATTGAAGCTGACAACCAGTGTTTTCGTTACTAATTCTTCTTGGTCTAGCACATGCTAAACTAAGTCCATGAAACCATTCGTCTTTATAAAGTCCAAAGCCATCAAAGGATTCTCGAAAAGGTCATGGGAATGAATGAATCCAAACGGCCATAAGAAACCATATGAGCTGGGTAGGCCAGTGAGTTCGTGCATTAAAGAAAAACAAGAAATATTTTATAATTTTTTAACAATATCTGCATCCATACGCACACATAGTACTGATAATATGCACAATGGGTCCTTGCGCATGGTCTATCACTCTCTCCTCATAGTCAAGGTTTTATAAAAGACTGCCATCCTTTTGGATGCTCCAGGCAGAGTTTTCAGGATTGGGCGGCATTGAATCTCATTTTTTTAACTTTAAGCTAAAAATTAGTAATATTTTATTGTCTTTGAGGAAAAAAAACAAAGGTGAATCGCGTTGACTTTTCGGTTATCTAAAGCTAAGCATTATATTTTTCCTTTCGGTCCAATTTCGGCATTCCCAGTTATCAGTGTAACGCTACTTCGCTGGTAAACACTGATTTTCAATGCGATATAGATCAGTCAATAAGCATTTGTTGAGCTTAAAAATGTAGATTAAGTATTGAAAAGGAGAATTAGTATACCTTTTATCTTCTTAATCAGAAATATTGAAGTGATTTCATACTACGTGACATGTTCAAAACAACAAAAAATACGAAATAGAACGATTTCCACAGTGACTGAATATGGGATGAGTGGAATTGCTAGCATTGGTAAGAGCATTGAGTATGAAGCTGAATTTTATTGGGGAGAAGCTGACAAAAGGCAAAAGCGGGGAATCTCCCGGGGGAGCACCAGAGATCTGAAAAAAAACTGAGAGCGGGTGACGAGAAAAGAACGAGTTCCTCCACAAACCAACAAATGAAACCTTAAAAGGCGATTCCTGACCTCGTAGCATCGTCGTCATGTCAGTGTGCCCTGAATCAGCAACACCCCAGCGCCCAATGCCAGTGACCAGTCGATGAGAACCTCTCTTGAACTTCACATCTACACATATTTGACCCCTCACCATACATGTCAATAACTATGATGCTACCTCCGCACCAATATTGCATATCGCATAAAATATTCACGAACTTTATGCATGTATGATCAGTGTGGAACTCAAATCAGAATTTATACGGTATCTTCATTCGATGTAATAACAATCTTCTGTACACATGTATATGCATAATTTGGAAATGATTAAATAAATTAATATCTAAATGTACAGCGCATTGTAAACTAGTATAACATTTTCATGCATTCAACTCCCGATTATCCGGGCTTAAGGATTGCCAAAGTAACGTGGATAAAAAAATTAATTTATCCACGTTAATGAAACGAAAAGTAAATGAGATCCTAGAAAATGCACACTTATACAAAATCACTCCTGCATGAAGGAGTCGCCGATACCACTGTACCCAGGATAAGTATAAATGTGTCGATATTTTCAATGTATGTAGATACAAAGCTACATCCCACCAGGGAAAGCCGCATGCTTATCCTTGTGAGAATTTACCGGTTTAATGGTCTCCCTTGGTAGTTGATCCATTTCTTACCAAGCAGAATTACTGCTTGGTTTCCTGAGATGAAAGGACAGCAGTTTACCCAAACTGCTGCCTTTCATCTCAAGAACCTGGGTTTATTTTGTTGCTATGCAGTCCAGGTCGTGGGAAGCCAGTGTCAATAACTTTACACATGTTCTCAAGATTTAAGTGCTGCCATCCTGGGTTGTTGGAAGTGGGGAACGTAAGTAGTGTGATCATCTGAGAGAACTCTAAGTATTGATATTCCCTCTAACCCACAGGATGATCTGTGGCAATCAGAATCCGGGGGATAGCAAGTATACAAAGGGGAAGACAAGAATTAATGCATTTATAAATTCAACATTTAGTAATAGGTAGGTAGTAATTAACATCGTACTGGAGCAACACAAAGGGCTATTGGAGACGGTTCGGGATCAATCGCTAAGCGAAAGATCCAAGGACAACGCTTCGTAATTTTGAAGCTTCGTCAGATCACGAGAACGACACCTGAGCTGGCACACCATTCTCCAAACTTCCACACCATTCCAACCGTGAGGACATTTGAGTCCATGACGAATTTAACAACATCAGTCCCCAGTCTTTGGCTGGACCTAGTTTCGAACTCGCAACCCTCCGGTTGCTAATCCGTTGCTCTTCCAACTGGCGACCGCGACCCCCTTTAGTAATAAGAATACGTATTTGTATTTCAGGAAGGGCTCGTCTTTTAGCCCTCTGAGGCGTCACGAGATTTCCGAGTTGTGTCGTTTTAACTTTACCCCACAGTCCCTGAATAAATAGTCATATTTATTGATTGAAAGAATTTTATTGGTCAAGAAGTCTAAAACTGGTTAGAAATCATGCAAGGAAAACTGCAGGTTGCATGGTATAGTAATCTGTGCATAACCCTCAGTGGGATAGACTGTGTTGATTCCCGACATTTAACTTCCTACTGAAGCTTGTAGTGGGGAACAGCGGCATTACAGGTTCCTTAACCATAAACCGTGTTCAAATCTGACAATAATAAGAGGCGTGCTTCTGTTCGAATATAAGTGGAAAAGATGAGCCTCCGTTAGAGAACATGCAATTTTACTCACAATATAGGTCTGGAATTGCAGCGGCTTAGCAAACACAAAATTTTTTTATGACAGTAAGGTCTCGCTTCAGGATTTTTACGATGTTTCAAAGTTTCAAGTAATATTCAAAGTCTGATAAAAAAACGATTCTCTATTCTAAGAATAAAAATAAGATACCTAATAAACATAAGCTAATCATAATATGTTGACGATTGGATAAATAAGCAGCAATGAGTGTTTATGGCAGTGGAAAACTTTAGAATTGGTAAACTGTCGATCAATAATTTAAAAGCATTCTTATAAGAGATCGATTTCCCACCTTGTCATTGCAAGATACATTTATTTAACGGTTGGATAATCTTTACTCAGAGCTTGTTTTGAAGGAAATCAGATTACTGTACTTGAAGATGTGTTTAGATGGCAAATGTGAAGTTTTACTGTTTGAAATTTTAAATTACCAAATTACGTAAATTTCTGTTTTCTTGTGCTGATGTTAAACTAGATTGCGTAGACGCGATCTCTTCATCCAAAATGAGCTTAAGTGAATTGGAAATCTATATCTTTTAACTCACAAAAACCAATTTTGATATTCCCTATTTTTTAATCCACCCACAAATAAAAACTAAAACCAACAAGAATAAGAATAACAAAAATCTCCCTTCGCCTGGCTATTTCTTTTCAGGATATAGCAAAATTTAAAATAGAAAATTTGTTATAGCCTGAGAAATATGTAACAAAAAGTATTTATTACAGTACTAAATAGGTATATTAATATGTACTGAAAAGTAATTAATTCTGCGAAAAAAGTTATTCTGAGAAATTCAAAGAAAAAGGATTTAAAAGAATTTCTTTCGTCAGTTAAAAACAATGGTTCTGAGAAGTAGTGCTTAAAACATGTTGGTACGTAACACTCGTACACGTACGTAACACGTAAACACTCCTATGGTACCGAATACTTCACTTTATAAATCTCTTAGCTGGATAAAGAGGAATTATTTTTCCGAAAGAATTAAATCAAACTCAATTTTAATCTGGTGATTTTTATTTGATTACTAATGCGCCCGATACCTTCAAAATTTTATTTATTAGTTCCATCTTTTATAAGTCTTCCATCATTGTTTTGATATTTAATTTGATAACTATCTTGGGAGTAAATTCAATTTTGGAGCATACTTCTGAAACTAAAAATGAAAACATATTTTCATTCATCATTACTCTTCCTTGTTCAGTTATTTCATTTGTTCATTCTTTGATGCTACTTAACGTTTTTGCATGACATCTAACAATATATTTTTCTTGTTACGCATTTTCGTTTAATATTTCGTTTGTCTTTTTTTTATTAAATTTTGTTGCTTCTTAAAAACATTCTGAAGGAGGAAAAAAAAGACGTTAAAAGGAATTAGGAAGAATTAACTGTAAGGATGGTTCAAAAACTTTATTCTTTACGAGAGTTTTTGTAAGATTTTTTCTGTTCTCCGTTCTCAAGCAAAAAACTGGGAGGTAAAAAAGATCTTTTACGTTTCCGCTCTATGCTTTACAATGCAGGTGTTAACCATACTCTCTGTGAGAGAAAGTAATACTGGTAAGGCTGCAGTTCTCCCCGTGTAACATAAAAAAGGTAGACAACAGTACATTTTTTTTACTTCTTTATGGGCAACTTAAAAAGAAAATTTATCTCTTCTTATTCTTTACTATACTTCTATCTGGTGGAAAACTTTTTCGCAGTCCATTCAGAAAGTTTTACTAAAACTTTTTCACACACAGTTGGGGATTACAGAGTGTTGAAGCATTAACTCGAACTGCCGATTGTTTGCAGATCGTCATGAAAGTGTAGCCAACAATGCTGTGTTTTGTGGACTTACATTGCAAACGGGAAAGACAACATTATGGGTCAACCCAAAGTGTTAGTTAATCAAAGTAAAATTGTTGAATAGTACGAAGAAAATGGGGTAACGAATAATTGTATACTTAAATTCGACCTATTTCCAAGCCAATCTCTATACGCTTTCTAATATGAAATGATTTCAGATATGCAAATGCATTGTAGTTTAACCCTCCTAGTGGTTGTCTCGACGAGATATCGCGTTATTACCAAAACTGACTAGATCTTGTTTGACAAGATATTTCGTCATTAGAAGAAAACGTGATCACAATCATTCAAAGGAAACTGGCCAGATCTTAATCTTGTCATCATCAAAAGTCGGCAATATCTTGATGAGATGTAAAATTGTTAAATAATAAGAAGGAAAAAGGTTAAACAGCATAGCTTTGCACGTAAATTAGACATATTTCTAGGCCAATCTCTATAAACTGTCTAATATGAGATGATTCCAAATATGCAAATGTATTGCAGTTTAGTTTACAACTAACTCTATATTCGGTGCGTTATTCCATTTTCTTGGTTGTTTGTTTAGCCCATCTAATGTCATTTTTTTGTTCCACTATATCCTTCAAATCATTGTTAATGACAAAACAATTGCAGTAAAAGGTGTTAGGTTGACCGTTTTTCCCCGTTTGTGTTGACTGTTAGTCATATGATGGTTCAAATAAGAAATGTCACAGACCTAATTTTAAGCCTAAATTGCAATGTCTTCAATCCAAAGATGGAGATAGAGCTTTCACTCATTAAAGAAGGTCCAGAACACAGAAAAATGTTAATCGGTACATGTTCTCTCAAAAATCACAACTCCCCATCACACATTAGCTATCGTATGTTACAAAAAAATATTTGCCTGCAACTTTTTATAGAGCGTATATCCACCTCAAGAACAAGAGTCCAAAGCAAATTGCTTTCTAGGGGTTCAAAATAACTAGTTATTATATTAAATGTTCAACAATTTACACTCCATTCACAAGTGTAAGAAAAACGGCTCACCTAGAGTGGAGTAATAAAAATCAAATATCTAGAATATATTTCAGTGGTATTACACTGATTAATAATTTCAATCTCTTAAGAGGATAGTGGACTTCAAAATCACCAAAATCGTTTTTTTTTAAGTTAAATATTAGTGATTTAAAACACTTTGGATACCAAAAAAATTTGAATTACTATTATTTTTGATATATACAATGTAAAATATGTAGTAAATAAGTATAGTCAGACTACTACAAAACGCATTTTTCTCCAAATGAGAATTTTTGACATGGGTGTGGATATTTTTTATGAATGAAAATGAAATATGTGAATAAGTGCAGATGAAAAGTTTTAAACACACTCTTCACTCAACAATCGAGTTCCGTTCCTTTGATCACTGAGCCTGTCGCCTCCCTTAGCTACTCCTCTAAACTAGTACCATAGCCCAACATCTAGCTTGGTACTGGGGCCCAAATCATATAGGATGATTGATATGATTCAATAATTTTGTTTTTATTCTCGTAGAGTTAAATTGAATTAAGGAACGGAACAAAGGAACGGAACAATCGAGTTCCGTTCATTTGATCACTGAGCCTGTCGCCTCCCTTAGCTACTCCTCTAAACTAGTACCATAGCCCAACATCTAGCTTGGTACTGGGGCCCAAATCATATAGGATGATTGATATGATTCAATAATTTTGTTTTTATTCTCGTAGAATTGAATTGAAAGAAATTGGCGTGTATGTGGATATTTTTAGGAACCAAAATTAAATATGAATGAATGCAGATGAAAAGTTTTATACCGGCACTACTCACTTAATGGCTGAATTCCGTTCCTACGACTAGGTCGTTGAGGGTGTCAATAACTAGTCTGTTTCAGGGGACTACCCAAAACTATGGTGTTTGAGAAATCGGAACAGGATATTATAGGTGCAGAGTAAGCAAGGCCCGCAAATCACCAATAGAATATGTAATGAGAACATTCCGCATGCCATTCCGACTTCATTTGCTGTTGTCCTCGGCCGAACCGGACTAATCCTCCATTTGGTTACACTACATTGCATCCGCTTCCTGCGTTGGCACCGGCGTTTTTGCCAGTATCGGACGTTGGAGTCTTTCACATACGACGATATTGACGGTGTCGATAACATGAAATGATAAGTGAAGGGTAAAAAGAGTCTAGCCGATCGCCAAGAGAACATTCGGGCATCCGATTTGTTAAGTTCAGTGCCGGCTGAATTTGCCGATATCGGCTGCCGAACCGGAAAATCAGCCGTGCCAAATCCTACATTTGATTGCATTGTCGGCTTAGGCACCAACTCCGGTTTTTACTGTGTGTGTGTGGAAACTATCAAACAGGATGCCCCTCAATGGAGAGATGGTCGTAAATCCGAACGGTCGTTAAACAGGTAGGTCGTTAAGTGAGTACTTGTATTTTTATTGGTGATTTTATAACTATTTTTTGATTGTTTAAGGTATGCAATTGACGTGTTTGTTGATTATAATTGTTGATACTTTTTGCGATCATTGGTGATGAGGTTATTTGTGGATAGCTGTAATGATACGACGAGTGAGTCAGGGCTTGATCCATAAATGAGAAAAAGTCGCCAGCGCCATAGGACTGGGAAATATGAAAAGGTTTAGTATTATATCTGTTTTATAAGCTTTAATAGTCATAAATCGTTTGTCTGTATCTATAATATACTACAGGAATACTCAGGACCGTTCCTGAGGTGTTGTTTGTTCATGCGCGAACCTCAACAAGCTGTAATGTTCAAAATAAAAGTCCTTAATAATTAATAGTCAAACCCTATCATTCTTCGTCCATTCTAGACCTCTATTTTGTAGCATCACGTAAGAGGAAGTCTCCAATTCTACCTCTTTCTAAATTCACTCGAAATAGTTGCATATCAATTTCTGTAAAACTTTTATCTAAAATTAATAAATTGTAACTTAATATGAAAAATGGTTTATTCCTTGACACCACTGAAAAACAAACACAATGGAATTGAATTTTTCATCTGACTGCCAAGGGGACAGTGGACTTTCAAAACAAACTGCTGCAATTATTATCCTATTGTTATGAAATTTGAACAGACTATTTATTTTCTACTAGAAATAGCCTATGACCATTACGAATCGGATTTATCAAGAATAAGTTCATTTACTTTTGTATTGCAATCTTTACGGTTTATGAAAGATTTTACGCCAATTACTTTAAAACATTTCGAAAGATTTTATTCATTTGCATCTTACCCTTCCTCTAATAGACGATAGATAGGTGATAGTTAATTAACGTCGCGCTGGGGCTAACACAACGAGCTATTGGCGACGGTGCGGGATCAATCACTAAGGGGAAGATCCAAGGATGACGCCTCGTAATTTTGAACCACAGCTTGTGAGATGACAAGGTCAACACCTAAGCTGGTACCCCACTCTTCAAACCTCCACACCACGCCAACATAAGGGCATTTGAAACCCTGACACATTTGCCGTGCACCAGCCCCCATGTACACAACGTCTTTGGCTGGACCGAATTTCGAACTCGCAACCCTCCGGTTGCTAATCAGTTACTCTTCCAACTGGGCTACCGCGGTCCCACACAAAGACGAGTGCACGCTTTAAATAATTTAACATATGCTTCGTATCTAAGACAAGAACTGCCATGCACATCATAAACTGGTTGAGGACACAAAGTATATTGCATCCTGGTATTCGCGAAACATTTGCATCATGGGATTTGTAAATCACTTCATGTAATTCCGCCAGAAGATACACTCGGGATTCAAGACACGTGCTAGGAGAAAGAATCGTACGCGCCGAAGAACAGAGCGACTAAGTAAATAAAAGCTTGGAGACTTAATGAAATTGTAGGATAAGCTTGTCCAGCTCCTTACAGTACGTAAGCAGTTATGAAAAAGTTTTCCGAAATTTGGCGGAAAAGATTAATAGTTAACGTAAATAACGTTTCCCAATTTTCCCTCGGGTTTTTTGAGACAGGTAGTTATTTATTATTTTAATTTACTTTTTTCCGGTGATTTGTTGTGCAGATTTTTCTTACTTTCAGGGATTTTGAATAAACAAACTGAAAAGATAGAATTTTTGGTAAAACCTAACCTTCCAGAAATAGCAGATTATGAGATTGTTTGTTGCCCTCTTTACAAGTCATATTTATTGTCGTAAAATCCTGCACTTTTTGGTTCAGATGTGCATCTTCTTGATTTAGTACAAGTGCTTAAAATAATTTCCGTTTCAAAATACAACATTTGACAAACTGAATGTTTCACTTTCATATAAACAATTTATTTACGTGCGCTTATATTAGAAAAGAAGGAATTCTTGATTTCTTACTCATTCGATTTAAACCTCTTTGCCTCTTCCATTTCTTTTAAAAAGGGTGTACTGGACTTTTTAAATACATGTCTTCATAGTCTTTAATATGTATTATAATATGTGACACACCGGTCTTTGGCTGAACCGAGTTTCGAACTTGCAATAAATGTCTTCAACAGGTATGTCAATATTTCTTCATAGGGCTGCAGCCAAAGAAATCAGAGCAGTTTGAGTTCAAATAAATATTGGAAGTTTCGATATATATGGTATGAAATCTTCAGCCATATTAAACAAATTAAAATGCCCTTTTTATGTAAAAATAAATACTCATATTCTTGTAACTCATACGATCAATAAAGGTAAAAATTATTCAGTTGATAAATTCCTCAAGCTTTTTCTACCAAAAACATTGATAAAATGCAACTTTATCACGTGAGTCAGGAGCTGCTAGTTCCGATTTCACGGTGTCTACTATACAACCTTAAAGCAATGGCCATCAAATAAAAACAGTAATAAAACAACAGTAATAATCGATTGAGAGATACGCACAAACGAATTGTAAATAGGCCAGATCAGCTTTCGTGAGGAAATTAATAATATAATGTAAGAATAAGCATTTTTTTCTTCCTAAATTGCTCATCTTAAACATATAGGTAGATTTATTCAGAAAATCTACAAACTAAAACGAGAAGAATCAGAAAAGAGTATCAAGCCAAAATTTTTGTCTATATGAGTGGGCTATATGAAAAGGAACACTTATCGTCTATAAAAAAATCTAGATTGAGTATGAAAGCAATCTAATTCAATCCATCACAGTAGACTTAACTTTATATTCTGTTAGATTAATAAGAATTTGCGGATTTCTCGAAAGAGGAGGGATTCTGTAATGGACTGATATTTTTCATGATCTCACTTTCCAACACGTTTCGCTTAATTTTTAATTGTATAGAACAGTGGTAGTCAACCTGGTCCCTACACTTCTAAGCTTGAATCGCCCACTAGCATGGTGGGCCGTAGGGGTTTTGTCAGATGCTGAAGCTACTTTCCGTTATCACCGCGCATCTATGACTCAATGACAGAGAAGGTTGTACTGCACTGTAGTGCGCATAACGAGGGCGGGGTGTACCAGCGGCCATCACTCAAGTTGAGTTCGTTTCATGGTGGGGCCAGTATGTGTTAGATTTGTGAAAGTAAGCACGTACCTCGGCTTCAAACAAGTTTTATAAATTGTGTGATATATTGTGAACCCATGTCTCAAAAAAAGAAGTACGCTCGTGGCTATTTACCGGAATATCTGAAGATGGGTTTCATTGAATCTGTTGTAAATAAACAACTCCCAATGTTTTTACTGTGTCATAAACAATTATCAAATGAAGGAATGAAGCCAAGTCGATTGGCGAGAACATCTTGCTACAAAGCATCCAAAAGATAAAGGCAAGTCCATTGAATATTTTCAGGAAATATATAAAAAAATTTCAAAATCGTCTAACAAACCTTGCATCATTTAAGAAACAACATGCAACGAATGAAGTATTAACTGCAGTTTATCACATTTCACAATTGCAAAAAGTGGTAAAAGTTATAATATTGGAGAAACTTTAATAACCATCTATAAAAGAATTTATATCAACAGTGATTCATCAGGATATACCTGAAGCTTTAAAAACTTTGCCCCCAAGTGATAGCACAGTAAAACGACGAATTGAAGAAATGGCATTTAATGTTGAAAATAAACTAATAGGTATTCTCCAAAACTCTTCATTTTCTATGCAATTGGACCAATCTACCATTGCAGATAATAATGTTTTATTGATGACATATGTACGGTATTTTGATGAAAACAATACATTACGAGAAGAAATGCTATTCGCAATAAATCTCATTACAGATACAAGAGGATTATCAATATTTAATGATGTGAAATCATACTTTGCAAAAAATAATATACCTTTAAACAATATTGTTACATGCACTATTGATGGAACACCATCAATGGTAGGTCGCTATCGTGGATTTGTTGCTTATTTGAAGGAAATACCAAATGTTTTATGTATTCATTGTGTGGTGCACAGACATCTTGTAGGAAAACATTTAAGTACAAGTCTCCATTCATCATTAACTATAATTTTTAGAGCTGTATGTAAGATCAAATCCAATGCCAAACAGGATAGAATGTTTAGAAAGCTGTGCCAGGACAATAATGAGGAATTTATTAAGTTACTTTTACACACAGAAATTCGGTGGCTGTCAAAGGGTTTACATGCTTGTCTCGTTTTTTAGCATTATATGATAGTGTCATACATTTTTTGAAAGTATTAAAAAAAATGAGATTAATCTCTGTCAACAATTAAAAAGAGTAAAGAATGATGCCTTTTATTTGGCAGATATTTTCAAGAGATTTAATGAAATCAATTCATAACTTCGAAGAGCTAATAAAACTCTTATTAATTGCCAAAATATTGTGCCATTATTTATCGACAAACTTGATCTTCGTTATAATCTATTGAAGAGAGTATTTCATCAATTTCCCCAATTATCATCTATAAAAGCTGATGCAACGCCAGATGAGATTGAAAGATTCAGTAGCCATCTTAACGAACTTAAATTGAATATGGAAAAACGATTTGAAGATATTTTGAACTTGAAGGTGTATAACTGGATGAAAAATCCTTTTACTGCAAATATTGAGGAGGCTAGTACAACTTGCGAAGAAGAACTGTTTGAACTTAGATTTGATGAAGAGAGTAAATATAATTTCGATAGTGGTGGATGTGAAAACCTATGGCTAAATTTAAAAAAATGCCTGCGTTGTACCCAAATATGTGGAAAATTATATTCAATTTATTGATACCTTCCCTACCTCATATCTTATAGAATCAGGCTTTAGTGCTGTTAATCATATTATCACCAAATAGAGAAACCGTCTGAATATTTCCGAAAGAGACCTCTGTTCCTTACGAAAATTGAACCAGATATCAAATATTTAGTTTCGCAGAATCAGCCTCAAGGATCTCATTAATAATTAATTAAAGATCATTTAATAGACTTTATACTTTTATAATTTTTATATTTAATTTTATTTTATTTTTCTTTAATTTAAGCAGCTTTCGCACTAGTAGGCGTTATATCGATGGAGATGCAGAAATGCATCATCAAATTAAATTTTCTGCATATTATAAACATATGCAAAGTATAAATTAAAAGATAAATTTAACTACATATTTTTACTAAACCTCCACTCAAAAATTTCGAGTACTTTGCAGTTGCGCTAAATTAAGTTACTGCGGAACCGGAGGGCGGTAAGAAAATTTTATTACCAACAAAGATACAAAAATGGGCGGTAGATATAAAAAGTTTGACTACCTGGTATAGAAAAAAAAGATGATGTTTTTATTCCACATTTATCTTAAGATAATGCGGACAACAATAACAGACTTTTTTAAGGGGCTGTCTGAGATTCAAATCTATTTCATTATACAAAACTAAAAAACGCTTTTACTTTTTAACTCAATGTGCCCATTTTCTATATCGTGCAGTGCATTGAGTTTTCTCATACAGGACATTCAATACACGCAAAATACTTTTAAGTACATAAATATCATTTGCCCCACAGGTAGGCTAAATGGATACCTTTCTTATATTTGCCACAAGTTATAATAAATATGTATCATCCGTAATGGAAAAAAATGTAATTTGATAGAACAATTTTCACAAAAAGACACAATTGTGTGTGGTATCCTTGCGTTTCTATTTTTAACTCTTGCTCTAAAATTGTGAGTCCATTGTTGCAATTGTGACGAAACTCCAGTTACAAATTATTACTATTTCCCTTAGATAATAACCACAACATATTGATCTAATTTCGATGAAAATTAGGCCACTATTAACAGAGATATGACAAATTTCTGGTTAGGTACCCACCGTCTTTGTTGAGGGGGGAGCGTGCCTAACCAGAAAATAACCACTCTCGCAAAGTGTAATATATCATGCGGCCAATGTCCACACAGGTCAAAAGGGTTTTGTCAGATTCCTACTTCGTATTTCTGAAAGGTTTCATGAAAATCGAAAAAATCCTTGTCGTACCAACTGATCCAAACCGCTTTCACAACAACTGCTTGCGAGATTTTTACTTATACATTTCATTTCATATTTTCAAATAACATTATGAAATTTTTTAATTATTTCGTTCCTCAACTCCCCTGATATATGTACTATGTATACCGTAATATATCGACCGGTTCATTTTTTTATGATAGCATTCTCAAAATATATTGGGGAAATTACCGTAACTCATAATTTTACATTGTACTAAGAACATTTTCGGATGTACCCTAATTTTCTTACCTGGTGTTACTTCAGGTGTTAAATACTATTCCCAATACCACATTTAATAATCCCTGAAATAGTCCAGTGAAATTTAAAAAGCCCAGAAATCGCTTCCATCCGAAAAAAATGGTTTCAGACGAAATAAAAGATGCACGCGAATATTCCGCCAGCAATCAACAACACTTCAAAAACGTCCCACTGTCTCCGAACGCGTCTCAGAGTAAACATCCGAGAATCGAAGGTACAGATTCTTCCTGCAAAAAGAGAAATGCTCCCCCATCTGAAGCATATTATTGAAGAAGACTTAAAGGAGGATCTCCCTTTTTGAAAAGGAAGAACACCGGATATCATCAACGATGTATAAAAAAGGAAAACAAATGGCCTGGATTCTCTCTCCCCTATCCCCAGAACTATTCGAAAAGGGATTCGTTATGCTTTGCTGTTTTGTTAAGTCTTCTGCTTCTTCCCATCGGCTGCTTCCATCGTTAACATGCATGGCCAATCGATGGGTTTCGTTTCAAAATTAAAATGCTGATTCAGGTTGACGCGGTGGTACTTTCCCAATGAATCGACACTTTTTGAGATTTTTAACTCAGTCGCCATTTTTACGAGGGTTGAATAGGTCAGTCGTGATTGGAATTCTGTTTGAGTTGGGTCTCGGTAAGCAGTTATTTCCGAAGTTAATATTTAATTCTTGCGATTCGTCGCTTGTGTTGTTCTTGATGCGTGAGGGGGACGAATCAGGAGCAGATGGTAGTTTTGCAAACTGTTTGACTTAGGGTTTCGTTCGTCGCTCGTTAAATGTTTTATTTCTGGAAGGCGATTTTCAAAATAATCACGCTAGATTGCTTCTCCATGAGTGTGTGTTTTGTTTCATTGGCAGTTCTCTTCTCAAGGTGGAATTCAGTTAAGTTTCTGGTAACTGACTGAATTAATTTTAGATTAGTATGCAGTGCTTAGATCTTATGCATGATTCTTCATATATGGTAATAGTTTGGTTTTCCGCTGGTGAAATCGGCAATGTTAAATAAGAAACAAACGAAACTGCTCATAAGAATTACAAATCCATGACCCATTTCAATCTCCTTAGCTCCTCACGTTTCTCCTTAAGTTTCGATCTTGTACTACCAGGTTCCTACTCCATTTTGTCCTCTCAACCTGTCTAACGCAAACTTCACCTCTATTGTGCGCAGATTATTCTTGTTTTTTTTATTTAAATAAAGAAGTTGTATGTTGAAATACAAATGTTCATGAACGTTGCGAATCGGATTATGAAGAAAGATATTCACATTTATATTGTTAGGTAGGTATTTAATTAACACCGCACTGGAGCAACACATCGGGCTATTGGCGACGGTCCGGGATTAAACCCGAAGGGAAAGATCAAGGACAACACCACGTAAATTTGAACCACGGTCAGTTGACGAGGTCAACACCGCAGCTGCACTCCACTATCCAAATTCCTACACCACGCCAAAATGAAGGCATTCGAGGCCACGACAGATTTAATGTGCACCACTTTGTACACAACAGTCTGTGGTTGAATTCGAATTCGCAACTCTCCGGTTGATAATCCGTTGCTCTTCCAACCGGGCTACCGCGGCCCCCGCATGTATATTAGAGACCCTTTTGCATTCTCTCTCTGTTTTGTACTAAAGCAATGCGTATCCGGAGCGGACAGCGCCGGCCAATCAGCGACGAGAAAAGCAGTCATTCCCTCTGTCTATCACTGCTTTTGTAATCGCTGATTGGCCGGCGTGGTCCGTTGCACATCCGTGTTGCTCTAGTGAAAAACAAGCTTCACTGACACCTAGTGCTTCCAGCACTTCTTAAAAATAGGATGAATAGGATGCACCTGAGATATGTACAATGCAAATTTACCACCCGCTCACAGAGGATCATTATCTATTAACAACTGGAGGTCATAAGGTATTGGTAAGAAAAGTGCAGAGCGAATTATCCCAGAAACGCTGGTTAGTTAAGGGGCAAGGGAATATATTCCTTATTCCTAGGGTATGAGGTGCTGCACTCTGATCTTTTCCTTCGGTATTAATCCCAGACCGTCTCAAATAGTCCGTTCCTCCTGTGTGACGTAAATTCAACTAACTACCTACCCTAGGTCCTAGGGTGGTTCAGTGGATTTGCCCACTGTGCAGCGAACTGTGGATGGCACGGGATCTATAACTTACACTGTCTATATTTCTCTCTTCTGATTCAGTAGAACTTTCTTCTTGTGCTCATCTGTTTCTTAACGTCTTCTGACCTAACGATCAAATATATTCCCTTGCCCCTTAACTAACCAATCTTGTCCAAGGAAAAGAAACCTGTCTTTCTCAGGCATACAATACAGTGCCCTGTCTGAGGTCTGGAAGCTTAGAGAGTGGAGTGTCAGCTCAGGGGTTGTCTTCGTCATCTGACCGTGGTTCAAAATTACCAGGTGCTGTCCTCGGATATTTCCCTTCAGGATTGATCCCGGATCGTCGCCAATAACCTGTTGTGTTGCTCCAGTGCGACATTAATGCAACTACCCCTTAACATGTTTGCGTCTTCTTAGAACGCAACTTGCACCTTTTTTTCGCTGAAAAAAATTTAGTCACTTATTTTTTTAAAAATCGATTAGAATTAAAATAATTTCCGCTAATCTAACCCAGTATTGTAATAAATACAAGACTTTCACTGCCCACTTAAGGAGACAATGAACTTCAAAAACAAACTTGTTATTATCCGATTGTTTCGAAATTTGTGCTGACTGTTTTCTACTTCAAAGACTTCGGTCCAAAGAAATTTGGTCCCAAAATATTAAGTTGTGTGGAAGTCATACCGTAAAGGTCAGAAATTTTGATAAAAAAGCAAAAATCTATAGATGCCATACGTATTAATTTCCCATGGCAAAATTTTAATTCACAGAGTAGTTTGTGTACATATCTAAATCAAATTAACTCCATTTGGTAAATGCATCTCTCATTTGTAAAGCAAAAAATGTGTGCTAAAACACACAGTTTTCAAATAAGTAAAGGTTAAGTAACTTTTTAAACCAAAATTTCAGACTTTAGAAATTTGATTAAATTCTCATTTGGACATAGACATTATTAGACACAGGATTATCCCAAACAATTAACGTGAATGAATTCGAGACAGATGCGCAGAAAACATTTTGAAATCAGAATGTCAGAAAATCTCTATCGGAGAAAAACGTCTTTTTCCGGTAGACTTATACTTATCTACAATATCTTTGATGTTGTTTATGCAATATATGTAACTCCTCAAAAATGACTGTTTAGAAATTCTTTTTGCTATCCACAGAATTTATATCAATTGATTTTTAACGGTAAAATTTAAAACATCGATTTTGGTGATTTTGAAAGTCCACTGCCCCTTAAAAGCAGCTCGAGGACCGCATGCTCCACATTCCTGGTCTATGCTGTCATACTAAATACTATGTCTATGTATTTTGATTTAAGACGAAATGAATTGCATTGATCTCAAAAGCACATTTGTATTGAGATGAAGGATCAAAAAATGAGACAAAATGTATTGAAGGTATTGGTACTTAACTAATAATTGTAATAATTGATGCAGCAGCAGTATTTTCTTTTATACTCGATATTCTAGAATTGTTGTTCGTTCGCGCCCATTTCTTTTGCACAAATAAACGTAATTTTTCAAATAATATATTGTAAGGCCATACTCAATTGCGTAAGCTACACGTTGTTAAAAAAAGTCTCTGGACATCTGATTGGTAAACGGAAAACGTGATTTCCGGTCACATGATCGGAATTAATTATTAAAGTGCTTAGCCCACCAAATGGTTTCGACGAGATATCACGTCTCATCACGATGTTACCGATTTCTTAATAATGACACAATCAAGATCTGGTCAGTCCTTGAATCGCGGCCAAGTGTCCTTGAATTGAGGCCAAACTATAGCATCCTAAGTAAACTGTGCAGGTTGCAATTACCACATGGAAGTATGAAGAGATCACAACAGTCAAAAAACAATCTGGCAAACCACAAAAGGCTGATTGAAAGGATCGAATATCTTTAAAACGTGTGCTCAGTTAAAACGTGGTAGGATCTTCTCGTTATTCATGTGCTGTTATCATTACCAAAATGTTTAAAAACCCACAGCTGTTAGTGTTTGTATTAGAACAATTGGCACGAAGCTGTACTAGTTGTACTTCCATCACTGAAGGGCTGCATGCAAACACAAGATAATTCCAAAATTGTACAAAAACGTCCATCTGATGCAGAGCTCATTGGAATTGGTTGTTGGATCAATGGAAGTACATTTTGTGGATTGACGAATCACGTTTCACATTGTTTCAACTCTATGGTTGTTGCTGCCTATGGCAAATTAATAGTAAACGTTACCTATTGAGTATATGGTCTAATATGTTCTGTGGTCGTAACTTGATAATTAGAAGCTGTGTCTCGGGCATGAACATGAACCGTTGGCTTATATAACTGTTATCATAAATGCAAAGACGAACATGGACGTTGTTGTAGACAATTCTTTGGTACAAACATTGCTCTAGTACGAAGTAGAGGGCCATACGTAACGCACCATGTCTAGTTCCATTCAGAAGTGATTTCAAAACACAGGTGGGGAGAATATGTCCTGGTCTTCTCAGAAGTTTGATCTTAATCTAAGATGATCGACCTGAATCTGATCCCTTTGGGATGAACTCGAACATAGGTTGCGAGCAGTAGAAGATAATCGCACTACTAGTCTATTTAAACAAAGTATTTGAGAAGTTTAACTTTTATGTGTGGTACACCTATGGTTGCTAAGTTAAAATTACGAGTTCCATTTTCAATTTTCAGCTGTATCTGCCAATTTAATTTCGAACTACATGTATACATTTATTATTATTACGGCTTCATTTTACTGAAACATTTTCATTTCTTGAATTAAATGGAACAGTAAAATTAAACTTGAATGTCAGGGCTTTTTTTAATAAGCGTGTTGTAAAACCTTATTAAGCAAAACAATGAAAAGAATAAAGAATATCTGTTGAAAACATAATATATTATTTAAAAATGTTACGCTACTTCCAAAATTGTCAAATTACAATCTGTATAACTTCTTTATAATATGTGTTGAAACTAATATTAATCTGGAAAACTGAAATAAGAGCTGCATTACAAACAATTAAGTCTGATATAGCAGCTCACTTTTTAGGTTTTCTAAAACATTTCAAGACAATTCATTACAAGTACCTTAAAATAATTTTAAAAAGAAGAAAAATGAATTCAAAAACTTTTAGTACAATATGGTAAATTAATCACTTAACATATATTTCTTAATATCAATCGTACACAAATTTCAGTTTCAATGACAACTTTTTACTCTTATTTGTTACAAATTTGACTTTCGATGAATCCCTTTTTAAATGCATATAATTTCTGTGTGATATAAAAATATTTCTATTCCTACATTTTTCATTTGTTGGTGTCGCCATCTATGTTGAAAAATAAGAAATATAATACATACCTTAACTTTATTTGTTTTACAGCTTTACAGAATTAAAATAAATTCTTACTGCGCCGTCCCCCTGGCCATCAAGGAAAAAACATCTATGAGGAAGATCATCATTAGTGATTGCTAACACAATACTGTTATACGATGCTTTTTGCTCTGCATTTAAAAGACTTGCCATTTCTGTAGTTTTGTCGTTCTGCAGCAATGTCGAAATAAACATTCGGATTTTAAGGAATGTTACTTATGGAATTGGAAGATTGTACATATCGCATGAGTTGTTAACTTTGAGAATGTCGTTAACCTCTTGAAAACTCAAATTGAAGCAATGTTCCCAATCCTCAGTGTATCCAAATATTATGTCTGCAAAATCTTCCCAAAGATGTGATTTCCATTTTTCCAACGTTTGAAATGAAATTTATTTTGCATTTGATGATGAAACACAGATAGGAATGTATACAAATAAATCTTGTAGTTGTCAAGGCATACTGTAAACTGATGCTTCGTATAAATTTTTCTCCTACATTTCATCAATAGTCAAGTTCGCGAAGAACCAATAACGCCAACCGAAATAGCTATTGACTATTTTACCATTTATTTTTATCTCTATTTGTCAATTTTTACTACCGGTTTTACTAAGGTTTCATCTGTATATTTAATACAGTATGTATTCAATAAATCAGTCATTGTTATGCGTGTTTTCCAATTTTTCCAAACCTCAGTTAACAAACCTTAGTAAACAAAAGTTATCAAAATAAACTTCAAATGTCTTACAAAATGCGAAATAGACAATATATGAATGGAGTTGTGGTGACATTTGAAGGTTCTCGCTTTTATATAATATCGCTTGCCAACAGAAAAAAGGAAAAAGCATGGTCAGATAACGGAGTTCAACACCTGAGCTGGCACCCTACTCTTCAAACTTCCACACCACGCCAATGTGAGGACATTTGAGGTCACGACTCATTTAACGTGCACACACACCCCGAACAAGATGGTCTTTGGTTGGATCGAGTTTCGAATTCTCGACACGCCGGTTGTTAATACACGACTCTACCAACTGAGCTTTCGCGGCCTCACAACTAATGATAGAGACAATATAAAAAGTGATCTACGTACGCCAAAGACGATTTTGTCTTTTGTGTATTATGATAATAACGTTTCTTAATTATGAAAATGTACATTTTCTTTACAATTATTTCATCAAGAAAGTTATAAAAATCAGCTATATTCAAAAAACATCTTTCACGATCTGTCTTTAGAATGCAAGAGGAGGTTAAAATTGTAGATCTATGAAAAATATTATGAATACAATTAAAAAACTGAAAGAATTCAATGAATGCATTAAAAAATTATATGTAAGATTATACAGTTCATAAATATCAAATGTAATCAGACCATTTATTTTCCTGGAATTTTTTTTGAAGGTAAGAAAATCTTATAAATTTATCTGCGATGTCGATTCTTTTTGATAGGAATTATATTTTTTTATATATTTTACCGCATTAATTAAGTGTGTAGTTCGACTTAGTTTATAATAGTATTGTTTCTTGATACATTTTATATGATAGTTTTATTTACTGAGAAAAACATTCTATTCATCCACAATTTTAGGTTTCCATATCAGATTTCAATTTACATTCAATTAACTCAATATGGAACTAAAAACATTTGAAACAAAATAATGCCTAAATGGTAAATGTGCATACAAATATTAATAACTAAACAAATATTAATAAATATTAATAACAAATATTTATAATATAAATATTAATAATTAAAGTTATACTTTTTAGATTTCCTCTTATATATAGGAAATCAAATCATTCAAGCATTTCCCCCTTCAATAACAATAACCAACAACATTTATTAAATCAATAGATTTTTAAAATCTTATCGTTTGTAAAATATATGAGTAATATGTGACCTAAAATATTTTCTTAAATAAGAAAATCTATATATAAAACGATAGAGAACAATATTTTATTTTCAACTTTTAATTAATACATCTGTAGATTTGGTGAACGCAAATATCTTTTTGATTATATATTATCAAATTTTATCTCCATTTCATTTTTAAAAAAAGGATTCAGCGGATTTTTAATAAGAGCTCTCTTGGAATAATTCATTTATATAAACATGCATTAAAAATGTAAAGAACACTAAGCTCTGACGAAGGAAATCAGAAACAAAACAATTTGAACAGCGAAAACAAGTTTTCAATGATAAATAATAGAAAAATTATGTTATTTTATCACACCGTATTATCTGTTCAGTTCTGTAATTGAAAGGCAAAGATTGAACATCGATCATATTTATACGTTCAACTTAAATCTATTAATATCGAGTTGATCTATGAGTTAAATTGTTTATCATAAAAATGTAACATCTGGATTCACAGAAACTGATACATGTAATGTATTATGCTGAAAAAGCTTACGCGTTAAAATCCATTAAGCATTATCTTTGTAAAATCTGCTTCGTCTTTTAGGCCTATATTGAACTCCCGATTATCCTCTTTGCCCATCATCCGCAACCTTGTAGTAATAAAAGCGTTTATCGTGGTTGAAAAGCTCTTGCATTTTCGAACATATACCGTAATAAGACTTCTTTACAAATCTATTATATTCTTGATTTGATATGTGATGCACCAACCTAGTAGTGATTAATTACTATCAGTCTGAAATTAATTAACTTCCAAGGGGTTTCTACGATATATCCTGTCAATCAAGATCTGATCAATTTGCTATTGACGAGATATTACGTCATCAAGATATTGACGATTTTTTTATAGAACGTTTCGGTTTATGATGATAATCAAGGGTCAGTTCTTCTAATGACGAGATATCTCGTCCATCAAGATCTATCAGTTTTGCCAAAGACGAGATACCTCGTCAAGCCAACCACCAAGAGAGTTAATTCCTTTTAAAAAAGGCCACACTGGTAGCGCTCTGGCCCTCGGTTCGAGAAGCTCTCTGAGATTGAATCCCGATCGCATGGATTCGTACAGTTTCGGAATCCATTTTAAGCAGATCCCGGTTTAATTACCCCTCGAGGTGCAAAAAAATTACCGTAAAGCTATAAACCAACTAACATAAAAATAGGGTAGTTGAATTGACGTCACACAGGTGCAACACAATGGGCTACTGGGATTAATCCCGAAGGGAAAGACCCGAGGACACCTCGTTTTGAACCACGGTGAGATGACGAGGTCACACCTAAATTGGCACCCCACTCTCCAAACTTTCTCACCACGCCAACGTGAGAACATTTGAGACTACGACAGATTTAGTGTACCATCTCCCAAGTACACGATGGTCTTTGATTGGATCGATTTACGAACTGACAACCTTCCAGTTGCTAATCCGCTACTCTTCGCGGACTACCGCGATCTCACCTACCGCGAACTACCTCAATCGGACTACCGCGGCTCCTTTTTCAGTTGAAATTATGCCTTAATAACAAATACATCAGGCTCAACAACTTAACACGCGTACGAGCATTCTGCAGGCCAATTTATATTTTGGATCATCCACGAAATGCATCATCCGCTTTACATGGACCACCAACGGATAATCGGGAGTTGACTACAGGAAAAACAATGTATCTCAATCTTTCATCTTTCCTTTTACATGCGGAAAACATGGCGGAAACAAGATGTCATAAATATTTAATGTCGCCTTAGGCCACGCAATAAATGCATAAATGTGCAAATGCAATGGTTGAAATCATATTGAAGAATAGAACATTGCATTCTTCCCTCCCCATTACGTCTTCAAGGTTTTCTTTTAAACAAAGACCTCAACAGCTGCGGATGACGTCAAGACCACTTGTTCCTTCTGAGGATTTTATGTCGTCCAGGTTTCATATTTAGACTACGACAGGGCGGATATTTTTATTTGATTTAGACTGATGGATTTTCCTTGCATTGAAAATCGAGGAAAAGTAGTTCGTTCATAAATTGCTGGCTACAGAATCGAAAGAAATTGATTCTCCTGTTGAATTAAAGCCTAGGTGATAAGAATCTCTGAATTCTTTGTTTCTGACGCATGATCTTATAACTTGTCTGCCGAATTAATTTTTAAATAATTAAATAATCTAAAGCAAACACCTCAGTTAAAATTTTGATGAGAAGATTATTTGTACTACTGTAGAACCTCGATTATCCGAACTCCGATTCACCGAGAGTCCGTGTTATAAGAGCCGAATTTTGAGTTGGTTTTTTTAAGCTTTGAATAAAGCTTCAAATATGAGTGTGCGCACTTTGTTCTTGACTTGTTTGTTGGTGGGCAGATGGTTTATTTGTTTTATGACGCAAAATCCAAAAATAGATAAGCTGTGCCAAATGCAAGACGAAAAAATATTCAATAAATATAGATTTAAAATTTTCATATCAACAACCAGACCAAAATTAAAATCATGATAAAAACGTTTGAGAAAGCAAAATAAACATCTCAAAAGTATAAAAGTAAACTTATTAAAACATCTCATCATCAACATGGTAGTTTAACCCTCCTGGTGGTAATCTGAACGAGCTATCGCGTCATTAGCAGAACTAACCAATCTGTATGGACGAGATATCTCGTCATTAGAAAAAACTGATCAGATCTTGATCTCGTCAAATCAAAAAATTTGTAATATCTTGATGAGATATCCCGTCATTAGCAAATTTGGTCAGATCTTGATGGACGAGATATCTCGTCAAAATCACTTGGAGGGTTAAAAAGAATTGATATCAAAGAGGAAATGATGCAGTTTGCGTGTGTGACAGTACTGCGAAACAAAAGACTGTTAAGAACTTTTACAAAAGGGCGTTTAAAAGGTGTCGTCGTGTCGTCACAAAACAACACCATTAAAGACATCGCAAGTACGCCGTTTATGTCTCTATCTTTAGGCTAAATTAATTAAGATAGCAACGTCAAGGGGCAACTCCCTTGTAACTTACGGTTGGGAGAGTAATAGATTAGCAACCGGAGGGTTGCGAGTTTGAATCCAACCAAAGACCGCCGTGTACAAAAAGGGTTGGTGTACATTAAATCTATTATGGCCTAAAATGTCCTCACGTTGGTGTGGTTGGAAATTTGGAGAGTGGAGTGCCAGCTCAGGTGTGACCTCGTCATCTGACCGTGGTTCAAAATTACGTGGTGTTGTCCTCGGTTCTTTCCCTTGGGGATGTATCCCGGACCGTCGTCAATAGCCCGTTGTGTTGTTCCAGTGCGACGTTAATTAAAATACCAAATACCCCTATAACTCATTGTTCTCTCCCGTATTCTTGATGTGTTTTAGTCATTAGCAGGTCCCCGCACAAGGGAAGCCTGTAGAAGGAAAAGTGGGGGAAGCCTGTAATGAAGTGCATCGGTCTCTGAACGGTAGAAGTAGCGTGGAAGCTGTGCCTCTCCCCTCTAGTTCAGTCGGGGGAAGCATCCCCTCGTCAAATCCCTGTACTACTGTATGCCTAGTACTACTGTAATCTACTGTATGCCATGGTATATATTTATTGTGATAATTTTACAATAAATCTATACGTGAATTACTTACCTTTTTTAAACTCTTGTAAGATTCCTTAACTGTATTCTGTTTCTCAGCCTTTCTCGCCATTTGGACAAAGTACGCTCACTCGTGCTAAAAGTTTTATTTAAAACAATTTTAGAAAAATCAGTATCAAATTAGGCTCGGATAACAAGGACATTCGATTAATCGGAGCTCAGATAATATATTACCCCTGGGTCCAGTATTGCCCCCTAGATTCCTTCTGACACAATAGGAGAGGTAGCTCCCACTTTGAGGAACTTTGATCATGGTTTCCCAAAGAGGAACTCTATCACCTCTGTAGGTCCACCTAGATTCCATCAATAAATAAGGGACATGGAGGACCAAGAGTGGGCAGTAAAATTATAAAAAATATTGTTGCCGAAGATGTTTTAATCAAACGCGTATTCTCTTGACTGTACAGACACACTCATTACAGTGATACACTGTCTCGAGAATAGTAAAATGCAAGTTAAAACTGATCGATGTAAAACCAAGGCTAGTAGTTGTAATAAGGGTGTTAGTATGTATTTTAGTAAACGTCTTACTTACACAGGATCTTACTGCCTGCAACGACAGGAATCTGTGCATGTCAGGTCAAATTTACTGTACAATCTTATAAGTTCGTGAGAAGACTTAAATCACTTAAAACATTATAGTCCCAGCTACACTTGCAATTTATTAGTAGTTGAGAGTGAGATAGTTTTGCTCTGAGAGACAGTCGAAGAAAATTGTCTTTGAAAAGGGAGCGTTGAGCCAAAAATGTTAGGGAAACTGCTCTAGATAAATAATAAGGCATAAGAGAGCCGCCAACAATAAAAAACTTTTTTATCCTTCGCCCGTCTCCGGCCTCTGTCGACGAGCAGTCATGTGAAGTTCTGAAGTGAAAAAAATTTGGCTTAAAAACACTATCAACAATATTTTCAATTCTATTGACAGGAATTTTAGGGCAAACCTTGAGGTCTCCAGTCATTTCGTCGAGTTCGCAAAGGGGACATGTAGTTGATCTCAACTCCAATGCAGTGTAAATGCTTTTGTAGGTAGTCATGTCCAGTAAGAAGTTGAAAGTTAGTTTTTTAACACAGTACCCTTCAAAAGGTTATGTGTTTTTGTATGTAGACACACTTGACTTTACTGGTCGTTGTTTCGACGAGGTATCCCGTCATTGGCAAAACTGGGTCTTGAAGGACAAGATATGTTGTCATTAGAAGAAAACTAGCCAGATCTTGATCTCATCATCATCGAAAAAATGTAGATTACGATATATCTCGGCATTAGCAGAATTGGTCAGAACATCATGGACGAGATATCTCGGGAAAACCACTTGGAGGATTGACAAAATGATGATAACTAGAATGATTGAAATCTTATAGTTTATTAACTCTAAACTCATTTTAAATCTGAACTCAAATTCTTGATTTCCCATTCCTACAACCACCTCTTCTCAGCAGGTAGCCCAGTTGGAAGAGCAATGGATTAGAAACCGGAGGATTGCGAGTTCGAAACTCGGTCGAGCCAAAGACCGGGGGCTGGTGCACGTTAGATCTGACATGGTCTCAAATGTCCTCACGTTGGCGTGGTGTGGAAGTTTGGAGAGTGGGGTACCAGCTCAGGTGTTGTTCTTGTCATCCAACAGTGGTTCAAAATTACGAGGCGTTGTCCTCGGTTCTTTCCCTTAAGGATTGATCCCGGACCGTCGCCAATAACCCGTTGTCTTGCTCCAGTGCGATGTTAATTAACTACTTACCTAAATACCTCATTGCAGCATTAACTTAGGCTAGCACACCACAATCGTATTCAATTACTCACCCCCTGCAGAACTGAGGTACAGTATCAGTGACGTAACGTATTCAACCCAGCATGTGTTAAACTTAATTAAGACTCTATGTATGTATAAATCGTCTCCCTCACCTCTTGGACTAATGTGAGGTCAAGCACGAAACTCTATACGTTCGTTAACGCAAGCGTTTTAATGAACCCTGTCATCAGATCGCTGATTAGCCCCTTCTCAATGACGCAGCTGCAGGGAATCGTGTGATTGGCTGCGAATGAAATAAATTGTAATGAATGCAATTATTACATTCGGTAATAATCGAGTGTCGTTTGACAATCTGTCGAGTCAAAATTAAAATAACTCGATCTCAGTACATTTGGACTCTCAACGACAGCTGTCGGAGTCGATTCATTTGTCATTTGGCACAGCTTGTTTATTGAAGTTGACGAAGAATAACCATTGATAAGGCATGCTGCGATACGGTTCTATTCTTTACGAATAAGACATCGGTTTTACGTCTGTACTCTTACGACTTTTTAACGAATTCCTTTTTTGGATGGAATTTTACATTCGCCCACGTGGTACACAAGACTCAGTTTTATTTTTAACTTCTCTCAATCATAATTCCAACAATAGAATAATGGGCGGCTTCGCATTCTTTTCAAACATTCCTGAGTGAAATGTTTATTTCATGGATTTTCTTCCAAGACATGATAGAGACAAACTATTCTATATATAATTATAAAAGTGTAGGAAATGTTCTATAATACATCTAGGGGTATATAATACATTTTCTCTGTGAATGATTTTTCTTTTGTGCTTTAAAACAAACTCTCATTTATTTTTAACTAGCTGAATTACCCGGCGTTGCTCGGGTTGAAATGGTTAAAAGTTGCTTGAAAAGTGAATTAGAATAATCACTTTTCTTTCACAGAAAAATGCAATAATTTAAGTTGTATTGAAAATAATTTTTAACTTTTTCATAGCTTCTACAATATACTTCGGACGCAAGTATATAGATTTAATTCCTGAATATATTGCAATATGTATACGATTAAGACATAAATTCAAACAGAAACGAAATTCCGACGAAAAAATGCGTTCCACAAAGTTTTATAAAAAAAGTAAACATTAATTCTGGTGCTGCCAGATACAAAAGCGTAGCAAAATTACGCTTTTATGATCAATGAGTTTTTCGTTTGTGCTTTTCGGAATAACGGTGCTTGGGTTAGAAATAAATGTAATCGGTGTAGACAAATTAAACTGAATAGATAAAATTTTCTCAAAAAGCAGAAGGTCGATTTTACAGAATTTTTCAGAAAGAAAATCACTGCTTTCAACGGAGGATTCACATGTATCTATACCGGACATTTAAAAATGTTACACGCCTTACGTAAAAAGCCTTGTGAAACAGAATTCTACAAATCATTACGTATTCAATAAATTTTTTAAGGAAAGTTGATCGAAATATACACCAACTTTCCTTGAAAATAATCCTTGAACTCTTGAAAACCTTTCCTTGAATTTCCTTGCAAACATAAATATTTTAAAATATTCTTTCCCTTCATCAATAAAATATCTATAATTTATTTACATCATGGGAAGAACTAAAAAGTCAGTTCAAACATAAATACTGTAATTTAATTTGTTTCGGAAAAAATTGTTTTTCGATCAACACTGGTAAAGCAACCATCGCTGCCTAAAGCAATCAATCTATGCTCAATGCTATTTCTATTGCGATTTCGAATAATTTTTATCCCCCCAGGGCCAATAGAACGGGGGTTATGAGTTAGCCTATGCTGACTGCAGTGTTCTAAAGTATAAGTGTACCAAATTTGGTGTAGATTGGTCAAACATAGATTTGTATAGAAAATATACACACACACATACACACACACATCCTATTTTATATATATAGATTACATCGAACTATGAACTCAAATGGCATCATTGCGTAGAAATAATTATAATATCGAAGCAAGAAAACTCAAAGGTTTATTTCGAAATAAAAGAAACACAGTGTAAAAGAGGTAAGATAAGTTAGTTAATTAACGTTGCACTGGAGCAACACAACGGGCTATTGGCGACGGTCCGGGATACATCCCCAAGGGAAAGAACCGAGGACAACACCACGTAATTTTGAATCACGGTCAGATGACGAGGACCTGAGTTGTCACATCACTCTCCAAACTTCCACACCACGCCAAAGTGAGGACATTTGAAGCCACGACGGCGTAAAAGAAGTAGTGGAATGATAAGTAATAATTGATATTATATGAAAGACATTTTCTGTCAAGCTAAATACAGGTAGCGATAATGTCTCGAGGCTATACATATTTCCTGTACGTGTTCTGAACATGACGTCACTTGGTTTGTCCGAGGCCATCGTGAAGGAACGGGCCAGTACCTGAGGTGCTGCGGTCGCTTTTACGTCACGAAATGTGGGCTATCGTTCCTGTTTGTTCTCGCAGACATGCATCCTCTTGAAACCTACAAATGTTTCTTCGGATTATAAATTGATAATATTCAGACCGTTCCTGAACGGTATGATGGATGTAAATAGTAAAAAAAGAAGAAAAAAAGGGGGAGGCATCTTCTCTTCTGACTTTCCGGTATATGAGTGATACTTACTTTTATGAGGATTCATTAGGCGTTTTTCATTGTTAATGTAGTAAGCATAAATGATACAGAAAGGATCACATGCCATCTCGATAAGAGCTTCAATAGAAAGAACATTTTCAAGAGGAAATGTCCCCAAGCCCATCCCTCCCAGCAGTGATTAGGGGCGCGTAAGTACCGGATGATCTTAACTATTTCAATCTAAAATGTAAGATCGTTTCGTTTTCCAGTCCTAAAGATTCCTGCTGTGTTAATGTCGGCATGAATTTATTACTACACAGGTGAAAAGATGTTACTCATTATAGTAACAAATAGATTGTAAAGGAGAGTTCAATCTAAAAGCTATACTAATGATTATTACATTTGAAGACGTTAAATGACTATAAACCATTATAGTCATTTAGTCTAACTTAAACTAAGTCGAGCTCTTTTCAGCACCGAAAAATGTACTAGGAACCTAAAAATGATTTATCCTCACTCATACGTTGTAATTATCCCGTTGATTATCCAAACCTGCCCCCATTACTTTAAGTACATATTTATCCCCCTGGTTTGTACCATAGCTGGAGTCTGTTCTCATCTAGTTCAGTTTCACTGACAGTTTTTTTTTCTCAATTGTACGTTTATTTTTTAACAGTTCGAATTTTTTGGTTCTCGATTATTTCTCGCGGGTTAAAAGGTAAGCTTTACTTACTTTAATATATTTCATACTACCATTTAATGATTCTGTTTGTAAGTCCAGACCGATAGCTTAGAGGCTCGCTTCGGACAATATTGTCAAATAATTGGGTCAATAACAATGTTTCCATACGCCAAGTGCTAGAATGAGAACGTAAACTGAAAATTTTAAGTCTGATAAAACTACAATCAAAAAGCAGTGGTAGCTTCCAAATAAAAGACTGATTTTAGGGATTCAGATGTAACATACCTTTAACTAACATACCAGATCTGTTTGAGGAAATCTTTTACAGCTGTAATAATGTTAATGTTTCAGATGATATTCTGCCGGTTCTAGTATATATATCTGGTTATGTTGCCTAAAAAGTGCATCATGAACTGAATTGTGAGATGTGCTGTTCGATCTTGTCAATTGAAAAAGAACGAATTTATGAATGTTCGCGCGCGCGGAAGAGTTTATTCACCAATATTTAAAATTAAGTGATGGGGTGCCTTAAATGGCCTAAGGAATTTACAGTACCACTGATTGTTTGTACGTATCATATTTTTAATGAATTAATTAATGAGCAGTATGAAGACTTTCTGCCACAAATTTCAGAAAAGATTGGTTGAACTAACTCTACTTATGATAGGATAATCAATAGGATAGGATAGGATCTTGAAAGAAATATCTGTAGAGTACCACATCTGTAAAATGCCACAAAAATTTATCGTCAGAAAATGTGTGTGCATAATAGCAAACATTTTACTTAATAATTATGCAAAATATGACCTGCTGAAAAAGAGGCAAAATAGAAAAACTTGTAATATTTAAAAATTAAAAACGTTGTGTGGGTTATAACCTATGACTAAAGAAAAATAAAAGTTTTTAGAGGTCATAACCTGACAACGTTTGAGATTATAATTTAAATTAATGTATTACATTATCATCACGAATATCTATAACTATTATTTTAAAAAAGATTGTTATCAGCTTACAATTTAACTTCAAAAAATTGGTTTTGGTCTATTTAAAATTCCTGCTACTTCTTAAATTTCAATAAAGATTCCTTTTTCTTCACCTTTAGAATGTTTTGCTGAAAATTGTGTGTAATCTGATTTTCTACAAATTTTGGATTAATTTCAATGATTCACATGCATTAGCTATTGAAAAATTGATAATTTTTTTATTTCCTTACATTTGTAAATCTATAATACACTATAATAAATATATTGATTTCTTATTGTAAAAACTGTTATATTAAAATGTTACTTTACGCACTTCAGAGAGGAAATTAAATAAAAGGAGATGATAATTGTTGAGAAAGAAAATTTAAAAGTTGCTTATAAAGTAAAAATAGAATTTGTAGGCATATTTTCTTTAATTAAAATATATTTTCATCGGAAAAAGAATTATACTTTGACAGGCTACCACCTTTATATACTGAAAATTCCTTAAAATTTAATTTTAGAAATTTCATTCGCCTCAAACAAACACAATTTTGTTAAACATCTTTAGTCTGAAAGAAATTTCAGATCACTATTTGATTTACAGAGAAAGTCTCTTGGGTTTATTAAGCGAACAGTCAAATCAATAATTATCAATAAAAAGTGAACAATCAGAAATACAAGTTTTAACTATTGTAAAAGATTACTTACAAATCACATTATAAGAACTGATTTGTTTCATTCTTTATATAAATAGAACTACAGTTTATTACTATTTTTTATGCTGTCAAGTTATCCAAAAATTTATTTGTTTAATTTCGTAATTTATCCTAAAAATAAGTATTACATAAATCAAGACAATGAATACTATTAAATAGGAAATATTTTGGCTACATTTACTTCAATTTGAATTTTACAGGAAAGAAGGAAAATATTCCCACTAGTCACATAAGCATGGCCATTGAAGTCTTAAATTGATCGATAATTACTGAATGACTCCTTTAAAACTGCTTCTATTCGCTCCAAAATTCAGCACACTTATTTCTAAAGGCCAAAACTCTAATGTAAGACAAATATTCAATATTTTAACGAATTATATGGTACTGGGACCTCTTAACGAAAATTGCTCTAAACACTTTGTTAATCCCGGAAATATAAAGGAACGAATATTTTTGTGCGTGAAAATTAATCCGAAATTAACAAAGAAAAGGATACGCTGTGTTTGTTTCAAATCTTGGAAAAATGGATGGATGGATTTGCTTATATCGAGAATTTACTATCTATTTCCGTCTGATCACGTACTCTTCGCTTGCTAATTCTTCTCTCCAATGGCCCCAATTTCGTGACGTCACAGAAGCTGCACTCAGGCCCGTCCCTTCACGATGACCCCGGTTTGTCTTTCGAATACAATAACAGCACTTCACCAGTAAAAATTCCACAGAATGAAGTCTGAATTGTTGTATGATAGTTGAATGGTCAGCGCCAGTTAGATTAAACGCCAAACGTTGCCAAAGCGGCGATAAATTCCATTTTAAGGTAACACCAATGTGTATCATGCTAAAGCATATGTACAGTCGCGGTAAAAACGAACCACCCCTCTTCATTCGAGCAATTTTGACAGTAGAGAAAATTCAAAGATGGCCTTTGACAGCAACTAAAGTTTTCTATAAATTGAAATGCATAAAATTTGCATAAGGGGCCGTCTTTATATTAAATTAAGCACCAAATTCATATTTTTCAATGGAAACCCCCTATTTTGACACACACTTTCAAATCTATATCAAAATTCAACTTCAGATACCAAATTGCATGTCATTAGATTTCACCGTTTCGAAGGTATGAGTACAGAAAGATATATTTCTATAGCGCTGATATTTTATACCATGTTACTGTTAAACTACCCAAACAAAATGCATCTAATATTTTATTTTAAAATAGGTTTCAGTATGCAGTCATAATTATTAAATTAATGTGTTCGAAAAAATTGTGAATTGGAACCTTACTGTATTTTGATAGGAATCGATTCACAAGGAATTATAATATGACCATGCAAAATTTCAGCTCATTCCAATAGTTAGTTTTTGAGTTACATTAAATGTTCCTCATTTTGGCGATTTTAGGGGGCAACCAAAAGTTTAAATAACATTTAAAAAACCTAAGGAATGTTTAAATTTTTGAAAAATGATTAGAAATTTAATTATGTAACCTAAAATACAATGCCTTTTACCAGTTATATGTCGTATATATGAACTCTACTAATCAATGATCAATTGAATGACTCACTCTATTTCACTTTTTGGATGATCGGAATATCAGTTCGATTGTATTAAATAATTGTAAGTAGGCTTTATGGTTGCATACATGGAGATGAACGCTAATTAAAAATTAACATTTATTAAGAACACTAAAGATGATACAAAATTATACGGAACATCTATCAACAGTTTTTCCGTTTCGAATTGTTCTCAATTCCAAAATCCTTCTTTTATCACATTTTAATCATGGTTACAATTCACAATATTATCGTTTAAGCTCATATAATAATCTCTCGGATCGTTTGCACTTGCATGATAAATATAAAATGATTTTCGAATCGTTTTCACTTGTATAATGAATGTAACAATCCTCGGATCGTTTGCACGCGCTGCCAAATACGTTTGAAGTAGGATTCAAATTTGAAATTCGGGTAACTATAACTACAGTTAAACTCCATCTACGAATAGCGATTTTCAATGGGGAGTGGATCCCTCAAATTAACAGAACATTGATTATCTCCGTTTATAAAGACAGTAAAATCATGAAATTTCATATTAAGACTAATTTAACCATGTAAAATCTGATTAAGTCATCAAAACAGGGTATTTTATTGGAAATTTTGTTGTTTGTGCAAAATTTTATATGAAGACGGCCCCTTATGCAATTTTTCTGCAATTGAATTGGTAGAGGACGTTATTCCCTATCGAATGATACCTTTGAATTTTCCCTACTATGAATAGTACTCGAAATAAAGAGGTGGTTCGTCTTTTTACCACGTCTGGACCAAAGTCCATCGTGTACTTTGGAGCTGGTGAACGTTAAATCTACCGTGCCTCAAATCTTCTCACGTTTTCCAAGGGTAGAAGTTTGGAAAGTGGGGGTGCTAGCTCAGGTGTGATCTTGTCCTCTGACCGTGGTTCAGAATTACGAAGTGTTGTCCTCGATCTTTCCCTTCGGGATTGATCCCGGACCGCAGTCTGTTGTGTTCCTCCAGTGCGACGTTAATTCAACTACCAACCTACCTACCTAATCTCGAAAATTTGAGTACGAAGCATATTAGTGATAGATAAAACAATATAAATGGTAGCAATAATTATCGATTCAAAATTCCATAACTATATTACTATCTAGAATAACAGGTTGGATTGGATTGGATGTTGGGGTTTTATGGCGCAAGGTCCAAAAGCGGACAAGCTCCGCCAAACATAAGACAGAATATGACCCAATAAAAGCAAAAGACATTTAAAAAACCAAGTCCATGACAAAGACAAAAGGTAGATTTAAAACATTATAGATGAGAATAAAAGATATGTATATAGATGAGAATAACACTATTCAAACAAGTCAGATAATAAAACAAGATCATCGTCTGCAGCATAACTAATGAAACTGAAGAACTTAATTTACATGTATAAAATTTTGATTGTGAAATTTAAAAGATGGGAAAAAATTAGATGAGGTTTAAAAGACTAACTGTATGTAAAAACGTGTAAAGGTTTGAATGGGGATTTTCCCCCAATCAAATCTCGCAGATCTAAAATTGTGCTTTTAAAAAATCTGATTCGTTGATGATTAAAAACGGGACAGACAATTGAAATCTGAAAAACAAAAAATGGAGTAGAACATGAGATGCAAACAGGTGCACTTTATCCTAATAAAAGATGAAGATGTGTGAAGCGTGTGAGTCCAGAGTAGTGTGTATGCGAAGGCGGACAGTTTGACATCCGTTCACTGCAGACACTGGCCACTGATGAATGATGGATTTTAAGGAATGCTATTTGTCGGTAACTTGCAAATGAATAACAGGTTGGAGTAACTAAGAAGTTACTACAAATCTCTATTTTAGGAGCTATTTTTAACTTGCTTAGTATAAAGGTTGCTTAGTATCTTATCAGGATTTGTCAGCACAATAGAGTAAGATTAAAATCTGACAGTCGCTGCGATCGACACTACCTCTTTCTTCGATAAGAAATAACTCAAAGTAGCAGTGCGTCTTTTTAAGTTTCTTAGGAACTCATAAAATTCCCTCAGCATAACGAGATTTCCGAGAAGTACACTGACCGTGGTTCAAAATTACGTGGTGTTGTCCTCGGATCTTTTCCTCCGGGGGATGATCCCGGACCGTCGCCAATAGCCCGTTGTGTTGCTCCAGTGCGACGTTAAGTAAATACCTACCGAGAAGTACACCATTGCTTTTCCCTACAACACATGCTATTGGTTGAAAAATCTTATAAAGAATATTCCATTGGTCAAGATAGACAAAACTATATTACTATAACCATGCAAGAAAGAGAATACAGATTACAGAGCAGGTACATGCATGAATGACCTTTAGAGGTTTAAACTTCACATTTAAAGCTTAAATTGCAAGTATTCAATTTAAACTAATGATGATTTTCTTTTTTCCGGTGAAAAAATCTATGTTATATTTTTTGCGCTTTATTCTTGGGTTCTTAAGAACATGGTGCCACGGTAGCACAGTTTGAAGAGCACCGGATTAGCAACCGGAGGGTTGCAAGTTCGAAACTCAGTCCAGTTTAAGACCGTTGTGTACACGGGGCTGGTGCACGTTAAATCTGTCGTGGCCTCAAATGTCCTTACGTTTACGTGGTGCGGAAGTTTGGAGAGTGGGGTGCCAGCTCAGGTGTTGTTCTCGTCCTTTGACAGTGGTTCAAAATTACGAGGCGTTGTCTTTGGATCTTTCCTTTGGGATTGATCCCGAACCTTCACCAATAGCCCGTTGTGTTGTTCCAGTGGGACGTTTATTAACTACCTACCTTAAGAACATGTGTGCCAAATTTCGAAATTTGCAAAATTGGCCCAGTTATAAGTTTAATATTTAATTTTAATATTTAATATTAAAGTTTAAATTATTAGTTGGAAATCATTCAACCAGTGACCACAGAACTTCGCGCGGCGTTTTAGTCGAGTAGGATTAGCAAGCGTAATTGAAAATGATTTTTAAAAAATTGCATATACCTGAAATAATAAATATAGGCGTACCAAGTTTGGAATTATTTGACTTCATAGTTTCTTCAGTAAAAATTCCCAAAAGGCGTCAAATTTAGGAAAAAAAGAGAATCCCCTTAAATTAAAAAATCATCAATCAAAGGAACATTTTCTTAACACTTATGTGCTGATGTGGAGTCAAAATAACTCCATCGATATTTTGCTATTTTGCCTTTGCTAGACTCCATTTAAAGTTTATTTTGGAAACGTGTGATGTTTTAGAAATCATTTAATTCTAGATAAAGCTTAAAAAAGGTTAGGAAAATCATAGCTAAAAATCTTTATTGAACGCATCACGTGTTGAGATACATACTAGGTATCCATATTTTCGAACAAAGAGGATTAACTATAAGGTACACTTTTTATTGGTTAATATCACTGCATGTGAAAATATGAAATAGTAGTACTGCAAATCAAGTTATGACCAAAATTGTTTCTAAGTGTTTAGAAATTTTGTTAGAAATGAAAATAACACACTTTAAAAACATTATTTTGAAATAAAAACAAAACAATTGCGAATTAAAAGTCATTCTTTTAAAATTCTTTTAGCTCCATAAGCATTTGCATCTCTACATCTAAGAGGATCATATATCAAAAATTACTTCATAACTTCTTCCATTGCCTGATATCTTGGAAACGTCTTTGTTTCGGGAAGCAATCTAAAGAATAAACAAAATATCCATTAATATAAATAATTTTAATAAGAATGACATCGAGCAAAATTTATCTTAAATGTTAGTATATAATCTAGAACAGGAGAAATTTGTAATTTACACACAACCAATTTATCTTAGGTGTAGTGGCATCAAAAGGAAGGGAGCCCTGGGGCCCAAGCCCCCTGGAAATTTTGGGGTTTCTTGTTTTCATATCTCTATTTAACTCAAATGTTATATATGCACAGGGTCCATTTGTGATATTCTTTAAATAATATAACAGTTATAAGTAAACTGTTAATAGTTGATTGAAATAGTCTCACTAACATAATCTCACATATCCAAATAGTATAGGGACCGTCGTGGCTCAGTGGGTATGCCCACTGCGCTAGCAACCTTTGATGTATTTCTCTCTTCTGTGTCATCTGTGTCAGTAAAACTTTTATTGTGTGTATATTACTTGATATTGTATGTCTTGTGTTTGGCGCAGCATGGTCAAACATGGCCCTAGCGCCATAAAACCTCAACAAATCAACCAAATAATATATCTAATCATCTCTTTAGAAATGGCATAAAAATAAAAAAACTACTTTCTAGAAACAAATTTGAATATTGATTAATATCATTTAATTGCCATGATAAATGTTGGTCGTTGACAAAAAAATTTTAATTTATTTCTATCCATTCATTGAAATCCTCATCTATTCATTCGTTCATTTAAATGATTTCTATACTTGGAACAACTCAGATTGGTCTTTGTTATAATACTTACAGTAATCCCTGACTTTAAAATTTAGTCGGGTAAGTAAATATACAGTAAGATAGATTTTAACTAAACCTTTAATAAGGTTCAGATCTTTATTTGGCTAAAAATAATTTTTATTTTTCTTCTAAATAATTCTTCTCATCTATATTTGGCATAATAATAAATAACCTTAGCTCCCTCTCAAATGCAATACCGGCTACTCTACTGAATCTGAATACTTGGAACACTCGAAATACGAAGTTCATATTAATGAAAAATAATTCTCAACAATTTTACGACATGCTTTTGAAATATTAGATTGAAAAATCTGAATTTAAATGATCGAAAGGAAATGCGTTTTGTATTTTTATACTTTGTTTTATATTTTTGAAAAGAAACGTAAAATTAAACATAAATTTAGTTTGATTTTCTGGAAAAATTGCGAGATTTTTCTAGATTAGTAATTTTATTCTCATACAAACATAGGTAGTATATATATTTAAGAAAAGGACAAACATTCCTTCTAAATTCAAACCTAAATGTGTAATGAAAGTATTAAGAAATCAGAAACAGAAAAAGTATTCAAGAGTGTGAGATTTTACATATACTTTTTGAAAAATTAACATGAAATATGAGGTCACTTAAATAAAAATATACAATTACAAATAAAAATACAAAAAAATGTATACAAATAAATATAAATATTGTAAAAATAGATTACAACAATTTTCATAAGTAATTTTAAAATGAAGAAATTATATTTAAATGACGCATTTTACAGCTAAACTGTTCGTTAATATTTCATTCTCACAAATTTTAACAATAGCAGGATTGCGTAGCTGAAGTTCGGGCCTTTAGGTCTTAAACAGAACAAATAGTGTTAGGTGGTTCCCCCCAATCTTAATAGCATCTTAATAAGGCTCCTATTGTCAACAATTTTCTTTCTAAAGGAAAACAAATTGAATATTGCTGCTAATACAATTTTTGTAGCAAGCACATGTTTTATCTCTAACAATCAAATTTACTCAGCGGGGAATTTAAGTAAATTTTCTTCGTCTGTTTTACAGGTACTCTTTCAAGAAGCTTCCCACGTTAATGAGGTTTGACCTTTTTATAAAAATATAAAAGATTTACTTGCGATGTCTTTTTGGTGTTGTTTTGTTACGACGTGATCTTAAAAAATAGAATAACTTCTTGTAGTACGCAGTTGCATCGATCGGTTAGTAAATTAGCAGTGTTTTGTATTATTTTCTTAACTTTTTGTTGAACCGTGAGGAACCGTTGCATTGCTCAACATTAACTGGCGTCCCCATTAAGATTTTTAAAAGCATTTGATTTACTTTGATATTAATTTCGATTAAATGGATCATAAATGTGAATGTAAATTCAGAAAAACCATAAGGTAGTGCCTTTAAATAGTCCACAATTGAAGCACCTGATCTTGTTAAGAAGGCTTTGCCAGTATCTTGCAATGTTTTAGAAGAACTGCTAAGCTGGAACAAGAACAAGATACAATTTTACAGTTGCTGCTGGACGACGATGAAGCATATCTAAACAACGAAATAGAGGTAGCTGAAAGTTATCAAATTAAATTTCTTGATACCAAGGTAAGTCACCGTCACATTTTAAAGGTTCCTAGATTTGATAAAGAAATCATTTATAAAAATGTTGCAAAACAAAATTTACAGAAATTTAAGCTTCCGAAACTTGAACTTTGAAAATTGGCGAAGAGCAGAAAAATCTATTAATTTGGCTACTTTATCTCTGTCCAAAGATATTCTAACAAACTTTAAAGTGATATTGTTCTATCTTTTACACTTAAAAGGACATTGTTCTTCCTTTAAATTTTTTTACCTTAAAGGAATAATGTCCTTTTAAGTACAAAATATTTTGAACTTAAAAGGACATTGTTCTTCCTTTAAATTTTTTTACCTTAAAGGAATAATGTCCTTTTAAGTACAAAATATTTTGAACTTAAAAGGACATAGTTCTTCCTTATACGTTCGAGTTGTGATCGATACAGGTGTATACAAATCCTATATTCTATAGAGTACTGCTTCCAAAATTAATTTAGAGCCTTTACTACAGGAAGAAATTGCTCACTTTTTGGTGGTAAAAGGAAAATCCAATAAAAACATGATTGTTATAAGGTCCACGGAAAGGTTGGACGGCAAGTACCTTTAAAAGTTTGATGTTCTCGATCAATCTGTCATTTCTTAACATTTTCACTGTGAAGTCTGGACCTTGGATAGAAGAATTAAAATCAATGAATACTTCTATAAGTGATGTTGAAGACAATCCAGGACCAATCGAGATTTTAATCGGTGCTGATGTTGCTGGAAGACTATTGACGGGACAGCGAAGAGATCTTTCATGTGGATTAGTCGCCGTTGAAACTGAATTAGGATGGACTTTAATGAGAAAACTTCCCTTTGAAACTTATGAGGGAAATTCAACGATGGTAGTAATATCGATGTTTGTGAAAGCTATCTCTGGAGTTACTGACCTCTGGAGTTTATATGGCATTGGTACAACAGATCCTATTTCAAAAAAAGTCCAATGAAACAGAGTTTCAAGCCAAATTTCAATTTCAAGAATCTATTTCAATCAATGAAGAAGAACGTTGTGATGTTTCTTTACCCTGGGCAGACAATCATCTTCACATTCCTATATCCCAGAACTCGGTCTTAAAAAGAGTATATCCACAACTCGAAAACTTCATTCCAAAAATTTCTTTACGAGATATGATAAAGTTTGTATAGATTGGCAAGTCCTCGGAATAATTGAGGAGGTACCATCAGGAGAAATGATTGACTACTGACATTAGATGCCATTCAAACCCGTAGTAAAAGAAAACAGTAGTCCCAGAGTTTGAAGCTTCTGCAAAATGTAAATACCAATCTTCTTTAAAACAATGTTTCCTGGAAGCTAGATGGAGGTAGGGTCCTGCATGACTTATGAATATTCGACAGAGTCGCCTTCTTCGGCAGTAGTCTACAATGATAAATACAATTTGTAGAAAACTGTTGTGACTGAAGTTAATACAGTCACTGGATGTTTAATGAATCTGGCAATAATTTGCGAATGATGTGAATCACCTAATTAAAAAGAAAATAATCCTTGCAAGTTCCATGGAGATCGTTGTCATTTTCGATATTTTTTAAAAATAGTATGAAAAAATGGCAGGCATGCTGGCTTACGAAGTTTATTGACAATTGCAAGAAGCCTAAATGAGTGAGTAATTCTGGGAAGAAAATATCTCTAGGCTTATTCGTTAGCACACCGCTTCGACACAATTGTAAGGCCTATATGTGATCATCGTCATCCTGTTTCATTGATATGCAGCCTGTCCCGCGACGAAAGAAAATACGGCTCCTCACACACGGGTTGGACAAGTGATGAAAGGGACAGTGGACTTATAGAATTTCCAAAATCTATCGAAATATCGATTTTTTAATTTTCGCGTTAAAAATTAATTGACATCAAACTTTGTTGATAGCAAAAAGAGTTTTTGAACTACAATCATTTTTTATACAGTTACATATACAACACAAACTATATAATAGATAAGTACTATATCAAGTCTACAACAAAAAAAGGTGTTTTCTCCCTATTGAGAATTTTTTATTTCAAAATTTTCACTGCTCATCCGGTTTTAGTTGATTTCCTTGAAATTTTTTGTTTATGATACTTGTCGTCAGTTGTATACATCTAAGTGCAAACGAAAAATGCATCATGTTTACAAATTTTGAAATTGTGTTTTAAAATGTTGTTTAACCTATGTCTTTTTTTTTGCAAATTTTAGATGTTAAAAAACAAGTTTTTTGGGTTTTTTGTTTTGTAAGAAAGCGATGCACTTCTTAAATGGAGTTAATTTGACTTATATGTACATAAACTATTACGTGAATTAAAATTTTGATTGTACATGGAAAATTAATGCACAGGGGATTTGCTTTTTTATCAAAATTTCTAACGACGTTTCTAATAACTTCCATACAATTTAATATTTTGAGACCAAACATTTTTTTTCGGTTTTGTAGAAAATAAACAGTCTGCAAATTTTATAATAATCAGTTAACTGCAAAAAAGTTTATTTTGAAAGTTCACATGTCTCTTTTAAAGCTGGACTTGCAAATGTTACTGTCCGAACTTTTATTAATAGCCGGATGTTTTGCTCCAGTGCTTCGTAAATTCAATTACCTACCAACCGAATGTTCAAATTTTATTCCATGTACAGTTTTCGATCAACTCAAGGTGGTAGAATGTTAAATATTGTTTTGTTAATATTTTTATTGCACTGATGGCAGCCCGTTTTATCACGTTCATGTTTCTTGACATTTATTTTTTAGAATAGAATAACTTCTTGTAGTACACATCAATTGCTTATTAACCTAGCAGTGTTTTGTATTGTTTTCTAAATTTTCCATCGAACCTGAGAACAACAAATTGAAAGTTTCGATTCCTGTAACAACCCTGAATTGTATTGGGTCGGTGCGAATGAGATGTCCGGAAAATGACCATCACACTTCGATGGCGATAACTGAAAAATACCCAGTACCTGACCTACTCAAAATAATCTCCCTCTGAATTGACACTGTTGCCACTTGTCTGACAAGGCCATGATCCCGGAACGAAAAAAGTCTTGTGGCTCGGATGCTAAGAAGTCTACAACTGCACGGTGAACCTCCGTATCTTGGGTGATCCGTTTGACAGTCAGAAAGCGATCCAGGTGATGAAACAGATGAAAATCTGTAGGTGACAAGTCAGGGGAATAGGGGATAAGGCATCGCTTCATAGCCCAACTCACGTAGTGTCAACATCGTCCGTTGTGTGACATGAGGACGGGCGTTATCTTGTAAGAGGAGAACGCCATACCTGTTTACCAAAGCCGGTTGTTTCACCATCAATTTCCGGTGCATCTGTCATAGTTCATCATAATATCGTTCTAAAGTGATGGTTTGGCCACTTGGCAGGAAACTGCGATGAATTATTCCAGCTGTAGACCACCATACAAGAAGCATGACCTTATTGGGATGTAAGGGTGACTTGGGATGGCATCCAGGAGGATGTACTTTGCTCAACCATTGTGCAGATCGTTTCCGATTTCATAAAGGAACCATCTAAGTAACGAAATCTTCTTGAGAGGTCGACTTTATCAAGGTGATCCAGGTCGGGAACTCCCACCGTCTGTATATCTTGCAGGAACATGGCAGGCGTTAAAGGGAGCGGATCATCAGGATTGTCAGAAATGTATGTGAGGGGTCTTGAATTTATAATTGCCTCGCAATAACTCAGTAAGCTGATCATTTCTTCATAAGAGATAGGCGTTACCTAAGACGTGTCGTAATAATCTCTTAAGTATTTGTATGAGACGCTCAAAAAATCCATCCCACCACGCAGCTGTTAGAGGATTAAACTTCCATATGATTGTCTTCAAACAGGTCGCAGCTTGAACTACACTGCTGGCCACCCAAATTGCAACACCAAGAAAGACAAGAGATATCACAACAAAATTTATTTTGTAGATAACATGTTGACCAAGTATCAAATGATTAAATTTATAGACTTCTGTGAAGTGTGGTTCCTGCCAAAATCAGTAGCCAGAGTAGCCGCCATTGCTGGAGATCACCGCTGCCACACGCCTCGGCATTGATTCAAAGAGACTTTGGATGTGTTCTTGGGGTACAGCAGACCAAGCAGCTTCCACACGTTGCCAAAGTTGATCTGGTGTGGCAGCTGGGGATGTATTCTGGGTCAATCGTTGAGCAACCATGGATCACATGTTTTCTATCGGCGAAAGATCCGGAGAGCGAGCTGGCCAGGGAAGCAATTCAATCTGGCGATTGACGAAGAACCCTTGGACAATGCGTGCCACGTGTGGTCGCGCATTATCCTGTTGAAATATGGCTGTGGGCAAGCCCTGAAGGTAAGGAAGAACAACTGGCTCCAACACCTCGGAGATGTAGCGCTGGCTGTTTAAAGTACCGGCAATGCGTACTAGAGGAGTGCGAGAGTGATATCCAATACCGCCCCATACCATAATATCCGGTGCAGGACCAGTGTGGCGGTGCATAACGCAGCTGTTCAGCATCCTCTCTCCACGGTGTCTCCAGACTCGAATCCGACCATCGTGGTGTTGCATACAGAAGCGTGACTCGTCAGTAAAGACAATTTCATTCCATTCTGCCGTCCACATCCTTCTTTCATCGCACCATTGGCGGCGGAAACGTCTGTGGTTCTGCGTCAAGGGTAGACGAAGCAATGGACGTCTTGCGGACAGACCACTCTGCTGTAAACGGCGTCGAATGGTACGCGCAGACACTGGATGATGCGGTACAGACTGAATGTGCTGTGCTATGGTTCGTGATGTGGCTGAGCGATCCGTCACTGCCATACGCACAATATGCCTGTCATCACGTGAAGTGGTGCACTGAGGTGGATGCGATCGAACACGTCGGTCCGTCGTACCCTCCTGTATCCAACGATCACATATCCGCATTACAGTTGTTTGGTTTCGTCCAACACGGCTACCGATTTCCCTGAAAGATAATCCACAATCTCGGTAGGCCACTATCCTTCCTCTGTCGAACTCGGATACTTGATCAAAAGATGATCGCTGTTTTCTACGAGGCATAATTGATCGTTTTTTTGAAACAACCACAAGAAAAACACATATGCCGTATTTGAAATCGTCGAAATCTCCAAGCCTTAAATAGCGCTTTGAAGTGGCTGAAATTCTAATCATTTGCATATCTCACCTCCGCTAATGCATGTTGTAAATTTCATATTATTTGCATGCTTCCTTCAGGGTGTTGCATTTACGGTGGCCAGCAGTGTACTTTCTAATCAATAGATTTGAAAAGGTTATTTGTGCCGACGATATTATCACTGTAGATTATTTGTGGCCTTCCACGTCGAGCAATAAATCTTCGGAAACTCAATATAAAAGCTTTGGCAGACAAAGATTGGACAAGTTCTAAGTGCACGACTCTAAATACTGCATAAGTATACAGCAATATCCAACTCTTTGTCCCACCTCTAAGTGTTCCAGGCCCCGCGAGATCCACACCCACAACTTCGAATACAGCTGAATCTCGAACTGTCTTGCGGCAACCGAACTGGAATTGTTGACACAGCTTTAGCGTTATGACGTTTACATCTCATGCACTTTGAAATTACTTTACGTACTGCCCTTTTTCCATTTATGATCCAAAATTTCTCTCGTAGGTCCACGATTAAGCTATTCAAACCACAGTGCAACATCGTAGTATGTCACTAATTAAAAGTTGCACTAGCTTATGCTTATTGGGCAACAACACAGGAGTTTTAAAATTCTCAAGCTCGTCTCGTTCTGTCAGTTGGGTTTTAACTCGAAGTATACCTGAGCTGTCTTGGAAGTGCGAAATAGACTTCAAATTTCTCAGATATTCCTCTGTAAACGTTTGTACGATTTTTATTATCTTTTCTTCAGATTCATTGAGTTCTTCTAGGGATAATTCTCCGCACAACCGCTCATGCTTAGGCATTTGGGAGTTAGACAGAAATCTCAATATCCATCCACAATTTTTCGATAATTTGAGAAGAGAGAAACCAAGCACTTAATCACTGCCGGACGACCCCCTCATATCCCGCATAGATAGCAGGTGGCGAGTGGTTTGGAATGGTCGCCGACAAACATACAGGTGCGAACACCCGCCCACAGGGGACGCAGCCCTCGAGGCGACCGCAGGTCGCCTTCTTGGCCCGGTACAACCCGATATTCAGGGCATCAACGACGCCAAATTACACCGTACATATTTCGAATTCTACGGAGCAAACGAAAAACATACATCGTGTCAATGATGAGAGGAAGAGTGGGACCCTCCCATTTTTATACCCTCCACGTCATGCGTAGGAACACAAGTGAACTGCTGCAACAAGGTCCGGCAGGTTCACACATCGGGACGCCTTCCGCCCGAAGTTCCCCGAAGGGTTGACCCCGAGTAGGGAGACCATTAGTACGGTTCCCATCGAACCCTGATATGGCAGGGAGGTACACCATTAGTCGCCTTCTACGACACGCAGGGCTGCGGTGGGGCTATTCTACTACCCGACCCCACACGGGGAAAAGAAATTTCATTTACGAGAACCAAAGTAATCTTTTTTTCTTTCAAAATCTCTTCGTTAAAAATGGTTTACTCATAGATGGCGGCCAGTCCGATTCCTTATTCTTAAGCCACGAAGGTCCCTCCCACCACTGGGATTCAATTAACTTCTCAACAGAGTGATGGCAGGTCTGCTGGGTTTTCAGCTCCTGGTACATGTCTCCAGTCTTTCACGTTCTAGAGCTTTCTGATTTCTTTAACTCTGTTATTTACAAAGATTCCCCAAGCTTCTCGTAGAATCCAGCATAAGGCAGTTGAAGAATCACTCCAATAACATTCCCTCACCGAATTTATATTCAAAAAATTTTTGACGAAATCTGCAAGTCGTGCACCAATCGTGCAAGCTAGCAGTTCCGGCCTTGGGATAGACATCTCTTTCAGGGGAACGACTCTGGACTTGGCTGATAATAGCTGGACTGACACTTCATGATCTTTTTCCCATCTTAAGTAGACAACTGCAGCATATGATGTTCCAGAAGCATCGCAGAAAGTGTGCAAGCTGATAGTAACTGGTAAAGACATATCTAGGAATTTTCACCAGCTTTAATGTCTGAAGCTGTTCGATCCACTTGACGAACTTCGTCAAAATTTCAATTGGCACTTCAGCATCCCAACCAAACTTGGATTGGTTTCACATTTCAACTAATCGGAACCCTGCGGATCTTACTTCTAGAGGCTGTTCTCCGAAAGTCCTACTAGAATCGAGATGGTGGGAAGGACCTACGTGGTTGAAAAACCCTTCAGATCATTGGCCGAAATCAATCACCAATCTCGATGAAAACGAGGTAGATAAAGAAAAACAACGAACCGTAATGTCAGTTGGCAATACTCTGACGAAGTCTCTTACAACAAAACTTGCTGAAAGAGTTTCGAAATTCTCGGAGAAATAAGAACAGTAGCGTGGATGCTACGGTTTCATCCGAAGGCAAGTGATTTGAGGATAAATCCTAACTTGACTCAAGAACTTGTTAGAACTGAGAGAATGATTTTTCGATGTATTAAGTTGAATCCTTTTCTGATGAAGCAGCACAAAAACCATTGAAGACCCTACAAACATATGAAGATCAGGATGGAGCATTAAGACTGAGATCAAGATTGGCAGATGAAAACGAGACCGAAGAGTTTGTCGCTCCAATAATACTTCCTTCAAAACATCTTTTAGTTGAGAGGATGATAGAGCAACATCACATCCTAAATAAACATGCTGGGGCGCTTGCTCTAATAACCATCTTGAGCAATAAAGTTTGGGTTTTTTGAAGGGAAGAAAAGCTGTGAAAGCAGTAATTCCCAAATGCACCACATGCAGGAGACATATGGCCAAGAAACTTGAGTTACCTTTTCCTCCATTACCCAAAGACCGTACGAGATTATCTGCCACCTTTGAGGTAACTGGAATAGATCTTGCAGGACCGCTTTACACAAAATCTAAAGAGAAGACTTGGATTGTGATATTTACTAGCGCAGTTTATATGGAATCGTGCACTTAGAGCTCGTGCAATCGATAAGTACAAGTGCATTCAATCCACTTGCATCCCCATCGTGGGGAGACATCGTCTTGAAAAGGGAGGACAAAAATCGTCTGGAATGGCCCCTTGCAAGAGTAATCAGTGTGTTTCCTGGCAAGGACAACATAGTTCGTTTGGCAAAATTAAAAACAGCTAAAGGCGTCCAGCTGAGACCAATCCAGAGACTATCCCCTGGAAATTCAAGACGCAGAAACATCAATCAACTTACAGTGTGGTCTAGAACATCCTGCAAGAGATACCTCTGATGATCCTGATGCTGCCACTACTGATGCGGGTCCGAGAATTCCAGTCAAAGGCCCCTTATCAACCCGCTCTGGTCGATTTGTGGAGTCAAGCGATTCAATTGAACAGAACTAACATTTCGACTAAGCATAACTTTCTTAGTGACTTTGCTATTTTAGTGGGTTTTTCTAGTGCTTGAAAATTAGTTAGTGTTATGTTTAAGTGAATATTTAGTATAAAATTGTGTATAGGAGCAAATTTTATTTATCTAAATATATTTTGAATGTTTAATATGCGTGTTTAACTTCTCATAGAGTAAATCATTAGTTTTGATTGTGAATTACACTAATTTTGTATTTAGGTTTGTGAATGTAAATTTTGAGATTTCTCCCAAAATCTCAAGGTGGGGAGAATGTTGAAAATATAAGCTATAAATTATGGTAAAGATATAAATAACGCTTAAAGACAGGCGCCGTAGTTCCGCTTTCAAACGATTTGTTTGTTATGCGGTTGAAGCTATGGCCATAACTTGTCTTTCCGCCGCATACGATTTGCTTGCGTAATCATTACTGGGTCATTCCATGTGAAATGAGCAAAAATCAGAAAAACCTGTGGCCGTAGAATGACGGATTTTCATGAAATTTGCTACAGGGGTTAAGTTTATGCATAAATAATGATATCCAAAATATTTTGGCTCAAAATGAAATATTTTGGAAGTTTAAGGCATTTTAAGGATTTGCAACTTTGAAGAGCAGTTGTGAAATCACTTGATGTCGCATATTTGAAGATCTCTTTCTCTAAAACTATTTAATGTAGACAGCAATATTTCATATTTTTGTAATCTATGAAGAATTTTCTTTTTATCAATTTGGAAACAACAATTTAATACATCATATTTAAGTTAAAAATTAGTATCGAAAAATGGAAAATAGTCGATTTTGATAGAATTAAAAAGGTTTCTATGGGCTAAAGGAAATTAAATATACATCGTTGAAATTCCTACCAGATACAGTGCTAGGTATGATAAAACTACTACTGAAGTATGGAAGTCGGCTTTTATTTCCTTATCTTCCAAACAGCAAAGGAAAATTATAAAATGACGGTTTTCCACTTAAAATGGGCACACAAAATGAAATGAAGGACAGCTCTGACGAAAACTATATTTTGGAAAAATATAGTTTAAGTCAAATATCGTTTTATCATACTTAAACTATATTTTGGAAAAATATAGTTTAATATGGTCTATTACTTGTAAAAAAAATTCAGGATTGTATTTTGAGCCCCAAGCAACAATGACAAAATTAGTGAAACGCAAAAACACGTTCCTGCCCTTCCAATCAATTGGCGACTGAAAGTTTCGTCGCCATACGACTATTCGGATTTTCTACGACGGGTTACCATATTCCATCAGTATCGCACTAACTGGAAATGTTTATTATCGCCAATCATAGCATTTCCTTCCCATTCTATGCATATTACTCGTTTCAAATGAAACAATGAAACCCCAAATCAACAATGAAATACCAAATTATTTGTAACTTTTGAAAGAAATTTTAAAAGCAGGACATCAAATCACAATTAAAAAAGCTTGAGCATTTAAATCTTTACTTGATTGTCTTCAAATTCACTTTCAATCTGATAAAGGTATCTTGTTCAATTTTTGTAGTTGCTTAAATTGAAATTTTCCTAGTGCCTGCCGAATTCTTGAAAACTTTACTTATTTCACTAGTGATTGTGATAAATATGGAAAAAGGATTCGTGTGAGTTATGTACGTTTGGGAGAATCGAGTTTAACAACGATGTTTAAATTCTTTTTACTCTCAAAATTAGCGTTTACGTGACTAATAATACTTAATATTTACAAAACGCATTTAATATTCACAAGTAGTAGTATTTAATACTTACGTTTCCAAAGGAAAAAGCAAATCGAAGACTTCTCTAACAAAATTAACTTTCCACCTAATTATTTCACTGACGGAAACACCTCCTTGGATTAAGTAAAAAAGACTTTAAAAAGAAATTTCATGTAAAATTTTGCACGTACACCATAATAATAGCTATATTTCATTCTTATACCGCATTTCTTATTTTATCGGAGGTTATAATTCATTATCAGCTGCGATAAAAAAGTAAAATTTACTTTTTTACGTCTAATTAAAAATTTTCCCGAGACAAAAATAATCAAATTACAATTACGAAAATTTCGGGACATATAATAGACATCTGCCTTTTTTTATGTTGAAAAGTTTCGATGTTCTTGGAGCTTTCCCTCAGTGAAATATGCAGTTTTAAAAATTCAAAAATCGTATTTTTCCATAATTTTTACTTTTAAATGTTTTTTTCTTTATAAAGGAGTAAAAATACAATCCCCAAATCACGCCACCCTATTTCTTAGGAAAGGCTCTTTATACGGAATAATTTTTAATATTGTCTTTCCATTTCTAGAGATATACTAGAGCAATTTGAAATTTGTAGCAAATTGGTAAAATTTCTATTTTAGTCGATCCCTCAGATTCAGCAATGACGGCTATTAAATTATATTCTGATGTTTACTAAGATACCTTTTTCTGAAGAATGCAACGATATAAAAATTTTAAATTTGTGTCAATAACTTATTGAAATACAGAGTCGCAAACAGGCCACTTTTAGTGCTAGAAAATCTAAATTTGTGTGACCTTGAACTTTAAATGTCAATAATTCACAAAATATAGATTTCTGAAACCTAATATTTGCAGTTCGTCACTACTATATGTGACCTATTTAAAATCTGATTTTCATTAAAATCGATGATATGTCAGCCACAGCCGATTTGTTCATTTTGCGTGGAATGACCCTACTAGAACTTTAATAAGATCTCAGAACGCAATGTACAATGCGTAGAGCTTGGCTGCTCATTTTTGTGTCTCAAGACTTGTACATACCTTGTATATATTTATGTTAATGTTAATAAATTAGAATGCCTTTAAAAACCTTGATACTTGGATGTATTTCTTTACTCTGTGTCCGGCTTGCTCATAACATTTTGTGAAGATATTAGAACACTTCCATAGAAACGGAAACAAAGTAATTACTTTTAGCTGCATGGGTGACATTCCCAAAGCTATTTCGCATCGGACATTTCATTTGCACCCACCCAATATTTCTCTCCTGTATCTGTACAAGTTTCCTTGTGTGTGTGTCCATTTATTTGACAGGAAAAACATTCTTCGGTTCAAATCTGGCCCCTTGTGCCTTAAAAATCCAACAACGTGACATCCACCTAACACAAACGTTTTCCCTTTTACAGATAAATGAAGTTCTTCGTATTGTTCATATTTTACATTGCTCCTGTGGGGGAAAAGCACCAGTTTGTGATATGGGTTTAGTAGGTTGGCTTCAGTGGACTGTATATTCAGCTACCAATTACCCTAAGAAACGTTTTATCTTATTTGCAGGATTACAACATCTCAACTCTAGCGACTGGGTGGGAGTAGGATCGAAAATCTATGAAATTGAATAATATTGTCTGATTTCGCAAACATTTTCCGTTTTTATTTGCCGAAGAACAACTGCAATAAACTGATTGAGAGGTGAATCATAATTTGTATGTCTTTATCAAATTTTATTAATGACGTTGATTATTATAATTTATGCATCTTATTTACTCTGCTGACTTTTCTGCGTATCTAATAACTAGCTACTGTAGTATAAAATCGTACTTGTGTAATTCGCTATGGATCAGATCACTGCCATTCAGGGACTATTGTGCTCAGGTGACAAGGTATTATTGTCTATCGAAGCTGGACTTGTTCAAGACTGGGTTAAATCAAACCGAGTGCTAGCTCTTGTTGAACATTCCAATGAACATGCCGTTTTCATTTTAGTGCAAACGCGAACTCCTTCGTCAAATCCCGGTTACTTGACTATTGAAAAGGCTATCGCAATCAACGATAGTTTTAAATGCGACATCGAAACTTCTGGAAATGACTCCAATGCAGATGACAACGTGTATTTGAAAATTATCGGAAGCAAACATAAACAATTATTTGAACTTCCGTACAATGCCAAAACTAAAACCTTCGCGACTCAGATTTCTAAAGCATCTGAGTCTTTCTTCCTTAAAATTGGACCTCAATCTGATTTCCAGTGGCTTGCCAAATATCAACCAATACCAGCCATCAAGGAGTCAATGTTTTTTCTCGATGAAGTCGAGAGTCTAAACACTTTATCTCTCGACTCGCAGTCTGTGAATTCCATGAACTGCGACGATACGTTTTCAGATTTTGATAACTCATTTTATCCTCAATTATTGACTGCTAACAGTGAGACTGACCTTTCCAGGGGTCAACTTCAGTCTCCTGAATTTGGAAATTTACCAAGACAAAGTATTGCAATGGGAGTAACTCCGCTCGCTGCTAGGGAAAGTGTCATCCGACTCCAAATGGCAATGCAGGAAGATGATTATGTTTACCTTCAAACGTACTCGGTTTGCATGGCAAGTTGGAACGTTAATGGCCTGTCGCCGAAAGAGTGTTTGAAAGACTGGTTATCTGTTGATTCAGTGCCACCGGATTTTTATGTAGTTGGCTTCCAGGAATTGGATCTCAGCAAAGAAGCATATCTTTTCACTGATACACCTAAAGAAGATGAATGGCTGGAAGCTGTTAAGGCGGGATTGAATTCCACTGTAAATTATAAACTTGTCAAACTTATTCGTCTAGTTGGGATAATGATGATAATTTTTATTAAGGAAGAATTATTTGAGCATGTCAGAAATGTGACAGCTGAAACTGTTGGGACTGGCATCATGGGGAAGTTGGGCAACAAAGGTGGAGTTGCAGTCAGACTTGATTTCCATCGTACTCCCATATGCTTTGTAAATTGCCACTTAGCTGCTCATCTTGAAGAATGTGAAAGACGAAACCAAGATTTTAGTGATATATGTGCTCGAATGGCTTTTAATCAGTTCAAGCCTCCCAAATACATTAAAGATCATGATCATATCTATTGGATGGGAGACATGAATTACCGTATCATGGATCTAGACTGTGAGCAAGTAAAAGCTCTAATTGAGAAAAAATGCTATTCTGTTCTGATGGAACATGATCAACTAGCCATTCAAAAACAACTTAAAAAAGTTTTTGTAGGATTTAATGAAGGTTCAATTAACTTTGCACCAACTTACAAGTATGATACTGGAACAAACAATTGGGACTCGAGTGAAAAGAACCGTCTGCCAGCATGGTGTGACCGTGTCTTGTGGAAAGGCAACAATATAAGACAGTTGTCGTACAGAAGCCATCCTATACTCTTGCATAGTGACCACAAACCTGTCAGCTCTGTCTTCGAATCACAAGTCAAGATCATCGATGTGGCTAAGTATAGAAAGATTTATGAAGAAGTGATGAAGAAACTTGATAAACTAGAAAATGAGTTTTTACCACAAGTGACACTGGATAAATTGGAAGTGCATTTCCATAAAATCCATTTTATTGAATCCAAAATTCAAACCATAACCATTGCCAACACTGGGCAAGTTCCAGTGCAGTTTGAATTCAAGAAAAAATTAAATGATACCAGGTATTGCAAGGACTGGCTGAGCATCAAGCCTTACATGTCTATCTTGAAACCTGGCGAAAAATGCGATGTTGAACTGGAAGTCTTTGTAGACAAGAAGATTGCATACAAACTAAACACCGGAAAAGATAAAATTTATGATATCCTAGTTCTTCACTTGGAAGGAGGCAAGGATCTGTTTATTACTGTTACTGGAACTTATGTACCTGGATGTTTTGGTGCTTCTCTCGAAGCTCTTGTGAGGATATCTGTACCTGTGTCTGAGATGCCTACGGATGAGCTGTTTGAATTAGAAAATAGTATAACAAGTAACACAAAGGTGAAACCACAGCAATTTGAAATCCCCAAAGAAGTATGGGTCTTGATTGATCATTTATATAAATTTGGATTGACCCAAGAGGAATTGTTTCTCCAACCTGGTCTACGTTATGAAATGCAGAAGATTAGAGACAAGCTGGACACTGGCATTTATGAACTAGGAAACTGTTCTGTTCATTCTGTTGCAGAGTCCCTTCTACTGTTCCTTGGTGCATTGCCAGAGCCGGTCATACCATACGAATTTTATTACAAGTCACTTGATTGTTCAAACAACTTCATCAGCTGCAGAAACGTAGTGAATGAAATTCCTCGGGTCCACAGAAGTGTTTTCAGGTACTTGGTGTCATTTCTGCGTGAGATACTGAATCATTGCACATCTAATCGACTGGATGGGAAACTCCTTGCCACGATATTTGGTGGGATTCTGCTGCGGGAGCCAGTGAATGAGAGCCAATCCTCTTCATCTTACAAAAAAATTAATCAACAAGCTACTGAAAGGAAAAAGGCCACGTTTATATTTCATTTCCTTATGAATGATTTGGAGGAAATATAATTTCCACTTTCTGCTTTCAAACAGCAGAGAATAGCTTGACTTGTTTAAGATGGTACCTACTCGGTAATTTCTATAATTATATACAGACGTCTAATGTTGGGGACCAGTTTTGATTTTTTTTATGAAAGTTATGTAAGGTGAAAATCCTGAAAGTTAGCTCTTCAGAAAGGTGGTACAATACAGTGTAGTAGAATAAGTTAAGCAAGATGCTTTTGTACTTAAAATTGCAATGCCTCAGATAGGTTCGCAGAAAAGAGCATTGTATTGCACAGACAATTCATAAGCTTATATGTACAATAATCTGTAATTGTTACTATCTGAATTATTTTCTCTACTTTGTATGGACAGTAATATAATTCTGTTTATTGGTAATGAAACAGTATTGCTACTTTCGTGTACTGAATAATCTATTGTATATTTTAGACATTTGTATATGTTTAGTATAACTAGTCTAACAAACGAGCTACTTTATATCATTTTGAAAATTATCACCAAGATTCTTTTAAACATTGGTACTCTTAAAAGTATGAAATGTCATGCCTTCCATATTTCTAAAGAATTTTTACTTATTTGTATTTCTTGGCTCTTATGACATTTATGTAATAAGTACGGATGTATTAAAGGTGTTCAAAAACGTTGTGGAAGGTAAAATTGTTGAGAAACTTTTTTATTTAACTTCTCCTCACTTCAACTAAATGATACTTCTGTGTAGTACAAAGGATATTTTACTTAACTTCAATTCCATTGTGAACATCTTTTATTCTTATTTTTTTTAAATTCCAGTATATAATTTATTGAAGTAACAAAAAGTTTAGTGTCAAATTTATTTATTCGGTTGCAAATTGTAATTTCATGACACTTTCATTTGTTTTTTTATCCTTTTTATGATTTTATGTGTTGTATGCTAATTTACATAGAATCTATACATTTGAAAGTTTAAAGCAACTCTGATTAAGGTAGAATGTGTTATAGTACTTTAATAAGTAGAATGCATTCTCAAGAAAAATATACTTGGGCATTTTTAAATTAGCTTATTACCAGGGCACTTGAATGCAGTGATTGTTTTTAATTGTATATAGAAGCCTTTTAATAGGTATGAATGAATGTAAATGCAATCATAATGATTGTTCTAGCAGACATAACATTGAGTTACAATTGTGATAAGGTTGTGAAATAAGACTGGTATTATCTTCACAAAATGTTTTTAAGTTGATCATGGTACATTTCAATATACATGTCTATGTCTCAGCAATTATTTTTGTCGTAAAAAACTAATGCCTTGTGCAAATTGCCCAGTTTTCCCGCTTTTTAATCAGCACAGAGATTGTAGATACTGAGTACTCAGCTTATGGTTTTATTGTATGTAATTTTAAGTTGGTCTATTTTAAAAACTCAAATAAGAGATCACCTATATATTCCACTAATGTATGTGGCACAGAAATTGGCATTATTTGTATACAAATAAAGTCAACGACACAATTCATTGTCAGTTTTACCAATTCATTCAAATGTGGCTTGTTTTGCTTCATGACACTAAAGTGCTCACCATTCAAATAAAATTTTATCAATCTAGTGAAAGAATAATGATAAATTTTAAAAAAAGATAGTATATGGATCGGCAAGATTAAAACATTGAAGTGACTGCACAAAATTCGTTGAATTTTCAGATGCTGAAAACTGAATATTTGAACAAGTAAATGTGATATGATTGAGTAGGATTGTAAAAACAGGACTGGGTTGGGTACACTTTGTCATACCTCGAAAATAAAATTTTAATGATTAAAAATACTGTTTTGATCAATGTTATCTTTGTAGTGCAGTATAAAATGTACTTAAATCCATTATAAATGATTAGGTGATGAAAAGTGTAGGTTTAAATTATTCCTCTGATGTTTATTTTACCTACTATTTTAGTCTTGTACATGATTTGTCAAGCTTTACAAATATAAATAAGATGTCTTACAAACAATATAATAATACAATATAGTAATTTATTTTCATTGTAGTTTTAACTATATTGAAACCCAAGTTAAATAGGATGAAATGTGTACTTAAACTCTTCAATAGAAACAAGCAATAGATTGTTTCAGTTAATATGCTCTGCAGGGTCAACTACTGTAATTAAAAAGGTATTGAAATGGTGTTTTTCTTAGCAAAGTATCTGATAAAGCTATAATAGATCTTCACCTTTCACCAATAGTAAGCTAACCTAAAACAGTGCTTTCTTTATTCCAAATCTGATCAAAATAGAAATGTGTCATGATTTTCGCTGCCCATGTTTGTCTGCTAAGTAAATGTTCAGTTTTTATGAGATGGTTTTAAAAGTTAATTTATATTATATATTGAAGTAGTTTTAGGTGTGAAAAGTCCTAATATTTGCTGCCTTTAAATCTACCACTCCAGGATGTACCTAGAAATATGGCACTGACTATAATAAAGCTTATCTTATAAAATGTACATTAATGATCTATTAGCAAGTGTTCTTTAAAAGTGTACAAATGAACATCTGTATATCACATTTTAGTAAAATGGACTGATACCTTGCAACTGTTTCACCTAATGCCAAAATTATTTTAGAAACAAACACTCAATTTAAGATTTAAAAAATTACAAAAAATAATCTTGAAATGAATCTTGTTTAAGAAAATATATGTTTTGTTGTGTGCAGGTAATCCACATCCATCAACAAAGCAAAGTTGAGAGAGAAAGGTAACATTTAAACAAGTGTCCTTTCGTTCTATTTTGATCCTGATGTTAGAGGGCTGTTGATCCACCATTTTGTTTTACTATCAATTTTTTGAAACTCGTGTAATAAAAGTAAAATGATAAATCATTAATAAGGCAACAAAGAAATCACATCGAACATTAAAAAAATCAGTTCAAACTGGAATAAATATGGAAGTGTATATTCAAGATGTACCTGATCATGAAATTTAATTTGTTCATTGTATAATGATAAAAATAAACCACTTATTGAAAGGTATAAAGGAAAATACTACCATCATCATTTAATAGGGTTCTAATTTAGCATGTATTAGTATCTTATCATTAACTAAAAATATGGTTACTTGTTATTTAGTTTTTGATAATTTGCAGAGAATTATTACTTAATAATTTTATTTCTTAATAAGGATGAAAATGCAATAATCATGCATTATCTCGCAAAAATTTACTTCGATTGTAATCAGAAAAGTACCAGGAGTCTCCTGTCCATACTGCCTTCGCTATTGCCAATTGTAAAATCAAACTCAATCTCCCCAGAATGTGTTGTATTTAAATTGAGGAATGTATTTTGCTTTAAACAAGCAGAACAGAAAACAACAATTCTGGCATTGTATGAAAAAATGTGAAATGTTACAGCCATTGTTTAATGTCTTCTAAAATAATCTTGCCAAGTTTTCTACTAATGCTACCCAAAAGATGACTAAGTTCCACCCAATATATAATTCAGGGTCATCAGATTGTTGGATTTCTTTCCCCATAGCTATATATATATATATATATATATAATTCCAAAAACTGGTAACTCATTATTTTGAATGAATTCTGAGGCACATATGGTAGTAAGAATTTTAGCTGCAATAATTACTCCTTGTTTCCTGAATATTGAATCAATACAAATAATTTGTTACAATTTTTACTTGTATGCAACATTTGTAACTAGGTTTCTGTTTTTCGTATAAAACCTAAATGAGAGAATCCTATGTCATACCTTTACTATGTACACTTATTGTGTTAGTCTGTCTCTGAACAATGTTAGAATATATGTACAATTAATTTATCTGTTATGATTTTTGAAGATAAATTTATTTTTAATTGTTCAAGTTTCTTTTATTTATGTATGACTTTAATTATATTTTTTAATAGAATGCAAATTTAGCATTTGGGCATATTGTGAGAAATTTAGATTGAGCTTTTTATTGCATTCTGCAGAAAAACAATTACCTCAAATACTATGCTCTTAGCTGTACACTTATTTTTGAAATATTAATTCTTTTTGCTATTGTCTATTAAGTACTTACTGTCAGGCGAGATTACATACAAAACCAGTTTTACCAAAACTGCTCAAATCATGAAGGTATGAGCTGATAAATGTGTTGGATAAAACCTCTTTTGCTTTTAAAGCAAAATATAATAATTTTGGATATGCATTTCTGCAATTAAAGTTCTTTGGACTGAAAACCAATCTCAAAGGTCTAAAATATTTTCATACCAAATCAATATTTATATTGTAAGTAATCATGCTACAAAAAGAATTAGTTAATGTAACTATCTCAATCAAGGTTTTTTTTTGCAAATTTCAAATTCTATTCCTATTGTTTCACATTTTGTTCTGACAATCAAATTTTGGGCATACTCACAAAGGCAATAAGGTAGATAATATTCATCTTGTTATGAGTTGAATTTCAATTTAACCTCAATAAAAGTAACAAAAATGTGTACATAACAAATTTCTAAATTTTTAAAGGTATTAAATTTCTGGGGAGCTGCATATTAAATGTTAAAAAATTTCTTGAAAAATCCCTAGATGATCAGGTGATAGGTGAAGTAACTAACTACACAGCAATGCCTTTTTTTTGTAGAAAGTCATGAGTAGTATAAAATTTAGAAGTTGCTGTGAAGATTTGAAGAGATTGTTTTGGATTTGCCTGTGAGTGACTTCATACTTTTTGAGTAGGTTTTGAATTGCACACAAACATGGAATTTAAAACTCAAAATCGTTTGCAGAAAATTCTAGACATGAATTGAAACTGGCCCTTGTGTTATAAAATTCTACCAAAGTAAAGATGAACTGAGTGTATCAGATCAAACGATACTATATGATTTTATATGTATGTGTATCCACATCTTATTTAAAACAAGAACACTCATGCACATATTTAAAAGTTGCCGGTAAAAATCATTTGAGAAATTAGTCACATTTCCACTTGTTCTAACTCTTAACAGTACTCAAGTAAAATATGTATGTTTTACACAAGGATATTTTTAATTGATTGTATTTGTCCAGACACAATTAGCATCATGAACGATCTTGATTTCAGAGATACATTGCAGCGTATTTAAATTTTTTGAAAACATGGCCAAATCACACCAGTATTTAATATTGTTCCAATAATGTACAAAAAGAATTACTATCGCGTGCAATATTCTAACTAGAATTCAAAGAAACTTATTAAGAAATTTGTTTTTAAAGATATATTTCTAAAGAATTTCTCAAAAGATTTTCTAACCTTCAAGTAACATTTAAAAAAGATGTAATAAAAATCATAGAATGTGTATATAAAAGAGATTGCACAATGCTATCTTGTGTGAGATTTAAATATGTGTAGGATAAATGCATCCTGAGCTTTTTATTGTAAATATAAAGTGCTTAAACAATTTTTATTTACTTTTCATAGCAACACAAATCTAAATTTTACATACACAGGATTTCTAAATGTTTAATTTACTACCTTTTAGATCATGGTAGCATTTTCATGAATAATTTTTAATACACTAATTCTAAAAAGTTCAAGAACAATTCCTTAAAAGCATTTACAGAAATACACATTTTGTACATTTCATATTACAATACAAATTTTATTTATTGTTACCTTGGAAATATTTCAGTCATTTTTATATTCATCTTATTTATGTGCCATTGGTGAAAGTACTAATTTGTTTAAAAGAGTAATATATGCTTCCATGTCTTGAGATCCATCCATGTTATAAGAACAAATTGACTACCCTACATATGTGCCTTTAAAATCTTGATGTCTATCTGCTGTGTAAAATACTATGTATTTACCAATGTCCTCATATCCAGTGCCATAACTGTTTTGATTAGCATTATATTGTAAGACTATCATAACTAATTCTATAGCTTTCCATACTTTTGTCAACAACTTTAATGTAATCGTTCAATATGTAATTAAAAGAATAATATATCATTGATGACCAGAAAATGTTATACCTAAGTTCTGTATACTATCAAAATTTAATGAAGTATATGCCTTAATGTGACTCTTGGCTCTAAGTAATTTCATTTGTACGAGCTTTACAAAAATGTTTTATCCTGCATTTGCAATTTAAAGTGATTGTAAATTTGAGTAAATAAAATGCTTCATTAACTTGGATGGAAATAGTAAATTACTTTTCTTATAATTTTTAATTTTATTTAAATGGTATTTTTATACATGTATTTTCATACAATTGTCAGGTAAATTTCTATGAGTAAAATTATTTTTTCCTGTTGATTTCAGGAACTACAATCAAGTAAATCATTGGAATGCTTGATATGCCATAATTCTGAAAAAACATGTTTTAATGTCCCAAGTTATTGTGAAGGTTCATCTGTTTTAATCAGGTAACTGCAATTTAGCATAACTACAATCTGTTTAGTTACATTCCTGTGTACTGGAATATATATATATATATATATATATATATTCTAATATTAGTTAGTCATGAATATTTCTTGAGTTTTCATGATCACTTAAACATGCTTTTCCCATTCCTTCACACCTTTAATCTTAGTTAACAGTGTGCCTTTTTGTTGAACTTTCTATTTTTGTCACCACTGCCAAATGGCAATGGTTAGCATTGGATTAGATACCAACTTGGCGAACTTTGATGACTGCACTGTTTAAGATTTAAACTTTTAGTGAAACTTAATTTTTTTCATGTTCCTCTATTTGAGATCATTTAAAATCCTTAAAACAAGTTAGATTATGTATTATGATCTATAAAAATTGTAAATCAATTTTTCAACTGAATTTCCAATTTCATTTTTATTTAAAACAGATTCATCATTTCAATTTATTCTAATTATCCAATCTATTGATTAATATGTTGAAACTTAATACTTCGCATGCAACTTGATTCTGTGATAATTCATTTGCTTTTCCTTTTTGAGGGGTTGCCGTGGCTCAGTGGATTTTCCCACTGCACCAGCAACCTGCAAGTTGTAGGCTGCACAAGTTCGATTTCTGTCAGGTTTGATTCCTCCCCATGTGTTTCTTCTGTGTCAGTAAAGCTTTCCTTGTGTGTGTATATCCATTTACTTGCTTTGGCATAACTTGGTCAAATATGGCCCTTGTGCCATAAAACCCAACCAACCCTTCATTTTGATGCACATTAAATTTGCACTACCAGGTTTGAATAGTTGTGTTTCTCACTCAGTTAATATTTTCAATCTCTGGAAAATGAAACAAGAATCTCAAATTGAGACAAGCTGGTTTGTAGCAAAAGGAACCTTGGTCTGCATGCATTAATGTTTTAGGAGGGGATTGTGATGAACATTTCAAGCAAAATTCTTAGGAAAGGTTCATCTCCCTGCCTAGTTTTATATCAAATTAAATCATGCATTAGAGGCAAGTGTTTATTACCTTAAAGATGCCTGGCTCAACATATGAATCTTCAACTTCCATAAAATTATGTACAGGCAAATTCTATAGTAAATCCATAGCTTTTAAAATGAAATTTCAGTAATTTATAAATATATAAATTTACAATATCAAGGTTGGTTTGATTCAGGAAGCATTGTCAAATTTGTGCTTTTATCTTGCCTAATGTTTTAAATTAATTTTTGCAATAGCAGTTCAGTTATATAAATAAGCTAAAAGTCAACAAAACCTGCAAACTTATTTTAATATGGAACATTTATGATATACATGATTTAAAGATCAGTAGAACTCAGGAATATCCATATGATTGTGGCTAATGATATGGTTTAGAGTAGAGGAGTACAGTTTGTTGCGTAAATTTAGAATGGTAGGGTAGAATCAAATTTTAATTATGCTGTATTTTTGATGCAGGTTGATCTAGCTGCAAAAAAATAATTTAGTAATTTGAAGTTGTGTTCAAAGTCAAGTAAAAAATATCAAGCATTTTCTTTTCAATTAACATTTGTTTAAAATAGAAATCTCATACTGACAGAAAAGGATGTTTCGAAGCACTTAAATTTCAATTGAAATACAGTCAGATTAATATTTATTTATCCTATCCCTTCCAAGAACATACAGGAAACGATATATTATTTTCGACAAATTGATGAAATTTAATATTTTTAGGAATTTTTGTACCACTGTTATAGAATTCAGATGAGTGGTTTATGTAGGATCTGATTCCATCTGTAAAATGTTGTTTATGAGATGTTCTCCACAGTTGATATACTATTTTTATGTTGCATAAAGTCATTCAGATATAGTTAAATATAAGGCAAGTTAATTGAGATTAGCATCAATTTATCATTAGACAAAAGTGAAACAAATTGGTTATAAAAAATAGAGTGCTAATGTTTTTATTTCAGTTTCTTCTATCTATAATATCTTTCACTTTTAGAAAATCTCATTATAGTATTGAAAATGTGCAAGAATATGCAGTTCCACTTGTATCTATAATAGACATGATTTTAATTTTAAATACAAAGAAAGGGTAAACAGACTATTTAGTTAAGATAGTTCCTATTTTGCTTATTGCTTTCCAATAACAGCCTTGAAAGGAAGTTAAGCATCTACCATATCTGTCATACTGATATTACAATCGTGATTGATTATAATAATTTTCTTACACTAGTGGGTACCAATGAGATCTTGAGAAATTCAAAGGCTCATAATAAAATCTTTTGATATTCAGTTAGCATATTTCGTATTAATGTGTATGAGCAAAAGAAATGGAATAAATATTAACTGAAAATATATTTGAAATATTAAAATATGAATTTCTTTTTAAACTTTGTCATTAATAATCCTTTAAAATAATTAAGCACTTTATTAACCTTTACGATACAGCGGCCAAATTTCGTTAACGCTTTGTAGAACGGCATATTTCGCTTAACTTCCTAACCCTTACAGAATTTGTGCGAGAGTCTTGAATGACTTTTACGACTCATCACATAGCGTGCTTTCCTTTCATAGTGTTGTCCCAATGGAAATTGGGGGAATGGTTTGAAAAATCTTTCAGGTTCCCACTTTTTGCCATATGCTCTATTTTCTACCTCACTTGATTCTTCGTACTAGGAACTGTATGAGGTTTGGAGAGTTTGCACGTATGCTCAAAATTTGTACTGCATACTTGTTAGTTTCTTCAACTAAAATTCGTAAAACTTTCAAATTGAACATCAGGGGAAAATAATCAAGCTCTTGTTTCAGTTCTAACGGTTGGACGTTTGAAGAAACTCAACATTTCCACTGAAGTCATAAACAGTTACTTCATCTGATGGTTCAGGAAATTTCCAATTTATGTTTGGGAATTCTGTAGATGAGCTATCAATTACAAAGTCTTTTGTTCGGACACAAGATCTGTCACAGGATACTCAATTTTGCATTCTGAATTGCTATCAGCAAAATTTTCTTCGTCGAATTCCTTCGACCCTTTTTTCATTAATGGATAAACGGATTTGAATATGAATAAACTACCGCATAATATATAGCATTGAAAGAAAGTTGATTTCTGTCAATGTCATGTATTGCAATATAAGGGTTAATAAGACGAACTGAAAGAGGAAGATTGAAAATAGTGCTAACGTTAGAAATGTTTCCAATCCAAGTGGAGATAATAAAGTGCCGTACAACTGTTCTGTCATGAGTGATGCTTGGACAATTCAAAGAAAAGATGCTTCGATGGTCACCATGAGAACCATTCGTGCCTCCTTGAGTCAGATTGCTGTCGGTATGTTTTAAGCTATTCTACCAATGTGATAAAGGATGGTATGACATGTTATTTCCCTAAGAGTAGCGTTGAATGAGAAAAGCGTTCCCATAGATGCCTTTGTACTTGGCGTGAGAGAGATATCACCTGCACCACTTTCTATCTTTCACAAAGAGTTCACACAATGATAGATAGGGGAGACACTGAACAAAAGGAAGGACCCTCTTAAAGGCCAGTCGCTGACAGCTCGTAAATCATGATCGATGTCAGCAGTCACTTAAAAGGGGGAAAATTCCAACAGTCCCAAGCTGCTCTACGAAGGAAACCGATGGGACACATTTGTCCCAGTCGTAGTGTAAAGGTTAATAAAATAAACCTAGTAAAACAACTGAATAGTTAAAGATAGTCTAAATTTAATTCTTCAAGTTCAATTCAAAGATTAAATTTAAGATAAAACAATAAATTAGTTCGTAGTCCAAGTACTAAAAATATGTTGGGAAGCATTGAAAATTAAACCAACTGATGTGAAATTCAATACCATGATAAATTTACATTTGCAGGCTAAGTTGATGAATAAAACTCCAAGAATTAAAATTATCAGACATTAAAATTCATAAAGTTGAACTTAGGGAAAATAGCTAATTCAAACTCTTCTGTTCTCAGAACCAATCTATATTTACGTGTTTTTTAACTGAATTATGTGACACTCCTAAAAATGTGAATATTACAATTGAATGAGATATCTAATAATTTAGTTCTATCATTTTTTGCTGTATTAGTATATTTTATCAGTTCCATTCTACAAACACTGCTTAGTTGTTATAGGTCCTCAGTTATTTGTTTAAATTGTATTAATTTTTCTGAACTAAGCATTTAAATTGTAAAATTTTTGCAATTAAAAAATACTTACATATTTTAAGAGCTTTATCTAATATGGGATCTATATTCTCTAATCAACAGAACATTTCAAACTCTAAAAAGTTTTCTGCATGCAAAAACACTTGAAAATATATAGCAATAAATAGATATGAAAATTTTAATCATAAATTAGTGAGATTTATAGATTAGTAAATATTATCATAAATTCTTTAGTGCCTAGGGCACATAAGGTTTTTAATCTAAATCGCCAAAGTTTCCTGTCCAATGCAGCAAGTCTAGCTTCGTACCAGCTCGCCCATCCAGCCTCACTTCTTCTCTTGTTCCATCATACGTCGCCTGGTCAGACGGGGACATCCACTCTTTCTATCAAGGGTCCAGGTCAATGCTATATTATGAATACTGTCCCTGTTCATTCTTAAAATGTGTCCTGTAAACTTCCAATGTCTAAATTTGATTTCATTTCCTATTTCATTAAATTTTGCTTTATTTAATAATTCTTCATTTGATATGTAGTATGGCCAAAAAACTTTGAGATAATTCTTAAACATTTATTTTCAAAAACATTTAGTTTAATGCACTGTTTTGGTAATTTTCCATGTGTCAGAACCGTATTAGAGAACTGAAAGTACTAGTGATTTGTACAGATTTAATTTGGTTTTTACATGTATATTAGTAAATATTATGTACTCCATTACACAGTATTATTATTGACGATAATGTGGGGTTATGAGAGAATTATGAAATTTTGTTATTGGAAAAGTCTTCTGGCAGGGGATTTCAGGTTTCCCAAAAAATATCCAAATTTATGATGGATTTTCATATTCAAGTAGAATGAATGGTATTGCACAATTACTTTGGTTTAAGTTTTTGAAAGGAAAACGACATTGTTCATGATATTTTGTTATTTATTAACACTTTTGATTTTAAATGTATTTTTGTTCATTAAAATGACTATTCATATTGATTCCTGTATCCTTGGTTTGGAATTTCAAAATATTTAACCTCTTGCTGATACTACAAACATACTACTGGTAATACTTTGCATATAAACTACAAGCCTAAATAGTTTGCTCCTGCCATATTGAACATTTATATTTCTTAGTATATAAAGATGGATTAATTATGTAAATTTAAAATTATGTATAGATTTCAGGCCCTGCAATTTATTTAATGTGTGCATATGTTTCATAATTCTGCTGATATAACTTTTTGATATTCCTGTTGACTATATTGTTCTTCACAATGTAAAATTAATATAGTAATTTAACTTTCAGAAGTCATGCATGCATTATTCCAAACTATAATCTCAAGTGTTTCCTGGTATGAAAAATTGCACTTTTTCACTTGATAAAATTTCAGTTCTGTAAGTTTAATGTTTTTCTTCTAGACAATTCATCTCTGCAACTACTACCGAGCCAGCATCTCTGATATATGTATAGAAAATCAAGGCATTACATTGAAGCATTTAAGTAAGAATATTAAATTAGATGAAAACACATATTTTATCTGATTTTCATATTTTAATTTTTACAAAGGATTAATTTGTTCTAACATGCTAACACTTAATTAGTTTTATGCAGTGTATTTATAATTAATTTCATTATAAATACATTGTATAAAACAAACATAAAAATATTTAATATTTAAAACCACGATGTCTGAAATTTACTTATTTAATTGTGGAAGTTACTGGATCACATGATTTTATATACCAAATTTATTTGTCTGAAATTTAATAATGCATTGTTTAAAACTGACTTTCCAACCTTTCCAGGTTTGAACACAGTTGTATTACTTATATTAAAAACCATTTGTTTTTCCTGAAAGCACTAATAGTATCTGCAGTGGTGTGGCACTGTAATAATTTTGTGTTCAATATTTGAATGATGTGTTGTTAATGAGGATTAAGGAATTTTATATTGGTATTCCTTGCGCTATGTATTGCACTACATTATGAGATAAAGAGATGCAAATGCATCTATTCCATTCCTTACTATTTCAAACCTCGCCAACCCCATCCAGAGTTCTTTATTATTGTATTAGTTCTGTATCGAAAGATGGCTTAGAGCAACAAATCAAACCCCCTGTAGAGTGGGGACATGTAGTAGAGTAACAATAAATGCATTCTCAGATTGTATTTGCTCCTTTGAAGAAGAAAATGAACTTTTATTATCAGATATCCACAGCACTATTGCACAACAGCTTTATTTGAGTTTTACTACAGAGTAGTAACTCTCAGTTTTGTTGATAGATATCCCATATCAAGCCATACAGAATCTTTTGTAATAGAGTTTGTTTCATTCTCAAAACAGTCATTTGTAAAAGTGTACTGGTACTAGTAATTATAATGTTATATCTAAAATGTCAGAAACGTTCATAAAATCAGTGACCATAAACATCAGCAGCATTAAAAGCAATAATGCTTAAATAGGATTATAACATCTTGTTGTGATCAAAAGAAGGGTGATCAGGGGAAGGGAGCACTGAGCCCATTTTATGATGGAAGGCTATCCGTCTAGCATATTGTGTAAACCCTTGATGGTTTTTCCTCCGAGACGATTCATGTGAAATCCCTACCTGTGTTTATGTCGAGCAATTGGTGCACGACCCCCTAAGACCTGCTGGAATCCAAGCGTCACCTGTGACGTCAGGTCACCTGGAAGTTTCCGACCAATCACTGCTCGCAGTGGCATGACGCGGCGAATTTGAGGTGGCTCGCCCAGTGCGAGAGCGACTTTTAGGGAATTCTGGTTGGACAGATGGTATTTTTTTTTATGCCCATGGAGGAGGAAGGACAGGGGCAACTCAACCTTTGAACTCTGGGAATATAAATAGCTTGGTGCTCCGGTCTCGCTTGACACGCTCTGGCTGATGACCACCGATTGAGAGCTCGGACCCGAAGTACGACGACTTGACGGAGATGAAGATAGCTTCCCAGCTGGTCTCACGTTGCTGAAATAACCAGAAAATCCGATTACAGCAGACCTCCAATGCTTCGCCACAGCTAGCCTGCCGACCAGTGGTTTAAGTTTCGGGTTGGACAAACCGACGTCCCGAATTCCGTGCCTCTCCCGATCCAGCACCGATGAGGAGACTCCCGATGCCCGATCACTAGGTTATTCAGCAACGCCCGACTTCTGAAAACCCAATTCCATCCACCCGGCAGAAACAGATAGGCAAATATCTTTTGTATATTTCTTTCTTGCTTATTGATTAGGTCATGCTCCCGTCTTTATTTTGACACTAATCGTCTCGGATGGGAAATTCAGCTTATATTGAAATGTGAAACTGTAATTATTATATTTAATGTTATTCTTGGCCATCCAAAAATAGAAATCCAGAATTTGTCCTTTTGTGTGGCTATTTCGTCTAGGTTTCTTTTGCACATGTTTTAAATGTTTAAAAAATAAGTGTTTGTTCACATTGGTCATGTATCCTTGCTATTCCTGTACATCATTTTAAACACAGCACTATCACAACTTATAGTCAGTAAGAATCTTTTACATTTCAGGGTTATTGCTCATTTAGCATTGTAACCATATTAATAACCAAGGGGAATTCTACCAACCCAAAGGGCTTTAAAAGAATAATTCCAATAATCTGAAATAATGGGATTCATAATACTGTAATGTTATGGCTATGTAGATGTTAATTCTAGCCATATGAAGATGTTGACTGGTTTAATGAATGAAAAGCCAGTAAAAATACAAAATAACTTTTATAAATATTCATCAAAATTTCAAAAAACAATAAGATGACTAGTCTACCAGTATAGTGACTTTCCTCAAAATACAAGTCTTAGCTTGAAGGCTAATATATCCCCATTGTCCTTGATCATTGCTTTCTAAAGATATTTTCAATCTACATCCAGCTCTTACAACATAACTGAAAGAAAAGCTAATTTACTTTGAACCAGAGTCATGGAAATAATTTGCATTTGTAGACTCCTGCCACTACAGTGTAATAAAGAGTACAGCTTAGAGGCTTGAAAACAGATTAGCAATAGTTTTAATTTTGTTTGTAAACCATATTCTGAAACAGTTTACATGTGAGTGAGCTGAAAGCTTACATATTATATTTTTCTTTTATAACTAAATTGGATATTTGTTTAAATAATCATTTTCTGCTGATATACTGCACAAAGATTTTATAGCTTTTGCTGTTCAATCATCGTATTACTGTGAGGTCTGCGCCTTGTCCCTAGTGGCATTACCGCTTTTCGATAGAAGCATCAAATACTCAGACTATAGGACAGAATTTATTAAAACCAGTCTTGCTGTGTGCATTCGTGTTTCATACAATTTTGTGACAGAAGGAGTCCATAAAAAGTAAAAAAAATTTTAATGTGTAATTTTGGTGGCTATTTGAGTATTAATTAAAAATAAGTCTTTTATAGCAAAATAATGTTTATTCTCATGCATGTAAAGTGCTAATATTTATCTGAAAAAGAAAACGTTAGTCAAATTTTGTATAAAATATGTTAATATGATTTCAAATATATGGATCAATTTGAAACCAAATCAGAAAACTGGATACATAAAAGTCGATCTCTCTTCATTAATCCCATTGCACAAATCCAGTGTTATTCCATAAATATTTTATTTGAATGTGTACCAAATATAGTACTATTATTTTGGAAACATTTAAAACATCAAATACTTGTAATATGTCATCACTGTCTTTTTCACCTAACTCTTTTATTTTAATACTTATAAAAAAAATTTGTTCTACTTACATTTCTAACTGTTTCATTCAAGGAAAACAAGCACCAAGGATTTCCTAAAATGTTGAAACTAAGATTTTCCCTCTTGAACACCTTCAGGCAGAGAAACAATGCTCACGCTTTCAGAAACTCTTTCTCATCAATAGGTCTGTTATTGAAATGGAATACTAAGAACAGATTTATGATTTTACAAACTAATCCATTGATCGGTCTAAAGTTGATACCAGTTTTTCAATCATCCTATGCTTCTTTGAAGGAAGTTCAAAACTTGGCAGATATAATCCTAGATACAAACTCTGATGCAAACAGCAGTCATTCAGAAGACAAAGCTGAATTGCTCAAAGTGCTGCAACTTCTGCTATCTCGAGGCTGCACCATGCAAGACATCAAGCAGAAGTGCATCAATTCCATCAACCCCCATAAAATTTCCTATGTCAAAGCCTTGCTAATTGGAGAACTGGACCCAGACATGACCATGCTGTTACCACTTATGTCTCTCTCTCTTGTTGCACTTCGCAAGGCTGCAAAGCAAGCCAGAGATGACAAATCGGTGATACAAGGTTTTCCAAACCGGATTGCATACCTTTCTCATCACCTCGAAAAATCCCCTTCTGATTTAATGCCCGCTCTTGCAAAGCACTCCTCTTTACTGACAATGCCATTCCAAAGACTGGAACTAAAAATGAATGTTCTGAAGAATGCAGATATTAGTCCAGAGTACATTGTGAAAGATCTTTGGATCTTCAACTACAATGAAAGTTTCCTGGCTAGCCGCATTTCAGCTGCGGCAATTGCTGGCGTGGAGATAAAGCCGTGGATGCTGCGTTGCTCTGAAAGCATTTTTGAATCTGTACAGATGAAGTATTGTGCTGCCAAGAAAATTTTAGGTGAAGATGATGAAATTACTTACCTTGCTAAGAAGTTAGAATGCAGCAAAGATTATGTGAAATATATAATGGAGAGAAATGAACTTTTAAAGGCTATTAATATTCCTAAGCTGGAACAGGTAAAACAAGTACTTCATGTTTTTAACCTTTTAATCATTTTACTATCAAAACCTCATAAGTCCAATTATTTTGGTTTATTGAAATTTATTGGTTAAAATGTGCCTACTAAACTTGTTTCAAAAGCTCTTAAGTCCATACATCAGTTATAAAGCCCTCTCTTGGTAAATTTTTGAACGTCACATCTTGTAACTGGTCTGCAATTTTGTATTTAATTTTTAAACTTCTGAAAAGTTTTAATTTCAAGACTTACAACGTTTTAATGTTAAATGACTACATAGTTAATTAAATATATTTGTTATAGCGAGATTTTCTGTACCAGTAGAGATGTTTGCATTTGTTTTCACACATGATATATAAAATGCATCATGAGTGAAATCTCTTGTTTAGTGCGTTCTAGTTGGGGAAAGAATCTCCTTGTTCACTTTTGAAAGGGATTTTGAGAAGGAGCCAACAGATACTTGCTTTTTCTTCTGAGGTTTTATAGAACATTTTGAAAAGAATATACATAATTCCAGTTTCTTGATTGTCTAAATTTTAATTTCTCTGTTTCAGTATTAATAACTTAAAACTGGATATTCTTCAGTTATACCTGGTTGCAATAAATGAGCAATGTATAGAGTGAGCACTTATTTTTCTCCAAGATGTTGAATATGCATATTCAGTCAACACTTCTTAAAATGTACTTGATGTGGGGAAGCAAGTAAATTAAATTGACTTACATCTGATAACCCTCTTTGAATACAAATTAAGGATACTTAAAGTTCCAAAAAATGTTTCCTAAAATCTTTGAATAATGTTTTAATTTTATTTCACTTCATAAAATTAGAACCTTAATCAGAAAATATTTCAGGCATGAAATAAATATTAAGATCAAATTTTGTGCAATATGAATAGTTCTGTGATTCTAAAACTGTACAATAAACTTTTGCAACAAAAACTCATTCAAAACTAAAATATTGAACACATGCAATCATACTAATAAAATAAAATGTGTAATAAATATATTAAAAGAAATATCAGGGATAGTTTTAGTTATCACACTACCAAAATTGTCTTAACTTTTATATTTTTGAGGGACCTACTGTCCTTTATTTCCCGGGAACTTGCACATCGGAGTTAATTATTTCAGATACTCCCAGATTGCATATTGACCTTCTATTTGTCATGTATATTTCATTACCAATTGCGATCATAAAATTTTAAATATTCCAAGCAAAACATTCTGATAACTGCCATTATTGTGAATAGTTACTTACGAGGAACTCAACCATAAATATCTAAAAATTATCAATAATAAATCATTCAAAAGTTTAGCATATATTAATTGATAATGGAATATTCATTTCCGGATTGTAAACAGGAAGTATAGAACAAAGTTAGCTTAATATTTTCAATTATTTAAGTAACAAATTTATGTGCCAAACTGTAATAAGATCTTATTCTTTTTTATAAGCATTTTCATACTGAAAGAGCACTGATGAGCAAGACTTATCAGAAGAATCCAAGCAACTTAGAACTGATTAAGAATTTAAGACAAAGCTAATTGTAGCAATTAATTGACTATAGTTGTAGAATTTTTTAATTTGCACAAGGTAAAAAAATAATGAGTTCTGCAGCTTCAGTGGAAAAATACATATAGATTAGGACAAAAGATGCACTTTTTTCCTATACTGTAATCTGTATTTTATAAAGAATGTAAATTGTTTTATTCAATATTATTTATTCCATGAACATTTTGTTTTGATACAGCATTACCAAAAATACTCAAAATTTGTCACGACTTAACCTCTTAAATTCATGGCTGAAAGTTGGTCGCCCTACACATAATTTTAAAGTTATTAATAAACAAGTATCATTTTTTTGTGTTGCTTCTCAGGCTCTGTTCTAGCAATGTATCATTTATCAATTAAAGTTGAATAAGTATAATTGCAGTTTTACAATAAAATAAAATCTCATTTTTTAAAAACAACTAATTGTCTGTAGGTGTTTCCTTTGCAGCGTAATTTTATTCTTTAAATTGAAATAATTCTACTTTCCCTCATGATAAATTAGTTGTAAATGGGTAAAAGTTCTGCTATAATATATGAAATACTTAGTATGATAGATATTAACATGGAAATTTAAAATTGATAGTGAAGTATAATATTAAGTATATTGAAAAACGAATTGTAAACTAAACTATTAACACAATTTGGTTAATTTCACTTTCTAAAACTGTTGTGAAATGAAGCCATTTGATAATTATACTACTGTTCAAATATTATATTTATGTAGTAATGAGTATCTGTTACTTTATAAACTACTCTGTGTCCTAGACTGTCTATGTGTGCCATATATATAATATAGGCATTGTATTACTATAATACTATCTCATCTCTTTCAAAGCATTGCAACCCTTAAAATACGGTTTCTTCATACCTTTCTTATGCTTGTAGATTGTGCTATCAAGTGGTCAATGATTTGAAAAATTTTATGCTTGTATTACAAGTTTGTAATTAAATTGAATGAAAGTTGGTGTTAGGAATTATAATAAATAAACATTTATTATTTAAATTTAGATTATTTTCTGGATCTATTCTTGTTTTCTAGTTTTAATTATATATATATTAACACTTTTTACTCTTAATGTATATAATAAATTTATGAATTGTTCTGTATGAGAGCTACCAGAAGAAAATTCACTTCGAAAGGAATTGAAACACAAACCCACAAGTACTGATATATTTCAAATGCTGACACTATGGATTTATAATGATTGCATGCAAAAAAATTTTAACTACCATTTTACCCTATCATGTTTTTGCACACTTAAAACGATTAAATCTGTTTCAGGTGCTTAATTTTTTGTATGAGAAAGGTTACACCCCTCAAGAAATCAGGCTTTTCCCCAGAGTGTTTTGTTCAAGTGTTCAGACTCTAAGCAAGAGATTCGATGAGTATCTTCAAATTCGAAAATCTCTACCCACAATCTCTCACCTATGTATTTCATCTGAAAGATTTAAAAATTTGTTAGAAAAGCGCAGGAATTCACCAGGCTGAACAATCTTAGTTTCGTTTTAACTGTATCCAAATAAACATTAATAATAGATCTTTATAACTTACGTTTTGATATTTTTCATTTTATGTACATCACGTTTTGTGTTCATTTGACTTCATTGTGTTTCGATGTTTTAAAAAATATTTGTAACTGAATGATTTATATGTAGGTTGACCGTAGGCACCATTTCAAGCAGGACAGTACTGTTTTTTTTTCCATATTTCCCAGCCATCTCATCACTTAAATAAAAATGTGAATTTTGTCTTTAATAAAAACTAAATATACTTTGAAATTGGTCAATCATAAATTATTCATAACCAACAATCTTATGTCACCATCATGGCAACCAGTAATTTGTATAACCACAGAGTTGCATTATAAAGAAAACATTCCGGATAGATGGATAGAGGTTGTTCTGAAATGAGCAAATAATGCTTAGACTTTCCAAGACATGAGTTTATTCCGTCTTCCAGGAAACAGATATTTTCTGTTATGAGCAGTATGCAGTCAGAGAAATCTAGATTAATTGAGACAATGAGGGCCCTTTGTTTATTGTAAGTTGTGTCATGGATTGTGACAAGTTTTATGATAGAATTAAAACATCGAAAAATTCTCTGCGCTAGATTACTTCATCGGAGAAATTTTCATGGTACAATTGTAAAGTACAGTCTCCTATGTCTACCTAAATTTTTGTATGGGTTCTGTTACTGAATAATAATAGTTCAATACGGTTATGTAGTAAAACTTATTCTACTTTTATGAATACAGAATATTCCATAACAACCATCCCTTTTGTGCCATCCCACTGTCCCAATTTTTGTCTCAATAAAATATGGTCAGCCTATTTATATGAACTTCCAATAAGGTATTTCACAATACTTACCTTTAGTTCATTTAAATACTAAAATATTCAATTATAGTATTACATATGTTGCTTTTCAAGTGGATACAAATTTTTCAAGTTAGTTGATTTGCAAGCTTTCAATTGCATTTTCTAGCTCATGCAACTGAAAAAAATATGATGTACCACACAATTGTTTTAGTTTTAACCATAATTTTTAAAAATGATATATTCAACAGAAATTTGGGGATTCAGTCAAAGTTCAGCTAAGTTAATTATTTCCCTTCATGGATGGGATTTTTCCCTCGCAATTATTAAAATACTTTACTTTAACCATCCTAGTGATTGCCTCAGTGATGTATCTCGTCATTAACTGACCTGATCTTGATCGGTGAGATATCTCGTCATTAGTAGAAAACTGACCAGATCTGGATCTCTTCATCAAAAATCAACAATATTTTGATGACGAGATCTCATTCAAATAAAACTTGGTCAGATCTTGATCTAAATATCTCGTCGAAACCACTTGAAGGGTTAACATTCTTCTCCGTACACATTATAAGAAATATTTTGATGCTGTATGGTAGTTTAAGTATGATGTCAGGGTTATTAAAAATTATTTGTTTTATTTATTAAACTTCTGGCAAAAATAGAACTTCTATTCTATAAAATGTTTAATAGGGAAATGAATACAGTGTATTAAATTGCCGAAACTGTTTACACTTTTAATGATTAGGATTCATTTCATTGTAGAAAAATGTTATCATTAATAGTGATAGAATCAAACTTTCTACTTTGGGGGAATTTATGATAAACTTGATGGATTTGAGAAATGCTTGGATCTTTACTACAGAAAAGGGCCCAAAGAAAGATAATTCCATCCAGAAACTATAGCTAGAAATTAAGATACAAAAAAGTACTACTCAGTTTTGTTCAGAAGCTACAAGATATTATTTCTAAGGTGTAATATAATGTGTTTGGGGCAAAGAGTTTTATTACAGTAATATTCTGCATTCCTGATGAAAATTTTGTGCTCCTAGTGATACTTATACAGAAGAGGCAGATTAAATGTTTATTATATATTTATATGTTTAAAGGCTATTAATGATGAGGTTATTAATATGTTTAAATGATTTTTTTAGCACTGGAGGAGCTAATAGATATACTTTCAACTGACTGCGAATTCCTCATATTACTATTGAGTCATTCTCTTCGCTTTTTAAAATACAATTAACACTTTACTTACACTACCAATAAATAGACTATTTTTCGACAAGTCTTATTAACTGACATCCTTCATCGCCAGTGCTTTGAATTATTTGGTCTCTTCAATAAATCCATTTACTTTGCATGCAGTAAGTAAAGTGTTCAGATCCAAGGATTACCTATGCTATTCCAACATGCTTTTGATATTCTTGCATTCTGATATTGCCTTTAAGATGTCTTTCATTGCATTTAAGATGCCTCATAATGTTTGCTCTGGTATAATGTCTGGTTTGCTATGTCTAAGGAAAGAAATTCCAAATCCAAAAATGTTTCTAGACTAATATTCATCTTTAAATTGAGGCAGCTTTGAAAGTTATGTTAGAAAATTAATATGTTGGAACAACATGTATTTTCTTTGCATTTTTAAAGGTTCGTTGATATCTTGGAGTTTTTAACAATGCAAGTTTATGTCAGTCTTTTACTACAATCTGTTAAAATTTATAAAAAATCAAGTAGTTATACTTTTAATCAGTGCTTACATATTAATTTTATCTCAATATAAAGATGATTGAGGAAATATTTTTGTAAATTCTAGCAGTTAACGAAATCGCAATCTTCAAAACTTACACAATGGAGTTTGCAAACTAGTACATTTTCCATAAACTCTTGTACGACATATTTGGTTTCTTAAAAGTATACATAAGTAGACTAATCAACTTTTATTCAGAATATACTATGGTTACAATTTTCTTCTGCAATTAATATGCAAAATATGTGTATTATCCCATTGCTGTTTGAAAACTAAATATAAATAACAAGAGAATGGAAGGTCTGCAAAACATCCCCATTAGAAAGCATTTCGTAATTTTTGTAATTCCTTTTTAAACTATTCTAAAAAATTGTGTTCATTGTACTATATTGAATGCATTTGAAAAAAAATTGATTGTTTTGTAATTCTCTGTTATGTCTTCCATTTCATGGCACTTTATGCTACTTCAACATCCATAACATGCAATATTAATTTAATTTTAAACTAATTGTAAAATTATACTTCCATGACTTGATATTGATGTTTCGTAATTCAGTTAAAATAGGCTACAAAATTTAGACAGAAAATAGAAGTAAAACTTAAAACGCAAGTATTATCACAAAAGAAAACAGTATTAGAGATAAAGGTAGTTGCTACTATTGTGAGTAGGTTATCTGGATGCATTATTAAAATGCATCGGACTTCTGGAGTAAACCTAGGCTGAGAAAATTAAACATTTGAAAACCAAATGCTTTTTTAAACAAATGTCTCAAGCTCTTGTATATTCAGATATTCATTCCAAACTTTTCTCATCTTTCTCTAATTAGTTTACATACGATATTTAATGCTTGTGTATATTACATTATCTCTAAAGTTGTAAATATTTATGAATGCTTACAATCCTTTCGATATAGTTTATTTTGAAGTTCAGGCATTGTTTTAAGATCCAGCAAATATTTTCTCCTAATTTTATGTAGCTATCATTGAACTTTTTGCTTTAGTTTTGTAAATTATATTGCCATGATCAGGAATGGAATTTTTTGCAATTTTATGACATCAACTGCGAAAGAATTTTACTAAACTGTTGAAAAGAGCTGAAAATATATTTCAATAGGATAATTTAATAAGGATAGATTTATGTTTTCCAAAAACTTCATGATTATTCAGCTCCAAAATAAGCAATCAACATTAGTTCACAATTCAGACACAGATTTTCCGAGAAATTATGTTTTGTTATAAGAAATTCGTTTTCCTTTTGGAAAGGTGCATTATAAGGTAAGCAGTTTCTCTTAGGAATTCTAAACATGTAGTGGCTCCATCTATCTTACTGTATGCAAGGTTTTCATTCGTCAATTAAGTTTGTAATTTCTCTAAATTCGTTCTACGTATTTTGTGAACCTGAAACAGATTCATTAGCACAAGGCAGTTTGTTTGCGTTTTATCGAACAAGCGATAATTTTGGCAAAATAAAAATTGTATTTCAAACAACTGAAAGAAAAGCCCCAAACCAGTTAAAATGTTCTTTTCTTGGGTCTTTCAGCACATTGTTGCATCATGTAAGTCTGATTCTCAACCTCTGACCGGTCAATTCTTTTTTATAAGACAAGAGCCCGGTCCTATCACGTCACTCAGGTTTGGAAACGCACTTACACACAGCAATGCGAACTTGGGAAAGAACAATTTTCAGTACATTTGAGAACCGGATAAACACCTTGATCTTCACTTTCAGGGGAAATTTCTCTTTACACTTCCTTGTTGATTTGTCATTGGTATTTGCTACACAGATGTTATTTAGGCACTCTGAATCTTGGCTTTTCGGCCCATTCGAATATTCTAATCTATTTATTCATAAAAATGCTTAGGAAACAAAAAAATGACAAATTCTAGGAGAACTTATCACGGCCTGGTATAATTGATGAATGGCGGTTGAAAAACACTGGTGTAAGCGATTCGATTAATTAAAACACTGGAGGTCAATTCTACACGAAAGTTGCAGGAAAAATAATTATAATGTAGGAATTATGGATGTAGTAGTGAACCCGGTTGCAGATGAGAACAAATGTTTTTGTTCACTTGTGCAAAAAGTTTTGCAGGATTGTTGAAACATCTACAAAATAAAAAAGATCACATTTATGTAAATCAACCAAGCAGAAAGATTTTTCTAAGTTGTCTCAAAATGTCAGATCCAGTTTTATAAAAGACAAAATAGAATTTAGACACCATCTAGTACAAGATCAAAGAATCAGCCCTTCAGCAAGGACCTGTGACTTATTACTGTATGGCATCATTGTGAGTTGTCTGCAAACATGCAGCTGCAACCAAAGTTTCAAGATTATTTGTTGAGATCTTACTAAACCTATGCCAAATAGTTTATGCTCTCTCAGTGAAAAGGTAGGTAGTTGAATTTACGTCGTACTGGAGCAACGCAATGGGCTTTTGGCGATGGTCTGATCAATCCCGAGGCGAAAGATCGTAGGACAACGCCTTCTAATTTTGAACCATAGTCAGATGACAAGGTCAACATCTGACCTAGGCATCTCAGTCTCCAAATTTCCACACCTCTCTAACGTGAGGACATTTGAGGCCACGTAGATTTGACGTCTACCAATCCCCACATACACGACGGTCTTTGGTTGGATCAAGTTGTCAACTCAATCCTCCGGTTGGTAATCCGTGACTCTACTAACTTGGCTTCCTCGACCCCTCACTGAAACAAAGGCTCTCTGGGTCTGGTTGAACTGTAGCTAACATCAAAACTATGGGAATTATGTTCTTTATTGATGAGTCCAGAAACAGTAAACGTACTTTTTCTCGTTAAACGGAAACGTATAACAAATGGATAAAACACTTCTGCGGTGCTGTCATGATATGGATTCCCCATCATATGTAAAAGAAATAGTGTACCGTACATTTGTTAGAGGTATCTTTAGTGTGTGTATTGCAAGTAAAATATCGGGCCGCGGTGGCCCGGTTGGAAGAGTAACGGACTAGCAACCGAAGGGTTGCGAGTTCGAATCCAGCCAAACACCGTCGTGTACAAAGGGGGCTGGTGCACGTTAAATCTGTCGTGGCCTCAAATGTCCTCACGTTGGCGTGGTGTGGAAGTTTGGAGAGTGGGGTGCCAGCTCAGGTGTTGCCTCGTCATCTGACCGTGGTTCAAAATTACGTGGTGTCCTCGGATCTTTCCCTCTGGGATTGATCCCGGACCGTCACCAATAGCCCGTTGTGTTGCTCCAGTGTGACGTTAATTGAAAATACCAAATACCGAAACAGGTTTTAGTATACTACACTGCTGGCCACCGTAAATGCAACACCCTGAAGGAAGCATGCAAATAATATGAAATTTACAACATGCATTAGCGGAGGTGAGATATGCAAATGATTAGAATTTCAGCGCAGACGCACATCACGCGCGCCTGTGGCGCCACTTCAAAGCGCTATTTAAGGCTTGGAGATTTCGACGATTTCAAGTACGGCAATTGTGTTTTTTTCAAAAAAACGGTCAATTATGCCTCGTAGAAAACAGCGATCATCTCTTGATCAAGTATCCGAGTTCGACAGAGGAAGGATAGTGGCCTACCGATATTGTGGATTATCTTTCAGGGAAATCGGTAGTCGTGTTGGACGAAACCAAACAACTGTAATGCGGATATGTGGTCGTTGGATGCAGGAGGGTACGACGGACCGACGTGTTCGATCGCATCCACCTCAGTGCACCGCTTCACGTGATGACAGGCATATTGTGCGTATGGCAGTGACGGATCGCTCAGCCACATCACGAACCATAGCACAGCACATTCAGTCTGTACCGCATCATCCAGTGTCTGCGCGTACCATTCGACGCCGTTTACAGCAGAGTGGTCTGTCCGCAAGACGTCCATTGCTTCGTCTACCCTTGACGCAGAACCACAGACGTTTCCGCCGCCAATGGTGCGATGAAAGAAGGATGTGGACGGCAGAATGGAATGAAATTGTCTTTACTGACGAGTCACGCTTCTGTATGCAACACCACGATGGTCGGATTCGAGTCTGGAGACACCGTGGAGAGAGGATGCTGAACAGCTGCGTTATGCACCGCCACACTGGTCCTGCACCGGGTATTATGGTATGGGGCGGTATTGGATATCACTCTCGCACTCCTCTAGTACGCATTGCCGGTACTTTAAACAGCCAGCGCTACATCTCCGAGGTATTGGAGCCAGTTGTCCTTCCTTACCTTCAGGGCTTGCCCACAGCCATATTTCAACAGGATAATGCGCGACCACACGTGGCACGCATTGTCCAAGGGTTCTTCGTCAATCGCCAGATTGAATTGCTTCCCTGGCCAGCTCGCTCTCCGGATCTTTCGCCGATAGAAAACATGTGGTCCATGGTTGCTCAACGATTGACCCAGAATACATCCCCAGCTGCCACACCAGATCAACTTTGGCAACGTGTGGAAGCTGCTTGGTCTGCTGTACCCCAAGAACACATCCAAAGTCTCTTTGAATCAATGCCGAGGCGTGTGGCAGCGGTGATCTCCAACAATGGCGGCTACTCTGGCTACTGATTTTGGCAGGAACCACACTTCACAGAAGTCTATAAATGTAATCATTTGATACTTGGTCAACATGTTATCTACAAAATAAATTTTGTTGTGATATCTCTTGTCTTTCTTGGTGTTGCAATTTGGGTGGCCAGCAGTGTATATGAACAAATACCAACTCCTCAAAACCATTCATTTGATACTGATATGCTATACTAACGTGTGGTTCAAATTGGTCCCGACGAAAGATATTCTAATCAATTTTAAATAAGCCTCTGTAATTAAATATGTTCTCGCTTCATTGTTGGTTTTTTGGACTAGAGCAGGAACATCAAATTTGATGATTTCTTTGCCTTGCAAAAGAAAGGGAAATGCTCTTAAAAATATCTCAACTGGCTACATATGATGGCGTTTGTTATGCAAGGGAATATTCTTGAAAATGTCTGGTGTCTGATCTGGCTATATCTGGAGGTTGAAACATTGCAGAAGTCTGCAATGCTGGAGTCAGATACATTCAATAAAACGTTCATTAAAATTGAACAAAGTAAAGTAGGAGCTGTCTTCAAACTTAGGTCTCTTGACATTGAAACATTTTGAGATTGTGCAAGCTTGACCAAATTATAAAAAAATCAAGATGTTCAAAGAAAACCGAAGTCTGGGCGAAGATTTCTGTATCGTTCATAGGTTATTCACATATGTGGGCGATATTCAAAAAGACACGTACAGCTATTCAAAAGACCGGTGGCCGTCATGCAAGAAAAAACAACATTCAGTGATGACCTACTATATTCTACAGAAAGAGTAATACAGACACCGGGAATCATTACAAACCAGATGCACAAACACAGGTTATCATAATTTATTGGGGCCGCGGTGGCCCGGTTGGAAGAGTAACGGACTTGCAACCGAAGGGTTGCGAGTTCGAATCCAGCCAAACACCGTCGTGTACAAAGGGGGCTGGTGCACGTTAAATCTGTCGTGGCCTCAAATGTCCACGTTGGCGTGGTGTGGAAGTTTGGAGAGTGGGGTGCCAGTTCAGGTGTTGCCTCGTCATCTGACCGTGGTTCAAAATTACGTGGTGTTGTCCTCGGATCTTTCCCTTTGGGATTGATCCCGGACCGTCACCAATAGCCCATTGTGTTGCTCCAGTGTGACGTTAATTGAAATTCCCCCCCATAATTTATTGTGTGACTAGCACGGTGACTACTGGTTAACAAGGTTACCAGTAGTCACCCTGCAAGGTTACACTGCTCACAGATAATTCTTTGCATCCCATAGTGACATCTGCCTAGAGCGTGAAGACGGAATGCTAGGGGCTCAGGCTCTTGGCTCCTTCTTTTGTCAAACATGTCCTTTTGCAAGCATGTCCTTTTGCAAGCATGTCTTAATTGTGAAATTTGATTGAAATATTTCAGGTTCTTTTTACAAAATATGCCATATTTTGTCACATAATACGCTCAGTGCCAGAAAAATTGAAACCCTTCAAAGCCAAAGTTCGTTTGAGAAATTTAATTGAAAATTTGAAAGGTACTAATATCCTCTAATTGTTTTCGCTGTTCAGTATTCGCTAGAGCAACACTTGAATTAAATCATTTTTTCTTGTTACGTAATTTTTTATGAATTGTTTAGATTTCGTCTTCTGTTTTAATTAAATCAGTTCAGTTCCCAAAATGTACGATAATTTTAGGGATGAAATTGTTTGAAGTTAATACAAAAACAAATTATAAGTTATAATTATTTAACTTATTTTGATCTTTTGAATATGAAAATATTAATATCGGGCTTTGCAATAGAATCGACTATTGCATTAAGAGAGGTCTCACATGAATGTTAGAAGGATCAATGGAATCTAAAAATATTACATCAATATGTTTTAAAAGAGAAAAACAATTCTTCTTTTACAAATATATTTATAACTTCCATTTTAACGACACCGGTCATTGAACTGCAGAAATACGAGTTCATTTTCTAACTTCTATTCAGCATTATGTTATTTTCTTAAATGCCACTTCTAATTGGGACACTTTTACGATATTTATATCGTTTCGTAATCCCAAAAGGCTGCACTTTTCTTTCTAACCTAGTGTTCTGTTTCTTTTCTGAAATATGAATCTTAGTTTCATAACATCGAGTCATAATGAGGTTCAAAAGTATACTATTTCGCTGAGAGCTCTTTCTTCATACCAGGATGTATTCAGAGATGCAGCAGCTTTTACTTTCAAATTAGACTGATGATCGAATATCTAATCGGTTTGATATGTAGTGGAAGGGCGATTTTCTGAATGATGCACGGGGCAATTTACAGTAGTTAGGTTCTCACTTATGCTGTTAGAAAACATCACTGAGTGGAAATTTTATAAATGTTGAGTTTGGAGAGTAGGGTGCCAGCCCAGGTGTTGCCTCGTCGTCTGACCGTGGTTCAAAATTATATGATGTTCTCGGATCTTTCCCTTTGGGATTGATCCCCGACCGTCACCAATAGTTGTTGTAATGCTCCAGTATGACTAATTAAAATACCTACCTACCCCCTTGAGGATTGATCTTGATCCCATGTGTTTGTTGTTCCAGTGCGACATATAAATTCAACTACACCTAAGAAAAAATAATTAATAAAATTACACACGGGATAAACTTTTCCATCATGAAAAACTTTTCCTCGGTGTTGTGTTCTTTTCTTGGAATATAATTTAAAGGATGACTTTGTTGATACTTTTACAAGTTTTAGTATTGTAAATTCACATGCTATTTTTCATGTAATGCAGTGCCTTTCGATTTTCCAGAAATTACGACACTATACGTTTTTGGAAAGATATACATATGCATGCGTAAAGAGAATTTAATTAGGTACTAGAAATCTATCATGGAGTGATGTTGAAGTATGACTTGGATGTTGGATTTTGCTCTGAAGCAGAACTAAATCCAACATCCAACAGAACTTCAAGTTAAATCACTTCATAATAGCACTTTAAGAGAGAAGTGAAGTCATCTTGAAGCATGTCTTCTGTGCTCTGTTAGAGAGGAATGTCTGAGTGAATCAGGGATGTTCTCTGATGAAGAGCTTACAGGTTTAGAGCCCTACACAAAATAACTGGTGTTAAAAGCAATTAAAGATACACGCTGAAGTTAGTTTAATCTACGAAAATCGAAATTTTGTTAATTACAAAAGTAAAATTTACATTGGTATGCCTGAAAACGGTTAGTATTTTTTAAACGCAATGCTCGTATAATATTCCGTCACTCGATCAGAATAGGGAATTGGGTGTGAGAAGATTTGACCGATTGTCACGTGATGTCTACGTGATCTAATAGAAAATAGGACTTACGTCATGACGTGAAGTAATCTAATACAAAATTGAAGGATTTATATCACTGTGCCCATAAGAAACCGGAAGGTGTCGAACAACCGCAATAATTGACAATGAGATAAGTGAGTTTACAGGCATTAATCAGAGCATGGATTACGAAAATAAAATACGAAATAAAAATATACCTTTAACTCTTCACATCGCATGTTCGCTAAGGTGGGCCGAAAAAAAATCGAATTTCGCCGGAACAAATTCTGAGTGAAAAAAGTTTGTTAGTCCACCTCAGATTGGTTGGTTACTTGGGTTTTATGGCGCAAGGAGCATATTCAACCAACCACCTCAGATGAACATATCAATTTACTTTTTCAAAATTAAAGGATATCTTAGTGAAGAAACCGGCGGTTGAAGTTCTCGAATTCTGGCGTTTTCAGTTTTCCACATTACACCTTCTGGACTCGCTCCAATCAAGAGGTTTTCCGTACAAACAATGCTAAAATCACTTAAACGAATGGATTTCACTCGTAGAAACTCCTAGAACATTTTAAAACGTCCAATTCGTATCAAACAAAATTAAAATTAGACAGATTTCCTTATAAATGACTTAAAGCGATTTTGCCTTAGAACGTACAAGCAAGACTAATAAATCATCTTTACAAGTCTCTACCTGGAATTCTTCGAGATAAGTAATATTTAATATGCAATATATTAGTTCTAGGTTTTGGTGCTGTTCGTAACAACTTTAAACTCACTGCGGTGAGATTGCTGCCATTTCGAGACCACCCTTCCTCTCTCTCTCCATCTGTAGAACGTGCTTAACGTATGACAGGTTTGTAGCCTGATTTTGGGTCAATTTCAGATTGTGAAACGTCTTACGTGAATAGCTTGTAGTGAAACGAGAGCTGATTACTTGTACCAACCCGGTTAAATTCTCCACGGTATGCTGCAGAGCCTTATGCAATCTTTTCACATTTTAGTGTAGCAAGGGAAATTTTCAATGGCACTCACTATCTGTGGACCTTCATAAATACCATGGCTGAAGGGGTAAAAAAGTTAGAGAATTCAATTTTCATTCAATCAATTGGCCCATAGTGTTGGGTTCTTGGAATTTATTATTTCTTTTCTAACCCTTATGGAAACACACTTAATTTCTTTATAGCCTACAATATTTGGTTCAACCCATTATTTCATAGATTCTCTGGATGGCAGGTTCAATCCTAATTTTACGATTTCAATGCTTTCCAGCCATTATTGTGAGGAAAGTGTTTTCTGAGTGCTCTTCAAATGAGTCGATAGTGCTCAATGTGATAGGCAGGTTCATCAACAACCACTAGTATTCTGAAATATCCTTGCATGTAATTGCATTAAAATTGAATCAAACCGCAGCCTAAACCCTAAGGATGCAAAATTCTTGGGCGATTTCTTGGTTTTTACATTACAATCAGTACAAACATACTTCATTTGCAGTTATAAGTCACCTTGCATATAATGATTTTCTGGCTAAATTTTCCAAATCATATAATCAATGGCTATTTTGTATGATGAGGCAAATATTACACATGTAATGTTGATCTGTATTGAACTATGAAGGCATTTTGAGAAGGTTAGTATCGTTGCGTTTAAATTTCAAGATGGGGAATGTTTTCCAATTCTGGAGGCCTTTTTCGATAATGGCTGTGTACAGATCTGGGACTTTTCCCCCATCACGAACATAAACAAGGACTTAAAGGGTAATTCCTGTGTGTGTAAGAGACACGCAAACCATTGCGAGTGTCCGGACATGTGCTCCTTAACCCTCTAAGTGGTTTGGACAAGATATCAAGATCTGACCAATTTTGCCAATGACGAGATATCTCGCCATCAAGAGTGCCGATTGGATTCCGGTTGAAGATAGTGCCATTTCTTGATGGCAAGATCAAGATTAGGTCAGTTTTTCTAATAACGAAATATCTCGTCCATCAAGATCTGGTCAGTTTTGCTAATGACAAGATAACTCGTCGAGACAACCACCAGGAGGGTTAAGTTTTAAGAAAAATTTTTCCCTCGTGTGTACCTCGTTTGGAAATTCTCCATCAATACCATTATTACAAAGATGCTGAAGGACCATTCCATTTCTTCATTTTCCCGGAATCCCTCTCTGCATATTGCACACTAATAGTTCATATCTAGGAAAATATGGGGTAGAAACTTGTAAAGATGTGTTATTTGCGCCACTGATCGTCCTAAGGCAAACTCGCGGCATGTGGCCATTTATATGGAAATTGGGCTAAGTTGGTTTTTAATGTTTGACACGAATTGGATATCGTAATGTGTTCTAACAGTTTCTACAAATAAAAATCAATCTGTTATGTCACTTTAACACTGCGTGGGTGAAAACCCCTTGACTGGAGGGAGTTAAGATGTCGTGCGGAAAAGTCACAACGCCAGAATTTGAGAGCTCAAAATTCCTGTCTCTCACTAAAATATCACTTCATTTTGGAAAAATCAACAAATATGTTCATCTGAAGTGGACAAACTTTTTCGCATTTAGAATTTGTTCCAGCGAAATTCGATTTTTTCGGCCCAACCTAATTACTCAACCCATAAAATTATTTTCACATGTCTGGAACGAATTAAAGGAAAAAACGGCGGCATATTATTGAAAGTATTCAGAGTAATGTATTTTGATTGTGATAAGTTCAATTCATCTCTTCAGCGTGAGCTACAAATAGATTTTATGAACTACCTACCTTTACACCGCTTTGCTATTTTAAAATTGCAAAGCGGTGCAAACATAACGATTGCTTTGAATTCGAACATATTCGAAACTTTGCCATAGCTATGGAAAGGTTTCGAATATGCACCTTTTTTCCAGATATTTATCGAATACATTTTTTGGAGATAACTATCGAATGAATTTTTCACAAACTATAACGATTTTTCAAAATCTTTCTGGATATGTAAATTGACGAATTTGGCATATTCATTGCTTAAGTCTTGCAATAATCCGTATAAAACCCAAATGCCATACACGGCAAATTTCCACTCATTCGCATTTTATCAATGTCAGTTTCTAATTACTTGAATTTGTATACAAAGGAGAGTATTTAATGATACACATTCGCATCTTTGACACCTTGGGAAAAATCGTAAGGATTTTATTCTACGAATGGGCCAATAGAATCGTTCCAAAGGATTCTATACTAAGGAGAAACGCACCAATAGAATCTTTCTAAAGTTTAAAAAACCAGTGGATTCTTTTCGATCAATAGGTGTGGTCATTAAGTGTGTGTGTGTTGTGGAGGTACGAAGCTCAGAGGTTCAAATTTATAATTTTTATTTAACACTTATTTTCCAAATTGTTTGATGCCAGGGCGCAGTATGAGCTAACGAAGCGAGCATTCTTCTGGGGTTTGCCGAGCGGTAATAAGTAGGGGGTGGCCTTACAGTGTAGCCAAAATGTTCTTATAGTGCCACAGTTCAACAACGAAAACAATATTGAGCGTTGTATTTTGAGCTGATTGATGTCAAAACTGTCCACAAGAGGTCAGATTTTAGGGCGAGCGAATTTTCAATGCTTACCCCCGGGCTCCATTTTTCCAAGACATGCCACTGCTCTTAACCCTACAAGTGGTTTCGACAGCATATCCCGTCCATCAAGACCTGACCAATTTTGCAAAGGACGAGATATCTCGTCATCAAGATATTGCAGATTTTTTTTTATCATGACGAGATCAAGATCTGGTCAGTTTTCTTCAAATGACGATATATCTCGTTCATTAAGAACCGGTCAGTTTTCTTCAAATGACGAGATATCTCGTTCATTAAGAACTGGTTAGTGTTCTTCAAATGACGAGATATCTCGTTCATTAAGAACTGGTCAGTTTTATTCAAATGACGAGATATCTCGTTCATTAAGAACTGGTTAGTGTTCTTCAAATGACGAGATATCTCGTTCATTAAGAACTGGTCAGTTTTCTTCAAATGACGAGATATCTCGTTCATTAAGAACTGGTTAGTGTTCTTCAAATGACGATATATCTCGTTCATTAAGAACTGGTTAGTGTTCTTCAAATGACGATATATCTCGTTCATTAAGAACTGGTCAGTTTTCTTCAACTGACGAGATATCTCGTTCATTAAGAACTGGTTAGTGTTCTTCAAATGACGAGATATCTCGTTCATTAAGAACTGGTCAGTTTTCTTCAAATGACGAGATATCTCGTTCATTAAGATCTGGTTAGTGTTCTTCAAATGACGATATATCTCGTTCATTAAGATCTGGTTAGTGTTCTTCAAATGACGATATATCTCGTTCATTAAGAACCGGTCAGTTTTCTTCAAATGACGAGATATCTCGTTCATTAAGAACTGGTTAGTGTTCTTCAAATGACGAGATATCTCGTTCATTAAGAACTGGTCAGTTTTCTTCAAATGACGAGACATCTCGTTCATTAAGAACTGGTTAGTGTTCTTCAAATGACGAGATATCTCGTTCATTAAGAACTGGTTAGTGTTCTTCAAATGACGAGATATCTCGTTCATCAAGAACTGGTCAGCTTTGCTAATGGCGAGATACATCGTCAAGACAACCGCCAAAGAGGGTTGAAGGAGCTGGCGCATTTTCTGTCATTTTGAAAGTAGTTGCTTGCATGAAAATATTTTGATGTTCATCTTAGAGGTATTATTTCCGTATTGCTCAAGGTCAGTCAGCTGCGTAAAGGGAGGTTGTAGAAAGTTAATGTGCAGCTGCGAAAAGAGAAAGCATAAGCTATCTTGTGTACAGGCACAGAAATCTTTTTCTCTTCACCCATATTTCTTAAATTGTTGTTTGTTGCATCATTTTCTCTTTTGAAGCCTTTACCTGCATTTTCGAAGGAAAAAAAAATGGATTGGCATTCCTTGTTCTGGATAAAAATTAAAATTAAGGAAAAAATTGTGTACAGTTTATTTTTCATGGAAACACGACATTTAAACCTGATGATCTCTTAATTTATGAGTTTGAAAGTGATTCTGTGTTCAGAAGGAAAAAATCCCATGGAAAAGGTGAATTTCAATTTTCAGCTGATCAACGAACAGAACTGATCTTAGGCAAGCCATACATTGATCCAACGTCAGTCCTGTGACACTAAATTAGCTGAAATGCGCATGTGTACCGACATTTTTTCAGTGCAGAAAAGGAATACGCATGTTTTGTCTCATGCTGCTCGGTATGTGATCGGGCTTATTCTTATGGAGAAATATTGACGCCAAAAGGCATCTGCAATTACCTAAATCTGACACCCTTCTCAAACTAATGAACACAACGTGTTAGAAATCACACAAACTATCCTTTGATTATTTTCTGAAATTAATATTAACTATTATCTATCTAATCATCGAGTTTCTGATGCTGTAAATAAGCCTAGACGTGGATCAACAAAATCTTACTGTACTCTAATTTTGTTTTCTTTTTCAACTGGTATACTTCATTTAAGGACATCCCATTAAATTTCGACCATAAATGGCGAGTTTACGAAGACTTATGTTTTGTGAGTAATGTTTCCAAATGTTCATTTGAGTTTATTTTGATTTCATTGTTCACATACGACCTTCCTAAGGTTAAAAAATACTAATGAAATATCTTTTGTTCATACTTATGCTTCCGAAGTGCTAATAGTCTTTATGGCTCTACTGTAACGTAATATCATAAATTAGGTTATATTGTAAAATTCGTAGGCTTTTTGAATTCCACTTGTACCTTTTAATTTGCTGTACCATGAACGATAGGCAAATAAACATCCTGAAACACATCCTACTTATCTATTTACAAATTATCGTAAACTGATTTAATGTTTCAAAAATTTCTAAGCACAGTTGCTTTGTAATTAACGTGTGTTTCAAATTGTAAATACGGATTGTGAGTAAATATATTTACATTTAAAACGGAAATTTGTGGATGGAATGAATAATAAATTTCTATTTTCATGTGTTGATAACAAGGATTTCAGCTCTTGAGGCATTGCCTACTTTGACAGCTGTCAAACTTGCTGACATATCTGTTTACCTAATATTATTGCATACCTGAAAAATCACTTGAGACAGTTTTTGCTTCACTAACGAGCAGAAAGTTCTAAGACGGATTTGCTTGCAAAAAATGATAGTTTTGTCATTTTTAGACGCTTTCTACGTCTGACTGTCTCTGAAACTTTTTGTTTGTTAAAGTTAATAGTATGTTATTTCGAATAAAATAGCATATTAATAAAAGTTCTTGATTTAAGCGAAATTTTGTCTTGTTCACTTTTATGAATCAGTTTTAACTGAAATTGTCTCAAACCATCTATTTCAGCAGCATCTAACTTGATATTCAACGCTACCAATACCGGTTTGTTTTTCAAGAACCAAATGGTCAACTCAGGTTCATTCCGTAATACAGGCGATAGGAATATGGCAACTCCTTTTTTTCTTTTCTTCAAGGGTCAATTTTTGTGAAATTCCAGTTTCTCACATTTTCAGGATGACATTTCGTTTTCATGAACCCAAACAAAAATCATAAAAATTCATATCTGCCAGCTAAATTACATTTCTTTGAAATATATCGAATTATCAAATTTTTTTATTTAACCATAAAACCAGATATCCTAAAACGGAATTGAAAAGTCACTATTAAAATGAAACCTTTATAAAAGAGATGTTCAATCTAAATTAAAATAAAGTTTATTCCAATGTTCATGCGTTGGAATTAAAAATAATTTTTTAATTCTATCAGCTTTGAATACCTACGACTGACAATAAAATGAATGCACTTATGTGTCACATAAGTCTTCACTTGTCTTCATGTGTGAGATAGTGATATATGAAGTTAGAGCATGGAACACAAAGAAAAAGTAATAAAAAGATCAACAAGAGTTCAGCTGATTCAAAAGTTCTCTACTACCTTCCCATAGTGTGGAATAGATGACTTCCCCTGAAAATGTTGAACATTTTAAAAGGTGGTCACAGTCGATATCAACCATCTCTCTGCACAGGACACATTTCGGTCTACATAGATACCAAAACGATGCAAGTGTTTGGACAGGCAATTATGGCCCGTCAATTATCTAAAATCCGCCACAGCTATGTAGCAAGGACCGACAGGAATATCGAAAATGGAATAGTCCCATTTATTATGTTTCGTACTTCCAGCCACTCTGGATTTATACCGGCCTCTCAATTTATCAAATTTATTTTTTGTTAAGTGCTTATAAGCAAATCAAATCATCCACTACGAGATTCACTATCATATTTGCCGCTTCATTTAAATGTTGCATGGTTTGCTTTCTTCCTTATTCGTATGGTTACAAACGTTTATAAACAAATAAAATCATCCTGTTTTGAGATTCATTATTACTTTCGCCGCTTCATTTAAATTTAGTGTGATTTGCATTCGGCATTATTTGTGTATTGGTGCATGGTAACAAACGTTTATAAGCAAATAAAATCAAACGCTACGAGATTCATCGTCAGTTTGAGTAGAATATCTGTCTCCATATGTTGAGTTTTCGGGGGACAACTTCAGCATATTATTTGGTCTCTGCCCCACACAAGTACAGAAAAACTTAAAAATAATTCTCTCAAAAGTGATTCCTTCTTAGCTCCCTTTGAAAAAAGCTAGTGCACCCACTTTATTGTCATTTGTATTAATTTCCTCCATTTTGGTGTTTTCTCACAAGTTCCTTTGTAGCATATTGTGCATGCGGCTCCAAGTAATTTGTTCTCCATTAAGTAATTTGTTACATTCGTTTTGTACTTTTGCTTTGTTATCTTTTTATTTATTTGCAATGACAATATGTATATATTTCATAAACAAACGCGGAAAATAAATAGTCATTATTCCAAGATATATCACTAACGTACGTGGCACAGTAATCAAACGTTTTTGTATATTTACACATAGCAACAAACGTTTATAAACAAATAAAATCAACCGCTAAGAGATTCATTATCGGTTTTGAAGCGTCGTTAGATGCCTGCGTAGTAATAATTTTTTTGATTCACTAAGTGTAGACAATGAGTGAAAACGTTGACACGTGCATTTATTGATAATAAAAATCGTATTTTCAAACATTTGATTGCAATCGAAAATAAAAAATATTGTTTCAATACAACACTTTTTCATTCGACCTGCTGCAGTGCATGCGCCGGAAAACACCGCAATTTAAAACAGTTTGTTTAGAAAAATATTCGGAGAACAATAATTTTCTTATCTACAATCTTTTAAATTCCATAACGTGTATTTGGATTACGTTCTCCAAGAAAAGAGGGGCTGCTCAGATTACAGTCATATAGAAAACATTAAACTACCGGTAGTGTTTTAAGGCGGTGGACAACGCCCACGTAGGAATCCCAACAGAATCAGGTGTTTCAACATCATTAATCACTCCTCTATTTGTAAATTTGGCGAGCTCCTTGGCGAAGCGCGGAGAAAAGCAGCAACCCTTCCTCACGTCGTGTACGGGATGCTCTTGACATTCACGGCGTAGGAAAAGGGTTGCGAGAAACCCGCGAAAACGAAACGTTCGAAACACGCGATAGAATATTCTTTTCCCCACTGACCCAGTCCTGACGGGGCTACGACGGACCGGCTAGCAATTGGGAAGAAATGCCTTTTCGGCATTAAAAATTATTTTTTTCTGATATCGGATTAAATTTGTGAGCCACAGAAAGCGCACTTTTCCTTCGCTTTTCCTGTTCACATCTACGCAGTTCGGCTCAGATGACGCAGTTTGCTATTCCGAGTTTTTGAGCCATGCGCAGATTCGGACATTAGCAAGTCTTTTTCCTGGAAGTCCGGAGATAGGGTACAAGTTTTCCCGGAACAACTATCAAGTCGGCTGGCGAGGTAAGTTCTGATTTGAAAATTTTCGTTAGATATCCCTGGGAGGCTGGTGTTTCTATTGAATTCTCCTGTCGGCATGGTGAGCAATTTTCATGTGATCATTACATTTTAAAAATTATCTTCGGGGCAATTTGTTATCAGCAACTGTTGCCTGGAGATCTTTTGTGTATGACGCAATAAAAGGGCGTAAGATTAGACTTTATCAATTTCCCCCGATAATTTTTTGTTTTGTTTGATTTGATAAACTGTTGGTTAATCGATTGGATTTTGTGTTGTATTTGTTGAATGTGGATTTTATTAAAGTGAAAGTATTTCTCTTTCTGATCGGAATGTTTGCACATTTTTTAATGACTTAATTTCATTTTCTCAGATTTTTCTCCAAGTACTTTATTGAACCGATGACGATTTATGGAATCGTTAATATTTTGTTCAGTTTTAAATTTTTGAAATAAAACCGAATTCCCTTATTTCTGACTGCAGTAAATTATAACTTTATATTTAAAAATTTTAAATTATATATACACATTCCATTATTAATAGAATTTTGAAGCTTTTTCTCGGATTATATTTCAGATTCCATTTATATAAGAGAGATGGGTACATATTTTGTGTAAATAATTATTCGTATCTTACATTTCTAATTTTGTGCTATAATCTTTCATACATCTTTTATGAAAAATATCGGGCTTTCCTTTTGAAACTTTTCGAATTTGAATAAACATCATTGTAAACAATAAGTGCTAATAAAGTTTATTTTACCAATTTGTATTTAATTACGGAAGATATTAAATATTTTTATGTATGAAACCTAAGACATTCTGAGGGAATGATACTTGAATTCTGCTCAAATGTCTACAATTCGAAAAAAAGATTCCAATATTTTTCAATTAAAAAAATTTGTGATGGAAAAAGTTTAGGATGTTGTGATGTATTGTGATCCCAGTCTGATGTACAGGTAATTCTTCATGTTTTGTGTTGACGTATTGTCAACCACACGACTGACGTTAATAATAGGTTGCCACGCATACACTTCGCTTGCCTAGTAAACGGCTTACCCCTATCTAAATAGTAACAAATACATATTATTGTGTGTTCTTTATTTATAATAACGCACATTAAGAATTTTTTTGTTTTCTTACATTTAGATTAAGTTAGGTTAAAGTAGTTAATTAACGTCGCACTGGAGCAATACAACTGGCTATTATTAGATTTATGACTTTAAATCAATTATACATTATACGTTTGGTGAATTCGGAAACATTTAGTGGCAGCAAATTGGATCGAATTTATTTGTGATGCACTTAAATCTTTTCAAAATGCTCTTATAGACCATGGTTCATGATAGAGTCTTGGATTTTTTCTATTCTATCTCTAAGCGTAGCCTATTGGGCTTGTTATTAAATATTAAAACTTACTTTATTTAGATCTCTGCCAGAAGTATTCTGCAAATTCATGTGTTAAGAGTCCAATATAGTTAATCGCGATGATAAAATAAGTTATAAATTTCATTAATTATTATATTTTTAGGGTTTGGAAAAGGGTTTGCGATAGTAAGGAAATCGAAACTGGCTGTTGTGTACGATTTTGTTTAGAAAATTTAAATGTTGTTATTTCCCTTGTAGCACTCCATTCTTAGGCAGGCCTTATACAGTAAAATGAAACAGAAAATAAAATTAAAAATTTCTGTTCCACTTGCTAAAATAAAATACTGTCTCATTGAACCTTCTCAATCCGAATCTATTCTGTTATTATCATTAAAGATTTTTGTGTGAAGTTTCGTTACCTTTAATGAAGATTACGTGTAATCTAAGAACCAAAAATATCTTGAACAAAAATGAATCCAACTTTACTTGTCGAAAATCGGCCTCATTTAAAACCCTTCATAACTTCACTTTTTTTAAAGGAAAAACATTGTAACGAATTTTTCCACGTAGCAGCTGTGCATTTTCTACGTAGACACAGGATCAGCATTGATCCTAAATGATTTAGACCGCCTGAGCTCAATCATCTAGGATCAAATTCATGACTCTCGAAATTGGTTAATGTATTATTTTCTATTTTCTCGTTTGATGATTTCATTAAATCGATTTGGTATAAGAAATTGTTGCAGAATTGAGTTACATTCATTAGTAATGAAAGAATTGGTAAAAAAAGATTAAGTATCTACTTGATTGAGTAAAAGACCTTCAGCATGTGTAAATCCGCATCTCATAATGTAACGTCGCCTGCAAATTATGTATCAAGTTTTTTCTGTCTGTTTTTATTGTTCTAAAATAATCATTTTAAACTTGCGAATTATTTTTAATGGTTTATATGAGAACGACCTCCAATTTAATGATCAACTGACAGAAACCAGATAGCAGTTTGGGGAATGAATTTCTATTACATATATGTCCTTGTCTTGATGTATTTCACCTCTAGTTACAATATTTGAGGTCGGTTACTTTTAGAGCTGTAAAATCTCTCCGTAATAATCTTTTGGATTTTGTGATTTTAGTTTCTCAAAAACTTTTGTCTTTATTCCTATGCATTCACAAATATATAGAAAATGTTTTCATAGCTTAACTTTTGGATGTTAATCTTTCGGCAGTATACTAGGATGGACGAGAGTAATGCCTTAACATTGCAGTTAAAGAAGTATAAAACCACAAACATAAACAATAATTAGATTTTGTTACAACCTGTTGACATGCAGGAAATTCGTTCTATGTATTTCGTCTATTTCGTGCATAGATATTTAAAACCACACTTTTCTTCGCACCCTAAGTGTAGACTAGTCAAATGAGAAAATTCTCATCTAACACAATTACCAAGTTTTGGATGCAGTAATTCTATCTATATCTTTGTTCAACGTACCTCCATTTATTTAATGTCACCATTTTGTCGGAAATTGTTGGATTTTTTTAAAGACAACATTTTTAATACCAAGAATTCAGTAGAACTAAACTCTATATGGAAAATTATAAAAGCAATCTTTTCCACATTTTCTCCAAGTTACTGATCCTTTAACTGTTTGAACCAAAGATAAAGATACCTCAAAGTTTTGACCACCAACAGTAATGCAAAGTATATTTTATATACTGTGCCCTCGGGAAGGCATTGGAAACTTTATGTACTCAATCCCTGGCAGTCCCAACCTTGTTATATAACTGATTCCTTTGTTATATGCCCCCTATGGTATTTTCCTCACAGTCGACGGGTATGTTGTTTAAAACCAAGACTATAATGATCAAAGCCTGTTTACACCATTGTACTGTGTAACCAAATTCGCAATAACATCTATTTCTCTCCTCATATGACGTCATTCTAACGTGGTAATTCGTTTTCTTGTTTTAATATTCTACAATTCAATTGAGTTCAATTTATTTAATATTCGGTTAGACAAATAGTCACTGAATACTTTCTGTACTCTTATCGAACAACTAACTTTCCAATAAAAAATGTATTTGTTAATCATAAAGCAAATCGTAAAAGAAATCTACATCAAGTAGAATTCATCAGTTACAAGAAGTACAACTTGAAGACTAACAGATATTACAGCAGTACGTCCTGTCTCATATTAGGGAGGAATGGAAACACCTCCTCCGTCTTAAGTAATTTGTGGAGTACAAGGAGAGAAAGTTCCATTTGAGGTAGTTTCAGGTACCCCTGTTACATTATTAGGGCCGCGGTAGCCAGTTGAAAGAGCAGTGGATTAGCAATCGGAGGGTCGCGAGTTCGAAACTCGATCCAACCATAGTCCGCCGCGTACGTGGGGCCGTGCACGTTAAATCTATCGTGGCCTCAAATGTCCTCACGTTGGCGTGGTGTGGAAGTTTGGAGAGTGGGGTGCCAGCTCAGGTGCTGATTCGTCATCTGACCATGCTTTAAAATTTCGAGGTGTTGTCCTCGGATTGGTCCAGGACCGTCGCCAATAGTCCGTTGTGATGCTCCAGTGCGATATTAATTCCAACAAACTACCTACTTAACTTTTACATTAACGCAGTTACCTCATCAGAAAGGGAAAATCAAGACTTCCTTCATTGAAAAAACAATCCATTAAATTAGTCATGCAGCAGACATTTGATTAAAATTCTGGTTGTAACGTATGTGAATGTAATTCCAAGGAGAGTCAAAATCTGCCTTAGTTAAAACAAGAAAATTCTAGCTCATTCTGTATTCTCTAACCATACTTCTCTCGAAAACTTTTAACAGAATTATATACGAAAAGGTAATGTGTTCGAAAACGTATTCACTAAACTTTTTCAGTCTGTCTCTTAAAATTATTTGGTATCTTAACCACTTAACGCATTTACCCGTGTTTGACACGGGCGAAAGTTACCGGCAGCTCTTGTATCGAATAGATAGGCTAGATTAAACTTATACCATAGGTGGCATAAACTTATTTATCATAGATGATTTACCACTTATTTATAGATGGATATTAAACTTATTTACCGTAGATGGCACCACTATGCACCATTTTTCTTGTGTAAACCAAGTGGTGCGTTTTGATGATTAGCTACAAGTTTGTTAGGAATTCTTTGTTATAAAGCAGTTGCTTGGTGTGGAAAAGGTAATATATCCATTTTCATTACGTTAAATATCATAAAAGTAAACAGTTAACCATAAATTAATTTTTACTAAGTGTTTTGTAACTTGTTTAGAAAAAGTTATCTGATAATGAGCGACTCTGACGATTTTGAATATGCCAATTTATCAGAAAGTTTCAGCGATGATCTCTTGAGTGATGGAAGTGAATCTGAAGTTAATATTTTATTATTATTAATATTTTGAAATTCAAAATAAACATGTAATCAAATCGTTTACACTTTGTTTGTATAATAATTTTTTTTATAACTTTTACCCCACCCCCCGCAACTGAAATTGCAAAAAATAACTTACACTATACTTATATATATATTCATTTTCTGTCAAAAAAAAAAACTCGATCATTTTTTACCAGTTTTTCCGAAAAAAACTCGTGCTTTAAGTGGTTAAAGTGAAAAATAATTCAGATCTCATGGTTTCGAGATCATTTTGTAAAGTATTCAATACTCGCTGTTAAAAACTCTTGTTCGTCCAAGTATATCGTTATAACCCCTCTAGTATTTATTAATGTTCTGTGCATTTGAGGCAGTTGATTGTTTGCTGTTATTCCCAAAGCGTCTGCATTCGAGATATGTTCCGCGTTGTTATTTAGGTTCTATCCTGCGTCATCTCTGACGTCATACGAATTTTAGAAATGGAAAAGGATTCTCTTTCGGTATATTTCCCCATATCTGACTTTTTTTGTTCGTTTCTCCACGAACGATTATTTTTACTGTATTGAAATGGAATATATGACGTCAAAGTATTCGGTTACACGACTCGCTAAGAGAAATTTCAGTTCATTTAAATTAAATAGCGGGAACATCTCTCGATCTCCACACACAGAGTGGGTGTCACCGATACCATGCTCGCGGCCTGCAGAAAAAAAGTGAACGTTTTTTCTTTCATGTGAGGTTTTTGAGTAGTAAGAGTTACGAATCTTAGCATTTAATTGACACGTCTGTTCAAGTATGCAAAGCATAAGGAGCAATGCATTAATACAAGTTAGTCTAGGAATTCATGGTTCCAATTACCAACTTTTCCTGATTTTTTGGTCTTCCGGACGGAAAAAATATTTGCCGGATTGTTGTTATGGGGTGAAAATTTTCCGTGACGTCAATTTCGAAGATTTGGCGCCATGCCACAGCAACCACGAAAGAAAAACATCGGAATCAGTGGTTGCTCGATTGTCGTGAAAACCTTCTTTGGCACTAAATTTCAAGAAAACCTACAAAAAAAGAGTTAAATGTTCATTTTCAGTATATTTGGTGCCACTTCGTGTAAAATATATCCAAAACGACTATGACGATTTTGAACTACTGTCAAAGCCCAATTTGGTACAATTGTTTCTAATTTGCTGCTTTAGATTATTTTTAATTTTAAGAATTAGCTTTAGGCATTTTTCTCATTTGAGACAGTTGTGCATTGCTTTTTATGTCATAAAATCCTTCTGTTTCTTTCCCCGTTGGAGTTGACAGGTATGCGATTGAGTAATTGGAATTCTTTGTATTTCATAATGCCTGTTCTTGACAATTTAGTTTTGTTGAATGAATAAAAACTAGTGTAGAAAATTTCCAAACCTCATTTCTAAATTATTAGAAATGTGTCCTGCTTCTTATTTATCGAATCAGCATTTCATAGTATAAAGAATGCCTTGTTTAATATGCTTTGTTCTTATTAATATGTTGCACTTTAAAAATTTCATATGATTAAAATAGAAAGTTAGTAATGTCGAACCAGTTTAAAAAATTAAAATCAGATAAAATTTAACTTACGCAATTAATATTTACCTGTCAAATTTAATTGTGTGTTGCGGCACTGTTTCTGATGCAGAACGTGTTTCTTGTACATATTCCTGACTTGACGTCACCTTGTTTGCTTTTCGGACACGATCTCAACACTTCACCAACAAAAATTCCAAAGAATGATTTCTGAATTAAAAAATGACAGTTCATTGGTCACCGCCAATCAAATAAAACGCCAAAATTGCGATAAATTACATTTTAAGGTAACCCCGATATGTATATTGCGAGAGCATTTGGGTAGTGTGAGTAAACTCTCCGCATTCCGTTTGGTTTGTTTGTCCCTCTACAATACTGGGTTCGATTCTTACAAGGTGTATTTCTCTCTTCTGTGTCAGTACAACTTTTCTTGTGTGTATGTTCATTACTTGATATTGACTGTCATGTGTTTTGCGTAGCATGGCCAAGTACGGTCTTGCGCCATAAAACCCAACTCAATCAACCAACCTTTTCATGCCACATGTGATTGAAATAATGTACTTCATTTTCTCTCAAATACTCTGTCAGTTTTAATGAAGGCGTTATTTTTAAGAGTCTGATAATATAAAGTGTATTCCACATCCTCGAACTTGATCACATCACTTCACAAGTATCCTGGTGAGAACGAGAACGAAAAATAAGATACGTCTGATATACTCTTAAAAAGATTAATTATTACATTCCTCATTAGTCTTAAATTTTAACTGATTCAATTCAACAAACTTCTGTTTCCAAGAATCGATCTCCTGAGGACGGCGGAAATTAAAAAATATCGAGTTGGGCTTAATTAAATTAGAATATAGTGTTGGCGCCATTTTTCTTCTGTAATTGCATTACTTTTGAAGTAATAGCGGAAAGAGTAATAAGGAATGGCCTTTGACGTTCGCAATGTCAACGGAAGCAATTGTTCAGTGCTTGGCTAAATGCCAACTGTAGCGTGTACCTGGCTTACATCATTCCTTAATTCAATGTTAGTAAATGAACATACTCCGTCTTTTTCAGTACGATAATGTGATGAGTTCTCTTTCCCTGACAAAACGCCGGATACTATTTGAGGTTTGGTTAGATGCATTGCCCATACATGCACATGCATTCTTGAGGTTTGGAATTATCAGAACTGTGCAGCTGACTGAATCTAAAAAACAATTGTTAATTTTATCCTTTCAATCACGGTTGCCCAGTTGGTAGAGTCGGGGATTAGCAACCGGAGGGTTGAGAGTTCGAGAATAGATCCAACCACTAAGACCGGCACATACGGGTACATCACTAGTACACGTTACATCTGTCGTGGCCTCAAATGTCTCAACGTTAGCGTGGTGTGGAAGTTTGGAGAGTGGGGTGCTAGCTCAGGTGTTGACCTCGACATCTGATCATGTCTCAAAATTGCGAGGTGTTATCCTCGGATCTTTCCCTTTAGAATTGATCCCGGATCGTCGCCAATAGCCTTTGTGTTGCACTTGTGCGAAGTAAATTCAACTACACCTTGCTACCTTCTCATCAGTTATGTGGGAACGGCATTCTCAATTCCGGTAAATACCGACAGAATTTCTCAACACCTCTTTTAAGTTCATTTTCCGTAAACCTGCGAGTTGTATGCGACGTAGGTTCTATTCCTATAACTTTACCCTGGGTGTATTTCCTCTTCGCTTCAGGAAAACTTTCTCTGTGCTATGTCCATTACTTGACGTTTTCTGTTTTGTACTTGGCGCAGTTTGGCCAAATATGGCCCTTGTTCCACTTTAACCCTTAACCCATTTTCCGTAACAGGAGACTACTGACTGACAGGGTGTGAATATGAATTTAAATCGTGTTTTTGTTTCATACTGCAACGTTCAATGAAAAATATTTTCAAATGTGTAAGGTGATCATGAAAAATAATCTCAAGGTATTTGTGTACTGCACAGGGAATATCAGGACATTATAAGGCACAATGCATCCAAGACCTAATTCTTCCCAAGAAGTATATAAACAAACCATAAAAACAAGTAATTTTTTTAACTCGGGAAAAGTGATAATTTCTTCACATAAATCATGCATTTTATAAAAAATATTAGATAATCGATTTTTGTGGAGATGAGACATGTTCCGATAGTTATTTAACCTTTGTCCTCACGTCAGAATCTGCTGTTCAGATTAGATTCGTGTGCGTATTACGTTCCATACTGTCGGCATTTGCCGATACTGTCGTCTTACAAATTGTTTCATGGAGTAAGATCTTAAAGTTCGGTATTTGTATAAAGTATCATGCAATTTGGGAAGAGTTAATTGACAACAGTTCAAAGGAAAGAAGCAATACTTTTTTTTATTTTTATGCGTTTATAAATATTTTTATATATCCTCTTTGAATCCCCTGTTGAAAGAGGTATATAAAAATATTTATTTACGGTCCATACATAATACTCGTTCTATATGTTCTAAACCTAAATCTTTCAATCCTAAGTTGGATGGATCCATTCAGTCGTATTTTAGAAGCTTTACAAGTTTATGTATTGTTATTGTTTGTTATTTCAATTAACGTCACACTGGAGCAACACAACGGGCTATTGGTGACGGTCCGGGATCAATCCCAAAGGGAAAGACCCGAGGACAACACCACGTAATTTTGAACCACGGTCAGATGACGAGGCAACACCTGAGCTGGCACCCCACTCTCCAAACTTCCACACCACGCCAACGTGAGGACATTTGAGGCCACGACAGATTTAACGTGCACCAGCCCCCTTAAAGTTTATGTAAGGTTTATATAATAAATATGAATAAAAAATAGTGGTTTATAAAATGCATTGTTTTCATGAATACCATTTATTTATTTCCTTGCAATTGTTAAAGTAATATTTTGTTTCACGATGCAATCAGTGGTAAATCGTTTTGTTGTTCGGAGCCAGCTTTTTGTATATATTGCAAAACATATAATTTCTTTCAAAATAGATACATCGATTGGATGTTTGTAATTAAATCTGTCGTGGCTTCAAATGTCCTCACGTTGGCGTGGTGTGGAAGTTTGGAGAGTGGGGTGCCAGTTCAGGTGTTACTTCGTCATCTGATCGTGGTTCAAAATTACGTAGTGTTGTCCTCGGATCTTTCCCTTGGAGATTAATCCCGGACCGTCGCCAATTGCCCATTGTGTTGCTCCAATTCGACGTTAATTAACTACCTACCCACCCAAAAAGTTAGCAAATACCCTTCTCTCTCTTTTAATCTACGTAAGATATTTATTCAAAATTAAATTGTACGCAAATATTTTTCTTCGATGTCTAAAAAGTGATATATAATGAAAACAGTATCGAAAAGTGAAATTGATTCATACATTTGACAGACTGAACTTAATCCCTACTTCATTATTCTTTTTTACGTATAATGATTTCGAATACAGTATTTGGACTTATGCATAATTTTCTTGCATTTCGAACGTTTGTTTTCTTCTGACTTTATAGAGAAATATAATAATTAGGAATTTGGATTCTGGAATGTCGATTCATCGCGTGTGGAGAATTAAAAAATACTTTCCGTCCACAACTTACCATGACCCCTTCCCATCTAAAAGATTTAACATTAAATCAAACCATTCTTTATAACATTTTTGCGTTTGGCGAAATTGTCTCTTAGCTATTCGCTACATAACTAATTATCTCCGCATTTCTAAATGGCATTTAAAAACACCAAGTGATGCTAATTTCAACGTTTGGTATGCTAATATTACAAAAATGTGTCAAAATTGAAAGCGCGCGCATAGAGCCAAATAATACAAACCCTTGAATTATTTTCCCTACAACATAGAAAATATTTGTGAAACCCTGTAGAACTTGTGTTCCTCATAATGTAATTAAGCATTTTTAAACCTTCACTCCTTGGAAAAATTACCACACCTATAATTCAGTTTCATTGAACCTTAAACTATCTAAACTTGCGCGTGATTTTATTTATCTCATTCAATAGATTAATTAAAATGTGGTCACTTTTCTTTTATAAAAGTAAACAATAATAATAGAGTACTGCAGCATAGCCCAAAGGCTCATATTGGATAGAAATCAGCAGACGGACATTAGGTTTGATTGATCCACTCTAGGATATGTCGAAATCCGTCTGGCGGCGTCAACATCAATCCCCAACCAACCAATCAATATCCAGAATTCTAAAAGAATACGACTCGGATTCGGTTTTCATTTTAAGATCGATAGAATTATTAAGATTTTGATTTTAGTATTGCAGTGATTATTACTGGCCATGCTTATCTTCTGTGTATATATATATTCCGAATATTTATCGTGTTTTTTTTTAAATTTTTTTTTATTTTTCAAGCAAAAATTCGTAGTCGTAAGGTTGTTCGTTTGTCACTTAGACGCTGTGTTTTGAGTCGAATCACTGCTGAACTTCGTCACATGTATCCTTATAATGTTCAAGTGTACATAAACAAGTCTGACAAAAGCGTTCGGAAAGTCATAAGCCGCAGAGCGCGGAAAGGTTGTTCCGCCAACCTGAAGTACAGCAGTACTCCTGAGAACTTAAAACCATGGAATCAGAATCAAAACAAAAATGACGACTGAGCGAGAAGAGGGAAAAGAAAAATGAAAAAGTGGCTCAGCGGGCCAGTAGGCGTACATTCCAGCGTTGTTGCAGCACAGGGAAAATGCCGGATAAAAGGGTTGCTGTATTTTAAATCGCTTTTTGTTTATATGCGTTGGCGCCGCCGCAAGTCCGGGAATCATTCAATCTCGAGCTCTTTTCTTAGAAGATTGCGTGCGGTTTTTTCAGGATAAAGTTTCGACATCAGTTTCTTGTTAGCTCGTTTGTTTCAAGATAAATTAAGAAAAAATGAAGAATCATGATTGATATTGATCGCCAAGCTATTCCTTCTGTTTCTGTACTTAAGATAATATTTTGAAAAAATTTTAATTATCTTGTTTTTCACAAAAAGTTTTGAGTCACCAGCTAGAAATGGCCATAAAACTAATTTTTTTTTTGTGAATACACGGATTTGAAATTTCTAACTTGAGTTTTTCAAATTAAAACATTATTTTTTGTACGTCTTATCAAACAATGCAAACTCATCCTTAAATTACGCTGCTAACTACTCTTAGTCAAGTGAAATCATCAGGTAGTATATTCATTCAAGATGAAAAATGTTGGTTGCAGGAACAAGCATCAATGACTTAGTTAAAAATCTCCCCCTCTGTTTATTGTCGAATGGCATCAACGGATATCTATATAAATAAGAATGGAGTGTTTTGTTTGTACATTGAATATTTTCGACACATTTCAAGTTTTCTATCCGTTTTGGGTCCTGATGCCCCAAAATCCGTCTCTTTACCCGTTTGGTGTCTGTCCATCTTTCTGTCTGTCTGTATGTGTGTACCCGTACAGCGTCCAAATGGTTGAATATATTTCCATGAAACTTTGCATACTGCGAGTACTTGCATTCATTTAGCGACTGAACTTCGTTGGGTAAGTCTGTCTGTCCGTCTTCCCGTTCTATGTTCGATTTTGTGTGTTTGTACAAGTATCACAAAAGTTTTCAACAAAATTTAATGCAATGTTCTTTATTTGATACATCATAACTTAGTATAGTGAATGAATTATTTCAAATTCCTTTGCTTACGTATTTAAGCAAGGTTCATGTTAAAACATTTGAGTGACTCTACTTTAATTAACCATAATTTGGTAGTTTTGGAGAAGCTGGAATGCATATTGAGTACTGCAATTACCTTAATTGTTCTACCAGTACTGCTGAAAAATCAATTACTTTTTAAAAACTATATATTTTGCAGAATTTAAATTCAAATACTTTTTTATTTTGAGCCTTATTTATTTTCTCTGCAAAATATAAACTATTTCCGAACATTTTGGACAAACGATATTTTGCAACGAAACGGAAATTCGTGTTCGTTTGCCATGTCCAGTGATAATTTTTTTCGCTCCGAATTATTTTCGTATTTTGAATTATATCTAATTTTTTTGTTGTAAGTTGTGGGAACTGGGCGAGATCAAGAGATAAAAAAGAATCACGAATTCATATCTTTAGAATTGTTTCCCGCTAACTTTTACTTTTCTGTTCTAAATATTTATTATTTTAATAAATTGCAATTCCTTTTCATCACACGTAACACCACCGCAAAGTATCCTGTATAAAGCGGCATGTAAGTCAGAATAAAGCAAATTTTAAGAGGAATTTTTCCATTATTGAAAGAACGTTAATGTTAGAAATTCCGAACTAGGACTTTTGAAATATTACGAATTCTTTGTTATATCGACAGATGACCATGGTGGCTTATTTTATGAATTGAAATTATATTTAAGCAACTTTATATAGGGAACGTTTGTTTAAAACAATTATTTTCTTTAGAAGAAACGCTGTCAAATGGTAATAGGTTACCTTTGCTTTATCACTACTGAAGACATTAAATTTTAAAACAAGTTCTTTTACTATTGCACATGCCACAAAAGGGAATTTTCAAGAAAAAACGTATTCGCTTTTAAAACAAACCTAGTGATAAATATCTTATCAAGTTAATTTGTCATCTTTCCCTTAATGGTAGCGAAATTCGAAGAGTGCCACAAATAAAAAAATATTGGCAGGTAAATTATGTGAGAGAGTATCCGCAGTAGATTCGTCATTTTTCCGAATTGAGTTGAGCAATTTTACAGGAATAGAACTTAAGAAAGGGAATTCCTAATTCTCCCTCAAAATTGTCTTTTGTAGCAGTTACCTTAGTGTCTCACCTTTCACCAATTTGTACCTTTAGCAGGAATGCGACAAAAATGAAATGCATCACATGGATGGATTTACGTGTATAGAATTTGTGTCCAAAGTAGGTTGTAGAAATTATAAAAATGTCGAAAAGGTTATTATTTTACCAAAATAATAACCTTTAAATAATAATAACCTTTAAATAAAACTTTTAAATAATAATAAATAAACCCAAAGGTTTATTTATTATTATTTAAAAATTATTTTACTCTCTTAAATGATTTGGCATTTTTCTTCAAAAGAGAGGAAAGCTATTTTCTGGTCACTTTCAATATATAGTTAGCTAATTTAACCTGGTGAGGTCGGGCAATTTTGCTAGTAAACGATATAAAAGCGACCTTACGGGATTCATTCGCTAGTTTTGTCGCTTAGTTTAAATATATTTGATTTGAGCTATGAAGCTGCATAATATTTCTAAATTTACACGTAAGATCTCGCCACTCTATTGAAATCCTTCAGTAGTCTGATTACAGAAAGCAATGAGTAATCGGTAATCGGTAAAAATTGCAATTTCCTGTAAAATAAGAAATTTCTCAAATATTCTCCAAATTGGAATATTTGGAGACTATTCTCCGTTAGCTACTCTGTGCCATGTAAAATTTTGAATTATCTTTACTCTTGTAAAAACTGTGAACTGCGTCTGCAAGTATTGAGGAATCGTTAAATCATACGGACGGTTTGGCACTGAAATTTCTTGGACGCGTTTCCTGGCACGTTCTTCATGTCTTTAAACGTGCAAGGCCATTGATTATTACATTTTTATTCTTCGCTGTTCCTTAATAAAGTTACTTTTTCCGCGTTCGTTTTTTCGTCGTGCGGGCTTTGTTTCTTCGTTGCGGTAGGATTTCGGAATGTTATTTATCACACATGCCATTTAACGAAACCGTATGGAGAGCATCTGACGCAATTGTTTCTGTTGAACTAACGACAGGAAATATCTTCCGGTTTTGACATTTACCTTTTTCTTAATTAATTTCGAAACATCAACATCATCTCTTGCGATAAATTTACATTAACTCTCCTGGTGGTTGTTTCGGCGAGGTATCTCGTCATTAGCAAAACTGACCAAATCTTGATGAACGCGATATCTCATTACGAAAACTGACTAGATCCTGATCTCGTGATCATAAAAATATCGGCATTATATTGATGACGAGATATCACGGCATTAGCAAAATTGGTCAGATCTTGATGGACGAGATATCTCATCCAAACTACTTGGAGGGTTTGATTTTATTTTATTTGAAGACGGAAAAGAGAAAGGTGAGGGGTGGTGCAAGTGCGTTCGCAGAGTAAGTGTGACCACTGAAAATAATGTCTGATTAAAGTACACAAGCTCGCACCTGGCTATAAATTCTTGAAGAAGTCCTATAGATTAATTGTATGCTACGCAGATTGGATTCCTGAATAATGATATTGACTGCGCTCCATTTAATTTACTGCTTGGTTGATCATTGGCAGCAATTTGAGCACCTTATTCTTGTTGTTGATCATTGTCGCCCATCAACTTCTGCAACAATTATTTCGGTATTACAGGATCGTGCGTACGTTTCATTGGAAAACAAAAGGTTCCAGTTTTTGCAATTCCCCTATCAAATTGCAATTATTTTTGCAATTCCCCTGGGTTTTTCTCTACTGTATTAGTAATACTTTCCTTGTGTGTGTATGCTCATTTCTTGACGTTGTCTTGTGTTTGGCGCAGCTTGGCCAGATATGGCCCTTGCGCCAAAAAACTCAGCCCCAACCAATAGATCAGTTCAATACTAGAGCGACAGATCAACATCAGTTGGATAAAAATAAAAAAAAACGTGATCAAAAGGGATTTTTATAAAATTTCCATAGAATACGTTTATAACGCTGCTATTTAAATTAGCATTAGCTTCCTCTTTTAAAGCTTCATTAGCAATTTGATTACCAGAAATTAATTACTACCCAGAGCTGTTCGAAATTGACCAACTTTTGTTTTCCTCTGGCTAGTGAAATGTTGCGTGAGTTTGAATCATGATTTTGTTTCTGCGCAAATTATTTTAATTAAACCCTGCTATACCCAATAGGATAAGGTATACTCTTCAAAAATATGTAATTAATTTTTCGCTGGCACGATTTTAGCTAACTTATCAAGCAAATGATTCAATGCGTGCTATTTTTTTGTTTACTTAGTTATATGAAATTTTTAATTTGAAATATCCTTTTACTTTCATCTACCTCCAATCTAATTTTTAATTCAAGTTTACTACTTATCCAAATAAAATATCCTGAAAAACTAGCTGTTACTCTGCAATTCGTTGATTTATCGAACTTTGCATTTTGAAATGTATATATTAATTTGTTTCGAGATTTCACTGATATATTCATTAACACATTGAAATAATATAATATGTTCATATTAGCAATTGTCTCTAAATAAATAATTTTGATGTTTTCAGATTTGTGCTATTTTAGCGAAATGTAAAGGAAATTCTTCCATATCTTGAACTACAAAGATCTGTCAATCACCACCGTGAATCCAAATATTGCAACATATGATAAAATAAAACAATATTTTAAATTTAAAAAAATTAAAATTTACAAGTCACCATTTCTAGTAGGCCCTTATTTTTTGAATGAAAGTCTTGACTAGATATCAATTGCGATAATACTTAACGAATAATGGCAAGTGCAATCCCATGAAGTAGCATTGGAAAGTACTTTTTAAATTAATTTTAATATTTAATTTTAATATTTAATTCAATTTACCTCAATGGTAAATTGAAACAAAGAGTGTAAACATACCAATGAAAATTTAAAAAATTACTGGGCTAGAGTAGTACTTCGTTCAATATGAACTTTTGAAGATTTGGATTCGTACTTGCCCCACCTAACCCTACATGAATTATTCGGTTTCAGTATCAATACAATACTTTGCTTCTCTATACTTATATGTTTACGCAGTTATTATGTCTCATGTCTGAAATTGTTTTTTATGTAAGTTTGCATTACTTAAATTATTGGCGATTGTATCTAGTACAGCAGGCTCTCCAAATCCTTGAGACACGGACCACTTCCCCTACCCTATGTTTTTATAATTCTCTAAAACACGAGAGATAAATATTACAAATTTACAGATAATGTGCAGAAACTGCGTCGGTATTGATATATCCAGCCATAATCAACTAATACCGGTGCACCTCATTTCGTGATATTCCTTGCACTTGATTATCCACAATCTTAATTCTACAATTCTTTTCTCTTGCAACTTCCAAATGACTTTCCATTAATTTTCTAAATAGTTAATTAAATATTCCTTGAGCAACTGGCTGTATCACGGACGATAGTTTCTCATTAACTATCCCCATATATTTTAATCAATTTCTACTGGATACTGGATTTTTGGACAACCCGTGATTAATCACATCGATCCTTTTGTGTCTGGCATCCTGGTTGCGTGTTTGTACTTCTTCAATTTGAATTGTCTATTGCAGTGAGTTTTCCACTTTCTTATATGCGTGTCCTTATATTATCGTTTTCCCGTCTTTTCTTTTGTCGGATAAATGTTGACTTTTAAAGGGGAAAAAGACACCTTTGATTAATTACCACCCAAACTTCAATCTTACAGTTTCTGCAACAAATGTGTACAATGCTCGAGGAAAATGGTTTTGTACAAATTAATGTGCATTTTACCTTACATATGAGCGTCATGAGATTTCCGAGTAATGCAGTATTGCCTCAACCCCACAACATGACAACATCGAATGGTCAAAAGAATTCCAGGAAAAGTTATATTGGTCAAGAAGGTCAAAACTGGTTAGAAGTCATGCAGGGATGACTGCAAGTTGCAGCAGGTATGGTGTGAAGATGGGGGACAATAGGCTCGAAAATTTCAGAGACATAGCGGTGGCTGTTGAATTTACCGTCAGTGCTTACTAGGTGGGTACAGGAGTAGAATATAATGGCACCCCATACCATAACGCCAGGTAGCTGACCGGTATGACGATGTATATTGCAAAAGTCATACAGTCTGTCATGGCTGTGCCGCCAGACACAGATACTGTAAAGATAATCTAGATTTGTCTGAAAAGAGGATTCCATGCCATTCGTTTGTCCATGAGCAGATTTCTACTCACCATTTTTATAGCCCCAGACGCTTGTGGTCTAGAGTCAAAAGTAGTTGCAGAAATGGACGCCTTGAAAAAAAATTCCCCGCTGGCGCAGACGACGTCGAATTGTATTGATGACAGGTTGTGCAACACACACTTATTCTTGAGCTAGGGTTCTTGATGTTGCAATATGATCCATAATAACCATGCGCACAAGATGTCGATGCTGTCATTCAGTTGTGTGACGAGGCTGCTGCAAACGTTCATGTCGATCAGTCATCACTCCTGCATCCGATTCCATATTCGCATCACTGTGGCTTGACTTTGTCCATGAGCGCAGCTATTTTGGAAGTATAATTTGCAGTCTTGATAAATCACAATTCTTCCTGTCAAACTCAGAAACGTGCTCGTATGACTCGGTATTTTTTTCGACGAAGCATAATTAAGCTTCCTATACACAGGAACAGTTAGGAAATGCAATTCCATTACTTTTTATCGACTCTGTTTCTTCTTTATTTACTGGTTACAGAGGGCGATACTGGCGCACATGATTTGCATATACGCTGTAGGTGCATATATGCGTAGATCCTTCCATGATCTACGCATCATTCAAACTTCATGGATATTGGAGGATTCCTTCATGGTGTTGCATTTTCAATTGGCATCAATGTATATTTGTGCTAGCCAAATAGGTCAAATCTTGGGTATTTTATTTCCCTGTCATCTAACCTAATTATGGGGCTCATCGTCTATCCTGGTCCAAAGCCTGGATTAAAGATGTCGGAACCCTTCTAGAGGAGTGACATATTTTGCGATATTACTATTTTGTTTTGAGAATTTTGTATACGAAATGGGTGAATTTGATAGAAAAAATCATGGAATGCAAAACAGTTCTAAGAATTTGTCTTTGAAACAGTATATTAATACAATCGATTTATAAGCTAACTGAAGAACAAACATGCATCCCTATATTAATATATACCTTTGGCTAAAATAATATTCAACTACAAATAGTTAGCGATGATTTTATTAGTTACAACCTGATGTGTAGAAAATTCGTTCTATGTATTTTGTCTAAACTCATGCATTTAAAATCATGTATATCATCGCACCCAAAATGTTGACTAATTAAGACAGGTAGAGACGTATACCTCTTCTAACACGCCTGCTACGTTTTGGATGCACTAATTCTATTGGAATCTTTGTCCAATATCTTTGTCGGTTGTCACTATTTAATCGGAAATAGTCCCAATGATGAAGTTAATACAGCTGTTAATTAGCCAATGATGTAATTAATATAAGTGTTCTTGTAAGTTATTCTAACTACAGGGTGTTTCAAAACTTCCTGAACAAACTTCAAGGAGGCTATGTGAACAAAAATTTGTTTGGTCCAAATTTTAGTTTCACAGTAGTTGTACAAAATTTCACTAGAATGTGCTCAAAGTCGTGACCAACAGGCACGCCGGACAGCATCGATGTACAGATTGCCCCACAAACTGGTCAACTATCGGGCTATCGAACAGCACCCTCTAACAAATCCACGTGGCGCTTGCGGATTTGCATCCTTATGTGAATAAGATTTAATTTGTTTCCTATCTCCCCTTAAAGTATATATCATAAGTTTTGAAACACCCTGAAAAATAGAATGTAAATACAATTTATTGTTATTTATTAATATGAAAAAATAATACTTGTCAAATGCTTTTCTGAGAAATATACGCTCGAATTTTACAGAACCCCTATGAAAAACTTAGACGAAAATTCCTATATAAATATATTATGTGATAAACCAAAATAGATATTTTTATGGTTTAGTTATTCGACTTTCGTCCATCATTTCTCTTTCAGTAATCTTATAAAACTAAAACGAACCAAATTATTTTTTTACCATAATACCGGAACTCAACGCTCACTTAAAATTGAACGTGTCTGGAGTATAAAAATTAAGTAAAATCCAAACCTTTCTGAGAGATTGACTGCAGACTCGGAGAGATTTTGAAACGTAGGCGTCTGGAACATTATCGTGTTTTCATTTTCCACGCTAGCGGAAAATCTGTATTTATACAAAGCACCTTTCATAACATTAGTCTACGTTTTTATCTTTAACGCCGGGATAAGTTTTCAAAACACTTAAAAGAGGTTCTAAATATGTGGATGTTTTATTTTCCTGTATGAGCTGTCTGCACCATGTTAAACATCCCCTGAAACCCTTTTAAAATTCTGCTTCAATATGGCGACACGAAATATTTCTTCCCAATATTCTCTAATGGTTTTAAAATGAGTGTTTGAAAAGGTTGTTTTCTGTCATGCATCAGATAGTGTTTATCTTTTCAATTATTTTTACGAGGTATTACGAGGGGGAAGGTATGATCAGTTGTGTCCGCAGGTTTCTATTTAGGTGCTCTGTTCCAGTTCTGTTAAGGCTTATCCAATTTGAAGATCTAAATGAACTACCCATATGAGGTTAGTCTAAACCATACTTAAGCCAATTACTAAAATTCTGTGACAGAGCAAAAATGTATTATCCTTTTTGCCGAACTGACAAAAAAGATACAATTTTGATTGATACACAAAATAATAATAATTACATTAACTTTTACTCCAAAGTAAAAAGAATTTTGAAACAATTTTTTCTGCTACTTTGTAATAAAAAATGATTACGTAAAATAATTTATACGGATTTTACTTAAAATTATTTGCGAATATCTCAAAAGTATAAAACCAAACCATTGAAATAAAATAAATCTAACCCAATATAAACTACTTCACCATCACAATATAAACTGCAGCACACCTGTAGAAAACGGGGATCTAAACGACTGACTGCCCTTCAATAGTCGAGGTTAGAGTACATGTTTGGTTGGCTGAGTTTTATGGCGCATGGGCCATATTTGGCCAATCTACGCCTAACACAAGACGGACAATGTCAAGTATTAGCCATACACCCACAAATGAAGTTTTACCGATGCAAAAGGAATACATCCCCTTCACACCATATGGGCAATTCATGTGACAGAACGGTACAAATACAGAATATTTCTATTTTCCTCTTGCTTAACACAGATGGCAATTTTAATTATTTTAACGGTTTTTATGTTATATTTGATGTTTTTTAAATGCATTCAAATAAAGAATCAACGAAAATAAATTTTAGTTAAGTAAATTTCAAGCAGGAACTGAGTGATGAAACGCGACAAAAGAACTGTCACAATTTCTGCAAAGGATAAATAAAGTTTAATCTCCGAATTTGAATTGAATGAAAAATCTAGGTTTTCTTTTTACATGAATACATGAATAAATTAGCTAACTAAATCGACAGCTAGAATGTCATTAGTTAATAAAGTGCATTTATTAGAATCAATTAAGTGCTTAAATGAACGAGACATACCATGTGTAGGAAAAGAACATTCTCAATAAAGAGTAAAATTTCTACTTTTGCATTGAAATACTTTTAATGAAAAACCTATCAATTATAAGCAATGATAACGCAAAAAAATCAAGAAATTATAATTCAAATATGGATATTTATATGCCCGAATGATTAATTGATTCTTAGTTGAATTTACGTCGCACCGCACTGGAACGCTATCACAAATGGACTATCACAAATGATTAGTAAATCATGCCTTTAATTTACTCCATGTGACTGAAATCAAGTTCTGGGAAAAACATCATTGACGTTTATCCTTTTTTGGGGTACCGAGGTTCTTCAGAATATCAGTTTTTATGACCAGTTTGAATCATTGGATTTAAACGAAACTAGAAAACCGTTCTCACTTTTCTTATCAATGAGATTTTAAGTTCATCATAAACTGACATAATTTGCGCATGGATTTCTTTATATCTTTCTTTGCTCTTAGCGAACAATTACAAATGATTTTACAATATTTTTAGTTACCTCTCATACGATAAATATTAGTTTAGCTTTCTCGTCTGTTAAATCACTACAATTTCCTTTGATGAATATTTCCGATGCATAACTTTTCGTAGGGATAGTGCTATTACATAATGAATTGGATGTATATTATGCTGTGATTAAACATTTTGAATTACATTGTCAAAAATCCATTTTGTTTCTGATGTATTTTCGTTTTAGTGTAAACAACAGCAATTGATTTTAAAACTGATTTTGGAGGGAGACACAAATGTAGAATGTTTTGCATCTGCTTCTATATCCTTTCTGTTTAACATAACAGTCCCACCACTTGGAGCTTTACCTCATCGTCTACACTACTTTTACCGTGACTTAGCACGTTAATCCAGTTCAGTTTCTTCTCAAATAAATGCCATATGTAAACAAAGTATCTCTGCGAGAACTTTGAAATATTTCCGCCATAAAATATATTCATAACTCATAGCGGTGACTGGATGGCATAGCTAACATTAGATGTTTAATGGTGCCTCTATTTTGAAGCTTATTGTATCAGGTTTTTATAGGTGTAAAAGACCAGACAGTTCAACTATATAAACGTTTTGTTTCAGATCATTTGCGATTTCTATCTGTTACTTTTAGCTTTTGTACTGCGGTCTTTTTGAATTTTACTTGACTTTTCAACTCTAGTCTATTTTTCTTTCTGCGTCATATTCTGTATTTTCTCTTACCTTTCTTATTCTGTACCTTTCACATATATTTTCTTACATTTAATTAATTTTTGTTTTGGAACTGAAACAAAATTTCGAAACGCAAAACGTGCAAATTTAAGATTAGCTTGTGACAGAAGGGGTGCTATTTCGAAAATTAATACATTTTTCCTCTATAAAATTTTTACTGCTGTTACAAACGTATAAAAGAGAAAAAATTGACTTTTCTGAATTGTGTATATTTAAGCAATAAAATTGAAAATTTCGTGTTTTGTGTGTGATGGAACGGGACATTTATCTCTACAAATCAACCCTTTAAAAAAGCAATTTTTGTGTGAGAAACAGTATAATTGCACACATTTACAGAATAGTTATTTCTACACTGTTTAAAACAATTTTTTCAACCATATAACCAAAACAACCTGTGTGAGAAGTTAAAATCACTGTTCTAATATCATCGCAACAGAACATTTGCCATTTGGTTTCAAGAGACATGCTGCAAGGCTACATAAAAGTGTTTGCCAGTTGTAATTTGATTAATTACATCAGCTTTTGCTACTTTTGTTTAAAAAGAATATATAAATTGGTAACGTTAACACAATTTGAAAAATGAAGTGATAGATTGGTGTTCCTGTGGAATGGCCCACATATTTGGAAAACGATAGTTGGTTGGGGTTTTCAAGTCGCAAAGGCCACATTTGGCCATGCTGTGCCAAACACGACTACATCAAGTAATGGACATACACAAGGAAAGTTTTATTAACACAGAAAATCGAACCTGCGTCGCCCATAACTCACAGGTTGCTTGTGCAATGGGCATACCCACTGAACCACGACGGCTCCTGGAAAGCGGTAGACTGAAGTGCTTGGTTAAGTTCGATTCTAGCATGTGACGATGTCAGGTTGGTTGTTTAGGGTTTTATTGGTTCTACAAGTCGACATGCAAAAGCGGGCCCGTTTTGTGAAAGACCTTCAAAAAGGCAGTTCGCCCTTGTTTCGAAACCAATTAACCCAATTCTAATAGAAGTATGCCTGGCTTAACCAACCAGATCGCAATCGGATTAGGTTGTTAGCGAATTCGTATTATTATTGTACTGTAGAAGCTAAAGTTAAGCAAGTTCTGGACCTCGTGTATTTCTAAAACGATTTCTCCCGTTCTAATTAGAAAACTCCCAGCTTAATGAACCTGTTGATACCACTTGGATTCGGCTGATGCCGAATTGGGGTAAAAGGTTAGGTTAGACACATTTTGGAGTTCATATACGAACCGGGAAATCGGGATAGTACCGAGAGGCTGGTGCTTCTAGGAAGCCGGTTAGGTTTTAACCATCCAAGTGGTTTCAACGGGATATCTCGCCCATCATGATCTGACCAATTTTGATAATGCCGAGATATCTCGTCAGCAATCCGATTTTTTTAAGACAAGATAAAAATCTTGTTAGTTATTTCAAATGACGTTATTTCAAATGACCTAGCAACCAAGATCCTGTCAGTTTCGCTAATGATTGCTTTTTTGATGAGATACCTCGTCTAAACAACCACCAGGAGGGTAGAATAGAGAAATAATATGGCATTATTTTTCAGAGAGTGATTTTATTGTTTGTTTTTCAATATTTCATTCAGATTGAATTTTTTTAATTATATAGACAGTAAACTGTTTCCATCAAATCTGCTCTATATCATAATACGACTGGCATTAGTGTTCTGTTGTACTTTTGAAGCAAGTCGCAAATTAACGTTGTACTTTAAAGCATCGTGGTTGATCGTGGAAAATAAATCGGTCAAACGATGCTAGAAGTTTAGAGGACTCGGTCCAGAAAATGATGGTGGTGATGTCAGAAATCCTTACCATATTGATAAATAAGAGTGTAGATATGCCACATTTTTGTTTAAAAGTAAAGATCATGGCACTTTCTTAGAAATAATTATCATTTCATAAATCTACCTACGATATCAATGTTGTAATATCTTATACAATTGAATTAACCCTTTTGTTTGTTGTCTCGACGAGGTATCATTCTCGTCATTAGAAAAATATTGACCAGATTTTGATGGACGGGATATCTCATTATTAGAAGAAAGCTGACCAGGTCTTGATCTCGTCATCATCAAAAAATCGGCAATTTCTTGATGACGAGATATCTTGTCATTGGCACGATTGGTCAGATCGTGATGGACGAAATATCCCGTCGAAACCACGTGGAGGGTTAATATATTTGATTAAAACAAACTAAAGAATCTTTCACAAGATCACAATCTGAAAAGTGTCATTTCCTTGAATATATGTTGCTATAACTGTCATCCAATTCGGAAGGCTTCAAATCGTTCAAAATTGCATATTTTGCTTTTAACATTTCAAAATGTCTCCACCCACCTGAGAGATGGGATGAGGAGAATAGATGGATGGAGAGAATAGATGTCTACATTTTCCCGGACCAAATCATCCGGACATCATCCGAGCCAGTCCGGAACTGGCTATGCCTGTCCAAAGGGGATTATCCCAATAGAGGTCAGATACCGAATGTTTGTTCTGGTTTTAAATTAAACGGAATTTAGTACCCAAACCGTGGCTCAGTGGATATGCCGCTACAAACCTGCGGGTTATAGGCGGCTCAGGTTCGATTCCTGTAACTTACCTCTTAAGTGTATTTCTCTCTTCTGTGGCAGTAAATCTTTCCTTTCGTGAGTTTGCCCATTACTTGACGCTGTTTGTCTTGTGTGACACAGCTTGGCCTGGTCCTTGACCCATAAAACTGAAAGCAACCAACAAATACTCAAACGGGGAAGCGTAAATTCAGGTCAAACTTAAAGTTTGATCTCTTCGAAATAGATTTGTAAGCGGTCTCTATTTTTAGGAAATGAGATAGTTATATGATTATTTAAGCAGATTCCCCTCCCCTCTTTGCGTATTAGTTCACTGTTCCCACCTATCCATGCATACAGGTAGTTGCGTGATGTCTTACAGAACCCAAATATACTCAGCGTATGCACTGTTCAGCCATATTAGATTTTCTAATTTTTGTAAATTGAGTCGTAAGAGATGGCAACTCGTAGAAATGTCGACATATACGAAAATACCAAAACAACTCAATTCAAATTTCAGTACTCCTTTTGTTCTATTTAGAAGGGAATGGAATTGAAATCTAAGGAGAGTAGACCTTTGATTGCTGGAGGGACGGAGGGTAAATGAGTTATTTCATATCAAATCAACAGTTTTGAACTATTTTAGTCCATGCACTCTCAGATTTATTAAGCCTTAATTACGAAAATTGCTGACATTTTGAGATTTTAACTCATTTTCTCAACTAAATGAGACATGAACTATCGCATTTATCGTATAAAAAGTGAATCGATTCCCATCAATATATAGTATATAAGTATGCTAGTTACATATATTTAAGTAATGTATAATTTTAAAGCTCTTTTAATCGGATATGTTACAAATATTTAATATGTAACATATATCCAATTTTCAAAATTAAAAAATTCTTAAAAACTTTAATTTAAATCCATATAAATAAGAATGGAGTGTTTGTTTGTACATTGAATATTTTCGACCTATTTCAAGTTTTCTATCCGTTTTGGGTCCTTCTGATGCAAAATCCGTCTCTTGCTCGTTTGGTGTCTGTCTGTTTGTATGTATGTGCCCCTACAGCGTCCAAATGGTTGAATATATTTTCATGAAGCTTTGCATACTGTGAGTACTTACATTACTTAGGGACTGAACTTGGTTGCGTAAGTCTGTCCGTCTACCCGTTTTATGTTGGATTTTTTTGTCTGTGTGTTTCAACATATTTTAATACAATGTTCTATATTTGATACACCATAATTTAGTTTAGTGAATACATTATTTGAAATTTTTTGCGTACATATTTAGGCAAGTTTCATGTTAAAACACATCTGAGTGACTATACTTAAATCAATTATAATTTGGTAGTTTTGGAGTGGCTGGAAGGTGTATTAAGCATTGCAATTACTTGAATTGTTTTACCAGTGCTGCTGAAAAATCAATTATTTTCCAAAAACTATTTTTACGGAATTTAAGTTCTAATACTTTATTTATTTTGAGCTTTATTTTTTCTTTACGAAATATTAAAAAATTTAGAATATTGGGACAGACGATAAAAAATAAAACATTATAAATAAATGTACAGCACAAAACCTTTTAAAATAGTACTGGTAGCTAATATGGCAACCTTGGTATTTATTTAATCGTTCGTTTGCTTTTTTAAATTTGTGTCTGTTATATTCCAAGAATCTATTTTGTAGTGAAAAAACAGATATATTCAATACTTTTCGTTCGAAGTTTTATTAAATTTGTTTTAAGATATATTTCTGGATTTTGAATTTGATGTTTTTCGTTCAATAACTGTAATGAAGGTAAATAATGGTTTAATTAGTTTTAAAAACATTTTTTAATAATTGTATAATGATTTTGGGAAACGCTTTTGTTTTTAAATGACATACAAGACATTTATATGCATACTCTGAACAATTCTATGCATTCAGGTAACATTGGCACTCCAGACTTTCTTACTAAAAATTTAAATTCTACAAAAATGTAAAATGTTAAATATAGTTACATGTGATGTAACTAAAAAAGTTGTTACATTTGATGAATAGGAATTACAATTTATTAACGAAAGCATAAATTAGCTAACGAATTCAACCTGACTAAAGCCGGGTTATTCTGCTAGTGTTTAATAAAAGGCACATTTTAAAATTTGAAAAAATTTACAAATTTTCTTCGTGTTAACTTCTTACACCTCTAACATTTTTCGGACCTTAAAGGGATAAGGTTGCAAGGGGTATACGTTTCACGTGTATTTATGCAACCGAAAATAGTTTTCGTTGCTTACCCTCAAACATTAACGAAGTATTAGTCAATATGCTGAAGGTGGTTGCTGCTAAATCCGTGTTGATTTGCCATGGAATGACTCATCTGTGAACTCTGTAAAAGCGTAATTATGGGCTACTAGTGGAGTTCCTTCTTAATTAATGGTGAAACGAATTCACACACCTTTCAACTAATACGTACTGGCCATCGTTTGTTTTTAAGGTTGTTGACATCTTTCCTATAGAATTACAGGTAACATTGCCAAAACAATGGACAATTGGGTGAGAACTAATTCAAGGAGCCTATCTGATTTAGAAAATTGAAAAGCATTTTCTATCTATCTATCTATCTATATATGTATATATATATATATATATATATATATATATATATATTCGTTTACAACTTTCTTAGAAACTTAAAGTGTGTGTATCAAAACCCTTTCTTGACCATTGTGATTGTTTCAAGAGGGTCCCGGGCTCGATATTTGTATAAGTCGCTGAAATTTTTTAGAGCATACGAGCTCCATTCTTCGACTGTTTCATTCTATTAACTAACCATTATAACATCTCAAGTAATGAAAAATATCTATTTGGAAAAAAGTTATATAAAACACTGTTTTTCGTGTGCTGCCTGTCTATCACCAAAATTGCTCCCACAATATTTTCACCTGTCTTTTGGCGTGGAAACGGACCTTATCTGATTTTACATAGGTGATGCTGGAAGAAAGGTTTTAAGTTTGACATTGGCGCACTAAACTACCAAAACAAATTAAATTAAGACATCCACTAGTCCTCCTGATACAAAATGAACGAGCCCTGTTTCTATAGCGACCCCCACCACCCGGATTTGGTGGCTGGAGTGCTTTTCTTGGTAGACAGTATTTAGGCGGAAACTAAATATTGAGTACTTGGAATACAATTTTGCATTGCATGAGGCCTGTCATATAACTTGGTGCTGGGCCTGGAATGTAGATATGGAAATGCGTTCTTGGTTTGGTGGCCTAGTAGGTAGTCGTTCGGATCTAGTTATGTTATGAGTCTGATATGCCATAACAATTATTTACAAATATTTATATTTCAGCCTTCAATTCAAAATTAGATTTCTTGCTAACGACTTTCTTTTGTATATTATTTTTAGAAAATTGGGTATTTTAATAGACGCGACACTACTTTTGTGGAGTAAATTATATAGCAACTGCTATCACTTCTGTGTGAGCATCGTCAGTCTAAAATAGTGATATTCAAATTGTTTACGTTTTTTGAAGTTCCTTTTTGTTATGATTTAAGATATTACATCTGTAATAATTATATTTTGTTTCTATGATTATTAAAATGAGCATAAAACTTTCTCTGGTATTGGTGTGCCCTTCCCAACATACATACATCTTTAGAGCGATAAATCATCGATGAATATTTAATGGAAAACTCCTAGACTGCTAACCAGAAATTATCAGCCTTTTACCGTTTTCTCCTTTCTTTGAATGTAATTTTGTACATTAAATGTGAATGGTGATTCTAAAAAAGGTTTTTGTGAAATTTAAATAACATTAAAAGTGAGAATACATGATTAAATAAGTTTTAATGCTCAACTGTTATATCTTGTTTGCGAATTGATTGTAATAATTTCTTCGTAATGGATAGGAATAAATTTTATGCATTTCAGTATGAAAAATTGTCAGCTTATATATTTCATTTTCAGGAATGAAATATTTCTCATGTCTCACAATCTCGAAAAAAATGACAACTAAAATGTGTAAACTTAAAGAAAACCAAAAGGAGTTTGAAAATCTAAACAATTTTACTTGCTAATATGAAATATGTTGAATTCCTTCCTATCTTTATTTACATGCGATTTCAGATATCTTCTGATTGTTTTCCCTGTTTATTCGAGTTTTACAGACTCAGTTATTTGAATGAAATTCTTATAAATATTACAAATTTGTTAGTTATCTTTTGAAATGCTAATCTACTATTCATATGCTATACAATTCGTGTTATTATTAAGGTCTAAATTGTTTTTCTGATCAAATTAAAATTGAATGAAGCTCGCAATTCTGATATTCAAGTAACCGCGTCCACGGATAAAAGTCCTGTAAGTGGGGATAACTCGCCAATTGTGGTTCCCTTGTCGGCATTGGACACGCGCTCTCCTAAATCGACGCGGTGTATAGGTGGATGGTAAGCAGCGCGTGTGTGACCTTGAACTTGAAACACTGCAGTGAGCTCTGCGCAGGCGCAGTGCGGACACCATCTCCCTCTAAACTGCGTAGGCGATTGCTGTGAGTTGGCAGGGTTGTCTCGCGAAAGGCAAAAACTTTTGGGATTATTTTAGATTAACTGTGCCACACTCTCATTACGTAAAAAGGTTGGTAACGTTAAATTTGTGTCTTTAAATGCAGCCCTTTTGCAGTTGTGTTCCAAACGAAAACTGAGAATAGCTTGTTGACTTGTTGAAAGAGAAATTGTCCTTTTTTCATTGGAATTTTAATGTTTTCGTTCGAGATCGGCTAGTTGATTTACATTGATATTTAGTGGTCATAATTTCTTTAGTTTTCACAGAAAACGAGGAAAACGTGCGCTTTTATTTCTCAACGTGCTATATGTGAACAATTTATTTTTAATTAAAATTTTATCAGTTTTATTAGCGAATGAAAATCTACTTATTTTATTAGTACTTTTGTTGAAGTTCTGCAGTACAATAAAAAAAGTGAGCGTTTCAAAAAGCTTTTCATATATTCGAATGGAATATAAAAATGTATACATTTTAAATGTTACACTGCAATCCATTTGGCACATACATTTAAACTAACAACCGAACTCCATAAACTTATTTTGATCAATCAATTTACAGTGGGTCACAAAAGTATTCGTCCAATGGTTTGGCTTCGAGTTTGACCAAATACCTAGAAATAAATTGTGCAAACCATGATAATTTATTTCACGACAAAAACAATCTTTGGTATAAGAGAAAATGAAAACAAATTGATAGACAAACATTGATTTTCACGATTATGTTTAACATTAGCACTTTTTACGGTAGTGGCCGAATGAATTTGTCTTATTTCAAGAGAGGGTTACATTTTAAATAATTTTAGAAAAACTTTTAATAATTATTCAACAATTTTGATGAGAGGCTAGAATAGAAAACTTTCATGAAGGAAAAATTTAATCGTAATTTTAACTACATCCTTAAAAATTAATAAAATAGTAAAAAATACATGACATTGACGAATACTTTTGTGACCTGAATTTTGATGTTCTCTGACTGCGTTATAAAATCTGTAGATCTCAAACAAAACTCGTATTCCATTCATGATTCACTATCTTATAATTATTGAGTTTCAAGTAATTCATTTTTACGAACTGAAAGCAGATTCAATTAAAAAAATTTTTAATCTGTTATTTTTTTTCGAATTGTTATTTAAATGTATAAATGAATAATTATAACTGAACTGATAGTATTTATTAATTTATTTAATATATTTAGCCAAATATTTCACTCATTTACTCATTCTCTATTTGTAATAAACTGTAAAATGATTAACTATTTTATGAATACCAACAAAATTTATTTCATTTTTAAGTAATTTTTATTTGTTAACTTTATTCGGGATTCTTTTTTTAAGAATAAGGGTGGAGTATTGCGAAACGACCTGCTTCACTCTTTTTATTGAGAAGAAAAGGCGCTATCTTTTTAAAATTCTGAGAAAGATGAATTTTTTGAAAATGTATTTTAATGAGGGGACGTTAATTTTTTATTGAATATTCAGTTTGAATGTTTCGAAACAGGATGCAAATATTTTGATTCTTATTTTATTTACCTTACACGATTGTAATATTCTTTTAATTTATAAACTAAACTTTTACAAAGGCTCAAAGATCCCTTAAAAAAGAAGGAATTCTTTTGAATTTTCCAGTTAACCGACAAATGGTACTTATTTTCTGATGGGCTTGATTTGACAATCTTGGCTATATCTGGGTCATGTTAAAAAACAAATTCACAGATAATTAAATCAGGAAATGTTTTATCAATACACCGACAGATAAAAATGACTTCATTCATAAAAAAATAATTACGAGTTGCTCTCTACAGAGACCATAGATAATTCGTTATGCAACAAAGGGAACTAATGTTACGTAATTAAACTTTTCCATTCTTTCAAATGTGGAATTCAAAAATGACCTATTGGATTTTTCAAGATTGGTTTGACTCTACCAGGACTTGGTGCAAAACTATTGAATCAAGATGGATTACAGGTGTGACATGACCATCTTATGTTTTCGTATGCAATGAATTCGAGGTTAATACGTATTGGATTTCCGTAAAGGTTTTGGGACTGCAGTAATCCGGTTAGAAAGGAGTAGCGGATTACAACCAGAGGGTTGCGAATTCGAAACTAGATCCAACCTAAGACCGTCGTGTACGTGGGGGCAGGTACATGTTAAATCTGTGACCTCAAATGTCTTCATGTTGTTTTCAAATGTCCTCATGTGGAAGTTTGTAGAGTGATGTGCCAACTCAGGCGTTGGCCTCGTCATCTGACCGTGGCTCAAAGTAATGAGGTGGTGTCCTCCAATCTTTCCCTTCGGGATTGTTCCCGGGCCATCGCCACTATCCCGTTGTGTTGCTCCAGTGCGACGTTGATTCAACTACCCACCTACCTTTTAAATTGTGATCCGTTAGGGATTAATCCCGAAAGGAAAGCTCCGAGGACGAAATGACGAGGTATTCCTCGTCATTTTGAACCACTGCCAGATGACGAGGTCAATACCTCAGCTGGCACCCCACCCTCCCAACTTCCACACCACACCTACGTGAGGAAATTTGAGGCCACGACAGATTTAACGCGCACCAGCCCCTACATACACGACGGTCTTGGGTGATATCGAGTTTCGAACTCGCATCACTCGGGTTGCTAATTTACGACTCCACCAACTGGGCTACCGCGGCCCCGCTTTTATCGCAATACCCAAACTTATGTTTTTGAAATTCGTATTACGATTCGCACGAAATTAAGTGGGAAGTACTTAACAATTCATTAATTAGGTAGCAAATTTTATTAAGTGCGACAGTAAATTTATTTCGCGATAAATTTTGTCTCGTTCTTCTGGTGGTACGTGTACGTTGTTCTCATCTCTTAGTTGGGTTGGGTTTTATTGACAGGAGACAAGTGCACCCAGGGAGGAATCTCGGACCTGCGCCGCCTACAACTCGCAGATTGCGAGCTCAATGGACACACACTGAGTCACGGCGACCCCTCTAACCCTCCGAATGGTTTCGACGAGATATCTCGACCATAAAGATCTGACCAATTTTACCAATGACGCGATATCTCGTCATTAAGATATTGGCGAATTTTTGATGATGACGAGATCAAGATCTGGTCATTTTTTTGGAATGACGAGATATCTCGTTCATCAAGATATCTGGTCAGTTTTGCTAATGTCGAGATACCTCGTGGAGACAACCACCAGGTTAAGAAGCTTGTTTTAATTTATATATATATATATATACATTATTTTTATTAAATACATCGTGTTTCTCATTTCCAACATTTAAATAAAACAGGACTCGTTTTGACAGCAATGTGAACTTCCTAAATATTTCTCACTGTTTCGGAAACAGCTAACCCATTATTAACATTTTATATCAAGCATTTTTACGTATTATTGTCAAACTTATTTATTCTTAAAACACGTACAAATGCATACAAACCCACATTTTATAATTCATTTCAACATTATATTACAACTCATCCATCTTCTCTGAGAAGCTTTCTTTGAATCTAAATGTAGGAGGCCGTATTGTTTTTGTGGTGGAACGTGCTTCCTATACGTATTACGGACGTGACATTACTTAGTTTGTTTTTCGAATGCGATTTCAGCACGTCTCTAATAGAAATTCAAAAGAATGAATTCCGATTTGATATATGCTAGGTCAACCTCGATTAGATTAAGGGGCTGTCGTGGCTCAGTGAGTATGTTCACTGCTTTATCAACCTTCGAGTTATAGGTGGCACAGGTTCGATTCCTGTCAAGCGCATTCCTCCCTGGGTGTATTTCTTGTGTCAGTAAACCATTCATTGTGTGTATGTCTATTACTTGATACTGTCTGTCTTGTGTCTGGTGCAGCATGCCCAAATATGGCCCTTGCGCCATAAACCCTAAAACAACTAAAAACCAATCGATTAGATTAAATTAAATGCCAAACTTCGCCAAAGCGGCGATAAATTATATAATAAGGTACCCAGATATGTTATCTTGCGAGAGCATTTGGATAACAAGAAGTAATTGTTTTCTCTCTAAGTTACTTATTGCCATAAAGTGTTTTGACCAATCTTAGGTTTTTCACAGATATTAGTAAAATACTAGTGGAAAGGTTCAAATAAATAAATGAAATGTTAGCAGATGCCACACATAAGTGTACTGGAACAATAGAAGGAAATCCAGCACCTCTTGTAGCATGAATTTCAGATGTACAGTCGCGGAAAAAACGAACCACCCCTCTTCATTCGAGCAATTTTAACAGTAGAGAAAATTCAAAGATGGAGTTTGACAGGAACTAAATTCAAATGCATAAAATTTGCATAAGGGGCCGTCTTCATATTAAATCGAGCACCAACTTCATAATTTAGAATAGAAACGCCCTATTTTAACGCACAATTTCGAATCTATATCAAAATTTTACTTCAGATACCAAATTTCATGTCATTTGGTCTTATCGTTTCGAAGCTATTAGTACAGAAATATTAGAGCTCCTAATATTAAATCAGTTTCTTAGGCTTGTATGGATATCTTAAATAATATTTCTATAGCGCTGATATTTTGTACCATGTTACTGTTAAACAACCCAAACAAAATCTACCTAATATTTTACTTCAAAAATAGTTTATAGTATGAAATAGTAATGTTAAATTAATGTTTGAAAAAATTATGAATTGGAACCGTACTATATTTTGATAAGAATCGATTCAGAAGGACATCTAATATGACCATGCAAAATTTCTACTCATTCCAATTTTTAGTTTTAGCGTTACATCAAATTTTCCTCATTATGGCGATTTTAGGGGCAACCAAAAGTTCAAAAAACGTTTGACAAACAAATTCTCGGATCGTTTGCACTTGCATATTCAATATAATGATGTAATTCTCGAATCGTGTTCACTTGCATAGTAAATGTATTAATTCTCGGATCATTTGCACACCTGACAAATACGTTTGAAATAGTATTCAAATTTGAAATTCGGTAGGTATAACTACAATTAATCTCGATCTACGAATAGCTATTTTCAATGTGGAGATGATCCCTGATATTGATAGCAACTTTAACATTGAATATTATCTTTATATCTCCGGATATAAAGATAGTAATCATAAAATTTCATATTTAGATTAATTTAACTATGCGGAATCTGATTAAGACATCAAAACATGGTGTTTCTATTGGGAATTTTATTGTTTGTGCAAAATATGATATGAAGACGTCCCCTTATGCAACCTTTTTGCATTTGAAATTTGCAGAGGACGCTATTCCCAACTGAATGATATCTTTGAATTTGCTCTATTATCAATAGTGCTCGAAATAAAGGAGATAGTTCGATTTTTTTCCGCGACTGTACATCCGAAATAAATAAATAAATAATCAAGTAGGTCTAATTTTAGGAGGCTGTTCTAATATAATTAGGTTTTCAATTTACCTTGATGTTGTAACATTAGACAACAATGTTTCTAACAGCAGATTTGAATGAATGAAGTACGTGCAACATTTGAACTGCCAATGGCCTTCTAAAAGTATGCATATTCCGACTCTAATTAGGAAGCTGACAGTCTTAGAAAAGAAACTACGTAATCGTTTATTTTAAAGACTGAATATTCAAAATTTTACACCAGCCATTGAGATACGTATTGTGTATGACATCAACGTTAGTGTTTCGTTATGGGAAAGTATGACTTTATTTTATTAAACAACTGGAGTTACGGAGCAGTAGCACGTTTTAAAAGCATGGTTCTTTGAAACAAATACGATCTAGAACTGATTTAAAATTAATATTGGAACTTTTAAGAATATTTAACGTCTTTTAAGAAGAAATCGCTCTTCTACTTCTTCCATGTTAGATGTGCAAGCTTCAGTGTGCGAATGCAAACAAAAAAGGAGTAGTAAGATACTCTTTGCGACATTTCTTCAACCATTTCGTGGTTAAAAAATTACGAAGTGTCCTCGTTTCTTTCCTTTCGGGATTGATGCCGCACCGTCGCCAAAAGCACGTTGTGTTGGTCCAGTGAGACGTAAACTCAACTGCCTTCCACATTTCCAACCATTTCCTTAATTTAATTATTTAATAAAGCACAAAACCGTATTAAAAAATCCTTTTAAAGTCAGTGCGGGTCTGGTAGCCGTGTGGTTAGCGCTCTGGCCCTCGATTTAGCAGGCCCCGGGTTCGAATCCCGTCGAGGCATGTATTATCTGAGTGGTTTAACTCATAGAGGAGATATAAAATTTAAATGAACAATGACAACTGTTTTATGTGCTTAAGGCTCATGTGACCAAAACTTGTAGTAACGTGACCCTTTGCCCTACCTGAGGTCCGTCATGTGGTACGGGCATTGGATTCTAGTCCCGCTCCTTCCTGGTTATGTATTGCCGGTACACTCAACAGACAACCCTACATCACTGAAGGTTTGGAACTGTTACCTGCTACCAGTTTTCAACAGGACAATACGCGAGCGCACATGGCATGTGAAGTACGTAGAATTCCCCAGTGTCCACCAGATTTCACTTCTTCTATGACTCGCCCGTTTACCAGATCTGTCGCCAATCGAACACAAGTCGATGATCGTCCACTGATTGCTACACCACAGACCACCCGCGGCTACACCAGATGAACTTTTGCAACGTGGAAGGAACATGGACTGACAAACCCCAAACACACATCCAAAGCCTTGTAAAGACTTCAGACTAAGATAGATGGCGCTCTTGCGCATGCCCAGAAGGACTTTGAGAAAGGAAAGAGTTAAGAACGAGTGTGGCGAGAGACGTGTGGGTTGTTCTTTTTTGGAGAGTGATCGAGACTGAGATGTGTGGATTTTGATATATACTACCTTTTCTATTTATGTTGTGTGTCGTGTTTGTACTGTGTCTGTGAGTTCATTAAAATGGTTTAAACCAAAAAGGGAGTATTCCTTGTGATGGTAATTAAAATTTTGAGCAAGTCAGTACAGACGACGAAGAAATGGTGGCAGCCGTTTGGATACGATCCTGGTATTGCTGATATCTCCAGTGCAAATTATTGGGTGAGTACCAGATTTCATTAGCAACAGTGCCTTTTTAATTGTAATTTGTAAAGTTTTGCATGTTGAGTTTTGGTTCGTTGAAGAATCGTTGTTTTGGTTTCATGCAGTTTTGGTTTTGTAAAAGGCAGTTGTAATATGCAAAAATGCTCTCTTATTTTAACTAGGCTGATATAGTTAAAATTTTGTTTGGTAAAAGGAGTGATAATTTTGAAAAGTGTTCTTATTTTAACTAGGCTGATATAGTTAAAACTTTGTTTGGTGAAAGGTAGTTGTAATTTTGCAAGTGTTCTTATTTTAACTAGGCTGATATAGTTAAAATTTTGTTTGGTAAAATGGAGTGGTAATTTTGAAAAGTGTTCTTATTTTAACTAGGTTGATATAGTTAAAATTTTGTCTGATTTTGAAAGGCAAATTTATTCTGTTGATTTGCAAAACTATTCTTATTTTGGCTAGACTGATATAGTTAAAATCTTGTTTGATTGTAAAAAAAAAAAAAAAAAAAATTTAGGACACTCATGTGGTATATAAAAAAGAATTTTCTGTTCTGAATGGTTAGAATTAGAACTATTCAAATGGTCAGTTTGAGTTTTGTTTTCTGAGAAAAGAGAATTATTTTAAAATTTTAAATTGAGATAGCCTAGTTTGTTTTGTGTTCTTTTGTATGATGCTATCTGATGACAATTGAAGTGTTGTTAAAATTTGATTTGATTCTGTTGTATGATTCAAAATAGAATTAAAAATTTGGTGTAGAAGTATATAGTTTGAATTACAAGTATAATTCTTTTTGATGAGTGTTGTCAACAGCACCAAATGCCTAGAATTTTCAATATTTAGTGCGTCTTGGGTTATTTTGCTTTGGAAAATATTTTGTTATATTTCTGAATGAATCGGAAATTCATTTAAAAGAGTTTTGGAGTGTTTTGAAATTGTCATTTTCATTTGTTGCTCATTTAAATGACTAAGAAACCCCTTAGAATTGTTTATTTATTTTGCGGAATTTTGAATGTCTAACTTGTGTACTTAAGGAAATTTTTGTTAGTAATTTGAAATTGCTTTGTGTAACTAATTTGGCAAATGTGAGACCATTTTGTGTTCAGAAAAAGAACTCGAAAAAAAAAAATCTGAAAGTGTGGATTTGAATTATTCACTTCCTGTGTTTGTTGACGAAAAAAAAAGAAAAGGAAAAGAATGATATTCTGTTTTATATTTTTGTGTGTGCATTTATGCTTCTGAGTGTGAATCAATTGTTCATAGAGAAAAGGGAATTCTTTTGAACTGAAAATACCTTTTCTTGATTAGACAGGAAAGTTGAGTTTATATTCTGAATTGTATTTTAATTGTAGTATTATTTTCAAAACAGCTGTTCTTTAGTTGAACTTTTCTTTAACTGTTTATTTTCTTCTCAATTTGAAAACATCTTTAAAAAAAAGATATTGTTTTAATGAATGAAAATTTTAATTTGTTTATGTGTTCGAAAATTATTTCTATTGATTTTTGGTTGTTCGGTAAGAAAGTTGTAACGTAGAATTAGCGAATTTAATTCTTTGATAAAGTCTTGTGAATTCTGTTGGAATTTAATACCTTAATAGAGGTTTTTGATAGTGTTTCCCCTGGCCCTTAATCATGGCATTTCTTGCAATTGGTAGAAAGCAGGACTTAATTGCTGTTGCGGAAGAAATTGGTGAGAAGGTACCAACTTCGTGCAAGGTTGCGGATATTAAACAAATAATTTTAAAAAGCCCAAATTTCGATCGGGAGGAGGTAACGATAATCATGGAACGAGTCATAAAAGATAGACTGGAAGAGGAAGAATTAGCTAGACAAGAAAAAATTCGTGAGGAAGAATTAGCTAGACAAAAAAAAATTCGTGAGGAAGAATTAGCTAGGCAAGAAGAAGAACGACAAGAGCGGGAAAGGGTCAGACAACATGAACTCGAAATTAAAAAACTAGAAATGGCTCAGAAGGAATTTCGCCGGTCTGAAGAGGAATCTGAAAATGGGGCGGATAGAAACAGAAAAATCCAACTTACCCAAATCACTCCCAAATTTGACGAAAAAGGGGATGAAATGGGATTGTATTTGATCAATTTCGAGAGGAAAGCAGAGATGGCTCGAGTGCCGAAGGAGGACTGGGTGGCTTATTTGCTGGCCGTTTTGCCAGCCGAGTTATCTAACATGCTTGCCCGAGAACCTCCTGAAGTGGCCAACAATTATGATGTTGTGAAAGATCTCATTCTGAAACGATACAAAATGAACGCTGAAAAATTGAAACAGTGTTTCTACAGACATCAGAAAACAGCAGAGAAAACATGGAGAAATTATGCTCATGAACTGTACAGCTACTTCACTGAATGGCTTGCTGAATTGGAAATTGAAACCTTTCAGCAACTAAAAGATTTAATCGTTGCCGAGCAATTGAAGTATCGTGTACCAGATCAAATCAAGGAGCATTTTCTTGACAAATGGATGAAGTTGAAGACACCTTTTGAATTGGCAGAAGTGATCGAGGAGTACGAAACCATCAGGCAGAGTTTCAGGAAGAAGGAATTTCCAAAGAAGTATGGCTATCAAGGTTCAAAGGGACATTTTAGTGGAAGTAGACCCAAAGTACCATTCAAGGATGACAAGAACAAACATCCGGTCAAAACCGAACCCGCAAGCAACGAAAACCGTGAAAGAGAGTTTGAAAAGAGAAGACAGCTCCGATGCTATGAATGCGGTTCGTTATCACATCTGAGACCCCAATGCCCGAAGCTCAAGAGATCTGAAGTAGTAGCTGCCAATGAAGTCTTTGGAAGACACGTGCCTGAGTTGATGTCTCCTTATACTAGTGCTGGGACAGTAAATGGAGCCCAAATGTCTATCTTGAGAGATACTGGTGCCAGCATCGATCTTATTCCCAGAAAATTTATCAAACCACATATGTACACAGGTGAGCATGTGTGGCTCGCTTCTCCATTAGTAGACAGCCCGGTCTGCTTGCCCATTGCAGAAGTTGATTTGAACTGCGAATTGGGACATGTCCTTACGAAAGCTGCTGTAAGAGACAGTTTTCTGGATCAAGAGCATTACCTACTAAGTAACAAAACCGTTGCTCTGATCGAGAGTATGAAAAAAGATAAGGAGCTGGAGATCCAAGTTATTAATGCAGTTCAGACGAGAGCTCAGAAAAGTCTTTTGACAGCCGAAGTTGAAGAGTATCCAGTTGAGTCGAGTCCTGGAGAAGAGAATGACAGTACCGTGTTAACAGAGGAAGACGGAGAGGTATTGCCTATGGCGGAAGAAGCCTCACTTCCAGATCTGATTAAAGCCTCACGGAATGATTTTGTCGAAGAGCAGCGCAAGAGTAAAGAGTTGAAACCACTTTTCCTAGAAGCTGAGGAGTTAGCAAAGGAAACCAAGTATGCAATCGTTAATCAAATGCTGTTCTATCTGAAAAGTGACAAGGATGGTACGCAGAGAAAACTGCTGATTGTTCCAGAGAAGTTTCGGGACCAATTAAAGAAACTGTCTCATGAAGGAACAGCGGCTCACTTAGGAGTGACCAAGACTAAAGATGCTCTTTTTAAAACTTTTTTTTGGCCGAATTGTTACAAAGATGTTGAAGAATTTGTCAGATCTTGTGACCAATGTCAGCGAGTCGGGAAACCTCGGGATAAGAAGAAGGCACCCATGAAGATCGTTCCTGTCATCTCGGAGATCTTCACAAAGATTAATGTGGATGCTTGTGGTCCTTTACCTACTACACCATCTGGAAACCGGTATCTCATCACTGCAATTTGCATGTCTTCCAAATATCCCGATGCAGTTCCTGTCCCAAATCTTAGTTCTTCAACCGTGGTCGATAGTTTCCTGCAAATCTTTAGTCGGATGGGTTTCCCGAGGGAGCTGCAAAGCGATCAAGGAACGTCGTTTACAAGTGCACTCACAACGGAGTTCCTGGAGAAATTTGGAGTTAAAGTAGTGCGAAGTTTCGTACATCATTCCCAGAGCAATCCTGTGGAGAGACTACATAGAACTTTGAAGAGAATTCTTCGAGTCCTGTGTCTGGAGTCAGGACCTGATTGGGAGAAAATCTTGCCTCATGCCCTGTTTGCTCTACGAGTTGTTACTCATGACAGTACTGGATATACTCCAGCTGAGCTGGTTCATGGACAGAATTTGAGGACTCCCATGACTCTACTGTACGAGAACTTGACGGAAAGCGAGGAAGAGACAAACAAAGCCAAAGACAAACAAAAACTATGGTATGATCGCAAGGCTGTGAAGCGTAAATTTTGTGAAGGCGACCTTGTGCTGGTTGTCGCTACATCTAGGCCTAACAAAATGGCAGTTCATTGGATCGGCCCAGGGAAAGTCGTTAAACACCTTTCCGAAACCAACTACATTGTGCAGTTTCCAGAAAAAGACAAATCCCATGTGTACCATGTGAACATGCTCAAGCCATATTTCCAGAGACCCGAAAATGTGAATTTAATCTGTCTAAAAGAGATTAGGAACTGTGACAACGAGGAGGACATTCCAAGTCTCGAGCAGAAGCCTGAAGTCTCGGAAATGACACAAATTTGGCAAGACATAGAACAAAATGGTCGCTTGTCAGAAGATCAGAAGGAGCAGCTGAGAGAGTTGCTATCAAAATACTCTAGCTCATTCTCAAACCAGCCGGGGTGTACTGATCTTACTGAACATGACATTGAGCTTGAATCTGAGAGGCCCATCTGTGCCAAACCTTACAAGATGTCTCCACGCCAAACAGAAATTTTGAAGATGGAAGTGGAGAAGATGCTGTCGCTCAAAGTCATTGAGCCAGGAGAATCTGATTTTACTTCTCCTCTTATTCTGGTAGAAGTACCAGGAAAGGATGCAAGACCGTGCATCGACTATCGAAGACTCAACAAGGTCACTAGAACCCAGTACTTTCCTCTGCCAAACATTGAGCAGCTTGTTGAAAAAGTGTCAGCTGCCAAGTATATCACCGTTCTAGATTTGACCCGAGGTTATTGGCAAATACCTCTGAGTAAACGAGCCCAAAGATATTCAGCTTTTGTAACCAGTTTTGGGACATTTCGACCGTTGAGATTGCCATTCGGTTTGAAAAATGCCCCTTATGACTTTAGTCGTTTGATGGCCGAACTGTTGAAAGACTGTGGAGAATTTGCATGCCCTTACTTGGATGATGTAGCCATCTATTCCCTAAGTTGGGAAGATCATTTACAACATTTGAAAACCGTCTTAGAAAAGATGAATGCAGCTCATCTGCACATCAAGCCTTCTAAGTGCCAGTTTGCTCGTGCGTACGTAAAGTATCTTGGGCACTTGGTTGGTCAGGGCCAGAGAACACCTGGAGAATTGAAGATCCAAACTGTAAAGGACTTTCCGACCCCTGCGACTAAGACGCAGATCCGATCTTTCTTAGGACTTGCGGGGTATTATCGAAAATACATTCCTGACTTTTCATTCCTCTCAGCACCAATTACAGATCTGCTGAAAGGAAAAAATCGTCGTGCTGCTGTCATATGGACTGATGCTTGTCAAGAGGCGTTTGACAATTTAAAGAAACGGTTGTCGGAGAATCCGGTGTTGTACAGTCCAGATTTCTCGAGACAGTTTCTCGTCCAATGTGACGCGTCAAATCTTGGGATTGGCATCGTTTTGTCCCAAATTAATGACATTGGTGAGGAACATCCTGTCATGTACTTGAGTCGGAAGTTCTCAAATGCAGAACAAAAGTACAGTACCATCGAGAGAGAGTGCGCAGCTATCGTGTTCGCCATCCAAAAGCTGCGATGTTATTTGGATGGACACCAGAAGTTCATCATCCAGACGGACCATAATCCCCTTGTTTGGCTGGACAAAAATACGGGAACCAACCCTAGACTTTTACGTTGGGCTTTGATCCTTCAGCCATTCAATTATGAGGTTGTCCATAAGAGGGGGAAACAGCATCAAAATGCTGATTCATTAAGTCGCATCCCATAAACCTCATATCCTTTTATTTTATATTAGTAAGTTTATTGTTTATTTTGATATTTGTATTATGTGTGAAAATTTTAAATTTTTCTTATCATTAGTGTAAATTGTTTTCCTAAATTTTTAATAAGTATATAATTTTTTGTATAATATTTTTGAGTTCAAGGCACTGATTGCTATAATCTGGTACATGTGCAGTGTATTTTGTGTACTTGAACTTTTCCAATGACTGCACCTATCTGGAGACTTTTTCAGGCAGTGGAGTCATCAAAACTTTTCCCTCATTCTTCGAGAAAAGTTTCCTCCTTGTGGGGAGGAGTTTATAAGTCTGTAAAGACTTCAGACTAAGATAGATGGCGCTCTTGCGCATGCCCAGAAGGACTTTGAGAAAGGAAAGAGTTAAGAACGAGTGTGGCGAGAGACGTGTGGGTTGTTCTTTTTTGGAGAGTGATCGAGACTGAGATGTGTGGATTTTGATATATACTACCTTTTCTATTTATGTTGTGTGGCGTGTTTGTACTGTGTCTGTGAGTTCATTAAAATGGTTTAAACCAAAAAGGGAGTATTCCTTGTGATGGTAATTAAAATTTTGAGCAAGTCAGTACAGCCTCTTTCTTTCAATGCCGAGATGTATTATTGGCCGCCCATGGCTGCTACAACAAAATACTAATTTCTTCGCGTTCCGCAAGTCCCGAACGGAGCAGTAATTTCTATCATTCCACCCTTGTGCCTTACGTTATTTCTGTAATAAATATGGCTTTGATATCTTGTTCTTCATGGTGTTGCATTTTCGATGGCCAGCTGTGTGTAATAAGCAACTATTCCTCAATATTTCTGCATATAGTTATGCAGTGCACACATTAAACTTATTAGTTGGGGGAAAATAAAAGCGAACTTTGAGTGAACTCAAAAATAGCTGTACACATATTGTCAAAAAACTAAATAATTCACACTTGGAGCAAAATTGTTGAAAAGAGCAGAATGCAAAATAACTCGGGTGTTTATTTCTTTTTCTTTATTTCTAATGTTAGTCTTAGAAGTACATTTTTAAACTTATGATTTTTTTTTCATTTTTGTATGCATTCATCGATTAAAAAAATATTTCATATAATTTATTTTTATTTTAATGACCTTTAGAAGAAATTTCTCTATCTTTTTCTCATCTTGGAGAATATTCTCCAAAAGAATATTACCGAGACATTTACATATCTACTTATTGTTAGATAGATAAGTATAGTACTTAGATTAGTTTTTTATATAATTCTTTTTAAGTAGGAAAACTTTTTAAATCTGAATAACCACCACGTTTTGCGCAATTTTTATTGTTTGGGTGTTGTTTTACTAATTTTTGACTCGTAATTAAAAAAAGTATCGCAAATTTTAAGTTTTTTGTGCTTTTCCTTGTTTTAGCTCAATTATGTTATCTATGTATTTAATTGGATAAAAATTCCCAACATTTTGCCTTTAATCTAAAACCCTATCCGAAGATCCTTAAGAAGTGTACGAACCTTCATCACCACCTAAAACTATAAATAAAAGGTCGCCCTCGTGATTAGCGAGCAGTTTAATCTCAAAATCTGGCACTTGCGAAAAGAAGTACTGAAAAGTAACGACTTCATAAATCACACTCTAATCGCCCAAAGGTAAGGCCAGAGAATTCACAAGTAACAATGACACGGCAGCATCCCACAGGCAACTGTAACAGTTGCTTCACCATCCGCAATTTTCGCCCATTATTATCTTCTTTTTATTCCTGCACGATTCTTCCCTGGCTTTGCAGACGTTAATACTTCGGCAACCTTGGAGTCCACCAAACTAAAAGTTGCTGTTAATCATCAGTTAGTCCTTGGGAAAGGAATGGATATTCATGCTTCAATGACCAGCAACACGTGATTCGTAAATGTATGGGCCCACTTTTTTCTTTTTTAAAAATAGAGAAAAAATAAAAAAAAGGTGTAGCCCACAGAAGTAAGGACAAGGCGGCATTGTTAAAATACCGCTTTTGTGGCGAAACAGATAAAAGATAGGGAGGAAATGGTGTTAATTTAAACATTCTGAATGAGTATGATTCCAACAGACAGTTATAAAGAGGTTTTTGATTTTTATAAGGGGGTCTGCCTTACGTGAGTCGTGTTGGGTGTTGTTCATATTGATATCTGGTAATTGGACACAAATTGTGTTGGTATTTTGGGTTCATAGGGCGGTTACACCTTTTTCTTTCTCTTACGAGAATGAGTCACCATGCTGAACAGTTTTCAAGTAATGTAAGAAACAAATCACCTGTCTTTATTCGAGCATCGTTCATTGCAGATAGAGACGCAGTCGATTGAGAATACTTTCAGAAAATTTTATACGAAAATTTTTGTGCTTCGATACAGATCAAGGCGGTGGACGTTACATATTGTGTGGCCGATTTTCATTCGCAATAACACCGAGGTCATCTGGGGCGTGGTAACGACCTAGTATCGTTCGATTGCGCATAGATGACTTTAAGTCGTACTAGTGCAAGACAACGGACTACTGGCGACGGTCCGGGATCAATCCCAAAGGGAAAGAAGATCCTCGGACAATACCTCGTCGCTTTGAACCACTGTCAGATGACGTATGTACCTGATGATGAGATTATCTGTGGTTCCTAAGATTGTCATACAAACCTTATTAAGAAAATATTAATTTTTTTTTTGAAATTTAGATTTCTTGGTGTGATCTTCAACGTCTGCTTTACATTAGCACATTCCGTTTTTTAGACGATTCACTTTGTTTCTAGCAACTAAAATTGGTACTAAATTAGAATTTAAAATGAAACTTTTTGTACTATTTTTAAAAATATATGCTGGCGAATGCTACTACTTCGCAAGTACTTTGACTGCGGCAGCAAGTGTTTGGAAATTTGTCCTTAAATATTTTTCCAAGGATGTTTGATATTCGTGAACAACAATGTAATCAACCAATTTTTATAAAGAAATATTCATTAACACATATTGACAAGAACACAATTATATACATAAAAATTAAGACCCACCGAACGAGAAGAGGGTCTAGGGGTTATCAAAATCATAAGAGCCCTACTCAGCAATCGGAATAAAATTCGAATGCGTAACAGGAAGTTATAAAAAAAGGGTAAAAGATCCCTTCGACTCGCCGTACTTTACAGCGCCATCTATTTATAATTGATTCGAGGTCTTAACAGTACCTAATCTAATAACTAAGACATTTATCTCCGTACCCTTTTTATTCTATAATTCTTTTTTATTCTATTAAGCTAAGAAATATCAATATCATCCACTGCGAAGGAAAAATTATAATACATCTTTCATTTTTCAGCTGAATCACAATTCATGATTTCCGTACTCGTGACGGTTGTACGCCCGTTTGCACGTTAATTACGGAAATAATTCAATTTTTATTCCTCAATTTATTAAATAAAGAATAACTAGTTTTCCAGAAATACCTCTTACTATTTCTTCATCTGCGAAAAATTCTTTGTTTGGCTTAAACTTGCTCAATGCTACGCAACTATTGCTGCATGAGATTTTATAATGGATTTTTTGATTAAATAGAATGTGATCGTTGGTCGGTTTGTGTGCCATTCTGTAAACTCGTTTGCTTATTTCCCTTTTTGATGTTTCGAAACTTATGAGCATGCGTTTTAAATATCTTCAAACGAGCTTTTCTTTGGATATTGCAGGGCCTGCCGTAGGCTACTAAAATACCAAATTTTTCAACCATGGTAATTAGTGGGACTTTTTCAGCAATTTGTGTCAAAAGCTACTAATTTAAAAGTTTGGGGGACTTTTCAAAAATTTTGGCTTCTTTTGAAAATTCACTAAGGTCAACCAAAATTTAGCCCCCCTTTTTTTGACTAATAGCAGAAGGATAAAATATTTTTCAGATTTTTCTTCAGAGAGCTGAAATTTTATGAAAGTCACAGAAAAGAAAATATTCAGTTTTATAATTTTAAAATTTTAATTTCTTAGCAGGATCTTCGACGTCTGTTTCACACTTAGCACACTTTGTATTTTAGCCGATTAATCTGAGCAACAAAAATTGCTTCTAAAATAGGATTTGAGTGACTTTTTTGCTTTTTTAAATTTATCTTACTATTTATCAAGTGCTTTGGCAGCCCTGATATTGCAAAAAAATAACACCTTGTTTTCTGACTGAGTTAATCTCGGTGCCTGAAGCAATAGCAGCTAACAAAGTTTGGCAAAACAAAAGTAACTACCAATGGCGATCACCGAACATGATTTGCTTATGGCAGCTTTTCCTCTGGCGCGAGCCTATCACCTTTCTACAAACTGACTTCCCCAAGATCGCCTGCCTTCTCACCGCACTTTACCAGTTTTTGACATGGTTTCAAACAAAGCACACTGAGACAAAAGCTGGTTCTCATGGAATTGGTTAACAATTGTTTCCAGGGTTTGCTTTTATTCCTATTTTGAATTTAATGAAAGGATAGTTTGCATACTTTTGGAATATTTCCGTTTTTCTTAGTTCAGACGGTCATCCCAAAATTTCTAGAAAATTCTATTTTTAAATTTTTGAATTCCAGATATTTGTATTTAAAATGCTTGTTTTGAGCTAGGTGCTGCATAATAATGCTGGAACTGCTTGAAAATGCTCTCACTTCTCTATTGAAACCCTTCAGCAGTCTGATTACAAATGGCAATGAGAATTCTGGAAGACAGAAATAATCACTGAATAGAAATGTCAGCCAACGCGAAAATATGTCTAAACGTCAAAAAATACCAAGTCACCTATGAAAGTTTATGGATACACTTGAAGTGAACCTTCGAAAGCTAATTGTACCAATACGACTTAGATGTTTCCTTTGTGACGTACAGTTGTTAGAAGTATGAATCAATATCAGTGAAGACGTAATACTGTCTTGTCTTTGTTAGGAGTAACGGCATTTAGCCACTATATGCTTCTCCAGAAATAGCCGCCAGTTTCCTCCTTTTAGTGCCGAGGGCCGAAGAGGTCAGTGGTCGGGCTTAAAAGAAAGTTATGCTTTATAAACTTGAAAGAAATTTTACTATGCTCCTTCACCAAATTCAGAATATTACCAGCACATTTTAATTAATGAAACGTTATTGCGTCAATAATTATCATCCGAAATTAACCGATTTATAAATTGAAGGACTCCGAGCAGCAAAGTGATAAGCTGCAGAAATATATATTCCATAATTAAAAAAACAAAAAAAATAATGAGTATCAAAAGAATTTCTTATAGTTTGAATGATTGCTAAATACTCGAAAGATTAAGATAATTTGACCTCTTGCACAGTGGATAAACCATTAATTTTGGAAGTTTTTAAAACTTGAAAACTGCTCTCCTGAAAATTTGTTGTGTGCCCTATGATTATGTTGCCCTAAGCCCTTCAATTCTATAAAAGATTTCACAAGTGAACAGTTCTAATACGTTTTGCTATCGATTTTTAAATTTTTTCTAGCAGAACCTATACTTGAAAGAGTACCGAAAATTTCATTTTTCTGTATTAGATGCTCTATTGTTCATTTTTTTACCTTACATACTCATTCCTTCAGATATTGCAGACCATAAAATATTTGTTATGAACAGTTCTAATAAGTTCTGGTGTCATTTTTGAAATTTTTTTAAGCATTATGCCTTGAAAGGATACCTCAAAATCTTCATTTTTATGTGCTAGGTGCTCTATTGTTAATCTTTTTTACCATACATACTTCTTCCTTCGAGCATTGAAATTCACAACAATCCTCATCTGCATTTGCACAACAAAAATACCTTAATCCATTTTCAAGGCTAATTGTAACCCGTGATCTGGCAACTGTTCTACGAGGAAACATTCATCGAATGTTAATGTTAACAACCAGATAAAAAAAATTCCACGTAACAACTTGAAGCGGTCATTTCCCTAGGTGGGAACATAAACTCGAGTATCCAATCAGAATAACAGCTATCCTCCATCTTATTGTTCGTTGACGAGTCCTATGCACTTGCTGGGTTGTCTTGACCTTGTTTCTTTTTGCTTTATCTACTTAAGTATTCCTTTCTTTTGCTTACTTTGCATACACGTGCATACTATTAAGAATTGCCTTTTGACATTTCGACTCTCCAAGGTGAGCTGGCGAGTTTGTAGTGGAAGGTGTGATGAGTGTCCACCTTTTAATTGTCGTTTTCTTAATCATTTTAATCACTTATTGCGCGATTCCGGTTGTGAAACAGCAGTTTTAAATTTAGACGTCCATGGATATTTTTCTGACAAGGTATTAATTTTCTCGTTTCTTTCCTCCTCTTTCTTTCCTTCGCAGTTGTATTAATTTCAGTTTATGTTTTCTGCCGTTAGTTATACCAGACAATTAGTTAAATAAAGCACACAAAAGAAAGTTAGTAAAAAAATGAAGTTAATAAATCAAATAAAGTTTTGAGTCATAAGAAATAATTTGTTTTCGAAGTTACAGAAGGAAACTAGTTTTATGAGTTACGAAATGCCAATTTTACTATATAGTTTACAAAAAACAAAGTCACGTATATGCATATTAGAAGACAAAGTTCTAAAAGCTTAGAAGACAAATTAGAGTTTATCGGTTGGTTATAGAGAAATTGAAGTTGTAAAAATTAATTAGGAGTTTTATGTTAAATACAGAAAAAATGTTTTGTAGATTAATGTTGCACAAAAACCATTATGTATCTGGGTTACTTTTTTGAAAATAGCTTAAAAGTAGTTATAAGAGTTAAGAAAAATAGTTACGTGAGTTAGTTTCAAAGAATAAAAATTTGTATACAAATTACTAATATGAGATCAATAAGATTTACCTAAATTCGTTTAACATTAAGTTTTCTATGCACAATTCTAAAAAGTTATAGTTTGAGGGAAATCTATCCAAAAGATTTTTTATATTGTGTAAAGTTCATCTCTTTCCTCCCGATAATTTTTCAAAACAATACACTCAATTACAAACAATCTACAATTTAATTTTCGCAATTTTTGTGAACAAACTACCTTCTAACAGGAAAGGACTTAAATTATGCAAAATATTATGAGGTCCTTATGAATTGATTTTCATCAAAGTATTTGAAGGTTGCTATTTCTAATCCTTTCGAATACTAATTTCAAAATTTGCATACTAAAAATTAATTCATAAAAGGAGGATTATGTAGATTTTGTTTGGGTTCTTTTACAGAACAACGTTAATATTCATAGTGATGGAAAAATTATTTCGGGAGATATTTGTATTATAGGAAACTAATGTAATGTGTTGTGTTCCACATTTCCTGTACTCGTCAAATAACTAGAACCAGTATTTAAAATGAAACTTTGATTTAAATTCGAAATTCGGCGTCAAAACTGGTTGCCATCGGAAATTAGAAAGTTTATGCGCAATTTGATACGAAGCCGACGCCCTAAGCAAATTTCATACATTTGGTTTTTATTGAAGTCGTTGTTCACCATTGAATAATACCTTTGAATGTGCTCCTCTATGAACTATACAAAAATAAAGAGAAGTTGTTTGATTTTTTTTACCCTCTTAGCTGTACATTTCAGAAGGAAACCGAATATTAGATTTACCAAATTCTTGAGATATGCATAATTCAAAATTGAAAGACTGGCATTAATTTGGAATTGACCATTGATGATTAAAATACATTTGCAGAGTTAATTATTGTAATATTTGACTCTAAGTAATGTCATGTAATTTTTGAATTTCTACGCTTTAGTTTTATGATTTCGTTTTAAGTATTTTTTATACGTTTGTTCTTATTAACAACAGTAAAATTGATTTGTTTCTAATGTAATCTTTATTAAAAAGGGGTTAATTGTAGACCACAATCAGAAAAGGAAAGAACTCATGAAACTACATTCTCTCATTTGAATTATAATGCTGTGACTTTAACTTTTAAATGTGTTTTCTTTCACATACTTGGACTATATACTATAAAGATTTTATAAGAATAATTTTCTTTCAAACCATCAGATATGCCAACTATGACTATCTTCTCTTCATTGAATTAAAACTATATTGTATTTATTTTCGTGTTATATTTGAAAAATTTGTATTGCACTGATATGGAATATTCAACAAACATAGAAACGAGAACTGTGCATTCATGTAAAATTAAATGTTAAAATAAATTTGAGTTGCTTGCGTTCATTTACCATACATTTTGGGTTGAAGTGGCTATTTTGTATTAAACATATTATTTTTACCATTTTCATTTTTAAGTTATAAATTATTTTTGTAGGTGACAAATGTTCAAACGGTTGGATATGTTTTCATGAGATTTTGCATACTTGGAGCACTTACACTGACTTAGTGACTGAACTTAACAGCGTCAGTCTGTCTTTCCGTTTTATATCTGTTTTGAGGTTTGTATGATTGCGCAGGTGTCACATCAAATTAATTTAATATATTTTCATAAAATGTTATAAATTTTATTAAACGTACTCTAATTTATTGAATACATTAATTAAATTTTCTTTGCTTACATTTTAAAGCAAGTTTCACGCTAAGACAGCTGAACAGTATTCTCAAATGAACCTTAATTTAGCAGTGTTGGAAAAGCTGGGATGTAAATTGAGTATTGCACTTATAGATTTACTAACAGAGCTAAAATAGCACTTATTTTTTCAGAATTTATATTCTAATACTTTGCTTGTTTTTTCCTTGCGAAATAAAAATAATTTTTTAATATTTGGGACAGATGTAATGAGAATGAAGTATTTAGTTTTGTACTAGAGCTTGGTAAAATAGAGGTGGCCCACTAATGGAATCTTTTAGAAAAAAGTATTCTTAAAACAAGTTAGTTATGAATACCATGTTAAATCCATTTGTCAAACTACTTTTAATGGTGGAGAAATTCAGAAATATCACATCCGTGATGCAAGAAAAGTGCCTTATATAAAAAATACTGATAGCAGAACTGCGAAGGTCTTAGTGTCGTAGATTCATCATTTTTAGCATTTGAGTTATGGCAATATGACAGGAAACGAACTGTGTGAGAAGAGGCTTTCATAACCACTCCAAAAACTCAAAACTTACTTTTTAGTAGTCACTTTAGTTTAGTCATACAACACAGGTATTGTTTCTTAAATTATATGAATGAAAAAATATATAATGATGTATGTCGAAACAGTTGAAAATTATTTTCCGAACTCTTAAATAAACAATATTTGCTATTTCTATGAAAGAGGAAATAGATTATTCTGGTTAATTTTCAGTCAACCAATTCAACCACATTAACGCCGGGTAATTCTACTTTTTACATAAATATTTAATTAACATCAGAGATTGCAATTTCTTCAATTTCTTATTAAAAACTGTTTAATTTCACCTGATCTAAATTCCACGCCTAAAATAAAACGCGCCTAATTTTAAATTATCAATTGTTTTAATCTATTTCTCTAAAAAATATGTTTTTATTTTCTTGTATTAATGCACTGTTTTCGAAAATTTTTTTCGGAAAAATTCTTTTTCATTACTAATAACTAGCAATTTTTGATCGTATTTTTCTAGTTTTTTTTTCAATTGTATCAATGCATTTTTAAGTTCTAAGATGAAGGAATACAACTAGGTTTCACAAATTTGAAAATTCTGAATAATTTCAAAAAAGGATGACAAAGAAGTGTAATGACGAGCAATAGAAATCGTGAAAAGGGGATTTTGATCTATAGGAAATTGATAACATCCATCTTTTCCATAGCATGTGTAAAAACATTTGTTGGCATGAATTAATTTTTCATATTAATTTAATTTAGAAAAATATAATTGAATGCAATTTTGTTCAAAATATTGCACTAATATAAACTGATGAAAATTGAAAACTGTTTCTGCGGATCGAGTCCTTGAAACGGGATCTTGGCGATAGATGAACGTTTTCGGAAAAGAAAAGGGAAACCACCCTATGTTTGTGTTTTAAGAAATATTTTTGTTTCATGATCTTAAACGAGAGTCATATGAGAGGCTTTTTCTGTCAAGCTAAATGGTAGGTAGCGGTAGTGTTTTTAAGGGGCAACGTACATCCTGTACGTATTCGGAACGTGGTGTCACTTGACTTGTTTTTGAAAACGATTTCAGCACGTAGCCAATAAAAATTCGAAAGATTGAATTCCGAATTGATTTTTGATAGTTGATTAGTCAAAGCTAATCATAAAACGCCAAACTTGGCAATAATGGCGACTAACTACATTTTACATTAACCCCGATATGTATAGGCGAGAGCATTTGGGTCTACAGGAAGTAGAATTAAAAAGTAGTGTGTTTGCACTGAAAGCTCTTTCATAGATACAGACCTCCGACATCTGCCCTGCAGGCTTCAAGTCAAGGCTCCAGTAGCAAGTAAGCTGATGGTCCACGGTACTAGGTTAGATAACAAGCCCCTCATGAAGTACCAAAATGTATAATAAATACTCAATGTTTAACTTGCATAACTTATTGTTTCATCGTGTTCATATAAAACCATCTTCGTTGCGTTTGTAATTAAAAACGCAATAAAAGATTAAAAAACTTTTAAACTTAGCAAATGGTTTGCACGTTACAATACACAAATGTCTACGGTTATTCGGGTTCCCACACGGGTCCCGTTTATAGTGCGGTTCCCCGGAGAAGGCAGTTGAATCACATGATTTTGAACGAGTCTACTAATTAAAGTGGGGGAATGGTGGTGACACGAACCAATCCCTTCCACAATTGACATCCTTATCGCGAATTCTGGTTCTAAGTTAATTTGTTTGGTACCGACAGCGATAGCATTGATAAGGAGTTGGCAGGGGAAATTATCCACGGCAACCACCATATTTGTTTTTGCGTATGACAGCCTTTCACACCTATTCAGAAATCAACTGACTCAACTTCTCCTTGGAGACGCATTAAACTACATTACTGGTGAACCCCTTATGTCAGCGGGGAGGGGGTAAATGGTTCTCAGTTTATAATTCACTTTCAGTTAGTTACTTTGACTTGTCGATTTTTTTCGCTTTTACTTGGGTATTATAGTTTTAGTTTTCATTTGTAATTTGAAAATATACATTCGCTGAGTTGATAGTCTTAAATTTCCGCGTGGCTTCATTTTTAATGATTAAATTGATTAAACTAAGTTAAGAACATAGACCTCGAATAAGCATCCTAGTGGTTTCGACGAGATATCTCGTCCATCAGGATCTTCTCAATTTTGCTAATAAGATATCTCGTCATCAAGCTAGTCCCCAATTTTTGATGATGACGAGATCAAGATCTGGTCAATTTTTTAATGACGAGATATCTAGTCCATCAAGAGATCTGGTCAGTTTTTAATGATGAAATTCCCCATCGAGACAACCTGCAGGAGGGTTAAGGTTACGAGAGTATGTCCTGTGAGAGGGTAGGTAAGTAGGTAGTTGAATTTACGTCGCACTTGTGGCAAAACAACGGTCCTGTGAGAGTGACTTTCAGAGTAAGCAAACAAACCAGCGGATTACGAGAATTTTACTTTCGGTGACGATACTGAATACACGCGGAAGTTCGTTGTACCACAAAACACTAGCGCCTTCTACATTTAGCTTTACCTAAAAAGCCCCTCATAACGTAGAGAGAGGGTCATGAGAAGGATTGGGAACCCCTGTTTTTAAGACATAATTTTCTGGAATTCTGTTAGATAAACTAAACGTTAACTGAAGGCCCAATGAAGATAAATTAAAGATCTGTTAGACAAAAAAGGGAACTTTTTAATTTCAGCAAATATTTACGACTGCCTGAATTCCGTGGTAATCATTATGCAGTCTTGTAAGCGTGGGGTAATGAACCCCCTGTGGCTAATGAATGAAAAGAATTCACATCTCTCATTGCTTCAGTCAACATCGCATTCCTTCCGTGGGTGAATTCAATAAACGTTTCCGTGAGAAGAATATTTGTTTTAACACCACCACGCTTTAATACTTTTGGTATGTGGTTAAACAAACTGCTGGTGAGAGAGAGAGATTGTGAATTGTTTGTGGATTGCGCTCACCATTGTTCCCCCTCCCCGAACAATTTAAAATTTAAGTATTTCGTAGATGGTTGAATAATTAACAGTAGCCTAGTGTAACATAACTGGGGATGCAGAGATTGAATCTAAAACGAAAAAAATCGAATGCGAAGCTTCAGAGCACCCTTTGAAATCAACCAGATTCGCCATTGATCATATTATGCCTTATGTTAAAAAAGTAGCCCAAACATTGCTCTCAATCCTGCAAACGCTGTGTGGATGATCCAAGTGCCGTCTTAGAGCTAGAGGTAGGATTTTACAAGAGGCAAAGAATGAGAGATATTCGGGAGAGAACGATAGACCATGCGCAAGGACGAAACTGCGTATCTGGACTGGATGCTAGCCAATTCTGGACCCAATCCTTAGGCTAACTCCCAATCCTGACAATTCTGGATGATTCAAGCGCTGTCTTAGAGCCCGTAGTTCTCTTTTACAAGAAGCAGGGTAATGAGAAAATAGGGAGAGAATGATAGACTATGCGCAAGGACCCACTGCTCATTTTATGTGGACTGGATGCTACTAGCCTCATGGGGAAAGGGTGAAGAGTCTGTGTTGAAGAAACCCATTGTGCATGATAAACGCCATTAAGCAGTCTTAGTAAGGCTGAAAAGATGGGACAGCAACAGTCCTTGTTTTACATTATGCGGTTAAAATCAAGGACATTAAAATAGAAGCTGATCTCTCAATACGATTTACGTTAAAAAATATCGCCGTTTTAGCTTCAAGTTTTATCGATTAAATTGTTTTGCCGCTGAGCTTTATTTTTTATTAGAGGATGCCAGTCTTCTGGTTTCCAAGGTTGTAACACCATTGATAATTTAGCTCTCCGACTGAAGTTCGGGTAGACTTGTTTTGACATACAGTGATGTAGTTTTCAAAAATAGCAATAAAATTCTCAATATTACAATAGAGTGCCAACGTGTTGATCTGTTAGGGTTCCCACGATCCTTCCAAGTTCTTTAAAAGTACTTGAATTTTATTTTTCCAATTCGTACAATCCTTGAAATCACCAAAATTTCTTTTTGTATTTGAAAAGTTAAATTTCCTTTTAGACCTTATTTAAAAAAATGTCCGGCAGCTGAATTTCGCAATTCGTAGTTTCCTACTTTTTATTAGAAACTGCTCAGTAGTTATTGCATGCGATTCTATTTCATGTCTGTTAATGTTATAGTATTTAGTTTATATGTTAATCTTATTTTTCTCTTCAAAATGATTTCTCGTTATTTCTCAGTAACATGAAGTCCTTGAAAAATAAAATAAAACATTTTTGAAGTCCTTGAAAAGTGTTTAATTTTTTTATGTTTTGGAGTAGAAACCCTGTGTACAAGATTAAGATTTCTCTGAATAAAACTGAGTTTATCCGGTAACAGTGCGAAGAAAAGGTGCCGAGTATATGGAGAATAAGCCACTAGAAATATCGTACCGCCCCGCAAAGCGACCGAGACTGTCATTGTTTTTTAAGAGTCCAAAGCTGCACCAGACTGCTCTGGTAAGACAGAAGCAGGCACTCAAGATATGATTTTTGCAAGATACATGACTTTAGTGAGGAGCCTACTTGTTCATGCTCCACAAACCCAGCAACGCCTTTCCATATTTTAGAATGTATGGGTGTTTCCATGGATAGCACCTGAATAATCAGGAGTTGGTCGCTGTGTGACTTGTATAACATGATCTTTTGGACTTGGTCTAAATTATTCTTTGAGCAAGGGGATTAGTAACTACAATAGGCATTACAAAGCATAAAAACTTAATTTTCTGAGAAAAAGGTTTTCATCTGGCTAAAGCGACGTTTCCTAACTTTCAAGAGGGATTACTTCCCATTTTACATTATATAGTGGATCCCGACAGAAAAATCAATAATTTGCCTTGTGTGCGGTAGGCCTCATACCGCCTTTTTCAAACGCTTTTGGCCCACAGTTTCCTTTCCCTGAAAATAAATCTCATCGGATGCTTTATATAAAAATTACATTTGAATTAATTGCATTAAAATTTTTTAATATTTATGTGCGAGCATTTCAATTCAATTGAATATTTAAATTAATTACATCAATGTAATTGCATCAAAGTAATTGCGATTTAATTTCTTAATATTGCATTTTGTTTTGTAATGTGAATTCTGATATGAAATGTTAATTAGTTGTTTTTAGCGACAAAAATATTAAAATCCCTAGCGTTCGGGAACAAAAGAAGGAAGAAAGAAAAAAACATTGTAAAAAACCGTAATTTGTCCCTCAGGAGATTACAAATTACAAATAAAGTTACGTAAAATTTGACAATTTTAACAGTGACATACTGCTCCCTACGACAATTTTTCTGCCCAATCTCAGTTTTTATAAATTATTAGCTTTACTACCCGAGAGGTTTTGCTGTGTCAGATAAACTCGCGACTCTGTTTCCTCAGCAGTTTTGTGTCTTCGATCGGCTTTTTGAGCCTTGTCCACTATACGTGTTGTTTCCTCTTTCGATTGCTCCGCTCTTGTCAACTTTTGATTTTTCGTGTCCATTCCAGTTTGATTAAAAATTGGTCTATTCTTACGTTATGTTCTGTATTAAATTTAACTTCTATTGTTCTGAGGAAACGATGTAGCGAGCTGAAAATAGGTTTGTTGACCTATGAAATCGAGACAGAATAAGCTGCGCAAATTTGATGATACCAGAGTTTAATGTTCGCGAATTTTTGACAGCACATTTCTTTTTTGTATTTAAGATTCTCATCAGCAAAAAAAGGATTTTTTTTTCTTGATTTTTTTCCCCCACGAAACCATCAAATACCAGCGCAATCAAATTTCCGCGACTCCCCTTGTGTAATACAGTTTGTCAACCTCTGCGCTAGACAAACCTCCCATACTACCGGCTGAAAACCTGTCTTAAATGCATTTTCCTAGCAAACCAAGCTTTGGAAAAGACTTCATGCATCAATATTCTTATTTTGACCTTTTTTAAAGACCAAAACACCACACGCAAAGTTTTAGTTTCTGCTCCCCACGATCATCGGTCCCGGTCTAATTAGCAGTCGTGCAACTCTGAATGACAACAAAGTGACAATCCTAACCCAACTCCAACGACCATCACCTACCTGCCAACCGTCGTCCCATCTTCTATGTGGCCCCACTTTGCATGTTGCGGCTGTTTTATTTCTTCACCTGAGCGTGACAGCCAGAGAAAGTGCGTGCGTGTGTTTGGTGACTGTCCTTGAGATTCAAATCTTGATTCTGTAGAAGAAAAATGCCGCTTACTATGCGGAACTTTTTGTTGTTCCGCACCTTATTTATTGGAGTTGGAAGAAGCCTTGACCTTCAAGCGACATTTTTAAGGACTGGTTGACTTTCACCTTTCTTCTCCAAGCCACGTGGCTTCTTCGCTCGGGTTTAAAAGTAGATGCAACACCGAATGTTTCCGAATGCCGGGGGAGTAATGGTAGGTAGTGCCGGCGTGATTTTTTAAATTTGAAGCGTCAGTATATACCACTCGTTTTAAGAGTGTTTCATTATTTTGTCATCATAAATGTTTCTTGATTTTGTAAGATGTGATGTGTAATGGGGTAAAACTAAAGCTGAAAATCGCAAGTTAAAACACATTCGTTGGCATTTTACACGACAGAAAACTAAGTTCTTGAAAGTATGCGTGTCTCAAGTTTCATAGATAATAAAATTAAATATTTTCTATTTAGTGATTACACTTTTATGAAACACGAGGAAAAGTCCGAAATAGGCAAATTTCTCCTTTTGTAGTCGTAGAAGTGTTTAATAGATGGTATTTGGTATTTTCAATTAACGTCACACTGGAGCAACACAACGGGCTATTGGTGACGGTCCGGGATCAATCCCAGAGGGAAAGTCCGAGGACAACACCACGTAATTTTGAACCGCGGTCAGATGACGAGGCAACACCTGAGCTGGCACCCCACTCTCCAAACTTCCACACCACGCCAACGTGAGGACATTTGAGGCCACGACAGATTTAACGTGCACCAGCCCCCTTTGTACACGACGGTGTTTGGCTGGATTCGAACTCGCAACCCTTCGGTTGCTAGTCCGTTACTCTTCCAACCGGGCCACCGCGGCCCTGTTTAATAGATGTGCGATCGAGATACTGAGAAGAGATAAGGGCTCAGATGTTAATAACCTTAATATTAGAATAAAAAAAATTTAAACGCGTTTAAACTGTTCTTAAATTTGTAGGAAAAATAATCTGAAACACAAACAATTTTTCAAAATTTTAAATTAAATCGATCCAAACCTAAGGCAATCCATGATCTATAATTTCGTCTTATTTATAAAATGCACTTTAAAACAATGAAAAGAGTAAAGATACGTATCAGACACATACCACACCTGTTCACTCTCCCTTTAAATTTCACTTAGAAATAAGATTATTTTTCTGTATGCTCTTGACACCTCTCTTAAACAGAATTGACAGAATGAGCTTGGGTAATAAGGTAAAGCAAGTGTGAATCCAAATCTTCGAAGTTCATATTACCATTTACTACTCTGTCCCTGCAATTTTTAAAATTTTCATATTTTAGCGAATGTTTCAAGACTACTAATATACTTTTTTACTCTTATATTCATGGAGACGCATTTGGTCCGAATGATAGGGTAAGTGCATACCATGAACTGTTTTCTTTTTCATCGATTTGATAGCATTGTGAGTGGGCAAGGGCACATCATTTCTTATCCTGCCCTTCTTTTGTGCGATCAACTTCCTTGCCGAAATTCGAAGCGCTGTAGTGATGAAACCAATCTATAGGACTCCTTCAAGCATTTCTAGCAGGTGGCATCCCCTACTTCAATCACAGATACGTTTCATATTGAGTGGACGCATTTACCCGACAACTCATCGCTCCACCTCACCCTACTATTCAGTACTATTTTGTTGGTCCTCTGTTAACGATTTGAGTGTTGCAAATAATCTTGCTGCTTTCGAATTTAGACGTAAAACATTTTTGTGCTAACAATGCTGCAATGGTGGTATACCTTTTAATTAAATTAATACTTAGAGGACGAAAAGAATTGCTAGAAAAACGAAGAATTGAGCTCATGGATCTATCTGTATTTGGTACTTATATTATCTACAATTCATCATTACATGTGTAACTTGCTTCCTGAAGAAATATACTTTGAAAATAAATTATTTCCCTATCATCACGTATATAATTGGAAACATTTTAGCATGTTAAAAAATGTGCGTTGCGTGCTCGCAAAATCCTGAATTCATTAATTGGTATTTTTAATAATCCCTTTTGCCTTTAAAAGAGAAAAATCTGATGTAAAACAAGCCACCAAAATAAAAATCCCACGTTCATTAAAATTAACAATTTTTTGTTCTTACATAAAGCCACTTCAGGTTGCAAGAAGCAATTAAAAAGGAATTCTCTTATTAGAGCGGAAGTGAAGCTTAACATTTTAAAAACGCGATATATCCTCTGTCCCCTGTTTGTTTTTTAATTATTAACTGCCGAGTAAGGTAGATACTCAAGGTAAGCCCCTTCCCTTGTTTGACGCACTCTCGGCGCCTTATTTCCTACAAGAGGAACGTGATTTTCCATGAAATTGCCGGAAGAGAAACTATGCTTCGAGTAACATGTTTAATTTATTTAACGAAATCGAATTTTAAAATACTTTATGACTGCCTCTTCGAAATGAATCCCTGACGTCGGCGGATTTTATTATCTGAAATGGCCTGAGTCAGTATGCGTTGAGTGTATCAGTCTTGGATTTTGAATTGCTGTTGGTCATCCTTAAAAGTTGGTCGGGTGCGCTCTCCTTTGTAGATCACTAGTTAACAAATCTCAAGAGAGAAATTCTCTTCTCGGTTGCCTTCTAGAAATTGGTAAAGGATGCTAATTCATCGCATGTCCAGTTAGTGCTAAGGATCGAGGCTGTCATTCCGCTAGGTTGGGAAGCAGAACTCATTTAACTGGAGATGAACCCATACCTATCAACTTTTACACGTTCCCATGCTGTTTTACGAGTTTTCTCGTGTGTTGCAATCTGTTAAGCATTTTATTTTTCGATTATTTTTATTTGCGTTTCTTCCCCCATTTAACGGGAAACATGAAAAAGAATCACGATTGAATTTTCACTCTGTGTTCATAATATCTTATCTATCTTCACTCACTCCCATACTGTTTTACGCGTTTTCTCGTGTGTTGCAGTTAGTTAAGCTTTCTTTGCGATTTTTTATTTGCGTTTACCCCCGTTTAATGAGAAAAACAACCACGATTTGATTTTACCCGTTTCTCTTGAACCTTACCTGTCAACTTTTACACATTCCCATGCTGTTTTACGAGTTGACTGGTGTCGCAATTTGTTGAACATTTTGCAACGATTTCATTTACGTTTTTTTTTTTCATTTGATGATGAAACACGAAGAACAACTGCGATTGAAGTACACCCTTTTGTAGATTTTTTTAATTTTCTGTTGTAAGAACGTATGCCTCAAGTTGTGGGGGAAACTAGTTTGCCCACAACACGTGAAGCATCCATTGGAGGGGGTAGTAGGTGTTGTGTATCTGAAATTGAAAATGTGTGCCTTCAGATCGCCAATATGATGGAGATCTTTGTTCTGAGCCAGGCGTCTCCAAACTTATTGGTAAGATATTTAAAATTTGCAGACTCAATCGAAAAAAGAAACACTATTTAAATAGGGTGTTTTGAAAATATCTGGCCAAATTGTAAAAGGTGGTAGAGGGTCCCAAAATAAAGATTTTCGTCAAAGAATGTGTCCGGAAATACCGCGTTTAGGTGGTAAAGGGCGCTGTTTAGGTCAGTCGATGACATCGTTTCTGTGGCACAAGGCGTCATTCCCCGCTTGAATTTTCAATGGCATGCATCGCTACACGAATTCGGAGTTTGTTGCAAATCCGAGCGGGGGCAGATATTTTTGAAATACCCTGAACAATATATATTCTATAATATAACCTATAGCAAATATATAAGGAAGATTGTAAACCACGTAAATATAAAATGCTGTGGTGAAAATTTACTCATTACTCTTCTATCCAAACTCAAAAATTTGTTTCTTATGATAAATATTATTTTTGCCAACATGTATACTAGCCGGATCAGCGTATTCTGAGGGCCAGGTTCAGCCCGCGGGTCGTAGATTGGAGACTGGTGTATTTGGTAGAGCTAATAAAACTTAAGGTAGTTTGCTCACAACCAAATCCACCAAATTAAGAATTATTTCAAAATCCAAGGCTATCCGCTTCCACATTAAGTACTATTGCAATCGGTTCTTCAATGCAAACTATTAATATTGGTTAAGATATTTTTCTGGCAAATTATTGCACCTACATATGTTCCTTAGTTTTGATTATTTGTTGCGATCTTTCAAATTTGACCAATATATGAACCTCAATACGTATGCATTTACTTTTTCTCGTTTCACAAGACGTATTTAAATTTATCCCCTTCTGTGTTCTGAGGAATGTTCTTTTTCTGTTATTCCTTTGTCTGTATCTTGTTCGCATGAATGTATTTCATCTGCATAAGATAAAATTGTCTGTTTTCGCTGTAAAAAATTCAGTGAATTTGACATTTAAACGTCAAACTTATTTATACTATTTTTACTTATACTTATTTATACTCTGGTTACTCATAGAATATTTCATACTTATTTTTTGAATGGGCAAGAAATAAAACGCTTTTTTAAAAAGCATTAAACTCATTTTTCCTTTAAAAAATCTTCGAGTTTTCAACTAACGATTAATTCAGTTTGTTTTGATATTTTCGAAAATAATTTCTGAACAAGCAAAAGTCATCGAAGGTGTCAAGCGTTCAATTCTCTGGGATACTTCCTTCTTCCTAATTGTGTTAAAAACCCAAGTTTTATTGTGCGAAATTATCTGTACCACTTTTTTTGACAATTTGCTTCATCTCTTCATAGTTTACAACCGCAGATCTATATCGCAACATAATGTCGCTACATGTGGTAATGAGAGTAAAGTATTTGGTTCTAGCTGAGTTTGGAGAAAAGTCGGTCGAAAGACGTTGCGAAATTTCCCGGAATGCAACTCTATCTTGACTTGCGGTTAGGCAACGTGATGATGGATAATGGATGTTTTAGTAGACTGCTGGGCGACGGAATGTCTTAAAGGACATAGAAAGAAACTACGTATATAATGTTCATGTGACTGCAACGAATGTCATCGCCATCAATTCGATGATTCGTTCTTGCATGACGTGTAAACTTTGTGAATTGTGTTTCTAAGTGTTTTTGAAAGAATTTTTGAGATTCTCTGTTGAGATGGGAATACTATTTCTAAACATTTTCTTTTAAAATTTGTCATAAATGTGATGTTGGTGTGTGTGATTTTGAACATTATTTTTCATAGTTTTCTTGTGAAAAGTTTGTTTTTATATGAAAATTCTTTGTTGTGATGTTTAAAGAATGGGCAAATTGCATTTGATGGCAAAATTAGGCCCTTCTGATAAAAAAGCCAGCGCATCCCGATCAGAAGCTTCAGTTTTTGCAGTGATGATAGTAATCACCTGCGTGTAGTTATTTCCTCCAACAAACTTAATCCGTTTCTCATGGAGTTGTGATTAATTTAATACATTAATGGATTAAATTAATCTTAAAGAAATCCATTAATGAGTGCTTGTTTAATAAGTGTTAATTTATTGCACCAGTATTTTAAAGTTTCTATTGCATTAATATTAGTTTCAATGTTTCAAAATGTTCTGTTTGTTTACTTTATTCTAACAGGTCAAAATGTCTTTTTTTTATTGCAAATATTCTGTTTTGATTTTATATTTTTATTCATTTATTTTTGGCGTATAGGCGATATTAAAATATGCATGCTATTGTAAATAAAGTGCTGCAAAAAATAGGAATAATATTAAACACTGATCGTGGAAGAGCATCCCTTTTTCCTTCAATTATGCTTTATATCCTATATGCTGAGGTTCTAAGTCTTTAATTACAATATTTTAGAGAATAAATGAATAATTTTATTCCGATACAACCAAGTATCGGTTTTGCACGCGTGTTTTTACCTTATGAATTAGTGAAAAGGATTGTTTTCTAATCTTATAATTTGATTGATCTGTTAAAAACAAATTGTAATTCTTTTAACGAGACGATGGCCTAAAGCTAGTTTCAACATATTATAATTTCAGTTTAGAATTATACTAAGACTTAGCTGAATTTAGATAGGTATAGTAAGCAATAATAAAAATCTTTCTCCTGCTACCATATAATTGTCTGAATATTTGATGACCGGTTCATTTGAAAAGTAATTTTTAATCATGTTTTTCATTCAGGTGATTTTTTTTGTAAGGGCACCATTTTGTTTTCGAATAACTAAAAATGAAACATTTTTCATTAATTTTTTACATAGTTACATTACTATGCAAAAGTACTTATTGTACTTATAGTTTACTCCATGACATTATTTATGAAATATGACATTCCATAATATGACAATCGGCCAAATTACCACCTTTGGCCTTTGGAACTCTTTCGAGCATATTTTGCATCACGTTATCAAACACTTCTTCTTCCCGAATGTTTTACTTAAGCTTGAATTGTCGGCTTGTTAGCGTACACTCGTTCCTTGAAGTAGCCCCAAGAAAAACATCCGGCGCAGTCAAATCAAGGGAGCGAGAGGGCCAATCGATATTATTCTTCTGGGAAATGCGTCCTTCAGAATTCACATGGTTGCCCGAGCTATATGCCATGTTGCTCCATCTTGTTGAAATCACATGTGCGGTAAACTTTTTCGATCAATTGCTGTCTGAAAGAAATGTCACAACATCGCGCAATATCGTTCACAGTTGACAGTAACAGCGTTTTCATTTGCATCCTCGGGAAAAAAAGGTAAATTGATGCCTCCATTCCAAATTGCCAATTGTCATTTTAATTGAATAAACAATATGTAAAAAAAATTGATTTAAAAATGTTTGATTTAAAAGGCATCCCAAAACAAAACGGTGCCCTTACGTGAAAAACACTTTATTTTAGAATAAATGATTTTCCAGTATTATAAAATATTGATTTAGTAATTTTGTTTCGAACTTTTATCTACAGCGAAAAAATTCGGTAATGTTTAATAGTAATAGGTAACCTTTAAAGAGTACCAGATTACTAACATCGTTCATCACAATAAATCACCATTTGCTGTCGGTGGTTGCATGGAGTAATGCAATTATGTAATTCCTGTGCTGCAGACAGAAGCATGAAAATATATACATGTGGTAGGAAATGGAAGACAAAATTGAAATAGTATTTTTGTGGAGATGCGACTTTAATAATAATTTATTTAAATTATCTGTATCCCTTGCCTTCTCTACAGAATGAATAAATAATTGCTCTAATGGTCCATCTGTCTGATTTGATAGATGTGTTCTTAGAACTTAACGAGGCAGGAATTTACTGTCACAATCTCTCTATATAATTCACTAACGTACGTGGCACTGAAATCGACATAATTTACATATCAAGGAAGGCACAGACGGATATACACAATATAAAATCAACCACTACGGGAATCTTTCGACAATTTTACCACTTCGTTTAAATATGCTTGTTTCGAGCTTTGAGGCTGTATAATTTTGCTAAAGATACACGGCACGCCTTTGAATAAGTGAATGGGATGCAATTGAAGTCGATGTTCAGAATTCCGATTGTAGTAACACGTCTGAACTTTTGCCATGCATTTTATTGGACCTAAGAATTAATACTAACAAAAGTATACGAAAATGCTGCTTTATATTTCTGATTAATTTTATTTCATTTATATATAAATTTTCATATCGATGCATATAAATTCATTATAAATGGATTTGGAAAAGGCGTGAGTAACAGTACTGTCATCAATAGATTTTGGAGCTGGTGTTATAATCGCGTCTGCGAGTAGTTGAAATTATCAGTGTCACAGACTAACATATCTTACGCCAGTTTGCCTTTTATTCTTAAAATTCATAACCACTTAGTAGCGATGTGAAGATAGCTCTAAAGGGAACTGCCATGGTTTGCTTTACGTGACTTAAAACGACGTAGTTGGATTTTGCACAACTTCTAAGTGATTTCATATGCGGCGGGTGAATTTGTATCTGGCGTTTAGTTAAAGCCCCTTTTTCGTCGTAACAGCAACGCTCAAACATTTATTGAATGTCAGTTATAACGGCCACACTGTTTATATTCAAAATCACTGACTGGTTAATATTTAAATCAGATTCTTTCTTTATGCTAATTTTTAGTGAATTTCGTCGCGAGAGAACCTTTAAAATATTCAGTCTTGTTTTATTTTCTTGTATCTGTGCTGAGGCATAAAGAATACCATTATTTTTTTGTAGCTTTTTCTAAAATTCGCGGTGTGGCGTACTTTGCCCATTAATGCCTTATGCATGCTGTGTCGGTATGATACTCGAAAAAATCCGAAACCCCAGTGATATCTAGTCTTGGGGTTTACTGCAAATGGATTTGCTTTCAGACACCAATTTAGTTAGTTTAAGTCTTAAAAATCAGTGGGAACGTATGACGAAATTCATCGACCACATACCCGTAAAGAAACCTTGTCCAGGGTGCACCACGAAGAGGTAGGGCTACTTTGCATTATTCTTGAATGATATATATGACCATTTGTTCTGTCGTCTATGAACTTGAAAGACCCTGGGAATAGAACCCACCTGAATCTGGTGCATTCCATGGAATTGACTCCGAGACAACCCGGTACTGGCGAGCTAGACAGTTTTGAGGCAATGACTTCTACCAACAACTTTTTCATTTTCTTGCATTATCTTTCATGTTCTGATAGTTGTAATTTGTGGTGGTTTTGCATATCTTTTTATTACTTTTTTGCCCTGCCATTGGAAATTTAAAAAATAGTCTTAAAATAACCGAATATCAAACTAATCCGAATGTAGCAATCACTAGAATTAAATGACGAACGAAAACCGTGTCCGACAACTCAACATTTTCAGGCACTCAGCATTTTTGTTTTATTTTTTCTTTCAAAAAATGTTTTCACATGTTAAATGAAAAGATTTTTTTCTTATTGTACTATTTTTAGATCTGCACTTCCCATGGTTGAGAATCACGGGATCAAAGTAAATAAAGATTCGAGAACAATACGTATATTCTCATTATTTGGGCTCACGTGATTTTTTTATGTTCATGGACATCATCTTTAAATTTAATCTGTGAACAATCGGTATTTTTGATATATTATCTTGTACCTTTCCATGGTTTTGAAATCTGCTACGAAGTATTCTTTAGAAAATAGATCCTTTAAAGAGGTTGTGAGTCGGAAATAATTTAAATACCATAGTTCATCTTCATATCCTAAAGGATTTAGATTTTATATGAAAGTTTTTTAGCACTAATTTCTTACAACTTTTGAATTTTAGTGTTCCTACTCGTACAAAATATTAGAGCTCAGTCGGTAGATTCCAATGTAAATAAATTTATTACACATGTCACTGCTTTTCTCATAGCTGGAATAGTTAAATCATTCAAAAGTCCATGACATTCAAAATCAGAATTTTTGATTAGAACCCTGTGAATAATTCACATTCCACACCTATTATATTATCAAAAGTACACCCTGTATTAAATTGAAAGGTTTTTGTTCACTAGTGAAGTTTGTGTCAGATTTCTCCTTTATTGATTTTGAGGCTTGGTACCTACCTAAAAATGGTACTGATTTATTGTTAAATTTTTAAAAAGTAGTAGTTTTCACTACGCCTCACAGCATTCATCAGACCTTAAAATAACCTTATTTTCAATCATTTCATTCAGATTAGAACCTTATCATTTAGAATCACCATAGCGATAAAACTTAGATCACGAAACAGTTTTGATCTTGTTTAAAAAAAATGACACAGAAATGATAAAAAAAAATGAGAAAGTTTGTTTCAGCCGATCTGCCGAACCAGTTTTCTTGCGGCCTGCAATTTCATAAAAAGCCACTATGAAAACAATAAAATAAATTAAAATAAAATGAGAGGACGCATAATTGCAGCCACTGTACTAAATCACCTGAAGATAACTTAAAGCAAACCACTCATTGGTCCAATATCAGGCTTGTGACATTAAATCGGCGAAATAAGTCTTTGCGTACCGACATACTTTCTGAACAGAAATACGAGTACTCATGCCCATGTCGGATGTTCTGTGTCATGTTTTACCAATGTGTGACTTTCCGAAAAGTTACACATTGCCCTTTGTGTTTGTTGCACCAGCGCGACGTAAATTGAACTACCAACCAACCTAAAATTTAAAAACCTTGAAATACATTAACCAAAACTATACTGTTTTTATTTTTTCTTATACACATTGACTACCTTGGTACAATCACCAAAATAATTTGTATTTGTTAGGAATAATAGTTGCATTTTGGAACAATGGCTGCTTCAGCAATGTTTTGAAACTTGCTGCAAAAGAGCCGCTTTGGAAACGGAAAATGAAATCTTTCAAAAGATTGGAAGGGTATTTTGAATGATTAAATGTTCTGTTCTATTGCTCTAAATTTGACAGACTATTGCGATTTGTTTCGTTTACATTTAAAATAATTTAAAAAGTTTCCGAAGAAAACACTTCCAGAGACCATAAATTTTATAAAATAGATATCCAAACAAAACATAATCTCACTGGCACAATTATATAACTGTATAAGTGAATAAAATAAATTTGATGTTATTTTATTTCCATTTTTACAACACTTTTATTCGCTGGAAAAAAGTAACTGGTCACAGTGACCCGCAGATAAGTTGAGCAGACCTACTCTAATGGGCTTCCTAAGAACATTGTCAATTTACGTATATAAAACCCGTCTAGAATGTAATGATTGAAAGAAGTTACCAATTTACTAACCAATGGCATAACTAAAGGGGGGGGACTCTGCGGACACCAGCCTCCTCTCAAGGTCTTAGTTTCGTATACATTCTTTATAAAATAAAATATTATTGCACTTTTGTTATATTCTATGCATTTTATAACCTCCTATGCATTACATTCTTTCTATAAAATAACTATTAAATTAATTTATTGTTTTTAATTTAACCATTCACCTGGAATGAAAGTATGAAAATTATGAATTTGGTTTTTCTTCATTGACTTAACCACTTCGCAAATATATATATCGCATCAACGCTTCGAAAGACCAAAAAATAAAATGTTGAGAGAAACTGGTGGGTGGTCAAAACAAAGAATAGAACTAGACAAGAATGATTTTTAAATATAATTAAAATAAACTTATCTCTTCCTTTTTTCAATCTGGGTTTCGAGCATGGATGAGCCGTAGAAAGAGTTTTCTACCTGGATTTACTGGAATATTTATCTGGGAAGAGGTTTCCTTTAGATTGTAAGTCCAACGTGAAATATTAGCACACTAGCCACTCTCGTTGGGCTGCCAATTTTGTAATAGAAGAACAGAAGTTACTAACCATTCAATAATGATAGCAGTTAGAAACTGCGGCTGATCTATTGATTTATAAATAATTTCTTTTTACTTTTCGAGAATATTCCCCGGTTTGATTCACGATTTAGTAAAAAAAATCATTTGAAGATTCTGGTTTAATTTAAGAAGGTTATTTCTTTGCTCAACGGATCTAACGCCACAAAACTCCAAACCCTATCATTGCATCCAACCTTTCTCATATTTCTAAGGTTTTAGCGAAAGACTAACTACAATTAAAATGTCACCACCAATCTAATTTATTCTAAGAGGCACAACTGGATCTGATCGAGTATGAATAATTTTTCCGTTATTCTCACCCATTCGATGCTTCGTCTAGCGAATTAAAAAAAAGTTATCTTTTGAATAATTACCACGTTAAGTCGCCGGGTGCATGGTTAAAAGGAATTCAATAGCGGTTAATAAGAAGTAAAAAAATACTACTCGACTAACAACTTTTTGAGGTGACCCTTAGCGTCAGACTTCACTGCTGACTCAACCTTGAAAGCAACAGACTCTTTCATTCCTGAGGTATGTTTTAAACACCTTTAGAATGTCTGGCATACTTTTTCTTGTGCGTTACGTCTCTTATGATATATACTCGAACCGAAACTGCCACACCTTGCAAAAATACTAGGAATAAGACGAGACTTTACAAATGCATTGAAAAAGTATTTGAATGGTAAACTATAAATGTAGGCCCAGTAGAAACGGTGCGGGTTTTTAGCAGCACAACTCATTGGCGTGATCCATTTTATGAACGTACCAGAGGTGATCTGTTGTTGATGCCCAATCCATGGCAAACATGTCACGCTCATCAATATCCAGAATCAGCTCAATGACCATATCACTTGTCGGCCACTTTCAGAGCTGAGAAAGAAGATACAACCATTTCTTTCCATCCCACACGATAATGTAATCGTGTCAAACCAAAAGTTGTCAACCAAAAATGTCAAACCAAAAGTTGCTCAATACTGAGAACACCCTTTCAACAAAAGTGTCTGATAGGCAGAAAATTAATTGTATAACTGCCTTTCTGCAGCTGTGGTTCTATCCAAAAAGTGTTCTAATCCTTTTTTAATCAGTTTAGCAAACTGTTTTGGCTCAAAGCCCCTTTTCAAAGTCAACTTTTTGGCGCCCTCTATCTGGAAAACTATTTTAACTAAAAATAATTTCAAAGTGGTAGCTGTGCCTATAAATTATGAGGTAGGTAGCTATATAGTTAATTAACGTCGCAATGGAGGGCAACACAACGGGATATTATAAATTATGAACTGTACCAAAATATTTATGTAGCTGCGAGTTACTTTAGAATTTCAAAAGCTAGTTTGGAAATAAAACTTGGATCTGAAATCATAAAGTTATTTATTAAAATGAAATAACAAAAAATAAATTGCAACTAAACACACTAGGTTGCTCACTATTAGTAATAAGATATCAATTCAATCCAGTAAAATTAAAAATAATCACTAATGAGAAGGATAGGAGAACCTCGTGTTGTGTTACCAATTTTTCTGTGTTAAGCTCGATTTTCGTTAGCAGCATCCTTAATTCTCCATCGTCAACTATTTGTCGTTTGCTCCTCTTTTTAGTTAAAATAATCAATGACAGTGCATCACTGTAGTGATGTATCGTCATGTATGTATGGTTTAGCATCTTGTTACTCACTCTTGCTCCTCAATGTCTCCTATTTCCCCAGGGTCCAGCATTGCCCCAAGATTCCTGCAGTGCCCACTTTGGGAAACTATGCTTTAAACTCTCATCCAAGCACTCATGCTCCTCCACATGAACAACGACCCACAATGACATTTAAAACACAATATCTGAATGCTCCAAAAAAAGAGACCAATCGGAACTTCTAAAAGCCCTAGGCCTGTAAACAATAGAAACAGAACCAAACGATATAAATATTTTTAGACTAGCCTTTTTGAAGATGATTAATCCGGAAATGGCGTCTTCATTACAGATGAATTCGGTTCAAAAGAAATTCAAATCAAGAATAACTCAAACCTCCCTGTTTTTAATGCAGAATTAATTGCCGTATATGAAGCACTAAAAGAAGTCCCTAAAAGTCAGCCCCTTAAAATAAATATTTACATTGATTTCCAGGCAGCAATTCTAGCAATTAAAAGATGTTTCATCAGTTTTGATCCTCTTTTGAAAAAAAAACCCTTCCGATATTAAGTTTCAATAAAAACTCTAAAATAAATTTTCACTCTACGACCACCTGTCGGTACTTAAAAAGAAATTGCGCAGATCATCTCCAGTACCTTTTAATCACTCATACCTCAGTGGAACACCAGGAGAGCTGCTTGCCTTAAATTTGCCCTGAAAAACTTTCTCTATGCTTGCCAGGCTCAAATCTGGCCATTTGAGAAAGATGATTTTCATTGATGGCCAGAAATCCTTTTCCACCTGTACAAAGTGCGACTTATTACCAGCCTCTCCCTCACACATCCTGAATTGTATTGGAGCCATACATGAAGACATTTTTTAAGGACCCATCTGCCATTGCCCCAAAACTTTTTTTGCAGACTCAACGACTTAGTGTAATTTGTTGATTTTTACACTGGGATAGGAAAGAAGAAATGTCACTCTTCCGTTCTGAGGTATAGTGTTTGTTCCAATGAAAGATCCAAATGCCATGGCAACCACCTCTTCATCAAATGCGTCATTCTAATTTGTTTCAGAATCGCCAACGGCTGTATTAATTTTGCTTGCAGATAATTACAATTTTGAGAGAATTTTGTAAAAACAACCAACCGAGCAGGACCTCAGAACACGGTCATGAAATCGCGATAAACCCTATAAAATCGAGACATTTGGTAACCCTTTTTACAACGAATACCCTTTGATGGAAAATCTTTGACAAAAATAGTTCGACTGCTAATGTGCCTCAATTTATTCAAACGGTCCAAGTCGATATTGAACATCCAGATTCTCATGCAGACTTGGTTTAATGTCAATAGATGTGTGAGGTTTGTTCTACGCGATTTCAAATGCAAATTTCGATGCATTTTAACAGCTCGACGAGTTTACATTTTTCTTCAAAGTACTGTTTCCGAATTTAACCCTGTCGTGAATTGCATTTCTTTCCACTGAATTATTCTGTAGAAAACCAAAATCGACCAGCAATCTGTAGGAATGAACATCTGGTTAACGCATTTCTTAGATAAAGATCGTCTGTGTCTGCAAGAATTTGTACCTTTCAAACTTAATTTGTTATAGAATTTAGTACAAAGAACTTATATTTGAAGCCTTCGGGTAATGTAAAAGTTAGCTTCCCTGTAATGCTATTGGTTTGAAACTTCGTGATTTTATGATTTACTTGCTCAACCAACCAAAACCAAACATGAGACAAAAAGCTATGAGATGTGGTATGTTATCTGCAGAATGATTGACTTGTGTGCCTGCCTCTTGACATGCTTTTTTTGTCACTTTTTAAAATCAAGTGATTTCATGACAGTGTTGAATGGTTGCTCGGTAATTGTTACAAAGTGTGTGACAGAAAATAAGAAAGTACCTAATAATTAATTTTGCTGAGGACATACTTAACAAAAACGAAATACAGCAAAAACTTTCGCATTGGTTAGAATTTTTCATTACTTTTCCTACTTAAAAATGTATCACTTATTTAAATATTCACTGAGTAGCCATATGTAGTAAGAGAAGAATGTGTTTCTCTCAATTCATTTTATATTTTTGACTCATTTGCATTGCATGCTTTCTGCTCGCAGTTGACAGCAGCGAGTAAATTCTTTATAATGACGCTTTTTATAAGTTCATACATAGTTCTGTGTCTTTGCTGAGTTTTTAACGTTCTGCTGCGATTCTTATACCCTTGAAATAGCTATTGGTTGTAAGGTAAACCGTGCAATCAGTTGCAAAGCCAAAGGACGATTGCGTTCAAAATGAAATATTGTTACGCAGTCTCCAATTGATTGACTCCGTGTTATTTAATTGCTAAGATTTTTTGTAAAATATTTTTTAAAGATACATCCTTTTTCAAAATGGCTAAGTGGTCTAATTAATCGTCGAGTACCAAAAGCTTGCCTTTGAGCGACAAATCAACCATGATGGCAAAGAAGTTCTGGTTCTCAAAACTGATTTTTCTTGTTTTTCTGAGCACCTTTATCCAATTTTGTACTTCCCCTCTGATGCTCATGCACGCATTTCTACCGGGCAACCTACTATTTTCTTTGAATGGCTTATAACTAGTTGCAGACTTCTTGACTAATAGTCTTTCCTGGGATTATTTTAACCCTCCAAATAGTTTCGACGAGATATCTCGTCCATCAAGATCTGATCAATTTTTCTAATGACGAGATATCTGGTCATCAAGACATTGACGATATTTTTATGACGACGAGATCAAGATGTGGTCAGTTCTCTTCCAATGACGATATATCTCGTCCATCAAGGTCTGGTCAGTTTTTACTAATGACGAGATACCTCGTCGAGACAACCACCAAGAGGTTTAAAGAATATAAATGATCCATTGTGTTGCTCCAGTGCGACGTTAATTTAATTACCCTCCTACCTACTTTCAAAGAATGGATGTTACTATTTTGTCATTAAAAGTGTCATAGGGTAAAATCAATAGTCCACATCCTGTGACTCAGAGGGCTAAGTAATGATTGCTAGTCTTTATATATATAAAACAAAGGGAATCTAAAATCAAAATATAGCGTATGTACATTGATCATTCTGATGGATAGAATTAGCCGAAATTAAAATTATGAGAGGCTTTGTCTGTGAAGTTAAATGTAGATGGCGCTAGTGTTTTAGTGGTAGAACGGAAGTGTTTCCCTCCCTGTTTCGGAAGTGACGTCACTTGGCTACATTTTAAGGAGACTGTTACCTTCTGAGCGAGAGCATTGGATTGCCGGAAGTAAAATCCTCGCCTTCCGGTGATAGTTTACACTGAAAATCCCTCTTGTGTTAAGCTTTTCTGAATATATACAAAATTTGTTGCATCCAACAAAGAAACGAAAAGAAAATTTTTTGTGTTGGCTTCGTTCATGATAATTCTATCATATTACGACATGCAGGTACGAGAATCATGTGATGATGTTTACATTTTATACCAAATATTATCATCTAAAGGAGAAACAGAGTTCGATACTTTTTTATGCTGACTAGTTCACAGCTAGCTACTTACGAGATTTTAGCATTCGCAAATTGACGGTTTTCATTTTCATTGAGCAACATGAAATACATAATCGTTTTTTTTTAACTATTCAATAGCAAAGTAATCGATAGAAAAGGAGAGGATTAGAAAGAAGCATTTTATAGCACATTACTTGAAACTTCAGGAAGTGCCAACACGTCGACTATCGTTTCAGTTCGCAGATTGTGAGGTTCCTTTGTTACTTTAAAAGCATTTACTTGAACGATAATAGATTGTCCAATTGTTTTCCTGCTATCATTATGGTAATTTTATCTTGCCATAAACTTCCGCTATTTTGAGTTGCAGCTCATGTTGCTTAAGTGCGCGAGCTGGCAATTTCTTAATGGCATGAAATTGACATGAAGTACCTGCGTAATATACGTATGTTCACTGATGATTTATCCTTTCCTTGGAGAGTATCATAGATTCCTTTGAATTTTTTCGGTTGTTTTTTCCACAAAATACCTCATTGCCCTTGTATATTTAACTGTTCACTGATCATCACTTAAGTTATATCAAATCGTCTTGTGACTTTAAACGGCATTGGGCATAGGCATTCTGTAACGTAAAATGTGTCCGATTACTTAATCCTCCAAGTGATTTCAACAAGATATCTCGTCCATCAAGATCTGACCAATTTTGGTAGTAACGAGAAATTTTGTCATCAAGGTATTGCTGATTTTTTAATGACAATATGTGGTCAGTTTTCTTCTAATGACATCTAATCAAGATCTACTACTAATAGTGTTTCTAATGACGAGATCCTCGTCGAAGAAACCATCAGGAGGGTTAATCATTCAAACCTTCTATGTCGATTTCTTAAATACCATTTTAATGTTGCTGAATTAAGGCGGGGAACGAGCATTCATTGAAAATGCAACATCAACAAAGCCGAGAAACAGCAATGAAATTCATTTGTGCGATGACATGTGGTAAGTTGGTAGATAGTTGCATTTATGTCGCACTGGGGCAACACAACGGGGTATTGCAACGGTCCGGGATCAATTCCGAAAGGAAGATTCAAGGACAAAACCCCATAATTTTGAGCCACTGTCAGATGACGAGGTCAACACCTGAGCTGGCACCCTACTTTCCAAGCTTTCAAACCATGTCAACGTGAGGACATTTGTGGCTACGACCAATTATTTCAATTGCACCAACCCCCCTCGTACACTAAAGTGTTTGACTGCATCGAGTCTCGAACAACTCGCAACCCTCTGGTTGCTAATTCGCGACACTACCAACTGGGTTATCGCCACCCCTACTTGTAAAATGTATAGATGTTTTAAATTGCGGATAAGTCCGTCTGAAGATGATGCTCTATTCATCTCAACCACACTTATTTAACCCTCCTGGTGGTTATCTCAGCGAGGTTTCTTGTCATTAGCAAAACTGACCCAGATCTTGACGATACATCTCGTCATTAAAAAATCTAACCATAATCTTGATCTCTTCATCACATAAAGAAAATCGGCAATATCTTGATGTCGAGGTATCTCATCATTAGCAAAATTGGTTATATCTCGATGGACGAGATATCTCGTCGAAATTATTTGGAGGGTTAAACTGGTAGTGTCTCACGACACTAGGCACGGGAGTGTGTGATGGTGGTAGTACCTTCGTATTCTTAAGAGGAGTAATGGTGATATTAAACTTTTCAGAAACGTACTCCATTCTTGTAAGTTCGTGAAAACGCTAGTTTAATTATAAAGACAGACGCTTCGAAACAAGATTTCTTTTATTATTGAAACACTGTGAACCGCAAGTGTAGACCACATTTGGCACGCGCCTCCTCTTTGTCTTCCGCGAAAAGACCCAAAGATGATCATGCTGCTACATTGTGTTATAAATCCAATTATAAAGCGAAACTACGTTTTATCATTCCTGGAAAATGTATCACCCCCTCTCTTTATACCGAAATATTGTGAAAGACCCGGATGCAGGAAAGATAGATTTTGCCAGTTCTTTGGCTTTTACGATCCATCGAGAAAAATAGTTATCAAACGCATATATATGTTGGAAGTATTTCTCAGAAATGCACCGAAGTACGGTTTCTTTTCATTCAGAATATTTGTCTTCCGAAACGGTTCCTGGAATTCTGCAGCGCATCGCTGTTTTCATTCTTTCAGGTGTTTCCAAGAATTGATGAAAGCTTTTTGTGAGGTTTAGTTTCCGAGAATTTGAAAATAAGAGGTTTTATTTAGTTCAGTAGATTGGGAATGTGTGTGTGTGTAGCCTTGATTTTCCGCTCTTGAATTCGATAGTCGAAGAGGATCCATGTTTTTTTATTTAATTTTAATAGCTTGCATGATGGGTTTGCTTAATTCCAGATCGGGTATTTTCTTTACTTGAAAAAGTGAGTATAAACGTTGTTTAATCTATTTGATTTGATTTGTGTTGTTTGTATCGGTTTTGTGTCGAAAAGCCATTCCATTGCAATCTACATCGATGAGTTCATATGCAGATTGCAGACTACTAATTTATGTAACTACTAATTACATTTTTGGATATTGTAGAATTACTGGTTGATTCGAAATTTCCAGGTCAAACTTTAACCTTCCAAGGGTTTCGACGTGATATCTTGTCCAAGATCTGGTCAAATTTGCTTCGGATGAGATATCTTGTCGAGATAAAACTGCCCTTTTACTGTTAGGGGAATGAAGATCCAAGTATAAAAATCAAATTTTCCCTTGCCCTGATCTGGTTGGTAACAGTTTGGAATAGGTTTTTGCATCAGAGACTTGCCACTACAGGGCAGTTTTAGATAAACCACCGAGAGAGTAACAGGGTGGTATAGGGTACATCTAAATAATTTTTTTTTTCTCAAAGAATGTGTAATCTTCAGCGTGTGGATCGACGTGCGCCCGAACATGAGCAATGTGCGCATTAAACACTCCCTCACATATAAAAGGGGATTCATCTGTGAAGGACTCGTCTATTGGAAAATCTGTCTGTACTGAGCTCTGCTGTAGAAACCAATAGGCAAATTCTACGCGCAGCGGATAATCATCATGTCTGTCTGGAACTATTGGGTTCGGTGCAAATGAAATGTCCGATGAGAAATAGCTTTTTGAATGACCCCCATACCAGCTAAAAGTAATTACCTACAAACTTCCGGCATATTACGTCACAGAACTACTATAAATAGCTATCACGCGTGTGAAGTACAAGTTCCAGATTTAATTTGTTTGGGCGTAAGGTTCTTCTAAATTTGACATGGAAAACTCAGATTTGAGAGTCATCTTCCTTTACGAATTTAAACTGAGACATTCTGCTGCAGTTGCTGCTCGAAACATTAACATAACATTCGGGGAGAATACAACCAATGAACGAACCATTCGGCGATGGTTTGCGAGGTTTCGAAATGGAGATATGGACCTGAAAAACGAACCACGTGATCACCGAGAAGTTGCAGTTTCTGACGATGTTGTGCTAAGTGTGGTTAAAGCTGAAACGCGGAAAACATGTCGTGAGATAGCGGCCGAGATAGGTGTTCACCACAGTACAATTGTTCGCCGTCTGGCTGCACTGGGTAAGGTCAAAAAGATGGATTCTTGGGTGCCTTATGAATTGACAATTGCCAACAAGATGAGACGTTTGGAAGTCTGCATCGCTCCTTTCCAGGAATTAAAGAACCGCTACTGCAGCAAATCGTTACCTGCGACGTGAAATGGGTTCTTTATGACAATCGGAAACGATCTGTACAATTGTTGAGCAAAGCACAACCTCCTGGACGCCATCCCAGGAAGGTTATGCTTTTTGTATGGTCTACAGATGGAATAATTCATCGCAGTTTCCTGCCAAGTGGCCAAGCCATCGCTTCAGAGCGATATTGTGATGAATTACGACAGATGCACTGGAAATTGATGGTGAAACAACTGGCTTTGGTAAACAGGCATGGCGTTCTCCTCTTCCAAAAATACGTCCGTCCTCATGTCGCATAACAGACGATGCTGACACTACGTGAGTTGGGCTATGAATCGATGCCTCATCCCCCTATTATCCTGACTTGTCACCTACAGATTTTCATCTGTTTCGTCACCTGGATCGCTTTCTGTCTGGCAAACGGTTCACCCAAGATACGGAGGTTCACCGTGCAGTTGTTGACTTCTTCGCATCCCAGCCACAAGACTTTTTTCGTTCCGGGATCATGGCCTTGTCAGACAAGTGGCAACAATTTCAATTCAGAGGGAGATTATTTTGAGTAGGTCAAGTACTGTATTTTCAGTTATCGCCATCTAAATGTCATGATTATTTTCCGGATTTCATTCACACCGACCCAATATATAAATGTAACGGGTGAAATTGGCTGCTCGTACGAAACCCTAGATACGATGGATTGACCCATATCTGAGCTACTTACAACAGCTTGATTCTTGAGCCCAGATTTCTTTCAACCTCGTGTAGAATGTCTTATTCCATTTCTGGAATGGTTGAACTTCTCGGCCGAACCGCATCATGCCTGCTGACATGAAATATTCTGGTTTCACGTTGATGGCGTTGCAAATGCTCAAATATTTGACGAGTTGGCACTCGCTTTTGGGGGAAGCGTTGCGGTACAATATTTGAGCTACTCTTCCGGTTTCCACTTAGCGGGAAAAAATTGCTGTACGCATCTTGGTCAGACCGGCCTTTGTGCCGTTAAAAATCAACCAACCGTTTCTATTGGCAGCCTCATACGTTAGATGCATGTCAGCCATCACGGAATTTGTTCCAAGATCCATCACATGCGAAATACGCATTAGGAATGACGGTTTTAAGAACAATTTGCCAAACAGAGCCCTCTATCACCAACGTGCAACTGCTGCGGACATACATTGTTTAACAAAAAATGTTTATTTTGATGCATCCTACCATTCTTTAAATTTTGGCCAGGGAATTTCGAATCATCCTGTATATGGATTAGACTTAGGCGAGTTCACTTTTACTTGCTTTCAACGTGTTAAAAATACGGGTATTTTCTGTTTGGTTTACACACGAGTGCTCTTTTATACGTAAAAAAGATGAGGCCGAAGAACCGAGTTTTTAAAGGTGTACATTGTTTAGTTACGCTTGTTTCAATCGTACTACTGAAATATGTAGTTTTGGTAGGGTTAGAAGGACATGATTCTGTACTCTATTATATATCGAGCTTTTTGTGACTAATCTTTGGTTACAATAACATGTTTACTATAACTTTGTAATACATAAGAACAAATTATCGTTTTCTTGTATTCAAGTTAAAATATACTATTTGCTTTCAAGTTTACATATTTTTAGTACTTTCAATTTTTTTTAATTATCAGTATTTGGCATATCATTGTGTCGCGTTCTTGCGTATTTGCCGCTGCTGAATTTCCCTGTGCTATTGCACTTCGCCCATTTCTACTTATATGATGTAAACACTTAAACCCTTGGTACTATGATGTAAACACTTAAACCCTTGGTCCTAACTTTCTTTCTTGAGCATTCGGCACTCAGTTTATATACGAACAGCCTTGGTCGGTATATATGACCCGTATTTTCCAAAAGATGTTATGTTGAGCTCAAAATTTATCATCATCAAATCTGCAAGAAGCTTATTACTAGCTATACATGTAGGTGATAAAAAGAAGTAAAATGTAGGTATTGTAGAAGATACAGTTTTGGACGAAATAAAACTGATCACATGTATTTTTAAAGACGGGCCCAAAAATATGAAAATTAAAAACTAAAATGGAGTTGTGAGTACTTGAAAAAATAAACGCGTCATTGCTTGGTAATAAATGTTTCAATAAAAAAAAATCGGGATCGCTAGAATACCGTGTCAAAGCTGAGTTCCTAAGTTATCAACCCCGTAAATTGGTTTTCGAGTGTATACATTCTGGAAATTTGGCTTGCGAGTGTATAAACTCTGGAAATTTGGTCGCGAGAGTAATAAAGTTTGGAAAACTATCACGAAAATAGGCTCTAGATATCGGGTCGCAAGAGTACTAAGCTCAGGGAGTTGGAACGCGAAAGTACTAAGCTCAGCAAATTCGGTCGCGAGCGAAAATAATTTGGAAAAGTGTCATGAGAATAAGCTCTGGAAATAAGGCCGCAAGAGCACCAAGCCACCTGAAATTGCGATCGTAAGAGTGCCAAGCTCTGGAAATTGGACCGCGACAGTACTAAGTTCTGGAAATTGGGTCGGGGCGAGAGTAATAAAATATGAAAAACGAGTCGCCCAAACAACAAACCATGTAATAGATTGGGTTTTATGGCTCAAAGCCCATATTTGTCCTAACTGATCCAAACACAAGTAATTACTTGCACACAAGGAAAGTTTTACTATAGTATATGCTTGCGCAAATTTCAACGTGCCTATTTGCAAAATAACGCAAGGCTCCAATTTGCTAGTGAAAAAAATCTTATTTTTTTATGGATGATTATATCCTCTGGTAATATCTGGTGTCCGTATATGTTCTGCGAGCCGGATAAACCTATCCGGAGGTCCGTTTATGACCTGCCGGCCGGTTAAACTTATCGGGAGGGGCTTATATGGTCTTTGGGTCGGTTAACACATTCCTAGGGCTGTATCTTGTTTGTGGGCCTGGTAGTATTCGGAAGCCGTATCTTATCTAGTCTACCTGCCGGGTAGCCCGGAAGGGTCTGCAGGCCAGAAAAAATATTTGAAAGGCCGTATCTGGTATGTGGATCTGATTAAAATATTTGGAGGGCCGTACCTGGTCCTCTGGTCTGACATAATCTCTTCACTTCCGTTCTTTATCGAACGCGATCGGTTTTTGTGAAGGAGCTGGTTTAAACCTTACCCCGACAAGAATAACAGCTATTTCTCAAATAGCTAATTAATTGCAGAACCGCATGAATTTACACTTCACGAAACACCGTCTGCACAGTGCAACGCCTTACCAATGCAGATAAATAATTCCAAGTCAAGTAGTAATTGAATGTTCTCACTCTTTTTCTCCATTATCTGGTGGATCTTGAGAGAAAAAGGAGTGAAAATAAAAATAATCAGCATTACATAAGCGTCATGTCCTTGCCTGCACTTTATTTCCTTTTCTCTTGGAGATAATTAGGTGGCGCCGAGTGTTTACCGGTAGACCCGACTGGGAAATGGGGGTGCGAGGTGGCTTAGGGAAAGGAAACCAGAAATCTATGGGTGGGAGGGTTACAATTTTTCTAGTGCGAATTAAATTGCCCTTAAATTTAATTGCTGTATTCCCTTTCCTAAGGAATAGACTCAACCATGTCTGCCGACCTCTAAGAAAAATCCCTGAAGATTTTTACGACATAAAAAGCAGCACACACAAATAATTCGAAAGATGCCCAAAGAAAAATGCCTAAAAATACTTAAAAAAACAACAATCTAAAGCGGCAAATTAAGTGAAAATCGCGCCAAATTGGTGTTTATGAAATTATTAAAAGCAGAAAAGGTAACCCTGCTCTCTACTACTGTGGCAATTTGAACTAGGCGTAACCGTTTTGGCGATATTTTACACAAAATGGCGCCAAATGTACGCAGCAAGGAGCAATTAACTTTTTTAGTGTTTTGTAGGTTTTTCTTGAAAATTAGTGGCCAAAGAAGGATTTCACGGCAATCTATCAACCACTAATTTGAAGTTTTTCTTTCATGGTGGTCACAACTCGGCGCCAAAACTTCGAAATCAGCGCCACATGGAAAATACCCCTTCCCCCAAAGATGAATCCTGAAAACTTTTTTCCCGTCCAGAAGACCGGAAAATCAAGTGTTTCTCTAGAAAGCTTCCGGAAAAGTTGACAGCAATGCAACTGCAAGGTTTGGGATTGATATCATCAGATATCCGTGATCATTCCGAATTTTATTGGATGATCACGGAGTTTCACTTGTCATTGCAGGGAAAAGTGGAATCTTTACAGGAAATCTAGCAAGATAGATTTGCAAAAGTTGATGTTACGAAAAGTGAAAGTTGTGTTGTGTGTTATGATAATATTTCTGGGGAGAAAAGCAGAATTAATGCAACCTAAAAGCGATATAAACAATACACTAGAACTAAAAGTATGTGTATTGCTTACATAGTTAACTAAGCATCTTTATGTCAAAAGCAAAATGTATTAAAAAATTTAATAATATACAAGGTGTTTATTATTAACCTTCCTGGTGGTTGTCTCCTCGAGATATCTCGTCATTAACAAAATTTACCAGATCTTGATGGACGAGATATCTCGTCATTAGAAGAAATTTGACCAGATCTTTATTTTGTCATAAAATATCGACAATATTTTGATGACGAGATATCTCGTCATCAAGATATCAGCAAAATTGGTCAGACTTGATAGACGATATATCTCGTCTAAACCACTTGAAGATTTAACAAGGGTAGGTAAGGAACACAGAATTAAACTGATCTGTATTCACAAATGGATCGATGTCCGTAAGCGCCACCACAGCTCAAGCATTTTTTTTTCATCGTACACTAAGATACAGAAATGAAAGGCAGCTAGTAAAATTAAGCATTTTTATTAGCTTTAATTTTAATGTGACAGTAGTTGTACACTTACAGTAGGTGCTCAAAATTGCGACTACCAAAAGTAATACACTCCTGACAGCGTCGACGCATGAATCGCCATACATGTTCAAATCTCCCTGGCCTTCTGTGGACAATTGCAACCGCTGCAGGTCGAATTCGGATAAGTCCACTTCGACAATCCTTCATGCAACAACTCTTCGTGTTTCAATTTCGGAGTCAATGTGGAATCAGTATAATGCGTTTGAGGTATCACCAGAGGAGGAAATCAGTGAATGATAAATCAGATGATCTGTCGGAGTATCATTCACTGTTCAATCATCTCTCCCTCCATTTCCTTCAGCTTCCCCATATGCAATATGCATGTCAATTATTTCAACATTCGTGAAATGATACATGTTACCTGTACGTAGTCAGCGTCCAAAATGGCGATATTCCAAACTGGCTCACTACCGCGCCGTCGAATATCGCCCTCTAGATAATTATTTCGCAGACACACATCCCACAGTGAACACAGTTTAAATTTGTATTTTCCCCATAAAGTTTGAGTTGTGGAAGTTTCGAAACAGCACTGGTTTTCAATCTCTCCAGTCTGTAAAAGATCGATTTTAAGCGTTTTCAACTTCGTCAATCTATGAAAGAATAATTTTAAGCGAATATTTCATTGGAATCAGAATACAGTCATGCGTAAGAAATAGATTTTTACGAAATAAAATTCCCGAAGTAAAATTTTATAGTTAAATAATATTCTAAATTCTCTGTCAATTTTTCTACGAGAGTCGTATCAATCTTGGTTATCTTATATTTTTACCGGTATCTTATAAACTTTGTTATTTAATGCGTTCCATAATTTGCATAAAGTATACTTTTTTCTTTTAATTGAAAACTACAATTTTATTTTATTTTTCTTTTCAGTTGAGCGAAAAATTACAACTTTACATCGTACTTGAAATTGGATTAATCAAGCTCTACACAAATACTCGAAATTTATATTCTAGATTTCGGAAATTTCATCGAAGTTATTTCCATTAGGTAAGCTCATCTTATTTTAAATTTTTTTTCAATGAATAGCGAATAACGTAGAGAGGCTGATTTATTAACATACATTAATGCTTTATTATCAACAATAATAAATCATACAATTGATAAAATGAGGGTTTTGACATTATGTTCAGGTTTATGATAAATATTGTAAAAAAAGGTATTTTTTTTTAAGATAAGTTAAAATTTTCATTTTCCATAATGTTTTGGGTTGTGAAGGTAGCTTTCTTACTCCTCACGGGAACGAGTGTGATTTTGCACTGAGACGTTTTTCTGTCAATATAAATTTGATAACGGTAGTGTTTTTGTAGTGGAACTTGCTTCCTGTATGTTTTCCGGACGTGACTTCACTTGGCTTGTTTTTCTTAATATGATTTCAGCTCATAGCCTATAAAAATTTCAAATAATTAATTCCGAAGTAATTTTTGACAGTTAATCGGTCAAAGCCAATTATATTTAATGCCAAACGTTGACAAAATGGCGAAAAACTAAATTTTAAGGAAACCCCGATGTGTAATATTATATAGCATTTGGGTAACTGGATGTAAAATCTCGAGTAAGTCTTCCGTCCCTGGTTTGTTTGTTCACACTGAAAATCACTCATATAAATATCCACTTTCTTGCATTTTAACTATTTTAATATCACTAAATACATTCACAATTTTTTCATCGTAATAAATACATTAGAAATCATAGCCGCTTTGAAAACTCCTATAAATTATTTTTGTTTCAATGACCTTGATACTCCTAGAATTCTTAAAATATAATTGGGAAATTTTTCAATTTCAATTCAGGTTATTTAAAAAACTAAAATTATTCATAGAAAGATTTTGTCAGTCTTTAAGAGAAGAAAAAACTAATGAAAACACAAAAAGTCAGGTAGGTAGTTGAATTTACGTTGCACTGAGAGCAGCATGAAAACAAAAGAAATGTTTTTTTAATATGCCTCACTCAATATCGCCTAGAAAAGATTTTTTCCCATAACTTAAAGTCTGCCAAAACGAATTAAAAACTGAATTGGGACAGAAAATGGGAAATTTCTTTGTTGATAATGAATGTTTCAACACAACTTAATTTTTTTAAAACTGGAAAGTATAATCGTGTAATGAATGAATGAACAGTTATTTTCTGCTTATGTTCGCAATAAATTTGGCCTTTCTTTATTAAAATGTTTTTTATTTCACGTTCTGTCATTTAAATGACGTCTTATTACAAGTAGCACAATTAATAAAAATATGAAATCCATCATCTAGCTCCTTCCAAATGAGGTAAATAATTATAGGATTAAGCGTTTTTCGTAGTACAAGATCCGAAAACAAATTATTGTGGGATCCACCAAAGTAAAGATCTGACTGGATCTGCTGGAGAAGACAAGGCAAGAAAGAGTGAGTGTCAAGATAAGAAAACTTAAGTTCTGCGGTGTAAACATTTTAATACAAATAACAGTACTCCGATACTAAGAAATTAATATAATCATGGCAAGCAAAACAAAGCAACTTTCTCTGAAAACTTGGGAGTCGAGAGAGGTAAAGTTAAAAAATTATAGTGACAAGATTTACTGGGGATATGGATGTAGCGGTGGGTAAAAAGAAAAAAATACGAGTTATTCTGGAACTTCAGGGGTTGTTTTGAGGTTTTATGGCGCAATCGCCATATTTGACCAAGCTGCGCCAAACACAAGACAACGTCGTGAAAAATGTGAACGGAAAAAGAACGATTGGGGAACAGAGTAGTGATATGGAAGCAGAAAAAGATAGCTTGGGTATCCCGGGAGCGCGACTCCGTATTTACTAAAGACAGTAAACCCCATGGGAAAAGAAAAGATCACTTGCTTGAGTACGTCGGGTCCGTGAAGCTCTTACAAACCTAAAGGAGGCGTGCCCCTGAGGGCGGAACGTTAAGGGACTTCTGCGTAGTGAATATTATATTTTAGGGTGTTAATTTCAGTATTGTATCATGCATATTTTCGCAGTATTGTGAGATAAGGGTTATTCTTGATGATCACTACTGCACCAAATTCCATCCATTAAGAGCGACTTACTATTTCCTTTGTTGACACCTCACCATCCCTTTTCATCCGGATATTTGCTGTTGGCGAACCTACCGACAGACCCGCTGTCAGCCGTAAATTAGGAAGCAGGAAAGTGGCGTTTTATTCAATCAAAGGTACATGTTTCTGAAGGCTAAGGTAGAGGCTGGTTGCATTTCCGCCCACTTTCAATTCTTCGTCTCTTCCCGCAGTGGCCGCGCCGATACACGAATGGCGGAAGACGACCGTTACGTCATCGTTCTTGTGGAATCACCTGATGTTGCCTCCCCGCCTTTACACGTCGCTTTGTTTTGTTTTGGTTGGGGGAAATATCTAAAATATTATGCTCTCTCTCTCTCCGTGGTCATGCAGGCTTGATGGGGTGATTGAGAACCAGTGGTTTGTGTAACATTCCATGAGTTTTGAGACAATTGAACGCTATGTAGTTTACTTTGGATTCTCAAATTGAGAGTATTTTATCGATCGGCTTATGCGATGAAATACTAACTGCGTCTGTGGAACTTCTTTCTGCGTGTTCTGGATAATTTATGTTCTTATGGTGCACAATAGAGGAATGGTTCGCTAAGTGTGGTCCGCTGACATCCAGCGGTCCTCGACAAGGTTTCTAGGGGCCCGCGGAAAGGATTCAATATTTTATATCCATTATACTCCATTAAATATTCTTTTGTGTTTTTAAAACGTTATGTTCGAAAATGTGATCATTACAAATGTCTGTAAAATGTTCTAAAAATGAGCAACTGAGCTTGCAATTTTGGGAATATTTCTCAGTAACTTATGATCTTGATAACACTCCCCGGCAACAAAACCGCCATAACCCCAAAACTAGTTTCTTTAAAGTTGTCTCTATCCTTCAGAACTTTAGACTGTCATCACTAATCTTTAATGTGAAATTTTAACGTTTTTTCAATGTATTTAACATCTAAATATTTTACTCCCAATATTACGGTGAAAAATGTGAATTACTATGATCTTAAGCAGGTCTTCATGTGAACTATTTAATTTTATAATCTCTTCAAGGGGGTTCGAAGTTTGGGAAAACACTGCAATTAGAGGGTTTTATAAAACATATTATTTTACGATGCGAACCATTCTGGTTCTCAAACACCCAATTAATGCCCGCCTGAGTTGTATTTTATTTCGACAAATATTATAAAGGCGTTTGCCAAATCCTGATATGCTGCAAATGCAGCCATGGATATTTTGTACTACTTAAACTGATGTCTAAAATTGTGTAGCATATATTGTCAGCAAGCAAAAGTCTAGCACATGCCATCAAAGCATACATATAGGAGGTTAAATCCTAAAAAACTCAAACTTTATGTAAATTAGTTTCTTAGAAAACAATCACTACACTTTCAAACACTATAGGATTCCAAATATACATGTGAAAATGTCACGTTTAAAAATAGATTATACTAAGTGCCATAACGTAATTCACGTCTTGCAATGCAAAAATATGTTTTTGGACCTGAAACAAAGACCACAGAGTGATCGCTTCTTGCGAAGTACATATCTGTCTTCAAGAGTCCAGAACTTAAGACAGCAGATTAAGATTGATTCGCTTCATTTCACTTTTAGAAAAAAGCTGGTAGCCTGGTATAATAATAATGGTATTTAATGTAAGGACTAATTTAGGGGCAGCAATATCATGATATTGGCTTACATCTTCGACATCGCTTATATTCAGAAATTAAAAAATAAAGAAACAACAAACAAGTGTATTTTTCAGTTGTTCTGCGTTTCGAGAACTTGTATTCAATAGGCGGTAATTCATGATCTCTTAGAGCTTAGTTGATGATGACTTTCAAAAGTGCAGATATCTGGAATTGAAGTGGCCAGCTGTATCACACAATTTAAATACGATGTTCTTATTTTTTGTCTCATTTCATCCCACGCAAAATAAGATGTGACTCATTCACGAATTGTTCAGAGTGAATTGATTTAATCATTATTTTAAAAGCATACAAACTGTTTAGAGAAATTTTTCCTTTAAATTTAAGGGCATTTTAAAAAATCCTTTGAAGGTAAATTGTTTGAGCGGTTTAGGTCAATAATACCTGGTCTACAAAAACACAATTGTATTGCTAAAGATCTGAGATTCTAACTTATATGTAGGAAGAAAATTCACCCATTTGAAAGGAGACAATACATACTTATAGTATTTTATTTTCCATATTTTTCCTTTCGATTTCTGACCGCAATGTCAGCTAACTTAATAGCCTGTCAATCAATAAGATATTGAATCGTGAATTTCCGGGAGTAGAATCAATCGGTGTTGTGTGACTCGTTCTTTGCTATATTGTATCGGACAATAAGCTTTTCAAAATAGCGAGGAAAAATCATTTTAACTTTGAATAGGAAATCCCCAATGAGCGAGGAATTTGGCTGCTAAAATATACGTTGTGAGCCTTAAATTACCGCTTTCATTCTACAAGTGTAAGAAAATAAATAGCTAAAAGGATTATATTTTATCAACAACTCCACAGAATATAGTGCTAAGACTTGTAAATAGCTGTGTGAATATCCTACATCACTCTTCTGCTTACTGGTGGGGCCGCTGTAGCCCGGTTTGTAGAGCAGCGGATAAGCAACCGGAGGGTTGCGAGTTCGAAACTCGATCCAAACAAAGACCGTCGTGTACGTGGGGGCTGGTGTAATGTGACCTCAAATGTCCTCACGTTGGCGTGATATGGAAGTTAGAAGAGTGCGTGGAGTGTCAGCTCAGGTGTTGACCTCGTCATCTGACCGTGATTCAAAATTACGAGGTGTTTGTCCTCAGATTTTTCCCTTCAGGATTGATCCTGGACCGTCTCCAATGTCCGTTGTGTTGCTCCAGTGTGACGTTAATTCAATTACGTATCTAAAATACTGGTGTAGCAAAAATGAATGTAGAGCGACAAACAGAAACCTTCTTTAAAATACAGATTTAATTCTTTTTCCAAAAGCTGTTGATGTTGTCTTGTCAGCAATTTTAAAAAATAATGAAAAGACCTTTATTATCTTTTATATGAGCTAAAAGTTGCATATATCTATGACTCGCTTTTTAAACATTAAAGACACTACCCGCAAAATTTGAAAATCAAAGAGGTGGTTTGTTTGTGATACTTACATTGATTTTAAATAAGAACGTGATATCTCGGCCAAGATATTAGTGTACTCTTCTATTCCCCTAATTCTTCTGTTCCCCTAATTTCCCGGATTCATCGATTGCTACTATCATAGAAATCGAGAATGATAATTAAACAAATCAATCAACAAATTTTAAAACTCGCCAGATATTGTTTGGGACTGGTAAAATATCATTTCTAGTATTTTACACAAAAAACAATTCAATGTATAAGTAAAGTGTATTATCAAATGTATTGTCTTAATTTAAAAGTATAATAGCATTGCCAGTTTGTGGAAACTGATTAATACAATTCTTTTAAAATTATTGAGCTACAAATAATCGTATTTCACAGGTTTACTCAGAAGACAGCTTCGCAGTAGATTAATATTTTGCAAAATCAACTGCGATTTTAATAATTCAAATGATAATCTGGTTTAATCACATCTCCTATGTGAGCGCAGTATTAATTCCCATAAAATATTTTTTAGAAGCAAAATCCAAAGAGAAATCTTATTTCTAATGTATACAGTAGAGCTTGCTGTATTTCTAAATGTCGGGTAATGCCAGTTTTGAAATTTGGAATGGCAATCTGTTTTAATCACATCTCTTATGAGAGCAGATGAATTCCCATAAAATATTTTTCAAAGTGAAATCCAAAAATAAATCTCATTTCGAATGGATACATTAGGGCTTACTGCATTTCTAAATACAGCAGTTACTGCCTGTTTTGAAGATACATGAATAATACCGTTACTGAAATATAAATACAGGTTTTTAAATTTTCCTAAGTTGCTTTTTAAAGTCTTTTTCTCAGTTCTCTAATTTTAAGAAAAATCAATAGTTAGAAGAGGAGTAGCATTTTCACGGTGATTTGCTTCAGAGATTTGTAGTCAATTTTCAAAGAAAACATTGTTACGTTATGTGCTTTTCAGGCAGATAGGTAGGTAGTTTAATTTGCGTCGCACTGGAGCAATACAACGAGCTCTTTGCTGCTATTTTTCAACCTTGGCCACTAGGGCTATCTTTTAAAGCAAAATCGTCTCGAAAGCTCATATTCTCAAAATTTTGCTGACTTTATTTGGAAATTCACAAGTAAACAAAAATTTAGTCCATGTTTTTAAACTAATAGCGGAAGGAAAAATATTTTTCTAGGGGAGAAAATTTTCTCAGGGACGCCAATTTAAAAGTTTTGTGTCCAAGCCATGTCAGTATGAAAGAAACATCGGAATCTGTGATTACTAGATTGTCATGAAACTTTATTAAGAAAATATTTAGTTTTTAAAATTTAAATTTCTTGATGTTATTTATTTATTTATTTATTTATTTCAATTAACGTCACACTGGAGCAACACAACGGGCTATTGGTGACGGTCCGGGATCAATCCCAAAGGGAAAGATCCGAGGACAACACCACGTAATTTTGAACCACGGTCAGATGACGAGGCAACACCTGAGCTGGCACCCCACTCTCCAAACTTCCACACCACGCCAACGTGAGGACATTTGAGGCCACGACAGATTTAACGTGCACCAGCCCCCTTTGTACACGACGGTGTTTGGCTGGATTCGAACTCGCAACCCTTCGGTTGCTAGTCCGTTACTCTTCCAACCGGGCCACCGCGGCCCTAAATTTCTTGATGAGATCTTCCATACTTAATTATCACTTTTTGTGCCTTAACTGATTCATTTTACACCGAGCAATAAAAGTGTTGCTAAAATAGAGTTTAAGAGGAGACTTTTTACCACTATTTAAAAAAAATGTATGCTACTATTTCACAAATGCTTTGGCAGCCCTGTAGTAACGCGCGATGAAAGTCGTATAATCATGCCCCCTTATCCCTCCTGTTACCTTTACAGGGCTGTTGCGTCTGTTGTCACACCTTGCAATGAGTAAGGCTAGTTATATAAATATTCTAGGTATATTAAGGTTGTTAAGCTATGTAAATTTTCTTGTTATATCGTAGTTGCTAAGGGTATATAGTTTTTTTATTTCATATTCTGATGTCTATGAGTGCTCGAGATGAGCAGAAAGACATAAAGGATCCCACTACCCCTTAAAATACCCAAAACTAAATTTTTGTATTGTGCAAAATGCATTCATTTAGTGACTGAGCTGCTCTTGGTACACTAATAGACTGAAGGCGCTTCGTTATGAGTTCGAAACTCGTATGTGCCAAAATAGAGTTGACTGCGTGAAGTTTCCTGGTTTCTTCAAGACGGCATGTGAATGCGATACAGCTTCTCCACAGTCCTTTAGGAAGGCTTATTCGCCCACAATTCACGGTTCCCATATATGGTCATAGTGTCAAAAAACCTGCACAGCCAACCAACCAAAGGGTTGATTAAAAATTTAGAACTGAAAACCAGTGAAAACCAGCATTGAGAATTCCCAACAGTTCACGGTGGGTGCAATATGGCAGAAAACACCTTTCGTATTGCCACGGAATAATGCAATCTGCAATGTTATTGCCAACTAGTGCTTAAAAGTTTACGATCCATTCATGTTGGCATTGGGAAAAAAATTATTCTTAAAGGGTCTTATTCATTAAAGTTTTTATCACGAAACGTTTTTTGATATTGCCTTTCAAAAGGTAAAATAATTCCTCCCTGTATGTATTTCTCTCTTCTGTATCAACCAAACTTTTCTTGTGTGTATTCCATTCTCTTAACTTTGTTTGGTGCAGCTTGGCCAAGTATGACCCTTGCACCATAAAAACTTGAACAACCTACCAAAGGATTAATTAAAAATTTAAAACTAGAAAACAGTGAAAACCGTATTGATAGTTCCCAACAGTTCACGGTGGGTGCACTATGGCAGCAAGCAACTTCCTTACTGCCCCGAAGTAACGCAGTCTGCCATGTTCTTGCCAATTAGTTCTTGAAAGGTTATGATCCATTCAAGTTGGTATTGGGAAAAATAATTCATACAAGTTATTATTCATCAATTTTTCATCACAAATTTTTTTTGATAGTGCCTTCCTCAAACTGTTAAACAATTACTCCCTGTGTATATTTCTCACTTCTATGTCAGCAAAGCTTTCCTACTGTGTGCATATACATTTGGCGCAGTTTGGCCAAATATGGCCCTTGCACCATAAAAACCAACACAACTAACCACAGGGTTAAATAAAAATTTCTAACTTAAAAATGAAAAACCGGCATTGAGAATTTCCGTCGCTTGTTTTCCGGTGTTGGAAATGTCAATAATTTGCTTACCCTAGTATACATTCCTTTCGGTGACGATTTTCTTTTCGGCGTGAACAGCAACGCCAGCAAGTAATAAAAACCAAAACGATGTTTACACACGTGACTCTCCTGCGGTTTCGTCTGCATTTCCTCACAAAACCGCAGATGTCAGGTTAAGAAACCCACCGAAAACAGCGAATCAGTTAAACACGGAACAGGTCAAGGGAGCAACCTCTAAACCGATCCGTGTCACTAAGGGACAAAAACTCCGTTTCTCTTAAAGCCGTATCCATGCATACACCTGCATGACTCTTAACCTTCGTCAATATGCAGCTTGCCCCCGCATATGAGCCGGAGATCCCGTGATACAGCACCGGACTGGCCACTGAGTCATCCGAGTTGCGCACTTGCATCATCATCCCTTCCTTCGTCATCTCTGGCAACTCTTCTCTCCCGCATCACTCCTGGCCGGATCCCGGAGGCCGGAGTTTCCCCGGAAAGGTCGGACCCGAAAGTTACCGGTTTTTTCGGGAGTGAGGCTTTGATGAAGTGTGGGATTTTTTGCCGACGTGAAAATGGGGCGAGGTTCGCTGGTTGAGTGACGTGAATGACGTAGCGGACGTCTCTGTTTGTCAACAAGAGTTTTTATGGTCAGGTGGAGAGAAGGAAAGGTAAGATGATTCGTTGGAGTGAGTTTAAAAGTTTCCACGCAGTTATGTTTCTGTTTCGTATCATTTTTCATAGTTTGTTATTCATCTTGGAGGCAGATCGATTTCGAACCGTAAGTTATGTTGCGTGAAAACTTAGCAGCTGTTTAGAGACGTCCGGTGCAATAATCCATCGTGTTTATTGATTTCAGTGTGTTGGATTTTTATTTAAATTAGCCCTCCTGGTGGTTGTCTCGGTGAGGTACTCGTCATTAGCAAAACTAATCAGATCTTTGTGGACGAGATATCTCGTCATTGGAAGAAAATTGACCAGATCTTGATCTCGCCATCACAAAAAAATCGGCAATATCTTGATGACGAGATATCTCGTCATTAAAAATACTGGTCAGATCTTGAGATATCTCGTTGAAACCACTTGGAAGGTTAAGTCTGCAAAATTTGAAATGTTTGGATAATGTTCTTTATTTCAAAATTGCATTTTTCATAATACACGTATCATTGATAAAATGCTCATGTTATAATTTAATTCATGAGTAATATCTGGAACGAATTTAGATTAAAGTGGTTTATACTTGTTATGCTGATTCTTCGCTTACACTCATTCTATCTGGAAAATTTTATAATAGCGTTTCATTTAATTTTTTCGTAGATTTGTGTTTCAACTCTCTCGCTATATGGTACCACCTCAAATAGTTTATGAATAATTGTTAATTCTTAGTAGTATTGTGCATATATGATAACTATAGATATGTTTAATTGTGATGAACTTTATTGCGCATGTTTCCCGATTGCTGTTTGGGTATGAAAAAATGTTTCGAAAATCTTACAAACGAAATAAATTCATCGATATCCGTTAAGTAAATACCCAAGGGAAAATAATTATGTTATAATTAGTTTTCAATGTTAGCGAAATGGCTGTAATTAAAATACATAAATATCTCTTAAACTTGGAAGTACAAGAATTATTAAGATATTTTTTATTTCCATTACAGTAGGAATGATTTTTTATTCTATGTTTTGAACGCAAAACTTTTCCCCTTATTATGGTACTGGAACTTACATATAACGATAGGTATCCAGTATCCAATTTATTAAAGTACTCAATGGACATTTTCTTGTTTTGTGTTGAATTGGAAAAATAAAACTGCTCAGTACTTAATTTAAATTGCTTAATTGCATTAAAAAAAAGCTTAAAATTCATGTTTTATGAATTTCACATGTAAAATAGCTTTTTTCTATAATTCTTGATATCTTCAGGTTTATCTTTTTTAAATCCAAACTACATTACCTCAAAAATTGAGGACACACATTTCTTACTCATTTTAAAGGTGTTTACATTCCAAAGCAATTCTTAATTACTTTGTTCTGACGTGCCCATGAGTCATTATGGAGCAATCCGTAACCAATGAGTCATAAGCTAGATCTGACGCCATGTTGTGGACACATATATTTTAATACTTTGGCTAAGAAAATCCTGAACGAATTGCGTAACCACGTGGTGTTTGTAATTGGACATATATGTAAAGAATGAATATGTGTGACTTAGAATAACTGATTTATTTTAATGTTGAAAGAGCTATATTCTCCTGTTTGAAGATTTGTACATCTCAACTAGAAATAGGCTTTTATAATATTGTTTCAATTTTTCCTATCGTGTTTTAATGAAATAGATGATGCTTTTGACAACGAAAATGTTAATAATTTATTCTTTGGATTCAATTCCGAAGAACGTCATTGTTGGGCGCACATCTTGGCTAAATATTGACCTTGTGCCATAAAACTCAACAAACCTTTAGCTATCGGAGAAAGATCGAAAAAATTTAAAATCATAACTTTTTAATCTATATTCCCGCTATTCTGACAAATATTGAAAAATGGTATATTGATCCTCGAATATTAATCCTACTTTAAGTTACTATTTATGCAGCATTTCATGTAGGATACCGATGATAAAAGAACTAGTATCTGAGATAATTCCATTTGTGAGTGTGCATTAAGGAAGTAACGTAGTTTTCAGTGCCGTATAGAAAAATTGTAAGAAACGGGGACAAAAATGTAAAAAATATGGTCCCACTTTTTAGAAAACGTTATTAATCATTGATCTTACATGTAACAAAACTATTAACTAGCTACATTTACAAAGCTTTTCATGCTGTGATCATAGTTAACTGAATGTTTTTTATGGTGCCAAGAGCGCAGAGAGCTGTAGCTAGGTTCTGATATCCTTGAAAACGTTAACTGTTTTAAGAGTTGAACATGTAAACTTTTATTAATATAATTTTTACTCCAAAAACGAATTCTTGTAAAATGGCACTTCCGACTCCTGTAAAAAAAAGAACAGAGGCTTGGGCCTCTGAGGCCGTCCTCACTGCAGTGCCTTGGTAGCTTTCGTCTGCAGTCTCATATTTTACTTCGGTCTGCAGACTCATGAGATTAACCCTACAAATGTGGTTTCCACGAGATATCTTTTCATCAAGACCTGACCATGACGAAATATCTCGTCATCAAGATATTGCCGATTTTTTTATGATGACTAGATCGCGATCTGGTCAGTTTTTTCCAATGACGAGATATCTCGCCCATCAAGATTTGGTCAATTTTGCTAATGACGAGATTTCTCGTCGAGACAACCACCAAGAGGGTTAAAGACTATTTAAAATACGAGGAGTTAAGCAAAATGACCATGGACCAACGTACAATTTTTATAACATACGTTCAATCTGTTATAACGATATTGCTTAAAATCCATAGTCCGTCACGTTATATCAATAACGTTCAATACATACTGCTGAAAATAACTTGAAGCTAGTGTTCGATCGGAATGAAACTTAGCATGTGTTATGTACATAAAGAGTTACACAAATTATTACAATATCAAATCTAGAGCATTCTTCATTATTATAGAATTATATCAGGAAGGTCCTCTCTCTTAATTAGTTGTTACCCTGTGGCAAATTAGGCCATGCATTCTGCTGCTGTTTCTCCAGATCCCTTATATTCTGGGGAGGTGTGTAATTGACTGTCTAGCATGTCCTACAACTCTTATGTGCCTTTGTGTGCACATGAGGAATGAAGAAAACTCTAAAATAGTTCTATATATATTATTTAGGAATGCTTATTCTGTCATTGTGGGTAAATAATTAATGCTCAGTGGGAGTGCTTCCTTGACCAGAGATCTCTGAGATCTCTGGTCAAGGAGAGTTTCAACACAACGTAGGCACACTTCAGAGAGGCTAGCCCTGTGTGGCCGAACACTGTCATTCATACGTAAATAGTCCCTTGGACATGTGTCATGAAAGGCAACATGTGGCAACTCCTAAGCTGGTACCCCACTCTCTAAATTTCCACACCACGCCAACATGAGGACTTTTTAAAATAGGGACGACAGATTTGATGTTCACCAGCCCCACGTGCACGACTGTCTTTGGTTGGATCCTTTGGAACTTGCAGCCCTCCCGTTGCTAATCTGCAACTCTACCAACTGGGCTACCGCTGTCCACTATATTTCATCCAGATGTCTTGTGGATGGAGATGAGAAGTTAGTTAACTCATTTATATTAACCCATAACTATTCTGCGAATTCCAACATATGAAGTTTTTCAGTGGCATTGCTGTTTACGAGACTAATACCTAATACTCACCCTAATTTGGATTGAAAACTGATTCTATTCTGAGCACTATAGAGAAAAAACATTTTATTAAGGATGATTAAATAATCCCTCTACTTTTTCTGTTATCTTACGATTGGTCCTTGTGTCTATTTGATACTATGTTCTATGCAAATTGTTTGATAAGATAAATTGCATGATTTCTAAGTATTTATTCGAAATCACTTCATCGTTCTTTCACACAATCGCACTTCTTTAAACCTGTAGATTTTGTTTTTTAAATTTTACTTGCTGTAACAAGCTACAGTTAATTAGTATTTATAAAAACTTTCTGTTATACAAATCCTTTTTAAATATTAATTTAATTATTCCAGTACTTACATTTACAACATTGAACCCTCTCACTCTGGAATTTATTAGAACAGTAGTTATATGTATTCAATTATTCTATAAGAGCTGTGCGCGAAGTCTCATTTCGTATTACTTACACAGACGAGGTTTGATTTGTCGTTCTAGTGTGTGTTGTAATTTTTTGCAATCCGAAGTCTAAATTTACCGCAACCTATGACGTTGGTACAAACAATGGGAAACATCAAGTTAGCTGGCTCAGTCGTGCTGATGAAGTTGTAAAAAAACAAATTCGTATTTTAAAACTTTTTGGAACTTATCTTTTGAGTTGTTGCGTACTGTCGGCATACCTTACTGAAAGCATTTTTAATGTGTGAACTATTAGTCGACATGTTGGTCACACCTTTTGAAGCTACTCTTGATAGCAATGCTCAGTCTACTTATATTTCACGTCTATATTTCTCGTCTAACCCACTGCGCCACCCCAGTCCATATTTGAATTTACCTGTCTGAATAGGCTTAACCTATCAAATTTGTGCCTAACCTTTTTGCCCTTTTCAATATATTCGAATTTGGTCACTAACCGAATCCTATTCGTCACACCAGGTTGATAAGATCCGAAGAACATCGTTTCTAAAGTTAATCGTTTAAGAAACACAAAGGGTGTAATTTGTCCACCCTGAACAAAACAACCAAATCTAATCAGCCAGCTTGAAATGAGTGCATATGAGGATCGAACTTTCAACCAAGTGCTGCAGTCCATCGCTCTCCAAACGAGTACTGGGGTAGCTTAGATCAGTGGGTTTGCCCACTGCACTAGCACATGCGAGTTGTAGGTGGCACAGGCATTGAGCCCTGAGTGTTTTTCTCTATCAGAAAATCTTTCCTTGTATGTATGTTCATATACTTGATCGTCATCTAACTATGGTTCAAAATTACGAGATATCCTAGGATCTTTCCTTCGGGATTGATCCCGGACCATCGCCAGTAACCCGTTGTATTGCTCCAGTGTGACATCAATTGTCTATCATATACTTGACTTTGGCGCAGCTTGGCCAAATATGGTCCTTGTGCCATAGAAAACCCAACCAATCAAGTACTCTAGCCTCTGCGACTGAGGTCGTTCCAAGCGATGTTGAAAATCAAATTGTATGAAAGAATTTTTTCGTATAAACATAAACAAACTTCCGGTTGGTTTGTCTTTCTACGGTCCTTGATTTGGTGGATCTGCGGTTTAAAGTGAGTTCCAACGACGAATATCCATGCCAAGAACGGATTTCGAACACAGAGCCTGTTGAACAGATGATAGGGAAACAAAATATCGGAGAATAAAAAAATATTTCCCTTAACAAACTAATTTCATTTGCCGCCTTTTATATACGATATTTTGCGTTCAATTTTAATATTAGATAGGAAGTTGAACTTATTTCGCACTGGGAGAAACACAACGAGATATTGGCGACGGTGTGGGATCGATCCCCAAAGGACAACACCTCGTAATTTTGAACCATCGTCTTGTGACACGTTGAAACTACATTCGAATAATGCGAAGTTAAACCTTATGTTACGCGGAAAAGGTTTCCTAAATACTCTACCGCCTTCTGTATCTAGCTTTACAGAAGAAGCGTATGATATATATCGATTAACTTATTATGTATCACAATCTATCAGACTGTTTAATGGTTGAAGGGAAAAGTTCCTTCCTACAGTAAGTGCGACTAGTAACCAAGTCATTTGTTTAAAAAATTATTTTATTTATTTAATTATCGTTTCTCAGAACATTTTCCAATTATTTCTTCAGAAAAATATCCAATTACAGAGACCAAAATATATATGATAAAAAAAATGCAATAAAAAATACATGCATAAATACAATTAAATAATCGATAAAGCAAAACACTTCATTGAAGCACATTACTTTTTGTTTTGAAATCAGTGAAAATATATCAACCTCCGAGAAAGGATCGCCCAATTTAAAAATTCTATTCGAAGCAAAATTGTTGCATGCTTTATTTTTTAAAGGTTTACGATAAAATAAACATTTTCTGATCATATACCTTGAGACGTTAAAATCAATAGAAGAAACTAAAGTAGAATCAATTTTGCTATGTAGAAGGTAGTAAAAACATTTTGTTAAAGCAATGTATGCGGAGCTTCAAAGTAATGAAACCGAAATGATTTTACATTTCAGAATGTATACCTGAAGATTTACAACTCTTAAAATAAATATATCTCAAAAATTTATTTTGTATTTTTCAATAGCTATGATATGGCGGTAATAATAAGGATTCAAAATTACATATCTGTGTTCCAGTCCCATCTAAAAAACATAAACATTAAATAAAATTATCGTTTAGTATTACAAAAAATCTCTTGTTTTTTTCTTAAACCTACCAAGTTTGTTAATGTGCAAATTTTCTTCAGTTAGTTTTAGTTATAACGTTGCACTTTGTTTCAAGATGAGTGCTTTAAGAATTAAAAGTTGCGGGAAAGGTAACTGATTTTGTCTGCAATTAGAAAATTTTTCGCCTTTAGTGTTCTGGCAAACTTAAGAGCATCATCGTTTTGCTAACAAAACGTGATTAATTCGGTTTATGGGATTTTAACATATTTGGTTACAAATATGCTTACTGAACTTATTTCAAAAGCTCCTAAGTTTACATCAGTTTTTAAACCCTGTACCGGTGAATTTTAAACCTCCTTCCTTATAACGTCTATAATTGATACCTATATTTTTATCGTTTCTGAAATTTTTTTATTAATTACGAGATTTTTTATAGTAAATTGAAACGATATGTTGTTTTGGATACTTTAAGATTTACTACAGAAGTTGAAAAGCATTTGAACTAACTTGAAACTAAGTCGAAAAGTAGTTTATTTCACGAATTATTTCGAGTAGTATCTTATTAAAGTGGAGGACTAAAATACTCGTATATGTCGGGGAGAACTGTAAACAACTAATTAAAGTCATTTTAAGAACGAAAATGCATCTAAATTAAAAAATTCAAATAGCAGGTGTTGCATTTTAATTATCGCAAAAAATCACTTTTATTAAAGCATTACTCGATTAATTTTAGATAAAGATAATGAATTTTCGTTTTCCTATCACCCACACTTTTAATAAAATGTACGTAGTTCGTTTATCTAATAAATAAGCCATTCGATAAAATCCTACAAATGCGGAATTTCTGGGTGTTGTATTCGACGTTATCTCACGAGAACTAAATTGATAACTAATTGTTTTCGAAAGGCAAGACTCAGTATTTCGTACCGATAGCGTAATAAAAATAACGATGACAACCTGTTGTAAGGTATCAGACTTTATCGCTCCATTTAATCTGGGGATGCAAGAGGCCTGGAAACGGCATTGAAATGACGGCCGCGTTTTTGCATATTCTGTTTGGAAAAGCTCGAACGAGGGAGGTGTTCCCGATAAATGAGATATATCGCTCGCATTCCCTTATCGCTTCTATTGTCCAAAGGGATTATCGAAGTGACCCTTTTTTGTTTGTGGATTTGAGTTTGGGGAACGTAAGGAACAGCTACTTTGCAATTGTTACCTGGTAAACAACACACTATCCGGTTAGGGTTAGTTTTTAATTTTACAGTGCATTGTGTTTGCGGTTGAAAGCAGTTGGGAATTCAAAGAAGTTGCAGTAAAACTGAACTAATTGTGTTTGCAATCCGGTTATATTTCCTAGATCACGGTCTAATTAGTCCTCGGGCAGCAAACAATGACCGAAGAACGGCAAACCAACCAAACGGATTACTTTACGCCTTTGGTTGGTTTGAGCCAAATCGGCCCAAATGGTTTTAGAAAACTTGAACTGTCGTGGTTTGGATTTTTGATTTTATTGTTCGTTATTGAAGACTCTAATTTGGATCTGTGGCTGAGATGAAAACGTTACATAAAAAGTGAGGTTTAAAAAACGGCAATGAATTGAAGGTTTCGGAGATTGGGGAGACATATCGAAACATAAATACCGATTTTTTTTATTCTTAGCATTTTATTATTATTTAAGATCATACTTCACGGATCAGTTCATACTACGACAGTGGTTGCAAATGACGTGGTATGCTTTTCACTATCCAAACATGTCCCTCCACTAAGTTTTAGGAACCCCTCATTTATAATCATTTTGGTATCTTCTGTTGGAATTAAAAACTGATTGCTTCATTATTTCAAAGCGGAGCCATGGCAGCCCATTTGGTAGAGTCGCGGATTAGCAACCTGCGTGTTGCGAGTTCGAAACTCGATCCAACCAAACACCGTAGTGTACGTGGGGTCTGGTGTGCATTAAATCTGTCGTGGCCTGAAATGTCCTTACTTTGGTATGGTGTGGAAGTTTGGGGAGTTGGGTACCAGCTCAGGTGTTGATCTCGTCATCTGACCGTGGTTCAAAATTACGAGTAGTGTCCTCGGATCTCTCACTTCTGGATCTACCCGTATTTCAAAGCACTTTTGGAAGGAAATGAATTCCACAGTAAGGTTTTGCAAATATTAACATGTTAACAAAAAATTGCTTCTTGTCCTCACTACAGTAGCAATTGTTGTCATTTTGGAAATATGTTCAAAAACAGCTCGCTAAGTTAAAAAAACTAAGACTTAAAACCGGTACTTACAATATTCATCGGTAATTTACCGGTACTGAGAAAGCCAGTAATGCAAACCCTAGTAAAACGTTATGCTCATAAATATCAGTTTTTCGCATATGTTAACATGGGAAGGAGTCGCAGTTACGAGAGACATTAGAAAACACATTGATAGTCTTTAGACACACGCTCTTTAATTTTCCAAAATATAATATTAATTGTTTGGAATTAAAATTATAACCTATATTACCATAACTGTTATTAACAGTCATTTTATTATTAATTGAATCTTTAAATCGCACCATTCGCCTTTACTGGGAATCGGGTTCTTTATGGACTTAGTGTAAGATACTAAAGATAGGAAGGTCTTTCTGATATCTTAAGAGTGTTAGTAATTTTGCAGTTTGAAGATGTATGACTATATTAGGATTTCATCGACTGATAATCGCTTCAAGTGTCTCTTGTATCCATATCTAACAATTGGAATATCACTGGCACCTCGTCAAAAAAAGCTTCAAACGTGTTCTTAAAACAATGATTTTACAGATTCCTGAATATGCCGTGGTGCCAATGATATAATTCTCAGGTAGTATTACTTTCTTGGAATATCCGCTCTTTTCTATAAATCAATTAGCATGCTTAAATCTACTTTCACAAAACAGCCTTTTTACCTTTTTCGGTCTTGGATAAATTTAGATTTTTGATAGTCCCCCGGATCGCATAAGTTACAATTATCTAACCACCACGTGTAATGAAACGAGATCGATATATGCACTTTTTGACTTCTGTTTTTAACTGAGCGTAATGAGATTTACAAGTAGTGCAGTACGCTTCCCCCACAGCAACACTTTGACTACATAGGCAGATCTACTGGTTGAAAGAATAGTAGGTGCGATTCTATTGGTGAAGGTCAAAACTGGGTATGAGTCATGAAGGGAAGACTGCAGGTTGTACTAGGGATATATTCATTTGAATCTGTCTGAGTTAAATTTTACTTTTTATTCAATTTAATTCTTTGGAATAAAAACAAACGAATTGAACGAAAGGAGACTCATTGTGGATATTAGATTGTGGCGTCATATATTAGGTACATAAATATTCATGTAATATTTATACAAATTTGGCATTGAATAGTCTAATTTATGTTTGGTTAACCAATTTATAATTGGTTTGAATAATCTCATCCTGTGGGGCTTATTTTCGAATAAAGGCAGTTGATTTTGAAATTCTACTGTAAAAAGTTGGAGTATCGAAAGTAGTAGTATAATTCTATTGTATTTTACTTATATATCCGTTGGTATTATTAAACGTCCTTTTGTATTTCACCCTCGAGTTTCCCTTCACGCAAGTTCTGTCCGTTATCTGGCTTTAAAAATTTCTCTCCTTTGATCGCTGAGGAATGGCATCTTGAAACACAATTGCTTGAAACTGATACCGTCATTGTGAATCTTTACTTCTCACAACGGACGCACGACGATGAACAATGGACTTGTCCGATACACCAAGTGTTTCTTTTCAAAATGAACGCTGATAAACATATTGTCCTTTCTCCTTGTAAACTATTGTGAGTGCTGTATGGAAAAGCAAACAAGTGTGGGTGAAAAGACTCACAACCCTCAATCTAAAACCGCATTAAATGTTAATGGATTTTGTACTCAAATATAGCTTATCTGTTACATTAATTCGATTTTTTCTTATGTTGTAATAAGATGCATTAAAGATCTTTTATCTTAATGGAGGATGTCTAAACTAGAAACTTTGCTTTAGAGATTAAATAAATATATACTCTTGCATAAGACGATTGTTGAGTTGAATTGTGCTTAAGATACTTTCCGAACTGTACATTTCTGTAGTTTAAACTTTCGAAACATAATTATTTTGTGTTAATGTGTACGGCTTTGTAAAAAAATCTTTTCTATTCGTGATTTCGTTCTGATGGTAAAATTCACTATATTTTTAATCGCAAACGAAAAATTTAGGTGATAAAATTGGAATCTACGACATAATAAACAAACTCAAACTTTTATAATGAAATGTTTTATCTCATTTATAATGAATGCTCATTTGTATAATGAAATTCACCTTCAATGTATATTCTCACACCTGACCTCAAAGACAATGACATTACAGATTGCTTAGAAAGCGAATGTATAACTATAATTCACCAACATTTCAAGCACATACACGGAAAAGAATGTTTTGAACTATAGAACATGGAAATTCTCTTTTTTATAGCTGGAATTATTATAGAAACCATACACTTTAATTCGAGAGCAACATGAATTTGAAGACACCTTTCAAGACTTGCCAGTTGTCCAATTAGATCACTCTACTTCATACAGAGCCGAAGTCTACTCTCTGAGGGGTTCACACGCATAATCTCACCATACAACGTACAGTCGTCCCTGCATTACTTCTAACCAGTTTGACCTTCTTGATCAATAGAATATTTTCAAAGAATTCTATTCTAAGGAAATGAGCAATAGAATCTTTCCAAAGGATTTTTTCTGACGAAAGGAACAATAAAATCTTTCCAAAGGATTAATTTCTAAGGAAAGGATCAAATAATCTTTCAGGATTATAATCTTAGGAAATCATCAATAGAATCTTTCCAAAGGATTATATTCTACAGAATGGGCCATTAGAAAGTTCCAAAGAAAGATTATATTCTAAAGAGAGGACAAACAGAATCTTTACAAAGGTTGAGAGAATCCACGAATTCTTTAGAAAGGTAGTTATTTAGTTATTATTAAGTGTGTTGTAGTATAAAAGAGCAGCAATACACTACTAGCAAATCTCACAACGCTTATAGGGTTAATCTTATCCTTTATCATCCACATAATATCCGACTAGTCTACGTATAGATGCAATGCTCATCAGAGAGAGAGAGAGAGGTCTCCCATAACAGAGATCTTCCAAGCCTTGACATTTTAAGATTTCCTGAACGTGTATGAACTCATGAACCTGATCTAGCACCAGATATCCCAGCAGGAAAGCCCCCGTCCCTTCCTTATAAGGATTTGGCTGGCGTTTCCCTGGGTAGTCTGTCTGCCCATTTATTTGAGAAAATAAAACAATTTCTTTCCATACCTACCGACTTTTCAGGATTTTTCGGAAGTCTTCCGCAGAAAGCACTTTATCATCCGGATGGAAAAATATTTTTCGTGGCACCTATTTCTAAGTTTTGTCGCCAAGCCGTGTAACCATAAAAGGAAATCATCGGAATCAGTACTTGCTAAATTGTCATAACAAATATCGTAAATACGAATATTCCGGAAAACCTACCAAATATAGTTCTAAAACTCTCCAAAAAGGTTAAATTGCTCAATTTTGCATATATTTGGCGTCATTTGGTGTAAAATATTGCCTAATTGGTTACTTTGAGTTCGAAGCACCGCCAAACATAACAGTAGTAGAGAATAAGGCAGGGCTGCCCAAGGCGACTAAAAGATGACTTTTTGCTACTTTTTTCGACCTTAGGGACTGTGGGTATCTTTTAAAGCAAAATCGTCTTCAATGTCTGTTTCATACTTAATTAGCACATTTTGTAATTTAGCCGATTTATTTTATATCTGAGCAACTAAAATAGGGTTTGTGAGGAAACTTTTCGTGCTACTTTTTAAAAAATTACGCTACTAATGCAACTATTTCACAAATGCTTTGACTGTGGCAGTCCTGGTGTAATTTTATATTTCTGTTTTGAGTTGCTTCCATAAGCACGATCAATCCGAGGACAACAACACCTCGTAATTTTGGACCACGGTCAGAACGATGTCAACGCCTAAACTGGCACCCCACTCTCCAAACTTTCACACCTAACCAACTTGAAGACATTTGACGCCACCAGCTCCCAAGTACACGAAGGCCTGGTTGGATCTAGTTTCGAACTCTCAACCCTCCGGTTGCTAATGACGCGACTCTACCATCTGGACTAACGCGGCCCTAAGAGTATTCGGACTCATCGAAAATTGACATAACTAGCGAAGGAACGTATGCTCTGGCTATGGGTCGTTAAGTACATAAAGCTGAAGTGCCATCAGTAGGTTTAACTTGGGTATGCCGCGTGAAGGAGAACTTTCAGCGTGGACTGGTCAAAGTCATTTGAGTAATGTTTCTATACGGACCATCCCGTAGTTAAAATAAACACTCCAAAATCGACTGTAAGTGATGACGTGAATAGATGGAAGCAGAACGGTGCAAGTGCAGCAGAAAAAAAACCCGTTCGGGAAGATCGCGCATACTGACGGATTGTGACAGAAGAGTCCTGCCAAGAACTTTAAAAGTCCCTTTCTGCCTCTGCCATTTCCACGCTGCTGACGTAGGTAATGCTCCTGTTGACTCAGTTAGCATGAAGAGTATTACTTTGTTCAATTTCTGCTTAAGGAACTTAAAGAGGAAGCAATCGATGTATGGGATCGTCAAATGCATTATTTGTGGTTGTCTTTTTATGCTGGACCGACCTCGCGTTTCTTCACTTTTGATCGCGTATAAATTTATGTTCAGATGCAATTTAAAAGTTACCCGTCAAATAGTTTTAAGTCAATTATGCTTTGGGGTTTTATAATGCCGAGGTAAAAAGTCCGGTTTGAATTGGTTTTCAAACTTGGGAGCAGTAATTGTTTTTATTTCTTATGTCCGATCACTTACCTCTTCGGCTTTTGCCACTACAAGGGGTACTGTTGTCTACTTGTGAAGAACCCAGTGGGTGAGCCACCGCTACACCAACAGGGGCAGGGGGGTCGTCGGTCTCAGTGTGTTAGCCCGCTGTTTTAGCAACCTGTAAGTTGTAGGCTTCGCAGGTTCGATTTCTCCTTGCATGCCTTTCTCTCTTCTGTGTCAGTAAAAGCTTTCATTGTGTGTGAATGTCCATTACTTGATGTTTTCAAGTTAGCGTTTTAACATAGCTTGGCGAAATATGGCCCTTGCGACATAAGACTAAAATCCAACCAAATGCAACTAACAGGGACAATCATCTACATCCGTGCTCTTGATAATCGGAATTCACCTATTGGGTGACAAATGAACGCTTTGACCATCATATGATATACGAATATGGTTCATACGAATGATGTTATAAAATCGCAGCGAAATCTAATCTTCATGTACAAGAAAATTTAACATATGAGATTAAAATTTTAAATACAATGGCGAATACTAAGACTTCATAAGCCAGTTTCATATTCCTGTATAGGCTAGGTATATTAGCGAGATTGGCGAAATTTGAGAAGTTTTTGCAAGAGAAAGAGTACTTGTAAATAATAATAAAAAAATTACTCGAAATGGCATCTAATGCAATCAGGTTGGTTGATTTGGGTTTAATGGCGCTAGGTCCAAAAGTGGGCAAACTGAGTCAAACACTAGTCCAAATATTAGTGCAATTGGATCCAGCCCAACACAGTGGTTTGACCCATAAACACGATCTGATACACATCTAAGTTTGTTATAATCACATCCGGAATCGTCAATGCTGTCCTACCCTGACCCGGACTTACGTTTGTGTTAAATGTTCCTATTTATGTAGATGGACGTGTAGGGTGATTGACGTGTATGATGCTATGTGTGTGTGTTCCTTTGTATTATTTGTGAGTGAAAATTTTTTCGTTTTATATTTTTGCCTTTTCTTTGTTGAATCAATGCATTCAGTTAATTCTATCTCACGATAATGAAAGCATCAATGCAAACTTTAAAACAGTGTGTGCTAATCCGGATTATCTGCTATTGCTCTTTAATCGGTGGAAAGAGAAAGTTGGAAGAGGGTGTCAACCATCGTACGAGAATGTAAAGAAATGATAGTAATGCAAAAAAAGTCACACACGTATCTCTTGGGGAGGATATATTAAAAAAAATCTATTGCATCACAGATTTCGAACGTTTTATCTCTAGCGGAGTTGAATGTGCACTGACGATTTGCAATCTCTTTTAGATAAAACAAATAATTCCCGTGCTCTGCAAGACTCAGCAAAAGAAAAAATAATCAACAACAAAATGAAAAAATGTATTGAAACAAGGCCTAAAAACTCTGATTAAATAACATAGACAAGTAACATTCTGGTCGTGACCTGCATTGTTTAATATCACTTATCACTAATCAGAACCATTATCAGCAAACTTTGGAATCTCAGGCTTGCTCTTATATACTCCGGTTCAGAGCAGTATTGATTGCCGTTGATTTAAGAGAGTTGTTTGGAATGTACTTGTATTATATACCCTGGTACAGGGAGGTGGTAACAGCTGCATTGTTACTTGGAATACTTTACACATGTGGATTGGTATACGATATGGGTAAAGCCTTCAGAGGCACTTTTATTACCTTTTTAGTTTGACAGCAGTTCTCTGTTTTAGAAGTTGTGTATTTATTGGAAATTTGTGAAGTATTTTAATTATTAAACTATCAGTTTTTTATTTTAATCTTTAAATTCATGTCCGTGTGAAAAAATTCTCCCTTCCCCGTCTTCAGATCTCTGGAAGATAATTTTATTTCTACTGTCTCCCGATTTTCTATACTTCCACGTTTTCACAAATTTTTATTTGGCAAATATGAAACTTCATGTTTTCTCATAGAAATATTTACAAAACATTTTTAATGTAAAAATGCGCTAAATAGATGTCATCATAACTATTTAATATTTGCAGTGAAAATTTAGTTGCGTTTAAAAATTCTGCTATCCATTTTATATTTATTTTGTCATACATTTATTAGAGTACAAAATCGTATTTTATTGTTTGAAAAGTGAAAAGGATTATTTAATTCAAATAAAATTTCGAAACGGCATTAAATAGTATGTAGTGTATTTCTGCTCACCAATTTTTGTTGGGAAAGGCTTCCCGTTCCCATAACGATATCAACTTTTTCGTAGTATTTTTACCCATGACTGTAATTTGAAAAACGGCAACACATATATTTTATTATTTGCACTTGGATTTAAAATATCTTTTATCAGTGCGATAAAACATTTATTTAGTTCTCATACCAAGGAATAGAAGGAATTATAGAATGTAAATACTGAATGAAACTAGATTTTATGTCTTAAACTTCTTAGAAAAAAATATTAATTAGTATGTTATACTGCTCAAACTCTCAGCTTTTCTATTTGTGCTATACTTTTTACCCTAAAATTGTACTCTTCTAAATCCGTGTTTCTCTGTCTATTTTCGATATTCTCTTTTTGATTCTTAAGATTTAATGAGATTTTTCTAATTATGAGCAGCATTGAGTCAGTGGTTCAAAATTGTGAAAAGAAAGAATTGGAATAAAATATACAAAATATTTTGAGGCCAGCAAAAATCAGGTTTCTTGGCTTTTACTATGTTGTAGGACATTACAATGCTTTTACATTAGCTTAACTGGAGTATAACAATCTTTGTATCAATGTACTTGTGATATAATGTACCGGTAATGATACAGGTGATATTGAATTTGTAAGTTTGCTTAAAAATGAAATTAAAGAAGGAACATTCCCTTGAAATTTGATTAATACATAACTAATTCAGAAGCTATCTTCTAACTAAATTGTTTTGTAAAAATGGTCATAGTGTAGTCTAGAATAAACTAAAATAATTTGCTTTTGGCGCTTTCTTTCTTAACTATTTACTGTATGTAAAAAATGTTGTAATCCCTGAACTCTTCTTTTTGTATCTTAAAAATGTGGTTAATATGAAACCTCTCACTTCTACGTAGTGAGAGAGGTTTTTCAAAATACTTACACTCTATCTTCTCTATTTTTAAGCCTTATACGTTGTATATCCTTGTTAAGGCTTATTAGGCTTTCCCCTCTCTCTGCCGTTAGTTAGTTATCTTGTCATTCAGATTTTAAAATCTGTGGTACTAACTTAATCGGTTCCAAAAACACTCCAAAGGAACAACGTAATTTGCTTGAAATAAAATTATTTCAGAGGTATTGACAGTAATGGACTGTCTCAGATAATTGGTCTGGGATAATTTAACCATCTTCCGGTCTCAGCTGGGAGTTTGAATTGTTAAAAGGAAAATGGGATTGAAAATAATTCGAAACCTTATTAGGCTATGATTTTAGTAACATTAACTCAAAAAGAACTCATTTTCGATTGTCATATTTAGAAAAATGTTTTCATGAAAATGTCGCGGATTAGCAACCGGAGGGTTGTGAGTTCGAAACTCGATCCATCCAAAGACTGCCGAGTACGTTTGGGTGGGCTGGTTAACATAAACATGTCGTGGCCTCAAATGCCCTCACACTGGCGTGGTGTGAAAGTCTGGAGAGTGGGGTGCCTTCTCACACACACACACACACAGGTGTTGACCTCGTCCTTTTACCGTAGTTCAAAATTACGAGGTGTTGTCTTCGGTCTTTCCATTCGGGATTGATCCCCGACCGTTGCCAATAGCCAGTTGTGTTGCTCCAGTGCAACGTAAATTCAACTACTTACTTAACTTACCTTATTTTTGAAGAGTAAAAGTTAAATGCATTAAAAATACCAAAATGGGTTTTAGTTTTAGTAATTCAAGGTGTCCGCACCACATTAAAACTATGCTATTTAGACGCAATCTTCGTAAAACAAAAACGTTTTTTAATTCCTACGCACTGGTTGATTCATGCTCATTCACAATGCTAGGAATTCAAAACGACATATTTTGTCGTTAAAAAAATGCTGGTGCTGATAGGAATCCTTTTAATCCTTAAATTTATACACCATTCTGAAACCTCGTGAGAGATATAGAATTACGTGACTGGCCTAGAAATCTGCCGATTGTTTTATAATGGGAAAATACTGAGACCACACTCACAGAAGACCGATCTGTTGCGATCTTCGTTCGTTTCTTTCTTTCCATTTCAACGTTGAGTGATCAATTCTGACTTCCCAGCATTTGACCTTTAGAATAATAAACTTGTACCAGGAGTAGGGTTTCGGAGTATAAATAGTGCAGATGGAAGACAAGATTTATTTTTCTTTTAATGACTTATTTGTATTTCACCTGTGTTTCAACCGAATCGCATTACAAATTCCAGTTACATTGTTGTTTCTTACCTGCTCAATGCAACGAATTAGATATATACCACTTTTTGACTTCTGTTTTTAACCCTCTGAGCGTCGCGAGATTTCCAAGTAGTGTAGAATTGCTTTTGCTCCTTAACACACAATGACTAAATAACCACATCGATCGGTGGAAAGAGTATTGTATGTAAACTCCTCAGAGGGGTAATTATCGGGCCGTGACATTCTGTCCCAGACTTAATTTTAAAGAAAACAATAATCCGAGTACTATCAAATTAAAGTGTAGAAAAATAAGGTTGGAGATCTTCGGCTCACAGGAACATCGGTTTATAATTTGAAAAAAAAATGTGAACTAGAGTTTTTGTTAAGCGATTAAAAGTTGCAGTATAATTATTAGATTAATATGTAAGAGGAAGTTCGTCTCACGTTGAAAACAGCATTAGTATACATATATACAAAAGAACCAGTTCTTTCTTTTATGGTATCCCAGGAAGTACGAAAAATGCTAGTATAATCTATGCCAATCGATCTAAATCCTCTTAGTTTCGATTCTTTCTCAATGCTTAGTTAACATAAACGATTTTTCCCTTTTTAGTTTTACTTATAATTTGATCTCTGTCCTTCAAATGTATCCATCCCATAGAATAATTTCTGTTGAAATGATCCTTGATATATAGATACAATCACATCTTGAGAAATAAGGTTTTAATCCGGAAACTGTACGAGTTATTAGCTTTCGTGTATCGAAAAATGACCCTAGAGCGACAGACCAACCAATCAAGTACCAATCAAAAATTGTCTGAAAACTAGACTGCCCATTGTTTAGGTAAACATGTCTCTTATAATTAAGAGTGGCAATCAAGATAATCGAAGCCATGCATTATTAGTGAATAGGTAATAGTTGTGTGACAATCAAGTTAATCCTTAGGCGATTATTTAATCATTAGTAAGGAGATATATATATATATATATATAAGTTTTTGACGACGTTATAAACTTTTATTAAAGAAAACTGATTATATTAATCCAGTCTTAAATCTACACCATCTGTCTTCGGCAAGGTAAGGTTAGAGATACTGTGTATTAGTTTAGGTGTCCATGGAAGTTTTCTCTTTCTATAACCAGTTTCATTGCTTAACACATGAAAACTTTCAATGCGTGGCTTATTCTTTTTTTGAATTCTTTTTTCGCATTGGTGATTGAAACAGGCTCATTTTAATTCCACACCATTGCCTGATTGTTTGATTGAGTATACATATAATCCAACTTGTGTGCTTGATCTCAAGGACCCGCTTATAAATCGTCGTCAAGTAATAGACATACACTCAAAGAAAGCCTTAGAGTGAAAAACACCCAGGGAGGAATAGAAACTGACATTGAGTGAGCAAACCAACTGAGCCACTGCACCCCTCCCTCTTATTGCCTGAACATTTTTCAGTTAATGTTATGAAGGTGCTTTGACAAAATACATTTCACAGAGTTTTCTCTTTTTATTTTCTTAAAATCTAATACAATTTGAAAGAATATTTCAAATAAACGAATTGTGTTTTATGGACATTTTTATTCTTATGTGAAAGTTCTCTTAGTGGTTTTTGAAATAGCACATTAGTATTAAAATTTAATTAATGCTTGTATTTAGGAATATTGATGCGTAATATTATTTATATCAGCAATCACTGTTAAAAAATAATTTAAAGAGCACGAGAAAACAGTCTCCCCAGTTGTAATAGTACAAGCAGAGGAGACAACCCTAGGGGCCCTAACGCCTTGCCCCTAATTTTATAAAGCGGACCTGGCGCCTCCAAACGGGAGTGGTGAGTATTAGCAATGAGTAAACAACTAACCAATGCTAAAGCTATTTTAAGAAAATACCCATACCAGGGACCTTTAAATCCCTTGGGTAGGTTGGAGAATCTTGGTTATGAATGAACGAATAAATACCAGAGGCACCAAGTACTGGAGATTCGAGTTTATTGGACCCCAATATTTTTATGGTTGAGGTCTCCGGGATCCCTTTCCAATCTGAGGGATAAATATAAAAAAAACTAGATTTTTTTAAAATTCGTAATGGTTTGCATTTTGAAGGCACATAAAGCTGGGATCCAGCTGAATTATTGAAGACCTTCCAATAATTTCATATAGTTGGCGTCTCTGATGGAAAGTTGGGTTGTATTTACTTGTTGACTTGAAGGAATTTGTAAATGCCAAGCAGCCATCACGACATTGGCACGTGCCAGAATGGATTATAACCAAGGGCCCCAATTTAAGGGAGTGCTCAAACCACTCGGACACGGCGTGTTTTATTCATTCACACAGGTTAAATGCATTATTGGTTTTTGGGAAGAATACGAAAATGTGTGGGATAAAACAAATAACATTTGAAAGAGATTTAACTCCATTACCTTCAGCTGATTGATCTTTCCATTACATCGCGGAGGGAACTCTCCGCGATGAGTGCATTAAATTTGTAGGCAGTGGTTAGACAGACATCTAAATCGTCTTTTATCTTACGTCGTTAACGTCCAAAACTCGTTGAACGTCGCATCCCACGCCGAGCAGTGTGCATCGTCCAAATACTGAATACAAAATTATATCTGTTCGCATTTTATATGAATAAATAATAAAATTATTTATATTCTATACATTTTGATACCCGTTGACTTATGAATATTCCCTTTTCTCATTTCAGAATTGACATATCGCTGAGATTAACTTGAAACTGTATTGGTAAGTAGAAATGATTTGACCATTTGTGAGGTAATTTCATAAGGTTCCTGAAAGATTTTATGGGAATTTAAATTAGTAAAACTATTATTCATTGTACCTGATATGGTTCGTGAACAAAATATGAATAGTTTTCTTTATAAGGTTTTTAATTCTGATCGGTAAATTTCATCAAATTATTTTTTCAAAAACATGAGCACTCTGTTATGGTACCTATAGTGAGTGTAATCTTACACAATACACACATTCTTACAATTTTCCATTGTGATTCGAGAACAACACCAATTAATAAAACCCGTTGTCACGCAATTCATTTTTTGTGAATTTGAGCTTAGAACTCAATGGTACAGTTTCTTTCCGAACGAGGAAACCCAAATCTATTATTGGTAAAATATATAATTCATTTAAAGTATAATTCAATGTAAACACACAAATCTCGATAATACTCGGACAAAAAATTAGCCCTCGTGTAGCAAAAAATGACCGTTTTTGAAATGAAACTTTTATCTATCTAATATTTATTAACTTGTTACATAATGTTATTCTCAGTATAGGGCAATCGAATTATTGTTTACCCTTATAAAACCCCAAATAATTTCAAATCGATACCGGAGATCTATTTTTAAACTTGCATAAGTGTGTGAAAATTGTTCCACCTCCTTGGATATCCGATTGATGTCACAAGCTCTTGTTACCATGGTAACGTAAGTGACGTGAATTGTTTCAATCTGACGCGTCATTTAATCAAATCGGAATTTTAATACCCTTGAAACGCATTGTTCAAATTTCATTTAACTATCTGCATGACAACGATCTTCCTAATTTAGGTATTTGAATATTTGACAGTTGTACTTAACTTAGTTTTTAGCTTCTTGCTTCTTTAGTTGAAATTTTTTTATTACCGAAAATATAGTTTTCAATTAGAATCTAATTATCCACGTTAGAAGAAAAACCGAAATACTTTTTCGTTCGAACAGTTCGTTTACTTCTGGTTTTGATACGAAGGTTCGACTTAAATGAAAAAAAGTTCAAACCACGCTGCGAAATAAATAAATTTAAAAACTTCAGGTAAAGATATTTTGTGGTGTGCGTAAAATGGGTTTTAGTACGTTTTAGACATTTTCGCGTCGCCTGAAAAACTCATAATCGTACTTTCAATGTGGTGGAAAATATTTTACAAAAAATGTACTTTCATTATCAATTTTGTAAAAAATAAAAACTTTAATTTCTCAAAATGATTTTTTAACAACGAGTATATTTTCAACCGTTTCATGAAATAAATAAATAACAATCGTAAAAAAATATTACGTACTGCAAAAATAATGACAAAATTTTCAATGCTAATTTTATTTTGTTTGTTTTTCATATTTATGTTCAGATAAACATTTCGTTTTCCCATACATAATTGCAATCAAGAAGAATCACAAATTTTAATTGTAATGTAATCATTTTAACTAATTTTCTGATTGATAATAATGTTTCGAAGGGTAATGAGAGCTTTTGAACCTGCGAAACAATCTCTAAAATTTTAAAAAATAGAATTGTTAACCTCTCGTCACTTATGTCCCGAATTATTTATCCTGCATTATTTAATTCTTCAGTATTTAATTTGTCTTTGAAAACATTTTTACATCCACGAAAATAAAGATCCGAGTGTTCTCAAACCTTCGTTCACGTTCTTCAAACTGCCTTCATTTCAATATAAGCGACTATACAAGCAAAGAAAGAATTCTGCAACCCGATAACCAAATGTATGTGTTTACATCCTGGTATCCAAGAATTCGTAAGAAATATCAACACAAGTTTTTCCTTTCCGGGGTGTGTTTAAAGAAAAGGATAGAAGCGCTTGTTCTGCCGAGTACCTCCCTGCGTTCACAAGTAGTCTCAACTTTTTGTGAACACAGCTGGTGGTATCTCAGTGGAACTCGCGTGACGTCATCCGCTACGTCATCGCCTCAGCTGTGACGTCTCTGGCAGCTGTCTCAACTCTTTGTCAACCGTTACTTTGCTACAAGGTGAGTCTCGTATTTATATATTTCAGGATTTGATATTGTGTCTTCCTTCTTCCTGTATTGGAATTCTCTGCCATTCTAATGTGGATTTTCAGTGCAAGTTATTGATTGATTGGGTAATAGCGCGTTCTTCTTTTTTTTCTAAACGATTTATTTCCTTGAGGAATAACACAAGGTCATTTTCCCAGGACTCAAAGTAAATTTAATTCTCGTGTGATTAAGTGAATTTTTTTGTTCTTGATGTGAACTAATTTCTAGGAGACTGAAAATTATTATATTAAATGCTGAAAAACATTTAACTTGCATTCTGTTCACCAGTTTTGATTTTTTCTTATAAATTGAATACTTAGGTGTTTCAAATCTCAGGCGAATAAGTTCTCGATTTTATATGAGTAATTTTCAATGTGACAAAAAAAACAGACGGAAAACGGAGATTTTACTTCCTGTTACCCAAATGCTCCAGCATGATACAAGTCGAGGTTACCTTCAAATGTTGTTTGTCGCCGTTTAATGTAATTGTTCAATGTAGACGACAGTTAACCAATCAACTGTCATCTTTCAATTCGAAATTTAGTCTGGAATTTTTTTTGGAGACTCTGAAATCGTTATAGAAAAACAAGCCAAGTAGCGTCACGTCCGGAATACGTACAGAAAGCACTTTCCATCACAAGAACACTCAGTCAACTATTTAGCTTGACAAAAAAGCCTCTCGTAAAATGCTATGAAATTTCTGAATTTTTTTTTTAAATTTAATATTTAAATTTTCGATGCGAAGATTAATTCGACAAAATTATGCACCAACTAATTGTAAAAGAGAAACCAAAAAAATTATTTGTTAAAATTTTTGTTCCTTTATCGATTTTTATACTTTTAGACGGATTTGTCTCAAAATGCGTTGAATGTCTTGAAAAATTAGTAAACAGAAATTCCATAAAAGAGAAAGCCCCGAACTTTTTCCTAAATTATGAAACTCATTCACGCTTGACTTATTTGAAACAAACCTTACAAGCTACTTTTCATTGTCACATTCTACATACTAGAAATTTTCGAATTGTTACAGTTCATAACTTCAGCAGTATTCGTCTGTTTTTGTCGCTTTAGAAAGGTTTCCTCTGAGCGAAACAAAGCTCCCTGTTACCATGGCAACTAAGCTGACGTCATCTTGTATCTGTAATCTTGGGAGTTTGCGTGGGCCTTAAGGAGAGTTTTCTTCTCGTTTGAGAGTGCCAACTGACTGTAAATAAGAATGTTTATTCAAAACACTTTTATGGGTTTTTATTATTTTATAACAAGGGATAAGTTATTTGCTTTTCTAACCCTCACGGCTATTTTTTAAGACAACATAAGTTTCAAAGTGTGCCTTTATATTGAGTCATTAGAAAAATACTGTTTAGACTATTTATTTGAAAAATAATTCGAGTTTTTGTCATTCTATTATTATTTTAATGTGATAAAGTAATTTTCCTAAACGTTCGTAACAATATTTGATTCCTAATGTTTCATTTTTGTTGATTAACATAATTCTAAATTGCCAATTCGTTGTAAAGGAAGAGACGATATAAAATAAAATTAATGTTGCAATACTTGATAGACACATTTGTCGCATACTCAACCAATCTTTTTGACTTTTATTTTGAAATTTCAAGAAAATGCGTATTTTTATGTATTATACAAAAAAGTTTTTTCCAAATACTTTATAATCAATGATGATTTTTTATGAAGTTTACAAAACTGTTCTGCGGCTTTTTTAAGCTTTCATCTACTACTACGCTTAACACATGGTAGTCTTGTTTCTATATTTACAAATTTTGAAATTTCTTTGCAAAAGTAGCAACTGTTATTTTTTTATATCACGCACTCAATTTTTAAATTTTAGTTTAATAAAGGTTTTGCTTTAAAAGAAACTTTTATTTTTCCTTATACTTTTAGCTCTACCGAATGTATAAAATCTGGACATGGCATGAAACTTTTATTTTCTGGTTTGCATGGCTTGGAACAAATTTCGGGTCTCTGTTTTCACTCTTGAAACCCCCGTATCTTCGGTCCAGAGGTGCATTGACATGACCCGCTAAGCGCTCTGCGTGTTTGTAAATGCACCCTCTAGATCATAGGTGTGGGGGAGCTAATCTTCTGCCTTGCCACTTCTTTTTGCATGCATTTCTACCACTTCAGCATCCATTCAAGCTGTTATTTTTTCTGTATGTTATTTTATTAATACTAAGTTTTTGCTAGTAATATTCTGTTGCACCTGCTTATTTTTTGATTAATTAAAGATTGTTATTTATTGTTGAAGGTTATGCACCAGTAGTTATATAAATCATAATGTTTACGCCCCATAATACAACAATACTGCTCCCCATATCATCTTAATATTGGTAGTCCATTCTTTTAGAATCAGTCAACAAAATTCCATTTCGTCCCTGATTTGATCTTGCCCAGTTCTTTTTACCACTTCAGTTTCGGATAGCTTTTCCTAAGAACCGTGTTTTACTTCATAGCCTCAACTTTAGTGGGGATAGAAAGTGAAAATCTGTGTTAACAGCGTGTGTTACCAGCTTGGATGGGAAGGGAAAAAGTGACCTCGAGTCTCCGATTCTTAAATGATATAATTATCGAGTGGCAACAAAGGGGTCCATTAAACCTCCATCTTAAAGAATACTTATTTAACAGCACTTCTAAAACTGCGCTATGTGGGGGATTCTTACAGACACCCTTGTTTCTTCGATCGTCTAGGGCAGCGATTACCGGTGTGCCTTACGGATGGTGAAACGGTTTGATTTGTATAACATTTATTTCATCTCAACAGTTTAATTTTGAATTTTTGACAAGAGTTCACCAATAATTTAATTGATACTCGTAGTTTAATAATCATATAAGTTATACCCGTATAAAAGATTTTGAGTTCCACATTGGAGCAAAACTAGTTGGTAATTGCTATTATTGTTTTGTAAACAAATCAAACTTTTGCCTATTTTTTTTTGTCAGAATGGCAAAAAATATACTTTTTAGTAGTTTTTAGTAGTTCCATGAGATGAAAATGTTGAACATTTCTGCTCTAGGGGTTTCTGGGGTAGAGTTTAAACACTTTTAATTAGGACCACACTGACTAGGGAGGACAGTACATTACATCTGAGAAGTACCCAAATAGGGAGACCAAATACACAGCTGGACAGACAAAAATATTACATTTGGTATCAGGTAAACAGGGTTATTGTTTCCACGATACTTAAGACGTACTTGAATTTTGTTTTCTTAACTATGCACCCTTAGAACTTGAAAAATATCCATTTGCACCCATTTTTACAATATTCAATATCAAGTAAAATGGTCGGGATCAAGGTTCCTATGGTCCTTGAAAGTCCTTAAGAAGTACTTGACTTTTGTTTTCCTAACCATGGCTACTTGGAAACACTTGCAAAATACCCATTTGCACCCACTGATACAACATTTGATATCAGGTGAAATGAATAGGATCAGGGTTCCCACGGTACTTGAAAGTCCTTAAGAAGTACTTGACTTTTGTTTTCCTAACTCGTGGCCTTTAAAAGTACTGGAAAAATTACCCAAAATTTCGTTTAATCATGGAATTTTTCCCAGTCTGTATTGAACGATTGAACGAAACTTACCTGACATCTAAAACTTTCGGATAACATAAAAGCGTACATTTTTCGCTTTTCTATCTTCTTTTCCTCATTTATAATGTTCAATTATATTGCTAATTGATTCATTGAGTTTGATTAAATTAATTTTACTTTCAATAACAAAAACCAAGATTTAACTTTTTATATGCTGCTTGTTTTGAATAAAGCTTCTGTTGCTGGCATGTTCTTCCATAGAGTGCATTAAAGCAAACTTTAAAAAGTAGCATTCTCTTAGAAATTGAATTCCTTATTTTAAAATATTTTGCGTTTAATTTTAAAGTAAATTTTATTCAGTTTCATGACAATGAATTGCTTGTCATTAATTAAATGAGGTCCTTGAAAATGTCTCGGAAGTTCTTGAAATATCCTTGAAAAATACTTATGTAAAGGAGTGGGAACTCTGTCATTCTTTAGTCAAGGTATTAACTGCTGGTGCAATTATCTTCTATTATACATAACTTTTAATGGTTACAATATTATGTTTGATATTAAATTTTTAAGTATTGCAAATGAATGCTAAGAATTAAAATATTGTCTGTTTATAGCAGATATATGTTTCCAATATGGATTTGTATTTGTATATTAATTTATAGAATAAGATTTTTATTAAATTTACGTAAGAAAAGCTTGTATTGGAGTTGTCATTAAGGACCCAATTATTTTATTAAAAAAGGAAACGTTAAAAAAATGATAATATGATTCAAATTATAATATTAATTACACTTTAACAATTTTTATTGTATGCAAACTATTTTTATCATTTTTTAATGCGAGCGGATGCTTTGCTTTTGAAACTGTTTTTAACGTGTTCTATAATTTAAGTATTTTTATATTGCTTTTAACTCAGGGAATATATATATATATATATATATATATATATATATATATATATACTATGTTATTCAATTCCGAAAATTAAGAACTATAAAAGCCTATTTGGAACTTGTTAACCATTCATTGTTTTCTTTGTCATATTTTGTTATTATTTTAAAATAAAGTATTTTTGACTGCTGTTTTCTTAGCCAGTATGCTTTATAGTATTATATGAGAACATTTTCTATTCACGCTGTTCAATCCAACTATCTAACTATAAATATTTTGTATTGCCTGAGAAAATTAATCTAAAAATTGGAAGAAAAAATAACTAAATTTTATCCGTTTTCATTTATTCCTAAACGTGGCTTGCTATCGTGAGAATTTTTAACTGGCAAGTAGCACGAAGAGCACTGAACACTTTCTAACACTGAAAACAAAGAGAGATTTTGAGAATATTACAATTATGCTTAACTGAATACAACGCATATTTAAACGTAGATTAGAAACGAATACGTACCTTGCATAGGGCCTAGACACTGACATTGATGGTATTTGAATTTGTTTTATCATTTCGGACATTTTTTCGTATTAAGGGTAAATTTGTAATTTGCCGTGTTTATCCCTTCAGGAAAATTTCTTTTAAATCAATGTTTTACACTTTCTTTTTCAATAAAAATAAATTTCACGAAGGATTTTTGCTTCAAAATTGCAACACTAATCCAGGAATCACAAGTAACCTAAGAAAATACATTCAGTATTTTTAATTGTGGCAACTGTTCACGACATTGTTTATTGAAATCCTTTTATGGATCATAAGAATCTGCGTAGTTCACTTTTCAAAATAGTTTTTTGCGAATGACGCGGTAGTAAACATGTAATTCCTTGCTTTTTCTTCTCTGAGGTTTTGTAACACATTTTACTAAAACGAAAATGAAGTTTATGAATTGTTCAAGTTTTTAGTTTATTTAATTTGGTTTTCAAAAGTGGGATATAAATTGTCTCGGGGATTTTCCTGCAAATTTAAAGGACAGGTTTTATTTTAGAGGCATCTTTTAGGTAGTTTATTGGTTTGTTTGGGGTTTTATATATATATATATATATATATATATATATATATATATATATATATATATATATATATATATATATATATATATATATATATATATATATATATATATATATATATGTATATGGCGCTAGGGCCATATCTGCACAAAAAGCACTAAGCTGCATAAGACAATAACGAGGGAGGAAAAATAAGCAGAAGGGAAGGCGAGGGTAAAACAGAAGAGAGAACAAACTACTCGGGTGCCTCGGAGTTGCGATGCCTGTACACACCTAAAGATGTACCCCTGATGGCCTAGTAGTTTATTGAATTCGCGCTTAAGATTTCAATCTCGTGGCTTTAAACTAACAAACATCTGTGTTTCAAGTCTTTCCAATTTATTTACTTCAAAGCATTAAAATTTCCAAATATTGTATACAACTGTCCTACCTTTTAAAATTTAGATCCTGTTTGATCATAGTTTTATGAAAAATAGCATTGTGAAACGAATAAAATGAAGTAATACACACGTTTGAAAAATATCAATTTTAACGAGTGTTGAATTCTAGTATAAGATTTTTTATATATATATATATTATCCATTTAGTTAAAAAAAAAGTAAAATTCTTCTTTACTGTAAGTTGCTAATTCTTGATCGTGTATTAGTATTTTTAGAAAAATGTTTAAAAATCCATTGTGATTGAAAATTATTACTATATGTGATGTGCCAACTTAATTAAAAAATGTTTTTATAAGATGTCAAGCATCATCCATTTTATTTACTTAATAGCATCACAGTTTAGTGTTGTATACAATTCGTGAATTTCTTGAGGTATGACAATTATGACTCTTAAAGAACTTTTGTATAATTCGTGATTGTAATATGTGCAAGATTTATTTTTTATCAAATATAATTTTTACCACACATTAATGTTGTGCAACACGAACTTTTTTGCTCTTTTAAGATGTTTTATTCCTAAATGCAACTCATCTGTGTTAAATAATTAAATTCATAATTTGCAACCAGAGGGTAATTGAAAAGGCTGGTTTTGAATAAACTAAAAATGAAACAACACTGAAAACACCAAAAAGGGAATCGGAAGACTTGTTAATGGCAGAACTATATTATGCAATTCGAAAAATCACTCCCAACACTAGAAATCCAAGACGGTGATTCTTTCTCCCTCTGCTGAATTGACCTTTCAAATTCAATCTCACGTGACCCTACGTCATCGCTGTAAAGGTTGTTTTACTGCGTATGCAGTTTTATTGTCAGAAAAACAACTATACATCACTCCCGTAGGTTTATTTTTTTAATCGCAAATGATTATGAACATTTATTTTTAATTTGCAATTTTTTATTGAATCTTAGAAGTTATGCTTTTCCGTTTTGATTATCCAATGACTCTCGATTGCGAATTAAAAATAATAAGATGTATTATTTTAATTTAAATGTCTCGTGATTGAGTCATCTATCAAGCTTTTTAAAGTCAATGGTGGACTAAAACCCTTAATAACGCCTATTGATAAATTTATTAGTAAGAGTTCTCACTCCCAATTGAAAAAAAGATAAACTTTTCCTTTCAATAATTTAGGCTTCAAAACTCTTGTACACACTCATTTTTCTGAATCTGTTTCAATCAGAAAAGTAAAGTAACTACAAAGCAAAGAAAACAAGTAAATAATTTCCTTCAAAAATCATCTAGAATAGCAATTAGCTATTTATCATAACCTAATATTAGTTCCTTCCTGTTTTAAAAATTGTTAATAGTAACTTCTGAAGTAGTATGAGCGTAGTGGTTCTGTGTAATCCATCACGAGCTGCATGTCATCGTTTGTCATAATAGATCGACTGCACAAGAACCACACGTTATTCAATTTAGTGCCACGAGATGACTATGACAGGTCGTAACTCGTCACTTATGAACAACAGGAAAGGAAAGTGATATAATATGATGAATCACGCTTCAACTCTTCCTGGCAATTGGAATGATACATGTATTATTTCAATCAGATAAACGCAATTATGTGGTTTTGTAGAATTCTGAGGATTCCTTGATGGATCTGAGGCCTTTTCTGCGATCTTTTCTTTGATTGTAGTACTCCAAAATCTCAATCCAAACAGCTACATAAACATTCTAGATGACTGTACATTAGTGTGAGCTGAAAGAAGCTATTGTTTTTCAAAATCGTTTAGACAGTAGTAACAAAAGTTGCTCTGTTCCAATACCAAGCGGTATGCAAAATTTCAATTTATTGGCTTCAATTGGTTGATTTTTTATGGCGCAAGTGTTATATTTGGCCTCGCTGCACCAAACACAAGACAGACAATGTCAAATAATGTACACGCACAAGAAAAATTTAATTTACACAGAAGAGAGAAATACTCCCTGTAGCGAATAACCTTTGCCAACTGCAACATGCGCAAGTCTATCAACACCCAAAAGTTTGAAATTTTTAAGTTCTTTGTGTTCGGTTTGTCATTCTGCTATCTTTTTTTGCTATATGTAGGCTAATCAGATCAAAGAATAAAAGTTAGAATTCAATAAATTAGACTCAAAACACATAATGAGAATTTTAAAGTGATGACGTAACCGTGATGGGGAAAATGATAACTTTGTATGGAGGAATAACAAAACTAGCAAGAAAAGCTTGAAGAGAAAAATGAAAATTGTTATGTAAGAGAACAAAATACAAGCAGAACAATATATAAGCCGACCATTTCTTGCATTTTATAATAATCTCTCTCCAGTACTATTACATCCAGAACGAAGTATTTAATTTTCTATGCATTTATTAGTGCTATGAGATGCTGTTATGTTTAAATTATTGTTTAACCCCGGTTCCTTAAAGCCTAGTTCATTATACTTCTTAAGGCCTTAGGATACTGAATTATGTAAGGATATTCGTGTTTTGTTTGAATCTGGTAAAATCAGAATCAAGTGAGACAAAGGAATAACACTCGTATCCAGATGTCTTACATTTTTTGCCATCCATCAGATGTGTCAAACACATATGGGACGCTTTCTCAAACAATGAAGTGGGGGTCAAGCTTAACAAGAAAATAGGACACCGAAATGAACGAAATCAAATCCTAATAACTATAGTTTGGCAAAACTGATGGTAAACCGAAAATAGGGCAAAACTTTATACTTCTCGTACTTATCTTGCTCATACTCATAGTTGCCACACCATTTCAAAAGACTTTTCATCTAAGAAACACTTAACACACTGCGTCCACTCTGACCACTTTCGAATTTCTTGGCATGAAGTGCATAACTGAAATCCGTATTTTGGAAAACCGTGTATTTTCAAGGGTTTTGAAGCTAATTAAACTCTAATAAAACTTAAATTTTCTAAGCTGGTAGAGTTATCAAGATCTTTTGAAATTTTGCACACTGTCTGGATAATTGCACACTTTTACACAATGAGACGAAGCCACTTTTGGTTACTGTTATGTTAACGATTTCGAAGAAAACTTTTCCGCCCACTCTAACTGTACAATCCACGATTACCTCACTTTGGAATCCTTCAGAGCAGTAGTTCTTAAACTTCTCAGTCCAAGGACCGATCTCCTTGAAAATTAAAAAATTTCGTGGACCCCTTGAGATTTTGCAATTAAATGGAGGCACATGAGACTTTCATAAGTTCATAGTGATCACCTTAATATTGGGAGTGAAGTATTTAAGTCAATGTTAAATAGATTATAAAACGTTAAAACTTCACATTAAAGATGGCAATTTAACGTTCTGAACAGTCCTGGATGAAGCAGCTCGTAGAAGAGTTTATGTAACCATACAAGGCCAAGGGGAACCTTGTATTCGTAAAATAAATACAAGTTTCCTCTTTCAACCTAAGTGCTTGGATACTTTGGGCAATAAAGTGAAAAAGAAACTTCTATTAGAAATTAAAGGTAGATCCCAGGTTCTAAAGTTCTGGATCATGCTGAAATGAAATGTATGACGCTCTATTTCTCGTGAAAATGGAGCACTCCGTCTTGCTTAAGGCATGCTGAATATGTGCGTACATTTAAGATATGAAAATAAAAAGTAGCATACCTAATGTGTTTTTGTCTTTCTTTGAATGTATCGTGGAATATTAAAATATTTTGGACCAGGTAAAATTGTATTCCAATTTTTTTACTTTCATCAAATGCCAATTGTCATTTTAAGTTATGAAAAATTTCACAACTATAATGTAAAATTTCTCTGCAAACTGTAAGATTTTAACAAAATTAAGTTTTACGTTGTGAACATTTTTGTATCGGCAATACATAAAATTCATTCAAAGTTGATTTCTTCGATTATTCTAATATTTTGGCTTGAAGCAGTGTTACTGATAAAAGGCTCCAGGCCATTTTATCATCCATTAAGGGCAGTTAACCATGAATGTGGCTGGATGTTAAATGATAGAGTTTCTGACAAAATTTTACTTTTACCAAACTTGAATAAACAAGAAACTTCATTTTCCCTGACACTAATATTCTAATTTGAAGAAATGTTTTGAAATCACAAAAGAGAAAGTTCAGGACAATGGATAAGTCATGGACGATGCTCTGGGCTTAACATTTATTTCAATTTATAGTAAAAAAACTACAAATCGCGAATTAATTTGTAAGCTGTTTTTTTATTACATCAAATTATGTGATCGAATACTTCTAAATTTTCTACTTAAACTACATAACACCAATGAATTCATGAACACTGATTACACAATGTATCTCTCACCTCTTTTAACTCTTTAAGTAAAATGGTATCACAGCGAAATCACACTTTAAAAATTCGTAGGCTAATAATTAAAAAATCCCTAGGCTAGGTTAATTAATCCTATAGAAATAATTAAGTATGGTGGTTTTTCGGGTAACCCACGCGGCTGGTATTCTAGTACTGCGATCTGTCGATCAATAGCGTAAAATACGTTTAACCGCTAATCGAATAGAAATTTGAGCCGATACTACAAGTTGATTAAATTAATTTCTGTTTTTGAAAGGGTTAAAAGTAGTGCATCGTAATTTACCCTGGGCTCCGATATCAAGTGCTTAGTGAACATCAAGTGAACATACCAATGTAAAGCATTGGTATGTTCAGTGGTAATAATCATAAGTCAGTTCTATAAATAACCAAATTTTATTTTAACACACACGCACTGTTACTAGTTCAGAGATCAGATATGTGCTCTGTCGTTTGGCTGCCAACAACTTCTTACAATTTGGCGCTTAGTGCCGTCTGGGGTATATCTAGGTTTGTAATTATTCTTTCGATAGTTTGGAAATGGTTGCCGATTAGTCTCAAAAGTTTTAGCATTACCATTTGAACTTTCCGTGATTTCCCTGGATTCTACTTCATTTTTTATGAAATTTATTATTTCACCAATTTCACAAGATTTACTTTTATTTCTTTTACGATGGAAATCTAAAACCAAATCTTGGGGCAATAATGGGACCCAGGCTGTTATATAATAGATTATAATGTTCATAGTCCATATCATTTTGGGTAGTTTTTTGATAAATAACCCATTTATCTGGATATTTTCGTATTTTCAATCTTTTAAATAATACCAAACAAACAATGTAATGATGTACAAAGGACAGCTTACGTCCAAAAATGTGAGTTTAACTCCTCTATGGGTCATGCACGTATTATTCCTGCGACTGTAACCTGAAGTTTTCCTTGCCTGCAGTTTCAGTCGTTTTAACCATTTTACTGTATATTTTGTCCCTTTTCAAGCACACTTCTATTCAATCAACTTGGAGAAGTACGGGCCAAAATTTCTATTTGATTAGCCATTGAATCTATTTGAACAAATTTTACACTATTGATCGACAGATTGCGTTACTATAGAGCACCTGTAACGTAATTACACGAAAAACCTCTATACAATTAGCTTAGGAATTTTTCAAGTGTGGTTTCGCTGTGAAACCTCTTCATTTGAAGCGGTTGAACTAGATTCGGGTGTATTCGTCAATTAAAGACTAATATAAGATTAATAAAAATACATTAATGCACTTAAATTTTAAAAAATCTCCGCATTTAATCACACGCCTCTATAGACATCTGATGAATCTAAAAAAACAGTGCTTATTTTAACAAATATTCTAGAAAAAAAGTGGAATATACAGTTAGTATAAGATGTACAAATTTCCTAAGTAGATTCACTATAGTCAATCGTACAGACTAAATTTATTGATATGAACTCTAGTAACCAAGAGGTATTTTATGTATTGTGATGCATGCTGGGAAATGTCCGTCGCTTCTCGTGGAAATCAGCGCGGATGTGAACTTGAAAGCATTGTAACGATTAATAAAACAAGGAAGCTTTACAAACCCCAAATTTATAAACAGAAATATCAAGTAAAATATACACACGAATACGTTTCGTGAAAACTTTAAAATAAGATGAACGAACTCTAGATTTCATTTAACCAATTTTTTCCATAATCAATACATGATTCAGATACTTTTATGTACATATCTTGACACAAAAAATTTGGACACGACTTGTTTAGAGTTTAAAATTGAACTGCTGTCTCAATTTTTTTTCTTTTAAAAGCTCAGAACTACACTGCTGGCCACCCAAATTGCAACACCAAGAAAGACGAGATATCACAACAAAATTTATTTTGTAGATAACATGTTGACCAAGTATCAAATGATTAAATTTATAGACTTCTGTGAAGTGTGGTTCCTGCCAAAATCAGTAGCCAGAGTAGCCGCCATTGTTGGAGATCACCGCTGCCACACGCCTCGGCATTGATTCAAAAAGACTTTGGATGTGTTCTTGGGGTACAGCAGACCAAGCAGCTTCCACACGTTGCCAAAGTTGATCTGGTGTGGCAGCTGGGGATGTATTCTGGGTCAATCGTTGAGCAACCATGGACCACATGTTTTCTATCGGCGAAAGATCCGGAGAGCGAGCTGGCCAGGGAAGCAATTCAATCTGGCGATTGACGAAGAACCCTTGGACAATGCGTGCCACGTGTGGTCGCGCATTATCCTGTTGAAATATGGCTGTGGGCAAGCCCTGAAGGTAAGGAAGGACAACTGGCTCCAACACCTCGGAGATGTAGCGCTGGCTGTTTAAAGTACCGGCAATGCGTACTAGAGGAGTGCGAGAGTGATATCCAATACCGCCCCATACCATAATACCCGGTGCAGGACCAGTGTGGCGGTGCATAACGCGAAAGATCCGGAGAGCGAGCTGGCCAGGGAAGCAATTCAATCTGGCGATTGACGAAGAACCCTTGGACAATGAGTGCCACGTGTGGTCGCGCATTATCCTGTTGAAATATGGCTGTGGGCAAGCCCTGAAGGTAAGGAAGGACAACTGGCTCCAACACCTCGGAGATGTAGCGCTGGCTGTTTAAAGTACCGGCAATGCGTACTAGAGGAGTGCGAGAGTGATATCCAATACCGCCCCATACCATAATACCCGGTGCAGGACCTGTGTGGCGGTGCATAACGCGAAAGATCCGGAGAGCGAGCTGGCCAGGGAAGCAATTCAATCTGGCGATTGACGAAGAACCCTTGGACAATGAGTGCCACGTGTGGTCGCGCATTATCCTGTTGAAATATGGCTGTGGGCAAGCCCTGAAGGTAAGGAAGGACAACTGGCTCCAACACCTCGGAGATGTAGCGCTGGCTGTTTAAAGTACCGGCAATGCGTACTAGAGGAGTGCGAGAGTGATATCCAATACCGCCCCATACCATAATACCCGGTGCAGGACCAGTGTGGCGGTGCATAACGCGAAAGATCCGGAGAGCGAGCTGGCCAGGGAAGCAATTCAATCTGGCGATTGACGAAGAACCCTTGGACAATGAGTGCCACGTGTGGTCGCGCATTATCCTGTTGAAATATGGCTGTGGGCAAGCCCTGAAGGTAAGGAAGGACAACTGGCTCCAACACCTCGGAGATGTAGCGCTGGCTGTTTAAAGTACCGGCAATGCGTACTAGAGGAGTGCGAGAGTGATATCCAATACCGCCCCATACCATAATACCCGGTGCAGGACCAGTGTGGCGGTGCATAACGCAGCTGTTCAGCATCCTCTCTCCACGGTGTCTCCAGACTCGAATCCGACCATCGTGGTGTTGCAGACAGAAGCGTGACTCGTCAGTAAAGACAATTTCATTCCATTCTGCCGTCCACATCCTTCTTTCATCGCACCATTGGCGGCGGAAACGTCTGTGGTTCTGCGTCAAGGGTAGACGAAGCAATGGACGTCTTGCGGACAGACCACTCTGCTGTAAACGGCGTCGAATGGTACGCGCAGACACTGGATGATGCGGTACAGACTGAATGTGCTGTGCCGCATCGTGATGTGGCTGAGCGATCCGTCATTGCCATACGCACAATATGCCTGTCATCACGTGAAGTGGTGCACTGAGGTGGATGCGATCGAACACGTCGGTCCGTCGTACCCTCCTGCATCCAACGATCACATATCCGCATTACAGTTGTTTGGTTTCGTCCAACACGACTACCGATTTCCCTGAAAGATAATCCACAATCTCGGTAGGCCACTATCCTTCCTCTGTCGAACACGGATACTTGATCAAAAGATGATCGCTGTTTTCTACGAGGCATAATTGATCGTTTTTTTTGAAAAAACCACAAGAAAAACACAATTGCCGTACTTGAAATCGTCGAAATCTCCAAGCCTTAAATAGCGCTTTGAAGTGGCGCCACAGGCGCGCGTGATGTGCGTCTGCGCTGAAATTCTAATCATTTGCATATCTCACCTCCGCTAATGCATGTTGTAAATTTCATATTATTTGCATGCTTCCTTCAGGGTGTTGCATTTACGGTGGCCAGCAGTGTAGTTTTCCGTGGCTCTCATCGACCTTCTAAGGAAATAGACGAAGCATATTGCGCACCATCGACTTTCTAATGAAATAAAGCATGTAGGCGGAGTCGCTGTTGTAAGATCTCTGACGGGTAAATCGAGGTCTGACGGGGCTTACGAATCAAATCTTAAAACAGCGACTCCGCCCATATGCTGCGTGTATTTCATTAGAAGGTCGATGGTTGTACTCACGCGACCATCACAACTTCAATTAACTACAATTCTTTTTATATGGATAGGGCTTTGAATTGACGCTATGCGACATTTACAGGGCTGACGAAAGGGAGACTTTCTGCCACTATTTTTCAACCTTGGTTACTAGGGGTATTATTTTGAGCAAAATTGTCTCAAAAGCTCTAATTTGAAAAATTTTGCGACTTCGAAACTTTTGGCGACTCTTTTTGGAAATTCACCAAAGATAAACGAAAATTTAGTCCCTTTTTTTTAACTAATAGCGGACAGGAAAAGTATTTTTAGGATTTTTCTTCGGAGAAATTTTTCCAAGGGACGCCAATTTCGAAGTTTTGGCGCTAAACCCTGGCAAACTTGAAAGAAAAACATCGGAATCTGTGGTTACTATATTGTCATGGAAACCGTATTAAGAAAGTATTTATTTAATTTTAAAATTTAAATTTCTTGGCGACAGCTCTTCAATGTCTGTTTCATACTTAATGAGCACATTTTTAGCAAATTCATTTTTGTATCAAACTAAAATTGCTACCTAAATCGGGTGACATTTTACTACTATTTTTAAAAGTTCTCTGCTACTTATGCAACTTCACAAGATATTTTAATTAACGTCGCACTTAGAGCAACACAACGAGCTATTGGTGACAATCCAAGGACAATACCACGTGATTTTGAACCACGGTCAGATGACGAGGTCACACCTGAACTGACACCCCCAAACTTCTGCACCACGCCAACGTGAGGATATTTGAGGCCACGACAGATTTAAGGTGCACCATCCCCCACGTTCACTATGGTTTTTGGTTGGATTCGAACTCTTAACCATCCGGTTGCTAATCCGTTACTCTTCCAACTGGGCTACCGCGGCTCTGCTAAGGGCTTTGGCTGTGGCAGGCCTGGATTTATGACGCCATCTACCCGAATATACCTTGTGCCCCCACCATTTTGTTAAACCAATTTTTGAATTTCATAGTTCCAATTTATCTTTCAGCTATCTGCGAATTGAATAATATTCAAAAGCTTAAACTGTCGTATCTCGCTGCAAAATTGAGCATATCTGAAGACTGACAGACGATTTACTTTTATAATTTAAAAGATTAACCTGAGCCAAATTGGTATTCAAACAGTAAAGGTTTCAAAAGATGACAAAAAAGATGAAAACAAGGTTATAAAAATGGTCCATTGCTTTGTCAGTGGAACGAAACGTTCATCATCAGGGCCAATGTAAACAACAAGAGAAAAACTGAGTTAAAATATGTTAAATTCGGGGTTTCCTCTTGTTTAATACGTCAATAATCCTCGAGTTTAAATATGTTAAACCCGAGTTCAAATATGTGTAACCTGTATAAACTCGTTTTTTCCTCTTGTTATTTACTTTAATCTTGACGCTGGTGAAGGCTTACTCCACCGAAATAGCTATGGAGCAATTTTATCATCTTTATTAGTCATTTTTTGAAGCTTTTATTGTTTGACTGCATTAACTTCTATCCATGCATTGAACACTTTCAAACCGCACTTAGTTTTCGATCACAGAGCAAAATGACAAGTGCTAATGGTACTTTCTCAAGACTGAGTTCAAAATGTCATGATTCCACTGCCTGCGAATCGAAACTAATGAGTTAGAAATGAGAGTTAGGAGTAATAAACACAATCCATTAAGCATGACTCGAGCAGCAATGACATTCTTTTTAACCTTGGCCGCTACGGTTGGGCATCTCTACTACTTATGAGCACGTCTAGAACTGCAACGCTAAATGCACATGTGTATGTGTAATTTACTCTTTGACAAATGGGTGCCTTGTTGCTTACGAACAAACTATCTCCAATTCCAGCCTGTGGTTGCTAGGTTGCGCTTCTGCATTCGTTTTTAATGGCGTAATGCGGTAGTTACGTATTTAATAGTCATTACATCATGCTTTCTCTCAAAACATGAAACAATATTTTAGCGTCTGAATGTTGTTAAAAATACAATCGCTTCTCTGAATGCATTCATTTATATTCAAATTCTTCCTATTTAGATGATTATTGCTGATCTAGGGATTTGAGTTTTCATTAAATATGTAGTTCGTACTGGAAAATATGTGATATATTGTGCAAATCTCAGCAAGAGAAAAGCTCTCTGGGGCACATCTCCTGTAGGTGTGCGCGGGCTTCACCGACACGAGATACTCTAGTGATCTTTTCTTTTCCCAGGGGGTTTATTGTCTTTAATAAACACTGGGGTCGCGCTCCCAGGACACCCTAACGACTTTTTATGTTTTCATCCTTCTACTCTGTTCCCCAATCCCTCTTTTCCCCCTTTCGCTACATTTTTTACTTGACATTGTTTCTTGTTTGGTTCAGCTTGGCGAAATATGGCCCTTGCGCCATAAATTTCAAAACAACCAACTGATAGAGCCAATAGAAAGCTAAAATCAGCACTCCTAGGATTTAACTATTAAAAATGTGTTTATGGTTACTAACGGTTATTCCGTTTTGTGAGACTTTCTATCAAGCTAAAGTAAGGTGTCGGTTGTGTCTTCGTGATAGAACGTGATTTTGTACTCTGATTTTAGTATGTCGAGTCGGCAACAGAATTTATCATTAATTCTAAAATTATCTTAGTATCAAAAATGCTTTTATACTTGAAAAATGTATGAATACTTGAAAAGTTTTTGAATGGGATTTTTAAAAATATCGGTAAGAATAGAAATGGAATTTGAAAAGGAAAGTTATAAAGAATGAATTCCGAATATGGTTAATTTTAATTGGTTTATACGAATCAAGATTAAACGATAAATGTTGCCTAAACGGAGATAAGCTTTATTTTAATGAAACCCCGATAAGGTATGCGAGAACATTTGGGGACAGAAAGTAAAATTTTCGTCTACTGTTCTGGTTGGTTTGATCACTGAAAATCCCTCTCATGGAACAAACCTTTTAGTTTAGGTTCTTAATTTTTTAAATGTGTGAATTCTTTATGTTATAACTGAGTCCAATGTTGTTTATTTTTTACGAACCAAGGTATAAAAGTTCAAAATAAATACTTCAGTAATAACTTAGTATAGGATCATAGTGCGTTTCGAGATAGTTAAGTTTAGTGGAATAGTTTTTCAATTTAACTTACTTTAATTAATCTTCTGCTGAAGGTAACACGAGCTAATTAGCCCTTGTGTTGCAAAAAAAGGTCGTAAAGCGACAAACTGTTTTAAAGTTATCCTTTATGCACTACTCCATAAAACATTGAAACGTATAAAGTCCACTGCAGAAACTCAACTCTTACATTTTTGAGTGAAAAAATAATAAAAATACTCCTAATTTCTCCGCATTTCTGCTTTTCTGTGTGAATTTTAGCATTTCATAAATGAGATATTTTAAATTATGTAAGTTTTTAAGAATCCTAATTGGACACTCAAGTTATAATTCCAACATTCTTTAGATTGTGTTTTGTAAACTTTTTCTCCGTTCATTCCTTCGTCTCGAGAAACTAACGAATCTGTAGAACCCAGTTAAGTGCCAAAATAAAATTAAAAATCTTATTCTTCAAGTGAAAGGAGAATTACATCGTAGGGTGATGATTCCGACCTCCCTCCCGAAACAGCTTTTAGTATCCAAAGAAGAATTATCCAAAGATGGCTTTTATTCGACTTCCGAAACCATCTTACTATCGTGCTTAAAATATTACTTTCAAAGAATTAAAACAAAATCAACGAACAAACAACTTAAAATATTACTTTCAAAGAATCAAAACAAAATCAACGAAATGTTTATTTTCTAAATGTAACGTATAATTAGGCAGCATAAATTATGAAATTAATATTTGAAAGAAAAAAGTTAAGAATTATAATCTTCATATAGAAATCGATTCTTAAGGATATTTTATATTATGATAAAATTTTAGCTTTCTTTCTGATAATTTATCTACCAAGAATAAATTTAATATTCGCTATTTTTAGCCATTTTTCGAAAAGGAAAGACTAATTTATGTTTGGAGGAAATAGCTGAAATTTTACAAGGTCTAAAAGAGTTTTTCTGTATTGATTTCCATAAAAAATATATTAAGGTTGCTGTTCATATTTTTTCAGATATTGATTTCATAATTATATTTTGAAATAGAAAAATGAAGTAGGAGAAAAAACGGTTCAAAGTTTGTGTAGGAACAAGTACTGTACTGTTTGTGTCACCCAAGCTATAAACATTTTCATGGGTTAATTTTGTTAAAATGAAGAATGGGAAATATTTATTTGAACTTTCCTTCCATCATAATAATCTCCTTACCTCCTTTTATACATTTTCACTTGCTTGAGCTAATTTTACCAGCTTTTCAAGAATTTGAAATTAAGTGTCATTTGCGAAAATATTTGTGCGAATCCTTAAATTTCGACTTGATTTTTCTGCTTCTGCTCCCATTACTAAACCGAAACCAGCTTCAACACAAGCAACTTATAATGATTTAAAATTTAAAACAATTAAGGAAATTCACAAAAAAAAATTTTACAGCGGCTAGATAACTAATAAAAAAGTTTATCACAGTGAAACAGATAACTCTGCTTCCTGTGGTTTATTTTATAATTCTAAAGGGCACATCATTTTATAATAAGAAAACGAAATGCATTGCAACAATTCTGTGAGAGAATAGGGTAAAATAAGTAGTCCAAGAAAATGCTCCCCTCAAAAATTTAACTTCTTAACAGAGGTACTAATGAATTTCCAGACTCCATGCTGGCTATAAGAAAACAATAAAATCACAATGATAACAATACTTAAGGCATTTAAATTATATTATGAAAATGGGTGGGGGGCATTTCACACATTTCAAGGAAAACATGAATAACGACATTTAAAACGTATTTTTGTCGTGTTTCTACTGCCTATCAGTAAAGTAGCTAGAACTTTATTTGGGAAAGGGCCCATAGATGAATATAGAAATTTTTATTCGAAATTAGTATCCAGTTTTTACAAAGGCATTCGGTTCGCTAAACTTTTATGTAAATTTTATCATTAAAATTATTTATTTTAAAAAGGTTAGTTAAGCATAAAAAGTGACACATCCAGGTTGATCTGCATACAGAAATAAAAAGGGGCTTACACCCCCTCTGTCGGTGCGCTCCAGATAAGTCCCCGATTAATGCATGCACACATAAGCGCATGTGCACATATTTAAAAAAAATTTATCATCCAGTTTTGAAGGGAGGGGAACAAGGGGTTCAAATCTCTATAAGATGGCGCCTTGCAAAAATTAAAAATCAAATCTTTAGGAAACTCGGAACTCTATTGATTCATTCCATGGAATGTTCTCTCAGGGGGTCAGACAGAGTGAAACTAATGATGCCTTAAGACAGAAAGATAAGGATAAGTCTGAGGAAAAAATTAGGACCGTAGACTCCCACAGCTCTAATATAAAGGAGAGATGACTTCACTCCTATATGATTAGGACTATGGGGTGACTTATTCTTTATAATTCTGGATAACAGGGTGTGTGGATGGATTACACTAAATTAGATAGAGCACTCTAAGAATTTTTCCGAATTTTTAAATTTATATAAATATATTTCTTAAATCAAAATATTCATTTTTAGGTATATTTTATTTTCCACCTCTGGTATAAAAAATTATCGCGAGTTCAGCCCCCGCCAGTTCGATCCTCTGGGGCTTGAGCCCCCTCTTCCAAAGTCCTTGAACTCATATGGACCAAATATTGCACATACCTTGGAAAATACGATCAACTGTGATACTTAGAGGTGAAAAGTTCAATGTAGATGTCAGGTGACTGGGCTTAAACTGGTATGACCAAAAGGTGAGTACCTTGCTTCTTTAGCCAGTAACTTAAGAGGAAGGGGCTTTGTCATGGCGTGGGAAACATTCAGCTATAAATAGAAAGACTGATATTACTTTCTAGCTAGGCCGGCTACCATCACTTGCTTGTCAAGAAGTACTGGAAAGCTCATTTACTTCCAATTCAAAATTCATGGTCGTTCTTAAAGTGTTAGCTTTCCACGTGCAAACTCTGCACCGTCGTCCCTGCTCTCAAAAACATTTTATTTCCTATAAGAACGCCTTTCATCAATCACAATTTCGAAATTAACTTGAAATAGGCAGTCTCTTTTTTCTTGCGTGTGCTTAGATGCCGTAATGTAAGACGAGTATTACGCTTTAGGTTTTTTTTGTCTATTTTCAGACTTTAGACGTATATTTTACCAATGTGATTAACGCAACTTTTTCCTCAGATATAACTAACTTCAGTGTGTATCGTTAATAGCCTTTTTCCCAAAATCATTGCGGGAAGAATTCAAGACCCGTAGACACTCCCCTGAATACATCCTTGCCCTCGATTAGTGTTTCTTTTCTTAATATTTTAATGTAAGTTAAGAACAAAGTATGCACAGATTCGAAAGTATCTTTCTTCCTATCACAAAAAGTTCCTTCAAATAAAGAATAAGTGTCAGATTATTATCGATAAACTCTGGCTGTATGTTTATTTAAATTTGGGGACATACTGAGTCCCTTTCGACTGACCCCCCTATTTTTCTGACTACCTTTTCAGCATGCAAATACACGCCCACCACACCACTTAGGAACGCCCCTCTTCAATGGCAATAGATGGGGGAATATTGAACCTTTCAGTAGGACAATGTTTTGATCCACTCTTTTGCTAAACTCAAGCGTCCGCTATGCCAAGTTACTGCTATAAAAGTATCAGGTATAAGTTCTATCCTATATCCAGTTGAAAACTCTGTGGGACTCGCGCATGATATATCAATGGTTGTAATTTTTCACCGCGAAGATGTTAAAAACACTTATATATGTGATTTCTGTTCTTATAGGAGACCGATGAATCCATGTCATGGACCTCAGTAGATATCAGTTTGAGAATACGACCGTGGAAAGCCTTCAATGTTAAATGGTAAACACAAAAGAGTACTGTACTCAAAAAAATGTTTATCCAGTCTCAGCTGTACTTATTGCATAGTTAGTTTAGTCAAAGAGAGATAACTTCTAAGCTATCCTCCTATAGTTATGTATTAACATGCAATAGAAACCAATATAATAAAGTTTGACCCAGTGCGTATTTTTGCGAGTATGAGAGGCATTTTCCGTTAAGATGTATGCATACACTAGAACATTTTTTTTAATTTTGACTTTAAAAATCTAGTTTTTTCACAATAGGTCATTGGTTTGTGCTTAAACTCATTTCAGTGTGAAAAATTCTGATTAAGCTACTCATTAATTATCTAATTTAGATATAATTAGCTAATTAACATGTTTTTTGAACAGTGATATCTCAAATTGTAATGTGTTCAGAAAGACAATTCCTGTTGGAAATTATTCCTAATATTATTCTTCATGTTTTGACCCTCCATCAAGTTGCTAGAGGGAATAGGTTATTTTTTACAATTTTTTTCACGAAGGAAGTCTAAAAAAATCAAGATTTTTTCAGGAATTTCAATATTTAAAAATCAACTAAAAATTAATTTCTTAACCAATAACTTCGACTGAGGGTCAAAACATCCACTGTATTATAGAGATTATAATGACAGAAAAGTAATTATAATAGATCAATTAATTGTTGAGTTATCATTGTTCGAAAGAAGCATCCTATTGAAAAACATAGTTCTTCAGAAATCGAGTTTAAAGTTTTGGAAACTTGTTTGTCTAAGGTGACAGTACCTATCCCAAACCCTTATAACTAGAAAACTATTTCGAATATTTTCAAGATCTTGGTATCGTTTGAAAGCTAAGGGGTTGGACAATATTTTGAATTATTAAAAAATGTATCGATATTTTGGTCAATTTTCGTGATTTCTAGTGTATACATACACCTTAAGCTAAATGTAGGTGGTGGTAGTATTCCTGCAATGGAATGTGTTTCATGTACGTATTCCTCATCGACCTTCTAATAAAATAGACGTAGTACGTGCACACAGCTTCATGCTATTTCTTCCCATCGAGCAGTTTGAAGATCTGTCACTTGGTTGTGGAGAAAAGCATCAATTCTAATGATATTTTTCCCTTCAACCAAGGAAGGAAAAATTTTTGATTGGAACAACTGATTATCCAGCGTGATTCAAAATACTTATCTACGTTTCGACAGCCAATCGGACCAAGTCGACTCATAAGCGAACGTGACTTACCCTTCTGAGACCTTACGACAGCGACTACACCTACATGCACTGTCTATTTCATTTGAAGGTCGATAGTATTCCGCACGTGCCGTCACTTGGCTTGTGTTCCGAACACGATTTCAGCATTTCACCAACAAAAATTCCAAAGAATATATTCAGAATTGAAAAATGATCGTTGATTGGTCAATCCCCCCCAGTTAGATCTCTACAAAACTACTCTCATTGGTGCCGAAGTACTGCCAAGAATAGACACTACCAACACAAAATCCTTAAAATGATGGAATTTCTCAGCTCCAACATTGATTATATCTGTGAGAGCTGTGAAGTCGAAAGTTCTCGAAATAACCTAGCTTTTCTTACGAAATTAGTATATCTGTATTTTTTAGTTGTCTTAGTGGTTTTGCTCTTTGAATTTTTTTGCTCTAAATACGTATCCTTGTTCATTGTGTATTGTTACCGTGTATTATACATGGATTATTTATTATGTTATTATTATCATTTGTATTGTTATATTATTTTCAGTATTACTTTTAAGGTATTTTCATCCGGTTCTCTGTAAATTTAACAAATTTTGTAATCTTTTTCTTACGTTATATTGTATTTTTGTGCTTAGATGTTTTGCCCTTCACTTGCCTTCTATTTTTTTGTGTACTATCTTGAATGTTTTATGTGTATAATAATTGCTCGGCTTTCCCTAATCTCCTCCGTAAGGCGGACTATATAGCTGAAAGCCACACAGGTGAAACAGTGTCCGCTTACGGCGTCCCATCCAATACAATCCAGTGGCAGTTAAATTAAACTCCAAAAGTCGCCAAAACGGCGATAAACTACATTTTAAAGTAACCCCGAGATATATTTCATTTCAGAGCACTTGTGCAGCGGAAGAAAAGTCATTTCGTTTGTTTGTCTGCACTGAAAATCCATTCTCTAAAAAAATGTCCCGACTTGAGGGGATGAATGTTGCGGTGAGAGCTAAAACCAAACAAACTGTCTCGTTCTCAGATGGCCTCATCGACCACCTGTTCGAATCTTTTTATAGAAAACATGCACGCCGCAACTGCATTGCAAAACACAAATCGATGGGTCAACATCCATCGGCAAAAATCGCGTTCGATTCTTATTAAGCGGTCAATCTGAATAAAGGACATGCCTCCCTCGCCCGTGACGCAATCGCACCACCCGCGACGACGTCACAATCGCATTCGAGATTTCAGGGGCGATGCAGACAGAAGCCGACGCCAAGCGCAGCAGCGATCATAGAAAAAATCGATCCGCCAGAGGAGGAACAGTTTACCGGGTCAAGGTGAAGGTTGGTCTACGCCAGAGAGAAGCCCCATTTTCATTGCCAAGATCAAACGGACTATAAATAACGAGCTGGCTGTTGGGGGGCAGGGGGGGGGGGGGAATGGTCCGCACTTGGAAGTCCGCTCGCTTTTCGTCTGTTCCGCAGCGGCTGAAGTCTGAATTAAAGTTGATTTTTGTGTCGATTTGTGGTGTTTTTATCTGAAAGAAGTGTACTTTAAAGGCGTCGGGTTTATGGGTTTTGAAGCGTGGTTTTTTCGGGTATCAGATAAGGAAAGGAATGGTGCGATTTGGGTGAATCATGTCCGATGGCCTTGATGAATTATGCATGCTAATTTCCTTTCGGGCTTGATACGGCTTCTTATCTGACGTTTATAGCTTGTTTCCTTTGACCTGCCTTCCATATAACTCATTCGCGAATCTCGAAACATGAGTAGTAGGTGGAGTGAGGTTTATTACATTGGTTTTATACCTTGAGATGTTTGTCACTGACTAGGATAATCCATTTCTCTTTATTCTCATTTCATTTCGTTTTCGGAAGACCTGAATTTTTTAAAGATGCTAGTACTGCAAATTAATTTTACGCGATATTTGAGACTCTATAGACACATGTCTTAAACAAACAAGCATAACGGAACAGAGTCATCTTAGGCCTTAAGAGATGCTAATTAGGAGAAAGAATGCATACACTGAAGCTCTTGCTCCCTCTTTGACAGGAGTAAGTAACCGATCAATAAAAAACACCCAGAGAGTGTTTTGTAAGTTCTAATAAAAACAATGTTTTTATGTGTAAAAATCACAGTGGAAAGCGCAGAGAAACGTGCAAACATTTCATTTAAAAAATACAACCACTTCATCCGGAAATGATGAGTAATTTTTAAACTATTCAGCATGAATCTTTTTTGCAAAAAACACATAAAATTTGAAATTTTGACTGTTTTGAAATGTTTTTAGTGAAACTTGAAATCGAAGGTCTTCAGGATATAAGCATATCTTTCTGTTCCACAGGGTAGTTTCTGTCATGTAAAAGTTCTTAAGAGACTTTCCCCGTGAACAACAAAACAATAAATTTTTTTTCTTTTGAAGTCGCCGAAAAGGTCTGTGCTCTAGAAAAATGAAATTTTTAATTTTTATAGACTGCTTTGCTTTTTGGAAGTGGGAACAAACATGTTGTGGGTGACTTTAAACTGATAATCACAATTTGTATATTACGGGGTCTTAGCACTCCAAGTGGTTTCGTCAAATTTCCATTTCGTCCATTTCCAATTTTGCTGATGGCATACATCTCTTCATCAAGATGTCCCAATTTTTTCATGATAACGAGATCCAGAACTGGTCAGTTTTTCCAATAACGAGGTATCTCGTCCATCAAGATCTGGTTAGTTTTGCTAATGATTCCTCGTCGAGACAATCACCAGGTGGGTTATACTGTAGAGCCTTGGGCAACTTTTCTAATGGGACCATGCGTTCAGAAGGCTCAACGAATCACAATTTTTATCAGCTATGTATCAGATGAGTATTTATATGAATAAGTTCTGTTGGTATCTCCATGTCCCCAGACGTATCCTTCCTTGTTGTTCACAACCATAAACTCTTCCTCTATTTCATGAAATAATTAGTTTTAACATACAAATTTTCAAGGCAATGCGCTATTTTATTCATTGAAAGGTACAACAAAGGTTGTAGCAGATCTGGTCGAGCGGTACACTAGATATTACTGTGGTGAACACATAAAGGGACCCAACCTTGCCATAAATAATTTGCTTCTTTACATATATACAGTGCACTATTTACACGGACTAAACGGACACCGTTACCTCGAACCTCCGTTCTCTAAAAACAACTTAAAAAACTACAATCTCCTCCTTTATATGGTGCCAGGCGCTGGTAGACTAGCCAGTATATTGTTTATTGAATTTTGATTCATTGCACCAGTCTTCATATGGAATCACTTCCGTACAATGAAGCACTCCTCTTTTCCAACCTTCCGTCTCCGGTCTTTTGCTAGACTGTCTCATCTCTAGCTCCTTTTTCTTCTCCCCTCATGTCCAAGGGGTCCCCAATTGGCCGAATTCTCTAGACCCATGGGACCCTTGTGAGGAAAAGTTATGTGAATATCTCACAAAGGTATTTCTTGCACATTTCATTGGGTTCGTAGATCTGGAAAACCTTGCAAACTCATGGAAAACAATTATTTTTCAAGGGTTCTATAAAACTAAATATGTTTGAGACATCTGGAAAAACCTCAAAATTATTCTTTTGAATTTCGATTATGATTATTTATTATATGAGAAAATTATTTCTTATTTAAATTTCTGCATTTTTTCAGCACATTGAAGTATCACAAACAGAGAACGAATGAAGAGAAAAGAAATCTAGTTTAAAATGTGCCTATATGCTAGATTTGACCCCGAAGAGCAATTTTAGCGCAAACATTTGATCTGCGAGTAATGTCACAATTAAGGAGAAGTTGAGATCATCCTGCTTGTGTAACTTTTATTCATAGAAAATTTTATACTTTATTTGTCTTGGAAATCTTGAAAAATACTTTTTTTGTAAAAAAAAGGCAGATGTGATAAGGTCTAGGTAACGTACTGTGAAAATATTTTATTTCCAAATATTTCACACAAAATTTCTTTACCGAACTAAATCAGGAAGTTAGAACAAATTCTATACTTTGCCGCAGATAGACGAGCAATATTTTTCAGAATTTATTTTTGATAATGAATGCACTATTTTTTTGGCGTGTTCATCACAATATATATCTGGAAAACTTGCTCTCTGGAAAATTACTCTTGAAAAACTCAACCTTTTATATTGAGATTAAAGAAAAAGCATTTTGTGCTTCACAACGTTTTCCATGAGTCTCGCCAACACAAGCAGAAATCGCAGTGAACAGACGAAACGAGAATAATGTACCAATTTCGAGAAAAGAGAAGCAAATATAACACAACTATATTAAAGAGTATAAAACTGTATTCGAGTAATTCTGTAGATAGAAAAAAAGATAAAAGTTATACAGTAAGAAATATATAGTGTTGGTGAGTTGGTGTGTCCAGTCAAATTGAACCGCAAGTATAGTGATACCGCTTTAACTATTTGTAGAATCAGATCAGAATAAAGCTTTTCCCGAGGAAACCCATCCATAATCTGCAAAGCCGCCAGAATAATTGGGCATGTGAAAATGTGTTCCAGGGTTAGTTCAGTTTCAGGTTAATTTCTGCAGTTTTGATTATATCTTTTTGATATACTTTGATAAACTTTTTTCTGTCAAAAAGCTTTTTAAAAAATGACCCAAAACAAATAAATGTGAAACACCCCTTACTCTCTGAGGGGTTTACACTCATGTAACCGTTCTTCAGCCTGCAGTATTCTCTGCATACGGGAGTGTTATTTCTGTGCTAATTACGCCGTTGCGTCTTTCTAGCTGCTACAAGAAATGATCCATCGGGATTCTGAGTCAAATTATAAGTAGTGAAGAAAAAAGAAACCTACAATTTTTGTCGACATTTCCTGATTTTTCATAAAATTAATCAACTGCCTGGAAGTTGAGAATTGTGAATCTACTTGAAACAATCTTCATTCCAATGCATACAACTCTTTTGTTGGGGAAGACGGGTAACTCTTTGCAGTCTGGTTTAATCAACAAGTTAAGGAAACATTGCCGGAGTTCTGTGGAAATCTGTTATAGTGAAATTAACTGCGATTTGAACTGATACTTGCGACGATTCTTTGTATTTGAGTTTACGTTGAAAGAAAGAACATTTTAAAATTTGTTTCGCGTATTTAAGATACGAAATGAGATGGAAATTCAAAAGGAGGGTTGAGATCATGGACGGGATACCAAAATGTCAATTCAATTCGTTAATATTTGCATAATTCGTATCGATATACGTAGGAGTGGGATTTCCATTACCAACAAACCCAACGGAAGACGGGATTTTATTCACTGTTACCAAATTCTCGCTTGATGCATGTGTGTGTGGGGGGTTACTTTAAAATGTAGTTTATCGCCATTTTCCATTGGCGACGTGCTGAAATCGTACTCGAAAAACAAGCCAAGTGACGTAACATCCGGAATGCGTACAGGTAGCACGTTCCACTATAAAAGCACAACCGACCACTTACATTTCGTTAAAAATAACAAATCTATCTAAAGCTTGAACAAAAATTTGATTTCGTTAAAAATAACAAATCTCCTCGCTGGAAGAATGTTTCATATGCCGAAAGAAAGAAAAGAAATTTTCTTATAGAATCAAACCAAGAACTTGCTTCATATATATACCGAATTGCCAAATAGTGGCAATCCGGTATGAATTCGATTTTCAGCACGAGTTGATTAATTAGATCTTCATTAACTTGCATTATTAACTAACTTACATACTTCAACACATTATTATTTCTAATGCTTATTAAGCATACCAAAAAGGCCTCGACTATAAAATTTCAATAATTTTTAGTTTGAATATCATAACATGAACTTGAATTTACGATAAAATCTTATGTGGTATGTCATGTTAGGGGACATTCATGCTTTTTAAATTTATGCAAATGGACGTAGAAATGCTTTTACCAAAGGAATTTCATTGTAAAAATACAAAATGAATTTCATTTTGCCATTGCAACTTATTCTTACGAAGAAGTTATCAAAATTAAATTTTCAGTTAGATTCGTAATGAGTTTCTAAACTACGATAATTTATAGAAGACTATGTTCTTCCATTAACACATTGTAGATGTTGGAAGTTTAAAATTTGTCATTCTTTTCATAATGCCTATTTATTCTTGTCTTTTCAAAATGATTGATATCCTATTGTTTGTAATCGCCACAATTGTATCTAAAGCTTCAATCACGTTGACGTGATTGGCAGATGAATGGATCGAAATAATTGCAGTCTAGGAAAGTAATACAGCCACGTAAATGTTAAATGTGGGTTGATTAGAAATATCTTCCTTCTGGAACTTTTGTTTAGCAATCATGTTTTAGGATTAATACAGGTCATTGAGATAATTCCTTTCTATATTGATTGCCACTTATTGTATCAGATTGTGCAAATAAAAAGTCTGTATCTTACTGCCATTCTTTGAATAAGTAAAAAAGATTTGGGCTACGTAACAATTGATTATAAAAAACTGCTAGTAAAAAACGGAAAACTCATTTGAAAGAACAAATAAAATATTTACTTTATATAGATTTGTTACTGTAAAACTTGAATGAATGAGAACACGAAGGTTTTAGACACGTTCGTTATCCATAATACAATTAACAGCCTTTTTTCAGTTGACGAAATAATTTACTTTGCATGGATCACTTAGTGACAACTTTCCACAATATTAAAATTGGAGTCTCGTTCTTCGAACTTTGTGAATTGAATTCGTCTATATATTGTCTTTGGCTGTAATAGTTAATAAATATGTCTAGTTAATAAATATTTGATTAAAAATAAATTTATTCTAATTTGTAAAACTCAAGTTATGAATGTGGGACAAAAGACATTTTCAAGAATTTTTTTTCTCTCTTATCCTCAAAATTTATATATTACTTTTACAATTCGGGATAAAAAAATATTGAGTTTCTTCATTCTAAAATTTGCTTCGGGAGTTTACAGTTGACATACATAAGATAGTCCTACATATCTTTATAACTTTTTAAATTTATATTTGATTTTAAAAACTAAGTTTAAGCTGATAAATAAACTGACCTGTTATGTGCAATTATGTATTGGAATTCCAGCAATCAGATGGAAAGCAGTAAATTTTATGAAAACATTTTAGTTTATAAAAATAGAAACTTTTTCATTTCTCAGACAAGATTAAAATATTTTACATGTGATAGGAATACGCAAAACAGTTTGGCTGTAATTTTCGAAAGAAATTAAAATTAATTGCTCCTAGAGTACTTTTTTGAATGGATACCAAATGGACTATTCATGATCGAAGGTTATATATGATCGGTATGGTTACAACTCAGAAAATATTAATTTATATTATGTATCTTTATTGCTCAATATTCATACATTTTTCATTGCAGCTCTCATTCTCCTGGTATCCTCATTATCAATGGATGAAAAGATTTGGTGATGAATTCAAAGATAGCATTCTAGACTGTTACTGATTCTGGCAGTGTGGTTAGCTGGTTGTTAATATTCATGACAACCACTATCTTCCCTGCCCCAAGCAGTCAACTCTATATCTTCTTTTCATCCAGCACTCATGTTATCCACTGCATCTGAAAATAGAATTTATCCTAAGGTATTTTCATACTTTCCTTCATGCACCATTTGTCGAAATCATTTTATCCTGACCTTTTAAAATGTCTTGTGTGCGAATGAAAGTAAATGGTACAATTGGGCACTTTCTCTTCTGGTAAAACTATTAATTCGCTCTAACGCCGTCTGTTAAACAGCTGGGGGAATAACCACCACATCAAGGATATAAGTTAATGTAAAGGAAATTGAAGAGACAGACTCCTTTAATTACTTAGGAGCAACGGTTAGTAGCACAGGAGGAACTGACCAAGTCAACGTCAAGGATGAAAACGGCTCAAAATGCCTTCAGAACACTTTATTAGAGTATGGAGGGTTTTATTATTACTCTGAAGCTGAAACTAAAAATTTTTAATGTAACAGTAAAATCTGTATTGTTGTATGGCGCTAAAACTTCGAAGCTAACTAAAATCCAGGGAAATTTGTCAGACGCTTTCCAAACTAAATGTCTAAAAAATTCAATTTTTTGCCCACAAGTTATCTCTAATACCAAATTGACAAGCACAAAACCCATTTTAAAAAATTGAATTTAGATGGATTGATGTATTAAGAATGCTCGCTACAGAATATCCAAAAATGGGGCACTAACACGGCCCCAGATGGAGAGGTAGATTAAAACTTGGAGAATATTTTAGGGGGAAGAGAGGAATAAGGCTGGGATGGCAAAGTTGGTATGAAGCCAGAGATGCGGCTCTAGACAGGAAGAAATGGAGGACAAGACTTAAGACTTCGTGTGCCTACTTGGCACAAAGAGAATGATGATGAATACCATCATTCTTTTTTAGTTTCAGATACACTTAGATGTATAAAAGGACTAGCAGAATAACTCAGTACAGCTCTTGTTGAATCTATTCGATTAAGATCAGAATAGTCGTTTCTATTTTAAAATATAAACGCCGATTTAGTGTAGAAAATATCTTTTTGTACTATCTTCAGATGTAAATTGAAACTTGGTTGCATTGTCTATTCCTTATACTTCTTGAATTTTAGCAAAAAATTTCATGTTACAAGAAAAACGAATTTGCATAAGTTACTGTAGCAAAATTATTTTCATTTCATGAGATTTCATTTTTATAAAGAATTTCTACAAACTATTCCATTTTTTGGATTTAGTTTCAGAAAGCATGATAAAGATAAGGTTTATTAAACTAGTAGCGAAAAACATAGTACTCCAAATCAACATATCCCTGTAGTTTTCAGTAAAATTCTACACAAAAACATTCTTATGGGAGACATCATGATGGGAGAACATGGGCCGAAGACCCTCCATCTCCGGCGAACTTGAGGGAACTGAACAGCAGTGAGTTTTTCAGAACCTTATAGTCGACAGGGGCTTGGAATTTGGGAACCAATCAATGAGAACACACATATTCTCAACTTGCAAAGTCGTTGGTCAGCTGGGTATTGGCCTTTCCATTTGTCCTACCAAAATCTAACTTGCCAAAGGAGTCAGGGATTCATTCTTACGGATCAAGGGAGTTTTAAGTTCAATTTAATGATTAGATTTGAAATTAATGAACAAATAAAGTTAAAGCAATTAAGAAAAGTTACATATTAATAGCTCTTGGTATTTTACCATTTGTTTGACGAAAGTCATGTCTGGTATCACCAGGTGACTGCTATAGCTGACCACTGGTCTGAGCATGGTTTTATATATGAGCATCTTATTTTTTAATAGCAAGTTTGGAGTTCCCAGCAATTAGGAATATATGGCGTTTTTAGCAGCTATGAATTCTCACGGAATTAATATGCATTTCCCAAGATAATAGCGAGTCCATCATGACACCTAGATAAGTAATTAGGGGACCAAGGGATATTTCCAGAGTTTAGATACAAAATAATTGTTTTTCTCTAAGTACATTTATCGGAATACTTATTACTACCTTAAGTAAAAGTTTGTCAAAAAAAAAATTAAAATTAGAAATTTTAGTTATATATAGTCCAATTGTATTGTCCAAGAAAATAATTGTTTTGAGGATTAGTTTATGAAATATTTTTAAAAGGACAAAATAATAATTAAATTTCAATATTATCTTATTTCACTTAACTCTGCTGTAGTGTTTGCTTATCCAATGTAAGTGTTGATATGCACACTTCTGCATTTTAATAGGGTGCAATTTGAATTCTTTTTGTCCTGCTTCCAAACGATGAACATGTACTGAATTTTAGTAAAATCAAGATGGTAATATTCTTTTCATAATTAACATTGACTACATTTTTTGCCTTTTAAAAGAAATGGGTAATGTAATAAGTTGATAAAAGAACATCCAATATAAGAGTAGCAATGTATTTTATCATGAATCTTCAAAATAGAAAGGATGAAAACGTTTTAACCGAACAAAAAGTTGTTACAACTTGTTTGAGGTAAAAAGAAAACACTTGACTGACTTTTAGTTTTGATTATATTTTGAATTCAATCCTTTATCAAAGAATTCACACTCCAGATAGTTAAATAAGGAATGTGGCATTAATTAATAATTTTCAATTATTGATGTTCTTTAGGTAATGCTTTGAGACACAAAATACAGCTCTTATTGTTAAAACGGCTGTTTAATGTTGTAACTTTTTGTAGTATAGATTTTTAACTCTTTCAATGCACATTTATCGATTCACTGGCTGAATTAATTTGAACTAGACCGAAATGTATAATTGGCTATATTAAAGGGTACATATTGATGGTTGAATTAAATGGATGCATTATTTTGTGAAATGTAGAGCCGTTTACAAGTACGCTTCGTAAACCTATGATTCAGGGTATTTCAAAACTTTACAAATTTTACATTTCGTATGATAAAATACAAAATATAAACAATCAAGATTGAGTTTGAGTATATAACCATTGAAATGAAGTGCCACAATGTTACCTTGGAACTAAATGTTATTTTGGATCTATATTTTAGAAGTTTGTATAAAAAATAGTTTGAGATAAAATTTCACTGTTCACTACTATACATAATTTTAATTGCTCACAATATGCATTGGAATGAATAGTGGCAAAGTTGAACATGTGGTTTTAGAATTAATTCATGGAAGCTGAACGTCCAGAATTACCCAAATGAAATAATTTTTAAACCGAAATAAATATCACAGGAACTAATTTCTATTTTATAATGAATATTTAATAAGGTTTATAATTGAAAGAATAGTTGAGTTCTTTCAATATCATTCATTTAAAACATCTTATTTTTCAAGTTCACAAGTGGATTACTTGGCAGAGGGGTATTAGTTCATGCCAAGCAGACCCATCCTATAATTCTAATATATATCAAGAAAAAAATGAAACATTTTTTATCAACTAATAGCTTGAAACTCAAGTAAACCACGGTTTATTAACCATAAACATATCCCAGATGCCCAAGGTCAAAAGCTGTTGCAATAACTCGACTTCTGAGTGGTCGGGATTGTCAGGCTAAATATCTCTGCCTAAAATTCTAGACATCTGCTGCCTCCTTTCCAATTCCTAAAATATGGGAGACTAAAGATGATGGGTAGCTAACTATTTCTTTGTCTTACCTTTTCTTATAAATTTTATGCATCGTTTGCATACTTTAGTTAGTAACCTTTGCAGAGCTTTCAGAGGCAACGTTTTGCTCTTTTCCAACCTTCAAGGGTTATTTCATTTTAAACAAAATCGTCTCAAATTTCAAATCTTTGGCGACATTTTGAAAAATTCACCAAAGGTCAATGAAAATTTAGTCCTTCAATAGTGGATGGAAAAATATTTTTCGTATTTTTCCTTAGGGAAAATTTTTCCAAGGGATGCCAATTTCAAAGTTTTGGCGCCAAGCCATGGCAACCATGAAAAGAAAACATTGGAATCTGATTGCTAGATTGTCACGAAAACCTCATTCAGAAAATATTATTTTTTAAATTCTTAGTGAGACCTTCAATGTCTGTTTCATACTTAACACATTTTGTATTTTAAGCTACTGATTTTGTCTTGAGCAACTAAAATTGCCACAAAAATAGGGTTTAAAAGACTCTGTAACTGTTCTTAAACATTTATGCTACTATTTTATGAGTTCTTTGGCAGTCCTGCCTTTGTATCATTTTGTTTTTCTGCCTGCCATTGAACATTATATACATATTTTAATTTCCAGGTCCTTAATAGTTCTTGGAGTATCTGAAAAATAATGTGTCAAAAATAACTACTAAAATTGTTTATTCAATTTTACTTGTACACTTTATCCTCTTTAAGGACCAATAGTATTTATATAAAAAGTATGACATATTTTTTCAATTATTCCATGCCATATTTTTTGTTTTTAAACAGTGCATAAAAATATTAGGCATAGAAATTTTTCTTGAGCTAACACAAAATTTTTACAACAAATATATCATCTTGCTCTACACATGTTCATATGTATACATTCATAATATGAAATAAATTGTCACGTTTTTCATATGGAATTGTTTGAATCATTTGTGTGCATGTAAGCTTAGGAGTTATATTCCATATTGTTCTTAGCACATTGAAATATGAAGTATGAAAAACTCATGAAATAACCTTCTCATTCTTGGTATAAGAATCACAATTATAAATGTTTTGCCAAATTTAAATACATTCTAGAGATAAAAATTCAAATTTTCAAAAGTAAAAACTAGCAAACACAATATAAACAGTTCAAAAATTTAAGTCTTTCGAGTTTGATTTTGAATTCCTAGAATACATTTAAGAATAGAGTACCAGATGTAGAATTCCAAATTGTATAGTTGAAATCAGAACATATGGTTAACAAATATTTATCGTAATTTTTTATCAACAAGAGTTTTGATAACTTTCATTATTTACAGGTTAATACAAAATCTTTTACAGTTCTGTCTTCGTGCCGCCAGGTAGGGTTGGTTCTACACCTGAAATGAAACATTCCAAAGGTTAATTTTATGGTAGATATTAGGAAACAACTAAAATTTAAGTATTGATAGAATACAGTGTAAAATTTAAACTGTTTAAATGAAGCAATATTGATATCTTGTACACCCTAAACATTCATTTCAAAGATCTTTATATTTTATAGTGCTTTAGTCACAACCAAATTCAATAACAGTTGTGCCCAATGAAATATTTGAAACCTTTATGTGATCCCAATGTTGTTCAACCTTCAAGATTCAGTTCAACATTTCGTCATTAAATACTAAGGAATCTGACCTGTAATTGGCTGTGGATTTTTGATTATATTGGATGACTGCTTTGTCACTGAATGTGTAGGAAAAGGTCAATTTCTATAAACTTGCGTGAAAAGTAGGTTTGCATGAAAGTTTGCTAGAGTTGGTTATTTTGGGGGTTTTATGGAGCAAGGGCCATATTTGGCCAAGCTGCGCCAAACACAACAGACAATGTTAGAAAGTTTGCCAGAGAAAAATATATTCGAATTTATTTTGGATATGCCACTGCTCTCATTTGAAATAGGTCCCTGTCTTAAATTAAATACTTCGCAATTTCCTTTATTGAAGTGTAATGGTTACTTGTAAATGGACAATGTATTACATCATTTTATTAATGTTTCAATTTTCTACACTTCCTACCCCAATGTGTCACTTGAATGTTAGTAAATACAAGATATTCTTTAAACTCTATGGACAATTATTTTTATAATTGTATTAGTTTAGAGCTATGCAAGTCTGTTATTAGTCTGTTCATTAAGAACTTGGGTAAAGAGCATTTAAGAGTACATACTAGCTTATTGAATATCAGGTACAGGTGAGTACTTGATTAGTTCATTTTAGCTCTATCAAAATTCCAAAATTCTCACTCTTCAAGCAAAAGAAAAATTAAGCCTTTTTTAAAGGCTCAATCATTCCATTTATAAGGTTACATTTCACATAAGCCGCAATAGACTGCCCTGTGAGTGCACATATGAAGACTTATGAGTTGTCTGCATTTCACAGATCCAATTAAGAACATCAATTTTTAGTTGACATAAATATGCCATTGTTTTTCATGGTGGTTTGCAGTGATATCTTTGACTTTGGTTTTGAATGCTGGTGAAATAAATATGCATTGTTCTTCTAAAAAAAGGACTTACAGAATATACTTTTTAAGGGCTCTTAAAAACTAAAATGAAACATCAGAGCTTTTTAAGGCCCATGGGAACCCTGATTTCAGATGAAAATATCTTGCTTAACAGTTTCTCCATATACTTTAACCCTTCCTGGCATGTCCGAACTCATCTCAGACAATTCAGCTTGAATATGGCCCAGAAAAATTGCCACAGGAATAGTGAAAGACCCTAAATATATGGCATGTCACCCTAACCTCAGGACTCCTTGCCAATGTTTCAGCCAAAATATTTTGGATCTGGTGCCCACCACACAGAAACCCTTCTGAACTGCTTGAAGGGTTAATGTCAAATTGCACTTCCTATGCTACATTTATTATATTTTATAATAGCTACACTATTTTATTCTGCATTTTAGTTTATTAGCAAATAGCAGCATTACCTGTAATCAAAAGTTTAATAGGTGGAGAAGTCAATGTAGGATTGTCTTGGTCACCAGTCACTTCACAGACCCACTCTCCACTGTCCCTTCCAGCTTGTGCAGTTGAAATCAAAAGACTGCAGTCACCAGTCAACCTGTCACCTCTCCAATTGTAATGCTGATAGCGATCCAGGTTGTAGCCAATGTTTCGGCCATCTTTAAGCCAAAGGCAGTCTCCAACAGGGTTTTCTACAACACACTCTAGAACTACTTCAGAGTTTTCGACTGCTGTCTGTGAAGTTGGTGTTTGAACGAAGGCCTGAACACCTGTGTTAAAAAAGAATTTAAGAAATATATTCTCAGTTTCCATTTATTTCATTTAAAACAAAGTGTTATGCAATTGTCATGTTTAAACATAACACTAGTATTTTAATCTCAATTAGTATTTTTACTGATATTTTTAATTCCTAAAAATGCTCGCCTGGAAAGTTTTATTGAAACAGTAAAGCTATTTTGATGTCTCTTTAAGTTAATTTAATATGCTTGCTAATGACAGTGAAAAGTTTTTCATTATTTGTTTAATCTAAGCATAAAAATGACACTTAACCATTCTACTAAAAAAACTAGTAATATTTTAACACAAATGACTGGATTTATTATGAGTAAAATTTTTTGTAAAAGTACGAGGGGTGTTCAAATGAAAAGGTACGAAACGACACTGGGTATAATTGAAGTCTTTATTCAAAAGTAATCACCAGAGGCCTGAGCACAACTATCCCACTGTTTCACGAGCCGAAGGATTCCCTGTTCCCAGAATTCCTGTGGCTGTGACAAGAGCCAGTCCTCCACTGTGTCCTTCAGTTCGCCGTCCGAGTTGAAGCGCTTCCCTTTGAGATGTTTTTTAGCGGACAAAACAGATGGAAGTCGCAGGGCGATATGTCCGGGCTGCAGGGCGGATGCTCAAGCTGCTCCCTCTTGAACGTGGCCAGTACACTTTGTGTGACCCTGGAGATGCGTGGACGCGCGTTATCGTGGAGCAGAATCACTCCCTCCGTGAGCAGCCCAGGCCGTTTGCTCTTGATGGACTTGCGTAGGCTACGGAGTGTCTCACCTACCGGTTTAACACCTTCCGCAATCAGAAATCTGATAACACCTCGCTGCTCCTCAATCGTCGAACTTCGCAATGTGAATGCCATGATGTCCTCACACGCACTGCCGTGTCAATTGGACGGAGCATACAACTGCCCGCTTCTCTCCTGCGTCATGTGCGGGCGCCTGCGCATGCGCACAACCACGCCGGCCGGTACTCGTACATTCGCGTCCCTAGATGTCTCACTACGTTATCCCAAAGCGGCATATTCAAATTTCAACCGGTTTGGTTGTTACGACGTTTCGTACCTTTTCATTTGAACACCCCTCGTATATTTCAAACAATAATTAGTCTTTTATTTTAAACATTTCAGAATTTTAAATTTTTTTTATGTTCAATTGTGGTGTAGCAATAACTGGAAAGTAAAACAATTATGAGATGTTCCTCAAAAACATTAGTATGAATAAAATGTGGAATTTGGTTTGCGAGGGAATGTCAGAATATACAAGTAATAAAATATTGACTTTATTACACTTTCTTCTGATAGTCAATTAAGGATCAATACAAAATAAGTTTAGATCCAGCATACTTGTGTTTCTTGCACATTTAAACTTCATTTATAAACATAGGTATTTATAATTTTACAATCAACACATTTGTGTTTGCCAAATTATTCAAAGAAAGTAAAATAATGAACAAACAGCCAACAAGTGGAAGAGAGGGCTTTATTTTATTAATTATATCTTTAATATTTTATGGCACTTCAACTCACCAAATTAATTTGCATATTGAATACATTAATCACATTTTAAACAAAATATGTACATATTTTAGACAAAGAAAAGCATGATGTTTTGTATTTATCTTCCTGTGTCCACATTCTTGGCATGATCCTCTTAATTGTATCATTATGGTCATCAATATCAAACATTACAACTTAAAAATTATTTTTTGCTGTGTGTGGTGAAGGCTTCAGAATTTTCATGTTTCTCAGACTTCTCTAAATCTACTCCTTTAGGAAGATTTCTTGCTGAAGTTTTAGGTGTAGTGCATGATTTACCTCCATAAATCCGACTCATTTATGATATCTAGGTCAATATTGTAAGACACAGATCAACATCTTCTCCCTTTAAAGATGTTACCGCAAGTCCACCGATCAAGTGGTTGTAATGTTGAATATCTTGTTCGCCAGCTGTATTGTTGCCCTATTATTGGATTTTGGTGCCCAGATGAAAATGTTTCATTATGCAGTTATGAGAAAAGGATTTGAATTTGTTTTTCATGAGAACATGATATTACTATAACATCCTGTTCGATACCAAACACGGATGAAACAGATCCATGTCCAAGCACTTGAAATCCTGCAGGAATGCATCCTTTGTCAGAATAGAGAATGTCAATTTTTTTAAAGTTTATTTTCTAAAATGAATTTTGTAAAAAAATTGTCTTGTTATTTTCCTGTCTGCTCCCCAGGACTAATGTCCTCGTACAAAATTTCCATTTCTGATCAATCTGAACTCAGTCAAAACAATATCTACATATTTTCTGATATATCATTACTTTTATCATCAAATCCTACAAAAATTTAGGAATCCTTAGGTTAAATGTAAATTTCAAAAAGCTATAATTTGCAAAAATAATTTGAAATTTTGAAACAAAGATTAGATTTTCTTAAGCATAGTAGGGCCATTTATTTAACTCTTAGTTGATATATCACAGTAACATTGATTGTTATATCAGTTTAAGCTGTGGGTAGATTCAGAGGTAAAATGTGATAATTTCTCTGGACGAGTAAAACAAAACGTTGATAGAATAAAATATTGTATGGGATGTGCAAAGTATTTAGTCTACTTGAGAAACAAAGTTTTAAAGCTCTATGTTAATTTGTTAGCATTTAATATCGTTTTGAAAATGAAAAATGGGTCTAAATAAGCCAAAGGGTAGGTAGGTAAAGTATTGAAAGTGTGAAAATTCGAAGTGAACTAATAGTTTGAGTAAACTCAAAACTAGAAATTGATTTTTTAACACTGAAGTACATATATTTATGCTATTTAAATATTAAATTAGATGTGTTTAAAGCCCTAATACAGAAAGTTACAGCTAATAAAATGATGTGCAACAAATCAAAGAGCAAGTTCATTAAGTTTTAATATATTAATATATAATACTGAATTCAGAGTTTACAATTTTAATGAGAAAGGAAAACTGGCTGAATTTTCTAAGGTTCACTACCATTCATTCCAGTTTTACGCTAGTTCCACTGAATGGTATGCTAAACACTAAAATATGGTATGTGTTAGTTCCATTAACACATACTATATTAGTGTTATATGATTAAGTATTAAATTTTTGTAAAGATACATACACACAAGTTTATACATTTTTCGTCTCTGTTAAAGTACTTTAGAATTTTTTTATCTTTAAAATAATTAAAACTTTGCTGAATATGTATAAATTTTAAGATTTTGTTAACTTCCTTTACTGCCGAATCATGTGCATTCTTTATTTTACTTCAATGAGATTTTGAAGTAAAGATCCTAACATATTTCTCCACAGTATTCCTTATTTTCATATAAATACTAACTTATGAAGCAACTCAAAATTTTTTTCAACACATCATTCTTGATGAAATAAGGGCAATACAAGCAAGCTATTAGATTAAATTAACTTAATTAACTAAAAAACTAAATTAACTAAAATAAAATTAGGATAGTTTTTAAACTTACCAATTCTCACTGGAATAAGAGTATTGGTAACAACTCCAGTCAAAAATTCTTGTAGAACTAGCAGATTCTGAGCATCTGAAGTTTTATCACTAGTGCAATTCAAAGTTGCAGTGTTCAACCACGAACTCTTTAACTAAATATGGAATAAAGAAAAATAGGTTAGCACATATTTTCAGATTTTAATAAATCCAGTATAGACATTCCTTACTTAATCGAATTCCATTCCTAGGACTAGGTCATTATGCGAGGGGAGTTTAATAATTTTCATTTACTCTGAATTAAGAAAAGGTCTAAAGGAAGTGGTGTCAATAACTACTCATATCCAAATTTATCTTTACATTCCCAAAAGTAATGATATTCCATGAAATATCCAATCGATATAATCCATTTTTGCAGGGAATGTGTGAAAGACAAGCCTAATTAGCATTATCCAATCAAGTGATCAAACAGTTTCTGATAGGCAAATCAAGGCCATCATTCGACAGTGAATCAAGCACTCTGTGCAAAGTGAATATCTGAGTGAATTTTTGTAATACAGCATTTGATTTCAGTGTGTAAGGACTTAAAACAGTTTGTTATGGCTCTGAAGTATCATTTGGAAGAATCTGTGAAGTGGCGAATTATCGGCCGTTTAGAAGCAGGGCATACAATCATGAAAGCAACGAGATGTATGAATATTTCAAGACACAGTCTACGCTATGGAAACAATTTCAGAACTCTGGAACTGTTGTAAAGAGGCCTGGACGAGGTCGTAAATGAATAACTGCTTCTTGAGATCGATATCTGGCAATAACTGCCCATCGTAACAGGAAGTCTACTGCTCGGCAGTTAAGTTCAGAGGTTGCAGCCGCCACTGGAACTGTTGTAACACGGCAAACTGTATACAGAAGGCTTAATAAAAAAAAGGCCTTTATGCCAGAAAGCCAAGGGTATGTGTTTCACTGTCTTCACAACAAAAGAGGGATTGCTTTAATTGGTGCAAAGAACATCAGAACTGGAGTGGACACCAATGGACACATGTTCTGTTTACTGATGAGTCAAGGTTTAGTTTAACATCTGATTCTAAATGTGTTAACATCTGGATGGAGTCAGGAACGTGAAATCTTCCTTCGAACATTATGGAACGTGGCCATTTCAGTAGTGCAGGTGTGATGGTATGGGGAGGAATAAGGATCGATGGATGTACGCCCCTACACGTTTTCAACAGTGGATCTGTGACGAGCCAGAGACATCAGGGTCTTAGAACCTTGTGTAAGACTTTTCAGAGGTGCATATGGATCTGACTTTTTATTTATGGACCATAATGTTCGTCCACATTGAGCAAACCCCGTTGACAAATTCCTTGAAAGTGAAGCCATTGAGAGAATACCGCAGTCAGCAAAATCTCCTGATCTGAACCCAATAGAGAACTCATGGGACTACCGTGAAAAAGCAGTTGCATGAAGACATCCTCCTCCTAGAGATATAAATGCCCTGAAGACCGCATTGCTGGAGGAGGAGTGGAACTTAACTCCCCAAACTGTGGTTAACATTATTGCAAGCATTAAAACATGTTGTGATATGTGTGTACACATCAGGAGAGATCACATTCCAAATTGAATTCTTAAGCCTTAATTTTTTTCTGAGTTATTTTTGTTTTTCTGAACTCACCTTGTCACATATTATTGTCATTTTTATTGTTTCACACTAGTTTTAAATCATATGCAGTGCTCTTAAATTTTTTCCTTTGTATTTATGTGTTATGATGTTTGTTATGTATCATTTCACAAATTCAAATTATAGTTTAGTTTCTGAGAAATCCGTGATTTTATGCATATAAAGATAATTTTGGACATGAGTATATTTTGTTTTAGGAAACTATCCAGGACTATGGTGGCACTGTGTAATCATCACAGGTTGGTTGTTTTGGGGTTTATGGTGCAAGGTCCAATAGTGGACAAGCTGTGCCAAACGCAAGACAAAATTCAACCCAGTAAAATGAATTAAAGTACTTTAAAATCTGCCTATCAATAAAAGTAGATTAAAAATAAGTAGGTACGTTACTTTAAAATATTAAGATCGTGAAAAAGTATAGGATTATCTTCAGTAGGAACATAGTAAAAAGTATTGATGAAGTGATGTTCAAAAAGCATGAAAGAAAAAGGAATCATAACAGGAAATGAAAGGTATAGTACAGGGATGCACAGCCCGCTGGCGACACGCCTTACCATGTGTTATTTTTTTAACAATTCACATGATAGGGAATTTAGGTTAAAACTAGGATTTGAAGATGTTATGAAAGCTTCCTTCAACAATTAATTTTATGGGCCTTAATCACCAACAGTTCAAAAAGTTTCTTGAAGACAATAAAAATGAACATGGGAACTTAATTTTTTTACACAGAAGTGAGGTGGATAAGTCTTGATCAAATATTGGAATGGTTTCTAAATTTAATTGATAAAATAGAAATTTTCTTGATTGAAAAAAAAAAACAAAAATGTACCTGATATAAAAAGGATTAAGTGACTTAGCTTTCCTGGTTGATTAATTTAAATGCTAAATACAGGACTTCAGGACAACCATCAATTTGATTACTCAACTTTACGGCCACATTTTGTCTTTTCAATACACGTTATAAATTTATTTCAAACCCAATTCAAGTGAGAGAATTTTGTCCATTTTCCTACTTACAAGAAAGTTTCTGAAAATTTCAATGCTAACTTCAAGAGTGTATATGCTGAAAAGATTGATAATTTGAAATCAGCTTTCAAGGATAGTTTTTCTGGTTTTTTAGTAAAATCGTTTAGATTTATCTAGCAACTCTTGCCTGCAAAATGCACCAGAATCAGTACAGAACTCATCGACATACAAAACAATGAGAACCTGAGAAATAAATTTAGTGAAGACAATTCTCATTTAACTTCTATCGTGTAGGATAAAAACAATTGTAAACTGTTGCTAGATAATGCATTAATATGTGAAAGCCTCTTGATCAACATTTATCTGTGAACAAACTTTTTTCAGTCATGAAGAGTAACAAATCGAAAAATAGGAACTGCTTGACTAATGAAAATTTAGAATCAATTTTGTGCTTGGATACTACAATAGAACCAAATATTAAAACAATTGTTAAATGTAATGTCATGCATCAAATTAAGTTCTTTATTTACCTTTTAATAACTTTTGTTACATTTTTGATAAATATAAATAAAATAAATAATATATAGTATATAAATAATAGATAACTTCATATCTTTGCAGTCCTTCCATAAGTAGTGAATCTATGTGGCCTTAGGTCTCAATAAGTCTGCATCCCTAGAATAGGGTAAACTAGGTATGCTGATTACTAAGAGCATACTAAGAAAACAATCTGGCATCCGGCTTCTTGAATTCAATGTCGGTTGCATTTGTCAGTGTCCGAGGCCATACCGAGTTACGTATGAAATCCATTATTTCATTGCATTGCGTCTGCCATTTGTACCTGCTCCGATTTCACAGGTGTGTAAAAATGGCAGAAGAAAGGGGATTCATGAGACTGCATGAGAAAAGGGATTCCTAGTACTGGGCTGCCACAGCCCAAACTTGGAAATAGCATAATTTTTTAAATACTCCAAAAAAGTATCCCTATAAACCCAATTTTAGTAGTAATTTTACTTGCTCAATGAATTGGCTAAAACAAATGTGCTAAGTGTGAAACAGACATTGAAGATCTTGGCAAGAAATTTAAAATTAGAAAAATAAATATTTTCATAAGGTTTTTCTGACAATTTAGCAATTTGATTGATGTTTTTCTTTCATGGTTGCCAAGGCTTGGGGGTCAAAACATCAAAATTGCCATCCTTTGAAAATTCTCTAAAAAAAAAAAATCCAAATATTTTATCTGTTAGTTATTAATTAAGAAAGGGACTAAATTTTAGTTGATCTTTTGTGAATTTTCAAAGAACCACCAACATTCTTGAAAAGTCGCTAAAATTTTGAAATTAGTAGCTTTTGAGACGATTTTGCCTAAAAAGATACCCCATCACCAAGGTTAAAAAATAGCATAAGTCGCCTGTGATATTGTTGGAGAACTGGTCATAACTATGAGCCGTCGTCGAGGAGTATCTCAATTCAAATACTACCATATTCTTTCACAATATAGAAAATAAAAGCAAACATAACTTTAAAAATCAATTTAAATGTTATAAAAATAATGTAATTGAGAATTTCTGTCACAAATCTTAACTTGACTTCACTGTAATTTATGAGAATCATACAGCTTTTATAAACTGAATATAAGTGGAGCAACTGTCTCTTGATTTAACAACTAAAGCACATTTAATATTAGGGGTTTGCTTTATCTCTCTAGGTCATGTTTTGCTACACAAGCATTTAATATTAGCATTAAGTATATTTAAGTGAAGTAATCAGCATTATAAAATAAGTTTTATTTGAAAATAGTTGGGGCAAAATGCAATATACAACTGCATATGTAAATTTATTATTTCAATTGAAATATCAAACTCTTAATTGGTAATTTTTTTAAATATATGATGCAGATTTATAAACTACAGAATTTATCTGGCATTAGAAATGCTCAAATCGGAATATAATTCTTCACAATAAACATTGAGAAATTAACCAGAAAATGTTAGCCCAGGTGGAATTCTGTAAATTTTAGAAAATGTCTAAAAATAAGCTTACTGTTGTGATATTCAGAGCACCAAAAGCTGGTAATTTGTTAGGAATACCTAGAGTAGTCTCCAATTCGTCCATAACCTATAATTAGATAAAATTAGAAATTGAGAAGTGGACCAGTTGAATGCAAAACTGTATTTTAGTTGCTTCACCTCATTGAAACAATCAATATTCATCCTTGAAAGTTGTGATAGAAATTTTGCCCTCCACAAGCATTTCTTACTTGCTCAAACTGGTTTGGTTTGGGTTTTATGGCACAAGATCTGTTAGCGGCCAAGCTGCACCAAATGCAAGATTAAATATACCCAATAAAAACAGGTGAAACAGCCAAAGTAGTAAAACAGTAGTCTAAAAATTTCAGTTTTTGAATATTATAAAAAGCCTAAGTTAAAAACATTTAAGTTTAAAAATATAAATACAGGATGATTCTGTTTTCAATACAAATAGTAGATAAACGTTAAAAACTTTAAGTTGAGAAATCATGTATTTTTAAAAATATGACTGATGACAACAATATACATTTGAAATATGAAGATGACAACTATATATATTTTAAAAATCCAGAACATCATAAAAAAGGTAAGAGTGCAGAGTGAGGAGGATTACCCAGCAAGGCAGACAAACTAGGCAAGAAAGTTTTTAAAAAATCTAATGTAAAAATGCCAAAAACCAGGACATGAAGTTAAGAAATGAGAGATTGTAAGATCTCCGTTGCAGTGGTGGCACAAAGGAGAATTTTCTCCATCGAGCAAGTATCAATATATAATTCTCGAATGCTCAATATGGAGCCTAATTAAAATCGCATCTAGACGGTAAGAACACAAAAGCGAAAAAGAGATAGCAAGTAGAATTCAGGAGTCTGTTTCCACTCTGCACTCCATTCATTCCAAATTATGTCCTTGACATTTTGTTTGAGACCTTTGTATGGAATAGACTCAAGTTTATAGCATTCTTTGTGGCTGTCAGCAAGTTCATTGCCGGTAATCCCAACATGACCTGGTATCCAACAGAAAGATGCTACGCCAAGTAAGTTGACGATGGAAGTTCAGCACGGCAATAGTTAAAGGATATTGTGGGCGATCTGCTGATAAGCATTCCAATATACTTCTTGAGTCTGTAAACGATAAAATTGCCTATTCCCTGGTAAGAAATATATTTCAATGCTTCATTCAAACCACAAAATTCAGCCGTAAATATAGATACGACACTTGGCAAAACATAACATACAGTGGTCGATCCAGACAAAGGCACAACCAACATGTTCTGTTGATTTCGACCCATCTGTAAAAATTATTGCACAATAGATGTTGAGCATGGAGAACAGGCAAGTTTTCGGTCGAAAAAGATACCAAGAAACTTTACTCTATTCCCCACTGCAATCCTGTTACCATCAAGAAAGATCTCTGGGCCAGGATACAGGTTCCGAGGTCGGCAGAAATGACAGCAGGACGTCTTTTGAGAAGAAAAGCTGAAGCCGTTATTGACACTCCACAGTGACAAGCGAGAAATGGCCGCCCGGAGTTGTCGTTCAATGTATCGCATGTCTTTTCCCTGACAGAAGATGTTAAGGTCATCCACATAAAGGTTTCCTTGCACTGAGGGTGGTAGTTGATGCAAGATGTTATTAATTTTGATTGTAAATAGAGTTACACTCAGAATGCTACCCTGAGGTACACCTTCCTCCTGGATGAGAGTCTGAGAGGATAGAACCAATTCGTACCTGGAACTGTCAGTTCTAAAAGTTTCTGGATAAATATGGGTAGATTACCCTTTAGTCCAATGGTGTAAAGATCCCGAAGTGTACCATGTCACCCAAGTGCGGTCATACGCCTTTTCAATGTCAAAAAATATTGAAACCAGATGGTTTCAGAGCAGAAAAGCATGGCAAATTTGCGTTTCGAGATTTAAGATGTTATCCATTGTGGAGAATCCACTTCTAAAGCCACTTTGATATGGTGAAAGAGCCTGCATCATCCCTAAGATGTGGACGAGACGAAAATTCACCATTCTTTCAAGGAGTTTGCCCATGCAGCTTGTAAGTGCTATAGGACGATAGTTGATGGGTTGGTAGGGTTCTTTCCAGATTTGGGAAAAGGTACAATAGCATGTCTACAAGCCAAAGGGAAAGCATGTTCTTCCCATATGCGATTATAAAGTTTCGAGGTTATAGAGTAATGGGATAGATTTTGTAGCATAATGTAAGTGATGCCATCAGGACCAGGTGCAGTCATCCTGGTCTTCTGAAGGCACAGCATCAACTCTTGTTCTGTGAAACGACAGTTATAAGGAAGTTCAGAGCGAGAATGGAAATTAATGGGTTGCGATTCTGTGCAGCGTTTCAAACGTAGAAATGTCCGTGTAGCTGGTAGCGCTTGAAGCTGAAGAAAAGGCACATGCAATTGAATTTGCTATTTCAACAGCTTCAGATACACAATGCCCATTTTCCTTCACAAATGAGATGGTATGTTCGTATATTCCTAAAGCTCTTCGTACTTTTCCCCATAATTGTTTAGATGGAGTAGAGGATGTAATGTTTGAGACATAATGTTCCCATGATTACCTTCAGCTATGACGGCGTATTCGGAGAGCATTGGCTTTTGCATGCATAGGAAATTTGTGAAAAATACCCCAAGCTTTTCGTTGCATTTTTATAGCTGCAGTACATTCGTTATTCCACCATGGTGTTCGGTGTTTCCGAAAGGATGAATTCTTCGGGATAGCTGCATTAGCAGCTTCTATCATTACCTTTGTGACTGAGTTTTGCTCCATCGATATCACCTTCTACCATCTGTGTTATAATATTGGCCCTAAATATAAAATATGGCCAGTCAGCTGCTGCATAGATGTATCGAGATGGACGGCTAACAGGGTCATTTCCATCAATATGTGTAACGAAATCGGGAAATGATCACTGTTGCGCAGATCGTTACTGACAAAAAAAGAAAAATAAGGTAACATTGAAGGAGAGCAGATGGCCAGGTCGATAGCATGAAGAGTGTGGGATGGTTCGTGGAAGTGGGTAACTTCACCGTTGTTCAGCAGACAGACAGTGATCAGATATCAACTGTTCAATCTGTCCCCCACAGGACAGTGTCCCCACTTCCCCAAAGCGCACTGTGTGCATTGAAGTCTGAGAATGATAAAACGATCCGGCAGTTCATCTATCAGGTGGTCAAGGCTCTGATATTGAATGGCTTTACTGGGTGGCAAGTAGTGTGCAGATGGTGATTATCCGTCGTATTTGCATTCGGACAGCGACAGCCTGTAAAGGTGTGCTGAGCGATAGTGAGATGGGTATGCTTGAGAGGCGAAGTGTGCAACACCTCCCGAAGCTCTTCCATCATTATTACTATCGCACCGAAAGCAGGTATAGTGACGGATTTTTGCCTCGTCAGTAGACTTCAAGTTTGTTTCCTGAAGTGCGATGCAGGCAGGATTGTATTCTGTAATGAGGATTTTAATGTCATCCAGTTTATTGTGACAGTTATCACGACAGTTCCAGGAAATGAGACTCCCTACCATTAAATAGAAGAGGGAGGTATGGATTCAGTCAGTCCAGGAAATTAAGAAATCTATATCCTTCCCAGGAAGACTGGCTGCTTGATGGTCTAAAGCAGGGGTCTCCAAACTACGGCCCGCGGAAACCCGACTGATGCAGCATGCAATATATATGTGTGTGTGTGTGTTGGCCCACCTGACTTCCAGGATTTTTCAATCTGGCCCTCAAGTGAAAAAGTTAGGAGACCACTGGTCTAAAGCAATGCGCTTATCAGGGGACGCTTAAAGAGATCAGTGACGTGTTTATATTTATTGTCTTTTTCTTTTCAGAAATGCCTATGCTGCTACAATGTTTTATACTTTTGTGTGAAGGTAACTGTATTGATTCTTTTGTTTTACTTTTATTTTGTTTGAGGACGAACAAGATGTTGATGCTCATGGACGAGGTGTTGAAGTCGATGGATCTTTGATTTGTTCTACATTTGACATTAGATGTTCACATTTACGAGTTTCAGGGGAAGGTTTTCCAGACAGGGGTCTGTTTGAGTGGCAGCATGATTAAATGTTTTTGAAGTTTTAGTTGTATTTGATGATTTATTAGCATATGAAATTCCAGCTGTAGGTGTTCGGGATTCAACAATTTTTCTTGCATCAGGAAAAGAAATTTTGCAAAACCTTTACAGATTGAATCTTTTTTATCTAAAGCACACTTTGGACAAGACCTTGCATACACTGGTTGGTCTCCGCCAGTTAATGCAATGGGGTGGCACTGTACAAGTTTCACTGTCATGGCCTGGTTCCCCACAACGAGCGCACGTCTCAGTCAGAGCCATGGCAGGAGGTCCCATCATGCCCAAACCTTTGGCACTTAAAGCACTGGATACAGTTCGAAACAAATGAGCGTATAGGGCAACTTAAATATCCTGCTTTTATATGGTCTAGTAAATTAGAGGTATTAAAAGTCAAAATAATGTTTGTTCAAAGAAATTTTCCATCTTTAAGTATGGTTATCCTTCGGACATCACAAACGTTTTGGTCACGTAAGTTTTCCAAAATTTCTTGTTCTGAAGATGCAAACAATTCTTTTTCGGAAATCCCGCTCTTGGATGCATTGAGCGATCCATGAGTTGACCAAAACAGTGAATGTGCCAAGAGTTATTATATTGTTTAAGCATCGTGCTTGGTCATCTGATGAAGCCTTGATTAGGAGGTCACCAGAATGTAGTTTCTTGATTGACTTGGTAATACCAAGAAATGGCTCAAAAGTTTTTTGTATAAGAAACAGAGAAATCGAGGTGAAAGATTATTCTGGTTTATGGTTGGTTTGAGACAGTCAAAAGTTTAACAATAAAAAATTCTGTATGGAAAGATTCATGAATTTGTTGCTCCCTCTGGGAGGGAGGAATTTAAATTATTATTCATAACTTAAAAAGAAGTTTCGGACACCAACAGCACCATCCACCAAGGAGTCCTACAAGAGGATGCAGATGCCTGCGCTGATGTTTGTCAATGACTATACGCACACCCCTGAAACAACCTCCACCCTTAGTGAGGTGTCCAGTAAGTGGCTGATTGCTTAGCCCTAGCCGACAACGAAGCCCAATCGACCAGCCGATTAATGCACTTGGGACCATTGTGCACCTTCCGTTTACCTGAAGCTGGGACGAAGCAGTGTATTGGGTCAGTATATCACCCCTTAATTGCCAGGATCCCCTTTTCCAGAGAAACGGGCTCCACCCACGGCAAACACATGGGTGATATAATCCCTAAGAGGAGCTGAAGACAACAGTGACGAAAAGCTTCTCAAGGGAGCCCTCACCTCCGAAGAGGCAACCACAACAAGGGAGGAAGAAAAAGAAAAAAGCAGAAGGGTAGAGGGAGAAAATTAAAGGGAGGGAAGATCACTCGGGTACCTCGGGGCTGTGAAGCCCATACAAACCTAAAGGTATGCCCCTGAGGACTGTTCAAACTGGATGTTAATTTTAATTTGACAATTTGACTCTAGACATTCTATGGTAAAAATGAGTTCTTGCACATCCCCTCAAATTGGGATGCATCATATTTCAATAAAACACTTAAATGGAGTTTTAATTTAATCATAAATGATTCTATTAAGTAGAATCACTTGTAAATTGATAGTTGAATATGTTATCAAAAGAATATTATATAATAAACACAATAGAATTCATCATAAGATAAAATACACTAATCAATGATATTGTTAAAACAAGCTAAACTTACACTTGTAATGAAATACTCACCAGGTGAATAGTAGGAAATATTTGAGGCTCAATCCAGACAATTTTCAGGTTTGCAAATTCAGTGTTGTTTGTATTATTTCTGGCCAGCTTTGTGACCAAACGATAGAAATAGCCACCCAATGATGCTTCATCACCAACAGCTAAAACTAATATCTTATTGGCATCCAAAAGCTAAAAGAAAATGTACCTTTTATCAGATGCATGAGAATAAATTAATATGATTTACATTGCATTTAAAATAACACACTTTACACTGCATTGTGCAGCATTTTGTTAGGTAAACTCATTTGTTAAAAAAATTTCCCTTTCCACTTTTAGATCCCTCACACAAAATACTCTATTTAGAATACCATGGACATTTTATCAACATTAAGCCAATTGTGTTCTGAGAAAAATACAATTTTAAATGCAATTGAATGTTTTCATACATTTAAATGTGTCATCACAATTTAGAAAGCTGTAGCTTAACACTGGTAATAGAGTGGAAGAACTGTTCTCCCATTTGTATAATAGAGCAACCAGCAATATTTTGCTGGGTATTTTTTCATATTTAAATTTAACCTGCTTAAAGAATGAATGGTGGTTGATAGCAGGAATAGGTGGTTGATAGCTTAAAGAATGAAGGCAGGTTGATAATGTTCATCTAATGTTTATAATAATAATTTTAGGATAATCTTTTAATCTAATGTTTGTAGGCCATATTTTTGCTATCAAATACTAAATTTAAAATTATTAATTTTACAATACACAGATTACAATTACAATTTTACAGACACAGGATAAAGTGATATTTTCTGAATGCCTGAAAAGCAGTATTTTTTTTAAATTTGAGTAATCGCAAGTCGGATGTATTCTGTTATTATGACTACAAATTTGTACTAATAATTAAAGCAAATACAGTTATTGAAAAAAACTGATTTCAGGCAAAGATAAAATCCACACATCTTAGAAGCCAAATTTTAAAAACCACAAATCTATATATAACAAGCAGAATTACTCTGCTGAGCGTTACTCTGGCTCCAAATTATTAAAATTCCAAAATTACTCTGAAAATACTTGATAAAAAACAAATTATTCACAAAAGAACATGAATTCTTAGACCCAATAATGCTCAAACCAGACATCAAGGTATCAGTCTCAACTCAGATATACAAAATCAGAAATTCCAATTCTAATCAGAAAATTAAACATTAATTTTGTCATTGCCGATATTTAGTAGAAAATTACATTTACATTATCAATGGATTCCACTTGCCCATTTTGCAGACTTGTTTCTTTGCAAATCGATGTATCAAATGAAAATTCCAAGTTTCCAGTTGATGTGCAAAACTAGGCAGAATATTTTTCTCACAATTTGGAAATTATTTATATTTTGGAAAAAATAAAAACAAAGTTCAAATGTAATGCATTGGCATTTAAATTCTGAATTCAGGGAAAAAATTACTTTTCAGCAATACTGATAAAGCAAAACAAAGTTTGTAACAGCTGCCGTAACAATGCTCATTGTTATTCATGTGGCTATTTCATACTTTTTCCACCATCAACCATCGTTTCCAAGACAAATTGAACAAGCCTTAATATGTAGATCGTTTCCCCACAGGCTTCCAAAATATTAGTGTACCAATATTGATTTGGATTAAGTCAAATAGCAAAGATTTGTAGATGACCGATACCAGTTTTGCTTTATATACAGATATTGAAAAATACTTGTCTACAATAACAAGATACGCAATAAACATTTTTATAACCTTAATTCTTTTGTGAATAATGAATTGTATAAAATGAATTTTCTAGTAAATAATGCTTTGTAATTTGTTTGTATTTGTAATATTTAAATGTTATATATGTAATTTAAAAAAAATTCCTTTCCAAATTAATTTTAATATATTTCAGACATCCTAGTTTCACTGAAAGACAAAATTTTATGAAATTAAAATCAAACATGGTAATAAAGGATTTAAAACTTTTTAGAAGAAACTTGAAAATAAGTTGTTTTCTCTTCAGTCCTATACGCATTACTTGTGTTGTCTTTAGTAAATTTGAACAAATTCTTGTGAATTATCTCACCATAACTTGCTTCAATATTTGCAAAGATCGTGCTGCACCCCAAAGCAAGCATGTCACAGACTAAAAAGTACTTTCACAAGTATTGGAAGAGTTAAAATGATAGGTTGTTTGGTTGCTTGCAGTTTTTATGGCGCAAGTGCAATATTTGGCCAAGCTACACCTAACACAAGACAGACAACACAATGAGGGAGGAAGAAAATGCAAAAGAGTAGGTGAGGGTAAAAATGAAAAGGAGGAAGGATCACTCTGGTACTTGTGATGCCCGTACGCACTTAAAGATGTGCCCTCGAGGGCTTGAAACGATAGGAAAACACAGCAGGTTCCATACTTCACAATAGATTCGTCATTTTTACAATTTTAGTCACATCAATTTTACAGGAGAGCGACTTAAGAGCGTTCTGTCAATTAAAATAAACTTTTTTTAGTAGTGCCACTGTTGTACGAGAGCTGTCTGAAGAGCAGAACTTAAAAAATGAAGAAATCTCATGCACTGTACTTTACAGGGGATGAAAAAAAATCATGATTTTAAAAATTTAAATCAGATTTGCGATTTTAATTAATTCCTTGCCCATCCAAGTTTAAATTTATTGGACACGCAAATCAGCGTAGTTTCAAGAAAGTTGATTTATGTTACACAATATATATGTATAAAGTTAATACATTAGGAAATATCGCTGGATAAATTTTTGAAAGATTAAAATTCCATATAGGAATTAGAAAGTAAATCACATGAGAGTAAATAGAACAGTGCCACAAATGCCAAGCATAAACAATGTTTTTCTATCTGGTTCTAAAGTGGTTTAGATTACTTTGAGCTTAACCCATAACCAGTGGCATGAAATTTTTAGACCTATATAAATAAGGGTGGGATCCCACTGACACCATATTATAAATGTTTGTCTAAAATTATTCAATCATACAAATTTCAGAATATTTTTGCATTATATATTTATCATACATGCATAAAATGTATAGAATTTCTTTAATTATTTTTATATAAAATAATTAACTGTTTCAAGACTTGCTTTTGAGTAAAAAATCATGTCACCAATAAAAAATAAAATAAAGGGAACTTGCAGCATGAAAACATTCCTACTTCTCATTAATATTTAGCTTGCAAAAATAAGTTATTTGTAAGTATACAGTAAAAATTGAGACATGAAAATATATAAATTTGAAACAAATATGTCTATTTTTTCAAATTCTGAACAATCACTAGTATTTCTTTGGAATATTCCAAGCAACAAAAAGAGCTCGTACATAACATACAAGAAAATGGAGCTTCAAAGTGAACAGCATAAAACAAGTAATAGTATCCCCCAGAACAGGTCAGTGGAATTTTGAACTTGAAATAAAAAATTCATTGCAATCACCATAATCCTTCAAATAGCTTTCTGCTGCAATCCATAATCTATTTTCTCAACATACTCAACCATCAGATGAGTAAATTAACTTTCACTTTCTAAATTTCAATTTCATAAATACAGAATAGTTATGCTTGCTGTGTAACGAATTTGAAGGGATCAATGTATAAAATTTAAATGAAAATTAGCCACCAAAAAACAAAACATTAAAATATTAAAATTACCCATTTTAAGATTTATGGGCAAAATTGGAATGTTTTTGTGTTGTGTCTAACTGCCTTATAAGTTTTTTTAAGAACACACTACAATAAATAACTAGAACATCTTAATAAAGAATACAAGTTGCCATTTTAATAATTTGAGTGAGTATATTTTGAGCATCTTCACCCATCGTATATGGAGAAGAAATGTTCAAAGCAGGCCATATGCAATTTTTAGTCACATGGAATGTTTAAAACAAAACCCACTGATTAACAGACTTGTGAGTGACACCTGTTTGTCAACGGCCTAAGAGGGAAATGCATAGTTGTCTGGTAATTACGATCCCTATCAAAAAAGGCTATTTAGTGTCTTCAAGGGAAGGATGATTTTCAGTATAATTGTTGGGATGCACTGAGCATGAGCAAAGTTCTTAACTTATTTGAATAAAATAACATGTATCTTGTTCATAGTTATGTCTAATAACATTGAAAATGAGATAATACAGAAAAGAAAATGAAATTTAAACTTTGATTTAAATCAAGCTGATTTATATCAGCATACCCTGGTACTTAAGCAATGGTAGTGATGAGCATTTTTACCAAATACATGGAATTGATAGTCGTTTATATGGAAGAGCTAAAGTACTTTAGATATGTGGCAATAATTGAAAAGTTTATTCACATTTTTTACCTTAATGGCAGATAGTCTAAAGAAAAAAAAAATAGATGTATCTAATTTGTAACGAATGACGTTGATAAAAAGTTATGTATTTTAAAATTAAGATTGCACTTTTTACCAAAACTCATTAATCTAGTTAGGACTATTTTAAAATTATAACTCATCAACCATATTTATTACAGGCATACATAAAAGAAATAAATATTTTAAATGAATTATTTTTTAACTCTTTCATGGGCAGTGGGATATCTGATCTCACCTATTTCAAATGCTTAGGGCTAGATATACAAATATTCCAGATAAATGGGAACTGATAAGGTAAATATATTCTTGATATTATGATGGGTCTAGGAATGCTCAGTGAAACATTAGTTACCACCACTCCATAAAAAAACGAAATTTTTGTTATGTGCAAATTACATTCATATAAGGGCATAGATCTGCACTCATTAAGTTAAAAAAAAAATTTAGCAAAAAAACATTAACTGAAAAGATTTGCTACACAAGTATATTATTTATATACTTGTATATTTAGATATATCTAATTAGATATATCTAACTTAAAGACACTACACTTATTAATCCATAAATTACTTTAAATTGTATTGCACGTATGTATTGTGTGTTAGATATATCTAACTTAAAGACACTACACTTATTAATCCATAAATTACTTTAAATTGTATTGCACGTATGTATTGTGTGTTAAACCCTCTTGGTAGTTGTCTCGATGAGGTATGTCGGCATTAGCAAAACTGATCAGGGTCTTGCTAGACGAGATATACATCACTAGAAGAAAACGCAATCATGATCATTAAAATAAAACCAATCAGATCCTGATCTTGTCATCAACAAACAATTGGCAATATCTCGATGACGAGATAATACAGAAAAGAAAATGAAATTTAAACTTTGATTTAAATCAAGCTGATTTATATCAGCATACCCTGGTACTTAAGCAATGGTAGACGAGACAATAATGACGAGATATCTCGATGACGAGATATCTCGTCATTAGCAAAATTGGTCAGATCTTGATGGACGAAAGATCTTGTCAAAACCACTTGGAGGGTTAATGCTTTCAGGATGATCACAAGGGATATTTATTTTGAAATACTTAATCATAATAGCTCTGTTCAAGAAAAAGCTAAATAGTATAGCTATGAGTTGCAGATCTATACTATCTAACTATTTATAACTTAACGTAATATCAATAACAATAAAAAAAGTAAACATCTTACCGCAGGATCATACAGATTGTGTTCAGTTATTTTGGACAGGAGAGATCCTTGATTAGCTTTGATAAATGCTTCAATATCAGCAGTTGCAGCTGGCTAAAATTATATGAAATATAAACCAAAACATACACATTGAACAGCACATTATTTTTAAATACACTAACTTAAAAAGAAACACTAATACACAAGTCACATAGGTACACATGCCTGTCATCCTTCCTTTACATAACCCTGTCAAAAATCCATTACTCAGAACTCAACAAGTTTTATTTGTATTTCCTGTTCCCTGCACATCTTGTATCATGTTATATAAGTCTTAGTAGAAATGTATAACTGTTCACCCTGCCAGTGTTTTATTGATTAAAATGTTAATGCTCCAAAAACCCAAACACAAGGTTGAGAAAAGCAGTGACTGGAAGAGTTTGCTGATAAACTACACTATTCTGATTTACAATGCAAGTTTTTATGCTGTATGATTTATATACTATAACTGGATTCAAGAATTAACTATGAATTTAGAATATTAGTGTTTATACAACATGCTTGCTTTGCTTTAAATCTAATTGCTATAGAACAGATACTGCACATAGATGTAGTATGCATCTGAGAAAGCATTTATTCTGAAAAGATGGCATTTTAACAATTTTGGAAAAAAATATAATACTATACATGATCAGTTTGGTTTGTACTTTTCCTATAAACTAATCGTTCTTTAAATTTGTCGAATTCTTGATAATTAAAACAAATGTCTTGAAAACATATAATTTATTTGATTTGATGATACTTGCGAACTATAAAGTTATAGTTCACTCAATGCAAGTGAATTAATCTTAAATTTGTGTATAGATGGCCAAAACATAAACAGAACAAAGGTAAAATAGATTGTCCCAAAATGAACTTGACAATACAAATTGGAGAATTAATGATACTCCACACAAAAATTGACTAATTAAATTGATGATTAATTTCTTTTGTTGTGACCTAGCTTTTTTCAGTTATTTCTTCAAAATATCCCCCTTTGTATAAATCCCATTGTCCCCATAATTCAATCGCATGTATTTATAAGATTGTACACATGTTTTGTAATTAAAAAAATTCATCTTAACCTTTTGCTTATTTGAATGAAAGGTTAAGTCAAGCAAACTCTTTGTTTTGAAGATAATTCTAAAAGCACTGTAAACATAATTGCGTCTTACTCAAAACTTGACCTTTATCATTAGTAAACATATTCAAGAAATCCCAAGAGAAATTAGTAGGTAATTTAATTTTTATTTTTATCCCATAAATAAGGTGCACTTCACTTTCGGGAGATTAAAAATGATAAATTACTTAAGAATTATAAATTTATATTAAAATTGTAAACAATTCTTCAATTTGTCATCACTAGGGGAGTTATCAGATATTTGCAATACAAAACTTATAATTATAGTAAAACAATTAAAATAAAGTCAACAGCATATAATCAATAATGCACAGAACTTCTGTTAGTTGTAAGAAAATCTGATAGTGATGTTTAAACTGTTACACAAACTATATTAGAATTAACAAGCCATTAAAAAGTTCATTTATAGAAAGTTATTTGAAAAGACAATATTAATTTTTATATATAAATGCATCTATTTTTATATATCGAAACTAAACATGCTTAACCATCTGAACACGAGATTTACATTGTATGCTATTGCTTTCACCCTACTTAAAACTGAATAGCCACATCTAAAACTGGTTAGAAGCCATGTGAGGAAAGCTAGTTTTTATAGTAGAAAAACGCATGGATGAACCTCAGAATTAAGTACCACATATGTATAGCTGGTCAAAACAGCATACAAACCCCTCAGGTTATTTGTATTCCTGGAGTTAAAATCAAACCCAAAGTGTCATTTGACTTGAAATGTCTAATATACATATAAATTTATTTGTATGAGGGTGTCTTCATATTAAATTTTGTATCAACTTGATTGTTTAAAAAGAAACTTCTAATTTTTACTAGATTCTGATTTTCCAGATTAAAATAGCCAGAATTCATAAAATATACATTTTGATGAAATCTGATGGTTACGAGTGGCTGAAATTCAGAGCTTTAAATATTAAATGAGTATTTCAGTTTTTTCTTATCCCCATCAAAATAATCAGCTGAACAAAGTAATTAAGTTATATTAAACATGAATAACCTAAACAATATGTATGCCCTATTTTAGTTTATCTAAGCAATATTTTCTCAGTATTATTAATAAATTCCTAATTAAAAATAATGACTTGAAAGACCTATAGATCTTGAGTGCAATCGACTCAGCAGTGTCTTAAAGCCTAGATGTGCAAAATTTTAGTTTATTCCTTTTGGTAGTTTTTGAAATTGTCCTTTATTCAAAACTGCATTATTTTGGCATGTTCATCCTAAAATGAAATTTTGACTTTATTTGGAGAAAATTTTCTCTATGCTTGAGGTCAACTTACTTGAATATAGACAATATGCACACAATATATAGATCAGTAAAAAGGTCTCACAAGCAGAAATGTTACTGATTTCCTGAGTGAAATCACTCACTTCTACATCATGCTTGCAAAAGCATCCAACAGAAAGGGGATGTAATTTGAAGGGGTTACCGCATTTGGATAATTATTGTTTAAAATAATCTCAATATGAATATTTTTTAACATTTCTTAATGTTTCAGTGATAGAGGCAGTTGTTTTAATGAAAATAAAACCTAAGAAACTGAAGATTCAAGTGCGTATTGGAAATGTACTAAAACACAGTAACCTGCATTTTAAAATTCTAAATATTAATAGACTCAAAAGGTCTTTCTTCTATGCTTTTGGAAATTATGGTCCGAATTGCAATTTATATCTAGTATAATTTTGATATGGGTGATCTTTTAAAGACATTTAAAGTGGGTTATTTGAAATTTTGGAAATTTCCAAATAAATATGAAGACGAACTCTCATGCAAATGAAGTGCACATTTATTTGCAGTAGGCATTATTCCATGTCTAATAATACTGATTGACATTGCAATTCCATGGACGATAATAACAAAGTGTTCAGATTTTTTTGACCAGCTGTTCCAACTAAAATATTAGGATGCAATTTATTTATAGAATATATGAATATTACTGCTACCATGCCAGAAGTAGCGACTACAAGTTAATAAAAAGTCATATACCGGAGTAAAAAGATACTTACATTTTGAGGGCATGAAATTGCTGTTTTGCTGAATGGCTTAATAAGATGAATTTCTCCAACGGTTGTTAATTTTAAATGCTTAGCAACCTGCAAAATAAAATTGGATATATTTAGGAGACTCAACATTACATCATATTTGTTTGTATTAAATTATTCTGCAGGATGACATTAAATAAAACAAAGAAAATATAAAACATTCAAACTAAACCAAATTCTCTTGGTTATACATAAAATATTTTAAACACGACTTAAATTTTAATCTGAGTGAGAAGACAGCATTATCCTTTAACTATTAATGAAGATCTCATAACTTAAATAATAATTTATATAAATTGGATTCATTCAATCAAGTAATTAACTGTTTTTGAAATGATTGTAAGCGTAATTGTGGTGTGTCCATAATCTTTTCGTAATTTCAATTTAAGCAAATGAAGTAATATTAAAAGATATTAAAGTGATTTTATATTTTTGAAAGATCAGATTAGCATAAACAAAGAAAACCAGAAAACTAGTGTTGTAGCCAATGTATAATTTATCTTGCTCTGTTGCTAATCTAAATGTTGCATGGCAAATTACTCTTATGACACTACAATATATTCTCATAAAGCAATTTATAGCGAGAAAATGAAAAAAGAAAAGCTTTAGATACTTTTTGTTTTACACTTCACTTCAAAAACGTGCATTATGCAATGTTACGTAAATGCCTTACCTCAAATTATATTGATAAGTCAATTCAACAAATGAAGATAACTTTAACAGTATAGAAAGATTGAAATTGAAATAGTTGTATGTAAGCCAAGTTCAGAGAAAAATATATCAGTAAAGAAATCTAAACATTTGATTAGTGCGTATAGCATATATTAATTACAAGTATATTTTGTGAGGAAAACCTTTGGAAATTAAAAATATTTTTCAAGTTATATTTTTTTTATCAAATCTGCACATTGAACTGACATAAATTTAATTTTATTGACTCTTTTTATGATTTTTATTTCAATTCATAAGTTTGTAGAAACAAATTTTACTGACCACTCAATTTGTATCTGGCAAAATGAGAGGATGCTAACACAACGTTCATTTTGTATAGAGAACATGTTAATTTATAATTTGATGTAACAAAATTGCATTGGTTTGGATAAAGAATTGCAACAGAAACAAGCAGATGCAAAATTTCTACCTGACGATTGACTGATGCCAATGTATTGGTAATTATTATTTATACTAAAATTATAGATCAGCATTTCAAGTCTAATTGCCCAAAATGCAGTCATTGGTGTTGTCCAAAACTTAATTTGTAGTATCACATCATACAAAGAATATAAATTAAAAATATTTTGAATGCTGTAGAAAACTATGTATGTAAAATTTCTTACTGCTCTGTCAAATGCTGCATAAAATCTAACAGACGGAGTCAGAAGTGCAGCTGCAGCCTCAAATGCTTGATAATCTAAATAAATTTGCATCATTGATTATAAACAAGCTGCAATTAGACTATAAAAAAAGTATACATTTGGATCTAATAAGTTCATTTGAGTAACGTAGTTTTTAATTCATTAAATTAGGTCTATTTATTAAATTGAAATGCAAACAATGCTTGTGCGTAATTGGTGTCAATAGACAGTATACTGACTCCAAGTTCAGTGTTGGAAGTGAATGTCTTGATTTATTGTAGCAACCCATTCCACATGACAGCTTACTACCATTCTAGAAGTGGACTCTAGGTTATCTAGCCTTTTTACCAAAGCTGCACTATAACTCATTTCTAGACATTCGTGACAAGATTTAACAGCAAAACATTTATAAATCAAAGAGTGAGAAGTATTTTCAATAATTCAAATTGGTAAATTCCTAGGCATTAAGTTACACTATATAAATAAGTTACCAGCAGTACAAAATCTTAAAAATTAATACTGATAGCTTATTGATCAGGTTCTCCTAAATTTATAATTTACTCAATCTTTTTATTAAAGATGGTATAAAGATAACAGGTCAAAGCCAATAACTGGCTCATGTTATTGCAAACAACTGATTCAATAGATACTAGTATGACTATTTAAGTAAAAAAATGCAAGTAGTTTCTTCTTTTAGGGGTTTATCTCTTGTTTATGTTCATCTCCTGAATAAATTAGATTTGGGGCTATCAGAAACAGAAACACAGCATCATTGGGCATTTTTTGAAAGATTTATTCATAAAAATATAATGGTCATTTCATATCAAGGCAACCAACATGAGCTAATGTGTTTGAGATACATAATTTTTCAATTGTTTGAATATCCTAAAACTGAGGAAATTTTATGTTTTGTTAAGCTTTAAAGTAAGGTTATATACACAAGTCAAATAGGATAATTAACTGTATGGCAACATTTAATGCATTTGTCAATCAGTCATTCTCTTTAACTTACAGATAAAATTAATCTGATTCTAAATCAGAGCTGAAAAAAAATCTTGTTTTATTACATCAAATACTAGTATACTTCATGAACTATGAAACAAATTATTTTTTAATCACTGATAATTCATTTTTATGAACAAACCATAAGTTAAAACATCTTTTAAGATTATAGCATCATTTAATAAAAAATAATAATTTTTTGCATAAGGGAAAATAATGTATTTTGCAACACTGGATAACTATCTGTAAACAGTCAATACCTTTTTCTTACATAATTCATCAAGTGATTGCTTTGTAACAAATCGAAGCTAAAATTTTTTGCTTATGAAATATTAGTGTATCAGCTATAAAACAAAATTCTGTGGTCTATTTTAAGTTTATGTATTGTTTTATTAAAATTAGCACATAATTGTTAAAATTAATTGTCAAATCAATGATTTCAATGTTATTTACAATGCCCAATAAGTCATAAGTCTTTTAAGTCATTTGTTTAGAAATTGTGAATCCTATACAATAGATTATCAGTGATACACTACACAAAATTTACTTACATTTTATAAATTATATTAGTGCAATAAAATATTACAAATGCAACAAAGTGAACTTAGAAATAGCTAACATAAAATAACCATTATTGCAAGTTTTCAAATATATTTATTATCCAATTAAAGAAAAGTCAATTTCTCCCAAAATTAAATATTCATTACTCGTATTTGATGCAAACACAATATGCATTTATTAACAGACACAGGAAAAATTAGAAACCTTACCAGCTGCTCCTTGCATGAAAAACCCAACAACTTTAGTTTCTTCAACAGCATCAAAAGCAATTTTATCAATCTTGCCTGATATTACATTTATTTGGGTACCATTAACCTAAATATAAAAATCAAGTCATTATTGTGAATTGTCTAAAAACTTTCACATTAATGGTTTAATAACTGTCAACTATCCACTTGAAAATGTCTTGCAAAACAATTATACCCAAAACAATTATTGCATGTAATTAAGTTCAATGCTTAGAGGTCAAAAAATTGAAAATATCTTCTAATATTACACCAATTTTGAAGAATAACTGACAAGCCAATTCTTTAAACTCTCTTAGAACTAATTAATATTCTATGGTCCACATTAAACAAAGTTTCGCTAACAATAAACTAAGGGCTGTGTGCTGCCCTCTGAGCAAAAATGAAACATTTATACACTGCCCCATGAACCCAGATGTAAAGCTTTCCAGTCAAAAACAAAATAATTTTAAAATGCTGTGTTCCAACTTGATACTTTTAATGTATACTAAGGCTGACAAGAACTAGGCTCAGAAATTTTAAGTTAAGTTTTTTTAATTTTTGAGGAAATTATTTGGCCAAGTTGAATATAACATTGAACACTAATAAGCTTTCAATTGACACCAAAAATAGCCTACAGATGATATTAAAAGCAAAGTTGTTGCAAAAGTTAAAAAATACTTACGAATTCAAATTTTCAATTTATCATTTTTAAACAAATCAAACTATTGTTGCAAATACTTGTATTTTTGATTTACTATACCTAGAGTGCCTATGCACCAAATGAAATTAGATATCAAGGTTGAATGCTGTGTTGAATTGACATGGAATGACCCATACATATGCAATTAAACTTTGACCACAAAAGAAAATTTCTTAAAGTATGAATTTTCCCCTAAAATTTCATATTTTGTGTTCTCTGCTTTCTAGCAAGAAATTTTGCAATTTTTAAACACTTGTAAAGAGCAATAAGTAATCACTGGGTAATGTTTGATGGTATTAAATTTTAAAAGTATACTGTAAGGGCATATGTGTGACATTGAAAAGTAGTCATGGTTGAATTGAATTTTAATTTACTTAAATATAAAAACAAATATTATTACCATAAATGAATAGCGAACCCAAGGATGAGATGTTTAGAGTTGCATGAAATCTAAGGCTAGAAGAGATGGTTGATTGATTTGGGTTTTATAGCTCAAGGTCTGCCATAAGAGAAGCAGGTGAGCTATGCAAGGTCAATTTTAGAAGTTTGTCACAGATATGAGGAGAAATGTACTAAAGAGTGTTTCACCACTGTATCCAAAAAGATAAAATTTTAATAAATTTTTCGAAATGATTTCTAGGTTTTAGTAGACATTGAGAATTGAATAAAACTAATAAATGGCTAACCATTTACCACTTTGAAAGATGTTGGCTGGAAAAATTAAACACCGAAGTTGACAAATTGTACATGAACAAATATGGAATTCATTTGTATGGTTCTTTTATATATAATCATGATAGAAATACATTTTCATTGTATCAAGTGTGAAAACTAATCAAAGAAACTAGATGCCGTCTTATAAGGCTTATTGAAATACTATGTATTTTTAACATTATAAATGGCAAAAACTATAGTGGCTCTAAAGCAAATTAAATGGTCTCATCTCTTTAGATAGTTCAATGCCCTTGAATAGAATCCTGCTAGTTCTAAAAATTCAGATCCTACCTATCATTCAACACAAAAAAATGTTCTTTCAATGGCATCTGGTTTGAAAAATGTGAAAACTGTAGTGCAACGCTATTGCAGTAATATTCAACAGAACTTTGTTGGTAACAATAATTGTGTTAGTTGTGAGGAATATTGCTCTAGATATGTATATCCTTTTTAATTCATTCACTAATTATAAGAGCTATTTGTCCTAAATAGTTGTAAATAGAGAAGCAAGACCTCCATATATATTACTCAACCACCCATAATAAGTATTTATTTGCTCTTTTTGCTTTAATGCAGTGATCAAGTCATTTTAAGACCATATATATAGGCATAGATCTTGCTTAATGATTAATCTCAGGTTTGTTAGAAGCTTCATGAACATATTGTGGTTAAATATTATAGCCTAGATTTTTACAATTATAAAAATTACAATCATAAATAATAGTATAAAAATATGGATTTACATGAAAATTTTCTGAAAAATGCTCATTTGACATCAATACTTTTCCCGTTTTGAAAGAGGTCTTTCAAATCCAACTTTCCAAGCAGGTGCCCATTGCATGATCTGTTACTGCTTTGAAATATGTACATTGGAAATGTAGTACAGTAGTATAAACTGTATATGGGTCATTCTGTCAAACTGCAGTCCACAACCAAAAACCCCTCCAATCTTTTTGAAACTTGACTAATTTTTCACCTAGTTATATAAAAAATTCTGGAAAATGTTAGCTTCTTACTTACAATAATTTTTTTTATATTAACTTTAAATTTGAAACATTGGGCAATTTTGCATGATTCTAGAATTGCTAATTTACCCATATCTCTGGACCTAATAGTTCAATCAGACTAAATTAGGGCTTACTTTGTAGAGAAATGTACAACCTTTCCAATGATTCATGACTGAGTGACCTTTCTAGTTTTAAGATCATACAATCTGACCTTGAATTACAAAAATGTATTTATTTTTTTAAAAAACATTGTTAAAGGTACATTATTTATATTTGCTTTCTGAAAGTTTTATGATCAGACATGTATAAGTTCATAGTAAAAAGCATAGCATATTCAAAGTGAACAGAATGATGTAATCAGCACCCATAAACACCTGTATCATTTGACCAGATTGATCAGGCTCATATACAGCATATTTTGTAGATAAAATTATCTCCTTTTTCAATGATACCGTGAATGACCTTTCTGATAAAGGTCACCCAATTAGACCTGACCTTGAGTAATATATAGAGTGTGTGTCCATTTTATTTTTCTTTATATTAAACCTACACTATTTGTGTTTCCTGAAAGAAAAAATATTCGAAGTAAACAGGTTGTGTATTTGCATTAAAGCAAAAAAGAGCAACTGGAAAATGGTCAATATCGTAAATTTAGAAATAAATACTATTCAAGTTCATATTTCTCATTGAAAGGTGTACAACTGTCCATTGCTTAATTCTAGACACTTCTTAAGTAACCAACCTGTAAAATTCAATTGCTTTCTGTTGACTAGTCTACATTTCACCAATAACAAATTTACGAAAATGCAATCTATTTTGCATTTGATGCAATGATACTTGTCTACTTTTCATTTCAGCAAACTATGTGGATTAGTAAAAAACATCAGTTAAGGACATTGCAAATAAAATCTTCACAAAATATATTTGTCAGACAGGAAATTCAAAAGAAACTTTAATATTTAAATGTGCATTTTATGGAGGCGCTTGTGATAGATATAACACCATAAGAATTTTACACTTCTTCAAATTTTCACATCTAAGAAATGTTCATGCCAGAAAACATTTTAAAAGATATAAAACTATTACCTTAAAAATATAAAAATGTCATTACTTTACCTTAAAGAGATGATTTAATAAGGCTCTAGTAGACCGTTTCCCATAATATGGTATTCCTCGTCCTTTCTTGTAAATGTAGACATCACCAGGATTTGGTAGAATAGCTGAAATTTAAAATATTATGTGAATATTCAAATGAAATTGAAATTATACATAAAAATTACCCAACCAGATGTGTAGCTAAAAGGGGTTGTAAAAGAATCAGCTGCATTGAGCAAAATGTCTAGAGCATTTCCCCAAATGGGTGCTAGAACCCCAATGAGCACTGGAGGAATCCTGGGAGCAATGCTGATCACAGGGATAATAAGGGCAACAAGGAGAAAGAGTGGGCAATAAGATGTAACAAAATGTGTTGCCTAAAAATGTACTTTACAAACAATTATCCACTTGACCATACAGACACACTATGGATTGATGCATTTTTCAACTCATAATTCTTGCGATAATGCAAGTTACAACCATGTAGCAACTGTTTAGCATATACTAATTGTGCACACTTCCCAACTCATGCAGGTCCTCACCAGTGCAGTGGCAGGAATCTGTTCATGTTTTATATCACATTTACTGTAAAATACTTTAAATAAGTATAAGAGAATTTAAGTCATTACTATATTATTTCCGAATTGAGCAAAATGAATTTATCATTTTGGTATCTGCACATACAAGTGAAATACCCACTTTTAGTGCTTTTCTGGGTCTCATGATTAAATACAAAGGATATTACTGTTATTTTAATAAAACGCTCTTTTCAACTGATTTTTTTAATGCTGGAAATTCAGGTTTTTGAAACTTGTACTGATAAAAAAATTTAGCATAATTTTGGTTTGACACAAACTGCATGCGAGTAATTTTGTTAAAGTTATAAAACATAAGTTCTCGTAGTAAGTTGAAATGCTTGATGCAATTACAATGCAATGTAACAATGCATTGTAACCTGGTTGGCTTTGTTTCATGTTTAATAATGCAAAGGCCATATTTGACCAAGCTGCACCAAACACAAGACAGACAATACAATGAAGGAGTAAGAAAAAGCAAATAGCAGAAGGGTAGGTGAGAGTAAAAATGAAAGAAGAAAGATCAGGTACCTTGGAGTTGTGATGCCCATACACACCTAAAGCCCCTGAGGGCTACAACCTAGGTGAATCTAAGGTATACCTTTTTAAATATATAAATAAACCAGAACTTTATAAAATTTTTAAAAATATAACAAGCAAAAATTTTTTTCTCAACATCCCATAACAAAATATAAATATAGAAAAAATTTTTATCAAGTATGTTGTGTTATGCAGCTATCCACAAACAAAACATTACCACACAATGTTAGCTTTATAATTTCAATTCCTAACTGTTTTACTTTCAAATTAGCTTTATGAAATTCTAAAATTACAGGTGCATAAATATTTAGGCGAAATTAAAAAAATATAGGTAGTGACACTCAATTCGTTAGCCGAGATAAAAGAGGAGGCACCAAAAAATTTCGGTACTTACGTATTAACCGCATGCCATTGGCGAATATCAGCCAAGTTTTGTTTCAGGCGGAAAATGTTTAGCAATTGCTCTTAGGATGGCATCAAACATAGCAATATCATTATAAACTGCAAGGTAGGGACTCGAGGTGGTGGCGAAATGTTCCTCGATGTTTTTTTATTTCGCCATTTTGCACTTCCCCAGATGCGTTCTATATTCTGTGTGTGTGTTCCAGTTTCAGAATCAATGAAATTGTATTTGTGATTCACTTAGCAGTGAATATAACCAGATTGTTCCAGTTCTTCTGTCTTATACCCCTTCCAACAGATTTGGCGATTAATCGCTGGCATGCGGTTAATACACAAGTACCAAAATTTCTATGAAAAGGGGAGACATTGAGCCGAAAAGGTTTGGGAAAAGTATGATCTAAAGTTTTGTGGAATACCTACAGTATTCCAGAAAAATGTATTAATCTTGTGGATTTCTTGAGAAAACGTTTAGCCTATCTGACTTTACAAAAATATTAACTTAACAACTTAGCGGATTCATTAAGCCCTTTTCTTTCTAGATAAGTTAATGTAGTAAGATACGTATGATATAACATCCAGAGAACCATGACTGCCCATTGCAAAGACAAGATCCCATTGCAAAGAAGTACTCAATCTAAAATACTACAACTATACTTGAGGTCAACCTAACATGGATAAATACAATACACTATAGATCAGTTAAGTCTCAAGAGCATAAATGTGATGCTTTGGTTTGCTACGAGTGAAATCATTCACTGTCATTTGCGCTAAAACATCTGCAAGATCTAATTTGGAATGGTTACAGTATTTGTATAATTGTTGCTTAAAATGCCATTTATTTTTAATGCATCTGGGGTATCTATGTTAAAGAGTGACATTTTGAAAACCATTTTGTTTGTAAAAAGCCTTTATTTAACTGATTCAATGTATAGAACTGCAAAATTAAGACTGAAATATTTTATTTGTCATTGATATTAAATATCAATATACACATTTTGTACACAACATGATTTATCACGTTTGTTGAGGATCAAAACATTCACTGGTTTCAGTTTTCTTCACTTAAAAAACTTATTCCTAAAACTTTAAGTACATCATAGTTGCTTTTATGCACCATGTAACATTATATTTCTAAAATATGGAAACACATCATTATAACAATATATGCATTGTTTCATTGTCATTAATCAAGAACCTAGATCAGAAGTCAAATAATTTCTAAACGCTACCTGCAACAGCAGCCTGAGATGCAGCAAGAACATCAGGTAATACTTCACAAACAATGCTGTTTTTTTTGCGTAAAACTTGAGCAGCTAACTAAAATAAAAATAACATTTTTAATGAAAGAATGCCTTTATTACAGGTGTACGACCATTTTTAATAAAACTATTATGAAATCAAACAAGTTTTATAAATATTTATCCTTATTAATTCTTAAAATTGATCATGTAAAGTAGTTATGCCAACTGTATATACAAGTGTTATATTTAAAGCAGTTGGGCTAAAGTTAATTATTGTAGTATTAAACAAGAAGCTTAAACAAAAAACAATCTCTCATGTGGTTGTTGGTTGTTTTTTGGGGTTTTATAGCGCAAGGGCCATATTTGGTCATGCTCTTTTCATGTGAATAAGTAGAAATAACATTCCTTATAAAAAGTGCTATTAAGAAATTATTAATCCAAATTGCTGAAATGCATAAAAATAATCATTTTAAAATAAAAAACTTTGTAACACTAACCTGAGTGTATACTTTCATGAGTGTTATATATAGTAGTCATCATATTTCTTACAACCCAACAGCATTATAATACCAGCACTTATTCAAACACATTAATTCGACCTATATTCTGTCACAAGCCATACAGCATTGTAATACCAGCTCTCATTCAAACACATAAACTTGATCTGAATTCTTGCACAAGCTCATAAGCAATCGAAAATCCCCAACTATACAATTTAATTTCATATCCACAGCTTCCATATCACAAAATTTATACATTATTATTTTACGAAATGTAATTAAAATATCCTATTAATAAATTTAAAAAATCCCTAAATTATATACTATAAAAATACCAAATGCATGGTCATCATATAACAATAACCAAATACATCAGTAACAAGTGGAATGTCTTTTAAAACACGATACACACAAATGAGAGCGATATATGAAGACAGTGTTCAATCTGGTCGATGGATAGGAATTTTAGGGATGAATTCGATGAGCAAAACATATTCCATCATGTTATTTGATTCACAAGAGCGTTTACTCAGTTTCCAATGTAAGCCTAAGTTGTGATAGAGATGGCTGTTTTCCCATTCCAGAACTTTTTCTATAGAATGGCGTGTTCTTTTGCTTAGACAGATTACAGGCCATAACGAGCATCCTAGAGTGCAGCAACAACAAAGGCAACCGCAAAACAACCATTTGACATTGACAGGTAAAGTTTTTCGCAAAACACAATTGATACGAGTTATCGTTGCCTTGTATTCTTCCAGAGCCACTCGGCCAGTGAGTGCAGATGGAAATTTGGTATCGAAACGGTTGCTTAATCCGAAAACAGTCATATTTCCAGCACCCCGAACAGCTACAGGCTCCAATACGAAATCTTCTGTGGCATATCGTTCTTCCTCTGCACCTTCTTCAAAAATTGTGTCGAATTCGGCCATTTCGAAAAGGCTTCGATATTTCTAGTTCGAACTGAGTTTTCAAAAACGAACAGTGACGATTCCGTCGGACTCTTACGACAGAGTAGAATGAAATACGACCTAATAAAGGACTGACATTGTTATTGTTTACAACACTTTTCAACGTTTTTCTTTATTGGAGCTGGTAGAGGTTTGTGCTACGGCAGAGAAGAAAAGGCTGATATTCGATACGATTGAATGCGGAATAGATGGCGCTACTTATCAACTCAAGAAATATCAGTTATCGCCAAATGTAAATAAGATTCGCATAAAATATGTAACCTTGTAATCGGTTATCACGCAATAACTGTGTTATGTATCTGGCAACAGCCAGATCAGAGAACCTTCCAAGCTGTGTGACGCGCGCGTGCTTTTTTACCTTTTTGGGTTCCGCAGTTTTCGTATTGTACATGTTCGGTGTAGTTGTTGTTATGCTCGTTCGTGCCTGTGTATCTTAATGCTAATAAATGTTCTTTGCGTGTATGTAAAACGAATCGTATCGTCTCTCGGTCTACCTGGCATACATGACAAACTGCGAAAGTCTTTTCCAGAAACTTCGAGAAGCCTGTCGCGTTGCTCCAGTGCAACGCTAATTCAACAATAAAAACCAACCAACACAATTGACCAGAAAATTTTATACAAGTTTGTATATTCACAATGCAAAAAAATTTTTATTTTGTAAGTTAAAGGTCTACAGAAGGTATTTTTTCTCTAGAAAGTAATCCTATTTTTGAGATATAATTGAATTGAAAAGGTAGAAATAAAATTGAAAATAAAATACAAAAACCTTTTTACGTTTTCACTGCTTTTGGTTGGTTTTAATGGAGCAAGGGCCAGATCTGGTCAAGCTGAACCAGGTGGTTCCGTCAGTTTTTGCTGATGTGCAGAAGAGAAAAACACATCAATTACCAACGTCAATGTGCAGAGGATTGAGTGCATGAGGACAAATACGTTGCTAACGGTTTAAAGCACCTTTTTTTTCAGGGTTGTAGTCAATGCGCATAGGACTAAATAGCGGAGGGAGGGTTGAACTGTACCATATGTTGTTAGAGTTACATCTGCACCAGGGAACTCAGTTGCAATCGAGACCTGAGTTTTACTCAAAATTTTCATGTTAGTGATGTGCTGAACCGCTGTTTTATGTGTGAAATATATATGTCCAACACATGATCGACCTAGCTATTTAGAAGTGTCTGGACTACAATATCGTTGGTCAAGTGTTGGTCAATCTTCTGTCAAGCATGCTTTCTGCCCATTTTTGCTAACGCTTCGAGGTTGCAGTGCTTTCCGGTGAGTTACGAGCAGTCTAGTTCTTCAATTCGGAGATCATCTAAGAATCTAACTGCTGATGGCGACGTAAGTCTGACCATCTATGAAGAGCCTTCGATCTTAGATAGACCTTATGCACATAACTTGGTTGGGACATTATAACATCAAAATAAAAATTTTAAAAACTAAAAAGGAACAGAACTTTTTTTAAAGAACGTTGGTTGGTTGTGATTTGGGGGTTTTATGGCACAAGGGCCATATTTGGTCATGTTGCGCCAGACACAATACAATATTAAGTAACTGACACACAGTGAAAGCTTTACTGACACAGAAGAGAGAAATACACCTAGGGAGGAATCGAACCTGTGCCACCTACCATTCGAAGGTTGTTAGCGCAGTGGGCATACCCACTGAGCCACGAAGGCCCTTCTTTTTAAAAAGAACGCTTTTATTTAAGAATAAATTTTTGTTCAGTACCAAAACAATTTTCACACACGACTCGAAATAACAGGGTCGACGCTTTTTATTAGTTCTCTTTACTAACATCTTAACTCATAGATATTTGCCTCTCCCCATCGATGGCTTCCAATAACCTTAGAAGTTATGAAATTTACTACGAATTCTTTGTGACAGTAATGAATATTCCAAGAGATTATAAATAAAATTTAGTTAAAGCAAACGCTCAAGCTCTTATTTTTATTCATGTGTGTACGAAACTTTTGTGGATACTGAAGAAAAATTATTTTCTACACTTTAGTGCATTTTGAAATGAGGCTATCAGAGCAAGAGTGATCTAACCCACAAAACCCGAAAATGCCAAAATAATTATCTTTGGTGCAGGAAGGTCTTCTAAAATTACAAAATAACTTATTGTTGAACACTGAAAAACAAATTTTTATATATTTAAAAATCATATTGTGGATAAATATATAAAAAGTGGCGCCAAGAAACTCGCCTTCATCTCCATTCGTTATGTTGGCGAATTAGGCCACTCTTGTTGTGATAGCCTCAAGTGAAAGCGTGTATTTTTAAATGATTTTATTTTATATATTTACGATTATATATATTACAGGATCCATCTCAGATTACTCATTGAAATGAAGTTATTAAAAACATTTACAGTAAAGAGAATAACGTATTTAACTGAGCAATTAATTTGAGTTAATTTATAATAGAGCAGCGGTTCTCAAACATTTTAATCTGAGGACAATTTTATGATGCTAAAACTTTTTGAATCTAATGGAGAGATTTTTACTGACTTAAAATTTATTACTCATCAACCCATTTGTTATACAATAAATTATCTCAATTTTTAGAAATGTTTTGGGACCCATAAAAGGCTCGCGAGAATCTCTTGAATCGAAACAGTAAAAATAAAATGATGCATAATAACTAGAACGAAAATCAGACGGCTTTGTAGATTCTGAAGTGGTTATACTAACACTCTCAAATTTCAAAAGGGACATGAAATTTTTCCTGTTTATTCTAAATGCAGGATCTCATAAGCTTTCGTGTGTCGGTTTGGATTCCCATAACGTTTGAGAATCCTTTGATGGTTTGGACTGTTTAAACGAGTGGGTTCATTGACTTGGTCTAATACATGCTAACCAAGAGGAATTAGAAACAGAAATAACAGTTAGAATTTGATTATAATCCTTTAGCTTGCAACTACGATCTGTTTTCTGCCAGACCTACCAGAAGATAGGCAAAATGGTATAGGTATATTACTAGGTAAAAATTACATGGTTAAAGTTATTAACTTTTCCTTTTCTATAGAAAGTGTTAAGTTCTTTAAATACGCATCTTTAAGTCATGCGAGGTCGTCATTTAAACAAGTATTGAGGCCTGGAATGCAGATGTTGGCACCTGCCTTTTTGAGTTTCGATTTCAAGAGTATCATCCGGTTCTAGGCAAGAGTACTTTTTCGAGTCTTGAGATAATTTCTGCCCTGTTATTTTTCAAACTTCATAAAAACCTTTTGGTTACACAAATGAAAAAAACACGATGGGATCGAAGTTAATTCGCCCGCTGTGTTTAAACATAGATCTACGTATACAGTTGCAAAATTTTCAATTCATAGTGGGACCTGATGGTTTGATTCCTCCCTGGGTGTATTTCTCTTCTGTATCATTAAAATTTTCCTTTCGTGTGTAAGTCCATTTATTTGACGTTGTCCGTCTTGCGTTTGGCGCAGCCAAACATGGCTCTTGCACCCCATAAAACCTCAACTCAACTAAGCAACCAGAACTTCACTATGTTGACATCAATTACGTGCCAGAATCTATGTTAAATATAACTTTTAGCTCAGAAGGGATTGAAAATGAAAAAATATACTCGAGGCGCAAAGCACTCTAAAATAACCATTCACTTCTGCTCTTAATCACTAAGTCCTTGACCACTTCACTCCCAAAATCACTAAATGTCATTTATGCGCTATCAAACGATACTAGTGACGTTATCCTGCCCCCGATAACCCTGGAGTTATTTCGAGTTGAAATCGGTCACAATTGTGTCACATCCACCGCGATCATCTTTATCTCGTACCATAAGACGTGGTTCTATATCAAAATTCATTCTCACTTTGAATGTTTTTGCTATTCGATGGTACGACTGGTAGCCCAGTTGGTAGAGTCGCGGATTAGTAACTGGAGGGTTGCGAGTTCTTAACTCGATCCAATTAAAGACCGTGGTGTACGTGGAGGTTGGTGCACGTTAAATCTGTCGTGACCTCAAATATTCTCCAACATATTGAATATTCAAATATTCGATATGTTGGCACTGCGAGGAAGTTTGAAGAGGTACCAGTTCGGGTGCTGACTTCGTCATCTGACCGTGATTCCTCGGATCTTTCCTTTCGCGATTGATCCACTACCGTCATCAATAGCCCGTAGTGTTGCACCAGTGCGACGTAAATTCAACTACCAAACAACCCATTCTATAAGTAGCAACTAAAAACGTGTTTTTCCCATCTTTAGATCTGTACTATTTTATGATAATTGCAATGCATTTTAAATACTTTGTTAGTCTTCCTCTTTGATAACAGGGAATAAAATATGCGGGATGTAAAAATATATGTAACTCACAAAAATTTATAACTAAAAGCCGTTTCAAAATCCAAGACTTATATATAATACATTTTTCTCGTATAAAAAGAATTCCGAAATGCGTGGACCGTAGTAAGTTAGAATTTTGTCTCAAGAGTTTAGTCTACGGAGAGAAGATAGGTTTTTACAAATGTTGAGAATTGTTCAGATACTTATAGTAATAACATTTTTCTATGAAAGGCAAACAAAAGACTGGAACAAGAATCAGGCTGTCACTTTCAGGACCAGGCTAATTAATTCTGGTTCACTTTCTCAGGGCCCCAACATCTACTCCCAAGTTTAACAGTTTCAAAATTAAGTTTAATACATATTCTAGTACCATTTGGAGACAGGCCCCTTTGACCATGAAAAGTACTCAATGTTTAACTAACACGAATGCACACATTTTTTCTTTGCGAATCTTTAAAAATTTATTAGAAATATAATATGAAAACACTTTTCCTTTGAAACTTAGAAAACGTGCTGCATATTGATTGAAGATAAAATATTTTTTCACATTTTCCGGAGGGAGGCTGCTATATTAACCACTGGAGAACTGAAATTCTAAAAACAAGATGTGATTTGAATAAAACAAATTGGGGAATTATAATTCAGGAATATTAATTTTTCTTGTAATCAGCTATGCTATTTTTTATGTACGGTATTTTATACAGCATTCGACGAAACTTTAAATTCGTAACAACTGTTTTGATCACTTGCATTCTTTTTCTAATTGCTCTCACAGAGCAAAACGGCTTTATTAATCATCGCACGTTTTAAAAATCATTTGCAAAAAGTGACTATTTAAAAAAGTTTACTTTTCATTGAGCCATGCTGCCATCTATCGACTGAAATTATACCTGTTAATACACAGAAAGTAAAATTGGAAAAATAATATTTTTTAAATACTCAGTAGTACTACTCAGTACTTTTCTACCATGGTACGTTTATGGAATACGTTAGTAGGAAAGTTGTATCCAATGTGCATTAAGCGTAATAATTCCAGTGCTATTCATATTCTTTCCCATCTAGTTGATAGAATATTGTTAAATTGGCTACACCGTAGTTTCATGCCTTTTTAATGGCTGAATTAATTGTAGTGCTAAGAAACCTTAGACAGGTTTCATGATCAAGTTAATAAAAAGCAAAAATAAGTATTTACAATTAATTTTATTTTATTTACGGGAAATTGGGTATTACGTACTAGCACTTAATGAATGCTTATTGTGAAAGGAGTATTAATACATTAGATCTATTCATTTTGACTGATAATATTACATAAAACATAAGTCAAAAATAATTAAATTCTCACATTTAGGGGCGTCCCTAGGGTGGAAGAGATGAGGCTAAGACATCTATCGGGCTTTAAAAGAACCAAAATACTCTTAATTCATTGATATTGTGCAAGATGTTTGACAATTTTTCCTTGCTTGTGTCAACAAATTTATCCATAACCTTTTACTACTTACAAATGTTTCATTTATGGGAGTTGGACAAGATACTAAATGATTAGTTTGTGCACACATTGATATCTTGACTCGCGAAGAATCAAGAATCGTTTGCAGTTTAATTATTTTTGTTTTCATATTTTTGACGCCAGTTGTGGCCAACATTTAAAAGATATCTTCAGAATTTTTGTTCTTGTTATCGTTAGAACTTCTCGTGTTAAGAATTCGTCGACTTGCTGTATGTTGATCTCCATATAAGCACAAAATTTTGTACGGACGCATAGAAGCGCTCCACATTGAAAAATTATTCTACAGCCACGGCCTATTAATGTATAATAGAATTTTTGTAAATAAATTTTAATTATGCAATCCACTTTCTTGAATCTACTATATCGCACGGGACACTGCCGAATTCAGACGAATATATTATTTGCGATTTACGAAATTTTGATTTCCTGATATAACTAGCTTCAGCATGTAGCAAATTCCAAATTCATTCAGGAACAATTCGAGCCCCGTGGGAAATCCCCTTGAATACATCCTGCCCTTTGATAAGCACTTTTTTGAATATATTGACTTAAATAACGGCAAAATACGAAGATTCAAAAGTATCTTATTACAATAGCAAAAGTACTTACAAATACTGAATAAGTAAAGTTAATATTGGAACATTTATACCTGGACTTGTTTATTTTAAGTTGGAGGCACGCTGCTTGCTTCTTTTTCAGCACTTCTTATTTTTCTGACTACATGCAAGTGCATGCTCAGCACACCATTCATGTGCCAACAAAATGCTATGTAAGTGCAAACAAAAAAAGTACCACGAATCCAAGCCGAAGCAATGTTTTTGCTTTTGCACTCGAACTGTTTTGGCTACTGATTATTTATCCTATTTTCCAAAACAAGATGAATACATTAAACTCGTTAATTACAAAGATTCATGGGAAAAATAGAATGCCTTTGCAATTACATACCATAATATCCTTTCTACTGCTTTTCGGGGAACCGATTAGTGAGGGGATGGCAAACCGGAGGTCTTCGGGTTGCTAGTGACCCGTTTAGTAATTTTTACGGCCCTCTTAATCACTTTTAAAATCATGACTAAAATTTAAAAAAATTAGATAGGAATAAAATAAAAGTGAAAACGAAACACTACAAATCATCTAGCTCGACTGCTCTTGCACGAAATTCGGTATTAAAAACAAAACTACTTTTATTTTAAACTAATTATAATTGCTAAAGGCGTTCGCTCTTTTAGAAACTGGTAGACTGAAGCGTATGGTTACCAGTTTAGTCAATGTTAAAGTATTTTTTAAATAAACTTTTTACGAAAGAGTTAATAAATCAATATGTATTAGGTAGAAGAGTTGAATTAAAGTCACACTGGATCAACACAACGTGCTATTGTCAACTGCCCTGGACCAATCCGAAGGGAAAGATCGGAGCACAACACCTCTTAATTTTGAATCACGGTCGCATGACCAGGTCACACTTCACCCCTCTCCAAATTTGCACACCAGTCAATGTGAGGACATTTTAGGTCACGACGGATTTAATGTGTATTCTACACTTCCAACTGGTCTACCACGCCCCTCCTCCTCTCAAAAAAATTAAGATAAGATAAGATTAAAAATTGAATTTTTTAATTTAAGCAATTACTTTCTATTTACATAAACCATTAACGTCTATTTCTAATAATTATTTCAATTTTTTTTTAGTGTTAATAACTAAATATCGAGGATCTTAATATTAGCATTAATGACTGACATCGAAAATTAGCAATATTCTTTGAGACTTAGCGTAATATAACAGTTTTGCCTATCTATTAACATTTGCCTAACTATTATCATTTGGCATTAGTGAAAAAAATTTGAAATAAAGCAGAGGCCCCGCCGTTACTAGGGAGTGTTTAATGGCTCAAGGACTATATTTGGCCAAGCTTCACCAAACAATGCCAGGTAGACATTAACACGCAAGGAAAGCTTTACTGACACAGATGAAACAAATACTCAGAAATGGAACCTGGGCCGCCAACAACTCGCAAGTCGCTAGTGCTGTGGGCAAACTCACTGGAGTCAGTGACATCCGCCATTATTAGGATTTTACCGAATCAATTTCGATCATGATTCAATTATTTAATTTGATTGCTACCTTGTTTTGATATTATTTTTATGAGAAAAACAATGTGTCAGAGATATCCGAATAAAATGTTACTTTTTGGAAATATTCGCTCATGTGGTGGAAAAACACCATTTGGGCGAAACAAAATCCATCAAAACAATACATTCCATGAAATGTTTGTTCCAAGACTGTCTTCTCGTTACACGCATAGCTGAACAACTCTCAATTGATACAAATATTCGCTGCTTATTTATATGCGTATTATATATCAGATATTTTTAGGTATTTTAATTAACGTCGCACTGGAGCAACACAACGGGCTATTGGCGACGGTCCGGGATCAACCTGAAGGGAAAGATCCAAGTATTATATATCAGAGATGGAATGTTCATGAGCACTTCAGGTTCACTTATGCTGACCGTAATATGGAATTGTTGAGTCAGATAAATTATTTTTTTATCTATTGCAATACACGGAACAATTGAGACATTCCTGAAATATGACTTTTGTGACAGGGAGAAATAATTTATTGTGACATAAGCTATCTTCAAAAGCATTTTAGGTTAAATTCTATGGTAAAAATGAGTTATGTTTTTGTGTTTTTGACGACGTTTTAGGTTTGTCTCAAAAATGGTGCAAATATTAGGCATTTTTTAAAAACAAGATGTTGCAAAATTATAAAGCGATTATTAGATATAGCGCAAATTAGAAAAAATAAAAATAGGATTTAGAAAATAAAGCACAAACATTTAATTTATGCTTCGTTTCGTCCTGCTCTCAGAAATCTGAACTTGCGTAATTTAATCCTCCAAGTAATTTTGACGATATCTCGTCTTCAAGATCTGACCAATTTTGAAAATGACGATATATCTCGTCATCAAGATATCGCCAATTCCTTTTTATGACGAGATCCAGTTGTGGTTAGTTTTCTTCTTACGAGAAATCTCGTCTATCAAGATCTGGCCATTTTTGTTAATGACAAGATACCTCGTGGAGACTACACCTGGAGGGTAATGAGTAATTTGCGCCATTTTATTTCTAAACAAGCAAGTTGTTCGCGAGCTTTTTATAACGCGTTTCGATTCCCTTAAGAAGCATGATATATCGAAGGGTTACTGAATATCAGAATACTTTTTGCACGTACTAACACATTTTTTTGTCTTTTCTGGAATAGCCAGTCTCCGTCTGATCAAAAACACACATCAGTTTCTTGCCGGAAAGTGCAGCTCCACTGTCACTCGTCCATCATGTTCAAATTACGATGCCAACAAATAGCCATTTTCTTTCAGCAACAAGACAATTACTTTCGGAGGCTGTAGTTGAACATGATTAATAGTTGAGCGACTTGCAGCATCGGTTAGTGACTTTTCACTGGAAATTTAACCGTGCCCAAGTCTGGATCTGAAAATTACTGTCTGCCGTAGGCATCGGTTTTCTGTGGGTGGGTCTGCATAATTTTATTCTAAGTCTCCAGTTGCTTTAGTGATAAATGGTTTGTAAATGTACCGGCTTTGTTCTTGGGCGGATTATCGTGGTATTTTAATGGACCTATTACGTGTTTTACGAGGAGTTAATGGTTTCGTAACGCTTTACATGCTGAAAACTAGTTAAAAATAAGGAGAATAATCGGAACTTCACAAAAATGTAGACATCCAAGAGGCTTTGAAATATTAATTTAATACTGATTTCAGTGATTTTAACACAATTTGCACTCTTCGTTTTTTCATATTCGGTTATTCAATATTTCCATGCCTTTTATGACTATTATGTGAACAAAATAGTCGTAAAAGACAGAATAAATGTTTCTTTATGTAATTTGTTAGCAACCAAATGAACCATAGCGAAACATTTTCAATTAGACGTTTAAAAAATTGATTTTCCCTAAACCGATCGATAAAAAACACCACTTGACCTCGTAGTTATTTTGCATGTAGATTTTGATTTCTCTTTATCATCTTAAATATGTACTTTAGCATTTAAATCTTTCATTTTCCTCTTCCGGTTTTTAAAGAATTTCACTGTCTCATGAGATCGTCCCGGCTTTATTCGATGCTCCTTGAAGTAGTCGGATAGAATTTTTTGTACTGTATACATCTTTAACCACGTGACCGGTGCAACGAATCTATATATTATTCGACCTTCACTTGGTTTCCGGACTTCCGTTTTCCTTGCATCTTTTAAAAAGACCAGATAAGCGTTGAGACATGCACTAATCTCACAACGTTTCGCTAAGCGACTACAATAGTGTCTAGTACGAGAAGTGCTCCAGATACAAAGTTTGTTCCTGTCTGTTGCCACAGCAACTGAGTCCATTTTATGTAGGTGATTTTTGAAGCATTCTAACTTGTCACATTGGAGCACTTAGCTACAATTGGTCTTCCTAGTTTTAGCTAATGGTCGTCAAGATTCCTCCTTGCATGTATGTTTCGAGCAGCTCATGTTAACGTGTTTCCGATTGGATGTGAAAAGGCTATCCTCCCATATTTTATTTTGGGCTTTCCAGACACTTCTAGTAGTTGAATTTACGCCACACATGAGCAAGACAATGGTCCGGGATCAATCCCGAAGTGAAAGATCAGAGGGCAACACCTTGTAATTTTTTGAACCACGGTCAGATGTCAAAATACCTGAGATCCCACTCTCCAAACTTTCACACCACGCCAACGTTAGGACATTTGAGGTCATGACAGATTTAACGTGTCAGTTACATGACGGTCTTTGGTTGAATCGAGTCGAACTCGCAACGGTTCGGTCTGGATGCTAATTCCCAACTCTGCCAAATGGGCTACCTCGACCCTCCAGACTTTTCTAGTTGGTTGATTGGTTTAGGTCTTATGGTACAAGGTCCAGAAATGGACAAGATGCGCCACCAGACTTGTCTGAGTTAAGAGGATCTATAATCCGACTTGTTGGCAGTAGAGTTGAGTAGTTTTGAATTATTCTTTAAATTATTGAGTAGTTGAGTAGTTTTGAATTATTCTTTAAATTGTTTGATAAGTTGAAACGTAAACAAAGCGCTTCCACGTCTGGCGTCTTGAGGGCAGTTTCTGGTTGTAAGTTTATCGTTTGGTGCCGTAAGCGATAGCAGTGATAACGAGTTGGTGGGGCAAAAACTATCCACTGTGATCGCCGTTCTTGCTTTTCCGAAAAGGAGCCTTCTCCTTATCAGCTTTCATACCTTTTCAAAAGTTGAGTGATTCAAGGTCGACTGCTTTCTCGTCGGAGCCACACTATATGATTGCAAAGGTATGGCTTTTGAGGAAGACGAATGGTACTCTTTCACTCACCGTCCCGTCGCCAAACCTCTTCGCCAAAACTTCATCCAACTAATCCCCAATGTAAATGCACAGGCCCTGTTTCTATTCTACCTTTATCTAGACTTTGTGTTTGGGGAGTTCTCGATAGAACATTTCTAACTAGATTTTAAACTAGATGCAAGAAATATCTACTTTATGTAGTATAATGACTAAAATTGGCCTAGATCCTCGATGGTGGGAATGTAGAATACCTTTACAGTTCCGAAATTTCATTTTAGTTTTAACGTGTCCAAATTTCTACGCTTTTATGTTTATCATTTAAAGGGTAATATCTTTGTATATTAAATAACTATAAGATTAATTTTAAACTTTGTTAATCCATATCAATAATAAATAGAAAGCAACTGTCGCCAATGCGATTTTGATTTGATGTGTTCTTGAAACAGGGCTTAGGAAAGAGTAGTTGAGATGTGTACAACTCTCACTGGATAAATTCAGTTCTCTCTATTGAAGTGCATCACAAATTGTATCATACATCGTGGAGTTTGCGAGAACGTTAAATTTGAGTATTTTTGTTTACATTTAATCTTGGCATTTTCTATTCGAGGTTGTTCCGTAAATTATAGAGAACGTAACAAACAAGAAAATGAACACCCAAATAGTCATCTCAATGGGTAGGTAATTTTTTTAAATTAACGTCGCACTGGAGCAACACACCGGGCTATAGGCGACGGTCCGGCATCAAACCCGAAGGGAAAAATGAGGACAACACCACGTAATTTTGAACCACCGTCAGATGACGAGGTCACACCTGAGCTGGAATCCCCTCTAAAAACTTCCACACCACGCCCACGAGAGGACATTCGAGGCCACGACAGATTTAACGTGCACCAGCTCCCCTTGTAAACGACGGTCTTTGGTTGGATTCGAACTCGCATCCTCCAGTTGCTAACCCATTGGACCCGTTTGGGAGAGTACTCCCGGCCCGTCATCTCAATGTTATGGAACAGTTAACAAAAATCCCATTTATACACTACCTGACATTGAAAATGCAACACCCAGAAGGAGTGCGCAGAACTGGATGAAATTTACAGGGCAGACGCAGCTCACCGAGATATGTAAATGATGCAAACTGCGCAGCTGTCCCGCGCACGGCGAGTGAAAAACCAGGGAAGGAACCTGCAAAAGTGGTCAGTTTCGCGCCGCTCTGTTTGCCAGGTAAATCAAGTTGCAATTTGCTTTTTGTCTCAGAGAAAACGTCTAGTAGCGGAGAATGCCAGGACGCCGCCAATCAAGACAGTTCCAGCAAACAGACGACTTCACGAGGGGTATGGTGATTGGCCTCAGAAGGGCAGGTTGGTCCATACGTCAAATCTCAGCAGATACCCACCTATACGCGTCCACGGTGCACCGGTTGTGGCACAGATGGTTGGACCAAGGGAATGTGGCACGTTTGAGGGGTTCTGGTGCAGCCAGAGTAACGTCAGCACGCGTGGACCGACGCATCTGCCGGCAAGCATCGGCGGCCCCGCAAGCCACGTCTGTCGCCCTTTTGCAGCATGTGCAGGACACCCTTAATGCTCCCATATCGTCCAGGACCATTAGCCGCCGATTGATCGCTGGCAGCCTGTACTCATGGCTCCCGTTGAGACGACTACCATTGACCCAACAGTACAGACGTCTCCGTTTGCAATGGTGTGGGGATACAGCCACGTGGACGACGGAATGGCACAGGGTGGTGTTCTCAGACGAGTCACGCTTCTGTTTTAGCAATGACAGTCGCCGTGTACGAGTCTGGCGCCGACGTGGTGACAGGGCCAATCCGGCCGCATCTGTGGAACGCCATACCGCGAGACAACGCGGTATAATGATTTGGGGCACCATCGCCTACTATAGCAGGTCACTTCTGGTCCGTATTCAGGGCACTATGATGGCCCAACGATACGTGGATGACGTGCTGCAGCCGGTGACACTACCTTTCCTTCAGGGGATGCCCAATGCCATTTTCCAGCAGGATAACGCCAGGCCGCACACGGCATGCATCAGCCAACATGCCCTGCAAGGTACCCAGGTGCTTCCCTGGCCAGCTGTCTCCCCTGATCTCTCACCTATCGAACATTTATGGGACGTCATTGGACGTCGCTTGCATGCGTTGCCACCGGCACGTTCAGAAGACGAACTCTGGCAAATGGTTGACAGGGAATGGGCAGCCATCCCTCAGGACACCATCCGCACGTTCATTGCGTCTGTACCTAGACGTGTTGCTGCCTGTATCGCCGCTAGCGGTGGTCCTACAACCTACTGATCAGACGTTCTTGCTGCTCAGTGGCAAGGTGTATAATGTTGCAATAAAGATCATTTATTGCTCGTGCTGTCTCTCTGTTTGCCAAATTTCATCACTTTCTGCCAACTCCTTCTTGGTGTTGCATTTTCAATGTCAGATAGTGTATTTATAGGAGCTTTTGAGCTATTCAAAATGTTTTACCCAGATTCGGATAAAAATTTTTTCTTGTTTAAAAACCCATTTGCGTTCGTTTTTGCATAACGCAGTCACTTTGTCTCTAAATTTTAATTCTTATTTTAACACTTATTTAGATATGTATGCCTTTCAGATATTTTACATTTTTGTTATCTCGGTGTTTTTTCGCAAATCGGTGTTCCTTAAAAATGATACCCAACTATCTCAAACCATTCAATCTAGTTAGAAGGATTTTCTAAGTGTCATGTACTTCCATGCATTTTTAAATCTTACTAATATATTTCTTGTATCCACTCTCATTACTTTTGTACGAGGTCCAACACAATTATAACTAAGGTAATAGTCAACTATCAGACTAAACTAAAATCCAAGTTTTGACGATTGAAAGAAATAGTATCTTGTAATCCGACTTTGTGATATTTTCGCTAGTAATTGCAATTACGCTTTCTTGGCTGGTCTCAGAAATATAATACCATCTTTCTTCGAGATTTCCACTGAAGCGATTGTTAAGAAAAATTATATTTTAGAAAGCTACTGCATTTTATGGACTACTCTGGATCTTTTGTAATGCATAGCACTTTGCCCATACATATCAAAAATCGTAATTATTAAAATTTTAACACTGAATAACCAGGTATTCATTTATTTCTTTGCAAAACTATTCATACAAAAGAGTTCGCCATAATTTATGAAACATTATGGCGAAATTCACAAAAATGAGGGTTTTTACTATTCCCAATAAAATTGGATAGAAAGTACAATAAACTGAGGTAAAGCTTTAAATGAAATTTTTGAAGAAAATCTTGAATTGGTATAAGTATTACACCTCAAGGAAATTGACAATTCAAGATGACGATTTATTTTTTAAAGACAACAAAGGATTCTATTAAACTCGAACAAATGGAAATGAAAGCAAACGAGGAAATATAATTGTCACTCATTGTTATACTATATAGCATTGACGAAATTCTACGAAGTTCGAAGTAAAGTTTTTCGATATTTCAGCTTTTAATTTTTATGTACTTTTAAATTGTGACACTTTTGGCGAAGTTGAGATTGCTAATTCAAGAATGTCAAGCAGAAAAACTGTTACATGTTAAAAAGCATGGTTGTATTTTTAAATTATTATAAGTTATCTTTAAAATAATCTTAAAAATGTAAATATCAACATAACATTTTTTCAAGCTGCACTTATTTTAATTTTCATGAAATCATCCGTAAAATCTCGCCATAAAAATGCTTTCAAATATAAAATATGTATTAATAGAAAATATAAAAAGCTAATTTTCTTTCATAAAAGTTGAAATATCCACTTTTACTTCAATAAAAACCCAGCACGATTTTAGAGCACACAATTTTCACAAATGGGAGTTAATACTCTGCTGTTTATGAGCAGCTTGTTTATAACTTTCAGTGGGTGAATACGAAAAGAAATGACTGTCGTACAAGACCACTCATGAGAGCTTCTGCACAATAGAATAATTACGAATTAAAAGCAATTCACGATTCATGAAAAACCATGTTTTCCAAACGTTGAATGTATTAATAAATGACGCAGCGGACATTGTGATAACCTCTCGTGAGATCTACATTAATTAAGCAAGAATTCTGTATAGCTATATATGCGTAAAAGACCATTCTAATTCGACTTCTGACCCCAATTACCAAGCATTAAACTATGCATTTTGTTCTGTCTTTGCACTCATGAATCAAATGCAAAAAACAAATGCTTCGAGTTCATTTCTACTATATGCGTTAATAGAATTTATTAGGAAGGTAGTTTATTACCTTCGCACTGGAGCAACACAACGGGCCATTGACGAGGGTCCGGGATCAATCCCGAAGGGAACGATCAGAGGACAGCACCTTATAATTTTGAATCACGATCAAATGATGAGGTCACACCTGTGAGCTGACACCTCAATCTCCAAACTTCCACACCACACCACGCCAAAGTGAGGACACTTGAGGCCACGAAAGATTTAACGTGCACCAGTCCTCTTTATACACGACGGCCTTTGGTTGGATTCGAACTTGCAACCCTCCGGTTGCGTTGTCTCGTGTCGATTTTCTCGGCTAATGTAGCATTTTATCGACACATTTAAAAAAGTTGAAATGTTAAACTATTTTGATCCGATTATTTTTAAAACTATTTTGATCCGATTATTTTTAAAACTCATTTGAGCAAGATTTTTTATTTCTACCTGTAATATCAACCAATAAACGAAAAATTAATATATAATAAAAAACTGCTTAATCTAGAGCTTAATTAACATAACTTAATCACGTCAAATTAATTTCAAACTTTACGTGAATTTATCTGACTAGTCGTGACCTCAAATGTCCTCACGTTGGCGTGGTGTGGAAGTTTGGAGTGGGGTGCCAGCTCAGGTGTGACCTGTCATTTGACTGTGATTCAAAATTATGAGGTGCAGTCCTCTGATCGTTCCCTTCGGGATTGATTCCGGACATCGTGATTACGTTACTAATCAAATGACAGAATAAACGTAAATAAAAAGTTTGTATATTGCCAAATTATTGGTTGGTATGTTGACTTTGTGCTTACAAGGTACTAAATGTTGTTATTTAGAATTGAAAACAATTAAAAAGGTGATCATGTTACATTGTCATATTATATTGCAATGTATGTTGATCATATTGCTTTAGAAAATATTTTATTACAATGTAACAAAATACTTGCTAATGCAATTTACTCTTAAAAAATATGTACTAAATTTTCAAGAAAAATGACATCTCACAAAAATATTTTTACAGAAGAGCCAAAAGTTGCCAGATCTTTAGGTATATTTTACTCCAAATTCGAATTTAGCGGAACTTTTTTTCAAATCTAATAAAAACGTTTATCATATTTTCTAATTTGAATTTCTTCGTTTGTACGAATTTAATAGAATCGGTTAACAGAAAATATACTGTATTTTGAGTTGTTTATCCAGAAGGTACTCAAAAGCGAGTTTAATATTACTACTTAAAAATAACATCGAAGTTACTAAACTACTTGAAAATGACATTGGAGTTTAAGGAACATTGTTTGCATTATTCCAATACTTAATTCAGTAAGATGCGATAAAAAAACGATAACATGCTGCCATCACAATGCACTAAAACATCTCAAGAAACCACAACAGATAAAATTCTGTGATGGAATGAAATGAAATGAAAACGAACACCAGGTGGATAAAACAAAAGCATTGTTTCCTCTCAAGATGTACGATTGATTCAAACTACCTCTTACCACCACAGCATAAAAAATTGGTTGGTTAGTTGGGTTTTATTGCGCAAGGTTGATATTTGACCAAGCTTCACCAAGTACAAGACTCACAACGTTAAAAGTAATCATACAAAGAATTTTATCTAACATATTGAACCTTACCTCTGCAAAGGTCTCTAACTCGGTTGGGCAGACAGATTTGGATGTTATCAGCGGGTCTTTCACAATCACGACTGCAGTATCGGCGGCATTTACGACGGTGGTGAAATTGTCCGCGGTCAGTTGGCAGACCCTTTTCACACCATCGTGCTTTGGGGTCTGCAGAAAGGGCAACAAGGACCCCTGTACCACACACGCGGTCAAGACGAAACCTGCAACAACTCGGAACATCTTGGCATTCATCCCACTTGTTTGAGTGAAAAGGTATAAATTCTTAACAATCCACTCGAATCGTCAGTTGTCAAATATGCACACGAACTTGAAGATAAGACTAACGGATTTGTTAACAGTGTTATCGCGATCACGTTATACTCGCTTCCCACGTGTGTACACAACCTTTGGCTTCAAGAACCCAATCACTTACGTGATAACTGTGCCATTGTTCTCTACTTTCGAAAGCTTGCTTTTTCTTCCGTCTGGAGAAGAAAGGAAACTAAGTAGGAAGTGCGTCATGGAACGACGTTTTTCTCTTTTTATTATCGTTCTGAAATTTGAATGCGGTAAATGCATATGCAGTCGCGAGGCTTCCGGATAGCTGTCTGACATTCAGTTGCTCTTCCACCTCGCCTCGAACGTTTTGGAACAATAGATTTGAACATTCGATTCCCCGATTTATCGTATTTCTCGACGCAGCAATTACGTTAGTGTTTCTATTTTTGAACATAGATCAGACTTGTTTCATCACTGCGGTTACATTTTTATCGGGCAGAGCAAGTGCAGTCTCACCGAAAAGAAACCGCGTGAAGATAAGGCAAAATGTATCACAATGAAAATGGTTGCAATTAAAATATGCGTTCTTCTATTTATTATGGTACTTCGGAACTTATACTTCCTGGTTGTGTTCTTTGAACTGTTTTTGTGATGTCTTCTCGAATAGTGGGTTTGATTTCTGTTAATACCCTGGGTGTATTTTCCCCTTCTGTGTCTGTAAAACTGTGTATGTGTACATCCAATAACTTAACGGAATAAACATTGATAGGCCACATCTAGTCTGGCACCACAAGGAACAACAATGTCGAATGGATGTTCCTCTTACGGCATCCGACTCAGTGAGGAATTTGCCTTCTGCACTACACCTGCAAGCTTAAGTGGCGCTGGTTCGATTCCTTCCTGGGTGTATTTCTTCTGTGTCAGTAGAACTTTCTCTGTGTGTGTCCATTGCTTGATGGTGCCGCTGTAGCCCGGTTGGAAGAGTAACGAACTAGCAACCAACCAAAGACCGTCGTGTACAAAGGGGGCTGGTGCACGATAAATCTATCGTGGCCTCAAATGTCCTCGTGGTGTGGAAGTTTGGAGAGTGGGATGCCAGCTCAGGCGACCTTGTCATCTGACCATGGTTCAAAGTTACGTGTTCGGGATTTATCCCTGACCGACGTCGATACCCCTTTGTGTTGCTGCAGTGCGAAGTTAATTGAATACCTACCTACCATTACTTGATGTTTGTCTTGTGTTTGGTAAAGATTGGTCAAATATGACCCTTGCGTCACAAAACCAAACCCAACCAACATCTTAGACTGCATATTACTGCAATTGGTAACAAAATTAAAAATATGTATCAATGGGAAACCTTACGCATGTTCTCGAAAAAATGACAACTCGAAAAGAACATTTTATCTTTTCAAATTAACAAATGGTTATTAAACTCGAACGAACCATCTTTTGACTATTCTGTAGAATTTAGTCCTTAGAGCACTTTCACCAGGATACAGTAACATTCAGATTATTGTTATATTTTATACAATTACCTGATAGCAAAACATTCTGAATAATAAAGGATTTTGGTCGGGGAGGAAATCAAACTATATTTTTATTCCATGGTATTTGTTGTTTCAATAGTGCATGTGGTATAAAATTTTAAATATTTTTCTGACTTACATCTTATAACATACGAGGCGATTCAAAGTGATTTTGCGCTATTTTGCTATTGGCGGAATACAAACGCAGGGAAGATACAAAGATGAAGAATTTAAAACACACCTTTGGATTTATAATTAAACACTGGTAAACTTCGTAAAAAGTAGCAAATTGACAGCTTTCTTCGCAAGATGAAATTCATTAGCCAACTTCTCAACTTCATTTGTAGAGAACCCAGCATTGTTTGGTTTCTGAAACTTTAATATTAGATATTCGAAACTTATTTTTCAGTTTGGTTCTCTTCAAGAAAAGAACGCTTTTCGGTAAACCACAGACAAATCACGAGAGGTATATAGAATGTACAATTGCAAAGTTAAAAAATTTTGCATGATCATAAAAAACCTGAATTGATTTCCATCAAAACATTACGAAGGTTCTTATTCATATTTTTTTTCAAATATTTCACGATTAGTATTGCATATTAAAAATTAACTCATCAAAGAAGCATTACGTAGATTGTGTTGGATTCAATAGTTGTAGCATAATAAAAATCTTCAATGTGATTGGAAGATTGATTATTTTGGTTGGTTATTGTTACAAGGGGAAGACGTCTGGAAGCAAATTTCACATCAGGTTCTCCAAATTTTCCGGACCAAATGACTAAACTTGGTACTGGTATAGACGGATTCGAAATTTGGCATCAAGATTTGATATTTTCATTGGACATTATGAGGTTTGAGCATAATTTGACACGAAGGTGGTCCCTTATGAAAATTGAAGACGCTAATCCCTATTAAATGGTACCCTTGAATTTTCTCTATGAACGCTGTACGAATAAAGAGGGTCAGATCGATTTCTTCCGCAGCTGTATATTTTTTCCCAATGCCTAACCTTCCAAGCATTAATTGGTGAGAACATGACACACTCTGCGCTACTCCCTCGAAACACCGTACTGTCACTTTGCATCCACTCTGAACTGTGGGGAGACATGCTTTCCTGGAGGATTTTGGGGAGCTGGCCCGCATTTACGTGTCATCTTGAAGAAACCAGGAAACTTCAAGCAGATGAGCCATAGGCGTGAAACGTAAATAGACTGAGCATTGCTATTGAGTGTAACTTCCAAAAGTTGATAGTGGCCTTGGTAGCCGGTTGAAAGATTAGAAACCGGAGGGTTGCGAGTTCGAATCCAACCAAAGACCGTCGTGTGCAAGGGGGGTGCACGTTAAATCTGTCATGACCTCAAATATCCTCACGTTGGCGTGGTGTGGAAGTTTGGAGAGTGGGGTGACAGCTCAGGTGTGACCTCATCATCTGACCGTGGATCAAAATTACGTGGTGTTGTCCTCGGATCTTTCCCTTCGTGTTTGATCCAGGACCTTCGTCAATAGCCCGTTGTGTTGTTCCAATGCGACGTTAATTAAAATACCTACCAATCAAAAGTGTGATTAACATGTCGACTAGTCGTCACGTGACTGCTTTATGAATGGGTGTTTGCCTTCTCCCTTTCCTTGGATGTATCAGATGTTTCCTCCCGGCAGACGACAGAAGTCTAAGAGTCACGTTACTACTAGTTTTGGTCCCGTTAAAAAGGTTAATATTGCTCACTCTACTTTTATATTTCCTCTATGAGCCATTGGCCAAATATGGCCCTTGCGCCATAAGTCCAACAAACTAACCAATCATTCTCTATGAGCTAAACCGGCTTCGGCATACACGGAATTTCAACTCGTAATCAAGCAATTTCAGTCTTCCAGCCACTCGGTCATTGTGAGATGTAGCTGAACATTAATAGGACGTATTTCTTGCGTCGGACGCATGCACACAAATTGAGTGAAGTGTTTGACTCCACCTTATTTCTATCCTTCAAAGGTTAAAGATTGACGACTCATTTTAGAGCCAGATATGAAGCTGAAAGAGATTGATCGAACAAAATTCTTACTTACGAAACTTCTACCTGCAGTCTGGTAGTTGAGACAACTAGATTCATATGTGACCAAATGATTCTGAATCCCAGGAGAAAGAATAAATGCTTTATTTTGGGAATAAATTTAAAATATTGACACGAATGTGTGTGTGCTCATGTATAAATTGGCAAACATGCTTCCATCAACAAGCTTTATGAGAGTGAAATGTCATTACTGGTTATTTAATAAGGAATATATATAAAAATGTATAGATTTGCATTCGAATTGCCGTTTTATCTGGAGTCTCAAATTTGGAATATGTTGGCTTTAGATCATATCAACCAATCTTACCTTCTTGAGAGTTGAAGAGGTAGTTCCAATGGAATCGCAGAAAGTAAACAAAAAAGAAACGTGCGCAAGTATTCGCAGCATTTTATAACGGGCAAGTATACAGGCAGTTGGCCAAGGATAGGTATTTTAATTAACGTCACACTGGAGCAACACATTCCGCCAGGGGAGACCCCGCGCCTATCCTTGTGAGGATTTACCGGTTTAGTAGTCTCCCTTGGGAGTTTATTAGTTTTTTTTTTATTCCAGAGTCACTGTTTGGTTTTCTTGACGGTCAGCTGGTGGTCATACGGTAACTAAATTTATGTCGTTTCTATGAAATCCTGGCCTCGGGATTGCAGGATATCTATGATTTTACAAATGTTTTCTCTGCGTTTCCTATGCTTTAGTGCTAGGTTTAACCATCCTGAGGTGGGTCTTGGTGATGGGCATCGCAGGTGGAGTGAGCTTGTGAGGGGACATTCCAAGGCATAATGCATTGGAGTTCCCTCTATACCACAGGAGCATTGGTTGGTCTGGGATAAACCGAATCTGTGGAGATAGCTAGGGAATGGGCCATGGCCCGTTATAAACTGCAAGAGACGTCTATCTTTGATGCGGGTATCCATGGAGACATTTGGGAAGAGATCGTATGTTGAGCGGCCTGTGTCGTCTGTGTTCCATTCTAGCTGCCACTGTTGAAGAATATGGTCTCTAGTGAGACTCTTGAAGTGTGAGGCTGGAAGGGCTATTTGTTTGTCCTCTGGAGCATCTTTGTTTGTTGCCGCTTCCCTGGCAAGACTGTCGGCTTTTTCGTTACCCTCGTGAGCCTTGATCCAACGTAGTTCTAATGCTGGCTTCTTGTGGAGGAGGTTCTGGATTTGTTTGATGAGGGGATTTCTGGATGTTGGGTTACGGAGAGCTTTTAAAACTGATTGGCTGTCTGAAAAGATTGTTGCTTTTTCAGGAGCCAATCCAACTGCTTCTCTGATTGCAACCGACTCCGCTTGGAACACACTGTTGTTAATTTGTAACCTAGTTGACCAGGTTTTTGTTAATGCTCCTTCTTCATAGAGGCAATAAGCTGATCCCACGCCCGACTCCGTCTTGGAGCCATCTGTGTAGATGGAAATGGGGGATGGGATGTATAGAGTGTCAATGGAGATTTTTGCTTCTTTGCTTTGTATAGATGGATGGGAGAACCATCTTGCTGTCTTCGTTTCAAAATCTTGTGAATTAAATGTTTCAGAGTTCATCTGAACTGGTTTATGAAGACGAAGGAGTTCTGTTGTTTTTGCTTCATGTGAAAGGAGGACATGTAGAGGTGGGACTCCAATAGTGATACAGAGAGCTGATGTTGGGGTAGTTGAATAGGCTGAAGAGATGAAAAGCAGGAAGAGCCTTTGGATGGATTTGAGTTTCCTTATGTTACGACAAGTGAGATTTCTCGCCCATATTGAGGCTCCGTAGGCTATTGATCTCTCAGCTACTGTTTTATATAGTATTTTCCTCTGTGTGTGATTAAAACCCCAGTTGCGGCCTGCGATTCTTCGGAAACTCTGGAGGCTAATTGTCGCTTTTGCTTTAATATTATTCAGATGGGCATTAAAGTTTAGTTTTGGATCTATCGTCACTCCTAGGTATTTTAATTGATCTGTGTATCTAATGGAAGTAGTACCTAGGGCTACTTTTGGTTTGGCTGCTAGTTTCTTGGGCTTATCTAGAAGTAGAGCTTTGGATTTTTTATGTGAAATTTCCAGGCCCATTTCCTCACACCATGATAAGACTTGGTCTAGGGCTATCTTGGAGTGTGTTTTAAGGATCTCTCTGGTTCTTCCAGCAACCACTAAAATCATGTCATCAGCAAAGGCTTGGATGTGTACTCCAGGAGGCCAGGGCTTACTCAAGAGATCATCGGCCACCAGGTTCCATAGGATGGGTCCACTACAGGATCCTTGTGGGCAACCCCTGGTCTGGTCGACTTGCGCTATAGCTGTTCCTGTTGTTATGCAAACCGTTCTCTCCGAGAGGAAGCTGGAGAAAAGTTTGAAGAGCTTTGTTGGACAATTTATTGTTTTTAGGCGTTTTAGGATACAGTCCCACCTGAGAGAATCAAATGCTTTTGAAATGTCTAGAGATATCAGGAGAGAGTAATTGTTGTTACTGATGTTTGTGTGGATTGTTTCTAAAAGGTTGCGCAAGGCGTGTTCTGTTGATGAATTTTCACGGAAGCCAAACTGTAGTGGATGCATGTGGCCATGCGTTTGAATATGGAATAGCAATCTGTTAACCATTATTTTTTCCAGCCATTTTGAAATGGCTGGAAGAAGAGTGATAGGTCTGTATGATGAAGTTTCAAAAATATTTCCTCCTTCTTTCAGGAACAACAAGATGAGACCTTTTTTGAGTGATGCTGGGAAGACTCCAAGTTTAAGACATTTGTTAAAAAATGTGTGGAATAATTTGGGGAAATTGTTATTTAGGTTTTCAAGGATTACTGTGTCTATTCCGTCAAACCCAGGAGCTTTGCCTTTTGGGAGATTGTGTATGACAAGCGCTATTTCTTCTTTTGTGATTGCTGGCTCCAGGATGGTGCTTATATAGTTGGAATTTTGGGGTTGGTAATTTGTGTCCGGATAAATTTCCTTTAAAATTTTAGTCAGTATTTCTTCCTCTGTGCCTAATTGTCCTGAGTTTGAAGTAAGAGCTGAGGGAATCTTGGTTTTTCTCTGTGTAATTTTGTAGGGTGTACTGAAGGACGACGTAGCTTCAGTGCAGAATTTTCTCCAGGACGCTAATTTTTGTTTCCTTACTGCTGTGATGAATTAATCCGAACTTTTGTTGGACATTAAAAAATAACATTTATTTTAACACAGACAAAACAATGGGTTTACAATGGACGCGCGAAACAAAAATGCTTATTTTCATATTAAAATTTACGAATTGCTACGAAGACGTTTCATCTAGACGGAGACCGTGAGCTAACTGTTTCTCATTCTCCTCACATGCGCAAGCGCAGTATTGAAGGACTTTTTAACAGGAAACTTCCGGGTCTGCAACCGGCCATCCTAGACTCTTAGGCGCTAAGATGTCACACTGCTTTCATATATAGTGCACGTTCTTTTCTGAAGATTATTTGCATGGCTTGTTTTACCGTTACGTCCTGCTCTCTTTGCCATCTTCTTCTGAGGGCTGTAATTTTTTTCTTACTGATCTCCAATTCCTGGGTCCACCAGATTGCTTCCTTTGATATCTTATGAGATTTCTGCTTGTATGATTTGATACTACAGTCTTGGATGGTTGTAATTAGCGTATCTGTTGCCATTTCCAATTCCTGCTTATTGTTTGCTGCATTTAAGGCGTTTTCTATGTAGCTAAGATAAGGAGTGAAGTGTTTGATTATCTTGTTGTGATTTGCATGTTTTGTTTTGAAACTTTTAAAGCAAAGTTGGTTAGTATTGGCTAATAGTTGGACGAGAATCGGGCGGTGATCGCTATGGCTTTCGTCTTCTAAGATGGTCCTGTTCAGTTGCGATAGTTGTAGAGAAGTGCTGGCGAATGTCAGATCAGGCCAGCCTCTTGTACCATGAGCCTCGAAAGACGGGGGATCATCAGGCTGATTTAGAAGGTTTATGGGGTTGGAAGCCAAGAAATCTAATACTTCTCTACCTCTAGGATCTTCATTATTATAGCCCCATGTCTGGCTATGCGCATTCCAATCTGCACAGATTAAGACATCTTCCGTAGAGGCACGTAGTATGTTTGTGACTGAGTTCAAACATGCTGTTGCTTCACCACTTGGTGAGATATACTGGAGCAACACAACGGGCTATTGACGATGGTCCGGGATCAAACCCGATGGGAAAAATCCGAGGACAACAGCACGTAATTTTGAACCACATTCAGATGACTAGGTCACACTTGAGCTGGCACCCCTCTCCAAACTTCCACAACACGCCAACGTGAGGACATTTGAGGCCATGACAGATTTAACGTACACCAGCCCCCTTTGTACACCACGGTCTTTGGTTGGATTCGAACTCGCAACCCTTTGGTTGTTAATCCACGGCTCTAGTTGGCCAAGGGATTCACTTTGCAAGGGTCCCGTGATAAATTTATTACCACGTAATTAATACTGATTAACGTTTTAAACCAAGCGTTCCCATTGGCCCTAAACAATTCAATTACGTTTCATGAAATGTCTGTTTTTAAATTTTATAGTGTTTAAAAGTTTCGTTGCCAATCAACTCATGCTGATCAACATTATGTTCACAATCGAATCGCCGCAGTAGCTGAGTGGTTAGATCTTAAGCGCTTCTATATGTCGATATAAGTCTGGCTACCTAGTTTTTCAAGTCGACACATCAATGCGATCAAGTAAACTTCTCCTAGGCCCTCCAGCAAAGCATTTGGATGGCACATATTTCGGAAGCATTTAATCGATATTGAAGTTCTCCGGCATGCGTAACCAAGCGCAAAAGATTAGATTCATGCCAAACTGGGTACATTAATCTAGAAAAAAGGGGCTTGTAAGGTGCTTTTGGTGTAAATATTAAGAACAGCTACCGGAATGTGTTGTTATTAGTTGAGTAATTCCCATCACAAAATTTTGTTTAGGCATTGATGTTACTAAATGTTTAGCCATTGATGTGTCAAAAAGTGTAATTTTTTTACCTTTCCCATATTTGTTCCGGTAAACTAATGAGGAGATCCTATCATGGATAATCTTTTCCTCGAAATGTAAGTGCTAGGAAAACAAGAACAAAGAAACAAGAGGAAACAGGAGATTAAATAATTAGGGATTAGAGATGTTATGAAAACTTAAAAAATATTCCACCAATAAACAACAGAAAAGATTTAATAAGTCAAGAAAAAGGTTCTTCAAGTTGACACATCAATGCGAGCAAGCTTCTCCAAGACCTCCAAGAAGACATTTGGTTCTCGTATGTTTCGGAAATGTTTAATCTAGTTCAAATATCTCCGGGCACAATTAACCAAGCGGCACTAATAAGATTCGATTGGTGCCAAATCGGGGGCATTAATCTGGGATAAAGGGTTTGGTAAGGGTACTTTCTGGATAAATCTTAATTAAGAAGAGCTATCGGTGTGTGTTTGTTGGTATTGGTTGATTAATCCACATTTGCATCCTATTTTTTGGTTTAAATATTGATTTTACTCTGAAAACATAATTTTTTTTACCTTTTCTATTTTTATTCCTGTAAATCAATAAGTAGTAAGTCCTTTCACTGATATGTATTCCCTGGAACTGTTAGTGCCACGAAAGCAAGAACAAAGAAACACGAGATAAAAGAATTGGATTAGAGATGTTATGAAAACAAATAAAATGCTCTAATGATTAACACAAGAAATAGGTTTTAATTTCCGTCAGATATTAAATTGTTGAGAGAAAGTAACGATACGGAAAAGATATTAGTTAAAAACTGTCTTATTAATTTATTATGTATCATTAATTTATTATACAATAATTATTAATATAATCTTAGTAAACTGCTGAGAGTTTGACAAATTTGTTAGTGTGTTTCACTAGTTATAGGACATGAATCGACACTTACTCGTCGATATATAGTGTTCCTGTATCACATTTTTAAGTACCAGTATCTTGTCTCATTTATTAGCTAGAGTAAATTCTTTCGAATCTTTATTCTCTAACAATAACAATGCAAACTAAAATAATCAAAAATTTGCCATCAAACTATCGAAAACTATTCACTTTCTATAAATGTTTACACTTATTAAATGTCGTAAATAGCGTTACACTATTCCATAGTGTAACAGTATTTACAATAATTTCTTTGTTAAACTATTCCATTAGAGTAACAAATATTTTTTTAAAGACTCCATGGTATACTTAACGATCATTCATCAGGAGAAAAATTGATGACTCAGATTTCTCGTTTGAAGATTTAAAAAAGAAGTTATGACAAAGGAAAAAAGTGTTTTTGTCTTGAGAAGCCTACAGCTTTCCTTTCCCCGTTTCTAGAGAAATGAAAAACAATACTTGTTTCTGAAGTTTTGTACTAAGAAACAGATCACGTGGAACGGAAGACTTGAAAGGAATGTAACAATTATTTATCTTTTTGAATGCTTTTAGTACGCTCAAGTTCAAATGTCTCCAAAATTTTCGAAAACCGAGATAAGTGTTTAAGACAATATTGCTCCTCATCACAGTAAGAGGAGTGTAAGATCAGAACGAGAGTACTAACGTTTATATATATTTCCACGTAAACAAAGTCTGAAAGGGGAACATGACGGGCAATTGATAACTCAAACACGAAAGTTAAATATATCCCAAACATCTTACAAAAAGCATCTTCGGGAGCAGGGAGAAGTGAAAAAAGAAAAAAATCACGTACACAGAAATGAGGTAGGAAACACACACGTACAAAAATAAAACATGGCCCCTTTTATTTGTTCAACACTCGCAGAATTTTTCTTCTCCCCGGCCGACACTCGGTACGAGATAGCCCTTCTCTTCTTAACTGCAACCGTAGCCGAGATGAATAACGCTTCTGATTTCCCCCGGGTCGAACTAGTTCCGGGCAATAGTTTCGTTGTGACAACACTTTGGGTTTGGACGCGTATTAGTCCTGTCGGATTGTATTTCGGCCGGCGAAGAGAGATGGCGCTGCGATCGGAGTCCCGAAACAATGGAAAATCTCTTTTGAGGAATGGGCCCTTTGTTTGGAAACGGATGACTGTGGAGTTTAAATTACGGAAAACATCCTCTGGAGATAGAAACTAAGATCTTAAGTTTTCCTTCATCTTGGAGTGGTGTGAGTGAAATATAATTATGGCTGTTTGCTCGGTATGAGAGATATTGGAAAAAATGATTCTCTGTCTGGGGATTGCTATATTGGTGATTTTTAGTTACAAATATGTCGTAGTTCGTATGGACTCAATTTATAAACCTGTTATTATAAAGTTATCTGAAGTAGTTTTCTTCCCGCTGGATTTGAGGTTCATTTAAATTGATGTTTGACGAATAGAAAGTTGAGAGAATGGGCTTAGAGAAATTAGGAAATGATTTTGTTTTTATGAATAACAGACAGGAATTCATTAAGGGAAAGAGCGGAAGCATGTAAAGGAATGATAAATGTAATGGATAGCATATCAAAAAGGGAGAAGAATAATTAAAAGATATAAATGAAAATGAACAACTATGTACTGAGAGGAAAGAGATATATTGAGTGGAGTAATAGAGAATAGGGGAGAGTGAGCAAAGAGAGAAGAGGAGATAATTATAATATTAAATTGCTTAATAGAATGAAAAGATAGTAAAAAGTTAGAGAGAAAAAGGTCATTATATATCGAGAATACTTTAATGATAAATTTATTAAGTGGAGCGTTGAAATGATTGGGAAACTTAGATAGTGTCGAGGTATTGAGACAGTAAACTAGAGTATAAACGATGAGAAGGGAAATGAGATTTAAAATGAGTAAGAAGATTAGAGAAGTCAGACAGGAATTAGTAAGAGAGTGTAAAGTATATAATTTAAAAAATAGAGTACTGAAATATAAGAGAAAATTGGCGAGCAAGTGTTTACAGTGAATGGTGGGTACTTAGTTGAATTTACGTCGCACTGGAACAACACAACAGGTGACGGTCCGGGATCAATCTCGAAGGAAAAGATCCGAGGACAATATCTCGTCATTTTGAATCACGGTCCGATGGCAAAATCAACACCTGAGCTGGCACCCTACTATCCAAACTTCCACACCACGCCAAAGTAAGGACATTTGAGGCCACGACAGATTTAACGTGCCTCTCCCCCACGAACACGACGGATTTTTGGTTGGATCGAGTGTCGAACTCGCAATCCTCCGTAACAGTGAATGGAAAGAAAATAAGTGTGAACTAAAAGAGATGGATTCAGAGTGAAAGATCCTTTGTGTAGAGAGTGAGCACGATTGAAGAATAGAAATAAGTGGGGAAATAGGTGATAAAATGGAGGATATACGAGAAGGCAGATATAGTTCAGAGTTGAGAGAAGATATTTAAAAAGAAGAATTAGACAAAATTCAACTGGATATCAATCAGAGGTACAAAAACAATGGATTGAGAATAGAATAAAATTCAGAAAGAAAACAATCTAACCAACAATTAAAATTACTCATAATTAAAATTGGAATTTAGGGAATAATTGTTATGGTAATGGTAATTAATTAACATCACACTAGAGCAACACAACGGGCTATTGACGACGGTCCGGGATCAATCCCGAAGGGAACAACACCACGTAATTTTGAACCACGGTCAGATGACGAGGCAACACCTGAGCTGGCACCCGACTCTCCAAACTTCCACACCACGCCAACATGAGGAAATTTGAGGCCACGACAGATAACGTGCACCAGCCCCCTTTGTACACGACGGTCTTTCGGTTGGATTCGAACTCGCAACCCTCCGGTTGCTAGTCCGTTACTCTTCCAACAGGGCCACCGCTGCCCATAATTGATATGGAATGAACATAACAAGTGAAAACAATAGAGTTAGGACTAAAGAGGTATTGGAAATGTAAAATAGAGATTGTGAATTTTTAAAGTGAAAATTATAGATTTGCTGTACTACCCGTCTTCAAACGATAGTTTTCAAGTCTCTATATCCCCACAGTTTCATTAAGTCGGCAAACACCCTTTTGAGCTCGGTTCGTGACAGCGTTTGATGTTTTGTGTTGATTGGCCCCTTGTGCTATTTTCTGTTAAATTTTATTTCTTACAATTTTAAGTGATCAACGTAAGGAGCTGAAAATGGTTGCGTTAACCTAGAAATTCCAGATAGAATAAACTGGAAATTTCATGAAGCCAAAGCTCAGCGTTAAACGGCTTTTCCCGCTTCACTCGAATAGATTTTCTGCTTTATATATTAGATAAATACTGAAGGGTTAGTTCAATGAAAGAGAGTAAGGAGGAATTAGGAGAGTAACTATAAGTGGATTAATATGTGCGTTGAATTGGAAAGAAACTGAGAAGATAAACACAAAAAATAGAGATTAAATAGAAGAAAGTCGGAAAATCAAAGAGATAATGAAACGTGAGAGAAAAAAATATACTTGAGTAACGTAATAGTAGCTCCGAACTACTATAAGCATAACTATGAAAATATTAGTCAGAAAAGGGAATATGGTATACCTCTAAAGTAATATATTCTTTATCTTTGTCTTCAGGGTCACACTTCCTTTAGGTGTGTACAGGCATCACGAACCCGAGGTACTCAACTAATCCTTTCTTTCCCATGGAGTTTATTGTCTTAACGGGATTGCGTTTCCGGGGTACCCAAGCGATCCAGCTTCATCCACACTACTCTGTTTCCAATACATCTTTTTTTCCTTTTATGACATTTTCACTTGGCGTTGTTTTGTGTTTGGCCCAGTTTGGCCAAATATGGTCCTTGCTCCCCAAACTCCCAAACAACCAACCTTTTATCTTATGCGAATTTATTATTTCCATTTGAATGCAAAGCAAAAGATTGAAGATGAATCTAATTACAAGTTTTTGAAGGAATATATAATATCGTTCTTTTTTTAGTCAGACGAATTTTAGAGAGAACTGTAGGTATATGAGACATTGTCAAAGTGAGTTTCACACAGAACTTGAGTACAATATTGTGAATAATTTTAAGTTCACTCTTACCTGATGAATTAAGTTTTAAATTCACCTAGAATATAAGTTTGATCTTTAAGCTCTACAGAGAACACAAAATGTTTCAATATCTACTGTGAATGTTGCATGAAGTACGTAAATATACAATGAAGCGGTTGATGAAACTAAACTTATCGTGGAAATGGGATCCTTAAAAGCTTCATGCTTTGCTCCCAGACTATTTATTTACCTGAGACACCATAGTTGATTGGCTGGTCGCTGTTGATAATGATGTTTCAGAGGGTTTCCTGAGTAAATATTCGATAGTTTTGAAACTTATTTTGTGGTGTTTTCAAATCTAACGTCTGAATCCTAAGGCATCCGTCATCTCATTAAATACACAAGTGCGCTATAGAGTAGAGGACAAAAATTTTCCGAGAACAATCAAAATGGACTAAGTGAAGCGGTATGGTAAAAGATCGTGTTAATAAATACAATACGTTGTTTGCTTTCACTGTAAGGAAGGGTTGGTTGGGTTAAATTTTATGGTTCAAGGGACATATATTTGGTCAAGCTACGCCAAGCAATGTGAATTAAATGGACATCCAAACAAGGAAAAGTTTTACGGACGCAGAAGAGAGAAATGCACCCAAGGAGGTATTGAACTTGACAGTAATCGAACTGCGTTGCCTACAGGTTGCTAAACAGTGAGAAAACCCACTGAGCCACTATGACTCCAGGATTGATAAGGTACACCCAGCTTTAAAATTTTGAGCTTTGTGAGTAAATATTCAATCGACATCTGTCGTTTGCCATTTTATGTTCTTGAAAAATAGCCGTGGCGATCATATAAACACCCCAAGACAGGTAGACTTCTGAGCATAGACACCTCAAGGTCAGCAGACTTTTGAGCATAGAAACCCTAACGTCAGTAGACTTTTGAAAATAGTCACCCCAAGGTCAGTAGACTTTTGAGTATAGGCACCCCAAGGTCAGCAGAATTTTGAGCATAGGCATCCTAACGTCTGTAGACTTTTGAGCATATGCACTCCAAGGTCAGTAGACTTTTGAGCATAGTCACCCTAACGTCAGAAGACTTTTGAATATAGTCACTCCAAGGGCAGTAGATTTTTTGAGCATAGGCACGCCATGGTCAATATGGACTTTTGAGCATATACACCCCATAGTTCGTAGATTTTTGAACGTAGGTAAGCCTGCATTCGGATCTTCCGTTTCAACGAACGCATCAGTTGCAATTATTTCCTTTTGAAGTCTATAAAATGGTGCTATTGGTAAGCAGTTTGATTGTATTTTGAACTATTGAATTTTCCCCACATTCTAATTTGTGAATCTCCAAATCTTCAATTCAATTTCCTCCATATTTTTCTAAAGGAGCCTTTAAAACACTTTTAACAAGCCTCTTTAACATAAAAAATTTCGATTTTTGGTCTGTACATAATATCAACTCCATATGGGGCCCAGTGAAGAACCGATTAAAAGTTTTGTTCAAAGTTTAAGCGGGATCGGAGTTGGTAATAAAGGCGAAATCATTCAAAATCATTGACATACTATATTCCATTAAAGTTTAAAAGGATTCTGTTGTGATTCTCTTTTTTCTTTGGTGATTATGAAACAAGGATACAAGCCCAAATGCTTCTCATTTCACATTTTCCATAAAGTTTTACCGAAGTTCTCTAAAAAGCAGCTCATTTTTCATGATTTACACAAATGAAAATCATTTTGTTTTATGAATAGAAATTATAATCCTTCCACACAGCACCAACCATTCATCCAAATTACACCCAAGAAGTATTTTGTCCAAACAGCATGAAAAAGTTTTTGAAGAATTTAAGATGCAAGAAATGTTATTAAAGGCTCCAAAGTAGATTTTTTTCAGCGCCATTAACTCTTTGTGTCCGCTTTATCGAAATTTATGACATAAAAAATCTTGGGTGGCATGAATCGACTTATATTCCGGTCAACTTCTGCAAATTCTAGCGTAGAAGTAAGAGAAAAATCACGATAAATGAGCACCGTAAATTAGGATTCTTAGCGTATTAGTTGCAGCTGGTGCGAGCACTTTTACTACATAATCTCAATTTATGACCCGCATTATAAATGTTTACGATGCAACAAATTTATTTTAGTTAAGCTTCCGGCTTACAACGTATATTGTGGCGCCATCTATTGAATAAATACAGATTTATTGTATGAAATAAATAAAGTTCCGTTGTGTTCTTAATTGGAAAATACTGAAAATTAGTCGTTTTAACGTTGTATTGGAAGATGGAAACTGGAGATTTGGAGGAAAATGAACAGCTAAGTTATTATTACCGCTTTCAACAATATTTTAAGTGTACAAATTGGTTTAAATGTAGTTAAAAGTTGCCTCCAAAAGTAAAATATTAAATTCTTATACTAATATTATTCTTTCTCGCAGCTGAGATTACGCTTTTTTTACAAATAAACTCAGATATTATAGTGAGTGATCATCTTATTAGACACATTTATAAATTAACAATTTTACTTTTCAATCAGTTGTTACAAAGAAAACCAGGTTACATTGATTTTTTATTTTTATGACTTGTGTTAAAATTGTTTAAATAAATAATTGGTAACAATATCATTTTCACAACTTGCCATATAGCCAAAATCTTGTGCCAGGGAACACGACCACATTGTTTAATTGTGTTTATTGAAGTTATTCGAGAGTTTTAATTGCTTTTGAAGCGTTGTTTTGCAGGTATTGTGACGTCAAAATGATTTATTTTGGCTTATTAAGTGTTGTATGGTGTTATGTTACGGTTTTGTGCCTTTCTTGATAGTGGATTTTCACCATTGATAAGACCAAAGATATTCCTGCAACGAAACTTTTGGGAATTAAAACACTTTCATTGAATACTACTAAACATTATCACAGGAAGATTGCATTAACTGCATGTGTTCCACTGATGTTTCACGAACATAGTGGAACGTACAAAGTAAAAAGTTAATGCGAAAATTGTATTGCCACTGAAGCGTTTGAAGAGAGATCTTTTCTTTCAACTAATAATCAGAAAATACCTTTATTTACACCGTGACTAATAATTTGATCACCCACTTTAAAAAAAATAAACCAACGACAGAGCAAAATGTTTGGGATTCACGCTTGACTTCACAAAAGGTAGTCACACTTAGTCTACAAGTCGATCAAGGTTGTATCTTTAATCGGCGGTAAAAGGAAGGGATGTAATTAAATTCGCTGTTCGTAGTGACCTACTTTTGAGTTTTGTAATGCATTGAAGTCCTTTAAATTCAGAAATGTGTGTGAATAAAATAAATTAGGCATTTAATAGATTCGACAAGGCATGTCCAGATCAATATTTTGTAAGTGCTCTTAACGCTTTACAGTAGATGTGCTTAACGTTGCGACCAACAGTAATGCACGTCGACGTATGGATTGCTTTTCGGATATTCACAGAGGATGAAGTTATTGCGTGATAAATCGGGGGATTGTGATGGCCAAGCGACGGGCACACCCTGACCAATCCAGCGAGCCCAAAAGTACCTTTGCGAGCTCCTTGCATGCATACATCCCTTATAAATACTGTTTAATTTTGTATTCCCTAAGTCCTTTTAACACCTTGTATATTCATTCAGTATAGTGAGTCACTTCACAAGTTTGAAAGTTTACAATTTTAGGCGGACAGGTCATCAACTGTTATTTTCAGACACCTTGCCCATCCTGATCACCAGATCGCCCTCCATGTTTCTTTTGATTGTGACTTTTTGAAGAATCAGGCGTATTAAGAAGAAAGACACACCATCAGATTTGATGGACATTCTTTGACGTCCTGCGCTATCCAGCCCATAAGATATCTTAAAATAGGCAGTAAGAAATGTTCTTCGAATGAATCTATTTTTGACCTCAGGACACATTAAACTTAGTATCTCATTTTAGGTATCCGTTTGAGCACTTTACTTTTTGACAGTTATCATCTCTTATTGACTTTTAGGTTGGTTGGTTGACTTGGGGTTTTATGGCGCAAGGGCCATATTTGGCCATGCTGCGCCAGATACAAGACATACAATATAAAGTAATAGACAAACACACGCATGAAAGTTTTTACTGACACAGCAGAGAAATACATCCAAGAAGAAATGCATCTGACAGGAATCAAACCTGCGCCGCATACAACTCGAAGGTGTTGACTTTTAGGAATCTGCAAACCAGAACTGCACTTCACAATTCTTTGACCCAGTGCCAAAATTTCAATTAACACTCCAAGTGATTTTGACAATATATCTTGTCCATTAAGATCTGACCAATTTTGTTACTGACGAGATATTTCGTCATCAAGATATTGCCGATTTTTTGATGATGAATAAATCGTTTCAGTTTTTGATGATGACGGATCAAGGGTCAGTTTTTATCTAATGACGACATATTCCGTCCATCAAGATCTGGTCAGTTTTGCTAAAGACGAGATTCCTCGTCGAGACAACCACAGGAGAGTTAATAATCCTATCGATGGGCACATATCCCCATTCATTGTTGGTCATCAGAGGTATTTTTTGGTTGCATACAAATTCATTTCAATAAGTAATGTATGGTAATGGTAATGCATAATATGAAATAACTTTGTTTTTGTCGAATCGCATGGACATTTTCAAAGTTTCCTTAGTAGGTAATAATAAAGGCATGGTAAAACTATAAGGTTAAAAGAGGTAAAGCAGAAATTGTCTGAAGCAGCAAAAATTCTAATGCTAATATCTGGCCTCATGAAATTTGCCTAGATTATTCTGTCTAGAATTTCTAGGTAACCCTCCTGGTGGTTGTCTCTATGAGGTACTTCGTCATTAACAAAACTGACTAGATCTTAATGGACAAGATATCTCGTCACTGGAAGAAAACTGAGCAGATCTTGATGGATGAGATATCTCGTCGAAACCATTTGGAGGGTTAAGGTAACTATTTTCAGCTCGCTACTTGAAAACCGTAGAAGTAAAATTAAATGTAGAACAGTACTCAAGAAGAGACCAATCAACACAAAACGTCAAAAGCTGTCACGAGTCGAGCAATCGGTAGAGGAAAATACACAGTCACGCGAGTAGATAGAAAATGAGAGTTCTGGCGCATAAGGGCAGGGAGAGATTGGGAAGATTTGGGCAGGGGTGATAAGACCGTTCCGGGTCACCCCTGCCCAAATCTCACCTTCCCAATCTCTCCCTGCCCTTCCATACCACGTGACCGGAGCCAAGTGACGTCACACCACGTGACAGGAAGTGGGCGTGTCTGAATAACGTGACGTATTGTTTGTTTACATTTTGGACTTGGAATTTTTTTTGTCATCGACTTCGTGCAGGCGTTGAGTTGTTTCAAGATGGCGCCGTTTGTGGGTGGAGGAACAAGATGACGTCATGTTATTGATATGTTGCCATGGTGATAAATGACTACTGGCGCCATCTGGTGGAGAAATTCGAAACCCTATTATTTTTAATTAAAAAGGAGTTTCTTGGATTCGAACCCGGGTCCATAGGATCCGAAGTCATGCATGCTAGCCACTACTCCATTGGGACTTTGATGTTAGTGGGGAATTAATGTAGTGTTTGCTCTCTCTCTCTCTCTCGGACTTGTATTTTTTCTAGATACTAGGAATGTTCTATTTTTAGAAAATGGTTTGAATAATTGTATGGGGTTTTAATAAATGATTTTACAAAATAACTGGTGGCGCCATCTAGTGAGGGGTTGAACAAGTAAACGTACTTTAGTGAAAATAGTATGATACATAAAATAGAATAGATTTACGCGGTTTTCTCAAATTTTAGGCTGAATGACTCGACCGCCATCTAGTGCTGGAAGAAGTAACAATATTAATATTTTTTGTAGAATTGAGCCCACCAACCACCCGACAAGACATAAGCTTGTCGCCTCAATTCTGTTGAGTGTAAGTGTAAATGACAGCAGTCTTATATTTTCCTTATTTATTTATATTATTCTTTAAAATTAATTTTATGATGTCCATGTGCCAATGTATGGATATTGTCATCCAACAAAAAGCGCTTATCATCAAAGGCACAGAGTGCAATTTTATTCACTTTAACAGTTTTCAAATGATGATTTTCACTTTGAATTCGATGTTGCACCTCACGCGTGGGTTTTAAATTTTCAAAGCATTTCTTATAGTGGTCATGCTTTATTTTTAGTTGCACTACTGATCTTGAAACCCCCTTCGCTGTCTTTTTCTCAATATGCTCAGACATTATGGAATACATTTTGGGACGGAGGCCAATAAATTCTATGATGGGTTTAGAATTTAGTTCATCCTTGAAGCAGCCTATTTTCTTTTTGTTCACCTCGCTATGTAAAAAATGATTTTTTGGGTAGTCTGAGGTGTCATATATATCCATATGTGCAGCCATATCTTCGTAAATGTCTTCTGTTTCAACTTCATAAGTGAGTGAATCTGTATCTGTGAAGAGAAGATTTGCTCTTTCACCATATTCCTTCTTTATGATATTATAGTGGAAATTATACATTAGAAGCTTACTGAGCTCAAGGATAACAAAGCCAACATAAATTGGTTTGTCTAGCGTCAAGCATTTCTTCATCCTTTCCACCCCAACCAAGTTGTTATCAAAGATTTTAAACCTTTTAAATGTAGGGGCAGCAACTAATTTTTGCGCTTTCTTCTCATCATTCACTAATTGAACATCTACACGATTTCTAATATTCTCCATCGTTTTTCCATATACACTGTTATTCATCAACTTGAAAAAGTCCTTCTCAAAAGTTGAACGTGAATTTTTCCTCTGTTCTGTATTAAATTGAATATATTTTTTTAGCCAAGGTTTCTGTTTAAATTTTAAGATTTTATGTATTTTTTCAAGTTTAAGACCTAGTTTTAAATAAAATTGAAGGTTTCTATAGTATACTACATAGTTCTTCTTATCTTTTAAATTAGGTACAAGTTTTCGCGTTGGCACATATTTTTTTCCATTTAGAACTTTTTTTGAAAATGAAGAGAGATCTTCAAAGTGAATATCCATTTTCTCAGGAGCTAAGGGGTAGTCATTGTGTAGATCATGAAGTTCTGAAGGATACTTTAAATCAACTTCAAGGATAAAACCCTCAGAACTGTCGTCAGGTATTGAATGAATCCAGTCTAGAGTTACATTGGATGAAATCCATTCAAATTCACCATAAGGTAGAGGTTCTATCATCGAAGCTCCGTACAAATTATTACAATCTAAGTATATTATATGTTTTTTTACTTTGTTGACATTATAGTTTGGTATATATTTATTGTTGGCCTGAGCAAACCTCTTTGTGATTACAGAAATACCCCACGAATTCCTTGTTCCACAAACATGTGCATGTTTATGTCTGTGAACAATTCTAGTGGTTGGTCAGTCATTTTCAAGCAGCTTTGCCATGCAAGTCCCGGAGCTGTGAAGAGGTGCACACAATCCAACGCATAGTATTGTTGACATAAATTTCTAAAGTTTTGGAAAACATGAGCGTTGGAGAACGTCACTTTTTACATATAAATCATGGTACTCGCCCATATTACTTAAATTAAAACTACTCCATACCGTTTGCGCATGCTGATAGTCTTCCCAAGTGATCGTTGTTCCAGTTAATGAACTTGCGAATGCATTTATAGATGGCAGCGAAGTTTCCTCAAATTTGTCGAAAGAAGACATGTATTCGTAAGGGTATACACCCTTCCTCAGCAACAGATTTACGTCAACTTCTGAAAAGTTTTCCTTCAAGATATTAAATTTTTCAAATGGTAAATTCTGCACTAATTTTTCAAGAGATGTGCTCAAGAACTGGAAACTATCTATGAAGTTAAGCGACACTTTAAATTTTTCATATTGTTTTGATAAGGAAAAGGTTATATATTTTTCCATTGTTGTAGGCACTACCGAGATATCATAGTCCTTAAGTTTTCCTATTTGCTGCATGATGAGATGCCCATCATAGTTTTTCAAATTATGAAATACGATAGGAATTTTCTTAGACATTCGAAATTTAAGATTGCACTTAGAGTGCAGTGCAGATCTATATTGACCTGTTCGGTGATTGTGGTCTCTAACCCTATCTGCGTGTAGAAACATTTTGCAGATAGAGCAATGCGTTGCGGACTGAAAATCTAATTCGTCTTGAGGAGTCATAGTAATGGGGACAATGAAAGTTAATTTCTTTACAAGTTCCTCTTTTTCCTCCAAGATCTTTTTCAAAAAGTGCTGCACAGCATTAGGCCCCCGATATATAGAAATAGGCTTCATGCTTCTACCATCTGGACCAATTATTATATATGCATATCCACAGGCCTCATGGTGAGCGATAGCTTCAGTGTTTGATTTACTTTGTGTGTGCACCTCATTCACAATGAGTGATTCGAAATCGGCGTAGATGATATATGGAATAGGGTGTTGGTAATGAATATTTTTAAACGTGATGAAATTATGCCCCTCTTCGGGCATTTTAATATGTTGAGGGGGGTGTTGGTTACAATACTGGAGATGTTGTAGCAAAGTTTCTTCTTTTGTGAATCTGTGTAAGCATCGGAAACAATAATGCGCCATACCATTATGTTTCGTTAAGTCCCCAAGAAGTCTGGACATGTTCCTTATCAGACAATAGTGTTGAGTCACTTCATTGCTGATAAGAAGTAAGTTAATGCACTCTGGGTTGGAACGCTTAGAAATATAGAGAGGGAACACTTCTTTTTCTTCATAGCCAAAGACATTAATACGCAAATCATTAAGACGTTCCACAATGTGAATTTTTGATAAAGGTACGGGACACTCGATTTCATTTAACTTAATTTCATGCTCATAGGGAATGTAATGCGACACTCGATAACTATCGTGCTGGAAGTTCAATTTATGTGCAATAAGGCACCAGACTAAGCATTTGTTATCTTCATTCTGTATATTGAGAACGGCCTTTTTATCTGCTAACTTTTTAGGCAAAGGAATATAGCTGCTAGCACTTAATGGACGGTATTTGGCTAAGCATAGCTCAAAGCGCTCAATGTTTTCAAGAGTCCACCCTGATCCACGTTGAACAAACTCATCAAACGATTTTAAAATTTTGGCAAAGGCTTCTTGAACATGATCGTTCACCGTATCGCCAACTAAATCAATAAAAACATCACTCCTAAAATAAGGAGTTGCTCGTTCTTCTTCTCCATCTTCTGTCATTCGTTTGAGTGAAACTTTCACAACTCCGTACCATTTGATTGAGATTTTATCTTGAATTTCATCATGTAATTTTGAATGTAGTTGTGGAGCCAATACATCAAAAAACATAAAGAAATCTCCTCTAGCTTCCTCTGAGGGTTCAAAAAAGGTGGAAATAAAAGTATTGAGTGCTGCTACTTCCTTTTTAACGCGCTTAGAACTTCTCACTGGGGGTGATGTGACTTTTCGCTTAACACTTGTGAGTGGACTTTCGGGATGACTCACTTTCATGTGTTGATTGAGATTTTGAGTACTTGTAAAAGACTGACCGCACTTTTGGCAAATATATTGTGCCTCCACGACCTCATGCTTTCTCATATGTGCGGAGAAATATTTTTTACATTTAAATGTTTTGCCGCAGATGTTACACTTTAAAATATTTTCCTGGGAATGGACTTTCAGATGCCTTTTCAAATGATAATTTCGTGCAAATGCTTTATCACAGACTTCACAAATAAAGAGTTTTTCATTCGAATGAATTTTCATATGACTAGCAAGATTGTCTTTCCTCGTAAAAGTTTTTGAGCACGTAGGGCAAATCTAAAAAAAATATGTACTCATGTTAAATCGTGCTTTTCCAATGCAAGGATGTTCAGCAATATTAAAAATAGCACATATGGATTATACGGATTAAATGTGCATTCATTCAAAAGAATGAGTAAATGTCTAATTGTCTTAACTCTGACTTGACAAGGAAGTTTAGCAGTATTAAGAATAGACGTATGGATTAAATATGGATTATACGGATTAAATATACATTCATTCCAAAGAACAAGTAAATAAAATGTGTATTTGCCTTAACACTGGCGTGACAAGGCAGATATATGAAACAAAATATTATAGAAGAAAATGCACTCACTATGTGTTGGCTACGCATCTGCATGCTCGTAGATGCTGGCGTTCTTTCAGGGGATATAGCCTCTCGTCGACCAGCAGAAGTGCTAGGCTCTTCATCCCAAACAGGATCACTTTCACGCCATTCTGATTGCATTTCGGCAACATTAAGTATTTCCTTCAGCTCCTCCATTGGAATGCCAAAATCAACAAACTAGAGTTTAAAAGAATTACATTTATTTCTTAGTAAAGTCGTTGAAATAATTCATAAAGTCTAATGTATTCATTTTAAGAAGTAGTATATATTAGGTATTTTAACTGTACTTACTTCATTAGAGGCATCAAAGTCTTGTGTAGATACTTGATTCTCCATAATTTAAAAATTACTAACTAGTGAGATATACGTCCTCGCTGTATGATAATAGCAGTGAAAATGAACGTTTCTGCTTTCAAGTAGCCTTATCTGGATATAGTGATCACATGTCTCATAGGCTAAGGAATGATATCAGTTCCATAGAGCTGGTGATGTCATCACTGATAGGCTAGAATATGATACTAAATCCAGTCTGAAAACTTCATTCTATGCTTGCTGCTTGGTTAGAGAAGTCGAGTTTGCTTTCGCTCCTGAAAATGAATTCTGAAGTGTTTTCCGAAGAAGGCTTAAACGTTACTTCAGTTGTTATGGATAGCGGTTCCAACCTAACTTTTTGCAAGAAATTTCCACAAGGCGAACTCTCTGCTAAGAAGCGAAAACTCAGCGAAGAGAGAACTGTTCGACAATGGCGCATCGACCCCTTCCTGAGTGTGGACGTTCATGAAAGTGACAGAGGAGTGAGAATACTGATTGTGGATACGATGAATGCAAAAGTGCTTGAAATGACATCAGCTACGTTTAATGAATTCACCTCTAAAATGTCAAATTTTAATTTCGTGTACGCCTCGAGTTCACAAATTTGCAACAACCAACTGGCAGTTTTTTCATCCAATCAAGAATGTGTTCTACATCAAATTTTTACCAGAGGTGATGGTGGCTTCAATTTTAAGAAACTATTTCTTAAACTTTCACAAGAGCATATGCAGCAGTTTCTAGCCCATTGCGAGGACATTAAACAGTGTGTGACTCTCACTATTTTGTGCGAAGCTTTACCGAAATATTTGAAAAAGAACTGTCGTAAAGTTAGTGCCAATGATTCTGAACTTTTAAAAGAAAACTTTTTTAAAATTGTTTTCAATGAACTAATGCGGCATGTACAAGATTTGTATTATTGTAATGGTTGTGTATGGAATCACCCCTCACAAAGAAGACATGAATGCTTAATGCATTCCACCCTTGAGAAATACCATTCCCAAGGAGAGAATGCAATATTTTTTATTAACTTTAGAGTTGTAAGTGAAAATTTAAAAGAGTACCATGATGATATGTTTACTGATTTGAATGTAAGTTTATTTAAACGGAATTTTGAAAAGTTGGCTCAAGAAGTTTGAGAATTATTTTTAAATAAATGTGATTTAAATTAATTTGTGTTTGTTTATGTGTACATAATTAAAAAGTCATATTTTTTTCCAAACTATTTATTGATAATTTAACCATTCAGATGTAGGTTGTTTTACTTGTATAATATTAGGATTGGCAGCAACGTATTTATTTTTTACATAATGTTTAGGCATATTCATCAAGTTCAGAGCTGTTAAAAATTCATGAATACCGGTTACAATAGTCTTCTTCTTGTTATGAGTAAATATAACGTTAAACAAATCCGCTATATTGGTATTCGAAATAACTTCATTTTCAACCATGATTTCCCCTCTATCGTTCCATTTCAAAGTATTTGAATGCTCTTTAATGAAGTCCAGGGCTTTTGAAGCTTGTCTTCTCATTGGTTGAGGTACACTGTTTAAAATTAGTGTTTCGTAGGAATCTTCTTTCTTCAATAGTTGTTTCAAATGTTCGGGTTGAACTTTGTTCACAGATCCAAGTTCCTGTGGTGGCTTCCAAGGTAAGTTGTGTTCTTGCATATTTATTTTCTTTTGCAGTAAAGCATAATATTGTTTAACTTTCTCATGTTCTTCCAACGAGCTATTTAAAATATGCATCATGCTTTTGTCGAGCTCGCTCAATTGCTTATTAGAAACGCTATGTTTTGACACTAAATGTTCAGGAATCAATGCAAATTTTTTAGCGTGTTCCATGAAGTAGTCCTGTGAGTACACTTAGTGCAGTAGGAATGAGAATATTGAGAAAACCTCCTTTTTGTAAAATGAGTTTACGTTTTTTCGACAATGAAACTTTGCGCTTAGCTAATGTTCGCAAAGTTCTTTTATGCTTGGAGAGAGATACTTTCTGTTCCTCCGTTAGAGGAATATTTCCATGCAATACGTTTAGACAACATTCACATATTGCTTTTATACCCTCTTTATTAATATTTTTTATAATTTTCTTTCTGAACTTAAAAGGACAAATGTTTATAAGCTCCAACTGCTGTACTTGCTCCTTGCTCACTGTCATGTTGCAAAATGATCAGTATTCGAGAAAACTATTTGTTTTTATGATTTTCAAAAATGCTTTAATTGATAAAAATACTGTGTTTGATTGGGTAAAATTTGAGCACGTAGGCCAAGTTCTTCGGGTGTTTCACTTCTTAAGTCTAAACATAAATAGGAGTAAGGCTTTTTCGTTGCGTCCTCATAAACTTCTTGAAAAAATTTAAGATGTCTCGGAAAAAGCTGTTTTCCCAAATGTGTCACTTGACTGAGATCTCTTCTATTTTTACATATCAGTAAGTAATGCGCATTTAAGGTTATTTCTCGCATTTCTTTTCCTTTGTGAAAAAAATTTTGCACAATGAAAATTATGCTAAGATTTAAATGATGACTGCCTTTAGTAAACAAGTCTGTTAAATGTTTCTGATTAGCACCATGACTCATGAGGTCATCCACGATAAAAAGTGTATGCTTTCCTAAATAATCCCGATAATTCGATGGTAGTCCCTCTATGAAGGTCACCTCTGGAATTTCATCATACAAAGATTGGTGAATTCCATAAAACCACACTATCTTATCTGGAACAATAGAAAACATGTCCAGTTTGTGTTTCAACACGTCACGAACGAAATACGTTTTCCCACACCCCGTGGGACCGGCTATAACCATCGTGAAAGGGTGTTGCAACTTTGGAAACTCCATGACAAATGAATGAAATAACACACAACATGCAGTTTAAGTACTTTTATTGGTAAAACTTAGTTCGCACAGCAAATTTATTGGCTACGAAGTTGTACACTTTTACATCATTATATATTGTATTTGTAACATAGGCTAGCAATATCTCCTTTAAAGGATATCCGCGACATTTTGAATATAAATAATACAGACAGTGTTGACCGCACACGGCCGTGGTATGACTTTGTACAGTCATTGGATTATAATTCACATGTAGATATCTTTTTGCGTAGTTGGATATAAATTTATTAAAAGCATGAGGCGGGTGTCCGTAAGAATCAAAGAATTCTATCTCCTGAGGTGAAGAAATGTAAAATGCCAACCAGTGACTTCCTCCTCTTGATGAGATGTCCACGTTAGCAATAAAACAGGCTGGGTAGCGTTGAATACGTGTAGGAAGGTGATCACTTGGAAAAACTCCTAGAAAATCTTTTCGAGTAAAACGATTTCTGGAAAGTATATCGTGCAATTGATAGCTATCCATTTTTGTTTCAATTGGCGAAGTCACATAAAACGTGACGAGATTTTGTTATTTCAATAATGTTTTGAAACTCTGCATACACTAAAATAGAGAGAGTTTCGCTTAACGCCTTTGAAAACTTCACTTCCACTCGCAAATTCCCCTGATGTAGTAAGTTAAAATGCGAGTCGTCACACAAATCTGGAGTTAAATCAAATGCATATATAGCATATCCGTTCAAAAATTCTTCTCTTGATATGTAAATTCCCCTGTCTCGATTAAATCCTGAGAATAAGCTGTGATAAGCGCGAATATAATTCTCCGATTCATAATTTAATTCCAAGGGTTTGCATGGAACCGGTTGCCCGTCTAAATAAATGCCCAAAAAGTTGAGTTCATGATGTTCAAAGTCAAACGGATTTAATGAATACATTCCATTCATTGCAACATTCTTAACACATGTAATAATAACTCGCTTTGGCATCAATCCTAGGAAAACATTGTCTTGCATAAATGACCAACTTCCTTTCGGAACAGAGTAAGTTTTACACACCACTGTCTATAGGATATTTCGCCGATGTCTTTTCCAGGGCTTTGGCATGACCCAAGGAAACACCTGGACTTACTTTCACTTTTCTAACGAAAAGTGATGCGTGTTCTAATATCACATTATAATCGGAATCACTGGGAGATATTAAGCAGAAGTTAGGTTTGCTACGTATCATTTTTATTTTCAAGTCTACAAGGTTGAGTAATAGACGATTTTGCTGGAATATATCACAGTGTAATTGACCAATCATATCAAAAGTTTTGCTGTTGGCTGTGAGTTGATACCGTTTCTTTAAACTTTCGCATGCGCCATCAGATAGAGGATTCACTTGATGCGGTCTCTCATCTTTAAAGAATCCTTCACAAGTAAGTAAACTTTTCTTTGCATCTTCTCCATAGTTTAAAAGTGTTTCGATATAGGCTCGGTATGCATAAGTATTGCTTGCAGAAGATATAATGCGCTCGTTCAGACTGACATCAACTTGAGAAAACATGGAATGGAGAAATAAATTAACTGGAGCGACAGGTTCCTTTTCGGGTAATGCTGTTCCGTCCGATTTGGTTATTTTCACCTTCACATGAAGATAAGAATCAGCCAAGTCCACATATTCCTCTCCACTACCAGATATGTGAAATTCAACCGGAGATCCATCGCGTATGTTCGATAAAGGGAAATATTCTACGAACTTTCCAAATTCAATGGCAGCCTGAGTTGCTGGAATAGTAAATAAATCCAATTCTGACTTAACACAAATGGGGGAGTCTTGATGAATGAGAGCAGCCATTTCTAAGAGAAAATATCGTGTGCTTTCACCTTCTTGGGTTTGCGAGTACTAATTCTGTTTTTGAGATGTTTCCGCTTTTTATTCCTTTTTCCAGAGCCAATCATAGTCTTCACTTTGGAAGCAACTTTATCTGTTAATATTTTTCCAGCTTCCTTGAAACGTCTCTGAGCTGCTCTCTTAAGGTCTTCGCCTTGAGATACGTCACTCACTAAATCTACTCCACTTTTCAAGACTTGCTTTCCTATTGCTTTCGCTCCCGATTTAAAAAGAGGCATTGCAGCTCGAAAAAATGAACGGAACAGTCCGCCCACTCCACCATATCCTGACTGGTATGCAGATCCACGGTAAAAATTAAGTCCATTTCCAGTTTGTTGTATATAATAATCCTCAAAGGATTTTTGGCAACATGTATATGGAACGTACATTATGGGAGATATTTTTGTCTTAAATGAAGTTCACGTACGAGCGCCCACGTTCAAATGGTGTTAAATCTCCTCGGTGCGTCCTTATAACTATTTCTATAGTGTCAATTATTTTTCTGCTCACGGGCATATAATGGGGTCTATCGTATTGTACGCATATCACTTCACCGTCACTCCCGGTAACATTCACAATGCTAAGCAGAGGAGCAAATACATCTTCAACGATCTGAGACTCAACTATGTCAGTATAGAGAAGCAGAACGCGATAATGTGCACAGGGGTCTGCCACCAGCGTACTTTCAGCAACAGTTTCAACGTTAGGATGAACTGAGACTATTTCGACAGGGTTAAAGCCTAACATTTGGGATAAACCGTCATGTAAAATAACTCGAGCTTTCCCCTTAACCTTAATTTGCACTCGCTTAGTGACGGCATTAAATCGGAAGACAATCTTATCTTGGAATTCTTCGAGGGAAATACCTTTCAAAATATCCGGAACTGTTTCGTAAAATCCAGGTGGAACTCTGCGACCAATGACTTTACCATCCCCCAAATCAAAGCCAATCCAATTATTTTTATCATTCACATTATACCAAGTGTGTGGGTAGATGAACTGTGCTACAGCAACTTCCCATTCCCCTTGAAGTTCAAGAGGGGAAGGCAATCGCGTGATATAATGAGAGATTTTATTTTCAGGGAAATAGAATTGTCACTTGGAAGTGTCAAGTACAAACTCATGTTGGCAAATGTAATCTAAGGTATTGGGTTTTATAGAGTCGAGGCTTGAATCCATTGGTTAAAACCTTTAAACTTCACAAAGTACTCTAAACGCTTCTTTCGAGTTCTTTTCTGTATAATTCTCTCGATAGGATAAGCTTCTTTCAGTTTTACTTTTTGCAATTCTTGCAGATAAAATGTACCTAAGATAGGTTCACCCAACAAATCTTCGATTCGATACACTGAAGGACTTCTTTTAACACATTCACTCACAACAAATAGTTCTTCTGTGAAGTTCGTCTCGTATCCCTTCTCGAACGTAAGTTTCTTTTTTGAACTGCGAACAACGTCACCAACATTTAAATGACATTTGCAAGGAGGTAGAGTATATAGAGTAAACCAAACATCTCTCTCATTTTCATAGTTCACAACTATGGGAGCTCTTTTTATGGAAGAATGATAAGTGTGATTATAACTTTGAACTAATTTTTGCAATACATTCAAATATCTGTATGTGTTTTGACTGGTAAAGTACTTCCACATTTTTGTTTTTAAAGTGCGGTTGAAGCGCTCAACAATCGAGGCTTTTGTAGCGTTGTAAGTCGTAAAATATTTCACATGGTTTTCCTTCAAAAACTTCTGGAAAATGACATTTTCAAACTCTGTCCCTTGGTCCGTCTGCAGAAACTTAGGCTTTCTTTGGGAAAATATTTTCTTAAAAGCTTCTACGATGTCCTTACCACGTTTCTGTTTCAAAGGGAGCACCCATGCAAATTTCGATAATATATCGATGCAACATAAGAGGTAGCGATATCCACTATTATGCTTGCTTAAATTTGAAAGGTCTACTAAGTCAGCCTGCCATTGCTGATCAATTGAATATACTATCACTTTATTGGTTGGAAATTTCTTGCGAATCGGTTTGTGTAGAGTGTACGCATCAACACTCTCTAGCCAATTTTTTATCTCTTTTCTGCTTACCTTTCTTTCTAATGCACGGTATAAAGCATCTACACCACCATAACTTGCGGCGTGTGATGGGTCTTGATATGTTTGATTCATTGCAACAGGAAAAATTGCTATTTGTAATCTATAGTCTAAAGCGCATCATTTTTTCATAAAATATGCAGATGAATCTACTGTTTCGTTTAAAAGTAGAATAAAATCGACAGCAAAATTTGTTTTTCCCGTAAATATATATATGAAGAAAAAGAGACAACATAGAATGATATATAAAACCACTGTCCAAACTAGTTCTTCTCTAGGTGGAGACATAATCGCAAATGATGATTCATTTAAAACAGCTCCCTTTTATAAGTGCACATGAAGGTACTCTATCTTAATTGTAGCGTCAATCACTAGGTATTCTAGGCTGAACGGTTAGAATCACATGCAAATCGGTTGGTCTCAATTACTTATGTTCCGAGTTCCAACGTTAGAGTATTAAGATAATCCCTTCGTCACTATTTCATAGCTAAAACCCCTATAGAAAGTTCCAGTTCGGGCATGTCATATGTGATTCATTGGGTGATGTAGTTCTAGCATGTCATTCATTTGCTTTATTCACAATCAGAAAAACAACACCATTCTCCTAAATAGCAATGTGTTTAAAAGCTTCTCATTTACTTAAGATTGTATCCTATCGGTGACTATGTGTTTAACTCAGTTCCTTCTGTTATCTTAATTAACTTACGCGTGCAAAACAATCCTTAGTCGTATTCTCACAAGTTCCAGAGAGTTCTATATTCTGATACTTTCCCTGTCATTACATATAATTCGCACACTATGGATATAAACTTGTAAATTCAACTTTATGTTCATATTCATTCTTCACAGGGGCAATAAGGTATTCACAATAAAGAAAACACATACTTTCACTCCCTTAAGATGTAAACTTTCTTCACGAGCTAGTATTCTATATGTATTATACTAAGTAGGTGATCGTGGTCGAACGGTTAAAGTGCTTGTGTAAAACGGGCGGCCGCGATTACCTTTTGCTGAGTTCGAATCCACCCTCATAGTATTGTTTTCTTTAAAAAATTCTCCAGTTAATTCTAAAGTATCACGCTAAAAGTCTACAGCTAGAAAATAAAATAAATCTCTTAAAACTATTTGTTACTTCTTCCAGCACTAGATGGCGGTACGAGTTATTCAGCATAAAATTTGAGAAAACCGCGTAAATCTATTTTATTTTATATATCATACTATTTTCACTAAAGGTACGTTTACTTGTTCAACCCCTCACTAGATGGCGCCACCAGTTATTTTGTAAAATCATTTATTAAAACCGCCATGCAATTATTCAAACCATTTTCTAAAAATAACCCATTCCTAATACTAAGAAAAAATACAAGTCCAAAAGAGAGAAAGAAACACTACATTAATTCACCATCTTAAGTTAACTCTCTTACAGCCTAACGGATAGCGCGCTTGACTTCGGATCCTATGGACCCGGGTTCGAATCCAAGAAACTCCTTTTTAATTAAAAATAATAGGGTTTCGAATTTCTCCACCAGATGGCACCACCAGTGATTCATCACCATGGCAACTCCAACAAAACGACGCCATCTTGAAACAACTCAACGCCTGCACGAAGTCGATGACAAAAAAAATTCCAAGTCCAAAATGTAAACAAACAATACGTCACGTTATTCAGACACGCCCACCTCCTGTCACGTGGTGTGACGTCACTTGGCTCCGGTCACGTGGTATGACGTCATCCCCGGAACAGTCTTATCACCCCTGCCCAAATCTCACCTTCCCAATCTCTCCCTGCCCTTCCTGCCCTTATGCGCCAGAACTCTCATTTTCTATCTACTCACGCGAAACGGATATATTTCAAAAAACTGCTCACTGATGCAGCGGAAATGAAGAAGCAACAGAGGTGCGAGTTGATTTGTCTGAAGCAAGAAAAACGGTAGTAAAGCTTGTATTTTTATAAAAACCGAATTCTAAAAACCACACACGAGAAATGGCCTTCTATTCACATGAGATATTCAGGTGGGTCACACTATATCTACACGTTACTTTACATAAACTATGTGATGAAGAAAATCTTGGTTGGTCGTGTTGAGGACACAAACCATAGTTTTGACGTGAATACTCGGGCATAATTTGGATTGTGGAAAGAATGAAGCAGACACAGGAAGTTCGAAAGATTGTTTATTGTGAACATTCAACAGTTAATTTACAGTTTGAATGATTGTTTATTGTAAATATTCAACAATTAATTTACAGTTTCGACGATTAAAGTGTAGTTTGATAAAAATATTGAAAGATAATTTTATTAATTAAAGGCCTGCGATTGTAAAGTAGTTGGATAGCTTTCGAATGATGCCACTTTTCGCAGTCCTCACTTCAATCAATCCAAAGTTATACTGGCCCAGATCTCGCCCATCACCGCAGAATTTCGACAAATTGCGGACTCCATCCCCGCGATTCAGTGAGCCTGCACACTCGGTCTGAAAGTCATGTCAGGTACGAACGTCTTTTGTCTACAGGACGCTATATTCATCCTCCGGATGTTTCTTCTAGTTCTGAAATCATAAGACAAAACAGTTGTAACGCTAGACTTTTCATGCATGCCCCCCAGTAATGTTCCGATTTAAAAGACGCATTCACGTCAAAAATAGGTTTTACCTTCTTTCCGATGCAAACATGAACATACCTATTGGGCACAGTTTTTATCGAGCTACTATATTACTCGTCACAAGGCTCATTTTTCAAAGAACTAGCCACGAAGTAGACCAAACTATATTGTTTTATCTATGTCTTTTCGAAGAACTATCTTTAACAATCGTTATCTCGACAGTAAAAAAATGTTACGAAGTGTAATTATGGTAGCACTAATAGTTTTGGGCCTTTTTCTCCCTTTTGCATGCTATCGGATCGTAAGAGAAGGGCTATAAATAAAAAAAAAAGAGGCACTTTTTTATTCAGAATTCCAATTTTATCGATCTTTTTTCCTCCGATATATTTTTTCCTTCTTGGTTTTGTCCCCGTTTCGACATTATCGCGGATTCTTAAGAAATAAAGTTACCCATTGATCCATTGTCGAAATCGGAAGAAATATTTCACGTGAAAGTCGGTGAAGCAGTAGCAGGAAGTGCTGGACGCTGGAACATGAAGCTCTGTATTCATTCCTCTTCTTTTACAGGTTTAACGATACAAATACAAGTATAACAGTGTACGAGTTGATAAAATTACATGTATCCTCTTGCCCTTGCTTACTTTGGCATTTTTCAAATAAGAAAAGTTCCATGCACATTATTATTGCTGTATATGTTACGAACTGTATGATGTATATGTTTATATTATCTTTTTAAACTAAGAGCACGCACACACAGAATTAAACTTTTAAATTCATGTTTCTAAGTACTTCATGTATACGGGAAAACTTTCAGAGTGGTGACTGTAGATTTATACACATTACGATAGGTAGGTATGTAGTTGAATATATGTCGCGCTGGAGCAACACAGCGAGCTATTGGCCCGGGATCGATCAAGAAGGGAAAGATCCGTGGACGACATCTCGTAATTTTGAACCACGGACAGATGACCAAGTAAACACCTGAGCTAGCACCCCGCTCTACGAACTTCCATACCATGCCAACGTGAGGACATTTGAGGGCACGATATGTTTAACTTGCAGCAACCCCAGCGTTTACGATGGTGTTTGATTGAATCAAGTTTCGAACTCGCAACCTTCCGGTTGCTTATCAGCGACTCTACCACCTGGGCTACCACGGCCCTATAAAAATAAAGGAAAAGGGTTTAAAAATTTCCCATACTCGTATATTTTATATTTTAAGAAAAAATAGATACATTCATGCTATCCCATTTGGGGACACTTGGACATTTAATTTGCAAGTTATGGTTATTAATGCCTATTCGACTATTTTTGTGAATAATTGAGGAATGACATTTAACTATGGTTTTCATGTAAGTTATTAGAATATTTATGTAAAAATGGCTTAGTTTTTGTCTGAAAAGTACACACATTATTAAATACATGAACATAAAAACAAATTCCCTATCTTTCTCTCTCTTATATTGCTCGTTTGACGATTTCAATATTAAATTTAACCCTCCTAGTGATTGCCTCTACGAGGTATCTCGTCATTAGCAAATATGATCAGATCTTGGGCGAGATATCTCATAATTAGAAGAAAACTGACCAGATCTTGATCTCGTCATAAAAAAATTGACAATATCTTGATGACGAGATATCTCGTCTAGCAAAATTGGGCAGATCCTGATGGACGAAGTATCTCTGTGAAACCACTTGGAGAGTCAACATGGTGATTAAAACAGTCTCGGATATAATTTGTATTTCAGGTACTTGTTAGAAATAGAACCAAGCTGGCAGCCAAGTGGTTCGAGCTCTGTCCCTCGGTTCAACAAACTTTGTGTTGGAATCAAAGTCTAGACTCGAGTGTTCGAAGTGGACGGAATCCACTGCAAGCCTTAAGTCCCAGTCTAATTAGCCATTCGAGTAGCAGAAAATGACGGTAGAGCTACAGTAAAAATATAATTCTACTTTGCAGTAGATATTACCAATTGTGTTCGAGAGAATTTCACTTAATCCGTAGCAATTTATTACAGAATGATTGCAGGATGGGTAAAGTAGTAACAATTAGAGGGGTTTCTCAAGAGTAACAAATATCGTCGTTAATCTCTCAGTGCGCTCAACTTAAGCTTGTTTCCTATGTCACTTTACTATCAGGGTCGTTTTTATTGCACAAGGGAATTATTACATTTTAAAGATGATAAAGAACTGGATACAGACCGATATTTGAAATCATAGCTTGTGATACAATAGAGCCGGGCTGTTATATATATATATATATATATATATATATATATATATACTATATATATAGTATATACATATACTATATATATATATTATGAAATATATATTATACTTCATTATTATGAAAAAAATTTTGCCTACAAATTAATTCTGCCTTTAGATATATTGATGATTTAATTGTTTTTAATGATACTAATTTTGCTAACCTTTGGAAATCGATTTACCCAGATGAATTATATTTATTAACAACCAATTCAGATAATAATAAAGCCGTCTTTCTAGACTTGAATATATACACTTTAAATAATAAAACTGATATTAATATTTATGATAAGAGAGATGATTTTGAATTTCCGGTTTTTAAATTAATGTATTGGGATTCTAATATTTCTAAAAGAATTTATTATATAATACAATTGCTGGTCAACTGATGCGTTTCAATAAAATTTACAACTCTAAATTTAACTTTCTTTTACAATGTAATAATCTCATGAACAACACACTTCTTAATAATAAACACCCTCACTCTTTGTATAAGACTATTTTTGAAAGATTTAAGATTACTAATATTACTTAATAGCTTATTTTGGAGACTTTCCTGTTGACTATCAATTCTATTTGATTTATTAATTATAATCGGTCTATTAATTTATTTAAAAACTGGATTTGAACACTATCTTTTCGATTTCCGATTCCGATATTCCGGATCGGAATTCCGAGTCGAAATTCCGTGTCGGAATTATGGTTCCGATTTCTCATCTGTTGATTTTTCGGCGTTATGAATGGCATTTGTTGGCGGTCCTCATGTAGTTTGCGGCGGGTTGTCGAGCTTAGGTCAATCAATGTGGGTAAGTTTGTTTTCTCCTTTTTAATTTTGTATTGTACTTGTCTTTGGTATGTGTCCTTGGTTATCCCTGGTTTTGTGTTTTGTTTTTCTAATTTATATTTTCTAATTTTTATTTTCTAAATTTGCCTTTCTTATGGTGTTTGAAGGGGTGTGTGGGCTACTTTTGGTGTATTGCCGCTCACACACACACACATATATATATATATATATATATATATATATATATTATATAAGACTTAAACTTTCCAGGTTGGTAAATGAAGTGCTAAAAATTGTGAGGGAAATAAAAACGTATGGTAAAGAGAACAGTTGATTTTTGATTCGCGATAAATATAAATGAATAAAATGAAAGAAACCGTATTTGCTTTGAAATACTCATTTTTTAAATTATTTATTTACCATCTCACTTAGAATTCCAGGTAATAATGTCATTATTCGAAACTTAAGATAATTCATTAATAACAGGTAATGTCGTTATATATAAACAAAAGATATATTTTTAGTATTACATTGCGAAACATGATAAAATTTAGCTGTTACTATCTATAGATAATTGGATAGTAACTGACTCGGAAGATATCTGTATATCGAGTGGTAATTCAATTTAGCTTCAGTTTTCAGTTTCGTAATATTCTAGAATTCGTGGAATTCAGAACCAAGCATATTGGAATGCAAGAAATAGAACACGAATTAATCCCGATGATAGAATATGTAATAGTAACCGTAGAACAATGAAATAACCTGCCTTGAAGTATTGAGATTTATGAGGCTTAATAAATCATTTTTCTAGTTTTTGGTATTTATTTACTTATTTCATTAGATATCAAACAATTCCCGGAATTTTAATTATCTGTATGCAGTCATCCATTTAAGAGGGCTAGATGGGCGAGATCATGTATTTATTCAATTGTTTTACTTAAGGTTACACAAAATGTTTGTTATTTTTAATTCAACTTAATTATTGCTACATAAAATTTAAAAATCTTGAGGATAATTTGTGCAAAAAGAAATTATTTTCGTTTTGCCTTATTTTATTTATCGACGGTAGTTTTCCGTTATACAAGGGATAATCAGATCGGAATCTACGGTTTAAAGTGGATTCAGAACCCCATTGCGAAAATGTACCTAATCGAGGTTTCGAACTCACAGCCTGTTATTTGAGTACCAGAGCTCTAACCACTCCGTTACTAGAAGCTAGCATTCATTCTGAAAGCACACAGGCAGCAATGCTGGTTAAGGATTAGTTGAGTGGGTTCTCCAAGTGGTTTCGATTAGATATCTCGTCCATCAAGATCTGACCAGTTTTGTTAAGTCGAGATATCTCGCCATCAAGATATTGCCGATTTTTTTATGACGAGATCAAGATCTGGTCAGTTTTCTTCTAATAGCGAGAGACGAAGAGATCATGATGGAGGAGGTATCTTATCCATCAAGGATTTGGTCAGTTTTGCTAATGACGAGGAACATCGTCGAGACAAACACCAGGAGGCAGGAGGATTAACTAGTTTAGCTACCGGAAAGATATTTTATAAAATTCAAGAACTAATGGTCACTTTCTAAAGCGAACCATTAAAAAAATCGGCGAGAGCTGTGTCTGAGCAACGGCCGGTTGTCTTCTGGACGGAATACGTCGCGTTGCTGTTGGATGGGTATTAGAAATGAGTGAATGCGCTGAGTTTGGGCTTAGAGAGATTTATTTAAAATTTTTTGGTTGTTTACAGAAATCTTGTGCAGTGTAATGTGTTTTTAGAAAATGGCTTACACTTATTCTTGTTCTCTTACGTTCTGCATCGGACATTTTGGGCTTGTTCGATTCCTTTTGACATTCTTTCTTCTTGTTTTTGATTACGGTAGGATTCAACCTTTTTTTAGATTAAGATATTGAGGCATTTCGGAAATTTTCAAAGTTCTCAACTATTTCACAATTTTTCACACATCTAGTCAAGTTTCCTCGCAAAAATATTATTACATATATTGATAGATCTCGCGTAGACAAAGCGAATGACACCTTGCGGTACGTGCTATCACGTCGCGGTCCTGAGCTATACTAATTTTACCGACAGCGTTGAGGCTGATTTGAACACAAAATTGCGTACTCGCACGCCGATCATTATTGTTTTATCTGACCTTGAACGCTATTTTGGTGGACACTGGAATATTTCTCTCTTCTATTCAGTTATATATTTTCTAGATTTTATAGTTTTCAGATTATTGAAGGAAATCAGGTCTACACTTTTTTTGGACACACTGATTTTTATCGAGGAACCCAGTTCTGCAACGAAACGATAGATATATTCTACGTCAAAATCTTGCACCTTTCATCTTTATGTATTTGAATAGCTTGAATGAAGTGACGTTAATATTCTTTTATGATATAAAATATTTTGACTTGACTCATTTCTGAAACTGAAGAAAGCTCTTTTAATATGATAAATCTTATTTTTTTTGCAATCTACAATGAGGGCGGATTGAAGAAGCTCCTTAACCATTCTTTGTCTTGTAAATGTTCGCAAAAATATCGATTTTGATCAAGTAATTTGTTTTACGAACTTTATAAGACAGGTATAGGTACAGGATAGCCAAAATAATGTGAACACACCTGTGAAATGACACAAAATCTTTATTAGTAAGGGGTTGGCCCACACTTGGCCTGAACAACAGCTTGTATCCAATAAATGGACAAATACAGGTCATGTACAATGTACAGGAAAATGCCTTATCCATTCCGCATACAGATCAGTCTCTGGATCAGAAAGTGTGTCTGGAGATGGAAACTTATAACGCACTTTAGCCACTAAAATACCCCATAAAAATCCATTTCTTAGGAGATCAAGGGGCTAAGGAGGCCGGATGAGTGGTTCTGCATCATCGTAGTGCTCATTGAACTATACTTGGACCACAGATCAGTGTGAAGTGTGGCGTTGTCGTCTTGGAACATAGGTTATTCGCCAGCGAACATAGTCTAGACTCTAGACTATAGGATGCAGATGATCGCCCAGAAGGTATTGCACTGCTTTGATTTATGCAGGACTACAAGTGGTCTCAGACCACGACAAGATATCGCATTCCACAATATCACAGAGCCCTCTCCATGATTAACAGTAGGAGACAGAGTCAACATACAAGGGTTCTGCGGGCGTCTTCTAGACGTAAACACGTCCATTAGTCTGAAATAACGTAAATGTAGATTCACCAGACCAGAAGACCATCGCTTCAAAGCATCACGCGGTGTCACCAGTGCTTTTGGAATAGCTGCATTGCTATGGATGTTCGTAGCATACAGTTCCCGTTGAATAGTTTTCGTTGATACAGGGTCCTTCTTCATCTCGGAGGATATCTGGGACACAGTTGTCTTGTGCCTTTGGGCCACTATCCGATTCAACACCCGTCTACCTTTGTCAGTGAGGTGGTTCAAAATTGCGAGGTGTTGTCCTCGGATATTTCACTTCGGGATTAATCCCAGACCATCACCAATAGCTAGTTGCGTTGCTCCACTGCGACGTTAATTCTACTATACCTACTTACCTCGTCAGTGAGCTTTGATTTTCCCTCATTGTTCTGTTTCGAAGATGACTGCTCACGATGTTTTGTGTAATCTGTCATAACAGTTGATACAGTCCTCCTTGAAACATTCACAAGGTTGACTGTTTTCGTTGTTAGGACTCCAGCGAGGCGCTCTCCAATGATCAAACCTCTTTGAAAGTCATTCGCCAATCTTGCCTCTTAGTTTAAATATGCTGGATTTGAACTATGGAACTGCATGGTATTGCTAAACTACAAGGAAGAGCTCACGTCTCTAATGAAATCCTTTAACACTGATTACATGAGACCATAAGCAATTTGGAAGACAGAAATCAAATCAGAAAAGAAAATGTGAGTGAACGCTAACATTTGAACAAGTGAATAGGATGCAATTGAAGTTCAGAAGGCTGATTGTGAAGACATGACTGAGTTGTGAACTTTTCGTCATGTATTCCGTTAGAAATAAATATTAACACCAGTAAGAAGCAATACACGAAATGCTGCTTTATTTTTAACTTTGATTAATTTTATTTCATTAGATGATATAAAACTTGCATATTTATACCCATATTCTTTTTCGTGGGTTATATAAGGCACCAAATATGACTAACGGCCATAAATAGATATAAATAATCAAGAAATAGCACAGATGCTATGTGCAAGTCTAATAGTTTTGTTATTTGTTGTTTCATAACTATATTTTGAAAAAATGTATCCAAATAATTTGTAGATTAATGCATCTACGTATACCTATCAAAGCTGCTAATGTAAATTTATTCTACAAATTTACTTATTCCAAATGGAGGAACACCTTTGGGATATGTTTATACCTTCCTTTTGTACCAATACTATCTAAGCGCTACTAATATAGTGTTAGATTTTAAGACGTAGCACAATCAGAAGAGTTGTAAAAAATGATACACCATAAGATTTACTGTAAATAGTATATTTGAAAGTATATTGAAGAAAGGAATAAAAATTCTAAAACGTAAATTTAAAGTAACTAGATGCATAATTAATGACTCTATTGTGTACATAAGATTTTGCACCAGAGGTTCGGTGACGTCAGACAGGAAAATAGTTTGACAAATGAGGAGCCATCCACAGACTTCGAAACTTTTGAGAGCTAACAATGCAAATTAATTACCACTCTCCTTGTGAGCCTGGACAAAGTTCATTCAAGAGTGATATCAACTCTTTAGTTTAAAGGTCACGGTTAGGCCAGAATTTCGTAAAACTGCTGTCTTTTGTGTGTTTTTGAGGTTTTTGACTTCCCTAAAACTAAGTCAAGATGAGTACGTTTGTGATTCTTTGTCTTATTTTGCTTTAGACTTTGAATTTCTTATATTTTTATTGATTTATATATCTTATATTTTTATTGATTTATGTGCCTTATATTTTTATTTATTCGTATACCTTATATTTTTGTTGATTTGTATACCTTATGTTTTTATTTATATTGTTGAGTATTGATGGCAATTTTTCTTGAGAAAACAGACTCGAGGGAATTTTTTTATAGAGCTAAAAACCTCGCATCGCAAATTATCCCCTTTATTATTCTTAAAGTTCAAAAATACTAAATTTTTAAATTAAAAACGTTGACATGGTATTTTTTATGTTTATTTGAATATTTCTTTATGAAAACGAATTACCCAAGTGGAAAAAAAATCGTACTTTAACGAAAAAGTATTAAAAATATGAATTTTCCCATTAGGTTCTGAGGGGCCCCGGTTGTCCAGTTGACAGACGTGAATTAGCAACTAAAGGATTGTGCGTTCAAAACTTGACCGAACCAAAGACCGTCGTGTATGTGGGGGTGAAGCACGTTAAATCTGTTATAGCCTCAAGTGTCCTCTCGTTAGCGTGCTTTGGAAGTTAGAAGAGTGATGTGGCGGCTCAGGTGTTGACCTCGTCATCTGGCTGTGATTCAAAATTACTAGATGTTTTCTGTTTTTTCCCTTCGAGATTGATTCCGTACTGTCAACAATAGCCCGTTGTATTGCACCAGTGATATGTAAATTCAATTACCTACCAGTAGGTTCTTATGAACATTGGATGCCATTTGGAACTGGTGAAGGGTTATGTGTTGAATTTAAAGGGAATATGATATTTCGGCATCAATTTTTGGAGTAAAACAGAAATAGGAGCTTTTGAGTGTTGAAAAACATGTAAAAAAATCGACCTGTGAATTTTAAATTGTTTACATTATCCATAGGAGTATTGTCTATCACAATTTTATAAGTCACTTAACTACAATGTTCTCACTGATGAATTGATATGTATTTCTAACAAACAAAAATGACGAATAATATAATTTAAAAATAGAGAAGCGTATTAAATTATTGTATTAATAATGATCCTAATTTCCGCATTCATTCTTGTTCATTTTTATAGGCAAGATGAAATAATAATTGATATCTGTCACCAGCTATATTGTACACCAAATATTTCAAATTCTGAAAAGAAGTTTTAGTTTAAGAATAGATTTTATTTATACATATAGAAATTGTAAATGGAAATTCTCCTGCTTTGCAGAATAGAGGAGCATTCATCCCGCAGCTATTGATGCCATTCTTTGACTGTGACAAAGTGTCGAGCACCCCTGGAGAAGGTATGGAATCATGTATCAATGTCAAATAAAGCAGAGCCTAGGTCAAAAGGAACGTTCAATTGGAATTTCGATCCACCTACATTACTTTTCATTGGAAAGAGAGGCTGCATTCAAAGAGGATGCAAATCATTCCAGGTAAATCTCTAAAGCTTACAAGCTATTCAAGGTACAGAGGGTATTCTGAAGTCAGGAGCATATCAAATAAATTCAGATAAGAGGGATATTATCAGATATTTTGGTTCCTAACTGCATAGAATTTCGGAAATAACCGTTGTTGAATCATTCAGCTGTTTCATCTACAAAATCTGTTCTTGTTTGAGAATATATTTTTAATCTCAGAAGGCATTATCTCATCTTTTAATTGAGAATCAAATTTGGATTTTTAATCTATTTTAGAATTTAAAAAAATTCTCAAATAGCCGTAATTACCCATATCCTATTATCTATTGTACTAGTTGGGCAGCACATTTTTTGTACCTTTATTATGTACATAGGAAAACCAGGAGTGATCGAAAAGTGTGCATCCCACAATTTAAAGTCTCAAAGTTCAAAACACCATTGATGACCGAAATATGAAAACAATATTAGTAATACTACAAAACACATCTTGGTACTTTTATTATGTACACAGGGAAAACAGACAAAACGTAGCACATGAATACCGAGTGATAGAAAGGTGCACCTTCTAACATAAAAGCTTAAGTTTTAAAACGTCATGGATGACAGAAATACGAAAACACTATTATAAAACAAAACACATCTTGGTACTTTTTCTATGTACATGGAGAAAACAGAAAAAACGTAATTTATAAATACCGAGTGATCAAAAGCACACCTCCTAACATAAAAGCGTAAGTTTTAAAACGTTATTGATCATAAAAATGCGAAAAAATATTATAAATAGAACAAAATGCGTCAATTAAAAATGGTCTCTTGGACTGATTTGAAGCAGGTGTTAAAAATATTCCTTTTTCACTAATGAAAGCAGAAACAACCAATTCAACAATGTGGTCAAATTTGTGTAATGCAAAACATCCCTAGGCATTACGATGTGGAATATACTCTGCATATTTACAGATAATATTGTTAGAATGTTGGTATTTTCGATAAAGTATACAACAGTTTTATAGAATTTTCACGATAGGTTTGATGTTTTTTGAGTATCCATTTTCAAGCAGTGTACCAAAATATTACCATGCTTATAATCCACTTAGAATGAACAATTCTCTACTTAACAAAACTTCGCACTTATATTTTAAGTGCCTCTCTTCATTAGTTTCATGTTATTATAATCGTTCTTGAGCATTACTAGACGATAACTCTCCCAGATACCGTACCATCTGTTTTTATGTAATGAGAGACTCAAAGTATCGATCAAACACCCTGAACAGCGTTTTCTTTTCAAAAATTTACTCAAGGCACTTATTTTCGGCAGATCCAACAACATAGAAAACTCCAACAATATCCAAACGTATAGGAGAGAAAGAGAGAGGGAGAGAGACCCTTCACTTTTTCTCTCTTTTCTGCAGTACTCTCCCCTTCTAAATACGGGATGACAGATGACAAAAGATTGAACTTTACGAACGAAGCTCTCACGTGACCCGAATAGTAAAAATGTCAAAAAAGTTTTCCGACTTACCCTTCTGAATCTCTTTACACGATATGCTGTACTTTTTTATTCTTAGCGTCCCCTTGGCGTGCATTCTTGGCGATGTTTCTCCTTTCGGAATGCGGTCACGTATGACGCATATATTTCTTAGCGTGCTTTCACATATTTTTTAACGTTGTTTCCATACTTTATTTCCCCGCACAGCAGTTGGCCATATTCTGGCGTACATGTATTAGCTTGAAAAATTGCTCGCGCATACCCCGCTTACGTTTTGAAAAAGTGCACTTCGGTGGAAAAATCTCATCACCTACGGCTAGCTTAATGAATATGTTAGAAAACCACGCAGTTTGAATTCGAAGTGCGCATTATTTCAATTTTGTTAAAGGATTGCTGCGATCTTTTTTTTCTTATCCCGGGATCAAAATTAAATCAGTTCCATAATGTCCTGGTCCGCGGTATCTCAATTCGAAGAGCAACGGATTAGCAACCGGAGGGTCGAAACTCGGTTCAGACAAAGACCGTCGTGTACACGGCGGCACGTTAAATCTGTCGTGGCTTCAAATGTCCTCACGTTGGCTCGGTGTGGATGTTTAGAGAGTGAGGTGCCAGCTTAGGTATTGTTCTCGTCATCTGAACGTGGTGCAAAATTACGAGGCGTTGTCCTTGGATCTTTCCATTCGGGATTGATTCCGGACAGTCGTCAATAGCTCATTGTGTTGCTCCAATGCGACGTTAATTAACTACTTATGATGTCCTTCCTGCGAAGAAATATCTCTGATCATCAAGTGTGTCTTTTCACGACACTCCGGAACATTGCAGTACGCCGTCAGGACTAGTCATGTTGTTACCTTGACAATTGTGACAGTCAGGGTAAATATTTTCCTGCCACACATTTCATTGTTTTGGTGTGACTAGTTCTAAATTTTGGAAATACGTCTGTTCTCTATATAACAGGGAATTTACTTTTTCTCCAGGCCTTTGTCTTCTATACCACTGGTGTTGTGGTGCCCTATCCCAGACTTTCTTTTCTTGTACAAAGAATATTTCTTCAAAGCTAAGTGAGTTTCCCTCAGGCGGATTTAAGTTACATTCTACCCTATAAAGTCCTTCCGTTATTTAATTACCACATGAGAAGGTCTTTGTTTGCAAAAACAGTTTCCATCACTCTACATTTGCATTCTACGCTCCAGTACCAAGTTAAATTACGGGGCCCAGTACTAGCTTAGATTGGCGGACCCTTCCTGAAAACAAATAAGTTCTAGACCAGTGATTCTCAACCACTGTGCCGCGTCACTTTAGTGTGCCGCGAGATTCTTGAAGTGTGCCGCCACTGCGAACATTCAGAAGAATCAATTAATTCGTTCTGGATTAATCTTAGATACGATTATCCCACAATATCTCAAAAAGCCTTAAGTGTGTTATTACAATTTTCCACATCTTATTTGTGCGAATTCGGATTTTCGGCTTTGACCAACATAAAAACGAAAAAAAGATCCAGACTTTTAAATCTGGATCACGAAATGAGAGTAGCATTGTCATTTTTACGCCCAAATATAAATAAAGTTACCAAAAAACACCAAGCTCAAATTTCGCATTGAATGTAATTTGTAATTTTTCATTAAATAAAAATTTTGTTTACTTTGTATTTATATTTCATTGAAAATTATTATCGTATTTATATTTCATTGAAAATTATCATCGTATGTTATTTTTACAAAATATATTTTAGGTACATCAATCAATTAACCAAGTAAAATTCCTTTAAATTTATCTTATTGCTAATGTGCCGCCAAATTTTTAAATTATTAAAAGTGTACCGTGACAAAAAAAGGTTGAGAATCACTGTTCTAGACGCTTAGCTCTCACAAATATATTTGAGTAGTTGAAATGAAAATAAGAGTTTGTTTGACGTATTGGGCCCCTCTCCGATAGCAGCACCACCTAGTGATCGATTTCTTCTTAGACACAGTCAAACATAAGCAATAAGTGGATTTTTGTTGTTTTCGATAGTTGCTGTAGAGAACTTGTTAAAAGTGCTTTCTGAATGAACTTGGATGCATGCGTCAATGCAAGGATGCCAATAGATGGGTACCTACTTATTCGTTGTATGCATAAGGTGCATGGCAATGCTCATTCATTCGAGTCAACATTCCTCAGTTGGTGCTGAAAGTTCCTCGAAGAACGTTCCGATATTGAGTATCTTCCCCACTTCTGCCAGCAACGAAAAGCCATCACCCCAATGGTAATGTGCCTAGTGATCATATCACCTATTGACTGTCACATCTTCGAGTTTCTTCAGAAGCATCTGCAGAGACCGCGATTTTATACAGGAGGTTACCAATTGGCTCAAACAGCGTTTTATGAGGCCTACTAGTAATTCAACTTGTTTTTCCAGATTTGAGAAATACAAGTGTCGATAAAAGTCCACTTCAGTTACTAGATAGCTCTGCTTATCAATTATATACCAACTCAAGATTATTTCTAGAGATCATCCAACATTGGCTTAACCAGTTCTATGAAGTTTCTTTGCTTTGTAGTATTAACTAGAAAGGCCGACTCCGAAAGAAACGGTAGCGAGCTTGAGTTCCATCTCCATGAAGGGCTCACGGATCTGATCTGCAAAATCTTGATGATCTTTAATTTTCACTTCATTGAGTGAGGGAAGTTTTTAGCCAGGTACCTTAACACGGATTATGTCCGATCCATGACTTTTGCTGTTTTTAACCAGACTGACTTTGGTGTTAGGTAGAAAATTTTTGCATGACCAATGCTGATTTTTGCATTCTTTTCTCCGATTGTCAAGGAATTTCATCGAAGACTAGTCTGTTCAGATAATGCAAGGCTTTTGCTTGGCTGACTAGTCCTTGTTCAGATAATGCAAGACTTTTGCTGGGCTTTCCCATTGAGATCAAAAGAAGTTATTTTGAATGGGAGATTCCATTGATGTGGTCTTAATCCCACTAACCCTGCTATGCATTTAAACTGCTCCAGATAAAAAATAAGATAGCTCAGTTCTTCCTGCGGGATTATGTATTGTACAGATGAATCACCTCGTATCCTTCTGTGTAGCACGGATTGATCATCCAGGATTCAATGATTTCAGACGCTGATATTTTCAAATTATCTAAATCGTTTAATTTCTCCTATCGCCATCTAAATTCATGGAAAATTCTTTCGAAAATTGGAAATGAAAAATACCTCACTGAGTAGAACTGGTTTAAGAGAGCACATGATAGAATTGGGTTTGCTATTGTCCAATTTATTTTCATGATGCCTCCATAAACAGGTTACACCAAGTAATAACAGTCAGGATTGAAAAGCTTCTGTTAAACCATACGACAATAAATGACATCATTGTCTGTCTTTTGTTATACGGTACTAATGAATTTGTTGTAGATTGTTAGCATCATACGTTTAGGGTCCAAGCCTTGTCCTAGGGCTGATTTTGCTTTCAAAATGAAGGCAATACATTTTTCAATATCGCTATGTTGGCCTTTTTCTGTTAGTACATGTCAGTTCTGATATCTGATATATTGAGTTCTGATACATTGAAATAATGCAACCTTTATTATGGTCCACAATGGATCAATTCTAAACTGAAGTCAATGAACAATTTTCATTCTTTATAATTGTATCCAGCTAGTTAAAGTTATTCAAAATTGGACAATTTTACGACAGAAGCATTTCCCTTACTTCCCAGTGAAATTAGTGTCTCTTATATACTGCATTACCAAAAAATATTTTTAAAATTAAATTGAATAACACTCAATAGAATTTAATTGACACACAATTTAGGTGTAGAAAAATGCGCGAAGTTTTCCTATCCTGATTTAATACGCGCACAAAAGATTTAAATTTTTTATATCAATTGATTTTTCCATTTGAAACAATTCCAAATTTCTTTGTTTTTCCAGATATATTGAAAGTTTCAAAGAAAAGTTTCATGCTCACAATGGTTTTAATTTGACATTACGGTTAGCAAAAGATTTTGAAAAGATTTTGTAGGAAACTAATTCGTTTAACTATTAAAAAAACTCAGAAATAAAATTTCAATGACTTTAAAACAAATGAAAGTGCTAGAACTATTTTCTGATCTTTTTTATTTGCTTAAGAGCTTTTTACCTATAGTGGGGAATAAATATGCTTATGTAAAAAATAATTCTCAATTTTACTGAACTCTTAATTAGATCAGATCATAGATCTCAGCCACCTCTGATATTTAAAACAATTGTTTGGATTGAATTAATAAAAAGTAGTTCAAAACCAAACCTATACAGTTTTATTGATGGATGATCCTCAGTTTTATGTATGCATTACATCAGGTAACCTAAACAGTTCATGCCATTTATAGGTTTGTCATCATAAAACTGCACATGCGCTCATTCTATTCATTAAAAGTGTGGTTAGGTGAGCTTAAAAAAAAGAGTGTATAACACTCTGTAATGTGTATAACACTTACATAAATTAATCATAAAGTTTAGAAAAAGTGATTTCAGTATGACAGTGTAAAAGCCAATTATTCGGGGTTGATTACTTTATGAATTCAAAATTGAGTACAAGGCTTCCGATGCTGCTCGAAAAGTATCCCACACAGATACAATGTGTGAATGTTGTAGTTGAAAGGGGTTTTTGCATCTGTTGATGAGCCTCTTGAAGATACTCCTCGGTGAACAGACTATCGGGTGTCCAGGAGACCCAGTTGAAAGACCACATCGAGTCAAATTCAAGTCCAACTTGTTATGAATTTGCAAGACAATTTAATGTGGACGACGAAACCATCTACCCATTTGCATTGACTTGCAAAAACGTGGAAGCTGAGCTAGTGAGTTCCTCATGAACTGAGCGCAACCAACAAACTCGCGTGGCTAACCATTTGTCGTCATACCACAGAAAAGAACCATTTAGAGACGGCATGTAATGCGATGAAAAGTGGAAACAATTACAGCATCATGTCGAGCTATCACTATTGGTTATCTTCAAAAGATTCAGTCATTGACGGCTAAAACCAGTATCCACCAACCAAAGGTGTTTCTTTATTTTTGGTGGACAACCATCCAGATTGTTCACCTTGAGCTTCTAACGAATGAAGAAACTAGTGCATTTGAAATCTACTCAGAAATCAGAACATTTACAGCGGGGTTTGGTTGCATTGACCTATAAGCAGCCAGCATTGGTTAATCAGAAAGAAAACTATCTTCCACCAGGACGATGACAGACCATACATAGCAAGACCGATCATGGAAATGATTTTCCAACTTGACTGGGAACTTCTACCCCATCCTAAAGGGATGGACTGGGTTAGATCCAGCCCACATATTCCCCGGATATCTTGTCTTCGGACAATCATATTTTCTTAGAAATAAGCAATAATTTTCGAAATCAGTGATTCCAAAATCGACAAGACGTAGAAAGTGAGTTGAAGCTCTTTTTTGATACCAGAGAGGAAAACTTATTATAAAAAGGAATAGATAAAGTTGTTAGATCATTGGAAAAAGATAATATAAGCCGAAGGTGACTACTTTTCTGAATAAAGTATGGTTTGATGCACTTTGGGTATCATTTACCTCTATTGATTAAAGCGGCACGAACTTTCTTGGTATGCCTGATAAAAACATTACAATGTGTCCTATGTGAATTTTTCATCATGCTTCACTATCTGTTCACCAGCAAAATATTAAGAACACATTTTGTAGGAAACTAATTCGTTTTACTAATCAAAACGTAGAAAGAGAATTTCAATGACTTTATAGCAAATGAAACTTACAGAGAACTGTTTTCTAATATTTTTATTTGCTCAAGAACTTTTTTACCTATACTTCGAATAAATGCGCTTATGTAGAAAATAATTGTCAGCTTTTCAGCAATCTTAATTAATCTGATCCATCCCAGGCACCTCTTTGAAATTTAAGAGAAGTGTTAGGATTAAAAAAAATAGTTCGAAACCAAAACACTGAAATCTATACATTTTTCTTGATGCAGAATCCACAGTATTATGTATGCATTATAAAACATTACAATGTATCCCTTGTGAATTTTTCATCATGCTGCTCCACTATTTGTTCACCTCTGACGTAAAGCATGACCTTATCTGTCTCGATAAAGGTAAAAAAACTTAGAAAATTTTCATCAGCAAATATTTGAGAAGCGATGCGAATAGAGAAAAAGAAAGGTCCCAATATGTTCGGAGGAAGATTTAAAGTTATATATTTCAGAGCTTTTTCCTGAAAGGTTCTTGTTTATTCATCTTTTTCTTAGTTTTTACTCAATATTTTTTTCTTTTATCAACCGTAAAGTAAGAAATGCTATCTTGGGAGTGAAATTAAGTTGGATATATTCTGAAATTTTCTTGACTAATATATTTAAATTATGCTACTTTATTTTAAGTATTGTTATGCGAATTTAAATACAAAAGATAGATTAAAAGCTGCTTTATCAAATTTTATTTTGGGATTTAAGTTTACAATGTGTGATTTAATATGATTACTTTTCTACTTTTAATATTTATCCCCCGGTGTTATCTATAGTTGCTGTTATTTTACTTGCAGGAATTAAAGCTGTGTCAAGAGGATAGATAATGCGGAGATATTTTGCAATACATTGGATTTGAATTTCAGGAATTATTTTGTCTGCAGAAAAAGGTGTTTGGTAGACTTTCATATGATAGACACAACCCCATGTATACAAGAAATCCCTAAAGAATTAACTAGTTCGTCCACTTTTAATATGGTTGGTATATGAACACAAGTAGTATACCATTTACAGAGACATACACGAAATTCCATTACTTGAGGATGAAATGGGTTATATGCCATGCATTAAAAATATGGGAAATTCAACTATCCCTGCATCAATGAATACAGCAATATTTATGCTTGGTTTTCCAATAGCTTAGTGTGGCAAAGAAAACCGCATCAGTTAAAGAAATCTATTACTAAACCACCAATCTATAAGGATCTCTTCTCTAGGCGTATGAACTAAATGGAAACGCAAATGCCTTCCTACCGATTCGAAGAGTAGAAATATTTCGTTATTTCGTTCCCAATTCGATTTGGTTGATCTTATCTAATACGCAAAGAATCCTAACGCATTCTGGAGATTACGATTCGTATGAGATTATGATCATATTTCTAAGTCCTTCAGATCTATGTGGCGCTTAGACCACTCTTTTTTTATCTTCTTGACATCTCTCTCGTGAAAGACCATTAACCTTTAATCCTGTAACAATCTGAGGAAAAGTCCTCCTTTTTCCTATTCTATAATCATCGATTTGCTTAGATCAGCGGTAATAGATTCACGATAGATAGGGGTTTTTCAGTTGAAATAGGTTCTCAGTTTTGAAATAAATTCAGTGTAGATGTGGGTGAACTGTTTTGAAAATTTCTGTGCGATTTACCAATCCAATGGTATCATTGTTTCAGACTTAGAAAAAATTCCCTAAAACTTATTTCCTTACTTTACATTAGGTTAGTGATCCATTTGTTGATTGATGGTTAAGGTGGAATATAATCACAAAAAGGAAGCCAAATAGGAAAAGTAAAGATTGGAGGGCGAATGCCTCTATGGTAACTAGAAAGGGAAGAGAGAGTGTGATCTCTCTTGAGCCATCTACTTAACCCTCCTAGTGGTTGTCTTGACGAAGTATCTCTTAATTAGCAAAATTGACCAGATCTTGATGGATAAGATGTCTTGTCATTAGAAGAAAACTGACAAGATCTTGATCTCGTCATAATAAAAAAATCGCAATATCTTGATGACGAGATATCTCATCATAAGCAAAATTGGTTGGATCCTGATGAACTAGATATCTCGTCGAAACCGCTTGGAAGGTTAGTAATGGACAAAAAACTAATCATCTACCACAGTGTATCGATCTCTTTATAGTTTCTCTTAATAAGTTACTGAGACAATTCAGCGTTGTTTTGTCTGAATAAATTTGAGATGGTTCTGATTGAAAATGTTCATACATAGCTGTCGTCATCATTTGTTTTGATATTGGGTGAGGTGGGGCAAGTGTGTTAACGGGTAAGTTTGACCACTGAATATAAAATGTGTCTGATTAAGTAGGGCTGCCACTTTCTGGAAATACTTGAAGGAGTCCTCTAGGCTAGTTTCATCGTTAGGGTGCTTTAAATTTTGGCCAGGAAATTGCACAGACCAAAGAAGGGTATCAATGAAACGATATGCTCTTGACCCACTCAATGCTATTACATTCCAATCAAGAAAACACAACAAACAGTCCATGATATGCACTTGCTTCATAATAAGGGTGGGTGGGGGGGTAAGATCGTCCCCATGATATAACTTGGAAATTATTATTTTTTATTATATCAATGGGTAAGTTTAACCCTCCTGGTGGTTGTCTCGACAAAATACCTCTTATTTCGTTGCAAAACTGACCAGATCTTGATGGACGAGATATTTCGTCATCAGAAGAAAACTGATTAAATCTTGACCTCGTCGTCATAAAAGATGGAAATATCTTGATGACTAGATATCTCGTCGAAACCACTTGTAGGGTAAAACAAACAAGAGTAGACATATTAGTAAAAGGACTGGGGTGTGATAAAAATATGAAAATTAAAAAAATATTTAGAGTAGTAATTTAATATGAACTTCGAAGATGTGAGTACACACTTGCATCACCTTACCCCAAACGAGTTACTTAAGGAAAAGTCAGCATACTTTCATATGCGGAAAGAATTCACGAAAACCATGAAATCCTGATTTGCTTTCTTCCCTTCCAGGAACATATTTATCTTGTCTCTCCACAGAGACCCTTCTCCCTACATCAATCCGAAAATTCTGTACTGTATTTGACAATGCGATTTCCTTAATTCCAGAAAATCCCCTTTACTAATACCAGAAATCCACTCGATCTAATAATAATAATATAAGAAGGATTTTTGTAATGCGATCCCAACGTATGTATGCCACTGCAATGTAGTATGGAAGTGGAAGTAGGGTTTCTGGAATGCATGCAGAAACAATGCCAATTTTCGGTTCTTTTATTTTTCCGGTAAAAGGAAAACTCGTATTTTTTTCCACGACTGAGACTACCAGAGTAAATGGCTTTCGATTGTTTGGCTTTCAAGCAAATAAACATGTTTCCCGTATAGGAAATGGGTTTTATTCCCGGGAAAAATATCACGGAAACAAACGGGAAGGAAAGAATATTTCTCTTCGTTGACTTGTTAGTGGTTTCAGCAAGGAGTTGTACAGTAACAGAAATACTGGCTAATTCCCGGAATGCTTTGTACTTTTAGATTAGTGGAGGCTTTGATGAGGGCTTGGAAAGTTGAAAGAAATTCGATTGGGAATTTAAAAAGGGAATTTTGTATTTAAATATTAATGTTTATAAACATGGTATTCATAAACAAGGGGATTTCGAAATAGAGTGCATTCTTTGGAGAGTTATGTAACGATGAAATAAAAGGTTATTCAACCATGATTCTAATGTAGTGTTCTCCAATTTTGCTAAAAATATATTTTGATTATCTAGTGTAACATTTAGGAACCGCCGTGACTGTGGATTTGTTCACAGCGCCAGCAGTCTGAATTGCATTCTCTTTTCTGTGTCAATGAAACTTTCCTTGTGTGGATGCCTATTACTAGACATTTTTAGTCTTGTGTTTGGAGCAGCTTGTTCAAATGTGACCCTTATGAAATATAGTCCAACCCAAACAACTAAGTGTAGAATTTAATGTATCATACGAATTTTTAAAATAATAATAAAATCAAAATGGCAGTAAATAAAATATACATTTTCTTTATTTCAACAAGTGAAAAAAATTAATTGGTTCCTCAAAACATTTGATGTGATCCAAACGTGTTTTGTGTTTAAAATACTAGATGAAAATAGTGAGAAAGTTTTAATTGAGAAAAGGCTTTATTTATACCTTTGAAGGGATTGATACCGTTTAGCTATGTGAAAAACAGTGCTACTCCTGCATTTATAGAAGTGTCTGATATTTTAATGTTAACATTGTTTTCAAGAACTATACATAATCTGAGTATTTGGAAGGGTGTTGGCAGGTATCTAAACGAGCTGTCCTACAAATTAACTTGTATGAATTAAGAGAATTTTTTTTAACAATTACTTCGTACTGAAAAACTGTCATGAGTATTTCTTAAACTGCATAAGTAAGAAATATTTTCAACAGTAAGAAAAACATATTTTACTTATTTTATTAATTAAAAAAAGTATTAAGTAGAACTCAAATAATGGTTTTTGACGCATATTTTATATTAAAAATGTCCGATGAAAATAATCTAATAACTAAATCTAAGTGGGAAATGGTGTAATTTGTATATTTGAAGGATTCGACACCATTTAGCTAGGTTTAAGTCAATTTTATCCCTGCATATATAGAAGTGTATTTGATATTTTAATGCTAAAATTGCTTTCAAGAACCAAAAACAATTTGAGCATTTGGAAGGGTATTGACAGGTGTCCAAGTCAGCTTTCGTGCAAATTAACTCTCCAGTTGTCAAATTGTAATAAATTCATATGGTCAATAACCGACATATCACACTGCAGTGGATACCCAGTCACTGTAGTGTTCATGATAATGAATTAGCGGATGACTTAACTAATGTTGGTGCAATAACCCTAGCAATGTCTTCCCATTGAATACCATACAGTAAAAAGGATTATAAATACAAAAATCAAATACTCCAGACTGAATATTTACAAAGTAACTTAAGAGAAAGACTGTAAATCCTTACTAAGATCTTAGTTTTCACAGGATCTAACGAGAGGAATAGGAGTCATTTGTTTTCGTGTTCTCACTGGACACGATTACTTGCAAAAGTTATGGCTTGTTCAAACCCTCCAACTTGCCTTCCGTTTGGTCTTTCATGCAGGTACATACCTCAATAGTTGCCCTGATCTTACTGACGTCGCAGTATTATTATACTGCTAATAGAGTTCCATATTTTATTTCTGTCTAAAGACTATATGGTTCAAAAGGCTGAGGTCTGGCGAAGGATAAAAAAATCAAAATGCATACATTTTCAAAGCGAAAATTTTGTTATTAGCAATAGTTACCTCGTTCTTAAAATCTGATATGTAGATTTCTTAAAGTGCATGAACTAAGAAATTTTCAACCTCCTTCTTTTGATGTTGGAATGAAATAAGTAGGGGATTATACAAACAAGTAAACAATTCGGACTCATTATTCAGATCTGATCAATTTTAAACATTAGTGAAAACGCAAGTAATGCAGACTTAAAGTTGAAATTTATTTTAGTTACTTAAAGCATTCAGAAACACCAGCCTAGTATCGAACGTAACTAGTGATGCATAATCTAGTTCTAATTTGAGAATATAGTAATGCAAATTTCTTTATTTAATAGGTGGAATGAGTTGAAACTTGTTATGATTATGCATAAGCATATTGTAAAAACAGCAGGAAATAATTAAATAAATTATTGCGTTAGTTATGCAAATTCAAAAGTTAACGGAACATAATTGTAATTTGAGTTAATAAAAGTGAGAAAAGTAGGCACATTTAATAAAATCAATATTGGGGTTTGTTATTTTGTACAAAAGTACCAGATCGAATTTTACTTTCACCTTTCAATGGTTGTGGAATGTCATAAGTCACATCTCCTTGAAATGGTTATCGATAAGCATATAAATAATCTCTCATTTGATATTCTGATGTCAAGGTGGATAATGAGGTATAAAGGATAAGCCCACTCCTAAAAAAATCAATTTTTGTTATGTGCAGAATAGAATACTGTAAGGTGATAGTTTCATCCAATAGTTATAATTTTTTTGACATAATGTCCTTTAAAGGATTAATAAGTTATTCAAGAGCATTAAGGATATTTTCTTGATTTTTATGGTGCACGAGTAATATTTGACCGAGCTGCACCAAAAACAAGACAGACAATGTCAAGTCAATGGACGTACATACAAGAAAAAATTATTTATTAAAGTACTGAAAATTGAAAATGATTTATATAAAGCTACCATCACGTGGCTTTCATTTATCATCGTTACATTAGGGTTGTTTGGTTGGATTTCATTGTGTGAGGACCATATTTAACCAAGCTGTGCCAAAAACGAGACAAATAACGTCAAAGTAATGTATAAATACAAGGAAAATTTTTAGAGTTTGACACAGAAGAGGGAACCGCCTGCAATACGCAGGTTGCTAGCGCAGCTAACTGCATTAAGGTATGTCTTTCCATGGAAGGGCGTCTTCATTGATTTTAAAACCAGTTTCAGTGACTTCGATTCCAAAAGTCATCTAAGTCAAAAGGTGAACAAACACAATTTACTAGACATCTGACGAGATACCTCGTCCTTAAAAGAAAATTGACCAGATATTGAATTGGCCGTCATCATAAAGAAATTGGCAGTATCTTGATGACGAGATTTCTCGTCATTAGCAAAATTTATCAGATCTTGATGGACGAGATAACCCGTAGAAACCACTTGGAGGGTTAATGTTGATATTTTGAGATACCAGAACTTCGGGGAAATTGAATAAAAACCATGAAAAGTAAAGTTTTCTGTAAAATGTGGGATTTAAATGCTTTTTACAATTTCAAAATTAAATAGAACTTATTGCAAAAATTGAAAACGGATTATGGCTCAGTACACTTCTAAAAGTTCACGAATGCACTTCTAATAGCTACAAGTGAAAGAAAGTAAAAATAACGTAGTTCTGAGAAAACGACTGTAAAATTCGATTCCCTGTTGCTTCATAGCGCTAGTGGGCAAAAAAGTTTCCTCGTCTACCAGGTTAGGATTATGCCTTTTGTTTGTAATTTAGGAGAAAAACAATTTCAGTCTAGATAGCTAGGTAAGTCCCACTTACCTATCTTTCGGTTTTCTCTTGGCTGGAGAGATTGCCTCCATTTTTCAGTTGCATACATGAGGAGGCACAAGGACCATTATTTGGCCAAGCTGATCCAAACACAAGACAGACAACACAATGAAGGTGTGCTCTGATTTTTCCCTTCGGAATTGATCCAGGACTGTAGCCAATAGTCAGTTGGCTCCAGTGTGACGTAAATTCAACTATCTTCTTAATACAAACACTACATATTCTTCATTTTTAAATTGGCATCACACTTCGTATCATGGTTACAGTTTGTAATCCCCAGTATAATTTAGAATAAACTCACTAATATATATTGCGCGTACATGGTGTGACATCTTAGCGCCTAAGAGTCTAGGATGGCCGGCTGCAGACCCGGAAGTTTCCTGTTAAAAAGTCCTTCAATACTGCGCTTGCGCATGTGAGGAGAATGAGAAACAGTTAGCTCACGGACTCCGTCTAGTTGAGACGTCTTCGTAGCAATTCGTAAATTTTAGCAATTCGTAAATTTTAATATGAAAATAAGCATTTTTGTTTCGCGCGTCCATTGTAAACCCATTGTTTTGTCTGTGTTAAAATAAATGTTATTTTTTAATGTCCAACAAAAGTTCGGATTAATTCGTCACAGACTAGAGTTTTGGTGTCCTGGAAGTGGGATGGAAGCAAGAAAGCAGGAAATGCAGGTAGGCCCACCCTTGTATTAAATTAAATTTATTGAGGTTCTGGCTTACCGAAATTAGTGAGGCAAAGAGCCTAAATAGTTTTGGTTAAAAAAACAAACAAAAAGAAATGACTACATATCCAATTTTATTTTGTGGTTATTTAAATTTTGTCTTTATGAAAGTTAATAGAAGTTGATGATAAAGTGAATTTGCATGTTCTACTAAGTAGATATTATCAAGTTGATAAAGTCACGGTCAAAAAGTGCCAAATCGAAAGTGAACGAAAATTTAAATTTCGTTTTGATTTTACTGAAATTTTGTGTTTTGTGCATTTAATGATTTGAAAAGAATCAGATAATTTGAATTACATATGGTAATTACACATTAGTAAAAGAAAACAAATATTTAATTGCAACTATATATATTGCATCTTGTGTATTGTATATGCTACGATATAGTTTAAGATTCTGTTATTATATTTGAGAATTGTGTTTGATGTTAAATCTTATCTAGTATTTGAAGCATATTTGGCATTGAGTATATTTTGTGAATCATATAGTTTATTAGAAAATATTGGTAACTATATTTATGATAACAAAATTGGATTGTTTACTAATAAGTTATTCATTGATCATGGCTTTTCTTTCTCGTGGGAGAAAAGAAGACCTCCTCGAACTCGCAGATGAACTTTGTGAAAAAGTATCGGATAATTGTAAACTGGTTGAGATAAGGAAAATTATCCTAAACAGTGAACACTATGAAGAAGAGGAAGTTAAAATTTCTTTAACTCGTATTATGGAAGATAGGATAAAGAGAGAGAAAGAAGCAAAAGAAAAAGAAGAAATTGCCAGACGAGAAGCAAAAGAAAAAGAAGAAATTGCCAGACAAGAAGCAAAAGAAGAAATTGCCAGACAAGAAGCAAAAGAAGAAATTGCCAGACAAGAAGCAAAAGAAAGGGAAGAACGTAATATTCGAATGGAAGAAATAGCTTTAGAGAAGAAAAAGCTAGAAATGCAAGCTGCAAGTGAGCTAGGACTATCTAATAGAGAACGGATGCCAAATCATAAAATTGAGCTCATCAAAATTACCCCGAAATTTGAGGAAAAGAAAGATGAAATGGGTCTATATTTAATAAATTTTGAAAGAAGAGCTGAGATGGCAGGTGTGCCTAAAGAAGATTGGGTGCCGTATTTACTAGGCGTATTGCCTTCGGAAATTTCGAGCATGATGGCTAGAGAATCGCCTGAAGATGCAAAGAATTACGATTATGTGAAAGATATTATTCTTCAGAGGTATAAAATGAGTTCTGAGAAATTGAAGCAGATGTTTTACCGTCATCAAAAAGTCCCGGATAAAACATGGAGGAATTACGCTCATGAACTTACAAGCTACTATGATGAATGGGTTTCTGATTTGGAAATCAAAACTTTTAAAGAACTCAGAGACTTGCATATCACTGAGCAGATTAAGAGACGAGTGCCGTCTGAAGTAAAAGAACATTTTCTGGAGGAGTGGATGGACTTAAATTCTCCGCTAGAATTAGCTAAAAAAATAGATCAATTTGAAAGCTTGAAGGAGAGTCTTACACCCAGAAATACTAAAGGTTCCCAGAATACAGAGGGTATCAAGAAAACACACGTTGGTTTTGATAAGTTTGAGGGAGAAAACAAACCCTTTGGGAAAACAGAAGTAAACAGAGAAGATTACAAAGAGAAAAATTTTGAACAAAGAAAGCAACTTCAATGCTATGAATGCAATTCCTATGATCATCTTAGACCTCAATGTCCTAAGTTGAAGAAAACTGAAATCATAGCCGCTAACGAAATTATGGGAAAGGGAATAATAGATTTGATGTCTCCCTACATTAGTGTCGGAACTGTAAATGGATCTCAGATTTCTATCTTACGAGACACAGGATCCAGCATAGATCTAATTCCTAGGAAGTTTGTTAAGCCACACATGTATACGGGTGAACATGTATGGGTAGCATCTCCTTTAGCGGATAACCCTATTTGCTTGCCTTTAGCGGAAGTAAATTTAGTGTGTGAGTTGGGTCATGTTATAACCAAAGCTGCTGTCAAGGATAACTTCCTAGATAAAGAACGCTACTTACTAAGCAACAAGACCGTTGTACTTATAGAAGATATGAAAAAAGACAAAGGCTCTGATATTGAAGTAAAAGACTCTGCAACGCCCAAGTGCCAAAGTTCTCCATATTTAAATGAAACATCGAAAAACGACTGCCCTTGTAACAGTAACCGTTTTAGTTCTAGCAGTGTTACTCCTAAAGAGACTGGAATCGTTGAAAATTTGTTACGTTCATATGGTTTTATACAATGTTGCGAAAGACAAGCAATATATTTTTTTCACTACAGTCAATTTTCTGGAAATATTGATAATTTAAAACGTGGTGATGCAGTTGAATTTAAAATTACTCATAATCGTCGTACTGGAAAACCAATTGCTAGTTCTGTTTGTAAAATAATGTGTAAAGAGACAGTTTCTGGATTTGAAACCATTGAAAAAAAGGAAAATACTGAAGGTAAAGTTGCTTATGAAAATCGTGGCGAACGGCCCTATTCTGCTGAAAATGTTGATGGTAATGTAGATTTTCATCCTCCTAAAAAGATCACTTTTAGTATTCCTATTGACAAAAATACAAGAAACCTTAGACCTTGTAAAATGCGTTCGGAACAGCCCTTACCTGTGAGATACCGTGGTGTTATCTGTGCTCTTAAAGGAACATTTGGTTTTATTAAAAGGGGTGATGTAAAGGATATGTTTTTCCACTCTAGTGAATGCAAAGTGTTCAAAAATCTTAATCTTGGCGATGATGTTGAATTTGGAATACAGACTCGAAACAACAAGGAAGTTGCTGTAAGTGTAACTAAATTGCCCTTAGGGACAGTGATATTTGAGGACGTTGAAACTGAAAGTTTGGTTGGTGAAATAACTGAATGCTTAGACAAATCTAAAAGTCGTTTGAAGAAAGCATAAAAATTACGAGACAAAGTTGAATTTACTGTGATCCAGGATTACGAGGTAGTCCATAGAAAAGGAAAACAGCATATAACACTGACAATTTAAGTCGTACGCCTCACGTACAAAACTAAATTACTATTGTTTGTATTTGTGATATCTTGCATATATAAAAATACTTTATTCCTAGTGTACATTGATACATTTACATTGCAAAAAGTTTTAAATTTGAATTGAAAATCTAAATATTTTGAAATTGAATTTCTTCTTTGATGATTATCACTGAGCAAAATTTTGATTATACTTTGTTAAAATTATGATATGTTTTTTTTTTAATTTAGAGTAGGCGGTACACAGCCAGGATCTTTAGGGTGTATGGTCTACTTGCATATTGCTTTGGGCATGAGTTGTTGCCTTCGCGAAAATTCTGTTGCTGCTGTTTTGTATCTTTTTTGCAGGTGTCTGTCTCTGCAGAAAAAGAATCTTGAGGAGGGAGGAAATAGACTGTGACATCTTAGCGCCTAAGAGTCTAGGATGGCCGGCTGCAGACCCGGAAGTTTCCTGTTAAAAAGTCCTTCAATACTGCGCTTGCGCATGTGAGGAGAATGAGAAACAGTTAGCTCACGGACTCCGTCTAGTTGAGACGTCTTCGTAGCAATTCGTAAATTTTAATATGAAAATAAGCATTTTTGTTTCGCGCGTCCATTGTAAACCCATTGTTTTGTCTGTGTTAAAATAAATGTTATTTTTTAATGTCCAACAAAAGTTCGGATTAATTCGTCACAATGGTAAACATTAAAATCAATACCCAACGTTGATTGACAAGCGTAACTGTGTTTGCTTTATAATTAGCAGATTTACCTGGTGTTGCTCGGGTTGAATTAGTTAAATTTTGATTGAAAAGTGATCAGAATTAATCACTGTCTTTCACAGAAAAATGCAAACCTTATTTAAGTGCATGGAAAATAATTTTTAACATTGTTTAAACTTTTTCCTAGCTTCTACAATTTACTTCGGACGCAAATATGTATACATGATGTATCCATCCATATAATTCATTTCATATTCGCTCTTCTGCTGTAAGACACACTACAAAAGTTTTTTCTAAGGTAATTACTTCAGAATTCATTTAAGAAATATCTTTGAACTACAACGTATGGCTACCCGTTTTAATTTAACGTAACCTATCTTATTTTAAAATAATTTTATTTTCCCTTTAGCGGAAATTTTAAAATAAGAAGTTACAAACATTACTTAAAAAGGTTTAGTTTTGTACATTTTATATATTTTTATGAAACAGAATTCTTTAAACCATTCATTCAGACTTGAGTATTCAACCAGACTTGAGGAAAGTTGGTTAAAGTAAACATATACCGCCAAGGAATTACCCATGTCTAGGGATATTTTGCAGAAAATAACAAAATAATTAATTAAAATTATTTAACTTCTAAATAATATATTTTCAATACGTAAAATACTGGAACACATAAATACAAACAGAAACAAAATTACGATCATTGAAAAAATGCAGAATTCTGATAAACGAAAGATATGACCAAGCTTGTCGAATTTCGACTTCCTGAGTATATTCTGAAGTAGAGCAATTTGAAATATATTGATAAAGACGATAATGATTTATGAAATTTAGAAATGATCAAACATGACCGCAACATTTCGCTGTCTTAACTCAAATACACAAACATTGTATTCTAAATCAAATTTATAAAATAAAACATTAATTCTCTCTCGCGTTGCCAGATCTCAAATAGCAAAATTGCACTTTTATGATCAATGAGTTTTTCGTTTGGGTTTTTCGTGTTCCATTACAAAATGTAGGTTAGGTAAAATTAAATATTTTAAATATTCTTTTTCATCAATCAAATATTCATAATTTATTTATATTATGGGAATAAATAAAAATCAGTACAAACATAAATATTATATTTTGATTTGCTTTGGAAAAATTGTTTTTCGAGCAATTCCGGGAAAGCAATTTTATTGGAAAATTTCTTTTCCATCAATATTGTAAAACAAAATGAGTTGAGTACCCCAATCGTTTTATACTCAATGTTATTCCTATGGGGATTTCGAATTGTTTTAGCCCCTTCTGCACACCTAGAACAAATAGAACGGGGGTTAATATGTAACCACGTAACTCGCAGGGTTCTAAAGTATAAGTGTACCAAATTTGATGTGACTTGGTCAAATGGTGTAGATTTGTATAAAGAACATACATACACACATTCATTTATATATATATGCATATATAGATTTTTATATACATATTTATTTTTATGAAAGAGCATTATGCAAACCATTACGTATTCAACCAAAGACAAAGAAAGTTGGTCGAAATATACATATACCACCAAGAAATTACCCCTGTCTGGCTTTTTACAGGAAATAAATAAATCGTTAAAATTTAATTCCTAAATATATCGGTAATATATATAATATTGGAACACATAAATACAAACAGAAACGAAATTCCGATCCTTGAAAAAATGCAGAATTCTGAAAAAAGAAAGATATGTGCAAACGTGTTGAATTTTGACTTCCTGAATATATTCCGAAAAAGAACAATTCGACAAACAATTGAACTTTTGAACAATTTTGATAGACAATAATGATTTATTTACAAAAAGAACACATTTATAATATTTGGAAATGCTTAAATATGGCCACAACAATTCTGTCTTAACTCAAAAATGCACAAACACGGAATTCTAAATCTAATTTATGAAATAAAACATTAATTCTAGCGTTGCCAGATACCGAATTGCAAAATTACTGTTTTATGACCAATGAGTTTTTCTGTTTTGGCTTTTCGTGTCCCATTACAAAATGCAAGTTGTGCAAAATTAAGTATTTTAAATATCCATTTTTCATCATTCAAATATTCCTAAATTATTTATATTGGGGAAAGAAATAAAAATTAAAAGCATAAAAGTAGTAATTCAAACATGATTAGAATTTTAAATTGTTTAAATATAATGTTTTAGAAAAAATCGATTTTCGAGCAATACTGGTAAAATAATTTTATTAGAAAATTTGATTTTCGATCAATACTGGCGAGTTGCGTACCGCAATCGTTTAATGCTCAATGTTTTTCCTATGGCAAGTTAGAATTGATTTAGCCCCCTCTGCACACCTAGGTTAAAGAGAACAGGGATTAATATGTGACTTGCGTTACTCGCAGGGTTCCAAAGTATAAGTGTAAATTTGGTGTGGATTGGTCAAACGGTGTAGATTTGTATAGAGAACATACATACAGACAGATGCCAACCCTGCTTTATATATAGAGAGAAATTTGTAACGTTTGCTTTGCTTTGTTGGCAGCATTTGATGATAACGCGTTTGATGCTAGTGGTTGCGAACGATTTGCTGCTGTAACTATTTGCAGCAGTTGCACGAGCATGATAAATATTAAATTGACATAAAGCACTCCTTAAGCTCTACTCTGTTTCTCATGAGGAGAGAAATCTAACTTTCATACAAAGAAAACATAACTTAAGGGAGAGAATTGACAGTCTAAAGATCACATACATTCGGTCTAAAAAGCTAGATTCATCTTCTGCTCTTACGGTTTCTTTTAATGTTTATTTTATGTGCACTACTTCACTGGTTTATAGCAGACATCGTGAAATCGGCTTAATACGACGGAATCATGTATCGATATAATGTATTAGTTTAGAGAGATAAAAAAACCTATATCTTGAAAATTTTAATTTAGTGTGTTTCACTTGTATGTCGATGAAACATTGTCTATATTACTAGATAACTAATTGCTAGAGATATTTGATGGCGCATAACAAAATCATCATCCCAATGTGATGGTAAAAAGAACGTATGAAAACACATTTCATAAACAAACATTTACATTTACAGTCATTTCTAAACTATGTTCTCATTCGTAGGTTTGGAATACTCGGTAAACAGCACTTCAATCAAGACAAAAAGTGCTTGTTTTTCTGCCTTACGCACTCACACAAAATCCCGCACCTTGGCGGAATCCAACTGAAAAAAAATATGCACCTCACTGATTACTGGCAAATAAAGAAACCTAGATACAATAAAAAGAAACAGAAAGGGAAAAGTAAGATAGACAAAAAAGAAAGAGGATCAAATGGGGGGAAATGGCGGCACTAATTTCTTTTCTGTTGCAGCCCACTCCGACAAGGGAAAAACTTTGTATGACAACTCTCCGTGGTCAAGCGGATAGAAGGAAGAGCAAACTTTCATTCCGAAAATCCCTCCTTGTTTGTTGTGGCCGCCGGCACGTCCCGCCGTTTCTTTGTCCATAAAGCGTCATAAAGCGGCGAAAGCTCCTAATTGACCGTTGTTCCGAAAAAGGCCTTTACGAGGCCGGCCTCATTAGGGCGCAAGATTACATCCGGCCGGTGCAAGATGGACACGCTCTATTGGAAGATGCGGTCGCTAATTGTGGGTCCCCCTTTTGTGTTTAGGGCTCTAAGCTCTTTTCATTGCCCGCTAACACGCGATCGGGGCACATCTTCGGCTGGGGAGACCACCTCAATCGATGGACGGTATTTTTTAGATCGTGTGGATGGGGCTTTGCTTTGCTTCGGGTTTGGAAAGGACGCTAGCTATGTTTTCATAGCTTTTTACCATCAGGATTTGTTGTCACTATCTCTCAGACCTTAATCTCATACGATACATTTCTAGTTAATGCATGCTTTTGTATAATATGAATCAAGTTGTTGATCCATGTGTTTTGAATCTACCATTGATTTAATTGTAGTTCGTCATTGAGGCACATCTTCAAAGGAAGAACTCAACTCAATCAATGGACGGTATTTTTAGATCGTGTGGATGGGGATTTGCTTTGCTTCGGGTTTGGAAAGGACGCTAGCTATGTTTTCATAGCTTTTTACCATCATGATTTGTTGTCACTATCTCTCAGACCTTAATCTCATACGATACATTTCTAGTTAATGCATGCTTTTGCATAATATGAATCAAGTTGTTGATGCATGTGTTTTGAATCTACCATTGATTTAATTGTAGTTCGTCATTGAGGCTCATCTTCAAAGGAAGAACTCACCTTAATCGATGGACGGTATTTTTTAGATCGTGTGGATAGTGTTTGGCTTTGCTTCGGGTTTGGGCAGTAGGATGCTGGGTTTCTGTTTATGTCTGAAGCAATATACGTCAGGATATTGTCACCAAATATCTCTCAGATCATTATCTCATATAGTACATTACTACAGTTGTAGTTGATAGATGCATATGCATAATATGTACCAAGTTGTTGATGGATGGTTTTAATCTACCATTGATTTAACTAATGTTTGATAATGAGGCACATCTTCAACGAGAGAGCTCACCACTGTATTTTTAGATCGTGTCGATAGTGTTTGGCCTTGTTTCGGGTCGATGGACTGTATTTTTTAGGGTGGAGAATGCTTGATTTTGTTTTCCGTCTGGAACGGACGATGTTGATTTTCAGCTATGTCTGCATAGCGTTCTAAGTTTGAGTTTGTAATTACTAAGTTCTCTAGGACCTTAATTCTCTGAACGTCTAGAGATTTCAGAGTAGTGTAGTACTTATTTTACCCTGCAATACACATACATAATGACGGAGTGATCACAATCGAATAGCTGAAAGGACGATCGGAAAGATCCTATTGTCAGGAAGGTCGAAACTGACTGGAAGTGAAGCAGGGAAGATTGCAGGTATATATATAGGAACGGATGTATGCGAGTGAACCTCTCAGAGGGTTAATCTCATATAATACATTTCTAGTTAGTATATGCATATGTAAAATATGTAACAAATTATTAATGGATGTGTTTTAAATCTACCATTGATTTATTCGTGTACAGTAGTTGGTCACATTTTCAGCAAGGGCGATCATTTTAATTGCTGGACTGTAAGGTGGAGAACACTTTTTTTTTCGTTTAGAAAGGATACTGTTGATTCTCGGTTATACTACTAGTGCGTTCTACATCCGAGTTTGTTGTCACTGAAGTATTTCTTGGACCTCAATCTCATAATACATTTATAGACAATATGTACTTGCATAATATGTACAAGTTGTTGATAGATGTGTTTTAAATTTATTTATTTTATTCTACATTGGGGTACATCTTCAACGATGAAGCTTACCTCAATCAATGGACATTAATTTTCATATCGGGCGGATGGGGATTTGCTTTGCTTCGGGTTTGGAAAGGAGGATGTTGGGTTTTGGTTATGTCTGAAGAGCTTTCTTTGTTAGGGTTGTTGCCACTGAATATCTCTAAGACAATTATCTCATAAAGTACTTTTAATATATGTATCTGCATTATATGTAACAATTTATTGCATATGCATAATATGTATCAGTCTTCAGCGAAGGAGCTTATCTCAATTGATGGACATTTATTTTAGGGTGTGCTTCGCTTAGATTTCCGTTTACAAAGGGGCTATTAGTTATGATGTTGATCAACATGTTTCTAATCTAAACGCTTCCTTTTTTTGGATTTGTGTTAATGGGCACACCCATTTTTTAAAAATCATCTATTTTCATCCTGTTCAACGTGCTATAATTGACATGTTTTTATGGTGTTTTATCGCAATGTTTTTGAACTTCTACTATACACCTAAATCGATGTATTATATTTCTGAGATCCTTTGGGATAATTTGGTTTATTTCAGATTGGAATTTCTTCATGGAAAATATTAAAGAACATATATTACTGTTAATATTTTTTATTCATGTTTTGATCTATATGTTTTAAATCTACCATTCATTTATTTGCTTCATATTTTTATCCACATATAGTATTTAATCCTATTTGTTTCTATGTTGATTTTTTTCAATTCTCGAAATAATTTTAAATGTTTTATTTATTATTATATTAATTATTATATTTTTAATTACATTTGAGTATTTATATAATTGTATCATACTGTTTCATTTTTAGCTTAAAGTTTTGTTTACAGAACAGAAAATACTCGCACGTTGTAAAAATATTTCCTCTGATTGCATTTGTATCATTAGAGGAATTAGAAAGGAGGTTTTTTGTATCTGTAGCAATCGAAGATAATTCAATAATAATAGTTGATCAAATCGATAAAAAAAGACAAGAAAAGTACATGTTAGGCTTAAATGGTGCTTTAAATCAACTATGAATAATTATACGGATCGAGAATTTGCTTTTTAATTCCAAATAAAAAAACTTATTTTGATACTAATGATGATTAATGTTCAAGGGATAACATTATAAATAAGGAACGAAAAACAATTTTTTTCTGCCGTGGGTAATGTCTATTTTCTTTCTAATATTGGAGCGTTACGAAAATTATAAACTTGTTGCATCCATCTTCAGTTCTAATATAAAAGTAATAAGCAGTTTTTACTTGTTCGGTCGGATATACTGTATTATTCTTGAATGTACAAAAGATTTTGCAATATAAATATTTTGAGCTTTTTTCGATTAAAACTAAAATGTAATAAGATTTCACTATAGATTTTGACTTTGTTTACTTTCAATCAAAACATCTTCAGAACTAGAAAGAGAAAACACAAAAATTCTATCACATAAATCAATAATTGTTTACATAGATGGGATAGTTTTGCGAGAATATTGACATCTATGCATAAACAAAAAAATAAGATTAAAAATGTGTCAAGTTGTAGATTTAAAATGTTCCTTTTTCAAAACGCGCAATGCATATAAATCGAAAATTAAAAACGTTAGCTATGATCAGTGATTGTATAATTTGTATTCTTTTGAAAGCACAGCAAGGATATATAATTGGATTTCAGACAGGGTCCTCTTTACAACTTGAAATAGAGATCAAGGAATCTTTTTCCGACAATCATTTGTTAACTTTTCATTGTAGTCCTTTTTCATAAGCTAGGATATTTATTATAAATCATTTCCAAGAATTTTGTATAGTTTATAATCTCTTTAATGGAAGTTTCAACAAAAGTGAAATCAAATGCTTGTAAAGGGACAGGAATTAATACAGTGTTAGATTTTTCATCTGGTTAGAACTCTAAAAGATGATGTATTTTGGTGTAATATGGTAAGGATATGCATCTTCAAAAAAGAATTTTTTTAATAATTTAGTTAGTGATATGCTTAAAATATGTTAATAAGAAATGATAATGCAAGTAATCTGAAAAATCTTTACGAAATATTCACATTTTTGTACAGAAAAGAGTTTTCTACAAAAGAGATTAAGATACATTTTCCATTTCTGTCAAATTTGATATGATCCGAGCTCACAGGCTATTTCATGCAACTCAAAAATAAAACTTAACCCCGAAGATATATGTATAAGAAATCTTTCATTTATGAAAGTGAATTTTATAAATGACAATTTTTTTGAAATTCAGCTTTCTCATTCGAAATTATATTTCACTGCAGGGAAGTATGTTACTTACTTAAATTGCAAGGTAAAAATAAAAATACGAAGTAAAACTCCTAAAAGTTTCCGGATGTAATAAAAGCGGTATGTACGTAAATACTTTGTTAATAAAACTAAAATAACAGTAATATAAAGACATTATCCAGAATAACAGTGATATGAAGACGTTACTCAGAATAACAATATGACTCATCAGTAATATGTATTTAAAGGTACAGAATCATGATCACGTAGAAACATTTTCTTTAAGAATTTTCTTTAGGATGGAGAGAAAGAACACTAAAAATAGATAAAAGTTATAAGATAGATTTTAAGTGTAAACAAACAAACCAGGGAAAGACAAGATTATTTATTTCATTTCAGGTTTTTCAATGCTCATGCTCGGTCGATAACGGAATTACCTTAAAATGTATCCTAGTAATATCACTTCCAGAATACTATTGACCTTCCAATAAAATAGGCAGGGCATGTGGGGAGTTGCTGTTGTAAGATCTCAGAAGGGTAAGATCTTACGTGGGCTTAAGAATCTATTTGGGTTGATTGGCTAAAGAAGCACATACTAGTGTTTTTAATCACGCTGGATAATCACTTAAGCCAATCAATAATTTGTCCATTAGGATTCATGATTTTTCCCACAACCACGTGACAGATCTTCAAACCGAGTGACAGAAGAGCATGAAACTGAGCTCGCACACTCCGTCTATTTCGTTAGAAGGTTGATACAGAATATGTACAGGAAACAAGTTCCAAAATAATAAAAAAAAGCACCATCAACATTTAGCTTTTATAAAAAAAGCCTCTAATAGGGTTTGTTGTTAACCCTCTAAGTAGTTTCGACGAGATGTCTCGTCCATCAAGATTTGACCAATTTTGCTAATGACGAGATATATCGTTATCAACATATTGACAATTTTTTAAACTTTATACATATTTAAATACCCTTAAAAACTGATTAAAACGTGTATATTAGAGTCCTAAGATTAAGCTAAAAACTTAAAGTGTTTTTATTTGATAGTTTTCTAAAAGGAAATAGTATGAAGTGTTTAAACATTATTTTGAAATATTTTGTGGCAGAAAGTTCACTTTTGAATCTAACTAATATTGCTAATGAGAAATCTCATCAAGATTTTTTGATGATGACGAGATCAAGATCTGGTTAGTTATCTTCTAATGGCGAGATATCTCGTTCATTGAGATCTGGTTAGTTTTGGTACTGACTAGATATCAAGTCGAGACAGACAACCATCAGTAGGGTTAAGTTTCTTGAGGTTACTGGTCTTCAACGTAATTGGTAAATAAGTGAAATACATGCTCACTGTTATAAATGAAAAAACTTTACTTTTTCGCAATGGATACAAAATTAAAAGAATGAAATATAGTCAGGCGAATCATTTGTAATCTGTCACATTGTTCGTAGTTACCGAATAACCTCCATAAAAGCAGTAAATTATGATTTATACTTTGATCCCTGATAACGACACTAGGATTCATTTATAATGCTTCGAGGAATCGTTATTCCAAGAATACTTTTCAGTCAAGGTCAGAATATAAAGATGTTTCTGAATCGAAATAACTACAATAAAGAAACTTTATTGTAGATATTGTAGACTTTATTGTCTCGTCAGGAAAACTACTGACCTATTAATCCAAGCGCTAATGAATATCCGAGTTGTAAAAACAAATGATCTCTTGTCCAGAATTGGTGATACTTTGGAACAGGTTTTTGGACCAGCGATTAACCACTACAGAGTAGTAATAGACGCAAAGATAAACCACTTGGAGGGTTAACCGAACTTTTTGTTGTCTAATAGTATTCATCATTTATTTTATACTACTTATAGGTATAAGTATGAATTTCTGTGTTTAAGAGCAATGTTAAGGCTGTGCTTCTATTGTTTATTTTTCAAACACTGAAGCTTAGAATGAAAATGGAATTCATTTGGCCTTTCTCTAACCTATACTAGTTTGCCATAATTTCTGTCAAACTATGCTTTATATCTCTTCATTGTTGAGTTAAAGTTCGTTAAATAATTCCAATTTTAACCCTGCATGCCTGTGTTTAAATAAATATCCAAATATTTAACAGGTAATACGAATTGGATTTGGAAATTGTTCTGCAACGTTTAATGTTTTATAGTATTTACATGCTTTTTATCTAACATAACTTTAATCACTAATTTTATAACTTTTCTTCGAATTATGTTTACTTTATCCGATTTGAATGAACTATTCTTTGAAAAACACCACATAAAAGTTTTCATATGTTCATGTTGTAATTGAGGGACAGTGGGCATTAGTGGGCTGATTCACATTTTGAAAAAATTAAACAAATTAACTTCCGTAGTTATAGGACTCAGGGATAGACCGACTGCCATACTATTTCAATAATTGACAATAGGTCAAACTAAGTTCTGGGATTAAAAGAGGGCTCAATTGCTCATCAATATTATATTTTTTAAGATATATAACCTGGAGTTAAACCCCCTCTTTGCTTCCCATGCTAAAATGAGTTATACCTGATATACATTTTGCAGAATTTAACCATCCAAGTGGTTTCGACGAGGTATCATGTCTAACAAGATCTGATATCGTCATCAACATATTGGCAATTTTTTAAACTTTATAAATATTTGAATACTATTAAAAACTCTAAAACGTGTATATTAGAGTCCTACGATTATTGCTAAAACTTAAAGTGTTTACATTTGATAGTTTTTTAAAAGGAAATATTATGAAGGGTTTAAATATTGTTTTGAAATACTATGTGACAGAAAGTTCACTTTTGAAAAATCCTCATTAATGCCCCAAAAGCCCATTAAATGACATTTAAAAGACTCCGGATGGGAATGTTTAAATCTTTGAAATATTTATTTAAATAACTTCCGAACAGCAACAAAGAGGAAAGTAATCCATCCTTTTTGAAACTTGAAAACTCAACATAATAAAAAAAATAATTTTATTATTTTATTACTGTCTTATTTTATCATTATGAGTAATTTCTACAATTAAAATATTCAATTTAAAACGTTTAATTCAAACGAGCTTTTAACTCTGGAAGCCAAAAGCAATGTATATTATGATTATTCAAATCGATATGTCGCATATAATTTATTACATTAGCTTTTGCACAAGGGAGTACTATTTACCCTAGAGCCCCTTACATTATGTCTCACAGAGTATGGGATTGAAGCTTATGCTTCCCAAACCATTACGTTAGTCTTTCTTTTATCAAATTAGGACCCTTCCCCCTCTCTCTGGTGAAGAGTCAGCAATCTCTGAATTAGGGGAGATGTTAATTGTTGGAGCTTCTCTCAGGTCCCCTGGTAGTACACCCCGTCAATTCTTCAGTAGGCCTTAAGTGATGGGTTGCATGGTGGAAGACTTGGGAGCAAGGTTGAGTGGTCAACAAATGGTGTCCCTTCACTGTTTGAGAGAACAGAACTGTTTACAAACCAATTGAAAATCAAGAACCGATTTGACGATGAAGAGACCTGGGTTCAATCGAAACCTGTGTGAGAAATATTAGCCTATTTGAAAAATAGAGTAGAGTTCAGAGTTCATTTTAACAGAATTAGAAATTTACGTTTCCTAAAATGAATATAAGGTGACCAAAGCAGTTTATTTCCATTTAAAAACTAAGACATTTCTTAACCCTCCAAGTGTTTCGATCCTCCAAAAGATATCTCGTCCAAGAACTGATCAATTTTGCTATGGACGAGATATCTAATCGAGACAAAAGTGCTTTATTACTCCAAAGGGGAATGATGATAGAAATTGTCCCAAATTGCCACTTTCCAGAGCTGGCCACAGCAAGGCGGTTTCGACGCGAAGATAAACCACCCGTAGGGTTAAAATGAAAATGATTGAAATGATGAATGATGTCACCTAAAATGAAAATGGTTTTTATGAAGTTACACTCGTGTGGCTTTCATTTATTATTATATTAAGATTGGCTGGGTTTTACTGGCCACATTTGGCCAAACTGTGCCAAATACAAGACAGACAACGTCAAGTAATATACATCAAACACAAGGAAAGTTTTTATTGTCACAAATGAGAGAAATACACTTGGAGTACCATACATGAATGTCCGCGGCCTACAACTTGTAGCGCAGTGGGAAAAACAACTGGTCCACACCAACCTAGTAATATTAAAGGGTAGGGTAGTTGAATAACGTCGCAATGGACGGTTCAGAATCAAACCCGAAGGGAAAAATTCGACCTTTTATCAAGGTCTAGAATCAAATGAAGTTACATCAATCATTATTTATTAAACTTTTTCACACAACGCACAGCAATACACATTCATAACATGTTTGTAATCCGTTCATATTATGGGAGCTTATATACTTTTAAAAAATATTTTATTTCCTAGATATGAAATTTATTCTTTGTGCCTACTGCTGGATTTTCTTGTAAAAGTAGCTGAAGTTTGATGAATCCGCCCGATATATCCTCTAAGAAGCTGTAAAAGACCTTTGTAACATTTTGATGATACTCTTTCCGAAAGGCTTAAGAAGGCTGGAATGTCTCGTTCCCTCTAACTCACAACATGTAGATATTGGCTATTTACTCTGAATAATATTAAAAGCCTAAGTGATGACTTAATAGTTTAGGTATTTGTCAGATCTGTGTAAAATTGAAAATACGAATAATAAACAAAGAAATTATTCATAATTCCTGTGAATTTCGGTATTTTCAGGTAGGTAGACAGTTGAATTAACGTCGTACTGGAGCAACAAAACGGGCTATTAGCGACGGTCCATCAGTCCCAGAATGAGTTTCGAGCTACTGTCAGATGACGAGGTAAACACTTGAGATGGCACCCCACTTTCCAAATCGATATTTTCAGAATACGACGGTAACCAGAACATGGCATAGTAATATATTTTCAGCATAATCAAAATATTTTCGTTAGAATCGAATTTTTTAAAATCCTCTTTAAGATAACAAAAACTTCCAATCGTTATTAATAGAAGTTAATTTCCTTTCTGCACAGATGTTTATTAATAGAAAACAAGTGGCTTCTATACTTGAAAAAGGAAAGAAAGTGGATAATGTTCTTAAGTTAAGCGTTCGGAGTTACATGGTTATGTATAAGTGGATATCATCCTGTTAGCAGTTGCAGGCTATCTAGAGTACGATATGTAAACAGATTTCTCATTTGCAAAATCCTAGGAACATGTTGCTGTACAATAGCCCCCATTCTATCAAATAGACATATTTTTTATCGGTACTAAGAACTATAACCTTCTACATGCAATGTTGTTTTGATTATCCCAAAATCAGCAACATGGAGCTGTTCGTAATGCTTCAATTGCTTTGCTGAAGGAATTGAAAAACCTTGGAAATCTATCTTTGTTAACATCATCAGAACTGTTCCATTTGAATGACGTTTGCACGAATTTGGGAGGTTTCCTTGAGAAATTGGTTGAAATGCGAGAAAACTTGCATTTATTCTGACCTATCGCTTACCTACATGGTAATTGTCGAGCGAATCCGTCAATTTGTGTTTGAATTGTTGAGTAACAAATGTAGAGACAACTTTTCTCTTTTGTAGTTAGGATATAATTTTTTTTCAGTGACAGGCCAATTGAGCATTATTCAATAAGGCGCTGCAAGGGCGGAATTGTGAACCATTGGAGTTATCCCTGGTGCACCATGGGGTGGATTTACGTTACACCTCACACACATATCATGCATTCTCGACACAAACCACTTATAGAGAGGCTACACATTAATTTCAGGACAAACGCATCCATGCCTTACTTTGAATTCGAACCAGTAACTTTTTTATCCAAAGTCAGCCTCCTGACCACTAGACCGATTGGTTGGAGTAAGGATATGCATAAAAATCTTTACATAAATACACATAAATAATGGTGAGGAATTCCGATATTCGAATCTCCGAATCAGTGATCTTACTTCAGTAAACTAATTTCGTACACCATTGGATGGTTAATTTTCTATGTATATAAAATTCCCGTTCTTCATACTTAACCTAGAATTATCAATATTAAATTTGGGTTGTAATACAGCCGACTCTGACCAGTTTGTTAAATGCGCATCACATTCAAATAAATAAATTATAATACATGTAACATAGGGCATTAAAAATGTGGCTGTAAGTTAATTGAATATTTATAGAACACCATAAAAAGCAATGATTTAAATGTATTTATTTTTTACTATTTCCATGAAGATTTAAATTCAAATTTAACTTGCTTAATTGAGATTTGAAGTTTAATGAAAAATACCTTTATCTATACATATATATAAAAATGGATTTGTGTATGTATGTATGTTCTCTATACAAATCTACACCGTTTGACCAATCCACACCAAATTTGGTACACTTATACTTTGGAACCCTGCGAGTAACGCAAGTTACATATTAACCACCATTCTCTTTAACCTAGGTGTGCAGAGGGGGCTAAATTCATTCGAAATTGCCATAGGAAAAACGTTGAGCATAAAACGATTGCGGCACGCAACTCAGTTTGTTTTACGAGTATTGATCGAAAATCAAATTTTTCCGAAACGTTATATTTAAACAATTTAAATTTCTAATTATGTTTGAACTGATTTTTTATTTCTTTCCACCATATAAATAATTTAGGAATATTTGAATGATGAAAAATGGATATTTAAATTACTTAATAATACACAACTTGCACTTGGAACACGGAAAGCCAAAAAAACCCTCCTTTATGATAAAAGCGTAATTTTGCAATTTGGTATCTGGCAACACAAGAACTAGTGTTTTATTTTATAAATTAAATTTGGAATTACGTGTTTGTGTATTTGAGTTAAGACAGAAATATGGCGAGATATTTAAGCATTTTTGAGTTTTGTAAATTTGTGTTCTTTTGTAATTCATTATTGTCAATCAATATTATTCAAGCGTCTTTTTCAAATTTCTCTATTTCAGAATATTCTCATGACGTCGAAATTGGACACGCTTGCTCAGATCTTTCGTTTTTCAGAATTCTACATTTTTCAATGACCAGAATTTAGTTTCTGTTAGTATTTATGTGTTCCATTACTTTCCATATTACAGATATATTACTTAGGAGTTAAATTGTAATGAATTATTTTTATTTTCTGCTAAATACCACTAGACATGGGTAATGTTTTGGTTGTATATGTATATTTCGAACTTTCCCTGTCTTTGGTTAAATACGTTATAGTTTGTAGAATTCTGTTTCATAAAAATAAATGGAAACCTTTTAAAGTAAGGTGTATAACTTCTTATTTTAAAATGACTGGTGAAGTAAAAATAAAGTTATTCTAAAATAAGGTATATTACGTTAAATCAAAATGGGTAGACAAACGTTGTAGTTCAAAGATATTTCTAAATTTTGACATATTTTCATAACAAGACGATTAAAATCAATTTATTTTACATTTGTTTTTCATGTTTCAGGGGTATTTTTGAAAGCTGTACTCCATAGTCAAGTAACTACATCTATCATTCTAAATAGGTACGTGGTTTCCATATAGAAACTGAGTTTCTCAATTGAAAAAAGTACTTTAAGGATTCGATTTAAAACTAAATGTTTCTGTTGGCGGAAAGCGAATTTTAAATAAGATTTTGCTGATCTTTGAATAATATCATAGTAAGGAAGTATATAAACTAGGACTGTTGAAAAATATAATTTTTTTTGTCTTAAGTGGCAGAAGGTTGAGGGTGCTTACTTGAAGTTGAAACCGTTCCTATACAACTTAGGTACCTGTGAAACATTAATTGAAAGCAGTGATTTTGTAAAAAGTGTAATCGATTGAGTTTGCTTTGCCTAAACTGATGACATTTGTTTTAAAAACAAGCTCCATTATTCCACGTGTGGCTGAATAGAATTTTCAAGAAGCAAATGTGTGCTTTAAAATAAAATAACAACAAATGCCGTAACAGTTTAATTTGCCATCCTCTCATAATGATATTGTAATTCGAAAACATCGAATCTATGGTGCAAGAGTACCAGAAATAATAAATATTGATTGGAAAACTGAGTGCAAGACTATACGCTGAAAGTTCCTCATTTTTACTGAAAATGAACTTAATTGGCATTTGTAATCACTTCAAAACTCAAAATCGACTTCTGAAGAAGTAATCTCAGAAAAAGCTTATGTAGTTTATCTAACAGCAAGAGTGTGATGAATGTGGATGGATATATTATGTTTTGCGTCCGAAGTAAATTGTAGAAACTATGAAAAAGTTAAAACGATGTTAAAAAATATTTTCTGTACACTTAAATGATGCTTGCATTTTTCTATGAAATTTAATCAACAATCGGGATTAACCAATTAAACCCGAGTATCGCCGGGTAATTCTGCTAATTATATATATTTCTAAAATGTTGAAGCACTTTACAGAGTAGGGAATATCCAGCAACTTATTATATTTTGTTTGATCCATTCAGTTAGAAATCTAGAGTTTGTTAAAAATATGTTCTAGAGATTTAAAGATTTTTTCGTCTCAGTAAGTTCAGTCAACTCTAATTAAGAAAATCGATGACTCTTATTATTTTTTAAATCGATAAAAGTCAATAATTCGAAAGTTACCAGTATGATGTTAAACTGCATAGAAGATAGTTTTCATATCACAGAAAAGAAATAAAATTCCTTCTCGGACACTGATATACATAATATATGCTAACTTTGGTTTGAAATGATAATGTTCATTCAGAATGATCTTCAGGAGCTTAGTTTATACATATTTTAATGATTTCTTAAAGTTGAATTTTAAAATATTTTCCAATTAAAATTGTAATAAAACGATAAATATTTTCTATTTTTTTTGCATTTGCTGGACATACTAATAATATCTAAAGTGCATGTATTTAATGCTAAAAAGAATGGCTGATGGCTTCGAAAGCAACTATATGTGTGATAGCAAAGAAAAGTACCCGATTTTAGGGGATATTGTAATGAAGAGAGTCACACAACAGCATTGTCTATTTTAGACAATGACCGTTATTAGACGTTGCTAACAAACCCGTAACATTTTGCTACATATTCTAACTGTCAGGTAATATTTTAGTTTTTGCATTCAGAAAGGGATTTATCATGTAGCCTAAAATGATATATTACTTAACTTTTTTTGTTGTTACTAATACATACTAAAATGCCAAGTCATGAGATAGCAGAATGTAAATTTTCAACTGTCGTTGAAGTCCTATAAAGGCATTGAAACAACCAACAATTTTTATCAGTTGTGAGGTATAACCTCGCGTGTCAGCTTTCAATGGGATTACGAAGGGCCAACGTGAGTTATTGGAGTTTGAACGAGGAATAGTAATGGCAACCAGACAGATGGAACAATCAATTTCCGAAGTTGTATGAACATTTAACATTCCATGATCCGCCGTGTCATGTATACACCGAGAATACCTCATGAAAGGCATTATCACTCACCATGGACAGCCCAGTGGCTGACCGCTGATCACGAGTGCTGGATTACCGTGATCAGCGGTGTATGGACTGGATTGTCCATGCTAACAGACAAGCCTTAGATAACATCCATATTCACTACTCAGTGCCTCACCTGGGAACACGGTAATTGAACCCTCGAATGCCAACACGTTGGAAGATTGCCAACATGTAATGTGGTCTGATGAGTCACGCTGCCAAATGTTATAAGCTGGTCGTAGGGTTCGGGTGGGGCGCAGACCCCATGAGGCCATGGACCCAAGCTGTCAATAAGGCACTGTGGACGCTGGGGGCAGTTCCATACTTGTGTGGGGTGTCCTTACGTGGCACTGTTTACGCAACAGGTCGTTATCAGGTAATGCCTCTGTTGCTCTGCCGGGAGACGAAAACTACACAGAAACTACGTATAGCCTTTCATGGACTTCGTGTACCCCAACAACAATACGATTTTCCAGGAGGATAATGCAACATGTCATCGGATCTAAGTTGTCCAAAATTGGTTCGAGAAGCTTTCTAAACAATTCCAGTGTGAACCCCACGTGTGCCCGACATGAGCCCAATATAGCATTTGTTGGACATAGGGGAAGGACCATTCGCACTTAAGATCCTACACCTGCAAATTCCAAACCAAATACGCAGAGAAATAGAAAGCAACAGAGAGAGAGAGGCTCTCAAACTATAAAACTATTTATAGTAAAAATGATATTATTTGTATAAATCATATAGTTGTAAAAAATGCATTTCTACATTATTAAATATAATAATTTGACTTGTCTACAGCAAATTATTGGGTTTTATAATTATGCAAAACCTTATAAAACTTTTTGGCTCAAAGCATGCAACATTAACAAGTACGTATAATCTACTATAATTTCCATTCTAGCAAAATGCACCAGATATTGAAATGTTTAAACTTGCATAACCATTCTACCAAAAAAGTTTATCTATTATTCAATATGTAGTCCAATATAGCCCTCTCTTGTAGCAAAACACATAGTAACTTTAACATGCATACATTTACATAACATAACATAACATTTCTTGTAAAACAGATGGTTACATTCATATTTGTAATACGCACATCATTACACAACTTTTAGTATAGGAAAATGTTTGGCTACATTAGTATTCATAGCCTACATCACTTTTAGTACACTTAGCCTACATCATTTCATGTAGAAAAGTCCCTCAAAATACATATTTAAATGGTTTAGATATTATGAAACTTCGTGAAGTAAACTATGTAGTTATGAAAGCATTTGTTAATTTAATATGATGATGTTATTTACTTTTATGGTAAGGGTCTTAAAGAAAGAAACGAAAATGGGACCATACAATAATTCATTCTCCGCTTTAGAAGTGCATGAAAGATTCTCATCTTTAGAAGTGTTATAAGTGACTCTAGTGTGTTCGTGGCAGTACCTCAATGATTAAATGTCAGTTTAGGAGTTAAATGATCTACAATTAGATTCGATTTCTCTCGACCCCCAAAATCTTGTTTCCTTACATTTTAACAAACTGTTGACACATAATTGGTAATTATCTTAATTGCAACTTAACTATTTCCTTGATGCGCATATCAGCCTGCATTACGTTTCTGTGGGAACGATAAATAACAAAAACCTTTTACTGTATAAATACCTTTTATCTGAAAAAGATGTGTTAACTTTGATTCAGGTTGATTGGTTGGTTTTGGGCTTAATGGAGCAAGAACCATATTTGGTCAAGGTGCGACAAACACAAGATAGACAACATCAAGTAATGGACATAAACTCAAAATGAAAGCTTTACTGTCACAGAAATAATAGGGAGGAATCGAACCTGCACCGCCTACAACTCACATGTTTCTATCGCAGTGCACTAACACAGTGAGACACAGTGATCCCATGTTTGATTGAAGAGTTGAATGATACAGAAATTAATTTTTAGTTCAGTATCTTCATAATTAAATCAATTACTATGTTGTTTGCAAAGTGCCTATTTAAAAAATCCCTTTACCCTGAAGATGAATCATTCAGAAAAGTCACATAGAAGTTCCTCTGCATTTAAGCCTCGTATCCACAATCCAAAAATTATCAGGCCTGTCTTTAAGGCTGCATTTTACAGAACACTTGTCTTTTTCCTGAGAAAGATTGGATATGTAAATGAATTTAATATGGAAACAAAAAGGAGTTGATGATGCAAGAAACATTTTGAGTATTACGTTTTTTATAACCCAAATTTTTCGTTTTTATCAATGCACTTATTTGAATATTAGTAGACCATTGCATAAAAATGCGCACTAAAAATAGAATTTAGAAGCTGTCGCCTAGCAATAATTTAAACAAAGGAATGTTTTGAGAGATAAATTCTTTAAATGTTTTTAAAATTCTCCTCAAATAGTCTGAAAAGCGAACTGTCTAACACAAACTCCATCTTTCATATCACTAACCAAAAAATTGTCACGATTCCCCTTACTCTGAAGGATTTTTCACAAAACGCAAAATGGATGTTCCCCTACATTTAAGTCCCAAATTCATGATCCAAAAATTCCCATGCCTGTCGTTAAGGATGTATTTTATAATAAACTTGTCTTTCTCCTGAAGAAAGATTATTTAGCTTTGATTTAAGGCTTAAAAGGGAGAGGATAATACAACATTTTGCATATTAGTTTTGCTTTATAACTCGGGTATTTTGGTGTTAGCAATGGTCTACAAATAGCTATTAACTTATTTGTAGACCATTTTATAAAAGTGAGAGATTTTATAAAATAAAAGAAGCTGTTGCCTAACAATAATTTACACTAAGAAATGTTTAGATATCTACTATTTTTCTCAAATCCTCCTCAAACAGACCGAAAAGCGAACTATCTGACACAAACTATCGTTCCATACCGTCAACCAAGGAATAGTCACGATTCCCCTTACTCTGAAGAAGTCTCGCAAAACGCAATATGGAATTTCCCCTGCATTTAAGCCTCGAATCCAAGATCCAGAAATTCCCATGCCTATCTTTAAGATTACATTTCATAATGTACTTGTTTTGATGGAAGGAAGGTGATATTTGATTCAAGAAAGGGTGTTAACGATACAAAAACATCTCGTATATCAATTTTACTTCATAACTATTTTATTGTTAGCATAGGTCTGCAATTAGCTATTAGCATATTTGTGGACCATTTTATAAAAATGAGTTCTCAAAAACTTAATTGAATTTAACAGAAGCTGTCGTCTAGTGATAATTTACACAAATGAATGTTTTCTATCTGTTTGAATGTTTTGATATCAAATCTCGGACACACGGAAAAACGAACTATCTGACACAAACTATCTTTCCATTCTGCTAACCAGGAAATAGTCGCGACTCGCTTTACTCTGAAGCAGTCTCGCTTTACTCTTACGCCTTTCGCAAAACGCAATATGGAAGTTCCCCTGCATTTAAGCCGCGAATCCACGATCCAGAAATTCCCAGGCCTGTCGTTAAGGCTGCATGGAGCCCCTATTTCAGCGTTAGTATTTGACTGATCGGATTAGGGGCCTGGCTTATGCAAGGATAATTGCAATTTAGGGTATGCGGCCTCATATGACTACGTGTTACATTTTTAATAGTGCTGCGGGAGATGTTACGGCTTCTAATTTATTGTCCCAAACTTTTCCCGGACACTGTTTAGTCGAGGTCTTAGTGTTCGCAGAAAAGGATTTTCTGGGAAGAAGCAGCTTAGTCCGGTAATGGGCACATAACGTGTATTTTCGGAGACATTCGGCCGATGGATAATGCCCAAAATGGACGCCGTAGTTGCAGGAGGAGATACAGATGTGGCTATAAAATTAAATATATATCGTTTTTAGGTGAAATCGGGGTTAAATACTTTAGAGGAAGCTTTTCTGGTTTTTCTGTGTGGGGATAGTCTTTAAGTATGAAAAATTATTAAACTGTCAGGAAGCGAAGGATTTTATGGCGCTTGTGTAGCACATTGGTTGTAAATTAATTAAATATTTCCAAAGGGTCTTAAGGTGGTGCAGTTAAAAAAAGGAATTTCGAAACAGATTAGTAAGAAAACGTCACGAAAAGAGTTTTCGTATTATAGTAAGCTTGTTGAAGGAAAATAAGATTTCTTACTATTTTATTAAATCAAAAAAATTATGAAGTAATTGAGAGTTGATGGATATTTATTTGTTTTAAAGCTCTTTGTGAACAAAAGGAATTTTCCTAAATGCAGGGCTGTTGTTACTACAATTTTAAAATGTTTCAGTATCATATCAGTGTCATTATGCATAATTAAATATGATCTGCCATGTGTTGTAAATGTTGTTTTGTCTTTACTTCGTAATTGATTTATTTTATAGGATTTTTAAATTTCTTGGAATTATATTTCGATAATGTAAATTTTAAAATACTTCAGAATTATGCATGTGTTTTTCAAAAAATGAATGGACCGTGGTAGCCCGGTTGGAAGAGTAACGAATTACCAACAGGAGGGCTGCGAGTTCGAATCCAAGCAAAGACCGTCGTGTACAAAGAGGGCTGGTGCACATTAAATCTGTCGTGGCCTCAAATTTCCTCATTTTGGCGTGGTGTGAAAGTTTGGAGAGTGGGAAGCCAACTCAGGTGTTGCCTCGTCTTCTGACCGTGGTTCAAAATGACGTGATGTTGTCCTCGGGTCTTCCCTTCGGGATTGATTCCGGACCATCGCCAATAGACCGTTGTGTTGCTCCATTGCGACGTTAATTAAATTACCTACCAAAAATAGAACTTTTACTATTATTGGCAATAGTTGCTACAATCTATATATGTAAAATAGGATGTGTGTGTATGTATGTATGTATATATGTATATTTTCTATACAAATCTACACCGTTGGACCAATCCACACCAAATTTGGTACACTTATACTTTAGAACACTGCGGTCAGCATAGGCTAACTCTTACCCCCCTTCTATTGGCCCTGGGGGGGGGCTAAAAACTATTCGAAATCGACATAGAAATAACATTGAGCATAGATTGATTGCTTTAGGCAGCGATGGTTGCTTTACCAGTGTTGATCGAAAAACAATTTTTTCCGAAACAAATTAAATTACAATATTTATGTTTGAACTGACTTTTTAGTTCTTCCCATGATGTAAATAAATTATAGATATTTTATTGATGAAGAAAGAATATTTCAAAATATTTACTTTTGCAAGGAAATTCAAGGAAAGGTTTTCAGGAGTTCAAGGATGATTTTAAGGAAAGTTGGTGTAAATTTCGACCAACTTTCCTTAAATAATTTATTGAATACGTAATGATTTGTAGAATTATGTTTCACAAGCTTTTTAGGTAAGGCGTGTAACTTATTTTAAGATGTCCGGAATAGGTACATGTGAATCCTCCGTTGAAAGCAGTGATTTTCTTTCTGAAAATGTTTCTAAAATCGACCTTCTGCTTTTTGAAAATATTTTATCTATTCAGTTTAATTTGTCTACACCGATTACATTTATTTCTAACCCAAGCACAGTTATACCGAAAAGCACAAACGAAACACTCATTGATCATAAAAGCGTAATTTTTCTACTCGGTATCTGGCAGCACCAGAATCAATGTTTACTTTTTATAAAACTTTGTAGAACTTTCTAGAAAGTTGGGGAAATGGAAACTTCCTTGGACTCATGATGGAGAACATTCCAGCACCCACTCGATTCTTAGCTGGTCGTATTTAATTGAAGCTAACTCGGTAAGTCTTCCAGTTTATCATCTTTCAGTGAATCTGGATCTGGCGGTTTTATTTCGCACTTTTGATTGTATAAATGTTTTCTACTTTATTCGACAGTGATAGTGTACATTTTGGACTTATATTTCTAAACTGATGTAAGTACTACATAATTTTATATTCTTTTTTTCGTTAATTTTAGCTTTTTTTGTATTCTATAATAGATTTCATTGCTCAGTGAGTGTGCCTTTTGCTTAATTTTTTAAATATGTTTAATGGGATCAGAATTAATGCTTTTTTTACACCAGAATAAAAGTTTATTTTTCAGCATGATTTAGAATTCTGTGTTTGAGTATTTTGATTGACAGCTTTTAAGTAAGGCATTAATATTTTTTATTTGTTTTAAAATTTGATATTCCTAAACTGATGTAAGTACTTCAAAATTTTAAATTTGTTTTACCATTCAGTTTATATTAGCTTTTTATTGTATTCTATAATAGATTTCAATGCTCAGTGAGAGTGTGCCTTTTGCTTATTTTATGAAATAGCATTTTTGTATTCTTTTACAGATTTCTTTGCTGTAGCAATACCTCCAAGGAAGCGGAAGGCGATCGGCCAAGTGCAGTCAACGGCTAAGATGATGAAAAATGAGCGTAGTCAAGAAACTTCCAAGGAGAGGAATAGAAGACTTGCGATTGCGAGAGAGAGAGCTACTACATTAAGAGCAACAGAAGCGGCACATCAGCGTGAAGCCCGACTGCAGGATATGAAAGAGAGAGAGAGAGAGCTAAAACATCTAGAATAACAGAGAACGGCAGAGCAGCGTCAGGCCCGACTACAGGATAAGAGAGATAGAGCTACATTCGTCTAAATCAACGAAAACTGAGAGTTGACGAATATATTCACTGGAGAGATGCTGTGGCAAATGACGGGAAGGTTGAAAACCTCGGTGCCTTAGTCATACTACCAGCTACATTTACAGGCAGTCACATGCACGAATACACACAAGATGCTATGACGTACGTGAGGACGTACGGGAGATCAGACTTATTTATCACCTTCACCTACAATCCTACTTGGACGGAGATCAAGGAGGTTCTTACCAATAATCAATTACCCAGTGAGTGCCACGACTTGATTGCGAGAGTATTTAAGCAGAAGCAGTTGAAACTGATTAACGTTATAACAAAGGGCCATGTATTTGAAGTGCCGAGATGCTGGATGTACACGATTGAATGGCAAAAGCGAGGGCTGCCACACTCGCACAATTTGATCTGGTTAGCGGACAAAATTCAGCCCACTCAAATCGATGACGTTATATCTGCCGAGTTGCCAGACCCGGAACAAGATCCCGAACTTTTTGCAGTGGTAACGAAAAACATGATCCACGGGCCGTGTGGAAATCTCAATCCCATCTCTCCGTGTATGAAGGACGGAAAGTGTACCAAGAAATATCCTAGAAAATTGATTAAGGAGACACAAACCGGAAATGACGGCTATCCCCTGTACAGACGGCGGGCTACGGAAGATGGAGGGTTCACGGCGAAACTAACGATACCCAGCAACACGGAAATAGAAATCCACAATAGGTGGGTTGTGCCCTTTTCGCCGCTGCTGTGGAAAATGTTTCGGGCACACATCAACGTGGAGTACTGCAGCAGTGTGAAATCGATTAAATAGGTGTGCAAGTATGTCAACAAAGGTAGTGATGTGGCTGTTTTCGGTATCAGCGACGAGAGATCGAATGATGAAGGGACGCGGTATCAGTTGGGAAGGTACCTCAGCAGTAACGAGGCAGTTTGGCGAATACTGGGTTTTTCGATTCACGAAAGACACCCTACGGTTGTTCACCTCAGCGTCCATTTAGAAAATGGTCAGAGAGTTTATTTCACAACAGAGAGCGCCCCTAGAGTTATTGATCAGCCACCAAACACGACTTTGACGGCATTCTTTCAATTGTGTCAGCAGGATCCTTTGGCGAGGACTTTGTTGCATCCTGAGATACCTCGATATTACACGTGGAATGCATCGAGGAAAATTTTCTGTAGAAGAAAAGTTGGCCAGCCCTTCCCTGAACATGATGCAGTCGCGAGTGACGTCTTGGGTCGAGTGTACACTGTTCACCCCAACAATGCCGAATGCTATTTCCTTAGGATGCTTCTTCACTCGGTACGAGGCCTTAGATCTTTCGCAGAGATGAGAACGGTAAACGACGAAGTATGCCAGACATTTAGAGAGGCCTGTCAGAAGTTGGGTTTGCTGGAAGGAGACCAGCACTGGGATGACACGTTGCGAGAAGCCGAATTGATCTCCCTACCAGAGCAAATCAGAGACCTGTTTGCTATAATATTGACTACATGCAGTCCATCGAATCCTAACACTTTATGGGAAAAGTATAAGGAGGCCCTGAGTGAGGATATACTCGCCAAAGTCCGGAGGGAAACCCCGACATTAGAAATCGCGTTTGGTTCGGACATTTTCAACGAGGCTTTGGTTATTCTTGAGGACAAATGTGTGGCCATGACAAATAAAACATTACTACAATTGGACCTGCCTGCACCAGTAAGAGATTGACGAGATGTACTTCGCACGGATTACGTGCGAGAAACGAACTACGACGTCGAAGAGCTGAGTGCATACGTCGCGGACAAGAAACCACTTCTGAATCGAGATCAGAAAAACGCATACCAAATTATCATGGATCAGGCAGCAAAACAACAAGGTGCTATCATTTTTCTCGATGCTTCTGGGGGCACAGGGATTAATATAATACTGGCCGAAATCAGGACTCGGGGAGAAGTTGCTCTTGCCATCGCCTCTTCGGGAATTGCGACGACGTTAATGGAAGAAGGGAGGACGGCCCATTCTGCACTTAAGTTGCCACTTGACATAGCTAGGCAGGAAAATCCTACCTGCAACATAAGCAAGGCGCAGGTGTCCGAGACTTGCAAATTAATCGTGTGGGACGAATGCACCATGGCTCACAAGAAAGCTCTCGAGGCCCTCGACGTCACTCTGAGAGATCTGAGAGGAAACGACAACCTGATGGGAGGAGCTCTGGTACTCCTCTGTGGAGACTTTCGTCAAACTCTGCCCGTCATCCCGAAGTCGAGGCCGGCCGATGAGATCCATCCATGTTTGAAACATTCGTTTTTGTGGAGACATGTGCGAAAGATAACTTTGAAGCAAAACATGAGAGAACATTTGGGGGATGAGAGTGCTCAAATTTTCTCAGACAAACTACTGGAGATCGGAGAAGGCAGATTGGCAGTCGAGTCTTCTGGCAAGATTAAATTCCCATCCGATTTTTGTAATCTGGTGTCGTCCGTCGCAGAGCTGATCGATGCAGTCTATCCGTCTGTTTCCCAAAACTATCACGATTTGAACTGGTTGCGAGAGAGGGCCATTCTTTCTGCTAAAAATGAAGACGTCCACGACATAAACAATCCAATACTTGTGATGTTACCAGGCGTGGTCACTGAATACAAGTCCATCGATACCGTAGTAGATGCCGATGATATCGTCAATTTCCCGCCAGAGTTCCTGAACTCGCTTGATCCGGCTGGATTGCCACCACATCGTCTTTTACTTAAAGTGGGATCTCCGGTTATTTTACTGCGGAACCTCGACCCGCCAAAACTTTGCAACGGCACGAGGCTGTGTGTCAAAAAGCTGCTGGGCAATGTAATGGAAGCGACTATCTTGACAGGAAAGGGAGAGGGTGCAACAGTTTTTATCCCACGGATACCACTCATTCCGACGGATCTCCCTTTTTCGACTTTAAGGGATTGCAGTTTCCAGCGAGACTTGCGTTCTCGATCACGATCAAAAAGTCGCAGGGGCAGTCTATCAAGTACTGCGGAGTGAATTTGAGATCGCCGTGTTTCTCCCACGGGCAATTTTATGTTGGTTGCTCGAGGGTGGGTTCACCCAAGAATTTATTTATTCTTGCTCCCGGAGGTGAAACTAAAAATATTGTGTATAATCAAGTTTTGTGTTAAATTTATATTGCAGTGAATTTGTAAAATATTTTACTTTATAATGCGTGTACTGTACTTATACTTTTAAAACCTGTTAATATAATTACTTTGATTTTACACTATAGATTGATTCGATGCATTTTCCTGTCCAATAGAAGATTGGGATAAATACCCGGGCAAAGCTATGTTTCGGTCCTGTTTGAACATTACTAAATCCAACTTTTAATTGATTGTATAAGTATTTCCTACTTTATTTGACAGGTGTAATGTGCATTATTGAATTAAAGTTTATTATTTTATTTCTATATGAATTTTATATTTTTACATGAATATTTGATAGATAAAAAAAGGATATTTAAAATATTTCATTATTCATAATTTACATTTTGTAATGGAAACTTATATTCTGGAGTAAAAAAAGCATTAATTCTGATCCCATTAAACATATTTAAAAAATTAAGCAAAAGGCACACTCTCACTGAGCAATGAAATCTATTATAGAATACAAAAAAAGCTAAAATTAACGAAAAAAAGAATATAATTATGTAGTACTTACATCAGTTAAAAATATAAATCCAAAATGCACACTATCACTGTCGAATAAAGTAGGAAACATTTATACAATCAAAAGAGCGAAATAAAACTGCCAGATTCAGGGAACCAGTGCAGTCCTATCTCCGTAATGTTAAAATGGTCATACTTTAAGGAACATTTTCTCAGAATCTTTTATGTGTATTGACTTGAATTTTTTTATACAGGTTATGAAGACACTTTTAAACACTTTAACACAGGGATTTTTAAAAAACTTGAAATTTGAAATTTTTAGAATTTTGTTTCTTCGACTCCAATTTTTTTTTTGAAAAATGACCAATTTTCATCCTTTTTAACACTCAAAATAAACTTTTCTGAGCAGATAGAAAAAAATGCCTGTGTTAAAATATGTTATAGGGTATGATACACTTGTAAACCAATTTTTTTAATATTTGCTTGAATAGATTTTGAAAAAATGTTCCTTTTATGGGAAAAATACACATTTTGAGATATTGAAAGCATAAAATTGACCCTACCTCAAAATTTTACAGCTCCATAATCTGGATAATGACATATATTATTTATAGAACTCTTATGAGCACTTTTGCATCTTTTTGCAATTGTACTTAAGGTACGAAAGCTTCTTTCGGCATACAAAAGTCGTTCATTGTCACCTTGCTTCATTGCACGACTCATGTTCACTCCAGGTTCAATACCCAGTTTTTCTAAAACTTTACACCGACTGATGTTCCCTTCATTAAACATACACACAGCATTACATACACCAAATTTTAGGGCATGTAATTCCAACAAAAATATTTTTTGGCACTCTTGACCAAACAGCGTAAAACTCTCATTACAATTTTGTGTCTTGCTATGAAGACAGTGTTCCAAAAGTTGAGGATCAGATAGATAGCAAAATAGATACAAAATAAAATAGTTAAATTAAATAGTGTGGCTTGGTAAATGAGGTTTTCTAATGGGCTTATCGTTTTGGGCGTTTGTTCAAGACATGTAAACAAAGATGGAAGCCCTTTAAATGACAAAAACTGACGTACAAGTATTTTTCAAAAAATTATTTAAAATACTTCTACTCAACGTATTTCCATAAATAATGTATCATTTTAAGCAGAATTGTATAAACATTTATTTAAATTCATAAAAAAATAATCGAAATTTTGAAAGATTTTTGTGCACTGGTCCCCTTCACTGAAAGATGATAAACTGGAAGACTTACCGAGTTATCTTCCTTTAAATACGACCAGCTAAGAATCGAGTGGGTGCTGGAATGTTCTCCACCATGAGTCCAAGGAAGTTTCCGTTTCCCCAACTTTCTAGAAAGTTCTACAAAGTTTTATAAAAAAGTAAACATTAATTCTGGTGCTGCCAGGTACCGAGTAGCAAAATTACGCTTTTATGATCAATGAGTTTGTCGTTTGTGCTTTTCGGTATAACGGTGCTTGGGTTAGAAATAAATGTAATCGGTGCAGACAAATTAAACAGAATAGATAAAAAATTTTCAAAAAGCAGAAGGTCGATTTTAGAAACATTTTCAGAAAGAAAATCACTGCTTTCAACGGAGGATTCACATGTATCTATTCCGGACATTTTAAAATAAGTTACACGCCTTACCCAAAAAGCCTTGTGAAACAGAATTCTACAAATCATTACGTATTCAATAAATTATTAAAGGAAAGTTGGTCGAAATACACCAACTTTCCTTGAAAATCATCCTTGAACTCCTGAAAACCTTTTCTTGAATTTCTTTGCAAACATAAATATTTTAAAATATTCTTTCTTCATCAGTAAAATATCTATAATTTCTTTACATCATGGGAAGAACTTAAAAGTCAGTTCAAACATAAATACTGTAATTTAATTTGTTTCGGAAAAAATTGTTTTTCGATCAACACTGGTAAAGCAACCATCGCTGCCTAAAGCGATCAATCTATGCTCAATGTTATTTCTATGTCGATATCGAATAGTTTTTAGCCCCTAGGGCCAATAGAACGGGGGTTAAGAGTTAGCCTATGCTGACCGCAGTGTTCTAAAGTATAAGTGTGCCACATTTGGTGTGGATTGGTCAAACGGTGTAGTTTTTTGGAGAGAAAATATACATATTTACATACATACACACACATCCTATTTTATATATATAGATAAATTTGATTTAGAATCCCGTGTTTGTCTATTTGAGTTAATACAGCGAAATGTTGCAGTCATATTTGAGCATTACTAAATTTCATAAATCATTATCGTCTTTATCAATATTTTCAAATGTCTTTTTTCGAATTGCTCTGTTTCAGAATACATTCAGGCAGTCGAAATTCGACACTGCGCATCATTCGTTTTTTAGCATTCTGATTTTTTCGTCGGAATTTCGTTTCTGTTCGTATTTATGTCTTAATCTTTTACATATTGCAATATATTCAGGAATTAAATGCATACATGTGCGTCCGAAGTATATAGTAGAAGCTATGAAAAAGTTAAAACGTATTTTCCGTACAACTTAAATGATTGCATTTTTCTATGAAAGTAAAGTGATTATTCTAATTCACTTTTCAAGCAACATTTAACCATTTCAACCCGAGCAACGCCGGGTAATTCAGCTAGTAATACTATAAACTTCTAATGGAGAAAAGTTTATTATTATTAAACTGAAGAAAGATAGAATTAAGAAAAGAAAAATTAAGCAGTTTCTTAGTTTAATACTCATAATAAAGTTATGAAATAAATATATTTTTAGAATTGAATGGAAAGTATATAACGCCTTTTTTAATTTTTGTTTCTAAAAATTAGATTTAAGGAGATAGTGCATGGATGTTTGCATTGATCTTATGTATTACATAAGCTTCTTAAAACAACAGAATGAAAAGGAATATAACTTTACATTTTAATATACAGCTTTAAATAACAAATAAATCCTATATATACATGATAAAATAATCAGATCTTAGTGTAGGGATATTTACATATTTGCACGTCAATCGCATTAGTTAATCATGATTTTTGTTACTAAAATACAGTTCAAATAAAGATATTAAAAGGTAATGATAAAAAATAAGTTGCATTAAATAAAATAACTAAGGGATTTTTAAAGCTTAGTTATTACACTCCATCTTCTGACAGCATTCCTTATATTTTTTGTGTCAGTGTTTAAACTCAAAATTGTAGTAATACGGTTAATTGAATTGGAGGCACAATTCGTAAAATGGAAGGGTAAAATTATTAATTACGCTTAATCTATACATAGTTATTGCTACAATTGTTAGTTGTAATGCAGTGGTTAATCGAGATTTTTCCATTTACCAATACTTTTTTTACATATGATAAACCAATATTCCATTTTCAAGAGTCCTGGAACCAGAATAAACATTAAAAGGTAATATTATTCGAATTGAAATCTACAGTTCAAAAAATTATGATGCTAAAATCAAAGGGTAGATAAAATATTTAATATCTGTCATCCAATAGGTCGCTGGTTCGAATCCCGGTTGGTAAGCGCATAGATATTAATGATAATCATTGTTAAGAGAAGCGGTGTCTCACCCATTGGGTGCTTCTTCACAAATAGCCGTCATTTCGTCCCTTGTAGTACCGAAGGCAGAGAGGTAATAATTAGTTCTCAAATTCTACATAAAATACACCGATCATTGTGCAAATATTTGAATACTAAGTTTTCAATGAAAATGATAAACTGCTCAATTTAAGACAGCTTACCCTTTCATTCCAAATTCATAAAGCAATATGAATGTTTCTAGAAATTTTCACAATGTATGTCTTCAACGAAATTGGTTTTAGAAGTACTAAATGATCAAATATTGATAGCTAGACTATTAATATTGAATTAATCACTCGAGTTTTACTGTTAGAAATTTGTAAATAATTGATTAAATATAATGAAAGGAGATATGAGAGAATATTCATAATTTTAATACTCTTATAGATGCTTTGATTAACAATTTGAAGTTATCTGGTGTCACTCGAGGTGAAACAATTATATGCGAAATTCATTTACTAAATTCATTACGAAATTGTTCACAGGAAGTATTTAAACTAATTACCTGGAGAACTAATTAACAAATTCTGATAAGTAAATTAATTTAAAATTTAACATCACTAATTTCTATTTTAGAACAAGTTTTATTTTACTGTATTATATCTGAAAATAATTAATTTGCTTACCTTTTTATTCTTATATATGCATATTACATATTTTTATTAACTATTGCTTCAAATATCGATATCCCTATCATAACTATACAACAAAACGTGAATATAGCCTTTGTAATTTATTGATTATTAGATAGAGAAAGACTGTTAGATGCATTATAATTCCATCAATCTTCTAAAATTATGTTTTGAGTGAGTATGAAAGAAACAGCTGCAATATGCAGACACCACATTTTGGATAACATTTTCCTCTTAAAATATTTTACACTTCATCGATATTATACGGGGTAGAAGTTCAATACTGTTACCTATGATTTTAATTCATAAATACGAGTTTGTATAATATTTACTGTTTATTTTTATTTCAGAACTCTAGATTTTATCTATTTTCAGAACTCTAAATTGACATCAATAATTCTTAATTTGAAGTGTTAACACCGCTTTATCATATATTTAATATATATATGAATATTTTACTCTACATATTAGGATGGAAAATAAGGGTAACTATGGCCTTATAGAGGTCTATACATGTCTTATTTAGTTTTGTAACCTCAAGGAGGTCCGCAGAAATATTTTATTTTCAAGGGGGTTCGTACACTGCAAAGTTTGGAACAACTGATTTAGAATAGTTACATATCTAGTCATAACCTTTTGAATGACGATTATAAGTTCTGTGTCTTATCCCCATGTAAAGGTTAATATAGAAAAATCAGAATATAAATGATCATTGTGGGTAAAACTTTTACTAAGTAAAAAAATTGCTTTTTTTATTTTCAACCAAAAATATTAAATATACAACATTAAGCAAGGATCACTAATCATTATATTTCTGTAATTAAATAGGTTTTTACAAGTCTAATGCATAAAAGGTTTTCGAAACTGATCCTGAAAGGTTCCAATATACCGATCGATATAATTATCTGAAAACTGAAGAATACATATTTTATTTATGAGACTACTAAAAGAATGAGAGAGAGAGATAATAAAATTTCTCTTTTATGTAAATGTAATGAGTAATACTTAATTTTACATGGCATGTTGAACACCAAGAAAGAACGTAAAATCAAACAGCCTAAGAGGATTTGAGTTATATCAGCAGAAACTAAAGTAAAACATAACCGTTGAAAGGCAGATATGCTTATTTTTTACTTGTGTTATGAAGGTTTGATTGAGGGTAAGAAAAACTATTTTTTCGGAAGTAAAAGATAATTTTCATTTTGTTTTATGTATTTTTACCCCAGGAGGGCATTAAATAAAAATTGAGATTGTAAAACGAAATTGATTTTTTTGCCTTAGAATGTAGTAGACATAGTCTGTGAGTTAATTAATTATAAATGATCATTATACTATTAACTAAGTATTTGACTATATAAAATGTTAACCATTTAAATACATAATGGTATAATTTATTAAATCAATTTGAAGGTATCTTAAACTTCATGGAAACTTTCGTTAAATTATGTGAGTTCGTATGTAAACAAGGTTAAAATCCTTTTTAACTTTTTACTTCTGTAATTTTATATCAAATGTGAATAAAATTTGTTATGTTAATTTTGTGAACATATTTCTTTAATTCAAAGAATAAAAATTTTGGTATATATAATAAAAAATTACGCTGAATAAATTGTGTCATATATGTCAAAACTAAATCCAAAAGCATGAGTTTCACCTGTTTCAGATTTGTGTGAACATTTTTGTTATAAATTTAAAAATATTTTTGTTCTTTTTCCTGGTATATGTATCAGGGTACTAATGACTATTCTGAATAAGTTTTTTTCTGAATAAAAGAACAATTTACATATTGTTCTTGTCATGGAAAATAAGAAGACTTAACTGGATAGATTATGCGTCAAGCTAAACAAATTATTGAAGAGGAGGATGGACATATATAAATATTTTCAATTTTTACAGTTACAGTCATTCTGTTGGATGATTCGGAATGCGTTTATTGATTACTATATGTTCATTTTATGTATTTTGTATCCTCACCCCACGAGTGCGTTAATATTATGGTTGAATATAGAGTAGTGTATTTATCGTAATTTGTATCAGACCATTTCATTTTATGCAATAAATATTATTAGCAAGTCAAACACTATTGTCTACTATTGATTCCAGGAAAGATAATAAAATTTCATAAATTGCTAAGTACGCAGTAGGAAAAATACACACAGCAAAGTTTTGAGGTAGTTAAATAATTTGTGTGTTTAGTTGCTACATGAAGTGATTAGATACTAACCTATTTAGAATTTAGAGTATTGTTCCTTCAAATATTCATATTTTTACTTCTTGAGGATGTTGAGATATACATTTCCAGAAAAGAAATTGATGATTAAAAACAAAATAATTAAAATTTGTGAAATAACTAGCTTTTACTCTTTACCAAGACAAAAATACTTAACTGACATTGCAAATAATTATCAAATTGTGATTTGAAATATAAATGATTGTCTCGTGTAACCCCTTCTGATATTGCTGTTTTATATGAAAACGCTACAAAAAATATTTTTCTGGAAGCTATGGTAATGAGTTTAGAGGGGATCAAAACAGTCATAAACAACACATATAAGTATGGAATACCATTCATTTCTAACTGATTAAATTTTAAACTAAATCTAGATTGGATATAACTACCTTAATTGTATGAGAAATATGATAATTTTGGAGTTCTAAGATTTCACTTTTGTGTTAACCATAAAGCACAATGTACATAATTCTAAAATTTATCTTTTAAGTTTACTTTAATTTGGAAAGATTTGAATAGAACAGAAACCACACGTTCTTTAAATTATTGTAATGAGAGCTTTTGCAGAAATCTTTTGAAAAAGGTAATGGAATAAAATAAAAATCATTTCAGAAAAAGGAGCTCTGAACGCTAAAAGTCATTTGGAATTTATTTCAATTAAATTTACGTTATTCGACACTTCCCATATTTTTTCCTGGATAATTATTAAAGTGCACGAGCTTGAAAAAATATGAAACGATAACTAATACAACATCCGATTATAACAATCTGTAAAAAGGAAATTGTTCTTGTTATTTGTCATTTAATTCCAATCTCTATAACCTTTCGGCGTTTAAAAGAACGAAAATAAAGAGTTCGATGCAAAAGACAGGAAATAACCCTCTTTTAACTTTTGATCAAAACAAAAGAAGTAATTTCCTTTTCCTGAAGGCTGTATAAATTTGGAATATTTTCTTACTGAAAAGCAGGTTGCGAAAATGTTTTTTCATGTGTGTATTCCGATAATAAAATAAAAACTAATGGGAAATACGGTTTGAAAATTATCTTTCATTTTAAATTTGATGATTATCCTCTCGAGAGCTATCTCTTAAAAAAAATGACAGGAACAGAACAAATATTTTCTCTTCCAGGTAAAAAGTTTATTTCTTACCATTAAATAAAATACAATTTGGATTATAAATATATCATACTTAATGCTTTAAATAAGTGGTGACAAAACATGACAACTGTGAAGATAAGTGTTTGTCAGGGACGAACTAAATGTTATAATCTAGTTGACTATATGAAAGTTCAGAAAAATGATTAATAAAGACATTAGAATAAAAATAGCCGATAGCCATTTTTCGCGGATCTACATATCTACCATTGTCAGACCAAAATGGAAAATTCATAGTGCCATTTTTGGGAATATTACATTTATTATTTTAAACAAAAGAAGAGTTCAATATATTCTTGAGTTAAATATTAGAGAATCCATACCAATTTTTACTTAATCGAACACACTTTACCTTACTAGTTAATGATGCTAGTGCAATCCACCTTTGGGTTTTGGAAGAAACATTGTGTTGCAATGGATTCATAGTCATTGTGAGCAATCAAATGACAGATGATCTGACCTTTGAAATACTAATCAACTGTCGCAGAAAAAGTTTTTAAAAGGAAAACTTATTTTAACAGTGTTTTATTCTCTAGAGGGAAGAGATGGTCCTGCCTCGTTGATAAACGTAAAAGAATTCCTCGTGACGTCCCAAGACCGACCGGTACTGCCTGCTTCCGAAATTTGACTGGAAATGCTTATCTTCAGTTCCATTTGTATCGCATTGGACTGCATGACCCTCCGATTTCTAAAATTGGTGGGCATGCAAATTTTAAGAGACCACTTTTGAGTTTGCACTGACCTTGGTGACGTCGAGTGTATAGCTGTATCTGTTTTTGAAGTGACTTTTCAATTATACTGGTCAGCAACAATGGGCATAGGATAAACAAATGTATCTGCCTTTAAACTTGGGCTCGAAGGGCTTAATTGGAAAGATTGGTTGTAGGAACTTTGATGAAACATTTAAACTCGAGTTTCCACTCTTATTTTATTAGGACGATAGTGGGCGTGTAGATTCGTCAAAATGGCCATCAACTATTTTTGATTTAATATCTTTATTAATCGTTTTTTTACGCTTTTAATGGTCGCTGAATGTAATTAACTACCGTTCTGACAAATATTTTAACTTCTTTCTTCTATTATTTATTTTTTCCAAGAATCCATACGAAATTTCTTAAAGTAGAAAAAGTTGGATGTAGAACACAATGTCAAACTACACTAACGATAAGACAGAAATTGCTCTCAACCAGCATTTTTTATTTTTGTAAAATATATTGTAATTGCGCTGAGCGCAAGTAGAGGACGTTGTAGACAGTGCACGTGTATATGTAGCGACTGTTAGAGCCGCTAAAGCTTTATCACTACTTTTACTGCTGACTCTTGTGTGTCTGTTTGCTCCTTAGTCATGTAATAAATGTGTTCGTTTTGTCTCTGAGTTGATTGCTCCTTGACCCAGTCTGTTCGACGTGAAACTCGATTTATTTCATGGTGCCGAAACCCGGGAAACCTGGGACTCTAGACCTTTTTGGACTGTTGATTTCGTTCCGCGACAGACTTGTAATTTCTAAAATGAATCCGTCCGAGGTTCGGAAGAAAAAAAAAGAGTTATTGTCAGGTAATTAATCACGAAGTTGCTGACAAAAATTGAATTGCGCTTGAGTGCAGATGATATATCTTTACCCGAAAAAGTGAACCTAGTACAGGAACTGAACGACCAACTTTTGGAGAAAATGGACAATTTGAAAATCTTGGATTCGGAAATAGAGTTGGAGGTGGACCCAGAGGAACTGGAGAAAGAAATTATTCCGAGTCAAGAATACCAAGATACAGTTATAATTTGGAAAGGAAGACTGCGACGATTTTTTAAGCAGCATGCGGGTGATTCAAGAACTGTTGGTGATTCCAAGCCAAACTTCAAACACGAGGATTGTTCCTGAAATTGGGGTGATGAGGCTTCCCAGTCTTCAAATCGGAACCTTTTACGGTGATGCGTGTAAGTGGCTCGACTTTTGGAATCAGTTCGAACATACCATTCGTAACAAAGATTCGCTGCGAAAGACTAAGAAATTTGCATACCTTGAATACTTGCTTGGTGGTAACGCACTGGTTTCAATTTCTGGTTTTGTTTTAAGTGATCAGAACTATGACGCATGCATTAAAATTTTGAAAGAACGCTTTGGGAGACAAGATGTGGTCATCAGTTCGCATATGAATAAATTAATTTCAATTGAACCTATTTGAAACAATTCAAATGGTAAAGCATTAAGAAAGCTCTACGATAAAAGCGAAATCCAGATTCGAAGCTTGGAATCATTGAACGTCGCATCTGGAAGTTACGGAAATTTGCTTTGTCCCGTAATATTGCAAAAACTACCAGAAGAGTTGAATTTGGAATTTAATCGTAAGCGAACAAACGAAATTGATTTCGACATAACAGAACTGATAGAATTTCTGAAAAAAGAAATCAACTGTCGAGAAGCAGCGAGTGAATTGTATAAAGAATGCACAGTGGGGGGGGGGGCAAGATTTTCCGAAAGGCGAGCAACGCTGGAAGCCCAACACTAACTACAAAACGAAAGTTCTGAGCGCATCAGCATTATCTACGATCGAAAACAGGTGCATATTTTTCTGTGGGGATCACGTGAAATTTAAATGTTTGGCGATGGAAGTTGAGAAATACGGAATTTTCTGAGGCGCACTGGAAGATATTTCTTACGTTTTGGACGTCGACATTTAGCAATCCACTGCAAAAAAGCACTTCTGCAGGATTTGCCACGGAAGACCATGAAAATGTGCGTGAAACCCGCAGCAACAACTGCGATTGAGAATATTCCTTCCGAAACAGAACAATCGACTGAAATCTCGCAAAATTCTGCTAAAAACGGATCCAATATTATGCTTCAAACTGTTTATGATGTTGCTGGGGTTCGAATAAGAATTGCATCGTCAGGTGGACTGAGGTTCCCAAATTAGTGTAATTCGTGAGGATGTATGCAGAAAATTAAATCTTCCAGTGAAAGGCGAAACCAATTTGAATTTACACACCTTCGGGGAAAAGGGAAATATTGGCGACGCCGAAAAGTGGAGCTCACGTTGCGCAACATAAGCGAGCCTGGAAAATTTATTACTCTTGAAGTCATCGAATCTCCAGTCATAACAGCGGAAATACGAATTCCAGATACACAGCTTCAAGGTCAACTTCGTGATCTCGGTATCACATTTGAAAATCTCATTGGAGCCGGGAGTATGAGTCATAGCATATCTGTTTTAATCGGAGCGGACCACTCGTGGAATGTAGCAACAAGTGAAGAAATGAAAAGAATAAATAAAAGTGCTGTGGTGATGAATACTATGTTTGGGTGGTGTATTCATGGACCCCTGTTTCTGCATCGAACTTCGAAGCGATGAGTCAAAGTGTTTATTCCAATCGGACGATCGAGGAAAGGCTTTCGAAAAACGTTGAATCCTTTTGAGACATTGAAGCCTTGGCATTAAAAGCATTGATGAGCGAGTAGATGATGAAAAAGCTTTGCAGTTATTTGAAGATTCGATTTCATACAAAAGGTATGTGGTCCGACTTCCTTGGAGAGATGAAAACTGCATTTTGCACACCAATCTCGCAAATGTCGAAAGATTTTCCAAGCTAATTGAACGATTTAAATCCTAACCTGAACTTTTGCGAACAATACAAACAAGTAATTAGCGATCACGAAAAGGACGGTGTCATCGAGAGGGTGGACTGATCTTCCTACAGGTGATCGGACTTATTCGTAAGCATGCTTCCTCAACGAAATTATTTGTTGTGTATGATGCCTCATCGAAGTAAAAGAATCAAGAATAGCTTAATGATTGCATACTACAAGGACCAAATCTGATTCCTAAATTGCTAAAAATCTTCATAAATTTTCGCCTACATCGAATTGCTTTTACAGCAGATATACAAAAGGCTTTCCTTCAGATCTCGATCGCTCCTGAAGATCGTGATGCAATGAGATCCTATGGATTGACGATGATTCGACATTGCAAAATCCGAATCAAGTTTACCGAATGTGTCGTGTAATGTTTGGTGCCAAATCAAGCCCTTTCCTGCTGAATGCCTGCATCAAGCACCATTTGAAGAAGTTTAAAGACTTGTATCCAATCCCAGTGAACCTACTAGAAAATTACATGTACGTTGATGAGTTCATCTGCGGTACAGAGAAAAAGAAGCTTTGCGTATTCATCACGAAGCTAAAAAGATAATGATAGAGGCGTCAATGAACTTTGACAAAGTGGAATTCTAATTCCGATAAATTAAATTTGAATCAGAAAAGGGCTGTGTAAACCTTGGACTGCCGTTAACAGATTCCCTATTGAAAATTCTAGGATTGCAGTGGGATGCTGCCAATGATGTGTTTACATTTAGTGCCCAAGACATCATGGACTTCATCCTCTCTAACAAACCAACGAAACAATGTGTACTACAAGGAGCGTCCAGAATATTTGATCCTCTTGGATTTCTTGCCCCCTACGTGACTCTGGCAAAAATTATATTTCAAGACTTGTGGCTTACCGGAATCGACTGGGATAATGTTTTACCTCCCGAAGTTCAGATCAAGCGGAGTGACTGGAGTGCTCAATTGCATGATTTGCCTAACATGTCTCGTTGGTATTTTTACCTTGAGAAAGAAACGTTTACTAACTTGAAATTGCATTGCTTTTGCGATGCTTCTCAAAGTGCTTATGGAGCGGTTGTGTACGTGAAGTTTAAGAACTCAGTGATTGCTTCTTGTGATCGCTAAGGGGAGAGTAGCTCCTCTGAAAAAGTTATCTTTGCCAAGACTCGAGCTTATGGCTTCAGTTGGTACTCGATTGAGTAATACTACTCGAGAATATTTCCGGAATGCAAAGATGTACATGTGGGCTGATTCCATCATCATGCTGCACTGGATCAGAAATTCACCGCGACGTTGGAAGACGTTTATGCAAAATCGAGTGATACAAATTCAGGATAACACATCACCGAACATGTGACGTCACTGTTCAGGAGTAGACAATCCTGCTGATAAGATCACCCGGTGTCTCCGCTCGGGATCTTGCATCTGACCATGTGTGGTGGCATGGTCCGTCTTGGTTGGCTGAACAAGAAATAAACTGGCCTATATCGAAAAACAATCATAATGACTCATAGTGCACGACAGATGAAGAACGTGTTGTTAATCATTAACAACTGTGAAATTAATATGCAACCTGTCTTGACAATTGAAAATTTTAGTAATTTAAGTAAACTTTTACGAGTTACTATTTAGATTTGTAAATAATTTAAGGTCAAAAGAAAAGGTGGTAGGACCCATTCAAACTGGTGAAATGGGTAATATAAGGATTATTCGGTAAAGGTAAGTCATAGTGAATGTTTCTTTGCAGAATTAAATGTAAAGAGTAAAAAATATGTGGATAAACATTCAAAATTATTTGGGCTTAATCCTAAGATTGATGAGAAAGGTATATTGAGAGTTGGAAGTAGATTGGTAAAATCGCATCTAGATGTAGAGGAAACAACCCATCATACTGACTAATAGTTATTTTTAATTGTTCTTGATTGTCATGAAAAGGTCGTTCATAGTGAGTTAAATGATACTTTGGTACATGTACGTAGTAAATTTTGGATTTTAAGAGGTAGACGTTTCGTTAAATCTGTTTTATATGCTTGTCAAGTTTATGAAACTCACTGCTAGGGCAGGTCAGAAAATTTCTGCTCCTCTTCCAGCAGACAGAGTTGAGAAGGCTCAACCCTTTCAGGTTAGTGGAGTGGATTTTGCTGGACCACTTTATTTGAGGGATGGTTCAAAGGCATATATTTCTTTGTTTACCTATGCGGTTACTAGAGGTGTTCATTTAGAATTAGTGTCTAGTTTAAGTGCGGAGTGTTTATTCAAGCATTGCGGAGATTTTTTGCACGTAGAGGCATTTGTAGTCATTTACTCCGACAATGATAAAACATTTAAATCTGATGATCGTGAATTAAGATATTTATATAAAGATGAAAATGTGTTAAATTTTCTTGGAAAGAATGGTTTGAAATGGAAATATATAACGGAAGGAGCTCCGTGGGTAGGGGCTTTTGGGAGCGATTAGTTAGGTCTGTAAAAACCTGTTTGAAACGAGTTTTAGGTAAAACTTTATTGTCCTTTGAAGAATTGTATACCGTATTAGTTTAAGTGGAAGCTGTTGTAAATTCTAGACCTATTACTTATGCGTATAATGATCCAAATGAACCTGATCCTCTTAATCCATCTCATTTTACTGTTGGAAATAGATTAACTGTTTTACCTTCAATGAATAAACCGGAATTCGCGGGATCTGAATTGACCAAACGATGGAAACAGACAACTGATATTAGAACATTTTTGGAAAAGGTTTCATAAAGAATATTTGTTAGAATTAAGATCCTGCAATGTTTTCAAACATTCCGAAAGATACTCCTACTTTCAAACTTAATAATGTATTTATTCGAGAAGATAATGTTAAAAGCTGTAACTGGAAATTGGGTATTATTAAAGAAATGTTTCAGGGCAGAGATGGAAGAGTAAGATCTTGTGAGGTTCAGTCGGCAAAAGGTCTTGTAAGAAGACCTATTGAAAGACTTTATAATCTGGAAACTCAAATTGATTGGTTTGATGCATCCGCCTAACGGATGCATTGGAGTGTAAAATATATTACATGTAGGGATGGAGAAAAAAGAACGAACTGTTCTTTTTCACCTGTTCTTCAAAAGAACAGGAACAGCCTGTTCCCACTTTTCACAAAAACCTGTTCTCTGTTCTTTTTGTAAAAAGAAACATTGCGATCTTTTTATACTTCGATTTTAAACAAGTGGGAATTTTGCAAAGTTACCTTTTCTCGAATTTTCTAAGTTCGCAAAAATTTTCGTATATTCTAAATTATGGTGAGCCCGAAACAGCTGTTCATCCTGCAGTTCGTGACTCATTGTTTTCTGTTGATTCATTCATCCGTTCTCTGTCCATAAACCTATTCCCTGCTCTGAGACTACTTCCTGTTTGAGAGCAGGAATCAAATTTACCGAAGGAAGCGATTCCTGCTCTCAAACTGATCCGACCCTGTTCTCTGAGCTGTTTTACTTCCTGTTCGGAAAATGATTCCTGCTCAAATTTTTCCGATCCTGTTCTCCGTTCTCAGAGCAGTTTTCTGTTCTCGATGAACTACTGTTCGCGGAGCTGATCTCGATGACTGCTCCAGGAACTGTTCTCGACTGAACCAAGCCCCGACGTCTGATGAATTTGCGAGGAGATTAGCGTAATAATTGTGAAATTTTATAATTGTTAGGCAATGACATAATGATTAATTTTTAGTTTTAAACAAATTAAATTTTTTTTAAATATTGCTGATCAAGATTTTGTTGTCCAGCTTTCTCTCTGGTGGTGTCGCCTCTACTCGTTCTTAGGATTTGCAATGCTTTTAACTTTATTTTAAAACCAAATTTTACAAAATGGATAGCAAAATTTCAAATGTGTGGACATATTTCACTGTGAAAAGGAAATTCGGATCGGGTGTGTCATGCTCTTTATAAGTTGAAAAGGGATCTCATTAAGTCAGGTATTACGATTTTAAAGACATCTCGGAAATAAGAATCCCACCATAAAACTAATATGTTGAAAAGTGATTTTTTGACTTGCATTTTTTGTTTTAAACGTGTTTAGATAGATCATATAATATTAATCTGTTTTTCAAACCAATTTTACTTTCTAAGTGGTAATCCCGGTATGCGTTTTTTGTGTTTATAATCTTTTATAAATGGCAACTCCCTATTGCATAACGTGATTCAAAATTACCTGGCGTTGTCCTCGGATCTTACTCTTCGAGATGGATCACGGACCGTCGTTTTATTGACTTAAAAATGACATTATAATCTAAAAAAATTATTACTTTCGCTTGCGTATTTGTTTTGTCCTAGGTACCTCATATCTGTTTGAGAAACTACTTGAGATGGTTCAGATGTGGGACATTATTAGTTGCCACTGGGGAGAGAATTTAAACGTTTCGATTTGCAAGAACGTTTTCCAATTTACGGAAAAATTCTGATTTTCTTTTCTCAATTACTGATAGTTTGGCGCAGCTTGAATAGACTTGCCCCTTTCGCCATAAAAAATCAATCAACCGATAACAATATGAAGACTCCGAGTCATTTGCATTTTTTATATATGCACGCCTATACAGAGTACTAACAAAGATGACGTCAACAAAATTCGGTTCCTGTCTTTCGCTAAAACTGCTGGCGCCACATAGTCTACGAGGAGGAACAAGGCTTGCACATTTCGAGTAGAGACATTTGAGAACAGGTTAAAGAACAGTTATTTTAAAAAGAACGGAACATCAAAGAACTGTTCGCCGAAAAGAACAGTATTTCCCATCCCTAATTGTATGTAATTGTGCTGAGCACCAGTATAGAGGACGTTTTGACAATGTACGTGTATATGTAGCGACTGTTCGAGTCGCTAAAGCTTTACCACTACTTTTACTGCTGACTGTTGTGTGTAGAGATAGTACAAAGAGTGATTTCACAGTAACAGTTCTAACTGTGACTGCTACTGAAGAATATCTGTGATTCTAAACTGGGACTGAATCTGATTGGTTGATTGTAAAGTATCTCTTAGCCACTCGTAGCGACGGAATGCTCGTATTAATGTTTTAAAATCCTTTAGTATATACCTTCGTAAATGTAATGTACGGCTCAGTTAGTAGTGTCGCGGCTTACAACGCCAGGGAACCCAGTTCGAACCTAGGTTTTTTCTTTTCGTCCAGAACAAATGAAATATCATTTAATTTTTTAAAATTTAATCAAACACAATACCACTCAATAAACCTACAATTTAAATTGAATAAAACATTTTCCGCCGAGGAGCCGTATTTTGTATTAAGTCCGTTATTTCTTTCTCTAAAGATACTTTTTCCCCACAATAAACTATTTCAGACATTTTTTTCTGTTGACAATGATGGATCGTCATTTTGAGCTATAATGCGCAGGTAACTTAGAAGCCCCTTGCTCATAACTGGTTTTTGCAGATTAAATATATAGATATTTTTATTTCATATAAATTAAATTGAATTTCATAATTAATCAAACATTAAAATCAAGATATATGCATTTGAATACTTGATGAATTTGCTTCTAATTGAATGTAAATTATTGAATTTTAATAATTAAATAATTCGCATACCAATATTTAAAAAAAAACATTTAAATTAATCACTCTTATCTAAAATATTGGTTAGTTGAAGAAAAAAATTTTACACCGTATGTGTAACAAGACAATTTCCTTACATTTGATAATCTGGAGGACTGAAATCTTCACACACACAAGGAGTAACTGTTTCAAAACATTAAGTAATTTTTCTAAATATCTGGTAACATCCGAATCCATTTATGTTTATAAAACTCAAATCTAAAATTAACTATTTTCTTTTGACAAAGCAAATATTGTTTTCTATAATTTTTATAAATTTATATGCATAAAATATGTATAAGGGATTGTCTTCATATTAAATTGCATACAAACACCCAAATTTTGTGAAATATTTAGAATTTATATCAAAATTTAGCCTCGAATGCCATATTTCAAGTCATTTAATTTATATTTAAATTTTTAAAATTATTATGATTGCATTTCAATCACATTACTTTCACACACTTTTAAAACTCTTTCTTCCATTTGTTAATACCCATAATCCATCTTTGAATTCTAAAGTATGGCTGCATGTAGGTAAAACTGAAGAGTGAAATTGTCTTACAGAATAAAAGAAATTTCACAGTGTAAAAAATCAGCATGCAGCCATGTTCTTATTCTATTCACAAGCGAAATCAAATAATCATCTTCTGTCCCCTCTGATTCAGACTCATTCAATGTATAAAGTATTTCAGAAGTACCTACTTTTGCACACATTATTCATTTTTTTAGAATTAAAAACAATTTACAAGAGGTTGAAAAGAAAATTTTTATGTTTTAGCGAAACCAAAAAAATTTCTAGCTCATGTGTTCTTTATAAAAATACAACTTAATAAATAATCAGAGAAAGTTGAAGAACAATAATTAATTTGCCATTTAAAATAGCGAATTTTAAAAACGCTTTCTTCTGAACTTTCCTTTAAACTGTGGAGCTTATTTATGTAGCCAAATGCGCGGCAACCTGGTGTGTCATAAAGCCTCCTTTAGCATCCGGTTGAAAATCCTAATCCTCTAAAGAAACTCGTCACAGAGCCCCACCCCACGGCCCACACTCCATCGAGGGAATCAACGATAAACCAGCTGTCACCGATACTCAGTCACAGTTTTCACAGATCCCGGTCGCAGTCGCTGTTTTGATATCAGCCAAAATATCAGCTAAGCGATATCAGCTCAATCACTGCTACCGAATCACCGATACTTTCAATCACTATTCCTAAATCACTGTTATTTTGATATTCCAGTAACAGGTAAGAACTGTGATTCAAAAATATCTGATTGAGTAGCAGTTCTGTGATTCGCTTAACATCCCTAGTTGTGTGTCTGTTCCATAGTCATGTAATAAATGTGTTCGCTTCGTTTCTGAGTTGATTGATCCTTGACCGATCAGTCTGTTCGACGTGAAACTCGATTTATTTCAATTTTAAAAATACTTCAGGTTCAGGTACAATTTAAAAAAATTCTTAAAAATACGTTCTTATCGAAGTTATAGGAGATTTGAAAACAATTTCTTTTTTATTCGTAATGACATAAAATATGTTCTATGCAGCACTTTATATTTTAAGATGTAAAATTCAAGGAATGCTAAAAATTAAATAAATAATCTTTTGCTTTAATAACAGATTAATCCAGTTTTTACAATTTAAAAAATTCATTACCAGAAATTAGAGGTACTTTTTTGTTACAGTTCAATATTTATTTTAAGTTGCTCTTGGGGGATAAAGAACTTTTCTGTAAATTAAGATAATCTCTGTTTTTTAAATACCATCTTTTTAAAAAGCGTTTAACTATCCTTTTTCAATTTCTGAATTTTTAATTTTAATATCGAATCGTTTATTCATTAAATAAAGGAAAAAGTTGTCAAGCTTTATCAATCTAAGCATCAATCTAAATCATCACCCACTATAGTTATACTCAAGGCAAACATATTTACTGAGCGTGCAATTTAAATTAAACCACCTAGGTCTGCAAAATCGCAGTATTAGTTTTTGTCCAACCAAACAGAGGGTCAAAAGTAGTTTTGCGGAATTTATTTAAACAGGAAGAAAACAATGTTCAAAGCAATAGCAGACTGAGCAATTTTTAGGGAAGCAGGAAGCTTCAAGTTCAAGCTTCTCACAAATTAATTCACAATAACTTAAATTTCTACAGATATTTTCTGTTGTATTATAGAGTTTAGGTCTAAGAATTCTGTTCAATTACCACCATTGCAACTATGGACTTCGGTTTTTTGGAAAGACAATTTTTCCTAATATTGGCATCTAGATAGATACCCAGCAACGCTCTTCTAAGAGACATGCCACCAATATTATCAAGCTCTTAGAAAAATCAATTCAAGAATCCCATTTAAACAACTGCCATATATTAGACTACAAAGAGCGCTACTGAGTTAGATATTTCAGGGGAAACCAACACAAATTATCCCTACCTATTAAGTATGATTATCCCTACCTATTAAGGTATGATATGTGAAAGGGTGATCTATTTTTAATGATTTTGTGCTAGTCAAGATGGCCAGAATTCTCAAATTTGGTCTTAACGGTTATGCTAGAGGAGTTGCAATACTACAGTAGTAATTTTCTTAAGCCTCACTTTTGTAAATCCTTTGCTTTTTAATGAAATACGCAGGAGTGTCCATCGCAACTGGTGTCACTCAAGAGAACAGGCGCTGGGGCACTTGTGGAGGTTATCTAGTTAATATGGTTCATATAAGAGTATCTGATGCCTCTTAACCCTTCAAAATACACAGATTACCTTCTTTTGAAAGGAATTTAGTACTTTTACACCTTTTAAATGAGGTGGGACCCTTTATATCTTATCGGACATCTAGAGCACTCCTTAAGCATCAAAATAATAAATGAGGAAATATTTATATATCTTAGTAGTCGCACACAATATGCTTAGAATACTTAACAGAGACTTTTCTGTCAAGCTAAATGTAGGTGATGGTAGTGTTTTGTGGTGGAACGTGTTTTCGGTGCCTTTCCAGAGGTTGCGTCGCTTGGCCTGATTTTTAACTCCGATTTTAGAAGGTCCCCAAGAAAGATTCCAAAGAATAAATTCCGAAATCATGTAATTGTGATGATACTTATCACATTGCATTTAGACTTCGTTCTCTCACTCCCTTATGGCAATCCGCATTTTTCCACGTCAGCCATTGAGCTACATATTGCGTTTGGTATCTGGCAATGCGGCGTCTTTAAAACTACTCAGACTGGCGAGATCGACACGCGGCGAGGAGGACGCTAAACGTAGAGGAACAGAAAACAAGGCAGTGATACCATCATTAGGCCTATTCGACTTTTGCCTGATATTCCTGGATTCCCAGACCATCAGTGTTAAAATACAATAAAGATTTTTAAGGTCTGTATCCTTTTGCTTCTGAAGCTCGTAAAGCCAGGTAAGTATCTACAAACACGTGGTAGTGTTTTTAATGCAGTGTCATGAACAACGCTCGCGGGATCAACTGGTGTCCATCCCACTGGTGTCTTGCCCAATTGGCATTTCGCAATAATTTTTATAGCTTTTCCCTTATCACTTGATTTCACGCCCCCCCACATCACAGTGATATTTAATTGGTAAATACTGATTGCATTAAACTCCAAAAGTCACAAAAATGACGATAAACTATATTTGAAAGTAATCCTGGTATGTGTGAATCATGCAAGAGCATTTGGGTAACACTAAATAAAATCTCCATCCTTAGTCTGGTTTGTTTGTTCACACTGAAAATCTCATATATCTAGGCTTAACCATTTCAAGGAGGTGGAAGGCAAGAGACGTCTCACAACCCCTGGAAAAGTTAGAGCACTACTCAATCAACAGTTATTTGTGAAACAATCCTGGCACACAGTGTTGTTAAATATTAAATACCCAGTTTGTTAATAGCGTTAATCACAATAGCAAAATTTACAGATACTGCCTTCTTCATTAGCACGGTAGAATTATCTCCTTGCATTATTAGACCTGCTTGAGTAACTCGAGATATTAGCCAGATTAGTCAATTAATCTTCGTTCCTTAAAGTCTGTTGCTCTAAATTTTATTTTATTACTTCATTTATCCCTTTCGAAACCAGTATTTAATGTAAAATATATTTTACTTTGTTTATCCAAAGATAATTAAATTCTAGAGTTATCAATTTAGCCACTGCAAACTAGCTAATGAATTGTCTTTCCGTGAACCCATTTCTTATTGAACAGCACAAAATGATCCGAGTACGAGTAAGGACAAAAACAATAATTCTTTCCTATGACAATTCAACAGAAATTGTTATTTCGAGTCATGACAATCGCAGTTGGGCCCTAAGGGCAAAATCTGAAATGGTTTCATAAGACACAAGATGGGTATCTGAAGAGGAGAGGGAGGTAGTAAACCTAGAGGATAAACCAAGAGAAGATTTTTCAGCTCTCTATTAATAAATACAATAGAGGAATTCTATCCAATGGAGTTAAACACAAACAGTCCCCGAAATATCGAAGTCCCTCTGAATTTATGAGAAATGGTACGGATAATAAATTTCTTATCCTGGAGTAAAAATAACTATTGATTCAGTGTGATACTGTTTCTTTTGATATGTTCTCCATTGTTTTGTCAGAAAGGATTTGTAATGGAAGGAGTTCTGAGTTTATTTTACTTTCAGAAAGCTTTCTAGATTTCACTTAGTTCAACACTTCATATTTCGAAATGGAAGGGGAAATGTTTAATACAGTTTGAGCCAAAGGAAAATGGCGAATCATTATCATCGAGGGATCGATGTAAGAATAATTTTAAGTACACGTTTACTTGACTAGGTTGAAGAAGAGTGTAATAGTTGTTTAAATGAGGAACACTCGCGTATATATTTTATTTCAGATGTTATCGGAGATACATTAAGAATTCTTATTTTAAGTTTTGTAGTCTGTTTAAGTCTGAGTGGCTATTGAAGTATTTCATTACGCCTAATCAATGAGAAAATTAGAAATACTACTGATGTTTATATTTCGATATGGTAATTCTAAGGTCATCTTTATTATTGTTGATTAACTTAAACGTATTATGTATATTTTTATAAAAATATGTGGGGGTGCTGGTTTGTGGGCGATTGGCAACATTACGAAAGTTTTAAAGAATAACTAAATTTAATGAGATTTATGAATATTTACAATGAATTTGGTTTAGACAATTAAAGTTAAGTGCACAGCACAGACATCATAAACTCCATCGGCGCTCGTCGCCCGTCAACATTACACAGTGTAACGCTACGTCCGTCTTGTAGCTTCGTCGTCTTCCTTCTGTGTCGCTTTTGACTGCGTTCCTCCAATGCGCGGAATGGCTGCGCAGTGGTCGGAGATGACATCAGCGCGGAGGTGCCCTCTAGTGGCAGTCTGGGCACCACAGATCGGCCATCCTGGGTTCGACTGATCCACCAGGCGTTTCTGAAAATATACAAAAAAAAAGGCAAAAGCAGAAGCAAAGTTCCAAAATCTGTCAGTCTCTGTAAAGTAAATGTATCTAGGTTATAGAGCTCTCAATCGTCCTTCAGCTCTGGAAATGATTAAATGAGCCAAATCGTCTTCTAGCTTCATTTGTCGTCTTTAAACGTCGTTCTCGTCTTTCTTTAAACGTCTTCCGTCTTCAACTTCTTTCGTCTTTAACTTCTTTCTTTCAACGTCTTAGCAAACCCTTAAATCCAATTCCACGGTTTAAGAAATTCAGCGCATGTTGTAGTGAGGTTGGGTCCTTCATGACATCCCTCTTTTACAACGTCGTATGTATTTCCTCCTTTAATTCTGGTGATTCTATAGGGTCCAAGGTACTTTGGTTTTAGCTTCAAGTGCGGACCAAACTGAGTTCTCTTGATGGCAACAAAATCATTAACTGCATAAGGTTTTGGTTCCTTTCTTCCTAAATTGTACGTCTTCTTATTTTCTTCTTGAATTTTAAAAATTTGTTGTTTTGCATGCTTCCTGAGTTCTTCTCTTTGTGTTTCAAAATTTGCTTGAAATTCAACTTCGATCATTTCTTTGAACTTGTTCAGACCCTTTATTTTCACTTTTTTTAATCTTCTATAGTCTATGCACACACGAGGGGTTCCATCCTTTTTCTTTACAATTACAACGGGGCTACAATATTCTGAAGAACTTGGTTCTACTATCCCTTGATCTAACCATTCAGTAACTTGAGTCTCGACAATCTTTTTCTCTGAAAATGGTAACCTACGTGGCTGATGAGATACGGGTTCATTATTTTTTACCAAAATATTTAATTCAACATTTGTTGTTTTTGTTTTGTGTGGTACATAATTCAAAACTAACTGTTGTACCTTATCTTTTAAGATATTTGGAACGTCAGGTTCAATATTGACATCAACATCGTCTTCAGTTGACAAATCAATTGGTAAAATAGACAAAGTATTTTTTTTCTCAACACACTGGGATTTATTTTTCAGGGTAATTCCGTTTTCATTAATTAGTGTTTCACCCAACATTAGTACATTTAGTCCTACAATAGCGTCATAAGTCATAACATCGTTTCCTACTACGCATATATCTGCATCTCCCTCAAAATTATCTATTTGAATGTTTCCTTTAAAATGGCCTAACGGTTTTACACGGCATTTTCCAAAACCAGTCAAAGTAGAATTCAACGGGCATAATTCCTTAACATTTAATTTGTCAAAAACAGATTTACGAATCAAAGTAGCTTGACTTCCAGTATCTATCAATGAATTAACACTTAAACCATTAATCATTACAATTTTCCTTACTTTCGATTCTACGCTAACATCAAAAATGGCTACTTCTGGTTTCGAATTCATTCCGCAGCCTTGTGACCAAACGTGCCACATCGAAAACATTTAAGTCCCTTATCTTTATGAATACAAAATCTAGAAATATGATCTTTTGATCCACAATTAAAACAAATCTTATTGTTACGATTTTCTGAACCATTATATTTCATTCTATCAAACTTGACTCTATCTCTGTTTACAGTTTCGTTTTTAGAATTAAATCTATTACTGTACTCATTTTTTGTTCTATCAAAAGAGTTAATTCTACCGTGATCATCATGTTTGGTTTTCATTCTATCAAAATTCTTATTATAATTAATCCTATCGAAATTCCTTCTATCGAAATTTTTTCTGTCGAAAGCACTTTTACCATATGCAGAATCAGCTTTCATTATTTCATACACTTTCAGTTTTTCCTTAAACTCAAACACATTTTTACAACCGTACAGAATAGTTTTGTTTTCCTGTTTGTCATTTATTCCTTTAATCACATAGTGCATCAAAGCAGCGTCATCGATTTTTCCGCAACTGCACAATTCTTTCATCTTAAAAAAATATTCCTGAGTGGATTCAGAATCCCTCATTTTCCTTTTACTCAAAAGTTCATGTAAATTAGCAGAGTTTATCTCAAAAGAGAATTCGTCGATCAAGGCCTGTTTCAATTTTGACCATGAATTTATTTCTGGTTCTGTTCTAACAAACAAAGCAGCGTTACCACTAAGCGATCTTTTGCCAAAAATAAATTTTTGTAAATCTGACAAACAAAACAACTGAGAAATATTCTCGAAATGTTTTCTTCTAATTACGAGATATATCGTTCATCATGATCTGGTCAGTTTTCTTCTAATTACGAGATATATCGTTCATCATGATCTGGTCAGTTTTGCTAATGATGGGATACCTAGTTGAGACAACAACCAGGAGGGTAGAGAGTTTCGATGAATATTTTCACTGTTTCCCAGTATTTCAAAACTAACTAGCAAAATTGATCAAACCAATATATTTCAATCAAAAATGTTTTAGTTATTTATTATATCCACGATTTTTGACAAATTCTGTTTACTAAATTAATTTGAAATTTAACCTATCAAAATGCGTGATATCTGTCAGACACGTCTTTTAAGCAAGAATTGCTAAATAACCACTGGAGAAATACGATTGAAAATTCCTCTTTGTCCATGAGATTGAGCTGTTCAAATATATCTAGTTGACTAAGACGAGTTTTTAAATTTAATACTGTACCACAAATACGCAAATAAGTTTTTATAACTCCTTTCACAGTTGTGTAATTTTTAAATAATATTTTTGACGTAATGCGATTTAATTTTAAGTTCTTTGGAATTTAAATAATTTGTTCTTATTTTTTATCTGTCAGATACGTAACGCCTCCCATGTTTTCACAAATTGTGACATCTAAAATTTTAATGCTACCCTGGATATATTTTTGTCTTTTGTGTCAATAAAACTTTCTTGGGTGTATATCCATTGACGACAGAAAAAAGTTGCTTGCAGCAGCTTTGTCAAATCTGGCCCTTGCGCTGTAAGGAACAAACCCCAACCAATTAAAATTTTAATGAATAACTGATTAGTAAATTATTAGAATATAAGAAATCAGTGTCCCTATTTGTGTGGTGAGTAAATTCTATCTATTTGATTTGAAATCTTCAGCGATTTATTCAAGTTTTATTGAGACAAAAAGCGATTGTTATCTCAGAAGGAGACCGCAACTAATCGTGTCTCATTTTGACCTCGAATTATAGGGTTAACATCGTATCTGCGATCTTTAGACTGGAAAAGTGTGTGTCCACAAAGACCTTTTTTCTTTGCATGGAGAAGGTTAGATTTCTTCTTGAGAAAGGCACTTAGCGAGTAGAAATATTTCCCCTTTGTTTTCTCAGAGCAATGGTTTTTGACTTAGTGTGTTTCACACAAACTGTGCGTGCAAAATGTATACCGATTAATTTTAACCTTTAAAATAAAGCTTTTGCATTGAAGTGCTTTTCACCCTGCTGATAAAGAATGTACCCCACTTGTCTCTTACCACAAATCTTTAAAACTTTACAAAAACTTCTCCCCTTCCCCACTAAAGAGAGAGAAAAACTTCAAACTTTTCGAGAACTCAGTCCTCCATCGCATGGCCGTAGTGATCTGTGGTGGTGATTTCGTTTTAAGGATATTACTTCGGAAACGGCCCCTATACCTTTCTAAGTGGATCTGGCACCGGATCACTTTTAAGCAGAATCTACGATGTACCACCTCCAGATGGATCTAGATTGAATGAATTTAAAATCACCCTTCTTGTTGCTTCAGGCATGAGATTTTTCTTCTTCCCGACAACCCCGTCCGAATAAGTTGTAAATTCTTACCCCCAGTTCTGCAAGAACTTTCGGAGGATAAAATGTGAAGTGGATATCTTTTATCCCCCATTCTTTTGCTGCTGTCCACCGTGATTTCTTGCCATGGACACGCGTCTGTTTGCTTTATTTGGTGCTTTTTAGTGGGTCAAATTTTATCTTCCTGACACTAGTATCCCTTTTTATCCAAGTCTGGCAGATTTCCCTCTTCTCATGTGGGAGGGAGAATTGTGTCTGTGTTCTCGCTGCAAAGTGAATTACATCGAACAACTTCTGTGTTTGGGAGAGGTATTTTTCAAAAATTCTGGTTTTTCATCTCTAATGTTATACTTTCAGGAATTATTATCGTAGACGTACTCGTATATTAGCTCATAGGTTAGAGCAGCTCGGGCATTCATATCCACAGGATTGATGTACCTTATCTAGACACTGGAAATATGTTTTGGAATATTTGTATTCTTTCAAATTGTATATACGTTGTGGACTATGCTTTAACTATATAGTCTGCTCAATAGAAGAACTAGATTACTCGAAAAATGGTGTGTTTTGAGCTAACTTATATTTAAGTTAGTATAAAGCTGGCATCATAAAAAATATACAGAAAAAAAATTAAAAATATATACAGAATATATACTTTTAAATACTTTTTAAAAATATATACTTTTAAAATATATACAGAATTTAATGCAAGCACTCGGTAACTTATTTGACATCTTAATTTCTATCTATATCTATCGAAAAATGTAGGTTTTTGAAATTGGGATTGGCGACAAATTGTTTTTCTTTTCATCTCAAAAACAAAAAAGATAGTTATCTAGTTCTTGCATTCAGGTAACGATATTATAAGTTTCTTGCAAGTATTCAGGTCTGATGTTGCACGTGAAGATTTGTTTGATTTAAAATATATTTATAAGAAAATATAAAGTCGATTGTTTTGATGTAATTGTGATAAATTGATAACGCTTAAGCTATATATAAGATTGAGATAAAATGTGTATTACAGAATTTTTTCTACGAAATGACATATCATTAGCCCTTCAAATAAATCTTCAAGTTGATTCTTCAACCAAATCGATGTGTTCTGATGTATGCAGAGGCATTGGAACTTCAGAATTTATATACATGATAAGAAATGAAAGACAAATATGCGACACAATGTTAATCAGAGTCAAATTTTACAGTTTAAAAATTCTTTAATACAGTAGTTAAATGAATTTGAATAAATGCAAAATACTAAAGTATATGAATCGAATAATGCTAATTAAAGTTTTCTATTAGATTAATCATATACATCAAGCAGGTATGTAGATGAAAGAAGTGTCAGGACCTCCTTAGATCCATACTAAGACGCGAGTATGAATCGCTCTATTATGTGTTTCTTTCCATTAAGAGACATTATAATGACCCAAAATTTTATCTTTTCGTTAAGTTTAAAGATTGTCTTCACCCTGTTAAAGGCATTTTAAATAGAAATAAATTAAATTTACAGTCATGTATCACTATTCTACCTGAAACCCTCCTTCCTAAGATTCAATGAAGGATATTAACCACAAGTTGTATTCAGATCTTTGTTTAAAAATTCACCCCAAACTAATAGACTTGTATTGTCACTGTTGATAGTATAATAGACTCAATTTTTTCCTGCATTTTTGCATTGGATTTATTGTTTAGAATGAAAACGAAGTTGAACAACTGGATCTAGATGAGTTTTATAATTTTTTTCTTAGAACAATCGGTAAAGTATAGAAGCTTCTTGATAAGAAAGCTTAGTACAAAAAGAAAATATTGCATTTAATTTTTTTCCAAATAGAGTAGTCAAGCATTGTAAATAGGAGTAAAAAGTTTAATCTATCAAAGCTGTTTCAATTATAAATAACGATTAAAATGAGTATAATTCGATAGATAACGTAATCTTTTTATCTTTTAATGTCGACTGAGAAATATTTAGTAACAATCCTTTCTCTCCCAGTGAGCTTTACATTAAATACTTTTAATTAATTATTGATAATCCTTTTCAATATTTTTATTCGGTACAAGTAATTTGTCAAGCTGAAAATAGAGACAAATAAAAAAATTACTCTAAAAGTAATTTCGTTATCTATTCGGCTAAGAAATTCAGAAATTTTTTCCCTTGTCAATTTCGAAATGCCCTGTTAGTGTAGTCTCAAAACATTTACATAAAATTCATCTTAGAGTTATCTGCAAGAATTTTACTTGTCTTTTCCATCAGAGCGTCTAACGAAAACGTAGAAACAAAAAAAGCAACGAACTGAGATTCTGAAAGCAGGAGAAACAAATATCTACCTTTGATAAGAAGATAGGTAAAAAAACCTCCCAAGTGCAGAAAATTGCAAGGGTAATTGAGACACAATCGTGGAGGCATAGCTTTCTTTATTCCTTTCTTTCCTCCTTGCCCAGCCTAATTTCGTATCTCGAACCTTTCCAGACGATGAAAAAGCATTACGCATGCATAATTTATTTCTTCAACTTCCAGTGATTAAGTCATCCACGTTCTACAAGCGCTTCCGGAGTATTTGAGTCGGAACTAAACATAATGGAACCAGCTACCTGTATTACGGAATGTTGCAAAGATTGATATCTGGTTGCGGGGAAGCGAATGTTTATTGATGAATTATTCTCCTATCTGATTCTGATGGCTTGTTTGAATAATGGCACGGAGCTTTCATAGCTTCAACACTAATGGCAAATGTTCGAAATGGATTGAAATTGGATGTGATTTCAAAACACGGTCTCGGTGATGTTAATCGAAGAGATGGAAGGTTGTTTCCTAGAATCGTCATAAAAGAGCAAAAGTATTTGTTATTTTAAGAAAAAAGGATCAGCTTTGAATTGTATATTGATCAGGTAAGTATATATTATAAAATAGCACACGATATGCTTTTCGCACTGTTATATAACATAAAATGTTATATATAGCATGTTACATACATCCATGTTCAAAAATTAAGGATAATGATGAATTCGTATTAAGCAAGATCACCTTATCTCAATCCAATGCAGTATGATTTGGATGCTCTCGGATATCGCATTGCACATACACATCACCACTAAGGGCCAAATAAGAGAAAAGACGTTATCTAGTGCAAGAGGTGGGACTCCTTGCACAGGAACTCTTGGACAACACAAATATTCTGTGCACTTATGCGGAAAGTATGTCTGCATGTTATGAGGTGACTTGCATTAAAGGGAGAGGCTAACACATTCCCTATTAGGTTGCGTGCGTTTGATAGAGAAAACATTTTTTTGGCAATAACTAAAATCAACAACGTGTTCACTTAAGCATTCCTCCCAATTTTAGCTCCTACTTGCACCTAACTAACTAACACCAACACACATTCCCGTGCCTAGTGTCGTGAGACACTGTACCAGTTTAAATAAATGTGGTTGGGATGAATAGAGCATGCCACCGAGGCGACATGCCCATCCAGAATTTAGAGCACACTACATTTATACATTATTATATCTATACAGTAATTACATCTATATTATACTAAGTTATACTATATATATATAGTATAACTATATATATAGTATATATATATATATATATATATAGTATAACTATATATATAGTATATATATATATATATATATATATATAGTATAACTATATATATAGTATATATATATATATATATATATATATATATATATATATATATATATATATATATATATATATATATATATATATATATATATATATATATATATATATACAACATGAGAGAAGAAAAAAAGTTGTTTTTTCAGTCTCTTTGGATGATCAAGTCCTGATGATTCTCAATGAATCCCATCATGCCAATAATCCCGACCCCCGAGCCCTTGGTATTAGCAATGTTCCTGAGCCATGCGATTTGAAGGTGGTCGGCAGGCGTCCTCATATGCCATGATGCTGTAAGGGGGCAGACTGTGATGTAATGTAGAGGTGTGCCGATTTCACCACAGGAGCAATTTTCTGAATTGATTTTTTTAAACCTCGTTAGGTAGGATGGAAACGGACCATGCCCTGTGAAGAAGAGTGTCTCTTCCCTGGTCCAACTTGCCGATTTTAGTGACAATCTAGGCAACACATCATGTACCATCCTACCTGTTTCTCCTTCATCCCATTCTTTCTGCCATGAACCAAGTAGCCAGCTAGTGGTTTCCCTCCTGCAATGACTTCTGGGCCATTTCACCCCTTCATCAATGCACTCCGTTGTGGTTGCCTCTTTTGCTAACCTATCTGCTTCTTCGTTTCCTTCATGGCCCGCATGGGCTTTAATCCAGCCTAGACAAATTTCCTTGTTGTTATTTAATAAACATTGTATTCTTCGTGCCAGTGGACTCGGCGTTTTTGGATTTCTAAGTGCCAGGAGACCAGCTCGTCTGTCTGACCAGATCTTTACATTTTTATCTGCTCTTGCTTCTGCCGCTTTTATGGCTGCTAAAATCCCATACAGTTCCGCCTGGAAAATGGAGTTGCTGTCCTGCATTCTCGTGAACCATTGCTGGGTTATACGCCCTTCTTGCATAGAACAAAAAGCACTTCCCACTCTATTTTCCATTTTGGAGCCATCGGTGAAGTAGCTTATGCCGGAGTGAGGTACTCTCACTGCTGGGTTTATTCTGCCATATGAAAGAGTTTTAGCTGGATGTACAGACCAACCTATTGCCCTTTCCTCGTAGTCATCTTTGTCATAATTTGCATTTCCAAGCTTTGTACTTATTCTCATTCTCATTTTGACGCACACTGCTTCTTTTTGAAGTGAAAGATGTAGTGGTGGAATTCCCACAATTGTTTGAAGGGCCAAAGTGGGTGCTGTTCTGTAACTGCCTGTAATTGAGATCAGAAATTTTCGTTGTATCCCATTAAGCTTTCTTATAGTTCGTTGAGTTGGGTTATGACACCAGACCACTGCACCATGACTCAACATTCTTTCTGTCACTGTTTTGTACAGCAGCTTTCGAAATTTCTGCCGTATTCCCCATCTCGTTCCAGCTATTCTTTGTAGCATTTGAAATTGGAACATGGCTTTTTGTCCTAAAGTCTGTACATGAGCTGCCCAATTTAGCTTCTCGTCTAATGTAAGTCCTAGGTACTTTAACGTACTAATTCGTTTTACTCTTTTTTTATTCCAGTAGATGGAAGGTCCTGCTCCTACTTGCACCACAAGGCATGAGGGTATTCTTATTCTATTCCACATAGCTTGAGGAATATTCAATTGTCATTTTACATACTTCTGTTCAAATATTTGGCACTCGATACATCCCGTTATTCTTAACTTTTGGACATGTGTGTATAAGCTCAACCCAAATGGTATGAATCCTGGAATTACACTAATGTATATCTCAAATTTATCTTTTTCAATTGTCGCCGAATGACCTTATATATTTCATAAACGTCTCCATTCAAGATGTCACCTTTGTTGCCAAAATTAGAATAGGCTATATTGCCACTCAGGCCTACTTGCACAGATTTGATCTTGCTGATTCAGATGAATGTCCTGTTCACCCTGAAGAACAGAAACCTTGGAGCGCATAGTGCCCTTCTGTTCTGGAGAAAAATGTTTTAGGGAAATTTTGACGGGACTACGCGACCTCACAATCCGTTCCTGTTTTTAATCCTTCTTTTATGTATATGGCGTTTCAGAATATAATAGGAAGAAGATATTTAAAAAACATCATGATATTGGCGCCAATGCACCGGACTTATCTACAGTGATCCAATGTAATATAGAATGGTAGAGAGAACATAATCAAACGATCCAGTGAATCAATGCCTTCAAATAGATTCTTGGATGGTGTTTATCCATTGGTGCAGGATAAGTTCTACACCAAGACATGGTATAGAACTAGTGCAAAATTAATTTTTCAGCTATTGTAGTGGGGGTTGGAGATTTCTTGCCTATTCACAATGATACGATGTAGGATGTGATGTGGAGACACAGCTGGCTCTTTTTTACATTTGATAAATTATCGGAAAGATTTGGTACCATATACGAAGATCATATGCTCTAGAAATCCAGTGCGCAGTTTTGTCAAATGGAAAAACTCGACATGTTGAAATTTAAAAGCTCGCCAGTATATTTGTCATATACCTCTGATGAGAAAGTACAATAATTATAAAAAGGTCGAATTTTGAGCTGGGCAAATGGTCTTCCTGAGAAGGCAACGACACTTTTTCTGGTTCCAGCTAGTTAATTCTGGTTCCAGCTAGTCCTAGCTAGTTAGCCCCATAATTTACGAAATCGTCATCTATTTCGTTCCCTAGGATGCCAACCTGAAAAGGGATTTATGTAAAGCAATATTGGATTCTTTGTGGAAGCTTATTAGGAGGCTGGCAATGTAATAGCTTCTACTTTCATAGACATGATCAAGGTTGTTTAACATATTTCTAAAGGGTGTGTTTCATATACGCTGGTGAGTTCCGCTTAGTAATTATTTTCAATGTTTCATTATTTGTTTTGCTCAGTCGTCAAATGTTTCAATTATTGTTTTCAGGGTTTTACGTTTTATGTATTAGTTGTGTTCAGACACATTATATGCCCATTAGATTCAATGGTGGATGTTTAAACTGGTCTTTTCTGTTTCATTCAGTTTTATTATTTGCCAAAAAGTAATTTGTTATACGTTTGAAGGTTGTTTCACTTTGTTAAATTCTATTCCTACTCAACTTACACCAATTTTCGTTTATGCTTTATCAAGCTTTGTTATGTTAGTCATGATTATTTCTTTATTTAATTTATTGAGAGCAAAATAGTGTTAGTTATTTATACAAAGCCCTGATACGAACAGCTGTAGGTAGGTAAAAGTAATATTTGATCGAAGGATCTTTTATTTTTCTCCTAAAGTTCGGTTATACAGCTTTTGCGATTATCAACTATGATAATGCTCTAGTATCTAGACTTTAACCATACTATTGTGTATTAAAATATACAAAAAAAGGTTAAAACCTGTATAAGAGATACAAATTTAAGTAGAATATATTCATTAGTATAAGGTAGTTTATATATATAAGTAGTATATATAAATATTTAAGTAGTAAATATTTTAGTCGTATACATAAAACAGTGTGAATACTTGAAAATATTATATCACCAGGTGACTTCATATATCAAAGTATAAATCAGTTCAATAAGGACAATTTAAGTGACAGTCTAAGAGTTTAAAAGGGGAAATGTGAAAAAGTATCAACATTGCCGCCAACGTTAAAAGTTGCCAAGAACTCATTGCGGAACGTAAACACCAGTTTTCAGAATAGAGGTAACCAGACTAGTAGTTTATGTATTTCTCATTCCTACGAATACCGAGGCCCTTTAAACTGGAGTCAGGAACACCGAAACTATAATCTGATTCAGTAGAGAAATGTGCTCTTCACTGATAAGTCAACATTCAGTTTACAAACGGATTCTCATCGAACCACAAACTGTGGAGAATGTAAACCCTTTACAATCTCAATAACATTTGGGAAAGGGATCAGTTTAGCGGTAGAATTTCCATGGTATGCGCTTGCATCATTTTAATGGGGATACTGAACTCCGTATCTTCCTTAGTAATAGGAGAGGGTAAAAGCAAAGATGTACGATACTGAGATCTTTTACATTAAAGATTACAGTTATTAAGTGGCGTAGTTATAAAGTTTATAGCGAAGCAAAGGTCTAATATAATCCCTATAAATAAGTTGGTTGAATATTTTCTCTAAAACCATGTACACAGTCCATGTCCTAAGACTGAATGTCATCGTATGAGTCGCTATACTGTATTTATACGAATTTAATAAATGTGAGCATTGCTTTCAAAATTTAATAACTAATAACACAATTGTTGAGCTTGTGAGTATTTTAAAATGATTGTTTTGTACACTACCATAGGAAAAATAAAACAGGTTGCTTAGTTATGCTCGCAAGATAAGTATACTATTTGCATATGCTCAAAACGCGTAAATTATACCTGTAATCGTACATTATTACACATATAATCAACTAATTTTGGTCAAAATTTATCTAAAGTATTGTTGGAATGAAAAAAGGATCTTAGTGAAAGTTAAAAGAATTGGTTAATACTCGAAAATGTCGATTTAATTTTTGAATCCAAGGTTAAATGGTGCATGGTTCAACACAATGAATCTTGTCTTCTATCTGAGTTCGTAAAGTAACTATGAAAAACGCCATAAAATTATGAGTTGTTGCAAAATGTTTTAATTATAATTTTAGCTGTTGCATTCTAATGTAGTATAGTAAATGTTTGGAAAGAAACTAACAATTAAGCGTAAAGAAAAAACCCCAAAGAATATCGAATCACGATTGAAATAAGTTTAAATATATTAATAATTTGATTTACAATTGTTTGATTGCATAATTGCTTATAATTTAATTATCTAATTGTTATTGTGAATACTTTTAATTGAATTGCTATTATATTTTTTGAAAATTGCTAAAATTCATTTTTTCATTGGTTTCTCAGAAACATTTTGCGAAGCTGTGATGACTTGCAAAAACTACCTCTAACAATGTTTCCAGATAGTAGTTTTCTATATTTATTGCAACATGTTCTAATTGATTTTTTAATTTTTGGTTTAGATGAGCTTCATTCATAAAACGGTTCTTAATCAACATTCTAGTATATCTATATGCTCTGGAATATTATTAATTCTTACTTCTTCATTCAAATATTATAGGTCTTTATACTTCTATCTCATATTAAATTCCTAAAGTATTTTAATAAGAAAAAGTAGATAAATTCTTGCTAGTAAAAACTTAAAAATACTTGTCCCTTATGTCGAAAAATCATTATATTTTATCCATTACTTTATGTCGTCCGTCTTACATTTGGCGCAGCATGGCCAAATATGACCCTTGCGATCAGACCGATGCTAAGACAGAAAACATTGTTTTTGACGAAGATAAACTGGAATCACGAAATTTACTGTTGAAAATCCATGGAAAAAACAATATTAAAATCACAGTTCTAGAACAATGACAAAAGTTGAAAATATTTTCATCTTTCCAACATAGCTTACTTTACAAATTGTATCCTCATCAGGGAATAACAACTTATTTTTAAGAAAAAAAACTCAAATTACACAAAAAATTTTAGCACCAAGTAAACTATAGATAATAAGTAGAATATCATCATACTAAAAGGTAATTATGAAGCTTTGATTACACGAATTGACGAGAAATACACCTATTCCTTCAGGATCCTACTCCAAAAAACTTCAGCAAAGATTTATGAACGAGAACCAGAAACATTGTTTTTGTCTTAGATGAACTGAATGCACGAAATTTACTGCAAAACAATCCACGGGAAAAAATGAAAAAGAATCGACCCCCTACTCCGTGCGGCCCAGCTTAAAAAGATAACGCAACGTTTGATTGGACCCAAGCGGCACATAACGGCGAAGGGACCAATTACGACTGCAAAGGATGTAACAGATTGCGGTACTGAATCACAACTCTTCCCTTAAAACCCAGAGCTTAAAAAAGAGCGAAATGAAATTCTTTCAGCGAACCCATTAATTTTAAATCTCTTTTTTATCTTTATTTTTTGTAATTTGATTTTCCCCTCCATTTGTAACGACGGATAGTAACAAGGGATAGAAAAAAGTAACCAGTGACTCGGAGATGGTAAGGAAAAAGGGACGAGTATAAAGCATCGCATTTTCTTTTGCATTCGGAAGAATTTTAAATGAATTGTCAAGGAGTCTTGAGAGGACTTGGGGCAGACGGGAATGATTCTGTGCGAAGATCTCGGCGTATAAACGCAGCCATAGAAATAAAAATTTCTTGGAAATCATAACTTATTCACGATTTCATTACATGAAGATACGGCGGATGCTGCCACAGACAGACTCGAGTTTTTTCTTGGACTAATTGAAACTGTACCGCGATCTCTGGTATGGAAGGATGTCTTCTTATTCTGCTGACGTCGTCCATGAACATGCTTTTGAAGTTTAAATTCCTTTACACACAAAACTCGTGCTTGGATATTTCATAATCACACATAATTATAGTATCTGCTATATGATTACAGTATCTGATAAGAATTCAATTCAAACCTCTAATAGATAGCAAATAATACCTTATGCCATGCACTTGTGGTGAGAGTTGGGTAGGTCAACACTTCTACAGAAGTAAAACTTTCAGGGAAATCAGAAATTATTCACGATTTTATTACATGGAAATACGGATGCTGCTATAGACAGACTCGAGTTTTCTTGGACTAACTGAAACTGACCACGATCTCTGGTATGGAAGGATGTCTTATTCTGCTGAAGTCATCCACGAACGTATTTTTGAAGTTTAAATTTTTTGGTTACGTTACTCACAAAACTCGACCTTGGGTTTATCACATTAACGCATAATTATAGCATCTGCTATATGATTACAGTATCTGATAAGAATTTAATTCACTCCTCTCATTGGTAGCCAATAATACCACATACCCTCATTTATGGTGATGACTGGGTAGGTCAACACTTCGAAATTCTGTTTAACCCTCTGAGGCATATATCGTTATGCAACCTGATGTCTTTAATGCACGATTTTTAATAGTATCGATCTTCTTGACCAATAGAATCTTTCTTAAGATTCTTTCAACCAATTGATGTGGTTATTTAGTCATTCTACGTGTTGTAGGGTAAAAGCATTAATTATACTTCTTGAAAATGTCGTGACGCTCGTAAGACTAAAAGAGTACAGATAATATGGTAAATGGAGAAAATATCAAGTCTGCCATTGCTTAGAACTGTTGAAAATATTTCTATTATTTAAGATTTGAAATCATAAACAATCTGGAAGGAGGGAAAAAATGGAAGGAGCATGTGAACAGTTGGTTTGGGGGTTTTATGGTGCAAGGGCCATATCTGGCCATGCTGCGCCAAACACAATATAATATCAAGTAATTGACACACGCACAGTGAATGCTTTACTGACACAGAAGAGAAAAATACACCCAGGGAGGTATGTACCTGGCAAGAATCGAACCTGCACCACCTAGCATGTGAACAGAGTCGTTGTAGTACGATCTCGGAAGTGTAGGTCACGTGGGCTTGGAAATGGACTTGGGTCGGTTGGCTCTCTAACCGCTAACTAGTGTTTTTCATTATGCTCGTCAATCAGTCCTACATTAAGATTAGTGCTCTCTCTCTCTTCCAACACCACATGACATTCACTAAAAGATCTTTAAACCGAGCTATAGTGATGAACAACATGAAGATTCGCGCATGTGTTATGTTATTTCCTTAGAAGGTCAATGAGGAAGTCGTTTCTGTTCGTTGAGTTAGAGGCGATGTCAAAGCGCATAAAATATGTTGTGCTTTTTATCAGTTTTTCGAATAATTAATATAATATATAAATAAATGAGATTATTTTATTTCATAGTAGTTTTTCTGTCGGTATTACATTCTTATACAAAAATTTTTTGGAAGTACCAATGAACAAGATGGCTTTTGTGGAAAACAAAAGTGCCTTTGCAAAAGGTTTAATAAATACGTTTATTAGTTTCACTACTCTGATTCATCCAAGAGTTTTTGCTCCTTCAAACAAACCAAGTTGCTTCTGACAGCTTTTGCTGTTGATTCGTGTTTGATTAAAATACGAAATGCTCTTCGCATCTTCATACGAAATGCTCTATATTAAACTTTATTTATATTCTAAAGGAACTACGTAGAAAGCTGGAAATGGTTGTGACGCAGAAATTCCAGACAGAACAAGCCGTGGAAATTTGGCACCAGATCTCAGAGTTCGCGAGTTTTTGCTGCTTCAGACAAAAGATTTTCTTTATATATAAGATTAAAATATGTGTCTTAGCTCATAATTGAAGAAAAATAACCAAATAAGTTGATGAAAGCTATATTTTTTATGTAAAATACTTAAACAAGTTTTATGAAATGCGAATTTTTTTATTTTCATCACTCCACACATAAATGTGTTAAAACTCTATCTCAAGCTAATGTACGAAAACAATCATTAGAAGTTTGCACTGTTTTGCCCATATAGAACCCTTGTTTGATTGCCTTTCATAAAAAACTACTCTTCAACCAAGAGAAAAAAAATGTAAATATAAGGGTGTGGAAAGAGTAAGCTGCTCAATTTTGAGACAGCCATTCAGAACGAGAACAGAACGAAATAAAAAATACATAAGACATCATCTTGGAGCCTAAATCCGTATGCATAATTTATTATTCTTTAATGAACTTTCCCTCGTTGCAAGGACTTCAAAGAGAAAGGAGCGAGAAAAAGATGATTGTCATTCTGATTGGAAACAAAAGTGGAAATATTATGAAACCGCCAGGAATTTCCTCTGAGTCGGAACATTAAGTCCTCTACTTAATGTTGAACAGTCCCCGAAGGCTACCTTGAAATAAGATTAAGTCCTCTTGAAAGTAATATTGTCCCCGGTGAAAAAATAATTCTTAACTGATCTTGTTGAATTGAGGCGTGTTTGAAAGTTTCAATGCTGCATTTCTCTCACTTATGTATATGTGGTTTCACGGGATTATAACCAATTTTAATTTTCAGTGGGATTATATACAGTGAAGTTTTTATGACAGTATTACATTAAAGATTTCTGATATTTGCAACAAGACCAGTCTGTTACATCTGTTGCCGAAACGGTGACTCAAAACGTAGAAAATGTATGAGTCGTACTAAACCCTCATGGTGGTTGTCTGGATGAGGTATCTCGTCTTTTGCTAGACCATTAGCAGATTTTAATGAACGATATATCTCGTGACCATAAGAAAACTGACCAGATTTTGATCTCGTCATCATAAAAAAATTTGCAATATGTATGATGTACGAGATATCTTGTCGCAATATCTTAGAGGGTTAATTGATCTTCTGAGATGTATGTAACACAGCAGAAAGCATTTAGAAACAAAGGGAGATATGATTTATTTTCAGAAATTGGCTTTGTGAATTCAGAAAGCCTAATTACCAATTTTTTTCTCGGATCGTTCCCCTTCGGGATTTATCCCAGACATTCGTCAATAGCCTGTTGTGTTGCTCCAGTGCGACGTATAAATTTAACTACCTAGCCAATTTTCTTCCTTCAACTAAAATTAGCAGACGCCCCATAGCCCATCTGAGCTAAACTTTCTCAATTGCTTGAATCTACTGATGGCAAAATGTCGTTACTCACATTTCATACCTTAGTTCAATCCATTTATGATAAATAAAGAATTCATATTTGCATAATTGGATTTCATCCCTCTAAATGAAATAAAATTATCTGAAAACATGTAACAGCATTTAGTTTACTTTTACTTGTGTTACTTATTTAAAGTAAAATACATGGCAAAAAGCACACCTTAGTCGTGTGTTACCAGAGTTAGATTCTGAATGTCTACTTCAATTTCACCCCATTACCTTGATCAAAGACGATACAGCATTTTTCGATGCTGAACGTATTTTTCTCATGTTTTCCTATCTGCGATTATTTCTATCTTCCACATTTCTCATTGTTTTCTGCAATAAAATTGCTGAAGAATTTCATTAGTGGCGAGGTTTTCCATACACGTTTAGAAATTTAAGGCAGCTTCATAATTCAAATCATGCATATAAATTGTTGAATGAATCCTGTAACGGTCGATTTTATATTGTTTATATCCGTTGTTTACATTCGAGAACAAACAACGTCGATTTCTGTGCCCCGTACGTCAGTAAAGTAGATATGTACATTATTTTATTATACAAATAGTCCTGTTTAACAAAATTCGGAAAAACAGTTCAAAAACAGGTAATGAAAAAAACTTATCGCTGAGTCTTCTGCACCTGAGGGATACAGATAAGTTGGTGCACTTTTAGAAAGATCATTCACAGAAATTTTAAAACGATTCAATATAAAATTTTAATCTCTTAGTTCCTTTTCTTATATTTTTACTTTTATATCATCCGTAAAGTAAGCAATTTTTATGCAGCTATAACTTACAATCCATGCACTCAATCCAATCACATTTCTGTAAGAAAACTATAATCCCCAAGTATTTTATACATCTATTTCAGTTTACTACATCAGAATTTTCGTAGATGATTGTATTACCTTTATCATAAAAAATGTCTTCACGAACGTAAGTCTTCATAAGTGCTTCGGAAAGACCATTTTACCAATTTCTTTTAGTTTTCATTTTAAATCCTCTGTTGTATTTCTACTCCTGACTAGCTCTGAAACTTTTTGGTCCATTTTGAACCAGAAATATGTTCCATGGTAATGTCAAAATTGTTAGACCCCATGCAAACAGTTTATAAACAAACATTTTGTTGAGAGACATAATATACGTATTTGGTACAGTAAAACGAAAGTACTTAGAGCCACAGAACAGTGAGTCCTTATAGGGAAATTACAAAAGCGTCTAGTGACGCACATGCGCAATTGACAAGCAAGGCCGCACTAGGAAATATAAGTCAATAAATAGGGTAAGGTTGACAGGGTTAAGATATTCCAACAATAGTCTCGGTCATCTCTTCCAAATGTCAGAGTGACGATGCACTAAGACATTTGATAACATATATGCGGATAATATGATATAGTGCACTTCTAAACTCTTCCTCAATATCAATAAACAACTGACAACAAGTCACTTGATGATATAGAGTTGTTTGTTTCAACAACTATAGGAACTATATTTTGTACTTTCATTCATGCAATAGATGCTAAACTGTGTTGATTAAACAAAAACAGATGCAACGTGCAACACTATACCTTCTAAAGCATCTGGCTGAAAATACATAAATTGAGGCAAATGCACGTGAGGTGTTAGAGTTATAAAAACTTTGTCATCTGTCTCTCACATAACTCTATAATGTAAATAATTAATTTTAAAGATATCTACCATAAAATGGCCTTTCAGATATTAAAATTGCTCCAGATTAGAATGTTTTTAATTGCAGCCCTAATTTTAAAAGTCAAAAATAATTTTAACTGTAGATGATTGGATGTAAGTCTTTTAAAATATATTTTGCTTATATCGATGGGCATGTAACCAAATAATTTATTTCAGTTCTTCCTACTGAACATTTATTTATAAGAATTTTATTGTCAACTGTTCAGATGGGCTATATATTTTATTTTGTTCCCATTTTCTTGTTGTATCTTATTTTCCCCTTTGGTCCTCTCTATTTTCACCTAATTCAACATTAATAAAATCGCAAATCATAACTATTTTCCCGACTTCAAAAATACAAGGTTTATTCGTCCAACTCAAAACCTAATTTATGAATTCCAACCATTTCTCTTGGCTTCTGCTGTCAGCGATCAAATTTCTTACTCTAACTTCCAATAGATAAAAAACAATGCTAATATCTGTATCTAACAACAAAAAAGTAAGGTGTCTTGTTTTATTTCTTTGCACCCATTGTATTTTCTGTATGTTAGAGCACAAAGTAATAGAAATATACTTATTAAAACAATAATGCAAATGAAAATTATTTTTCGAAACAAAACAAATTATTCTATTAATTTAACTACATTTCTGATCCTGAATCATTTCAGATGTTAACAAATCTTTAATATCCGATTGGAGCAAGTGAGAATATTATTAAGTATTTCTCTATTGGCATTCGAACAGAGGCTGTTCGGACATTTTTTGAACGATTTTAATGGACTGAAGATCAATTTTTTACATGAAATTTTTGTGTTTTAAATGTTCCATTTGATAACCCTTATTATTAACTATCTTTATAAACCTTAATTTCCATGATAATAATGACTTTTGTAGTATCGACAGTGGTATTTTGTCCCACAGTTTTCCAGTCCTTGAATGGTTTTCGGTCGACGTTTCGATAATGCCCTTTCTGAAAGTCCAAAAGTCCATGGTGAAACATCTAGAGATTTAGCAGGAATATCAGTAAAGGGTATTGACCAGTTTCTTGTTCCATTTTTTCCAAGAATTTAATAGTCGATTTACCCTGATGCAGTTCTACTGATTGTTGGCACTGTGGGTAAAGATATGGTATTTCTTTTTTGAATATTGGGGATAAAATATGGTCTTGATAATATGTGGGAGTTGATTTTTACTTTTAATTTTCCATTATATGCAAAACCGGCAACAATCATAAATCTCTTAGAGAAAGTTCTCACGTTCACTTTGCTATAGTCCTTTGACTTAGCGGATTCTCTTTTAAAATTAAAGATCTTACTTTACAAATATTCTCAGAATTTTTTTCTTTTTTGGATACTTTTTTAGAAGTATTTTTCCACTTTTGCATTTTTTTCCTTTCTCATTAATAATATTACTTATCGTACCTTTAGATATCGAAAAACCATGACTCTTACAGCGTTTTTGAATAATTGAATAAGCATAATGCTCTTCGGAAAGAGAGGGAACATAGCCTTCCATCCATTGCTTATTTAAAAGCGCCATTTTGAAAGTAAACAAAACTCTGAGTTAGCAGACGATAAGTTATACTTTAGCTATTTAACTGCTGTGAAAATAAAATTCTTTCGTAGGCATACAATTTTTTTACAGCTCACCAAAATCGTTCAAAAAATGTCCGAACAGCCTCTGTATTGGCATTCTCCATTGAAGAACCATACTTAAAAATTTTAATAATTAAAATTCGTATTTACTACTTTTTAAATGTTATAAGTCACTGTACTGCCTTGCAAAATGTCCGAAGAAATTGTTTGAAACGATTTCTTCGGACATTTTGCAAGGCATAATTAACAATTAAAGACGTTTATTTACAAATAAAGGGGGAATATTTACAGATTAAAAATAGATAACAATTTCACTTTATCGGTATTCGTTAGGCATGGCCGTACGCCATCCTCTTCTCGTGTCATCGTCTACAACTGTCTCTGGAATCTGGAAAAATCGTCCTAAGCCAGTCTGTTTAGACTTGGCGGCGCTTCTTCATTTCCTGTATAATACACAGGGAGTGGCAGATGGAATGATGATCTTTAAAACCTAACCCACACTCTTACATCTTGACATAGCCAGGTCCTCCGGCTATACACGAAATGGAAGTATGCCATAATCACTAACTGAAAAATATAAAAGGGAAAAAGAAGGAAAGCAAAAGAAAAATGTCAGAGTTGAACATGTTTGGGATGCTCTTGCACATTTGTTTTCACAATGCAGCACTTTTGTGCAACGGAAGGTTGATTTCAGCGTCTTGCAGCGTTCTATTGAAAAGCATTTTTCGTCGTGTGCAGTGGTAAACATCGTTACTGCGTTATATCGTGGTTGAATGTTTTGAAAGCTGTTTGGTCGCTTTTGATGAACAGAAATTTTCTCATATAGCTTTAATTTTTCTTTAAATTTTAAAAGATTTTTAGCACCCTACAAAAGCAATTTGTTATTACATATATATTTTCAGGAATACAGACAATTACATATTCAATGAGAGGGGCTTCATCAATATTTGAACGACTAGCAATTTGTCTCATTGCAATTAAATATTCAGAAAGTGACTCAGTAATTTTAAGTTTACGGGAACTTAAAATTTTGTGAATGTCAATCGATGAAACCTGGGAACTAAATTCCAAAAGTAATTCTTTCAATTTAACAAAAGTAAAAATTTGTTTCAAAGTTGATACATACAGTTTGGCAGGATCAGCTAATGCTTTCTTGGTAAACAAAATTTTTTGTTGATTCAGAGGTGATATAAAAAGTAAACATTTCTTCTACCTCATCCAAAAATAAATCAATAGAATATGTATCTCTTCCGTTAAATACGCGAACAGTTTCAATAATATCTTTCAATGAAAAAAACACTCCACCTTGAGTAGGCATAGGCAAACACTCTTGAAAAGAATTTGTAGCAACAGGAAATGGAATACTGTTTCGAGGAGGGTGAATCAGGTTCATTTGAAGGAAAAGACTGTTTATCGTTTCGATTAAGCATGGGATGGGTTAAGTCAGAACCACATACTGTTTGATTAACGGGCTGATGATTCATAATAGTTTCGTTTTTGAATGAATCATCATGAGAAACTATTTAAGCCGTCGTGTTGGGACGAGAATTTGTTTCGTCTTCACTTTCGTCAGCGTCAGAATTGGATTGCTCACTTTGAGCAAAGTCTAAATTAGATAATCCAAACAAAATTCGATCAGTTAATTCGTCAATATCAGCTGTTACTTCAAGGCGTAGAATGTTGGCAATTGAAATAAGATCGGACAAAGAGAAATTTTCAAGAACTGTTTCGTTTTTCAACTTTAGATCACCATCGGGATGGAAGGCCCGAAAATTTTCTCAAATCTGATCAGTTAAGTCTTCCGTTTCAAATATCAAAGGATGAAAAAATTTGATATTTTTGGTAGATGCTAATTTTATGCTTTCGCGCATCCTGGGGATATCACCAAGAGTTTTTGCCAAGGATGACAAAACAATTTTTCACAAAAAGGAAATTTCGTACTAACAGTTTAGACGGTTTGGCAGCTAGGTAATCCAATCGGGTTTTGTCACAGTGTAGACGGTTTCACAACTTGGTAATCCAATCAGGTTTCTTTCGATTTCAAACACACATCAGTTCAGTTCTGGACGATAATTCATCACTCGAAGTCTGCTTAATTAAAGTCGTGGTCAATTCTGTTTTCTGTCACTTCTGTTATTCTCTTCGACGGGTTTGTCTAGGGAGGGGTTCTGCTCGGAAAAGCACGGGCCGAGCCCTCATGTAGAATACTTAGAACCCTTTAGGATGAGTTTGCATACAGAATATGTAGAACTGCTTTGCGAAAGGGATAAAAGTGACATAATTAACAATTAAAAACGTTTATTTACAAATAAAGCGGGGATATTTACAAATAAAAAATAGTTAATTTCACTTCATCGGTTAGGCATGGCCGTACACCATCCTCTCGCGTCATCGTTCAACTGTCTCTGGAATCTGGCACAAATAGTTCTAAGCCAGTCTGTCTAGACTTGGCGGCGCTTCTTCATTTCCTGTATCATACACAGGGAGTGGCAGATGGAAAACTGATCTTTAAAACATAACCCACATATATTTATAATAGATAAATATCGGCAAAAAATACTTGATATTGATCAATAATTGTAGTTCAAATATAGGCAACTGACTGGAAAAATCATATAAACCAATACATGGTAAACAAATTTAATATTTTTAGGAGCTAGAATTATTAGGAATTTCGATAGCCCTTTTGGGCTTTCAACCAAACACATTGGTAAAATGTTTTCTTAGAGATTTTAAAATTTTTACTTATTCGTTAAGATATTTTTTTTGTAAAAAAAACAAGAATGTGCATTAAACTGTTTCTAGGAGATTTCCAAATTAAAACTGCCGATAAACTTTATTGGCATAAATCATTGTTTGGAAGTTTTATACTTCTAGATAACGCACCATTGTAGTGGATATCTAAAATAGTGTTAAAAAATATGGAAGTTCTATAAAAGACAGCTACACGAAATCGATAAAAATCATGAAGGAAAATACTGATTTTTTCCCAGTACTTCTCAGTTCCGACGCATCGTAACAGTGAATATCGATAAATCTTCAAAGGAAAACACCATACCTAGGAAAAAATATTATTGAAATTTATTTTTACTTAACTGGGAACAGGAAGGACAAACGCGCGGTATTTATTGTGCTTTATCTTTAATAAAAACAAGCTTAAAATATGACTTCAGTGACGATAAAAAGAGTGGTAAAATTATGTAGGTAATATAGATTTTTAGTTCTACATAATCTGTAAGTTCAATCTCAATTTCACAGATTCTGAATTGTGTGATTTTATTAATGACTAGCAGTGTACTCGCGTTACTGAATTTGAAATGGTTAACTAACTCTAGATTGAGAACGTGAAAATAATAATCACTTTACTCTTTTAAAGAAATAATATTTTAACCCCCCGTGTGATTTCGACGAGATATCTCGTCTATAAAGATATGGTAAATTTCGCTAATTACGAGATACCTCGTCATTATGATATTGCCGTTTTTATATAACGATATCAGATCTGGTCAGTTTTCTTTTAATGTCGGGACATTTCGTCCAACAAATTGTATGTAAGCTGTATCCGTCCATATTCTCCATTTCACATACATGGTACCTATGTTGTTAGACAAAGCTACAAAAGGTGATCGATACTAAGGTGATTACTACAAAAGTTGATTTTGAGTTTTTTTTAATTGTTATGAATACGTTTTCTTAAGCTTCAGAGACTATCTGAAACATATTATTTCATTGCTCTCTTCTAAGAAATACTTTATTTAATCGGACTCCATAAATACTATATACACCATATTTACACGGCTACTTTTCCATCTTTGAAGATCGACTTCTTCGAATTACCACGACAAAGGTACATTGTTGCCATTCTTACAAAATAAAACTGTGCTAAAATACGACGATAATCAGTACTATGATAACTAGTCCTAATTTAAAATTAAGTTTGTTTCTTGAAATACATTTTGAAAGAAGCAATTGTAGATACATAAAATTTAGATATCTAAAAAATACGAAGTATTGTTTGTGAAAGGGTTAAGAATTTGCTGGAGGGGTAATACCAATTAATTGCAATAGATAAACCTATCCAAAATTTAGTTAAAGATGAAAAGCTTCAAAAAATTACCAATAAAGATGAAAACAAGGCAAATAATTGATGTCAACAACTATTTCGGGGAACGAAACATCCATCATCATTAGATCAAAAGTACGATGTTTTCATCTTTATTAGCCATATTTTGAAGCCTGTAACATTTGACTACTAATTAACTGCAATGATTGAATTCTGGCATATTTTAACAACAAATTAAGAAAACTCATGATTCTTGCACTTGAAACTCGATTGAAAATAGGGCTGTGTCTTTTGATCCTTACAACTTTTGAGTTGAATATAACAGATTTCAGATATAAGAAATCAATCACCGAAATGTACTGAAATACAAGAATATAACACATTTGGTTTTGGCCGGGAAATCGGTTACTAAGAATGGGGATTTGAACATTTTGATTAGAGTCTATGCAGGATGGCTATAAAGTCTGGAACCACAAAAGGAGAATGTGGAATGGGCAGCAAGGTCACCCGACCTGAACCCTATGAATTTTGCTACATGGGGGATTGTGAATGCTGAGGTGTATGCAGTAAATATTCGAGATCTGGATCATCTTCGGGAAAGAATAACCACTACAGTTGGTGCTCTGGAACCACGTATGTTAAAGACAATTCAAATAAGTCTTGTAAAACGTCTCCATAAGTGTGTTGAGAATGGTGGTGGACATGTGGAGCACGTTCTTTTGTAGGAACATGTGCTATGCATCATTTCTCATATGAGAAATTATACATAGCCACATGTATAATTTCTAACTTTAATCGATCTGATTCTGGACTACCGGTTCCAGACTTTATATATAGCCACCCTGTAGAAAGAAATTTTTTCTTGGGTGTAGGTTGTGTGGAGAGAGCGGTTTCTTCACTACGCCACACGTCCTACAGGAGAAATTCATGAACTTCACTCAACCCCTGGATGTTATTCACACCAGAAAATTTGGACGAGATGTCCGACAATTTAATTTGAATGTCTAACGAGCATAATTTAAGTAAATATTCAACACCGCGAGTTATTTACGGTCCACTTATCTCAGTTACGTGCTGATAATCACACATTTGAATTTCGCATTAAAAATTGCTGCGTTTACAAATTTTCGCGGAACGCTTCAAACTGGTTTCAAATATCTTTTAAAAAATGTCTAGTTAGATTATTTTGGAAGAGTTAAAACATTAAAAATTTTTTACTTATGTGTGTTTAACTTGCCCCAATCCTACAATAAGTAAGCTTTCGTCTGGAATCAAACGACGTGGATAAAATCTACTGCTTGGAGTTCGACTATTATTGGGGGAAATCAAGGCTCTGATGTGCTACCTGATATAAGAAATAGGACTGGAAGGCTAACCTTGACGAGCCGTTGAGAAAGAATTTCGTTCTACTAACATGGTACTACTTTTAGGAACAGCACGGAAAGCAGACAATATTGTTGTATGAGTTAGGCTGAACTAGTTGATACCCAGTTGTCAAAACTAATAACCGAAATGAATAGCTAGACGAAGAATTTTCAAGAAATGTACTTAATTCTCACGGATGAGCATAGAAATTTAGGGAACATTGAAAGATAATGCCAAGCTTGAATATAACTTGAGGACATAAGATTTAGAACCGGCTTGTAGACGAACCGACCCAGTATTATCTTCAAGTGCAATCCTTGAACAACTTATTAATATTAATGCGTAGCTACGACGCAAGCGGTGGTATCGGAATTTAGTTAGTTTAGTTCTATTCCGAAAGACAGATAAGTCAGGTTGAAATTACTAAAGAAAACTGGATTTATTACCTACTAGGATTACACCCATTAGAAATGGCGAACTTGATAGTGCGTGAGCCAGATCAATTGGATAATGACTATGAGCACATAAAAATTGTTACTAAAATGGTTTAAATTGAACCCTGAACTCTTGTGCGAAAAAAATTCTTTTCATTCCAGAGAAATTGCTAGACTAAAAGCAGAAAGTTTTACTTAAAAGAATTTGATAGAAGTCGAAGCGCAGTCGGACGATCGTGCTCAACATGAATTCTACTCAACATTTAAGTGTTCTATTTGTAGTGAAATTGAAATAAGGCAATTGTAAAATAAGATATCTTATGTGCAAAAGGCTTGGACATACAGATAATTGTGGAAAAGGAAGTCGGTAGAATCGTAATTCGTAATTCTTATGTCTTCCAAATAAAATCATAATAAATGTTGAAAGGTATGGTATTAAAGCCAATGCTTTTTGATGGACACAAGAAGTAATGTCCCTATAGCTAATTGGCAATTCTATGAAGAGATTGAATCTCCTAAATTAAATTATGATAATATGGAAGAAAATAAATCCCCTTGGCTTATTTTGTTCTAAAATAATGATGAATATGTAATATGAAAATTGATGAATACGTAATCTCTACCTACATATGTGTTCTTAAAATGTTATGCAATAAAATAGTCATTGGAATCAACGTGATCACTAATTTAAATCTTGCACTGGGAATGGAATAGAAGTACTCGGAAACATTCATGGAAATTACACCAATATTATTCTGATCGATAGACTAGACACTTCGGCGACTCAACTTTGGTATCACTCTAAAAAGGAGAAAGAAATTAAGTCATTACATCATAAAAAGAAAAAGTTTCTTCTTTTTTTCCTCTGAGATAAACAAATATCTCAAAACAGCTGAAAAGTATCTTATCTCAATTATCCAATACGCTGAGATTGTCGTGGGTAATGGCGTAAATGCTATACAGAGAAAAATTAAAACCCTTATCAATGAGTATAAGCCGCATAAAGCTGAAGGTACGGAATTGAAAATGAACACTATTTTGAGGGACAAAATATAGATTTGTTACAGCCTAAGTAGAATGCTTTTCATGGAGCAAACATTTATTGAAGCATAGATACAAGATGGTAGGAGAATGGTATAATTAAACTAAGCTGTTCCGAGTACGCAGCACCTTTGGTTTTAAGTAAGAAAAGCACGAATCTTCTAGACTGTCGACTTTAGAAGAATCAATCGGAGAAACACAAATTACAGCAAGCAAATCACATTCAGTAAACCATCAAAAAAATAAGCGACAAGCATGATGCATTTCTAAAGATTTTGAAAACGTTTCTACAAATGAGGGTTAGAACAACTGAAATTACTCATGAAAACTATAATAGTCAGTCTTGGGAAACTTATACCTATCTTTACGAGGATTTCTATTTCTGAACCCACCAATTGCAAAATGCATACACCCTCTGTTCAAAGTGTTAGGAACAGTACTGTCAACAGAATCACAAAATTTACACTGCTTGATTTGCTAACTGGAGGGAAATTAAAGGGCAGGGTTGGGCAGTTAATTGAATTTTCGTCGCACTGGAACAATGCAGCGGGTATAGCAGATCGTCGACGTTATAAACTATCAGTCTTTTTATCTGCTTCGTATCATTGGAATTTGTTTCCCATAGCTACTTTCTGGAAAGAATAAAGAACAGCTAATTTATATAAAAAATAATTTAATAAAATAAACTTACATATGACTCCCTAAAGTTTTTACTGTTCTAAGCTTAAGCGATCATACTCCCGCAGATCGTATCCATCTCGAAGCGCAGCGAAATCGTGCGCTGCACCGCAGAGAAACCCCAGTCCACTTGCGAGAGTACGGATCAACTCCGAAAGGCTTCTCAGCAAAAAGGCTGGTCAGGTTGCGACAACGGGCTATTTATTGCAGATGGTCGGGAATCGATTCTGAACTGAAAGATCCGAGGACAGCACCTAGTAATGTTGAACCACGGTCAGATGACCTGTGTTTGTGTTTGTTGACGCAACAAGGAATTCTTTTATGAGAACTATTTGTTGAATACAAAAAACAATCATCCAACCCACTTGGTTAAGATGATAATAAATTAAGAAAACATGCGGTCTATCTGGCCAATCTCTCGAATAGAGAGAACACATACGAACGAAGAGGAATACAGATGAATAAGAGTTCAGACAGTAAGAGAATACATATACTATATACATTCACAATCGCCACAGCCAATAGGAACCGGTGGAAGAAAAACTGTCTGAAAAAGAATGACACCAGACGGCACAAACAACTAATGCATATTGGGCTGAAAACGACCGACCCTGTTTAATAGAAACCAACAACCTGAGCTGACATTCCCACTATCCAAACTTCCACACCACGTCAACGTGAGGACATTTGAGACCACGACAGAGTTAACGTGCACCAGCCCCTACGTACACGACGGTCTTTGATTGCGTCGAGTTTCGAACTTGGAACTCTCCTGTTGCTGAACCGCGGCTCTACCAACTGGGCTTCCTCTGCCCCAAAGGGCAGAGTCGATCTCATAATCAATGAAATTCTGTGTGGAGGAAGAATTCATCAATGGCTGTGATGAATGACAGAGATAGGAAGTTAGAGGAAGAAAACTTTCGTTTGAGAAAGAAAACGGGAGACATTTTAATAAGAGCAAGACTCAAAAAGAGTTTACTAATTTTGTGATTTGGTCGCAGTCCAGGAACACAATATGGGACTGACATGAAGCTGAGACCTTAATTTTCACTGACACTATCGAATCACCAAAGTATAAAGAAATTGAACGATACGACGTGGAAAAAAGTCGACAATCGTGAAGGATGGCTTGACGTCGAGCTCTGCAGATCACGTGAAGCTATGGTTCACTTAACTTCTACCAAAATATATATCATTAGATAAGTTCTAGATACTGTTTTTCCATCTTCAATTTCTGGCGACGGTGAAACGTACCAGCCTGAGGGAACGGTGAATAGGAATGAGATACACCTGCTAGGTGGGCTGTACCTGACGTCGAGGCCAGGACAGCTGACTGTTGTGGACACTAGGTTTTCGACTTTAGTGACTGTAAAGTAGCATGGTGATGGTTAGGACTTTTATCTTCATTCCGTTTGAATATGGTTGTAACTTTTTTAAAAATTTGCTTCATTATCTGTTCTTTCAAGGACCTTTTTTCGATTGTTCTATTGGTTTTCTGCACTGTGGATGAATGTGTAGGAAAGATTAACCCGTCAAAATTATTTTACAGAATTTCTATTGTTTGTTTCCATTTTTTCAAATATTTTAGGATTGCGGAATTACATGAAAACTAAGAGTTACTTGATAGATATTCGGATTAAAATGAATATTGCGGGTTATTACTATTTCGGAGTTTAAGCACCAAGATCCTGAGAAATGATCATCTTTAGAGTTTGAAGGCTATTTTGAGAATTATTAATGGAAATGTGATGTACAGAGGATGGACAAAATAATATGAACACCTGTGAAATGAGCCATAATATTTATTAATAGGTTGTTGTGAGGAAGCCATTGGACTCTTCAGAGTGGGTCCTCGTTTACGTTTGAAGGCTAGTTTGAAAATAATTATAGGAAATGTGATATATATTTGTTGGTTAGTTTCTATTGCAATGGTATCAATTGAAAAAAAATTTCCCTATAGTCAAAGTGAATGTGATTGGTTTGGGATTGAGCATTTTGTTTGAAAATAATTTTTTCATAGTTGTAGCTTCTTCCTGTTGCATTTCAATGGTATTATGGTTGGAGTTGACTTTATTGAGCAATAAATAAGTTATGATGATATTTTAAGAAAATCTGGATAGTTGGGTAGTTAATTAATTAACGTTGCACTGGAGCAACGCAACGGGCTATTGGCGACGGTCCGGGATCAATCCCGAAAGAAAACACGTATTTTTGAACCACGGTCAGATGACGAGAACAACACCCCACTCTCCAAACTTGCACACAACGCCAAAGGGAAGACATTTGAGGCCACGACAAGTTAAACGTGCACAAGTACCCGTATACACGACGGTCCTTGACTGGATCGAGTTTTGAATTTGCAACGCTCCGGTTGCTAATTCGTTGCTCTTCCAACTGAAATACCACGACCCAAGAAAATCTGGAAGATCACTATGTAAGAGAATATCGATACTAATGTGGAAAATTATTTTACGGATTGTGCAATAATAAGACTATTTGAGCTTTGCGATAGTTGGGACTTGTTGCTTCCCTGTTTGAATGTTTCAATTTCCTTGTCATTTTATTTTTTCTTCAATTGTTATATTGATCAATATTCTGTGAATGGATGCTGAGGAAATATTATTTTCTCACAAAAATTGAAAATTTTCAATATTACAAATATTTTATGATAGTAATATGAGACGAAATCTCAGATTTTGCTTATTGATATCCGGATGAGGTGCACACTGGTAGTTGCTGCTATCGATATTTCACTTTTTCAATATTAATATCAGTCATCTTTTATTGTTGAAAGCCATTTTCAGAATTATTAAATAAAATGTGATGTAGATCTGATGTTAATTCAATAGTTTCTATTGAAATGGTATCTGTTTGGCTTTCCCTATTGAATAAATAAATGAAATTGGTTTAGGTTTAAGCATGTTGTTTGGAGTGATTGTAAGCAATTCTTTCTTGGACGTAGCTATAGATTGATCTTCTGATGCAGTTGGAGGGTCTTGTGGATAAAAATTGATTCTATTGAACAATAAATAAACTATCACGATGGATTAAAGAAATACGGCAGATCACTATATTATAGAATATCAATACTATCGTGGAAAAATATTTTAGTGACTGTACAGTAATAAGATTATTAATTTGAGTATGGCGCTGGTTGCGACTACTTGCTTCACCGTTTGAATATACTTTGTATTGTCTATTTTCTTCCATGTTCCTTTTTCTTGAATGATTTTATTTGTCCTTGTTTAGTGTGTGGACGTGGATGAAATATTTTCACAAGACAATATTTCCATTCTTCCAAATATTTCACGATTGAGGAATGAGATCAAAATCGAGAGTTATCTGTTAGATACCAGAGTGTTGATGAATATTGTCAGTTGCTGCTATTCAGGCGTTTCAATGTGGAGATCCTCAGAGTGAGTCATCGTTTTAATTTGAAGGCTATTTTCAAAATTGTCATTAGATGTATGATGAATATTTCTTGTTCAGCAGTTCCCATTGAAATGGTATCAGTTTGGTATTTCTATAATGCAAATAACTGCAATTGTTTTGGGTTTGAGCATGTTCTTTGGAGTGATTGCAAGCAATTCTTTCTTGGACGTAGCTACGATTGTTCCTCTACTGCTTTTGGAGGGTCTTGCGGATAAAAGGTGATACTACTGAACAATAAATAAACGATGACGGTGAGATTAAGGAAATCCGGCAGATCACTATATTATAGAACATCAATAATATCGTGGAAAATTATTTAAAGCAATTATTTCTTGGACGTAGTTATAGATTTTCTCTATTGCAGTTGGAGAGTCTTGCGATATGAGTTGACTTTATTGAACAATAAATATGTTATGACGATGAGATTGAGGAAATCTAGAAGATCACTATGCAATAGAATGCCAATGGTATTATGGAAAAGTATTTTAGTCATTGTACAGTAATAAGATTATCAGTTTGAATGGCACTAGATGCGATTTCTTGCTTTATAGTTTCAATATGTTTCACTTTTCAATTTACTTAATTGTCTATTTTTCTATGTTCTTTCGGAGGATAAAATAAGATCTCGATCCTCTTAAAAACTAAAAATGTAAATACTCTTGAAGAAGTTGTCAAAAAGGAAGTTTTACTTCATGAATACAGAATAAAATATTCATAGAAGCTTATTATTATTATTTCTAACATTAATGCTTGATTCGATCATTCGTTAGTGTGTATGAACACACAGCACATTCATCATAATAGAGACAATATAGAGAATACATAATGATAGCTTCTACAATTGAGAAGATATCCATTCTCAACCGGTTATCCTTATTTTCGAGTACAGTTTTCTTATCTTGGATGAGATCACCTGCGTTCGAATGGATCAGACGAAATTCAGAGAAATTCCATCGTATTGTGCTCTGCAGCTGTGATAGATTTTTAGCGTTACCCAAGGTGCACCACTAGAGAGGCCTATCACATTACACCCATAGAATAAATCTGACTTTGCCTCTTGCCTGTTAGCTTTAGCTTGGTACGATGGAAGGATCTTGTTGCTAGTATATGAAGTTAGGAATTATTAGTCAAAAAAATAAAACAATTGCGGCAAAGCGTAGCCTTTCTGATAGTCTTGATTTAAATGGATTCTATTGATCCTCAGATGTAAACAAAGCATAAGAAAATAGGCCATTTGGCTAAAATAATTATTGATTTAATTTTACCTTTTCAAGATGATGTCTATGAGTTGTCTAGATTATTCGGTGCTATTGCTGGATGTTATTGAGACGGGGAATCTGAGGGAAAGCAATAAGTCTGTTATGGCAGTAAGATTGAAATGGTTGTTGATCCTTCTTTAAAAGTCTTGAACTTTCCAGAGAATTGCAGTACAGAATAAAAAGGTAGTTTTCCGTGAACAATATCATGAGTGAAATTTTTTTTGATAATATATTAAGATGAAAATAAATTTTAGAGAGAAAATGCATTACCACTCTTATTTCGAGATGATCCGCTGAACCATAAATGTAGAAATCCATGATTTTAAAATTTATGATGGTTACTGAGTAGACTGTAGGATGGTTAATGTAGGTAACCGACGTTAACCCCTGTAGCCATTTGTGCAGAAACATACTTTCTGTAAAAATATTTTTTATAACTTTTTACATAAAGTTATACAAAATATTACTTTGCATTTTTGTTATGCTTTGGAGTACTCAATTATTATAAGTGGAAAATTTATTTGTATTCTTAGCTATACAAAATTTCCCACAATGTCCCTATTTCAATGCTTTTAAACATTGGTATTTATTTATTGTGATTAGAAAGATAATTAAGCCATTAAACTAAATTAGATCTCTTATATTAAACTTCCTGATGGTTGTCTCGACGAGGTATTTCATCATTAACAAAACTGACCAGATTTTGATGGATGAGATATCTCGTCCTTGGAAAAAAAGCTGACCAGATCCTGGCATCTTCATCAAAAATATAGGCAATATTCTAAAGGCGAGGTACCTCGCCTTTAGAAAAATTGGTCAGATCTTCGTTGACGAGATATCTCGTCGAAACCACTTGGAGGGTTAAGAAAAACGATCTGTTTTAACCTCTTTAAAAGGCTGCAAATAACTGCGTGTCTTTTCACCGCATTTATAAGTTGTAAATACTTTCATATTTTCCTCGCCTTTTTTAAGAATATGCAAACACTAATTACACCTATTCAAACTTGGGAAGAGAAATAAAATTTAGTTATTTGAAACTAAGTTTATATTTTGCTGACAATTTATGCTGGAAAAAGACAAATTTACTAGGAATAATTTATATTAAAGTATTCAGTATGAAGCATGTCAGAAGTTCCTACTTATTATTTTTATAAAAGGTTACTTGTCGTCCGTTAAAAGAAAGGATTAAATTCCCTGGGAATAAATGAAAAATTCTACAATGTTGCAATAAATTTTAAAAATGACGATACGTGCTTTGAATTTCATCGAAGTTTTGGAGTTGAAAGAAATCGCATACAAAAGTCACATCTTACTTCTGTAACCATTGAGGCTATGGTAGCCCAGTTGGAAAAGTAACGAATTAGCAACCGGAGGGCTACGAATTCGAAACCGTCCAACAAAAGACCGTCGTATACACTTGGGCTAGTGCACGTTAAATCTGCCGTGACCTCAAATGCTCTCACATTGGCGTGATGTGGAAGTTTAAAGAGTGGGGTGCCAGCTCAGGTGTTGACTTCGTTATTTGACCGTGGTTCAGAGTTACGACGTTTTGTCCTCGGATTTTTCCCTTCAGATGATGCCGGACTGTCACCAATAGTCCGCTATGTTATTCCAGTACGACGTTCTACTCACCTACCGGTAACTATCAATTTTTATAGAGAAAATGACTGAAATTATACATGAAGTTTAATGCACATTAATAGCGCAATTAAAATTAGACATTACTAATACTACATACAATTGTAATAAGTAGAAGTTAAAAAATATTAATAACAAATTATAATTAAATTACGGATGTTGCTGTAGAATTCAGTGTATGTACTGTAATAAATTACACTGTAATATGCTATATTCTGAAACTTGTGAATTAATTTTTAGCAAAAATTATTATAATATCTGATAAATAGAAGGTTTAATGAAACTAATTATGACTGCAATGAAACTAACTATGTCAATGCTTCGTGTATTTTGTGTTCTTGTTTACAAATTATTTCCCTCAAACGAACCAAAACCTTCCCCACAAAATAGAATATATTTAGAAAAATATATAGTCGGAAAAGTTATAATTTTGAATTTAACTATAATAGTACATCTCGAATCAGCAGGACACGACTTTTCAAAAAGTCGCTTATATTTTAGAATAATAATAAAGAATTGATAAATTACTTTAAATGTCAAAATTCCATTAAAATTTATTCCTAGCTCTAAAGTAAAATATCAAGAATATGAATACTGCTCTTCATCAAGCATAATTATTTATATGTTCATATTTAAAACTAAACTAATTTTAATCAACGCAAATAAAGAGGATTTTCATTTAACTATTCATGTAAATATTAGAAAATGTATGATAAGTAATATGTAGTTATTTTTTCTCGCTTAATGGACGAAAAGGGATTATAATATTTTATTGGTAAGGAATGATTTGGTTCTGTCGTAGAACGATTCATTATTAGTTAGAATAATATGTGTTTTAAAACCTTTAATTTTAAAACCTTCCTTATTTTCAATATTTAAAAACCTTTAGTTTTAAAACCTTCCTTATTTTCAATATTTAAAAACCTTTAGTTTTAAAACATTCCTTATTTTCAATATTTAAAAACCTTTAGTTTTAAAACATTCCTTATTTTCAATATTTAAAAACCTTTAGTTTTAAAACATTCCTTATTTTCAATATTTAAAAACCTTTAGTTTTAAAACATTCCTTATTTTCAATATTTAAAAACATTTTGCTTTAAAGCATCTACTGTTTTCAATTTTTTAAACCTTTAGTTTGAAAAATCCTTTATTTTCAATGTCTAAAATCCTTTAATTTTAAAGTATTGAAAATAGTGGATTCAAAATATAATATCTATCTGTATTGGAAACTAATTTTTATTCTTCAGCTTGAAAGATTAACATTTAGTCTCCTTTTGCAAAGAAATAGCTTCTAGATTTATATCTTATCAACATTAATTCAGCAACGTCACTGAATTGTAATTTACCTGCACAATTGCTGATATTGCTCTCGATACTTTTATTAACTACATGTAGCTACATGGATAATGAGTTTAAGGACTAATTAATTTTGTTTCAGCTGATTACCACCCAATAAATTTCCCCGAAATTAATCTCTATTTGTTAGATTAGAAATAGAACAGCAATAGATTTTGATTAGGTATCCAATAGAAATTTAGACACATAAACCTTGATGTCAATGCGTAACAATGACATTTTCTGAAGACTGGGATAATGTTGAATAATGCATGCAACTTACTGTCATACAAGACAAATACCCATTGTAAATGTAATTCCTCCCTGTATTATATGTATACAACCTATTTCTAAGTTGTCTCTAGGGTTCTGGAATAAAGAAATACCCTTCACATAAACACAGATCTTGATTATGTTGGAAAACTTGAATCAAAACCCTTAATCCGTTTAGTGTAACGTAGATCACGTATGCTCTATGTTTATGAGAGTCTAGACAAATCTTTCCCGTTGATAACAGCAAAGGAGAGTGTCTGGTACTTTTTGTTATGTATTAAAGAGAATCGAAATACCTAAAACGTATTCTGGTTTCGTTGAGTAACAAATAAAGTAAAATAATCTGATCTATAAATCGGTATCATTTTTTATCATCTGTCGGGATGATTTATATTATTTGACCGTTACGGGAGCATTAAATGGAACTCAAGGGAAATATACGAGGGGAATTTTGTACAGAAAACGGTGCATGTAAGGGTACTGACTGGCAAACAACACAACATGGGTGGAATTATAAGAAGGGAATCTATATATACTTGGCAGTTTAGATTGATCTGTTATTGCAACAATTTCCACCAAATGAGTATGGTTTTATTTTAAGGAATGTTAAAGTGGATGACTACACTGACATTGGGAGTAGTTATCCTGGAATACCAGTTCACATTTTCCCATGGCAATATTCTAACTTAAGTCGTTGCAGTTAGAAATGTTTTAAGATATTGTACTTAAACTTGTATAATATCTAAAATACCAGCTTTAATTTTGTTAGGACAACTTTGCAAAAGCAGTCCATGTTGTTTTGAATACCTGTTTAGAATTTTTGCAGGTATTGAAATTTCTGCTACTACTAAACAAACACCAGGCTTTTGACCATGACATCAACATCTTTATTGTTCTTAAAAGTTGAGGTCGAAACAATAATCTGATGTTCCAAACTACTTTTGATCTACTAACTTTATGAGTAATGTCCCAATGTATTATAGTTATAAGTAATACTCGAGTTGATATAATTGGTTGAATACCTAACTTAAAGAAGCATATATTAAAAATTGTAGTTGGATGTGTGAGATAGAGAGGTAAAATGGGGAAGCGTGTAATACTTTCTAGTCATATTTGATTGAACGTTTCGTTGCTTTTTACCAGTGGAATAAGAGTAGCACTGTACTATACCTATACATCAATTTTATAACTATAACTATTTGAGTTGGACAGTTGCATGGGAGTATAAAGATTTTACTATGTACACTATACTAACAAAACAAACCAGGAAAAACAATATTGTCACCTAAATGCAATAACTAACTCAGTTTTTCAGTTTTTGAGATAATGGGAAAACAGTTTACAAATCCAATGCGGCTTCACATACCTACATTTTTCAATAACTAATAGGTAAAGCATATGTGGTCAAAAGCGTTACCCCGTTATTGCATTTAATTCTATATGATCTCAGTTTTATTAAAACTCAAAGTACCCATTTTTCAGGTTATGTATCTCTTGCATTCAGTTGACGATACAAAACTAACCGCTACGTTATTCGTTCACCAATCCCCCGCTTAAGTTATATATACTTGATTTGAGCTATATATAAGGCTGTATAATATTAACTAAAACTACACTAAAGAGCTTCCCTCTTTAATGAAATTCTTCAGTAGCTTTGTTATAGGAGACAATCAAAAATCTAAAAGATAAAAATCATAGCAGAAAAGAAATTATGTACGAACGCAAAAATGGTTTTCGACGTCAAAACGTACCGAATTGTTTTAAAAAAGTTGATGGGGATTCATTGAAGTGATTGCTCAGAGGCTGTTAGTGATAACATGACTGAGTGTTTTTAAACATTTTGCTATGCATTTTATTGAAAATAATATTTAATACTAGTAAAATACACAAGAAATGCTACTTTTAAATTACCTTTTAATCATTTGGAGGTAATGACACCTTCACATCGATGCATATATTCATTACAAATATATTTAAATAAGGTGTAATTGTGAGATACATTACCATCATTAGAATAAGCAATTACGAAACTTCACCGCAGATGCTGTTCAATGATCTGATAATATTTTAGAATTTCATAAAGCAATATACTTCTCGAAATGTCGTACAAATTTCAATACTTTAACCCTCCAAGTGTCTCGACGAGATATCTCGTCCAAAATCTGGTCAATTTTGATAAGGACGACAGGTCTTGTTAAGACAAAACTGCTCTATTACTCCAAAGGGGAATGGGGGCCGCGGTAGCCCGGTTGGAAGAGTAATGGATTAGCAATCGGAGGATTGTGAGTTCGAATCCAACCAAAGACCGTCGTAAACAAGGGGGGCTGGTGCACGTAAAATTCGTCGTGGCCTTAAATGACCTCACTTTGGAATGGTGTGAAAATTTGGAGAGTGGGATGCCAGCTCAGGTGTTGCCACATCATCTGACTATGGTTCAAAATTATGTGGGTTTCCCTCGAATCTTTGGATCGAGGAACCTTCGGGATGGATCCTAGACCTTCGCTTATAGCTCGTTGTGTTGCTCCAGTGTGACGTTAATTAAAGTACCTACCTACCAAAGGGGAATGATGATGGAAGTTGGAAAAACAAATTGTCCCTTGCCCAGAACTGGAGACAGCTTGAACAGGTGTTTGCACCAGAGACTGACCACTACAGGGCAGTTTTCGACACAAAGATAAACCACCAGGTGGGTTAATAAGTTTATGAAATATATAGGGCCATGTATCATGTACACGTAAATCTTTCTTGTTAAACATACTGGTGAGAATTCTCAGATTGTTTATGCTTCAATAAGGAAATAAACCATTTACTTTTATTCCTTCTTCTCGTGAGAATCTCCAGCTGTAAAAATGATTTTTAAATAAAACCGTACGACAGGTAACAAATGCAGTAAAAGTTAATAAATTAGTAAAACCGACGAGTCTGTAGGGAATGAAATTCTTGCGAAAACAGGAAATATTGAAAAAATACCTGCTTCGTGAAAAAAAAATGTGCCTCCTATATATCTGAAACGGAATTTTGAGTTAACAAAAGCAGATGTCTGTGACAGTTGAAGAAGGACAGGACTCGCAGTCTAAACAATAAATAAAGGAAGAAAATGACAGAAAAATGCTAGGGACATACAGAAAAGAAAAAAAGTAATCACAAAGGAAATTTTTAGATGGGAAAGAAAAACAGAGGACAAAAAATTGCGGAAAAACATCGATTCGGAAGAGTAAAGGGCAAAACAATGAAAACGCCTCCGGTGAAAATGAATTGAAAACGAGGATCGCAACTGATCAGATGTCTTTTTTTCCTGAGAGAGATCTGGATACCTGATAGATAAAATGTTTCATTCTTTTCTAATCTAAATTTGAGTGTCTTTTATTATTATTTTTTCTGCGTTTTGTGTAGGGGCACGGCTTAGGTTTCTGAAGGGTTATCAAGAAACTATAAAATAAGGAAATATTTAGGAATATGTCGAGCATGCGTAATTTTTATAACTACTTTGTGTGCAATTTTTTCTTCGGTAATCGGATTCAAGTGTTAACTTTCATTCTCTGCTAGTGGGTATACCCACTACGCTAGCAACCATCGAGTTGTATTCTGCGTAGGTTCGATTCCTCCCTGTGTATATTTCTCTCCTTTGTATCATGTTCTTTGTGTGTATGTCAATTACTTGACATTGCCTTGTGTCTGGCGTAGCATAGCCAAAAACTCAACCAGCCATTCTCTCCGAAGCAAAATGGAGGGGGTTAAGGTAATCCCGTTAAATGTATCATGGCCGCCTCAAATGTTCTCACCTTATCGGGGCGTGGAAGTTTGGAGGGTGAGGTACTCGGATCTTTCCCTTCGGGATTCATTCCGGATCGTCGCCAATAGCCCGCTGTGTTGCTCCAGTGCCATGTAAATTCAACTGTAGACCGAAGTATCACACATTATATCTGAGCCTTTGTATTTGCTGGCATATATGCAACTAGAAATCGGCCCATGTTTCTTACTGAATCAATTTTGCATTTACCACGATATGATTTTTTAAAACCAAGGTTTTATAAAATTCCTTTGTAAACGACATCGGTTTTCATCGAGTCGTTTTTCCTATGAAATCAACGCAAAAAGACACGACACTTGAAAGGCCCACTTAAAATTGCCTGTGACAGATACATTATCTGGTCAGGTCAACTCCAGCCACGTTAAATGTCTGTCCTTGAGCCTATGCTCACTTCCCAACTCGGATGATGGTATTATGATTTTTAAATTTTAATTAAAGCGTTCCTAAAAACGGGTAGGTAGTTGAAATTAAGAAGCACTGGTGCAACACTACAGGCTATTAGTGACGGTCAGGGATCAATCCCGAAGGGAAAGAATCCATGGACAGAACCTCACAATTTTGAACCACGGTCAGATCACACCTGAGCTGGCACCTCGTTCTCCAAACTTCCATACCATGCCAAAGTGAGGACATTTGAGGTCACGGCAGTTTTAATGTGCACCGGCTCTCACGTACACGACGGAAAACGGTATTCAAGCAACAAGAGACACATTTATTATGGGTAAATGCTATGTTTACTCTCACACCGGTGCATGCGTCTCTCTTCTTTCGCAGTATAAGCCAGGACAGTGCTCGACCTGTAGATTTTTCTTCGACTTGTGTCACTGAAATCTTCATTTGTCGGCTACATTTTGTTATAGATTGATGTTTCGTAACCTTACTCAACTACACGTAAATCTTACACGTAATGTAAACCTTACTCAACTAAAGTTCTATAGAATCGCATTAAAATCTGTTCAGTGGCTCTTGAGATTAGCCCGAACAGACCGACACTTACCAAGGATTTGATTGTATTTGTGTAGAAAATTCCACGAAGAAATTTTGATACATACTTTGTGATGGACTGGGATACAGACATGAATTATTCCTTACAAACTAGACAATTTGTATGACAAATTGTGTTACAAAATTCCACGAAGAAATTTTGATACATACTTTGTGATGGACTGGGATACAGACATGAATTATTCCTTACAAACTAGACAATTTGTATGACAAATTGTGTTAGAAAATTCCACGAAGAAATTTTGATACATACTTTGTGATGGACTGGGATACAGACATGAATTATTCCTTACAAAGTAGACAATTTGTATGACAATTTGTAAATGGATTTGGTAATACAATTTGTATGACAAATTGTATTACCAAATCCATTCACATATTGTATTACCAAATTCATTTACAAATTGTCTTTGCTCTACTAACAGATAGATTATAGTGCTAAAATTCAGCCGAACAAGACGCGGTTACAAGGGTATATGAAATAAAATAATATTAAAATTTGCATCAATAAATGCACAACTCACTTTATGTTACTGTCGTCGTTATTCGTATAAGAGGAGAAATGGTTCAAGATCACATTTCTCGGAATACGAGAAAAGAAAAACATATTTTATTATCCTCTTAAAAGTTTTATAAAAGCGGTGGTTAATCTCTAGTTGACTGGACGGCCTTGAGCTTAACGTCAGTTTTGTAATTGTTTGGATGATACTCTTCATTCAGATAACCCCTTCGAGTAAGCAGCCGGTAGAGCTGCAAGACTTAGCAAGCGACCTTCTTTTTGTACTGTGGTGACAAAAAAATACCACTTTAAAGGCCATACTGCCAATTAGAGATTTATAAAAGCAATACATCGCAAATTGGTTCCATACAAATCACATTTGGTATAAAAGCAACACATCATAAATTGTTTTTATACAAATAATATTTTATATAAAAGTAATACATCATTATGACCAAAAATATGTCCTTATAATAATTGTGTTTCTAAACACCACTAACTTAGGACAATGTTGGGAATATTATTAATATTTGTAAGAAGTCAGGTTTTTAAATACTTCATCAAATACTGTAGCGACAATCTTTTAAAAAATAATCCTACCTCGAAAATTTTCCTACCCTGTTTCGTCCCGGTTGAAAAGCAAATTTCTCGGTAGATAATCTAAGCACTTTCTTTGTTAATCTTGGTAATTCATTTTTGAGTAAGTTACGATTTTTAGCTGTTAAAAAGAATTTATTTGAATGAAAAGCATAAAACCACATACACAGAAAAACTCCGCTACAATCAATTTTCATAGAACTTTAAGTCTGCACATCTGCTCTAGCGTACACCAAATAGTGATATGGCAATGATTGAAAACTAGTTCTTGCTTTGAGGATAAAATAGCATGTGGAGATTTATTAGGTGTCAAATATGAAAATGACGACAAATAATATTCGCGGTACTGCTGAGTATGTATTACAATTTATCAATACTTCATTACGGAAAAATATCTTTAATCCATTAAGGTACAGTGTGATTGAATCTAAACTTAAAGTATACACATATTGAACACGAATTGTAGACGAAAATGTTATTAATGATAGCTAAAACCATAACTTGTGCCTAAGAATAAACTTTATACATTTATCAAGAACTCAGATGGCTTCAAATAATAAATTATGGAGAAGAAACATCGACTTCAATATCTTATGCTTAGTGTTACTCAATAATACGCACAAAAACTTTATAATTAAAGATAAATAATTTTAATCACAAAGCAATAACTTAGTTATTTAAACTCGATACAAAAGCAGCACTTTTATTTAGAATCCTTTCACAACAATTTTACCACAATTTAAATTTAATAGAAGTTCAATATGCTAGTTAATAAACCAATATGAGTATTTCGCTTTTTCTTACTTTTTAAAAGAAAAAGCCTGAATATTTTAATTGACATGTTACTCTAAAAATATACGAAAAATAACCACTTAACTAATCAACTGTTTGAAAATATTTTGAGGTGTTGATTATTGATGAAAAAAAAGCTGCAGATTACACCACATTTTTGAATACTTATGGAAAAAATTCATCAGCTTAGCTGTAATATGAATTATTTATAGCGATCTTTTAGGATACGATGCTGCTTTGTGAAGAGTGGGTTTCAATATTTAATCGTGAGTTATTGCACGTATATTTCATCACAAAAAGCAAAAATATGGGTATAATATTGGCATAATAAATCTCTTTACCTACAGGCGTTACATTTTTCATTGCTTAAGAGCAATGGACAGTTCCAGCGTTTATGGGAACTAGATTTTTGAAGTTTCCAATATTAAACGCCATTTACTCTGATGCATTTCCTAATGTTAACGAGATTTTGAATTCCAAAAAACTTCAATGTCAACTTCATACCATTAAAACTTTCTTACTAAATTTAAAATACGTCAAAGTCGAAAATTAGGAATATGTTTGTAGCTGCCGGATGTTTTGAATTCCAAACAAAGGGCAATCCAATCACTAGAAAATCTGAGTTATCTGTATATGAAATGCACATTATTGTTGTGAGAGTACAGCTCATTCGGCATATTTTGTGGAATAGATATTACGATAAACGATTAGTAATCATATATTTCTTACTTAGTCTTTACATTATTTAAATTATGTGCTAGTACAATTTTGTGATGATTTACTTTTAATTACTGTATATATTCATCATCCATCGCAGGATATGAATATTTTTGTACATAGAAAGGAGAGTTTCAGAAATAGAATCTATATAAATACAAATGGAGTGTTTATACATTGGTTATTTTTGCCCCATTTTAAGTTATTTATTCGTTTTGGGACATTGCACAATCAGTATTTTCTGCGTTTTGTGATTGTCTATGATTTGATTTCAAGCTTGGTGTAACTTAAAGCAAAGAAAATGTTATGTGAAAATTTGCCGATCTTGGAAAAATATTAATTTTAGAAAATATCCAATATAAGATAAAAAATTAATGACAGAAGGTCAAGGTTTCCTATTTTAAAAGTACACTATTTTACTATCGAAATATGTATATAACGAGAGGGTGTATTTGTTAAATATTAGAAAACAGTTAAGAAAATCTTTTAAAAAGAGACACCATTGCGCCATCTCTACGTTAAGGTTCGATTTCAGATGAGCACATCTGAAAATTCATATTATGAATAAATAATTTACATTAGAAAATTGTAAATCAATAGTAAAGTTTTAGTATTTTGTTTTATCTTTTCTTGCCCCACAATTATTAAAATGGTTTCAGATGCAACTTTCATGGAGCCATACTTTTTAATTTTCCCATTCAATACAATTATAGACATTTTTAGTAGAACTATAACAAGGTTTTTACAAGAATACATTTAGCTCTTTTTACATAATTTTTGGTTGCTGACTTCAGATCGGATCTCAGAAAATGACCTCCACGTCCAGTTTTTCTGCTATTAGGGATTTAATATTTACTATCTTTCAAAATTAGCACTATTACGCGTGTAAAACGACCCTAGAACTTTTTGTTTTTGTATTTCGCCACCTATTTTATGAGTGGCAACACTGACTGCTTTCACTAGTAGAGAAAAAAATAACCGAACCTTAACTGCCATTGTTTTCTTTTCCCATGAAGTTTATTGTCCCAAGCAATCTTTGCCGCCTTTCATCCCGATATCTCTTTTTTAACCTTTCGCAACAATTTTTCTAGCTATTGTCTTGTGTTTGGTGCAGTTTGGCCAAATATAGCCCTTGTGCCGTAAAATGCCAAAATAACCCACCAACCAACCTGACAACCAACAAGGAGAAAGTTTCCATCAGGATATGCTAAATAAGGAGGAGAGGCAACAAGGCAGATGTGGAATACAATAATGAGTGATTACTGCTGGTTTTTACTGAAGGAGAACATTACAGATAAGAGTAAAATCGAACTACTTGTATGGGTATGCGAGTATGAATGTATAGATTTAATTTTCTATTTATACATGTTTACTCTATTTTTTCTGTCTTATGCAGACACGCGAATATGGCATTTATAATTTTTCGCATTGTAATTTTGTACCCAAAAAGAAAAATAAATGCTGAAGGAAAAAAGTTAGTTGAAGTACATCTCTAGCTTGGAATTTAATAAAGTTTAACATTTACTTCCACTTATATTCTTCCATAAATAATGCATTGCATTGACATATTTTTAGTATTTGCTGTGGCGCTCCAAAATTGACGTCTTCTCAAATTATTATTTGATGTGGATTCATTTGGAAAGATCAGCATTCGAATTTTACAGCCACAACATTTATTTTCACAAAACAAGGACAAGAACAAAAACAGACATTGAGACATATTTACAGTTAACTTATTTCATCATCCTCTATTCTCTTTCAGAACAGAGCCGGAAAATCACTACACAATTTAACTTCTTCAGAGGTGCGCACATCGCCCTCTTTAGCTTAAATTCTCATTGGCCGTAACATTTGCTAATACTCAAAAAACTGTACGTGAAGGAGATTTTTTTTAGTCATGTTTGAATTCAGCACCCCCAGAAAATCCCATTTCACAAGTTATGAATTTTTTTTTAAATTATCATAATTGCAATTTTCTTTAGTTATAACTTAGGTATAAATGAGCGTTTAGTAGCTTTCTTGAATGCAAGCTTTTAAATTGTCTTCTCATTTACACCATATCCTCTTAAGATATTTTTACATAATCAATAAGTCTTTTTCCGGTCTTCTCCCAGTACACCTTGATAACAAAAAGAGGAGAATGAGTTATACACTTATATTACCCACCACTAAAGCCCATTTGTGATACAAGAGAAAAAGAGAAAATTGAATTGTCTTGTCACACTTGGTCCTAATGAACACTTGACAAAATGTCTATATTGTTTCTAGTACACTATAAATGGGCTATGCTTCACGGATACCGATTTTTCCTGAATTTATACGAGAAACAGTTTGCTTAACACTTTTTCAGATCAAGTAGTCCTATGTAACTCGGAATATTTCACAGAATAAACTGGCCATATGATCAAATAGATTTAACAAAGTAGGATATTGAATTATCTAGTAAGCTCAAAATATGTTGAGAAGTCTAACAAAATATGTTTCCTAAAACAATTATTTTTGAACAATCGAATGACAATATAAGTATTCTGATACATCTTTCAACGGTTGGTTTGGTTGGGTTTTATAGCGCAAAGGCCATACCTGGCCATGCGCTATAAAACTTAAGTCGAATAAATAAGTAAGTCTATAAAACTTAAGTCAGAAACATTAAGTAATTACAGACTCACGCACAAAGAAAGCTTTACCGACACAGAGAGAAATACACCCAGGGAGGAATAGATCTGACACGTCTTACTACAGAAAAGGAAACGAACATTAGTGTGTCATCCTACCTGACAATAGATGTGTAATCTATTCCAAATGTCAGGAAAAGATAACGCATTCATCCATTTGCAAACGAAAATTGCAATATGGTTGATATCACACGGTTTAATTCTAAACGTACCTCACTATTACTCAACAGCTGTCTAAACTGAAAAGAACTAACTAGATTAATTAACGGAAACTTAAAGATAATTTAAAATAATATACATATTTTAAAATTACGTGATGGACATTTTTGAAATTACATGATGGACATTTTTGAAATTACAAGTCTTCAAATGATAAAAGTTGTGGATTAAATAAATGTAAGAATAGGGTGCACAATATTCCGGTAAAATTAATATTTAATTATGAAGAGATGAAGCTGGTGAAATATTTACAAGTGATAGCATTCTTATTACAGGTGCAAAAAAAATGATGAATGCCCGTCTGGCATCACAAACAGTTCCTGAGCACGTATTGTCCATTCGAGAATCGTTAAAGAACATCAGAGGAACGTCTTTCCTTGTTCGATTTCAGCTCGGACTCTCTTCGCGCGCGTTCGCACTTTTCGCAGCCCATTGGAGGTAGAGGGCGCTTGTGATGAGAAGTGGGCGAGGTTTGTAGTTTTCATCCCCACAATAATAACACGATACAACTTTCACCGAGTTTTCTGAAGCTTCTAAATATGAATAAAAAATAATTTACACGATTGTTCCTGTAGCATCTGAGTAATAGCCACTGCACCATCTTTCCTAGTGTCCATCTGTGCTTCACTTACCTTTAGATCTACTGTTTTTTAAATAGTAAATCGGTTACTGTTGCTTTGACTGTACTGAAGACATTTCAAGAAAAAATTCATTTGCTTTAAAAAACGTAATCTAAATATCGCATCAAATTTATTTGTAGCTCTTTCTCTAATGGCGATGAAATTCGGAAATATTGCATCCCATGTGCAAGAGTTGATAAAGCCAAAAATATTGGTACGAAAATTTTAAGTGCAATACTAACAGGCATTGATGCGTATTTTTTACAATTTGAGCTGCTGAAATTTTCCTTGAAAAGAAATTAAGAAGGGTATTCAAAGTCACTGTCAAACTCAAATTCTCTCGACTTTTGTACCTCTCTCTCTCTCTCTTAGTACCACCTTTTATAGTTTTGTCTTATACTAGGACACTAGGTTATATGGATGGATGCAGAAAGATGTATGACATATTGAAGTGGCGAAAAAAACATTCCGGATCCAAAAGATATTTGTATTTTACTATGAAACAGAATTTTTGTGTTATTAACTACGTAATGTAGGTATGTAAGTTTTAAATTATATTGCCAATATAACTAAATAAACTTAAAATTCAGCTGTTCATTCTCTTAGCTGTAGAGTTATATGTTACTTCTAATGTAAGTACTTCAATTATGCTTAGTTGCTGTGATGACTAATTATATCTTTGACTAATTGATATGCAAACACTAGCCAGGTTGGTTGCTAATGCGAGCTTGTTACATTAGAATGTGATCAAAATTGCACAAAAAATGTAATATTTAAATAAATAGCGAAATGCTTAATAAATACTAAAATTTGAAATCTTGAATTCCATTGTTGCATTAAATTTAAATTATAAATAATTTTGATTACCAAAAGAAAATTTGAGTTCTCTTGTAAATGAATGTTAAAACGAATTCAATTAAAAATTTGATTACATGGATTATACTACAAAACCATTTTAAGAGATCATTAAAAGACATTTTGCAATATCCGTTTCTTAAAACCCTCCAAATCTCTTAGTGGTTCATACTAATGCTTAGAAATATTGAAAAGAAACTTCTTGCTTCATTGTTAAAGCTCATTTATTTCTAGAAACAGTTAGATAAATTCTTATCCGCCATTACAATATCCTGAACAACACAAGTCAATGGAAATAAATAAGATTAAAGGCAAAAAATATAAGATACAGTCCCAAATATCAGAAAATAGTTTACCACTATCACATTGAAACAATTCTTCAGATAATAGTAAAAAGGACGTTACAAAAAATGACGTTCCAGACAAAACGCTCTTTGAATGCAAATTTTATTCTCTATTCGCCCGAATAATGCTTTTATCGTTCAAGAATGCAATAATCGATAGCTTTTTTCTTCGTTTACCATCAGTGCCACAATTCTCCTTTTTTGTGTACTTCTTAAGATTTACTCTCAAGAACACACTATATTTTATGTCCTGCAATCAGCAGAGCAGGAAATGGAAGAGTCGTGTCGGAATCTCTTACATATCTTTCTACTTAAATGCAATTTCGACCCCTCCCCTTAGTGAAGTGAAGATTTGAATTGCGTGTTGTAGTCATTTGAAATCCATTTAATTCTTGAGATGAAGAATAAAAATATAACGCACGTCCGAACTTCTCGGTATCCATCAAAGCGTTATGTCCTCTAATCAATTTTAAGCTATTTAATTAAGAGAGCTGTTTATGAATTCGCTGAATTATATTTCAGGAATTCAAAAAATGCGCCCACTTCGTAAAAATATTGTAAATATGCCGAGTCGGCTTTTAAAGGAAAAGTTTAATTAACTTTCGTTTTCAATCGGTAGCGAACAACTCAACGCGGACGAATTTTTTATGTTTCGACGTGGAAATAAAGCATTTGAATCCGGTACGAAGCAAACATTTATCGTTACTACCATATTTCATTCAAGAAAAATGAAACAAGATAATAAATTTTCATTCCAAATATGTGTTGCTTAATGTCTCCCTGTTTAATCGCATTTCCCTTTATGAGTTTGTGCGGCCAAAGCGAGCGTTTCTGATTGAAAGAGAAGCCATAAGTCCCTTCTGTCGCTTCCAGCTTATACCATCCGATATGGGGATCGAACATTATTATTAAAAAACCTCCCTCCTTCATCAGAAAGAAATGAAATAGATTATTTCAGTTATTGTATTTATTTAATACAATATTATAATCTGTAGAAGAGTAAGACAAAATATATTTTTGTATTGATTTATATACAACCAGAATACCTGAGTCTGGCATCTGTGCTAAACTTTCTTAACCCTCGTGGTGGTTTTCTCGACGAGGTTTTTGTCATTAGCAACACTGATCATATCTTGATGACGAGATATCTCGTCATTAACAAAATTGGTCCGATCTTGATGAACGAGATACCTCGTTGAAACCACTTGTAGTGGTAATTGCTTATATCTATGGATGGCAAAGTGTCGTTACTCACATTTCATATTTTAAGTCAATTTGTTTACTATGTATATAACATGCATATTCAAATATGGGTTTCATATCTCTAAATGCAATAAAATCATCCAAAAATGTATAACAGCATTTCGTTTACTTTTACTGGTGTTAATTCTTATTTCCAGCAAAATGCATGGCAAAACGTACACTTTAATTATGTTATCACAATTGGATTCTGAACACCTACTTCAATTTCACCCCATTTCTACACTGCTGGCCACCCAAATTGCAACACCAAGAAAGACAAGAGATATCACAACAAAATTTATTTTGTAGATAACATGTTGACCAAGTATCAAATGATTAAATTTATAGACTTCTGTGAAGTGTGGTTCCTGCCAAAATCAGTAGCCAGAGTAGCCGCCATTGTTGGAGATCACCGCTGCCACACGCCTCGGCATTGATTCAAAGAGACTTTGGATGTGTTCTTGGGGTACAGCAGACCAAGCAGCTTCCACACGTTGCCAAAGTTGATCTGGTGTGGCAGCTGGGGATGTATTCTGGGTCAATCGTTGAGCAACCATGGACCACATGTTTTCTATCGGCGAAAGATCCGGAGAGCGAGCTGGCCAGGGAAGCAATTCAATCTGGCGATTGACGAAGAACCCTTGGACAATGCGTGCCACGTGTGGTCGCGCATTATCCTGTTGAAATATGGCTGTGGGCAAGTCCTGAAGGTAAGGAAGGACAACTGGCTCCAACACCTCGGAGATGTAGCGCTGGCTGTTTAAAGTACCGGCAATGCGTACTAGAGGAGTGCGAGAGTGATATCCAATACCGCCCCATACCATAATACCCGGTGCAGGACCAGTGTGGCGGTGCATAACGCAGCTGTTCAGCATCCTCTCTCCACGGTGTCTCCAGACTCGAATCCGACCATCGTGGTGTTGCAGACAGAAGCGTGACTCGTCAGTAAAGACAATTTCATTCCATTCTGCTGTCCACATCCTTCTTTCATCGCACCATGGGCGGCGGAAACGTCTGTGGTTCTGCGTCAAGGGTAGACGAAGCAATGGACGTCTTGCGGACAGACCACTCTGCTGTAAACGGCGTCGAATGGTACGCGCAGACACTGGATGATGCGGCACAGACTGAATGTGCTGTGCTATGGTTCGTGATGTGGCTGAGCGATCCGTCACTGCCATACGCACAATATGCCTGTCATCACGTGAAGTGGTGCACTGAGGTGGATGCGATCGAACACGTCGGTCCGTCGTACCCTCCTGCATCCAACGATCACATATCCGCATTACAGTTGTTTGGTTTCGTCCAACACGACTACCGATTTCCCTGAAAGATAATCCACAATCTCGGTAGGCCACTATCCTTCCTCGGTCGAACTCGGATACTTGATCAAAAGATGATCGCTGTTTTCTACGAGGCATAATTGATCGTTTTTTAAAAAAAACACAAGAAAAACACAATTGCCGTACTTGAAATCGTCGAAATCTCCAAGTCTTAAATAGCGTTTTGAAGTGGCGCCACAGGCGCGCGTGATGTGCGTCTGCGCTGAAATTCTAATCATTTGCATATCTCACCTCCGCTAATGCATGTTGTAAATTTCATATTATTTGCATGCTTCCTTCAGAGTGTTGCATTTACGGTGGCCAGCTGTGTATGTTCAAAGAAGATTCGGCATTTTTTGACGGTATACCTATTTTCGCTTATATTTGCTTTTCTGCACTGATTTCTATCTTTCATAATTCTCATTGATTTTTGCAATCAGACTTCTGAAGAATTTAATTACAGTGACGAGCTATTCCGTGCAGTCGTAGCAATATTATGCAGTCGGTAGTTCAAATGAAGCACAGATAAACTACGCGGCAAAATTTGCGAATAAATTGCGTAATTAATTTATATTGTCTGTATCCATTCGTCAAGAAACAACATCAATTTCTATGCCACGTATATTTATGAACAAATTATGTATCACTAATATATGTATCTTAGTAAAAAAGGCCAGTGTCCATTTTTCGTTTTGATGAGTTATAAACTTAGTAATTATTATTTACATCGTACAAAAATTACTTTTCAATGTTTTTATTCTTTCATAATGTATTGACAGGATATACATTTTTTGTTTCAGTTCGCATTGTTTTAGAAAGAAAGACTGAATATAGCCTAAATTTAATTTCGTTATGCATAAAATGAACTGATGATAGTTTGTAGCTTACAACGTTATGTCCCATTAATGAAACTAACGTATATATTTAAAAAGTACTAGTTCAAATTTATATTTTATATTCATAAATAATTTTTTGTTGAAGTGGAGATCATTCCAGAGATATTTTCTTCAACAATTAAATTAGTCGATGTGTTACATTTTTGACAAATTGAGTAAACAAGAAAACAAATTAGTCAGTATGTATTATTTTATTTTTATTAGTATGTATTATTTTAAATAAAATATTTATTTAAGAAGTATATTTTAGGGTTCTAGCTGTTTTGGCTTCCAAATGTTTGTAGTATGAAATGTACGCATAGTTATATATATTTTTTGAGGAAACTATCTTCTAACAAATATCAGAGTAGATTAATATTTCAGGTTCGACATGGAGCTACGAGCTGCATGTTGGTAAGTTGTTTAGTTAAAAATAAATTGTCAGCTTACATACATATATATTTATATCAGCATGTATTCTACACATTTATGGACAATCCTACAGAATTTAGAATAGCATGTTGTGTTGCTCCAGTCCGACATTAATGAACCAACCTTCTGAATTTAGAAAAAACTATCTAAAAAATAGTGTTTTCGGCTAATACAAGAATACATAAAAGATTCTGATAAAGATCCAAACATTTTAGATGAACTTCTGTTGAAAGGATGCTCAACATTTTAGATTATACGAGTACATATGATTTAAAAAACCATTTTAAATCTATGTATTTAAATTTCAAAAATAAATCTCAGTTCAAGTTGTGTTAAGAAAATAAAAAAAACTTTTTAAGTATAAGTTTCTTCATCAAATTCAGCCTATCAGCTACTTAAGGTCTTTTCAGATACCATAAAGAAGGTTTCTGCCTTCAGAACCCTCTTGAAACGAGCACCCGAAATCAGTATTATAAATACTAGTAACGAGCATCCAAAAAATGTAGAACTTCCGACTTTCTAAACCTGAGGCTGCTATTGGTTTGATAAGTTCTAGAACTATACAGGTCATTTTCTTTTCAATTTTTTACTTCCTATCACAAAAACTTAAGTTTCGTTATTCATAAACAGCGAAACTTAATACCCAAGGGTTATTTTTTCACATCCCCTCGCATGATACTAAGGCATTTCCACCTTTAAAGAGATTAAAAGTTAGAAAAACGGAAGACCGTGACTTAGATTTATTCAGTAATGCATTTTTTGGGCTTCCTAAATTATTCACCAAGAAAGGGAACGGCGTTTCAATTAGTTGTACTTGATGGAATGTGGTTGGTATTTAGAAAAATCCCAAGCTCACAGAAATTAAGTACTCAGGTAATAGCACTTTCCATGGAAACTTATTTCCTTAAGATATAAGTATCTTATAGATGTAAGTATCTCTTTTCAAAATAAAACATTCAAATCTCAACACAAAAAATTTCTATAACAATTAAATTGCTAAAGATGAGATTTTATTTACAAATATATTCGAAAAGTCATAATTACACATATTAGTTTGACAGTGATGTTGAAATTAAGTTTGCATACACTGCCGTGTTAGTAAAAACAATGTAATAGAAGCGTACACGCGTTGTTGAAGGTTAATACTTCAAGTGGTTTCGACTCGATATTTCGTCCATCAAGATCTCACCAATTTTTCTAATAACGAGATATCTCGTCATCAAGATATTGCCATTTTTTATGATGACAAGATCAAGATCTGGTCAGATTTTTGTAATGACGAGGTATCGATATCTCGTTCATAAAGATCTAATCAGTTTTGCTGATGACGAGATATCTCGTCTATAGAACTAAAAAGGAGGATAAAAAGTCAATTTTTATTTTCATTGACATGGAAGAGAGAGAATGTCTTGTACAATAATTTAGTTAAATAGAGTTCTACACCGTGCTCTTATAGAAGCACTATGTCCGTTAACAGTTCATGTTATATATCATTAGTGACACAGTGGGAGTATCATGGAGATGGATAGGTGTTGTGAGGGGTAAAATGTGAATTAATGAGAAATTTAAGAGAATAGTATCCACAGGTGTTTGGACTCTGGTATTTGGACACTGGGGTATCGTTGATTCAGGTCATGATTATCTTACGATGATTCTACGGGCTCGGGAGATATTGTTTAAACTGGGTTAATCATTACCAGCATTCAGAAAGTATCTCAGCTCCCTCGAGAAATTACAAATCTCTCCCATTGCCGGATCCACGCCCAATAAAACCTCAGCTTCAAAATAGATGTTCTGACCAATGCCAGCAAGTCCATTCATCCTATATTCAATCACTCCGGCTTCTCGACCTTTCCCAATTCCTTATGGTCACAGTGACAGTCTTCATAACACTAATCTGCATTCCAGATCCCAAAAATATAACAGTTAACGAAACAGAAGACGAACTAGCGAAAGCAGTAATCACAGTAACATCAAATTAGGATGGACTTGATCCAATCCAATAAATAGCAAAATTAGCAAAATCTAATCCAATAAATAAAAAAAATATGTACTTGGTCAAAAAATAGAAAATATATTATATTCTCCTAACAAGATACAGAACTAAAATGCTAACCAACCCAGCCTTTCTTCACCGAAGCAACCCCGAAGATTCATCAAAATGCAAAACACGACAAGACTCACTTGACTATACTTTATTTCATTGTGAAAAATTTCGCAAATAACATCATAGCCTCTTTCAAAATCTGAAAATAACTGATCTCGGACATCAAATTCAGTGAATTAATGAATCAGGTTTTTAAGAATAGATAAAAAAAGAAAATTCACCCGATTTCATCCGATAAAAAAAGGAAAATTCACCCGATTTCATCCGATAAAAAAATGAAAATTCACCCGATTTCCAAATACAACCGATGAACTCTGAAGCAACTCAGCTGCACTAAAATCACAAACTTGTACAGAACAAAAGAGATAAAGGTCGACAACTATATCGGAACTATAAGCCTTAAAACACACAACAATCTTAATAATCTTAACAGTTACGTAAGTCCTTGTGTTTGGTATTGGTTCACTTGGCCATCATGACGTACCCTTCTGTTTTCTATTCCTCACACCATAGTGACAAAAAGTACTCCAAGTTTTATTTATTCGAGTCGTCGGTTGATATATGTTGCATATCAAATAGGGTAAGTAATATATACAACAACGCTCACGTAATATGACGCATCACAATATATCGACAGAAAATTATCAATATCTAATGTAATTAGCACGAACTACTTTTATGTAGGTACGAGAAACTAACGTTTTCTGTTTTGAACGTCCGATAATCCGCTTTTAAACAGGAGCATTTTTGTATTTCGAGGTGCTGAAAATATTTTAGACGTTCATTAACCCTCCAAGTGGTTTCGTCGACATATCTCGTCCAGCAAAATCTGACTAATTTTGCTAATGGCGAGATATCTCGTCATCAAGATATTGTTGATTTTTTTATGATGACGAGATCAAAATTCGATTAGCTTACTTCTAATGATGGGATATCTCGTCCATCAAAATTTGGTCACTTCTCTTTTCATACCTCGTCAAGATAACCACAGGAAGGGTTAAAAGATGAATTATTTCAGAAAGAATAAGTTTAAAAATAATTTTATCACGTTATTTATTATAAAATATATTTGTGAATGTTCAACCACAAGTTTTCTGTTACAATTATTTTTTCTTAAAGCAAGCTTAACTTTTATATCGAAGCACATGTGGTACATAAAATTGAACATCTCGTTACTGTGAAGAATTACGCATTGAAATATTCATAACCTTTTCCAGCGTGTAAAATAAACTTGATGTAATTAAAAAACGATGCAAAAACCAAAAGGAGTATTATTTTTTATACTTAAGATATACTAGATACCATTTTTTCAAATCGACATTGATTGTGATTTGGTGTTTTATTCATTCATAAAACAATTTCCCTACTTTTAATAATGTTTTAAAAATCAGGAATTTCATATTGCGCCTTCCTTTACCCTATACAATACGTAAGGACACTAGACAACATCATTCACAAACGATGATCACTCCACAAACTTAATTGAGATAGCTCTGTTTCCTAACTTTATAAAGGCGAGAACTCTTAACCTGCTAACAGCTGTTAATCCTGAAAACAACATCACTTGTCAGTGTCTCCAATATGGAGGACTGATGTCAAACTGACCCATCATCGCATTGGACACACACGATTCACCCATCATCGCATTGGACACACACGATTCACCCATCATCATCTTTTGCTAGGTGAGAGCGTCCCAAATTGCAACTCATGCTCTACTCCTTTTTCTGTTTATCATATTTTAATTGGTTGCCTTATTTTTAATCATAAACGTCTTAAAATTTTTAAAAGTACAATTCTGAATCTGCAAGATTTGGTTTGGGAAAATCCCCATACAAGCCTTTTCGCATTTTTACACTCAATTGGTTTTTTAAATATCATCTAATTTTTTAAAATCCAAAATGACCCATGAATGTAATTTTTCAAATTCTTTTTAATACAATGCTTCAAATTTTGCCTTCAAAATTTTATGCATGTGTAAATTAAATTCCTATACTTCTATCACAACTTTTGATTTATCCTTTTTAGTATTTAGCATAACGCTGCTATTTGTTATTTAATTTTATAATCTTACGCCTGGCGCAGCTTGTCCTGCTTAGGACTTTGCGCCATGAAATTCCAAATCCAATCCTAAAAACAAATTTGGATACAGCTTTCTGAAGTAGTATATTGGTCCAACCCAAAGGATGTTAACGGTTTGCAGATGATATAAAAAACGTGAGGGAATAACAGGCATAATCTGATGGAGGTATTTGCACATAGTTCTCAAATTTCAACATATTCCCAAGCATACTTTAAAATTATTTGTTTTAAAAAGCTGATGATTTTTCATTTTACAGGTAAGGAAAAGCAGCTCTTAAATTTGATTTGAATTTAAGTCCACATGATTGACATATTTTTGAGTAACCAATTTTATGGCATTATCTTTTAAGTAAATACATTATGTTCTTATAACGACATTACAAGAACCGTATTAAATACAATTGTGTCGCATTTGTGTAATTAAATTTTTTTCTATTTTTCTAAAAATCATACTACTTTGATTTACGAAAATTAAATAAGCAATCTTAGTCTGTGGAAATGACTTAAAAAAGACAAAATGATGGGTTCTGAATTCAGAAACCGATAGTTATTTGTATTTTGAAGATTAAGAACGGATTTTTATTGCATTAATTATGAACTAATCAATGTAACTTAATGAGTACTTAAAAATAAATTAAAAGCTTTAAAAATAGTTTATTTTTATATTTACGCAAGTTGGGTGAAAATAAAGTCTGAAAAGTTATCTATTATGATCTATTATTCTGTGAAACTAAATCATTCTGTACCTCAAACTGTAAATTTAGAAATGTTTAAACTTTAAAACCACAGTTAGTTCAATAGAGGAAGTAACATCAAGGTAGTGAAATAGCAGATATAGTTTGTCATGAATACATCGGATTGTATAAAAAAATCTCCGAAAAGAAATTATAAAAATAAATTAGTTCAAACAAAGATTTAAGCAGTAGTTTGTTTTAGTTATTCATACGTAGTTATATATAACTATGGAATCAATATTTCTTTTCAGTACAAAAATCAAGCGATAAGAAAGTAAACCAGCTAAAATATTTGCTTTGGTATCTTTCGAACGCTCATCCGCTAAACATAAAGGATGAGTGCTCCTAAATTCTTCGAAAGGATTCCATTAATAATTATGTCACGAACTAAATATATTTTTTTACATTGTTGAATAATTAAGGATCCGAAAGATATCTTAAGCAATAATTTTCTTCCTTCGTCAAATATGAGTAAGAAACTTAAATAAAATGGTTAGTAACGGAATAAAATGAGCACATTCTGTTTTTTATCAACTTACGGGAAGCTTTTTCAATCTGAGTAAGTGCTGGTGTTTTTGATAGACGTTTAATTAATTTATGCTCGTGTGTGACCCATAATGTTTCATGTTATTTTTAATGGTTCAATACATACGTTATTTTAATCCTCTGTGTCATGCGATTTCAGAGGAATACGCTATTGCTTTTACTCAACAATACACACTTTATGACTAAACATCTTTATTTATTGATTTAAATAATCTCATGAAAGATTCTACTGGTCAATAAGTCTAGGGCAGCTTAGAAGTCATGCAGGGAAAACAACAGGTTACTTGGTGGAATAATATGGATATGTTCAGAGGATTAGGATTTTGAATCTTCAAATTTCTCTCAACTGTATGTTTCTGAGAATTCTAGCCTGTAACAAATATGTCTAAAAATTCTGATAGGACACAATACATAGATTTTCATAAAAAGGTTTGTATGACTTTGATTTGAAATATTATGATATATGTTAATGATAAAAAAACGAGAAAACATTTTCTCCTAACTTTTTTGTACCGTTATAATTTTTTTAATCTGAATTTCGTATTTTTTTATGTAACATTTTAAAAAGATTTATACTCATCAAATTTTAATTCACTATCTTAAAAGTACGATCAATGAAAGAAATCAATATCAATTGAGGAAAACTCACAGTGCTGATAATATTTATTTTAAAGGGAAAATACATAATTTGGATTTCTGTATTCAACATCTTATATTTAATTACATTTATTAATTTATATTTACTCGATAAAATATTTCTAAACTTTTATGTATAGATGTAGTATTATAATGTTCCACCTAGGTGGTATAGTGTTTGTCTGCCTCCCAGTAGGTCCCTGGGTCTAATCCCAGTTTACTATCGCATGGATGCTTGTAATTGTCTCTATTAAGTGCAACGGCGGCTAACCTACTGGCTGATCCCTCAAAAATAGCCTCCGTTCAAACAAATCTGAATTCGGGCAAAAAACACTTAAAGATGTGTATAAACTTAATTATTTTAAGCTCATTTCTTCTATTTTTAGGACATTACATTCAACTCTATACTAGGGTAATTTCAACTCCAAGATAATTTTGATATTGTGGGGTCACCCTTTGTATTGCGTCGTCTACAATTCATAAATTTACTTAGCGTCGATTTGTTTCAACCACTAAGGAAGTAGTGTTTAGATCTTGTTCTCTCCATATTTTACTTAATACATTTGTTAAATATGAATACATAATTTATTTTGGGAGGGCTGTAATGCAGCGTAATTACCTGTGCATTATATATTAATTATTAAAATATTAAAATATAAACGTGATCGTACTCATTCTTATACTTGATAATCATATTCATATGAATATCTATATCCTCTTTGCTGTGAATAATTAGTAATTTACTGAGAAAGCATGTACCATTCCAACTTAAATCATGGACATTCATTGTTATGGAATATTAATTTGCATTGTACCCAATATAAAAATACACAAATCTTCGGGGTGTGTAATGACTTAATCTCACGAAGTCATTTATGAAAAAGCTTGACTACACAGCATGACTCAGAATGTAGGTTTTCATGATTTATCTTTTAGTATTTTAGCTTAGGGAATATATATTTAATTAGGAATTTTTTAAGCTGTTTGTATTTGTATATATATATTGTATGTATAATTTATTTTACGAGTCCTTTGTGTATAAAAATACAAAATTTATAATCTTATGTAAGCACTCTATCAAGTATAAAACTCTAAGAATGCTTTCCTACAGTTTTATACTCCAAATTAGTCAACTGTAAAATAAGTGTTTTGAGTAGAATATTAATTTAAATATCTAGATTTTAAAATGTCATCATTTATCAATAATATTTAGGGAATATTACCGTGTGGGGGCAACGCTTGAAAGACAATGCAACGTTAGTCAACGAAATTTTTTTAATATTGAGCACTGTAATACAGGGTTATTCAAAATGAATCACCCGATTTCAAAATGCTATATTTTCATAAATAAACGAACACAGAATGATAAGTAATACATGAATACAAAGGAAAAAATATGGAAGGTTTTTTTTACAAGTGTTCGATATAACTTCCTTTAGTTACACGTATAATGTAAAGACGGTATGTAAATTCCTACCAAACACGTTGCTAACACTCGCCAAACAGTAGGCTGAGGAGTGCCCAGTTCTCGACTGGCGCAAACAGTCGATTTCGTTGGGCTTCGTAGAAAAGTGTCTCTCACTCTTTCAACACTTTCCGCAGATATGCCTGCAATCCACTTTTCCCTTTACAATCCACTTTTCCCTTTACAAAGACATCCACTGCTCTCAAACAGATGATACCACCTTCGAATACTTTGAGCCGTTGGTGGATTAATTCGGTACTTTTTACGAAATTCACACTGAACGGTGATTACAGATCCACATCGCGCAAACGACAGCACAGATAAGCTTTCTGCTCCGCGGACGTCATTATCACTTCTGCCGCTGAAAAGCTTCTAAAACAGCTTTCGTGAAATAGCTTCACGTAGAACACACTAGCGCCATCTATATAAAACTTCCATATTTTCCTTTGTATTCATGTATTACTTATCATTCTGTGTCGTTTATTTTTGAAAATATGCAATTTTGAAAATCGGATGATTCATTTTGAATAACCCTGTATATACTACAGTATTGTAAGTTAATTTTGATAGAGTGCTGGTTAAGTTTTCTACAGTAATCCCAACTAGAGTTGAGAAGTGACTGAATTCGTTAAAAGCTATCACTAGCTGAAATACTGCCAGTTATGTGAAACCGTAATTGCTGCAATAAGATTACGGACGTACTTTCGTACGTGGTCATGTAAGGGATGATTGCAACGGCCCGTGTTAAATAGGTGTGACCTGGATTATATATCCTTCCTTTATATATCCTTATTATTATATATCCTTTCTATAATCTGATCATTGAATTGTGAGACAAGCTTGGAAAACTACGAGTACTTGGAAAACTACTTGGCCATGCAAACATGCATATCACCATGATAGCACCCACATTTTTCATTCCATCACTATTTTTTCGGACTCCAGAAAGATTTCATCTCGAGTCCCCAACCAATTTCTCATTGACACCGCAGTCATGTCACAGCACTGTTCTTAAATGCACCTTCAACCTCCACGTCCATGTCGGGGATCGATCCTGCTACAATCCCTCCCTTTCTTTCATAGGTTTGATAGATAGTTTCTGGAGCAAATCCCTCTCCCCATTGACTGTCAAAAGGGATTTATCAGTCCGTGGAATCCCCTCCAGTTTAACGTCTTCCAGCGTGGACCGGTTCTGTAGAGATAGAGAAGTTATACGCCCCTCTGCTTTCCCCAGAGCCAGGGGAATTTCGTGACTGGTACGTATAACATGGAGATTTTAATGCGGCATGCATTGTTAGAGCTGTCAACATCGCGCGATACGTGCTTCTTCAATTCTAATGTAGAAATGAAGTGGCACGTATACGCACGGGAGCTTGAACTAAGGGAGCGTTTTGTTTCCAGTTTGAGTTTGAAGTGTCTTTGTGTTTGGCTTGGTTTCATAAGAAATTTAATTTACTGAAGGGAGTGACTTCTTTGGAGTTTAGAATTTGATTAATAGTGCAAGTCGACAAACTGAGTTGACTAACTCCAAATGGAGACTTGGCGACCGGTAAAATATTACGTTGCATGTTTTTCATTCTTCTCATGGGACATACTGCTTATGGAATATATTTAGCTACTCAAATTGTCAAGAATAGGAAATATAGTCTGAACCCTTAAGGGAGACTCCCGATCTCATAAAATAGCCACCAATGTCATTTTTTGACGTCAGTAAATTATTTGAAATAATAATTTCTGCATGGAATCATTCTTTTTCATTACAAGCAACTTTAAATTTGTTTTATAATATTTACAATAGAATGTGATTACAATAGAATTGTGTCGCAATCAAATATAGAAAATAGAATAATTCACATTTTTAGGACAGAAATATAACACATGAATGTACTTTCACAACACAAATAAAAGTTCCATATTTCTTTTTTAATACGATATTTAAACAGAGCTTAATCGAATTTTATTTTTGATTCATACTGTAATAGAAGAGTGCAGGAATGACATGGAGGGTGGATATGTACCATGAGGGGGGTTAAAGATGAGTTGATGGGAAGTTTTAGGAGAATGGCATCGACTTTTGGTCTCTGGCGTGTAGTTGATTCCGATTGCTTAGTTCCAGGGATAATGGTACTGGTCTCGGGAGGTGTTGCTTGTACTTTTCGATTCAACTATGAGCAAGTGCATCATAGGTCATGCGCTCTAATCAACGCTCTACCCAATGGCAGCAAATTCACATATGACCTAGTCAATTATTGTGGTTGTTTGACCCCTCCCAATTTCTTTTAAGTACTATTACGTAATTCATTATTATTATTTTATAGTGGATATTTTAGCGTTATGACGTAAGTTTTTCTATAATCTATTAGATCCTGTGATGTAATGTAGCCAAAAACCTTATTTGTAATTAATAAAACATTGAATTTTTCGGTTTATTTTCCGCTCACCATTTTTGTGCGCATACATCTTTTTATGTACTCAGCATTTCCATTGCATCTTTTAATTTCACAATTAACGTGTTTAAGAAAATTTTCTGGAAATGATTTTACTGTAAATTTTCGTGCTACTTTCATTATTTATCATTTACAAAAGTTTGAACCCAGTTCATATGCTCAGCGTTGTACAATGTTTCTTAAAACTATGCTGTCCTAATACAAATTTCTGTAGTATCTAAGGTATTATAAAAGGTATGGACCGATCATCCTCTAGACCTAGATTTCGCAGGACATGTCTTGTCATTTGATCTAAGTAACTGTTTCGTTACCTTCTTTTTTGTAATGAATATTTCGAAATACTTTTCTATTATTAATATGCCTGTGGTGGCATCGATTTTCGTATGCAGATATCTGACTTGATTATGGTTATAGATCAACGCCCGTTGGTATTTTCATTCGGTCGTTCTGCTTAAGTTGGCTGCATTACTCGTGCGTGGTGATTAGAGTTGATAGGGGCACTTTGTCCTGTATGTTACGATGCTTATTTGAAGTAAGACGGTGGTAGACTAACCAACCTAGTATATTTATGAATTGTTATTTTTAAACAAAAGCCATGTTGTTAAATTTTGATTAAAGTTACTTTATATTTTATGTGCTTATACACTACCTGACATTGAAAATGCAACACCCAGAAGGAGTGCGCAGAACTGGATGAAATTTACAAGGTAGACGCAGCTCACCGAGATATGTAAATGATGCAAACTGCGCAGCTGTCCCGCGCACGGCGAGTGATAAACCAGGGAAGGAACCTGCAAAAGTGGTCAGTTTCGTGCCGATCTGTTTGCCAGGTAAATCAAGTTGCAATTTGTTTTTGTGTCTCAGAGGAAACGTATAGTAGCGGAGAATGCCAGGACGCCGCCAATCAAGACAGTTCCAAAAAACAGACGACTTCACGAGGGGTATGGTGATTGGCCTCAGAAGGGCAGGTTGGTCCATACGTCAAATCTCAGCAGATACCCACGTACACGCGTCCATGGTGCACCGGTTGTGGCACAGATGGTTGGACCAAGGGAATGTGGCACGTTTGAGGGGTTCCCGTGCAGCCAGAGTGACGTCAGCACGCGTAGACCGACGCATCTGCCGGCAAGCATCGGCGGCCCCGCAAGCCACGTCTGTCGCCCTTTTGCAGCATGTGCAGGACACCCTTGATGCTCCCATATCGTCCAGGACCATTATCCGCCGATTGATCGCTGGCGGCCTGCACTCATGGCGCCCGTTGAGACGACTACCATTGACCCAACAGCACAGACGTCTCCGTTTGTAATGGTGTCGGGATAGAGCCACGTGGACGACGGAATGGCACAGACGGGTGGTGTTCTCAGACGAGTCACGCTTCTGTTTTAGCAATGACAGTCGCCGTGTACGAGTCTGACGCCGACGTGGTGACAGGGCCAATCCGGCCGCATCTGTGGAATGCCATACCGCGAGACAACGCGGTATAATGGTTTGGGGCGCCATCGCCTACGATAGCGGGTCACCTCTGGTCCGTATTCAGGGTACAATGACGGCCCAACGATACGTGGATGACGTGCTGCAGCCGGTGACACTACCTTTCCTTCAGGGGGTGACCAATGCCCTTTTCCAGCAGGATAACGCCCGGCCGCACACGGCATGCATCAGCCAACATGCCCTGCAAGGTACCCAGGTGCTTCCCTGGCCAGCTGTCCCCCCCTGATCTCTCACCTATCGAACATTTATTGGACGTCATTGGACGTCGCTTGCATGCGTTGCCACCGGCACGTTCAGAAGACGAACTCTGGCAAATGGTTGACAGGGAATAGGCAGCCATCCCTCAGGACACCATCCGCACGCTCATTGCGTCTGTACCTAGACGTGTTGCTGCCTGTATCGCCGCTCGCGGTGGTCCTACAACCTACTGATCAGACGTTCTTGCTGCTCAGTGGCAAGGTCTATAATGTTGTGCAATAAAGATCACTTATTGCTCTTTGCTGTCTTTCTGTTTGCCAAATTTCATCACTTTCTGCCAACTCCTTCTTGGTGTTGCATTTTCAATGTCAGGTAGTGTATATTCATTGAACCACACTAAATTTATATGACTACGATCCATATGCTTAACACTAATGTAATTAGTAATAAGTTGTATCTGTCATAGCGAGACCTAAATGTTGCTTTGTGTGGCTTATTTTCTTAATTTAATGGATGCATTTTAGAGGTTAGCAGGTAATTGAATTAACGTCGCATTGGAGCAACACAACGGGCGAAGGTGCGGAATCAATTCCGAAGGGAAGATTGAGGGTCACATCGCAATTTTGAACCACGGATGCATTTTGGAAAAAGAAGTCAAAGAAAGAAACGTAATCTCCGAACATGTGAAAATTTCACTAGAATATTTTACAGTAATTAATAATTTATGAACAAAAATATTTGGGGAATTTTTAGTTCTAGTCTTCTTAACAACTTTAAACATAACATTAGAGATATTGGAAAACCAGAAAGTTTATGCCATGTGCTTCTTGGTACTTAAAATAACCATCAATTCACGCAAGTTATAGTAACAAATAACTGTATAAAAAGGATACAGCAATGCATTAAGCTATTGTACGTATTAGACATTAATGTTTAATTAACTATTATTCTATATGCTGGACTAAATTGGATGTTTTCTAATTAAATGAATGGAGCTCCCACATACGGTTTCCAGCCATATCACAGAAGGCAGTGGTTGCAGAGCATTCTAATTAACTTCATTCATTGTATGCAAATTGCTGGCCCGGACAAGCTTATCGAGTTTCAACGTGTCCCCTAAAAGGCGCCTATAGTTACTGGTTAGAGAATTACCTAAATTATATTTCTAAGCAGCTCCTCCCGATAATTGTTCAGCATAGTCGACGTAAATTCAGACTGCCAGACAGATTTGTTTGACTAATCTATCACTGCAAAACAGGCTGAGTCCCAGTGCCCTGAATTCAGTGCAGTGTGAGTCGTTACTTAATTTAAGTAAGGTCATGCATAGATGTAGAGTGAAATCATATTTCATTTTTCGAGGATTGCCACAAACGTGTGAGTGTAATCAAAATTTGATATCAATCATAGATATATTTAAACAGAATTAAGAGGGTTAAATGACTCGTAGTGGAGAGATTTTCAGTACAAAACAAATAAAACAAACCAGACGGATTGCCAAAATTTTACTTCTGCTACCTAAATGCTCTCGTATGATATATATTGGGGTAATTTTGAATGTTATTTTTTGCCTCCCTGGAAAAGGTTGGTAACTCAATTTTAGGCAACCTTGCCGAATTACATGCGGCTTCTTCAATTCGTGTTTGTTCCAGTTGAGTTTTAGGGTGCTTGGATCTTCGTAGATGAATTTCCAACAGATCCACTTTGTTTAGAGCTTCATAAAACTCCTCCTCAAATTCCACATACCTTTCGTTGTCTGCTTCGCTCAAGATATCACTAAACAGAGATTTGATATCTTTATTCAGGCAGTACTTTTCCAAAGTAGTCTTCTCGTTGTTCTGCAACATCTTCAAGGTAATGACTTCAATCAGCTTAGATTGACAAGTCATTTGGCCTTTAAATATCTCTAGAAATCAACACTTATTTAGAAAGCTTTCCATGTTCTTATCACTCAGGGGCACATCTTTAGGTGTGCACGGGCATCAAAACCCAGAGGTACCTGAGTGATCTGTAATCCCTTCTGTTTTACCACACCTACCCATCTGCTTTTTGCTTTTTCTCCTTCCTCGATGCTGTCTTATGTTTGGTGCAGCTTGGCCAAATGTGGCCCTTGCGCCATAAAACGTTGGGTGTGTGTGGAAGTCTGGAGAGTGGAGTGGCAGCTCTGGTATTGACCTTGTCATCTGATCGTGGTTCAAAATTATAAGGTGTTGTCCTCGGATATTTCCTTTCGGAATTGATCCCGGACCATCACAATAGATCCAGTGAGACGTAAATTCAACGACCTATTCAAAAATGGATTATTGTAGCCAGTGCCTTACTTACTCAACACATTCACATCTTCAAGCCCACTTTCTTCAAAATCCGACCAGACTCACTCATGAAGTTGTGCCCTCCTAATCATTCAAATAACAATTTTTGTATGTAAATACGTTTTGGAAATATTTTTTCTAGGAATTTTACAGCTTTCAAAACTGTTATAGTTGGTAGATTTATATCGTGCCCATGCATGTACCCGTAACACATTTTCTTTATCAGTCGCTGTGCAGTCTTAATACAACTTAAAAATCTGATATTTACTGCATATATTGCCTCACAGTAAGAGCAGTGTCACAAGGAGAGATTTCGCTCTTAAAGTACGTTGATTGCAGGTTCATATACGACTCTTTCTGACACAAACTTTATTTCGTGTCTTCTACAACAAACGTCTACTATCCGTGAGATTGAAACGGGATTGCACTTAATCTGTTACAAATCGGAGAATAAAACTGCAAATTACACAAAAACCTGTAACTTGTTGAAAGATATTTTTCTATTTGCAGATTTGTTCTATATAGTAATCTGCTGTCTTCCTTTGAACGAAAAAGATATTTGGATAATGTTCATGGCAACGCTATGGAAAAGGTTGGAAATTTTGACAGCCATTATATATGTATTAAATCATGCAGAATTGTTTTCATTACTTGTAATAATTTACGTGACGACAAAACTGTGAATACTAGAAACAATTAAAATTTTTGTCAATAAGTTTATATTTTGACATTCGAATTTTGTTAAAATTAACAGCCATTGCTAGCGGGTGGGTACAAAGTACACTTATGCAATAACAATAAAAATGAGTTAATTTACAAGAAATCATACAGGCGGAGTGCACGTTTACCAAACAGAAGTCTGTAAATCCATATCCAAGGCAAGCAAAGTGAGCATCATAGAAGTCGAGATCACATAAATTTATCACGGCGCAATCAATAGACATGAAATATAAGTATATTACGAATGGCTATTGAGAGGAGTTTAAAAAAACATGTTGCTAGTAGTCACGTGATTCCTCTATGAAAAATTGACTTGGTTGGCCTATTTAGCATTTTATCGTCTCGTTGATATAACATCGCATGACAGGGTAGACGTGTGAATATTTCTTGGGTTTATCCAAACACAATTGTGTTTAAATTATATATTATTTTAAACCATTAAGTCATCAGTAACTTGTTCCTGACTTTGAAAAAAAATTCTCCATTAATTTCTGGATGCATGATATTACTGTATGACCTTTTATTATCAAATTACTAATTGTCATAAAATTACAGTTTTAAACAAAAATTCAGGAAAAGTTAGGTGTCCCTATAATTTAACTTTTTTCTTTAGATTTATTACACTTGCTTTCCTTATATAAGGGTGAAAGGGTGAGGCAATAATATCAATCTCCTTTTATATAAAATAGCAAATATTCAGGTACTATATTTTAAACTTTTTTGGGTAAATATGGGTTAAAGTAAATTTTAAAAATGACATGCACGAATGACTGTTTAAATAAATATATTTTCGAATAATTCTGATGAATAAAGTTAAAAAAGTATTAAAAACATTTTTAAAAATCTTCAAAGGATAGCTATAGTTCTTCTAAATTAGAACATTCCGCATAATAAAAACCAATAATTGGTATTAAGAATATTTAACATACATATATAGCTTTTGGAAGCCTTACATACTTGAGACTGAGCGATTTCGGTTCAATTGTAAATTTCTTGTTTAAAAGTATGAAAATAAATTTAACGTGCGTATGTCAAATATGTTAAATACATTAAAGCAATCAATATGTTAATTACCCTTATAAATTATTATGACTAAGTCTTTATGAAAGATTTCTGTGCGGTCTTCTAATATTAAATTTGTATCCACTTGCAATCCAATACGTAATAAAGTTCTCGTAAACTTTATCTATTCATATTACTTTATACATTCTTACCTATCTCTATATAATAAACTTTGTCACTTATGTTTAATATGTATTAAGTACATTACATATAAAACATAAAAGAAGTGGTTCACTTAAAATGTTGAAGTAATTTGAACAAAACTGTTCTCTTTTGAGTTTTGTTTCAATTCTCCTTTGTTCTCAAAATGGTTCTCTTTGAGCTTTGCTTCTCAAACATTTCTCCTCTCTCTCTCTCTCTCTCTATATATATATATATATATATATATATATTCCTAAATAAAAGGATTTTCAACACTGACAAAATTCAATAAAACTATTTTTTAGATATCTTTAATATACTCTTATCGATAGACAAATATAAATTTTTATTAAATATTATTCATTTTATGAGCACAACATTATTTTGAGTAATCCGAGGGGCAATGCTTAAAGTGCTTTCTGTTTGGAGGTTACCACAAATTTAAAGCTTTAAAAACTAGGTTTTCTTAATGTTAGAAAATTGCATGAATGGTAAAGAAACTCGTTTAAGTTTAATAGAAGATCATTTTTCGTGTGTGTATAAAATTTTACTAAGTATTTTAATTTATACAATATTCTATACTAAGATGTAAGAATTAAAAAGTGATCCCTCTTGCCAGAAGGATTATTTGTTTAGGGATTTCATTTCGTTGTCGAATGCGCTTTTATCACTCTGCGCTTATTTCGCGAAATGCAAAAACCATATCAAAAACAGAAATGGTTTTAGAATTTGCTCGAAATTATCTAATCTTATACAATTTATTACAAAATTACAGAAATGCAAGGAAGGAAAACAAATTATTTGGAATTTGAAAAATATGAACTATCGTTTGTTTTATTTATACTATATGAGAAACAAAGTCAGGAGTGTCAAGGAGCTGTTTTCGAAATGGAGATTTTCAGCCGCGCCGATTATTTAGAATTAGGTCGAAAGAAGTTAAATTTTCGTTCTCTATTTTTTTTGCTGTTTCAATAAGTAACATTGCATTATTCTCTTTTTGTTGGACACTCGATAAATTTTATTAAAAAGAATAAATAACTCAAAATAGCCAGGTGTACTCAATTCAGCGTTTACCCACGCAACTGTTTCGATATTTCATTAGAAATATTAAAAATATTTTTTCATTAGAAAGTTATAAAAAGGGAAGAAGCCCTTTCAACAAACACAACAGTTCTGTATAATTAAAATAAAAGGTTTTACATATATTTTAGGTATAATTACAATAAATTCTAGATACATTTAGAATGAAATATATTACATTCATCACCAAAAAGCTACTTAAGGAGCAAATAAATATGTTTCGCATTCATATGAATATGGTCTGCGAGATATTTTAACTATTCAATGTTATGCATAGTACTTGAGTTTCAAACTTTATATTTTTTTTCATTTATTTGCAATTTTTATTCTTCTACATTCTACAGATGGGTTAATAGAAATATTTTTTTCAAAAGAAACAAAATTTTAAATACATATTTAAGTTTATATTATAATTTCATAATATTATTTATTTTTTTACGTTCTCGACAAAATAGTGATCCCAGTTGGTATAAAATTATCATCACCAAGATTGGAAACGATTCAACACAACTTTTTAAAGTTCGATTCTTCGTATTTATTATTTCAAGTCATTATCGTCGCACAGTTTGTAAAAGCAAGCACCACCAGAATAAATAACTTTATTTGAAACATTATTTCGGATATACATTGATTACAAAGGTAGGAAATGTATTATAAAACTGGAAACATTAGTTCTTAAGTCAGCAATTATTATACCAGGGAATATTAAGACAGTTTTTTGTACTTCAAAGAAAAACTTTTTAAATAAATATAAATCTTTCACCTGTGAAACGTAATATTTTCACTTTGTAAATTTGAAATTACATTCATATGTACAGCAGGATAGAATCATTTTCAGCTTTCACTTTCACTATATTTGCTATGGAAGAAGGGATGCGTAAACTGTGAGCGTAGAAGACATTCTAAGTAACGCTTTACTACTAATTTTTGTCACATGATCATGGGTACAAAAAAGGTTATCATAGATTACTCTATATCTCCTCTATAGGAGCAGGGAAAAAACAAACGACTATTTTCTTGAACTCCACTTAAAACCAATTTTATCGTTCTTCCAAAATCAGAATTCCATATTACGGTTAACGCGAAAATTAAAATTCCGTAAAAGACTCGGGAAAAGTTGCGCGTGTAATAAATATTAACGAAGAAAATTAAAATGAAACACTAATCGCGCGCTCGAACTCGCATGCACTAAGAGTCATATTTATTGAATTGAATCTAGACAAAAGGAAAAACAACGAAGAGCTCAAGCAAATAATAAAGGTCAAATGAGTATTTTGTATGCAGTTTTTATCAGGTAATAAAATTACATAATTGTTAGTCTGAATCATTAGCAGTATTAAAAATGTGTATTTGTGTGTGTTTAATTAGAGACATCTGCTTGACAGAGTTTGAAGTCTAATTTACGTAATTTGCATGTGTTACGATGTTTAATAAAGACGAGAAGCAAAACGTAGTGCTCTAATCTATTGATAAATTTATTATTAATTAAAAACAATGTGTGTGTTGTTTGCTGAGAGACAACGGAGAACAGCTGTTATAATTTTTCAAAAAGAAAGGGTTTACTTCCTCAATAATGTTAAAAGTATGTGAGTATTTTAAGGCTTGTTTATTAATTGAGGACAGTTTTCAGGTAATTTTAAAGTATGACCAAAATCAATACACGCAGGAATAAATTTGCTGCATATGTTTTTTACAGAGCGCCTCATAAATTTGGTAATGAACTATTTTATGAAATTTTGTTCAAGATCAAACATGAGTTAGTTAAGCGCTATCATGAATTAACACTTAAGGAATTTGTTATGCCATATTCAAGAGAAAGAAATTGAAATTAACTGATCCGTTGATTGCTGAATTTACGTCGCACTGGAGCAATACACCGGGATATTAGCGACGACCTCGTAATTTTGAACCGGTTGGATGACGAATTAACTTATCGGATTACATGTATTTTTTTGTTAATTTTAAATTATATTAAGTACACATAATATATACACATATAATGTAAATAAAACAAACGTTCGATTTATATTTAAAATGTTTTTGTTCTCAATACTACAAGGAAATTTACATTCAGTGAACAGAAAGAAATCATAAAGTTTTGCAAATTTGAAAGCTTGTTGGGTCTCCTTTGGAATGTATGTAACAAACACCATTTAACAGAAGCGAATAATGCAAAAGACTCAAATAGTGACTAATATAGTTATTAAAAACATATATAAAGCTTGTCTATGTGCCTATTCCATTGGAACAAACAAAATGTCATCAATATCAAAATGATCCCCCAAAACAACTGTAGACTTCTAAATAAATGGTTCAAGAAAAAATGGTTTTGTTACATCTAATTAATATTATTATGTGTCGAACAGTATTATTTTGCATTAATCATAGTTTATTATATTAATCATAGTTTGAAGCTTGTACGCTATTGACTTCTAAATTGGCTTAGAATGTTATCTTGCAATTTAGTTATTTAAGAATGCCCACTTAGAAACTTAATATCAGATCTTTAGTAATAAATTATTGAACCATTGCAAAGTCTACACGGATGGATAATGTATTGGGCCGTAAGCTGGTTCATGATGTAAGCTGATTCTTACATCTGAAGTGTAAGGTACAATTAAACATACATTCTCATGGGTACATGAATGAAACTAGCGTTTTATTCTAATTTTCCATAACCCTCGAGAGTCTTAAGATTTATGAGGTGTAGGGTTGCTTTTACCCCACAATACACACATGACTAAATAAGCACATCGATTGGTTGAAAGGATCCTAGGAAAGATTATATTGATCAAGAAGGTCAAAATTGCTTAGAAGTCATGCAAAAATGCTCGGAGGACTTATATACGAAGAACACAATGGGAAATTTATAAATTATTCAGGAACAAGCGGCTTCAATCCAGACGAAAATGTTTGCGACAGTTTGCTTCATAAAAGAATTTCTTTGCTATTGGTTCAGCGTCCTCTAAAGTATTCATAAGAAAATGAAGACGAATAAAAAATGTATACAGTGTGCATTTTATCAATGAGTATCAATGCGCATCCAGGGTGATTTGAAGTTCCCTGGACAAACTTTAAAGAGTGGTGCTCTAAGTGAAAATTTTTGTCAAAAAATGCATGTCCGCAACCGTTGAGTGTAAGTGCTGAAGAGCGCTGTTTTATACGCTTGAAAATCGTTCTTTATTTTAAACTACTTCATTGGTAATGCACATTTCGTGCGTTACGGAGCATTACACGATTTGTGAGATACACGAATTAGAAACATGCATCTAACGTACGAGGCTGCCAATGGAAATGGAAGAGGTCTCAAGGATTGTACGGTGAACGCTTCCCCAATAGGCAAATTTCTCTCAACCTCCAGTAGAATGGAGTTCTCGCACTTCTGAGTCAATATGCATTGCGTGTGTTGACATGAAATGCAACTATTTCGCACCAAGGGTCAATCGAACTCTCAAATGTTTGACGATTTCGCAATCGCTTAATGGTAAATCGTTCACAGTATAATCTTAGTACATCTCTTTTATTTCCATTGGTGGCTCCACAAGTTAGATGCATGTCAGCCACCTCGGAATGCGTGTAACGTTCCATCACGTGAAAATCCGCTATGCCAACGAAATTTTTTTTAAAAGAAAGAACGATTTACAAACGCTCCAAACAGAGCCTTCTAGTACTTAGTTGGTACAACAATTGGCGACATGTAAACATTGACAAAATATTATTATTTTGATACAGCCAACCACCTTTTTAAAGTTTATCCAGAGAATTTCGAGTCACCTTGTATATTACGCCATCCAGTATATAAATTTGCGCTGTCAGAAAATAAAATTCTTTAGAGGAATAGAAATAATATTTGTTGAGCCTTTCCGCATTTGGATTCAGTAGTGTTTATTTCTAATAAATTTTGATATTGAAGTTCAATGCAAGTCAATTAAGTTTGATGTTATAGCTCAATATATGATACGAGATGCAGTCTAATGAAATTCATTTTATACACTGGAGATGCAAAGGAAGATTCTGGAAGGATGTATTTTGTATTGAGAGTTTACTTAACATGTTTATTTATTTGGCTATAACATAATACATAAGAAACATGGCTATAGCATATAGATAAGGAACATAAGAATACGGAATACCGATGAAAGAAACGAAGAGATATTAATTATTCTTAGTGAAACTGTACTTCGGGTTTTTCGAGGCTAAATAAACTTTTGTAGGGCATATATGATAAACCATTGTCAACATATATAAAATCTATCTCAGTGAAGTGAACAAAAATCGATATTATTTAAATGTTGTAGTATATAAAATAAAGATTTCTTGAAAGGTAGGTAGGTAGCTAATTAACGTCGCACTGAAGCAACACAGCGGGCTATTGTCAACTGTTCGGGATCAATTCCTAAGGGAAAGATTCGAGGACACTACCACGAAATTCCTACTTGGGTATTTTTCTCACTTCTGTGTTGGTAAAACTCTCCTTGTGTGTGTACGTCCATTACTTGAAGTTGTCTGTCTTGGGTTCGTCGCAAAATGGCCATATCCAAACAACATACCAATCCAACCAGCATACGGTGAAAATAAAAGGACAATGGTAAGTAAATAGTGCTAATAATAGGCGACATAGTAAACTGTGCAACATTTGTATGTGGTACGCAAAAACTAATCACTTTTCAAAACAGAAGATTTGATTTGACTGAGATGGTACAGAAAATTTCGTACCGCAGTAGGATTCCTAAGCCGATTCTACGTTTACTGTAAAAAGTAGAATCCCTAAACTTCAAATATTTGACAAGTATAACTCTATGATCTCTCTCTATCTCATAATACCTAAAAACAAAAGCATCTATGAGTGGGACTTCCAGTGAAAAAAAGCCAGACTGTTGAAGAAGATTTTACTTCCTCTACCCAAATGCTTTCGCATGATACATATCGACATTACCTTAAAATTTAGCTAATAGATGTTAAAACAACTTTTGATGTTTAACCTAATTAGTTTAATAGTTATCCAAATCAACTATTATATACCAATTTGGAATTTATTCGAAATTTTTATTAGCGAATCACTGAAATGATATTTGAAAAATAAGCCAATTAACGTCACGTTGAGAATACGCACACAAAACACGTATCGCCGCAGAAATGCTACCACCACCTATATTTAGCTTGATAGTTGGTTGGATTGAGTTTTATGATGCAGGGGCCATATTTGGCCACAGCGATAAAAATGTCCCAGAAATTAAATACTTCCCTAGGTCTGGCCGGTGACTGTTAGGCAGGGATGCAGAGAGCGGCCTCCTTTGATTTGCAGGCGGCCTGCTTCACCATGTGTTATTTTAACTTTAACAAGTAACACAATAGGTAATTTTCAAAAAATTGCACATTACTGCTATGTCAACAAATATAAAGGACCAATTAACGACTTATTCAAAGAAATTTGCCTACTTTTCATTGGTTATTGATAAATCAACTGACATCACTTCTACAGCCCAGTTGTGAATATTTGCACGTGGAACAACGCACGAGTTTGAAGTGAGTGAGAAGCTGATTGGAATGAGTTCATCGTCAGATCGAAGGAAGGATAGTGACATGTTCATTCGGCTTTTGGAAGTGTTCCAAAAGTGATTTATATCTAACAAAAATAACAGATATTACGACTGACGGAACTCCTTCCATGATAGGAACTAATTCTGGATTGATAATATTGAGTCAGCATTTGAGAAGGCACGGCTATGCGTTGATACAGTTCCACGTATAATCCACCAAGAGAGCTCATGCCCTAAGAAACTAGGGTTTGACCGTGTTATGAAAGTTTTGGTTTCAACAATCAAGTTTATAAAATCCCGTGAACTTAATCATCTACAGTTCAAAAAGTTTCTTGAATACACTGAAAGCGAATATGGTTACTTAATTTTTTTTACACAGAAGTGAGGTGGCTAAGTCGCTGTTTCTAAATTTAATTGATGAAATTGATATTTTCCCATGACTGAAAAAAAACGTCCCTGATATAAAAATTCCAGATTTGTTAGGTGAGTTAGTTTTTCTGGTTGATATTACTAATAAGTTAAATACTCGACTTCAGGTCAAATATCAATTGATTACTCAACTTTATACTCCCACGTTTTGTCTTTTCAATGCAAGTTAAATCTGTTTCAAACCCAATTAAAGTCAAGAAATTATGTAAATTTTCGTAATTACAAGAAGGTTTCTGAATAGTTCGATGCCAACTTTAAGACTATATGTTGAGATTGATAATTTGATATTAGCCTTCAAGGATCGTTTTTCTAATTTCCAAAAAGTAAAACCGTTGATAGATTTATTTAGCAACCCTTTTGCCGTTTTGCTTGAAAATTAAACCGAATTAGTGCAGCTTGAACTCATCGCTATGCAAAAAGATGAGAGCCTCCGAAAAAAAATTAATGAAGATAATTTATTAACTTCTATCGTTGTGTCGATAAAAACAATTGTAAATCGTTTCCAGATAATGCATTAAAATGCGAAAGGTCTTTAGGTCAACATATATATGTGAACAAGCTTTTCTAGTCATGAATATTAAGAAATCGAAAAATAGGAACCTTTTAATAATGAAAATTTGGTATCAATTTTACGCTTGGCTACTACAAAAATCGAACCAAATACTAACACAGTTGTTAAACCCATGCAATGTCGCACATCAAATTAAATTCTTTATTATCTTTATTTGTAACAATATAATATGAATTAAAGAAATAACATATGATGTATAACTTTCATGTTTTTTTGGTGGCCCTTCCGGAAGTCACTGTGAATCTATGTTGTCCTTGGTCTTAACAAGTTTCTGCATCCCTGATGTAAAGGTTCACTATTTGCTAAGTCTCCCTTTTAGACACTAAGTTTTAAGTTTCGCATTCACGACATGACACATAAAATATAGCATTAAAGATGCCTCTTAAAATTATAGGTTGTAAATAGTATTAACGCTACGCTAGCGCTAGCCAGCATAGAAAATTGTGCAAATTTGCACGTGCTATGTTGAAAACTAACCAAATTTTTAATCAGGAGCATTTTATTTTATATGAATCGAATAGAATACTTCGTGGAACATAAACTTCTCAGTAGATTCCATAAAACTTCAATTATTTGTTTATGAATAAATCTGCTCTCATAAAATTCCAGAAAACAGAAACATCTATGTCAGAAGCTATTGCTGGGACTGCAAAAAAGCCTTATTTTACTACAAACCGAGTATTAGCGCCACCAATCCCTCGGGATTAGAAGCAACACAGTGTTACACTCGGCGTGGACGGAATCGGAACCACAATTGTTCCTGGATTTCGGCGGCCATGATAAGACGTATATCCAAAAGTCAATAGAAGTCTAATGTATGCACACTAATATTCGAGCTTAAAACGGATCTTGTATATTTACGAAGTATCCCATTTCAACGTTAAGATTTTAGAAGTTCCGCATCAAAGACATCACATATCATAAGATATTGCATAAGAAATACCTTTTACAGCTTGTAAAACGTATTAACTTTGCGCTAACGCTGGGCAATATTGAGCAAATTTGAACGTGATACGCAAAAACTAATTCCATTTTTGAATCATAGCATTTTATTTGATTTGGATTGCATAAAATATTTCGTGCAGCATAATCTTCGCAGGTATTTAAAAGTAGGTTTCATAAAGCTTCAATTATTTGTTTATGAATATATCTGCTCTGCCTCACAAACTTCCTGGAAACAGAAACATCTTTGTCAGGAAGTATTTCCGTGAGACCCTGCAAAGCCCATCATGGTTCACCTCCTAAGCCTTATTTTACTGAAAACCGAGTACAAGCGCCACCAATCCCACGGGATTAGAGACAACACAGTGTTACACTCTGCGAGGACCGAATCGGAACAAACAGCACTTGTTCTCGGATTTCGGCCGCCGTGATAGGACGTAAATCCAAAGGTCAATAGAAGTCTAATGACTGCACATGCCCCCACATGACACGGAGATTAGTATAATCACTGGTATCCGAGCTTAAAGCGGCCGGGTTGAATAGATTGTGCCGATCATTTGCGCCACTCGCTTCAATACTCGCCCCGTCTTCCAACGGCACCAAATCGTTGTTGCCTACACCGAAACCATTGGCTTTATCGAATATTTAAGCGCCACCCTCGATGGATGGGGTTGCATTTATGAGCTTTAAATATTTGATGACGCTGGAAATTACGCGTGACAGCTCTGGGCCGGAGAGATTTCTGCAGCTGGAATTAAACGTTAATAAATACTTTAGGGTCGTGGGTTTGGGTAGAGGAATTTCTCAGCGACGGCATTTTCGGAGCTCGAGGATTAATCAGATGGAGAGGGGTGCAGGTTAAGATGGTTGGGAAGATATCGCTGTGGATTGATTCCGGACTCGGGAGACTGGTCTGGTTTCAAGCGAGTGGCAGTTAAAAATGTTACCACATAAGTCATTGGTTTCGCTTCTACCTAAAAGGGTTAAAATATTAAGCCTTCAAAAACAGGGGAATCGGATGCAGTTTGTTAGCATAACTGTTGAATGAATTCTACCCTTGCGGTGCTAAATTTAACCCTCCTGATAGTCGTCTCGACGAGGTATCTCGCCATTGGCAAAACTGACCAGATCTTGGACGAGATACCTCGTCATTAGAAAAACTGACCAGATCTTGATCTCGTCATCATAAAATATTGGCAATATATTGATGACGATATATATCGTCATTAGCAAAATTTGTCAGATCTTGATTGACGAGATAACTCGTTGAACCCACTTGGAGGGTTAAATATCAGCATTGATAGTTGGACAATTCACTCGGTTTTGTAATGTCTAAAAGGTTCACGTGGAAACAATAAAAATCAGCATCTGGCTTCATCAGTTAGAATTACTTAGCTTTTTATGAACAAAATTTGTAAGTTTGTGAAAGTACAAGTGCCTTTTGGGACTTAAACATACCGAACATAGATTATTATGGACGGATGAAGTGGTCCATTCTCCATTGTATAATTGAGATGTGTCCAAATTTTATTATTCTTTTTACCCAAGAACTACAATAGAAAGGAAAAAGAAATCGCATAATATTGCACATGGATTTGCAGAATCAGAAGATGGAAATAATGCGTGACAACTCAAGGGAATTAAGCTGGAGTTAAACGTTAATTAATTCTTTAGAGTCACGGGTTTGGGAAGTGAAATTTCTCAATGATGGCATTTCGGAAGTCAAGAATTAATCAGTTGGATAGAGGTGCAGGTTAAGATGATTGGGAAGATATCCTGAGGATTGATTTCGGACTGGGGAGATTGGTCAGATTTCAAGCGAGTGTAGTCACACACAAAAATGTTTCCATATAAATCAGTGATCTCTCTTCTATCTAAAAGGTTAAAATGATTAAACTTTCAAACAGAGGGGAATCGGATGCAGATTGGTAGCATTTTGTCGAACGTAAATGAATAACTATAGAATGAATCGAATTGGTTATTATGCTGTTGGAGTATTCGATTTAAATATCATCAATAGTAGTTGGAAACTGTATTGATACTTTAATAACATTGGTTATAGAAGTGTAAGGGGGTAGATTTTAATTCTCAAACTGATTATCCATAGGTCGTTGAATGTTAGATTGTATTTTTCATTTGAAATATTTCATAGTGCTACACACAATAGATAACAACATTGAAATTTTTACGAAGTTGCGGGGAACAACTTCTTAAACACAACTAATCGCTTAGAACAGATGATTCTTAATTATAAAATGATTTTACCTCGTTGTGGGTGTTTTAAGAACAACCAAAGGGGAACGCGAATCATGATACCAAAATTATGAGGGCAGCACGAAAAGGGGGGAGATAAATTCCAATATTACTATGATTAGTTTCCAATCACAAGAAAGTTCACGTAACAAAATAGAAACCAAAATCTGGCTACATCAGTTACGCGTGACTTTCATATAAGCGAAATTCAGAAATTTATCAAAAGTTTTGTGGTTTGTTGTTACTAATTCACTTGGTCAAGGGGAAACTGATCAAGTCCAAAAGATCATGTTTTTCAAGTCGTACTACAACCAACTCCTGTTCATTCAAGAGATGTTCTACAGACACCGACACAATCCAAAATATAGGAAGGAGTTCCTGGGGTTGTGGAGCATGAACAATCTTGAAAGTTCTCAATTCCGGCAAATCTTTGCAATGGGTTCCTGAGCATTTCGAAGTGCATGGCTAATAAGTTTACGAAATTGTCAACTGTAATAGGCCGTTTGTTTGTCAGTAACTACCCTCAATAGGTGTCTGCTTAATGTCAGTAAAGATACTCGATCACTTTGGTGTACTGCATGGAGAAACACTGGAATGAATCGCCATCTCTTTTCAATTCCAGAGAGAGAGTGTGAGCCTGATGACCCCCATTATTTCAAATGAATCTCTAGAACTCTTGCCCACTTTTTTTACTGAAAGCGAAAATAGGCCACATTGTAACTCAGTCCTACTTGAATCATTTTTACCTGGCCGACTTCAACAAGTGCTTTATTTGCCTTAGCTCTCTTGACTATATTTTTTGTAATGGTAGACAACCCATGATGGCTCAGCACTTAGACACGTGCACTGCACCTCAAAATTTTAGTAATAGAGTACAGAGGTACCGGCAAGCCAGATTGCGAATGACGTGAAGATATGTGCCTGGCAGTTGTTTCATTCATATTTGACTTGACGAAAGTAACAAAGGTTCGAGAAAGTTCCTGCAAGATAAAGTTAAAACCGCAACACATTCATCTTCATCTGATCCAATTATGTAGAAATACTTTAATTCATTTAAAGAAATTATAACAAGATTTAAAAAATACCATTTGCTTTAGAGAGTATATATATACCTCAACGTATTCATACTACTTACACATTAACAGCTAACCAGACTATTAAGGTCGAGATATTGCGAAAAGTATAAGAGTAATATAAAAAATATAGGATAATAATCTTCATCGAAATTCTTAGATTGGATTTCTTTCAACTCTTATTCCATTCTTGATATAAATATCTTCTGAAATATGACTTTGAGGTATTTTATAGCTTCGACAATTTAATTGTAATATCAGAATTCCTTAGCATAGCTTAGTGGTCACGGTAATCATCAAAAATTCTTTCAAATATGATTAAACTAGATTTAAATAAATATTTTGGACTAAATAAACTAGTAAATGGCTTAACTGTCTGAGCGTCACGAGATTTCAGAGTATAGTATTATTACTTTTACCCTACAATAAACATTATGACTGCATAACCACGTATATTGGTTAAAAGAAGATTCAGTTTGTCAGTAAGGTCAAATTTGGTTAGAAGTCATGCTTAGAAGATTACAGGTTGCAGATCGGATATATGCGTGGGAACACCTCAGGGGATTAAATATTTAAAGATTCATTACTATATATCCAAATATTCTAAATGATTCAAAATCTTTTTAGAAGAAAATATTTTCTGTTTTTGATCATATGTGGATCCTCGGGTTGTAAAAAGTTGAATATAATAAGTATTTTATCCGAAATAAATTAGGTTGAACATATTTAACGAAAAGGGATCAGAAGCCATCTATTTTGTACAAAATCTGCCCCCATTGGAATTTGAAAAATAAATCTCTCGTACTTATACATAATTCTAAAATTTCTTTGGAAGATTTCATCCACAAATATGCTCACATGGTCTATATTTAAAACAAATTCAGGATTCAATAATCTATTTAAAATGTGTTTTGAATCAAATGATGTTTCGTTCCAAAAATGCAAACATTATTACATTTTTTTTATATTTCCAATGGTGGGTTGAAAAACAGGCTGCCAAAATGCCAAAACACAAAAAGTAAAAACAAAGACTGAAAGAGCACGAAACATTAAATATAGCCATACAAAATGGAAAAATTCTATTCACCTATTTGATCTCTTGCTCCAACATAACATTATAAATATGCATTTTAAATGTCATTACATCATGATTAAAATAATCTCAAAACAATTACTCGTCTGTGATTTAAACGAGTTTCTAATGTTTTGGGAATTCACCAATAATCGCACTTTAAGAAAAGAAACATATCTTAAATCTCGAAGGATTAATTTACAGCCCGAATATACAACCTACGTTGTAGAAATTTTTCTTATTTATGAGCGATAATTACATTATATTCCTCTGGAACCTACATTTGAAGTTTTAAAAACTTTTCATAAGATACCGAGTAGATACATCTAAGAGGAATATATTTAATTTTCAGAACTTTAAGAAATATTTGTTTAATTCTTTTCAATTTACACATTGCTTTAAAACAAATAGATGAGTTAATATCTCAACAACCGTTTATTATTTTATTTAAATTAATAACTTTATATAACCAGATATTGCATATTCATTTAAAGATTGAGAACTCTTTTGGAAAGGCTGTTAAGTATTTCAAAAACTAGACTTCGATATAAGAGGATAGGTGATTCAAAAGTATTTTAAAATAAGTCTTATTTTTACGTTACTGTTAATGAATATTGCAAGAGTAGTGATATATCATTCTAGAATAAGAGAATATTTAATAAGCGTAGATACCAGTTTTGAAAATTGAATGAAATCTAATTTTGTATTCTAAGTACACACACGGTCAATAATTAAATTCGTCATTAAACAATTAACTATATTTTAAAGAAAAATTCCTTTTAGGTGTTTTAACCAATTTATCAAACACACTTGTTTGTTGCTAAATTTCTGATATGCCTTCTGGAACAAAATTGATTGAAAATGAAGTATTTGATTTACACTGTGGTGTGCTCTTCAGTAACTTTTGCTTCACATTGTGAATTTAAGATAATATTTAGTTTTAAGATAGGTAAGGGGGAAGGGCGTATAGAGAGGGGAAAGATTGCTAAATTAAACGATACAGAAAGGAATAGCGATATCACTTTTATCATAATAGTTTCATAACGTTCGAATTCATTCATTCATTATAACTGAAACCGTTCCCTAGAAGTTGCGATGTCAACTTTTGCTAACACTAAATCACTACCTCAAAATGAAATCGAAAAACGAAACGAAAGATGAATGACACAAAAAAGGAAGTGAATTAGGGCTATGGTACAACATATTTGATACTGATAGTATTATCAATTAAATGACACATGGAAACAAATATGCAATGATGTATGCGTACACATGTGAGAATATAAACTAACAAAAATGTAATTAAATTATTCTTTTACGCTGTTATTTAAACACTTGAAAATGAAAAGGCATGAAATGGAACCATTAGACTCTGCAAAGCGTCCTTCAAAGATCACAACATTCAGCAAGCATAAAAATAATGCGCAGTATAAAATCATTTGGTTTTGCAAATTACAAAATCGAGATTTTAGTCATTTCAGCATGATTGGTATCTTATCTTAACAATTCAAAAGTACTTATTGTACTTTGATATGCTTCATACTGTATTGGAAAAGTTACTATCACGCAGTGAAACAAATACAGAGCGTCCTAAAAGTTCCCGTACTGACGATTCGTGAATTTACTATACCAAAACAATAAACTTTGAAACAATAATTTTTATGCTAATGGTGAAAAGCACTTTTAACATAACGTAGGAAAAAAATTTCAACTCGCATTTATAATAAATGTTCAAAATGTCCGCCCCTTTCTTGGAGGCAAAGCTGAAGTCGTTTGCGCATATTTTTAGAAACGCGTTTCAAGATGCTGAGAGTGACTTCTTGTATCCTTTGAGTAATGGTAATTTTCAGATCATCTATTGTTTGGGGATTATCTTCATAAACTTTGTTCTTTAAATATCCCCACAGAAAAAAGTCTGGGATGTTCAGATCAGGAGAACGAGGTGGCCAAAGATTTCTTGAGATGAGTCGATCGACAAAAAAATCTTGAAGCAAGCCCATGGTTTCATAACTTGTATGGCAGGTTGCACCGTCTTGTTGGAACCATTAATCTCGTTCATTCACTCCTAGTAATGCAACAAATTGTTGTATAAGTTCTCTGTATACAGTGTCATCAACAGTTGACTCGAAAAACAGAGGCTCAACGATCCTTTTGCGTGATACGGCACACCAAACGCCAATTTTTTGAGAATGTGAAGGTTTTTGCATTAATGAAAGGGGATTTGTCGCCGCCCAAATGCGGGAGTTTTGCGCGTTCACATAACTGCTTAAATGAAACCATGCCTCATCGGAGAAAAATGTTTTGACTAAAATGTTGATGCTGTTGCGAATAAATCTCCGGAACCATCGGCAATAATAAAGCCGCTTCTCATTCTCCGGTGGCTTTAGCTCCTGTAACATTTTTACACGATAAGCACGAAAATGCAAAGCTCTTAAAGCCTTATGTGTCGATCCACGTGATGTGCCCATTTGTTGCGACATACGCCTCACGGATTGATGAGGAGATTGCAATATCCTTCGTTGAGTTTCTTGCACAAAGTCTGGTGTAACGACTTTCGTTCTTCACTCCTGTGTTTGTCTTCCACCGAACCTGTCTCAAGAAATCGCCGAACGAGTTGACATAGCGTATCTTTACTCGGTATTGCATCATCTGGATATTTAGGTCGCCAAAATTCTTTACATCTTTCATATGATTTACATTCAAAATAAGCCTCAAGCAGCGCAATTTTCTGAATACGTGATAAACTCATTTTGCAATAGAAAAAAATATGACATGGAACCTTATTATCGCACAACTTGAGCGAGAAGAAAACCAAACGATAAAAAAATAAAGAATCCATAAAATTATAAGCAGACGATAAAATTCAATAATTGAAAAAACACGGGTAAATGATTTTTTAAAGTTGGAGTACGGGAACTTTTAGGACACTAGATATTTTAAGAAACTAAAAGAATTCCCTACTCTCTTCCATTTAAGAGTTCTCCCATATTTCGAATTTACAGGGCGGCACCCTCGCCTCCAGGGGGCCGTCGTGGCTCTGTGGGTATGCCCACTGCGCTAGCAACTTTCGAGTTGTAGACGGCGCAGGTTCGATTCCTGTCTGGTCCATTCCTCCCTATATGCATTTCTCTCTTCTGTGTCAGTAAAGCTTTCACTGTGTATGTGCCAATTACTTGATATTGTATGTTTTGTGTCAATTACTTGATATTGTATGTCTTTTGTCAATTACTTGATATTGCATTGTGTCTGGCGTAGCATAGCCAAATATACATAAAACCCTAAAATCAACCAACCCTGGCCTCCTGGAAGATGAACGGAAATTTAAAATTTTAGCTGTCGTTTTCTCGAGAGTTTCTGTCATCTGACAGAGGTTCAAAATTACGAGGTTTCGTCCTCAGTTCTTTCCCTTCGGGATTATTCCCTGATAGTCGCCATTAGACTGTTGTGTTGCTCCAGTGCGACGTAAAATTCAACTACTACTTACCTCAAGAGTTATTCATATATAGAGAGCAATTAGCCAATCGGCAATTTTGACGGGACAAAAATGGTAATTTCTTATTGGTTAAGTGGCATTGAACCATATATTCAATTATATGTACAGAGGGAAGTAGTAAAGCACCTACCAGATGCACGTTTATAAGCATTTGCTATCAAAAGATTTTGGGATGAGTCATTTCATGTCATTGGTAAGAAGTTAAGGAATAGCAATTTCTAAAAGTAAAGTTTTTCTTTGTGTAAATAATAAATGTGGTGAGGAACTTTAACACAGAATCGTAACAAAATGAGGTTTGAATTACTAGATTATTTGAAACTTACTAAATTATTACAGAAAATTATTAGTTTTATAAACTAATGGTTTATTTTGTTCTTGAGGTTAGTAGGTAGGTAGTTAATTAAAATCGCACTGGCGCAACACAGTGTGCTATTGATGACTGTCCGGGATCAATCTTCTAAAGGAAAGATCCAAGGACAGCGCCTTGTAATTTTGAACCATGGTCAGATGGCGAGAACAACACTAGAGCTGGCACACCACTATCAAACTTCCCCACCAAGCTAATGTGAGGACATTTGAGGACACGGCATATTTAACGTGTACCAGCCCTCATATAAACGACGGTCTTTGGCTGGACGAAGTTTCGAACTCGAAACCCTCCGGTTGCTAATCAGTTGCTCTTCCAACTGGGCCACCACGGCCCTACTTTGTTCTGGCAATTGATAAATTGTAATTCTAAATGATAAAGTTATTATTGAATAATGGACTTGGAATAAAGGACATTCCTTTGTTACACATGGGGCACACACAATTTAGATAGTAAAAGCCCGTCTTATTATTCTTTATTAAACTGACTTTCTTTCAAGTAAGATTATCCCAATGTTTTAGATAAATGTTATTATCTTCATTTTTCTATACAAAACGAACTAATATCAAGCTGCTACGTGTGTATGGAAAACCTCAATGTGACCGTAAATGAGTCATACATAAAGGCTTGCCATCAGTTTTTTTACAGAAAAAATACAGGCTTGCCCAGAAATTTGGGACAAGCTTACTTGAAGGGAAAACAGCTATTCAAACTTTCTGTTCAAGTTCGAAACTTTATTTTAATTAATAAAATACACCCCCTTTAATGTCAAAATATGTTTGTGAGTGTCCGATATGTGACAGTAGAATGACTCATGTAAAAATGTAGTAAATTTGTTGGGTACTAGGATTGCTTAATATATGTCCATACGTTTTTCTAGGTTGACATTCCCATAACAGCACCAGATACAATTTTGACTTCTACCAATTAGTATTCCATAGGAGTCTTTGAACCCGCAGTCATTAATTTTGGTAATAGCGGGTCAACGGTAGCAAGTAAGTAGCAGTAGCGTTTTTGCGAGCATATATTTAAGGTAAAAATACTGCCAGGCATTGATAAATATTTTAAGAGTTTGAGTAACATGCACTGGGTTCTGTTACTGAGCATACTTACGCCCCTTATGGAAAACCATATTATGAGGCTCTGAATATACTGCCTGGCAGAATTATCCACTTCACGGAATTGATTTTGGACCTCTGTTTTTTCGCCGTAAAAAGCATTTTGTAACTTTATTGCCTATCCTATACCAGCTCACAAAGAGGAAAAATAATCTTTTGTTATCTTTGTTTGCTTACTCTTTTAAGGGAATAAGTGAATGTAATTTCGATGATTCATCACTACCAAGCATTTTTATAAGGCACAGTGGGGGCTATGGGGGCCCAAGACCTACTCTGGTATTGTTTTGTTTTGGTTATGTTGGAAAGTGTTTGTTTTCTATTTTGTACTATTTATTATCCTATATTATTCTCCATTTGTAAATTGACTTTTTCATGCATACATTATTTTTCATAAAATAGCAGTAAATTAATTAATATTATATATATATATATATATATATATATATATATATATATATATATATATATATATATATATATATATATATATATATATATATATACGTTCTGCAATCTGCAGTCTTCCCTACATCACTTCTAACCAGTTTTCCCTTTCTTGGCCAATATGATCTTACCTAGGATTATTTCAACCAATAGATGGGTTTATTTAAGCATTGTGAGTTGTGGAGTAAAAGTGACAACACACCACTTGTGTGTGAGAAAGTGAGAGCTTAACTACTTTACTAACCTAAATTGTAGTAATTTAAAGTAATTGGTATTTGGTATTTTCAATTAACGTCACACTGGAGCAACACAACGGGCTATTGGTGACGGTCCGGGATCAATCCCAGAGGGAAAGATCCGAGGACAACACCACGTAATTTTGAACCACGGTCAGATGACGAGGCAACACCTGAGCTGGCACCCCACTCTCCAAACTTCCACACCACGCCAACGTGAGGACGTTTGGGGCCACGACAGATTTAACGTGCACCAGCCCCCTTTGTACACGACGGTGTTTGGCTGGATTCGAACTCGCAACCCTTCGGTTGCTAGTCCGTTACTCTTCCAACCGGGCCACCGCGGCCCTTAATTAATTTAAAGTAAAGTAGTGTACCACTATTAACGAAAAAATTATAGTTTTAGGCGAAGATGTACATGCAAAGACACTTGTGCAAATGATATAAAATATTTTCAGAACAGTTAGAAATTTAAGCGAATAGTGTTTTAATTCGCGAAATTTATTTACTGGAGAACAAATAACTTACAAATTTATTTTTAAAAATTATGATAGATTGCTTTGTAATAATTACGGGCCCATTCATAATCCAGGAAAGTAATTAACCCTTCTGTTTTTACCCAAAACGTCACTTGCAGGTACAGCAACGTTAAGTCATTTCACAAAAGAGGGCAAAAATGAATCGAGCCGACAAGGGCCGGTTATTAATACGAAGAAGATTGCTTTTCGTAAAATAATTACATGGAATGACTCAACTTTGATGCTGGCGGAAGTTTTTGCATTAAATTTGTTGGCATGCTTTCTTTTTCGGAAAAGATTGCATCATTTTGTGTTTAATGCACTGAGATTCATTCATCTAAGTGTAGCTTTATTTCAGCCAATTTCATCATCGGAATTTCTGTGTAGGGAGGTATTTTCTATGGACAATGGTTTGGGTCGTTTAAGTTTTCGTGTATAGATACAACCGATTTGTATTGACATATTTTCAAATAATTATGGTTCAATGTATGAAAGGGGTAGGATGATTTTAATTTTTGAAATTCTGTAAGAAATCGTTATGCAATGCCAATAGCCAGTTATGTTGCTCCAGTGGGACTTTAATTCAACTATCTAAGTGCCATTATAAAATGCACTGTACTATGCTCATGCCTCTCCATTAAAAAGTCATACTTCATTTTTTAACATAAATTTAACTATCATTTTCAATAGTTGAACAACATTTTTATTAAAAAATTTCTTCCAATTTAAAATAATTTCCTAAACTGAAAATGTTTCGTTGTTGTATTCGTATAAGAGTAAAGTTAATTTCAGTTGGTTTTATCTAATAACTAGCTGAATTACCCGGAGTTGATCGGGTTGATATGGTTAAATGTTGCTTGAAAAGTGAATTAGAATAATCACTTTTCTTTCACAGAAAAATGCAATCATTTAAGTTGTACGGAAAATACGTTTTAACATTTTCATAGCTTCTACAATATACATCGGACGCAAATATATACATTTAATTCCTGAATATATTGCAATATATAAAAGATTAAGACATAAATACAAACAGAAACGAAATTCCGACGGAAAAATGCAGAATTCTAAAAAACGAAAGATGCGCAAAGTGTCGAATTTCGACTGCCTGAGTGTATTCTGAAATAGAGAAATTCGAAAAAACACATTTGAAAAATATTGATAAAGACGATAATGATTTATGAAATTTAGTAATGCTCAAATATGACTGCAACATTTCGTTGTGTTAACTCAAATAGACGAACACGGGATTCTAAATCAAATTTATAAAATAATAAAACATTGATTCTGGTTTGCCAATTCAAAAATAACAAAATTACGCTTTTATGATTGAGTTGAAGTTTTTCGTGTTCCATTACAAAATGTAAATTATGAAAAATCAAATATTTTAAATATCCTTTTTTTATCAATCAAATATTCATAATATTCATGTAAAAATATAAAACTCATCATAGAAATACAATAATAATGAACTTTAATTCAATAATGCACATTACACCTGTCAAATAAAGTAGGAAATACTTATACAATCAATTAAAAGTTAGATTTAGTAATGCTCAAACGTGGCTTTGCCCAGGTATTTATCCCAATCATCTATTAGACAGGAAAATGAATCAAATCAATCTATAGTGTAAAATCAAAGTAATTAAATTAATAGGTTTTTAAAAGTATAAGTACAGTACACACATCATGAAGTAAAATATTTTACAAATTCACTGTAATATAAATGTAACACAAAACTTGACTATACACAATATTTTTAGTTTCACCTCCAGGAGCAAAAATAACAAAATGCACATTACACCTGTCAAATAGAGTAGCAAAATTACGTTTTTATGATCAATGAGTTTTTCGTTTGTGCTTTTTGGAATAACGGTGCTTGGGTTAGAAATAAATGTAATCGGTGTAGACAAATTAAACTGAATAGATAAAATTTTTTCAAAAAGCAGAAGGTCGATTTTACAGAATTTTTCAGAAAGAAAATCACTGCTTTCAACGGAGGATTCACATGTATCTATTCCGGACATTTTAAATAAGTTACACGCCTTACCTAAAAAGCTTATGAAACATAATTCTACAAATCATTACGTATTCAATAAATTATTTAAGGAAAGTTGGTCGAAATATACACCCAACTTTCCTTGAAAATCATCTTTAAACTCTTGAAAACCTTTCCTTGAATTTCCTTGCAAAAATAAATATTTTAAAATATTCTTTCTTCATCACTAAAATATCTATAATTTATTTACATCATGGGAAGAACTAAAAAGTCAGTTCGAACATAAATATTGTAATTTAATTTGTTTCGGAAAAAATTGTTTTTTCGATCAACAGTGGTAAAGCAACCATAGCTGCCTAAAGCAATCTATACTCAATGTTATTTCTATAGCGATTTCGAATACTTTTTAGCCCCCTAAGGCCAATAGAACGGGGGTTAAGAGTTAGCCTATGCTGACCGCAGTGTTCTAAAGTATAAGTGTACCAAATTTGGTGTGAATTATTCAAACGGTGTAGATTTGTATAGAAAATATACATATATACATACACACACATCATATTTTATATATATAGATATACTTTTGATTTTTAGGTTTTGAATGAAATACAATGGAATTCGAAATGAAGAACGCTACGTGCATGTAGGATTCTGCGTAGTCATGAATAAAATATCCATTTTATTATAAAATGGAAGTTTTAATACAAATATATAAAAAACTGAGCATAAAAATGAATTTAGGGCACTTTAAATCTAACGGTAAACGTAAGAAGTTAAAAAGTTGAAAGCAAAACTCAAATTAATGGGAAAAGCGCATCACACATAACGCATCTTGCATCATGCTTCCTAACGAAACATCAAAATAATCCACAAGATTTATGAATAATTTTTAACTCATCCCACCTAAAGAATTTCTGCAGCCAGAAATATTTCAAAATTGAAAAGTGTAGAGGAATTTATTTTTAACTAGTTCTTAATAAAATTAATTTATCTACTAAATCCCGTTGTACGGCGTTTAGAATGGTTATTGTCACCATAGTGCGACAAGTTGACAAGTAACAAACAATACATAATGGAAAGATTTACCGCATAGGGAATTGGGAGGGGTCAAGCAAACGTAATGATTGAATAGGGGATGAGGAACTCGTTGGCACTTGTTTTTTGCATTTTGAGCTAGGGTGTCTGATGCAGGGCACGCTGGGATGAGGACGATGCTACGGTGCCAAAGACAAGTTTTAGCAAGTCCATTCATCCCATATTCAATCACTGTAGCTGCTTAACCCCTCCCAATTCCCTATGCTATAAATATTTTCATTACGCATTGTGTGTTGCTTTTCAACTTGTCACACTATGTTATAAAAGGAAACAATTTTCAAGTCTATATAACAAAGCATACATCACAAACAAGTTACGTAAGTCGCATGTTTTTATTCTTCCTTAAATGAGGGACAATCCATCTGCCCTATCCATTTACGGTCAATACAAACGTGGAAAAGATCCGTAAGGAGTTCTCGTAGTGGGTCAAGCGCAAACGGAACTCGATTTCAATGGACGTGGTAAACAGATTTTGGATATTGTCAACCAGCCGGAGCGATGTGGCATGATTTCTTTCACAGGAACTGCCAAGGCGCCGATGGATCGCAGCATTCCCCTCTCGGGGTGAGCAGTAAGTGAACATTACCCTCCATAATCAGTATGAACGAGATATCTCGTCCATCAAGATCTGGTCAATTTTGCTAATGACGAGATATCTCATCCGTAAAGATCTGGCCAGTTTTGCTAATGACGAGATATTTCGTCTAGACAAAATTGCACTATTACTCCCATAGGAATGAAGATCCAAGTAGAAAAAACAAATGGCCCCTTGCCAGTTTGGAACAGGTTGTTGCACCAGGGGCTGGCCATACAGGGTGATCTACCACCAGGAGGGCTAAGGACGCGTGAGGTCTCTCTTACTTCTTTAGGTGCGCTTCAGATTGTTCTAAATCGTACCCAGATGTAGGCTAACGATCTCTATCTTGTGGTCTGATAGAGCCTTCATCCTACCAATTTATGTATCGCATGCTTAGGGACTAGAAAATTCTATTACTTTAATCATGTCTTAAATCCCAAGGAAAGGAATGTATAGTGAGAATGATCCTTCATTGACATTTATTAATTTAATTGTGATGTTCTTGCTTAATATAGTCAGGGATTTGTAGCCTACCTCTGACACCATTTAATGTCGGGAGATATAGCGTGGTGATCCAAGTAGATTCCTAATTAACCTGGAGATGAAGATTATCTAGTCATTTTAAGGGTGATTACTATATCAGTAAGATTGCATTGAAAAGTTGCAGAATGGCTTTTAAGTTGCACCAATGGCGACAAACATTTTTAGAAAAATATCAACGAACTAAGGACGATACAAAACTACAAGCAACGCGGATAAACCCTCTTTACACTTCTCCAATTCTTTTGAAATTAACTTCTCATACGCATTATGGTTACAGTTTTCACGTGCATAATTAAAACTACATTTACTAATACCATACTATGGACATGCTTAATAAATATAATATCAAGACACAATAACGTTTACAAGTGCGCTAGTAGCAGTTGCAGGCGAGTAAAATATTAAATTGCGGAACGCTTACGATAGTTTTATTAAATTTGCTTTGAACGGTTTGAAATCTCAAAACTTTTCTCAAAGCATTGTCAGTCATTTTATAACTGGAATAAAGAAATAATCTTAGGTTATTCACCCGCGAAAACACTAAAAGAGGCAGTAATCTTTATGCATCTTGTTTTTGTTCCATTTCTTTTTTAAAAGTTTTAAACCTGAAATAAAAGATCTTTGGTGGACTAAGCAGAAAAGTAAGACGAGGTAAACGAAGCAATTCTTGTTTTTAATTTACGTAATGGATTCGAATGAAAGGTATGGTGCGAAGAACTTAACAGTTTTCATTAAAAACATCACTAGGCAGCAAACACCACTTAAGAACAGCAACGATGGAAATAGTTTCGCAAAAAGCAATTTAACACTTTTAAAACTGCTACTGTAAAGATGTTTTTAAAGTGATAGCTACTGCAATTATATGGAGTGAAAATAATCGTTTTAATACTGGAGACACTATTTTGTCAGTTTCTGTGTCTTTACAGGACTGGTACTCAGTTATTCTATTTTTAAGTTTCCTAAAAACATGCACTTAAGTGTTTAGAATAGTAAATATTTGCCATTTGGAATCTTTAGTCAAATTTAAACACATTAATTATTTTATGTTCGAAACTAATTGATTAAATAGAGAATATCAATTAACATAAATAAAACTAGTTTATTCTAATTTAATCTTTAAATGGTGTACTCATTAGATTATATAAAAAACTCTTTCAAACCTTTTCAGAAGTAGTAACTGCATTATTTGAAATACTTAAGACTGATTTAAAAAAAGTCAATTTGTACATTTATTTTTATTCGTTTAAATTTAAAAAAGTATTTTTTTTTGTTTTGAGTGTAATTCTATTTCAATTTAATTTATGAGGTCATAAAAAAGTGAATCTGAATTAACTCTAAAATAAGTCCAATTTAAATGATGGTTGTATATAAAATATGGAGTATGCGGCTAATTTGGTTCTTAGATGGCGCTGAAATCAAGTAACAAATTTTCATAAGAAACACAATGTGTTATAAATAAATATGAAGAGCAGAAATTGAACTGACTTTAATAAATATATAAAAGTGTGTTTTTGTTAAATGAATCTTTAATGAATTTAGTAAATTTAATAAAAATCTCTATAGCATTTCCAATGCCACTATACGAACAAAATCATCATCAAACAAAAGGTGTTTACCGTTCTAATTATAAATAAAGTATACCTTATACAGAAAACCTCATTATGTCGAGCCGATTTATCACTCATTCGGTTAACTCATTCTTTTTTACTTATACACTGATCTGACGAATTGTTGGTTTGCTGTGAAAATAGATGAACAGATGAAACCTAGTCAAATTGGTGATAAAAATCTAAGAACAAAATATGACCAAATAAATATTAAAAACTCAAAAAATCATCGTCAATAGCCATTTAGGTGGAACGAAAGTGCCTTCTGCCTTGATCTTAATGAATATTCTATCTTGAATACGACAGTCTAATTCGCCCTTGAATAGCAAGTTAGGTAGGTAGTTGAATTTACATTGCACTGTGGCAGTACAACAAGCCATTGGCGACTATCCGAGATTAATCCCTAAGGGAAAGATCCGAGTTTGAGTAGAAAAAAGGGTGCAGAGCGACTAACCAAACACAAACTGGATTGGTATTGAAAGATGCTGGGTGTCCTTAAAGAGTGAGCGAGAAGGGATCTCTGTTTTGAAACATTATTAAAGCACATTTAGTATTATGTTAAAAGGTTTTGTCATACATCGGATCTACATACTTGAAAGAAAATCCACGTGATTTAATGTATACTTTGTGCCGTTTTATTTTTAAGAAAGTTTTTTTTACCATCGATTTCATCACTCCACTCCGTATATCGTGTTTTTTTTTCAAATCCCTCAAGAAGCGCAATATATCGAGGGGATACTAATGTCAGAAATCCCATATCTACATAACTGTTCTTGTACCCAAGGTTGGATCTATTAGAGATGTGCAGTGCGTATAAGCACTATGTCAAACAAATCCATAGGGAGGCATACAATTTATTTTTAAATATAACAATTACATACTTTACTTTTTATATAATGCCGGAGATAAAATATCGAACGCGGTATGTTGACCCTCTCTTTGGTTTATTATTGTGTCAAAAATTACCGAGTAGTGGCCAGCCTCTAATTCAAAAACGCCATTGAAACTGTCATCATTTGCAGGCAAGGGACATTTTATTTTTTCTACTTGGATCTTCACTCCCCTAGGAGTAATAGGCAGTTTTATCTCGACGAGGTATATCTCTTCATTACCAGAATGATCAGATCTTGGATGAGATATCTCTTCAAAACCACTTAGTGTTGATAAATAATATTAAATTCTCTAATGGCCCAGTCACAATGCAACAGAATAACAAATCTACCGCAAAATTAGGAAATTACATCTGCATTCACAATGGGAAACATAAACATAATTGTAAACATATTTGATTGCCATGGAAACATATTATAAAAACGACATATTTCACAAAAAAGTACCTTGATGTCATTATTTCCAATCTGCTTTTCGCTACGATAATTTTTTCGACATTACCTGTTAGTGTAGCATCAGATCAAAGGAGCTTTTGAAACACTCAAATTCATAAAAGATTATTTAAGAAATTAATGACTCACAGTCTTAATCATCTGTTAGCTGTAGAAAAGGAACTGTGTGAAAGTTTAGTCATTAGATGTTATTGAGATGAATTGAAAAGTAAAAAATAATAAGAGTACAATTGTAACTTTATGGGTACATTTTGCTACTTATGTTTGATACCTTTTAATTTTTTTATGTGAATAAAATTAAAATAGATGTGTCAAATAAATTAATAGATAGTTATCCTTGTGGAACTACTATATGGAACTATCATAAAAATGGAACCCATGTGGAACTACCCTTGTGGAACATACTATATGGAACTATCATAAAAATACTGTCTAGATCCCTTGTTGGGTTAGAAATCTAATCGTTATTGACACTGATCGATGAGGGAGAAATATTTCAAGGTCGCATGAGATTTACAGCCCTAAAAAAGGCTCTGACTGTACCAAATTACAACGGTCTAAAGTCCCAGTTTATATATCGCAGCATTACAGCTGATAACCAACATTTTCAAAATTTACGAGACGTTTTCTTGCTTTTGCAGACCAGAATGTGACGATCTTTAGACTGTTGAAGCGTGTGTCAACTAAGTCAGTTTTTATATGCATGAAGACTAGAATTTGTTTTGAAAACACATTTAGTGAGTAGAATTTATCCCCGTCGTTTTTTCAGAACTGTGTGCTTTTTAAATGTTTTTTTTTTACTTCTAAACCAATGATGGATAAATGATGAGCTTTCCACATGAAATAAAAATTTATATTCCAAGTTCTGAAAGTTTAACTTGCACAGAATGTATATATTGTCCCCTGCTTTTCCTTGGTACAATTGCTACACATCTTTATCATAATAAACGCAATTATATATATTTTTAATTCCTGATCACTAGCCTCTACGGATTTTGGCACTACAAGCTGTGAACTGGCGTCTATTTATAAGGAAGCCCCAGTGGCTAAGCCATCGTTGCTCCTAACAATAGGATCATCAACATCACGCGATTACATACCTGTATTCAAACCTGGGGCTTAATGGGTTGCAGACAAACGCTCTAAGTACTGTACTAGTTAGGGGACATATATAATTACATAACTACAACTGACAGAATTACCCGGCGTTGCTCTGGTTTAATTGCAAACATTGATTGAATGTGATCCAAAAAATCACTCTTCTCTATCAGAAAAATGAAAATATCACAAGAAATGTTGTAAACACCAATTGCCAACTGAGCTCTGTGCATCTGTGGCCGAGAAGGTGATCCCATCCACTACCTTTTCGACTGTGATCTCACAAGTCCGTGGCATTTGGCGAAACCTTTTCTACAAAATTACTCTCATTAGTGCTATAACGTACTGTAAGAATAGACACTGCCACTACAAAATCCTTAAATTGATGGAATTTCTCATCTTCAACATTGATTATATCTGTGAAAGCTGAGAAGTTGAAAGTTCTCGAAATAAGCTAGCTTTTCTAACGAAATTAGTATACCTGTATTTATAGTTGTCTTTTTAGAGGTTTTGCTCTTGGAATATTTTCGTTCTGAATACGTATCCTTGTTCATTTCGTATTGTTATCGTTTATCGCATATGGATTATATTATTATTATCATTTGGTTCTCTGTAAATTTAACAAATTTTGTAAACCTTTTATTACGCCATTTTGTATTTTTGTGTTTACATGTTTTGCCCTTCACTTACCTTTTGTTTTTTATGTGTACCATCTTGAATGTTTTATGTGTATAGTGGATTTCTCGGCTCTCCCTAATCCCCGAAACTCCTCAGTAAGGCGGACTGCTGAAACTGTGTAATAGTTGAAAGCCGCACAGGTGAAACAGTGTCCGCCTACGGCGTCCAATCCAATCCAAGAAATGTTGCAAACAGAAAAAAGTTAGATGACAATTTATTTTTTTAACTCAATTTTAGAAATTTTATAAATTCTACAATTTACTTTGGAAAAAATACATATTTTTGATTTACCCATCCATGTAATCCATTTCACATATGTACATCTTACTAGTGTAAGACAAATCTACAAAAGATGATAGTAAGATTATTATTACAGAAGTCGATTTTGAGTGATTGTGAATCCCCTTTAAGGTTAATTTTGCATTCATAACATTAACCTGAAAAATAGACTACTGAATAAAGTACAAAACAAAAAAATTGAGAATTCATGGCCTCAGACTTGTATCATGGTACAAGTGACCAATTCCCCTGTGAGTGGGCCCAGCTTGATACAAATCAATAAACGAAAGTGCCCTAGTCCCCTTAAGTTCAATAAAGGAATTATAAGACAATCTATGTGTCATGATCCGGAAGTTGCATCTCCGGATGACCATAGCATATCCTACGAGACAATTGCAGTTTTCCGACATGAAGCATCACTCGCAGTCTGATGGCTGATCGCATCAGTCGCATTCGATAGGGTCGTTGAATATTTCCCCGCCTTACGCCTTTGTTCCCTACAGCTGTGTCCATTTCGACAGCAGACAGCCGTAAGGAAAAGAAGCAAAACGCCACCTTACACTACAGCCGTTCGTTTATATTTTCCGAATAATCAAAAAGGAAAGAATCGAAATAGAATACTAGGAATACAGGGTCCTTTTTCAAAGTGCATCTTCTTTCAACGTTTTTGTTCTCTGTGCACGTCCCAACATGCGTTGTCCTCATAGGCGTCTATTCCACCACATAGATATATATCCTCATATATATATATACGGATGGTCTCCATCACGCCGCAGTAGAAAAAAGTTTTGAAGAAAAATGCAATTTCTTTGGTGCGTTATTGGAAACATCCTTCGCATACCAACGTTCAGAACACTGGCCTTCAATTTTGACTTTTTATTCTATTTTAAAGTAGTTTTTTTTCTGTTTCCTTTATGCCATGCTTTCTTTTGTTTGGTGTTCGTGCTCTAAACATGACAAATAAAATATGCAGATTTTTCTTTCCTTGCCTTTTTTTTGTCTAAAAGTTGGAGTGGTATCCCTTACAGGAGTTTAATGCAGTGTTTGTTTTGTTGCAAATGCTGTTTCTTCAGCGCCTGTTTCATTTTCTGCGCTCATTTGTCAAGCAGAACAACAAAGGTAACTTTCTGTGGATAAGGCTTGGGGTAACTAATATCTAAATATATACGTACTTTTGTTCTGAATATTTTGACTATGATCGTTTTCTTTCAGTTTTATTTATTCATAGCGAAATGTAATGAAATAAGAGTTTTTTATTTTCAAGGAAATGCAAGTAATTCTTGCTGTTTTCACATTGGAGAGGTTTCTGTTTTGCAGTTATTTATTTTTATTTTACTGGAATAATCTTGAAAATGCATGAATTATTCAATCTAAATATGGTAAGTTCTCATTTTTAAAACATAAGTTATAATAAAATGCAAGCAATTTTTATGAGTCGTTATATGTATCATCTTTAATATTATTCCCGAATGTATTCAGTGGAAACTTTATTGATACAAAAAGAACCAAATTTTGATTCCTTGGAAGAAGTATTCAGATAGCTATAAATAATACTTTTTAATGCATAATAATATGTATAAATAATCACTGGAAATGTATGAAAGATACTTTGAAGTAATTAAAGGAAGCGATAAATTTCAGTCTTTTCATAATAATAATACGAATAAAAATATACACCTCTAAAAATTTCAAATGTACTGTGTTCACTATTGTTTATTCCTTGCACTACAGGGGGCACAGTACCTTTATAATTAAAAAATAATCGATTTTGAATTTCGATGAATTTAGGAACTGAAATGTGCTGATTCTGGTAAAAAAGCATAAAAAAAATTCGTATGTTTGTTCATAATTAAAACCTTTCTGACACTCTTATTTCAGTTTTAATCCTTTCAGCTTAACTTTAATGGAATTTTTCTCAGAATGAGAATTTTCAACACTGACTGTAAAATTATTAATCTAAGACAGATTAAATTCGGAATAGAGTTTAATCGTCATAAAAATAAAACCAATTCTTGCACAAAAATAAGAGCTTTTTTTTCAAAAAATTGAAAATAATACGAGAGAAATTTTACTAATAGTTAATTAAGTGAAATATTAATTGTCTATTTAATATTTTTATGTTACTTGAGTTACATCTTTTGGTTCAAAACAAATATATATGTTTCTACACAAATCTATACTGTTTCACCAATCCACATCAAATTTGCAATTGTACAATTATTCTTTAGAATAATAGGCCATTGATTGAATACAAAATGATTTGTAGAATTACCTTTCATAAAAATAAATCAAGTGTACAAAACAAGACCCTTTAAAACAAGTTGGTGATGTCTTACTTTAAAATCTAGAATAAAGTTATTTTAAAATAAGACAGTTAACGTTAATATAAGTCGTGTAACCATATACGTTGCAGTTCAAATATTTTTTAAAAATTTTAATGTTGGTTTTCCTCATAATACAATTTAAATAGATAAAACGCATTTGTTTATCAAGTTTAAAATTATATTATTGCATTGTATTGAAAGCTGTACTCAATAATCAAGAAACAACATTTATCATAAATATGAACGAAGTTTCCATTTAGATGCCAGATCTCTGAATTAACAAAAAAAGTGCCACAAAGAATCGATTTTAAATTGCATGCCAGTTGGAGTAAAGCAAATTTATAATTCAAAGTTGAAAGTTTTTGTCTTAAGTGACAGAAGATGGAGGTTTTTTACTTTACGAGTTGAAGCTATTATTATGTAACTTTGCTGTCTCAGACATTCCTTGAGAATACTGATTCAAAAAACCACTCTAAAATTTACCTTCCTTTTTTTGAAAATTTTAATTAACTTTGTTTTGTCCGTACTGAAGACGTTGAATTTTAAAACAAGCTGCGCGTACGCAATATGATTTGTCAGTCTTTCATAATGATGGTGGAATTATGAAATATCGCATTCCTTGTGTAAGAGTGATAAAAGTAAAAAATTATTGATTGGAAACTGTCCGCAATAATATGTTGTAAGTTCGTCATTTTTACAGGATATGAACTTAAAGGTCATTCGCAATTACTCCAAAAATCAAAATCGACTTTTGTAATAGTCATCCTACTATCACCGTCAATAAAGTTCTTATTTTTAAAACAACCACTGAGAAATTTTCAAAGCATCCATAGGTAAATATGCAAGAATCTTAAAAATTATTTTCAAATTTACTGGCATTTTAAACCAACGTTAGCAGATAAAGAAGGATAGAATATTTTGTTGGCACACTAAGAAAGGTTATTATAAAAGGATGATATGGTGACTTTTTTAACTGTTTGTAATAGAATAACTTTTAAATTCAAGACTTAAAATTCCTCATAAATGTTGGCTATATCACTTCATTTAGAAGTGATCGTTCATATCAGTAAAAGAAAATAAGACCTGTATCTTTTCATACGGGCTAACTACTTACTAAGAAATACTATACTGTTTAACAAGATACGTTTATTTAAAAATGTTTTCTAGTCTAATTTATCACGAAAAAAGTGCATGTTTCCAATTGAAACATACATACAATTATTTCAATTGAAATGTTATAAATTATGCGTGACGATTCTCCCTTGAGGCAAAATAAATGCTTCTTTCGGGAACGTCAAAAGAAAAGATTTCCGAATTATATCACTTTGCCACTGTGGAGCTTCCTAACACTAATATCTCTCAGTTTAAACTTGAAAACCTCTCATTGAATAAAATGTTTTCTCTTGTGAGAAAATGTTCACTTCCTCTTGAAATGTCAAGATTTTAAGGCTTTGCTCTGTTGTGTCACCTTCATAGCACTCAAGATTAATTATACTTTAAATTTTCTCAATTTTTTTACATAATTTTAATAAAAATGTAGTTTAAAAAACATTTGCAAGTACCTAATTGAAAAAGGAAATATCATTATAGTTTTTCATGCATAGTTTACATATATTATAGGATTGGTAAGAGGGTGTTTTTATCAATTTTATTTAAGACTTATTTTAATATATTTTAGTGCATCTGTACTGATACCAATTTCAGAGGATCTTTAAAACCAGTTCCAAAACTTTTGACTGAAACAAGTCCTTGACAATTTCTTCCGTCACATTCATGTTTTTAGAGAACTAAAACAACTATCTTTAACTGATGAGGACTCATTATATTATTCTTAAATTTCCAAACAATGTTGCAGAACATTTAAAAAGAAACCGGAACAAAATATATCCATGGATAGATTCAATAATAACTTAAAAACTCTCTCATTCTTATCTAGAACTCAATTTTAAAACATTTAGTCCTTTTCAATTGGATTTTTAGAGACAATTAAGCAGTCTAAATCTGACATCTGTAAAAAACCAGTACAATGATATTTGATTGATAAATAGAGTAAGCTTACATATTTCTATTTGTGCGTTTACAAGTAAGCGTAAGTGCATCAAGTAACAGATACACAGAAAAAGTTTTTAGTAGATACAATATTTACCCAGGATTAGTTGGGGCCACAGTGGCTCAGTAAGGTTTGTCTATACGCTTGCAAAGCGTATAGACAAACCTTACTGAGCGTAGGTGAAGCAGATTTCATTCCTGTAACTTATTACCCTGGGTGGTTGTCTCAGTCAGTTTTTTTTCCTTGTGTCCATTAACTGACACTGTTCGTCTTATGTTTGGTGCAGCTTGGTCAAACGTTGCCCATTCGTTCTAAAACCCAACCAACCCAATATTTGCTTTCAGGTATAGTACCTGCACCATATACAACGCCGGTTTTTAGTTTAGAAAGAAAAAGTGATTAATAGAAACTTTCCCCTAAAAATCCCTTTTTATGTAGTTTAATATATTTACCACTTTTTCTTTAATTATTTGCTTCCAGTTGTAAAATTAATTATAATTTTGAACTAAAACTTCTCCCCTTTAAAAAATTGTGAAACTATTGTATTTAACACATATTACTTATACTTTGTTGTTCAAAAACTTCTTCACATACTGTGCAGATTATTAAGTTGATAAATTAACTTCGGAGGAATGTAGCATATAGAGTTCTGTATCAGTAGTATGTGAAAATGCGTCACTGCCATTCCGAAGGTCGCTTTACTTAAAAATTGCATTGATATTTTTAGTTTATTAAGATTTTCGAAACAAAGCCAAGACATTTACATAAATTAAAAAGGAGTTTTTGTTAGTTTACAACAAGAAATCAATGGTCAAAAATTTCGAAATTGATCTTTGATCATTTTAAAGTACGCTTTTGATGATTGTAGAAAAATATGATTTTATGAAAGTTGCAACTAATCTCACAAAGTTTGAATTAGTAATCAGACGAGAACTTCAAACTAAAGCAAATATCTTCAAATTTGAACTTTTGAATTGAGAGTATAATTTTAGTTCTGTCTTTTATTTATTTTTATTGTTAGCTTTAAATCTTTTAAATATTTAATTTAATGTAATTTAATATTATAAAAAGTCTATCTTGTTTGAGAAGCATGCGTTTATCTGGAACCACAGAAAAAAAAAGGAGCATTTTATTGGTTTAATACGTTGTCTCAGAAATACAATCACCTGAAATTGGATAATTTTCTCGTTAACCCTCACTTATATTTAATTTTAGATTGTTTCTTTTCTTTAGAATCTCAACTTAAAACATGACCGGATTAAACGACATGATGATCACATTGATTTTAAGAATTCTTTTCCACAATACAATATACATCCTTTTCTATAATCATCTTCCGAGTCTGCTCAACTGTGCAGTAATCATTTATTTAATCGTAAATCAAATAAACTTTAATGCTCAAGAACCAAGGTTAATTAAAATAGATCAAGAAACTCTAACTAAGCCTCAACTCACCATAGACTCAGAAACACGAACTATGTGCATTAGGTACAACAAAGTCAAACTGATTCCATCAAAGAAATTACCAAAACAATAGGAGATACACAAAGTTTTGCCATTTCGTTTGAAAATAGCCCTACAACACCTGAAACATCTTCCTCCAACCTTGACTACCACATACTTGAAGATTCCGAAGTACAATAATTCAAGCAAAATTCATCTCCATCATCTTTGGCTTCTAATATTCCTGTTGCTCCAGATTCACCTCTTTTACAAGAAATTACCGGATCAATAGGATATGCCCATAATTTTGCCATTACTTCTGAAAATAGCTTTACAACACCTGAATCATCGTTCTCCATCCTGGATTATAACATACTTGAAAATTCCAAAGTACAACCATCCGAGCAAAATTCATCTCCATCATTTTTGGCTTCTAAAATACCTGTTCCTACAGATTCACCTCCTCTACAAGAACGGATAAAGACTGCAAAGAAAAAGGGCGCATGGAACAAATTAAAGAAAAGAAAGAACAAAAAAAAAAGAAAGTACAAGAAATTAAAGAAACAAATTTCATTGAAACGGTGAGAAGCAACAAGTCCCAACCAGCGCCAAACTCAAACCAAGACTTACTCCTTTGCAGTCGTACAATATTTTATCTGCAATAGTAAGCCTTAATGCAATAGTTATCACTTTAACAATTTAAAAAGTGATTGCATTGAAATATAAAAAAGAGAGCACTATCTAAAAATATTTTCAACTATTTAAGTCTAATTTAAAACCTTACATAAAAATTATTCCTACCAATTCAACCTCAAAACAGTAGAATTACCTCAAAATAATAGAATCTCAATACGTTTTTAACAATAAGTACGGGTAATTTACTTTATTCACTTTATGCAAGTAGCTATAGTTCAGTTCCATAGTTCTAATTATCATTCCTCATTTCTTACAACCTACCATAGTAATTAAATATTTTTATAAAGCAAAAAGTTATTGCAAGGCATTTTTTTCATGAATTCTATTTCTATTTTCATTTTATTCTACATGCACAAAAACGAAGCATTTGAAGCAATATCCCGAGTTACCTACCATGTAAAGAAGCTACTCAATAATATTCTAAATTTCATATATTTATTTATTTCGCTTAATAGTTATTTTTATATTTACATGTAAATGAAACATGTAATTGTTTACATTGAAACATTTACATTGTTAATTTACATGTAATTGTTTACATTGAAACATTTACATTGTTAATTTACATGTAAAAAATAAACCGAAAATGTTTACATCGAAACAGCGCTGTAAGATCTATTATTCTAAATTTCTGTATATTTTAAAACACAATCTCACTCTAAATATGAATATAACAATAAATATTAATTATTTCTTGCCTCAATAGTTATAAAATAATTACCTCAATATCCTTTATATTTTTTACTTCAAGAAATACTTACATTTTAATGCTTAAAAATTTATTTATTCCAAATTTTTGCTATAGCTGTTCTACGCCAAATAGAAGTAATTTTTCAAACATCGAATTCATCTGGAACTCGCTGGCCCCTTCATCCTTTGAAATGAAAGGTTGAGTATAAGTTTCAGTACCATGAAGGGCAATCTTAGAGACTTAACATCAGTAGAAGATGAGTTCAGCACAGATGTGATTGAAAACATGAAGTGAAATGATTGATGCTTGATTAATGTTCGTACGTTTTGGATTGTATTAGTTAACGTATTCGTACGTTGTTTCATTATTTATTGGAGCGTTTTCAAGCATCAATCAGTTCGCCTCCTGTTCCTCACTACATGTATGCTGAACCCATTTACTCTGTTGATATCTTAGCTCCAAATTTGCTCTGCATGATTTTGAAAATGAAACTCAATTCCTCATTCTAATCCATGACAGGCCTGACGCGTTCCAGATGAAGCTAACGTGTTTGAAAAATTACTATAAAATTAAAATTTTTCAAATACCGAATCCACCTTAACCACTTTTACCCCATCACAGGTTAAAATGAGGAGTCGGGTATTAATTTTAGAACCATGAAGAGCAAGTTTGAAGTTTTGACATCAGCAATTGATGGGCTTAGTATAAATGTAGTGAGAAACATGCGGTGGATTGATACCTGACACTGTTCGTACAGTTAACGTATTCGTACGTTGTTCCACCATTTTAGGAGCAGTTTTAAGTGTCAATATCACCACATATTTCTCTCTACATCTCTGCTCGATGTCGATTTCAGTAACTGCCAATTGTTGACGTCTTTGCTCTCAGCCAGCTATTTGTGGATTTGAAATTTTTCCTCGACACCTCACTCCAACCTATGATGGGCAAACGCGTGTAAGGAGAATTTGTGAAAATTGAAAAATCATTTATTTGGAATTGTGCAGAATTATTTTCCTTTTAATGTAATGGAAAACGAAACAATTTTACACTAATCCTGTCTATAATAGCTCCTCCAAGTCGCTTTCGTTGAATAACACATCAACTCATTTTATTTCAATCTTTAATTCAATCAAAACTTCAATCCATAAAATAATTTTCAAATACTTTCTAATAATTTCAATCTACCATATAATTTTCTTTTCCTGTAACTTCCAACTCTAATGCAATTTGCTAATAGTTTATAATAATTACAATTCATAATATTATAAGCTGCTTTATCACATGCAATATTTGTCATTTTTTCACCAGCTTCATCTCAATAGTGGTTTTGCAATTTAAAATCCTGTAAAATAACTACTTCAATTAAAAAAATATCCGTCTGGTTTCTATTTCAAAAATTTTCCACAATGATAGTCACAACCTACAATTTTTGAATTAATTCTTAAAACTGATCAATTCAATAAAGGCATCTTACCAATTTAAATCTTAAATAATTTTCCAAAAATGTGACTTTCATAATTTCATTTTCCTACTAATGGGCTCACTTCAAATAAGATATTTTTCAAATGTTTCCAATAACTTGAACTATAGCTGCTTGCAATCTATGAAAAGTTGTATATTGGTTTATATTTTGATCATTACTCTACAATAACGCTATGAAAAATTAAATGTTACACTCAAGATTTAATCTGTTCTATTAAGTATCTTACCTCTTTAATTTAATTAACAATAACTTCACTACAATATCATCTTTATGCCTATATAACAAGTTTTAATATTTCATATTTTCTTTTTAATTTTTTTGTTAGTTCTTAATATTTTATATCAACAGAAAAATCTCCAAGCGATATTATAATTTCGAAAATCTTTACTCTTTTAAGTTGAATTGTTAAGAATTTTGCATATTTCCTTCAAAATTCTTTAACTTAAAATTTCAAATTTCTCACTCTTTCAGGCCTTTATTCACAATACCATCTTAATTTTAAAGCAGGGATCGAGTACTAATTCTTAATAGCAGGAATCGAACACTATTTATTATGTATTTGACTATTGATTTTAAAACAGTAATCGAACGCTATTTATTATAACTGTGTCTCGTAGTATTAAAATTTTTTTGGGGCATTAAAATGGTATTTATGGCGATCTTCATGAGGAGTGTGGATGGCTGTTCTGACCGTTGCTGTTTTTATTGATAGGGGTAAGCTATTCCATCTAGTTCATCTTTGTTCCTTTTTGCAGTTTTTTACGGTCCAGTGTTGTGTTTGTTATTCTATTGTGTTTGTATTTGTTTTAATTTATGGTTTTTTAATCTTTGGTCTATTGAAGTATTATTTTGTGCAAAATATCGTAAAGACATGGGTTCATTTTACCAAATCAGTCAATTTTCCATTTGTTTTGGTAGGTAGGTATTTTAATTAACGTCACACTGGAGCAACACAACGGGTTATTGGTGACGGTCCGGGATCCATCGCAAAGGGGAACCATTTGTTTTGGAAGTTTCAAATTATATTATTGTATTTGATTGAAAGATGTACTCGTTAGTCAAGAAGCAACATTTATTATTCTAAGTAGGTACGTAGTTTCCATTTAGATACAGACTAGATCTCTGAATTGGCAAAAAGTTCCACATAAACCGATTCAAAACTGCATGTCAGTTGGAGTAAAGCGAGTTTTAAATAAAAAAATTGCTGTTCTGCAATAATATCAAAGTTATAAAGTATTCTAAATAGGACTGTTGAAAAGTGAATTTTTTCTTAATTGACAGAAGATGGAGGTTATTTACTTTATGAATTGAAGCTATTTTTATTCAACTTTGTATCTCAAACATTCGTTGAAAACATTGGTTTCAATTTTTAAAAACGATGTAAAATTGATCTTCCTTCTTTGAAAAATCGTAATCGATTAACTTTGTTTCGTCTGTACTGAAAACATTTAGTTTTAAAACAAGCTGTTACTTCACATGCAGAATGGAATTTTCAGTAATACGGTTAAGTTTGTCATTTTTACAGGAAATTAACTTAAAGGGCATTCACAAGCACTCCAAAACTCAAAATCAAATTCTGTTATAATCCTTTCGCTATCATCTTTTGTTGCTTTGTCTTATATTTACATTTGCGATGTATGTGAAATGGATTATATGGATCGATAAAGCATGCATATTTCTTCCAAAGAAAATTGTAGAAGCTATAAAAATGTCAAAATGGAGTCTAAAAATTTTATTTTCGGCTCACCTATTTTATTTTCTATATTCGCCTTTTCTATGATACTCGAATTTTTCTATGATAGAGAAAAGTGATTTTTTGGTTCAATTTTAATCAACTTTTAGCCAATTTAATCCGAGCAACACCCGGGGAATTCTGCTAGTTAGTAAAAATTATTTGAAATAAAAAACAAGATTAAAATATTTGATCTGTAATTCTTTATACATATTTCGTTTTAAAACATACGGAGTCGCTTTATAGAGAATAATTATTAATTTTATTTTCGCTATTAAGGTACATTCCTGAAAAAAACCCGGCAGAGTTTATCTATGACTTATGGTACCTCTTTTAGTTTTGCAATGATACAGAGTGTACTAAATCGAAATACGCAGTTACTTCAGCAATTGCTATTAAGTATCGAAGCCGTGGTTGGACGCCATTTCAACCGAATGATTAATACATCGATTTGAATCATTGATTGGTTGATCGAGCCGGCAATTTGTAGGTTCTATGCTGCATACTGCTTCTGTTTAACTGGTGGCTTGGATACTTTTCGGTTTTTAACCCTCCTGGTGCTTGTCTTGACGAAGTATCTGGTCATTAACAGAACTGACCAGATCTTGATGGACGAGATATCTCAGCATTAGGAAAAATGACCAGGTCTTGATGGATGAGATATCTCGGCATTAGAAGAAAACCGACTAGATCTTGATCTTGTCATCATAAAAAAAGTTGGCAATATATCTATGACGAGATATCTCGTCAAGTTATTAACAAAATTGGTCTCGATAGACAAGAAATCTCGTCAAAATCACTTGGAGGGTTAATTTATAGCGGGGCCCAAACTGAAAGTCCTTCAAGAAGCACTTTTTATTGAGTAGTGAAGCTCAGTTAAACATTTGGTAATGCTACAGGTTCGAGAATCACAGCAATTCTATCTCTCTCAATTTAACATTTTTATTAAAAATGTATTTATCAATTAATAATACATCTAATTAATAACGTGCTTCATTTTTTGTGAACCTTTGTTATGAAGAAAGATTTTGATTAATCTTGACAAATGGTTTCATCTTGTATAAGAGGAGTCATTTTCAGAATGCTAAATCTCAATTACATAAATGAAAACTTTAAAACTAAATTAAACAGATTGCAAACTAAGAGAAGTTTCGTAACATATCCCTATTGACCAGTATATGTTGCGTCAGCATCCCAATTTGATCGGCTTTACCCAATATACAGAAACAGCCACAAGCTAAGTTTAAAGCATAAATGAAATGATACCTAATTCCTTCAGAAACGCCTAGTGAACTGCGTAGAGCAAAACAGGTTTCTTTCTATTGCGCAATTTCCTTTTTAGACGGCGAAACTGGTAACCAAACGATTTTTAAACAGGTTTTCTCCATATAATTACTTAAGAAAAACTTTTCAAAACATAGATATCTAGTATAAAAGATATTTCGGTTTGGATGGGTTAGGGTTTTATCTCGCAAGGTCGTAAGATATTTCTGAATCATCAAAGAAAGCGGTATCTAGTTGCTGAATTCCAACTACTAACTGGACAGTCGTTGGAGGATATGATTACACCCGCATTTTCTGAATCTTATCCCTGACCCTATCTGTAAGTTTTGTGGGAGGAAATTTACATGTCCTTTAACGTCCAGGGCCTGCGACTCGGGGTCAGAGGTCAAACCTGCACCACTGTCTGCTAGTTGTAAATCTCGGACTATCTATAGGGGTGGTATCCTTACCATTCAGATAGTCTTTAAGGGGTGAAAAACGGTCCCCCAAGGAACTAGAGGGATGAAGATTTCCAGAACTCGAACAGAGCAGAAGTGTTTCTTTTGGCACTCGGTCGCCGGGCTGTTTTGAGTTAATCCCGATAGTCTATATTTACAGCACCCACAATCTAGGGGCGCCAATACCTGATTATTTGTACATAATGTATATTCTGCTATTAAAATAAATAATTATTTTATCTGTATTTTGGAAGTGTCGTCACTTTTTGGCCCACTGCGTTACAGGCTCACAGGCCCACCTCCTTTGTACTGCTATTCGTGCATTCTCTGAGGATGATCGCTAATGGGAAGCAAGAGACCGAATGGGTGGATATTTTCCCGTCATCTGTGGCCATGCTTAATGTTTTGTGTTCTTATTTCTTTCATGCTTTGTTGTATTTTTTGTATTTTGGCAATCTTCCATTGGAAAAAAAAACGTTTCTTCAATATGAAAGTTTGAAATTCGGTCCTCAAATGTCTTTACGTTGGCATGGTGTGGAAGTTTGTAGATTGGGGTGCCAGCTCACACAGGTGTTAACCTCGTCATCTGATCCTGGTTCAAAATTACCTGGTGTTATCCTCGGATCTTCGGGATTGATCCCGGACAGTCACCAATAGCCAGTTGTGTTGCTCCAGTGTGACGTTAATCAAAATACCTGCCTTCAATATGCATGCCAAAAAATTAAACGAATTAAAGATTAATTAAACAAAAGAGAACAATTCTGATGAAATCTAATCCTGCAAAGTGAGCATACCACGATCAATAAGCAGAATAAACATCCTCTCAAGTGTGACATATAGTGTCCTAACATCTCTTGAAACGGAGTGTGAGAGTCCTTCTTCACGCTGAATTTCAGACCACCCTTCTGTATGCTTCTACACCAAGTACGGCGGAGTTGCTCATATTGGACGAATTTTTGCTGCAGAAACAAAAGTGTCGTTCCTGAATTTCAGTTAGCGCTTAAGCAGAGACACGATGTCCCCGGGTGGTAATTTGCGTCGTAAAGAAGTTCATTCGGCCGTAAACATGATAGCAGGAAATTCGACAACTCTATGCGCCGCTAATAAAGTCATGGAAATATACCTCGTAGCTGGGGTTCAACTCTTTATCTGGTGAAATAGGGAGATATGGATTCTCTCTGAAATGACGGCTCATTGGACTACTTTAGTATAATGTACTCGTTTTGTCAATCAACGCTACATCTTGCATTTGTAAACTGTTAAAAAATATTTTGAGTTGTTTTAAATTGTTCGATATCTCTAAACAGTCAATGTATGTTTTTCTTGTTTTTAATATGTTATTTATAATTTTGTCGCTGTATCTCAAAGCTTTTGTGAATGTATTTGTTTTGCAAATTCCAGACTTTTGACGATTAAGCAATTAGTCTTCTTTCTTCCCAATACTTCTGTACAGTACAATCAGAACCATTGAGTGTAGTACACGTACATTTAAATGTTCGATATCAGAGGTATTTTCTCTCAAGCTAAATATAGGTTGCGGTAATGTTTCTGAAGCGAATACGTGTTTCCTTTATGTATTTTGAACTTGGCTTGTTTATGAAATACGTTTTCAGCGCTTCGCCAATAAAATTCGTCAAATTCCTTTAATTTATCCAAATTCAGAATTCTTAAAACCTTTTTAAAATGTTTTAACATGAGGTTAAATTAAGACGATAATTAAATTAGGAAGGCGTACGGTCTGGGATCAATCCCGAAAGGAAGTATCCGAGGACACCTCGTCATTTTGAACCAGTGTCAGATGACGAGGTCAACACCTGAGCTGGAACCCCGCTCTGCAATCTCCACACCACTCCAAAGTGAGGACATTTGAGGTCACGGCGGATTTAAAGTGCACTAGTCCCACATCCACGAGAGTCTGTTTGGATTGAGTTTTGAACTAGTAACCTTCACTAGTACGGTTGCTAATCCGTTGCTCTACAAACTAGGCTACTGCTTCCCCCATTTATAAAAGGATTCTGCTAGTTTCTGTGAAATATTGTAAATGGCTGCGGCTCTCAACTGGAGAAGATGAACCGAAATTACTGCGTAATACTCTTGAACCTATACGTACGTGTTTCATTCATCATCTGGCTAACATTAATATATTTGAATGAATTCTCACATAGATGTCCTTTATTGTGTCTATTTGTCACCTTAAAGTCTGATTCCTAAATATCACAACCGGAGCAGATGCATTGACATTGGTGTATAATACTCTCGAACCTGTCTGTACATGTTTCAGTATGTTGTGTAACAGTACGCGTTGTCCAAAGTATTTCAGATAGATTAGAATTCATTCAATCTTTTGTGCAACAATTCAATCAGCGCCATACATGGTCAACATGTTTGCACAACAACCTTCGTTGCGTAAATTATTTGATCATGTTTGGGTCTCTTAAGAGAGAGAGAGGAACTTCATTCATCTTTTGTTTTGTAGATATTCCTTGTTCCATTGTATGATAATGTATTCAATGAAGTTACCAGGGGAGTTAAATGGTATAAGTTTGGAAATTTTGGATTACACCTTGCTTTTAAATGATCTCAGGTTTGTGAGGTAATTCTTACTAATGTACTCCCGAACATATGACGAGCAAATCCTACTCGTAGGTTTAGATCCAAAATGGTGTTTACCTGTTAGTGACGGAAAGCAAAGAAATGTTCTGCAGCTTTATGGTCTCAAGCTCATCTTCACAATATAGGCATCCATCCCTTAGCTTTTGATGGGGTGTAGATACTGGGAAGAATTTAGATTATAGCGAAATGATGTAATTATTTTAATTAGGCATTTTGATACTTAAATACACTAACTACAGGAGAGTAACATACCTTTGGTTCGGAAATTTTGAAATACCTTGCTTCAAAATTACTTCGGTTTGTGAAATAATTCTTACTAATATACACTGCTGGCCACCCAAATTTCAACACCAAGAAAGACAAGAGATATCACAACAAAATTTATTTTGTAGATAACATGTTGACCAAGTATCAAATGATTAAATTTATAGACTTCTGTGAAATGTGGTTCCTGCCAAAATCAGTAGCCAGAGTAGCCGCCATTGTTGGAGATCACCGCTGCCACACGCCTCGGCATTGATTCAAAGAGATTTTGGATGCGTTCTTGGGGTACAGCAGACCAAGCAGCTTCCACACGTTGCCAAAGTTGATCTGGTGTGGCAGCTGGGGATGTATTCTGGGTCAATCGTTGAGCAACCATGGACCACATGTTTTCTATCGGCGAAAGATCCGGAGAGCGAGCTGGCCAGGGAAGCAATTCAATCTGGCGATTGACGAAGGACCCTTGGACAATGCGTGCCACGTGTGGTCGCGCATTATCCTGTTGAAATATGGCTGTGGGCAAGCCCTGAAGGTAAGGAAGGACAACTGGCTCCAACACCTCGGAGATGTAGCGCTGGCTGTTTAAAGTACCGGCAATGCGTACTAGAGGAGTGCGAGAGTGATATCCAATACCGCCCCACACCATAATACCCGGTGCAGGACCAGTGTGGCGATGCATAACGCAGCTGTTCAGCATCCTCTCTCCACGGTGTCTCCAGACTCGAATCCGACCATCGTGGTGTTGCAGACAGAAGCGTGACTCGTCAGTAAAGACAATTTCATTCCATTCTGCCGTCCACATCCTTCTTTCATCGCACCATTGGCGGCTGGAACGTCTGTGGTTCTGCGTCAAGGGTAGACGAAGCAATGGACGTCTTGCGGACAGACCACTCTGCTGTAAACGGCGTCGAATGGTACGCGTAGACACTGGATGATGCGGTACAGACTGAATGTGCTGTGCTATGGTTCGTGATGTGGCTGAGCGATCCGTCACTGCCATACGCACATTATGCCTGTCATCACGTGAAGTGGTGCACTGAGGTGGATGCGATCGAACACGTCGGTCCGTCGTACCCTCCTGCATCCAACGATCACATATCCGCATTACAGTTGTTTGGTTTCGTCCAACACGACTACCGATTTCCCTGAAAGATAATCCACAATCTCGGTAGGCCACTATCCTTCCTCTGTCGAACTCGGATACTTGATCAAAAGATGATCGCTGTTTTTTACGAGGCATAATTGATCGTTTTTTTGAAAAAAACCACAAGAAAAACACAATTGCCGTACTTGAAATCGTCGAAATCTCCAAGCGCTTTGAAGTGGCGCCACAGGCGCGCGTGATGTGCGTCTGCGCTGAAATTCTAATTATTTGCATATCTCACCTCCGCTAATGCATGTTGTAAATTTCATATTATTTGCATGCTTCCTTCAGGGTGTTGCATTTACGGTGGCCAGCAGTGTATTATATCTACCTCTAAACATATGACGGCAAAATCCTGCTCGTAAGTGGAGATCAATATTGTTGTGTACCAGTTATTGTTGAAAAACATAGAAATGATCTACCGTGTTATGGTCTCAAGCTTATCCTTACAATATAGATATCCAACCCCTAGTTTTTGAAGGGATACAGATAATAAATAGCAATGAAGAATGGTCTAGCGAAGTGCTCTCATTATTTTGATTATGCATGTCGATGTTTAAATACACTAACTCCAGGAGTTATATAACATTGGTTCGGGAATTTTAAAATACCTTGATTCTATTGAGGCTATCAGAGGAAGAGTGGCCTAACCCACAAAAACCCAAAACTTCCAAAATAATTATTTTTGGAACCTACAGTGCATTCTCTTAGCATTTAATGCGTTTTAAATGTAGATTTTAACCCTCCTCAAACCATATTTTGGATAAATAAAAATACATAAAAAATGGTGCCAGGAAATCGTATTTATCTCCATTGGATACATTGGTGGGTTAGACCACTCTTGCTTTGATAGCCTCACATTACCTCGAGTTTCTAAGATAATTATTTCTAATATATTATATCTACCTCTGAACATATGACGACAAAATCCTGCTGTTAGTTTGAGATCCACCATGGTTAACCGGTTATTATTGAAAAACAAAGTAATCTACTGCTTTAGGGTCTTGAGTTTATCCTTAAAATAGACATCCAGACCCTAACTCTTTGATTGGGTGTAGATGATTGGAAGGAGGAAGGGTCTAGGTGAAATGTTCTCATTTTTTATTTAGGCATTTCGATGCTTAAATACAACTTTAGCATTTGTATTTGCGAAGATAAAAGTTTTGCAGAATTTATTGATCCCCACCATAAACACAAAACTGATAATCTTACTATTGTTCACTTCCTCACTTAGAAAACGTATATCAAAGGGCACTAAATTTAGGCTAATGCTTAAAAATAAAAAGTCATATGCAATTAAGATAAATGCACAGGAAATTAGGTATAAAAGACGAGGAACTTCTTAACGACATTGACCTTTTCTGCCTTAAAATATCACAAACAATTTCTTTACCCCTGATATTTTCCAGAGTGGAAATGATGTGTATATGGCTTCTTTTAAAAATTTACTTCTAAAATTTTTAAAACTTGCACTTTTGATCTAACTGAAACTAAAAACTCAATAAAAATATAAGTCATTCAGTGTGACCCCTATTGATAAAACTAACTGCAAATGTGTTTCTTCTGCAAAACAACAAAAATACATACAAAAACAAATACAGGTTATAATATAATTGCCAAAAAATCATTGCTTTCCACTGAATTTTGCAGCTAAAGATAACATTATCTTCCTCCATATTACTATCATTCCTAAATTTCATGAAAACCCCACAGCATTGAGATACATCACTTGAGGTTCAAACCGAACCTATATGTAAACCAGGAAATTTTGTTTTCAATTTACTGAAAATTATTCTTAATGCTGTTGGATTATTAACCCCGTTGGGTTATTAATAATAATGCTTTAATACTCTATTTTATATTTATTAATAACAATAAATCTCAAATAGATTCTTTTCTTTTTAAAGATGTGTTAACTATATATATATATAGAATTCCTCCTGTTAATATATTCGCTATTACTATCCTTTTTGCGTTAACGTTTTATTTGAACGCTACCTGACCCCAATAAGAACAACAGCTATTCCCTCAAATAGCTAAAGAACCAACCTTTGAAAAGTCAAGAGACTTGGAGGAGAAACACTCGCTCCACAAATGTCTGACTTTCTTTTGGTGACAGGGCAAGCTACAAAACACCAGATTGGTAGCTAAGACTAAAAGATAGGGAGAGATAAGGAATTAGGTATTTCAAGTTGACTGAGAGCTTCGCTTCTGATGTGACAGGTCAACAATTATTCTGTACCTTGTGTTATGTTTTCATTGCTGTCAGTATTATTATTTCAGTGGAAAATGCAGTAATATATATTACTGCATATTACAACTTTATTTCGTTAATACGTGTGAATATTTAAATTGTTGGAGTCTTATTTTATCATTTAAAGTTCTGTGATATTTCACGACTTAAAAATACGTAAGGAATTGATTTGCATCATTTAAAAGTACATTATCAAGTATTTCATATGCATTTCATATTTTAAGCCTCGATAACAGCGTCGTGATCTGACCGTGGTTCGAAATATCGAGGTGTTGTCCTCGACCTTTCCCTTCGGGATTGATTCCGGACCGTTGTCAATAGCCCGTTGTGTTGTTCCAGTGTGACGCAAATTCATCTACCTACCAACCTTAATAACTGTGTGTTGTATTTGAGACTGGGGCATTATGAGTATTTGGCCCTTAGTGATAAACGAAATATATCTGGATATATAGGAAGTATGACTAAGTTAAATATGTTGTTTTTCCGCATTGTATATGTATTCCAATTGCTAGATAGAACTTATATGAGGTTGAATTTTAGAGCGGTGATGTAGTGTGATGCAAATATGACTATTGTTTACTCATACAAATCGCAGGGTTGGTTCGATTGCAAAAAGTTAAATTATGTTGTATTTAGATAAAAAATTACATCATTCTATTATTCATAATAAATGAATATTTTTTTGAGTTTATAAGCTGAAGATATACACACAAATTTCAACAGTAAAACATTGTACTATTTTTGTAAAAGAGGCTGTGAGAATTGAATGTGAGTAAAACATAAAAGTAAGCAACCTTAAAGTAATAGTTTTATTCCATATTCAAGTAGCAGAGTACTCCTAGATACGCGTCTATGCTATTTTCTGTATAAGAGAGCCACAATTGCATAAGATAATCCACTGATCCATAATTTGCATTTCTGATTTAGTTAACAAGTCATGATTAAAATTAAATTAGTTTTAACTGTGTTTCAATTTTCTATAACAGGTTGAGACTTATCAAATAGGTATAATTTTCTAAGGCGCATGAAAATTTTATAACATTAATTTTACTTCATGGGAAAATTTCAAAATACAGCGGTTATTTTAATAGCGGATGTTCACACTCAGTGCTATTCCAATAAATTTGTACACAGTTCTTAACAGAGACAAAACGAAACGCATTATCACTGATTCATTGGAATAATTGCTTTACTTCTACTTAACATATTTCTATTATAATTTTTTTGTTTCACCTTATAATTAATATATATTCATAATTAATTATTGTAATAAATAACACTTATTGATTAATTACAACATTTATTGATTAATTTAATTTATAATAGAATTCTCTTGTAATAGTTATTTTTGTAATGAAATTATTGTGAAGAGCTAATACAAAAGAATTTTCTGTGAAGCTAAATACAGGTGGCGATCGATAGTTATGCAGCGGAAAGTATTTCCCGTACGTGTTTTGAACGTGAGGTCATTGGGCTTTGTTTTCAAATACGATTCCAGTACTTCAATAAAAATTCCAAAGAATTAATTCAACTTGATATACTGCAGCAGATTGGTCAATTCCAATTAAATTAAACGTCAAACGTCGCCAAAACAGCAATAAACTATATTTTAAGGTAACCTCAATGGTGTATCATGCGAGAGCCATTTTGGTGCGGAAGTAAACTCTTCCTATTCAATCTGGTTTGTTTGTTTACAGTGAAAATACCTCTCATACTCATACATAGTCCAATATAAAATTATAAATATATTTCATTAAAATGAAATGTGGATTTCTAGCATCCTGAGCTGTTTCTTGAGGGCCTGAAATCTCATGTTACTAATAGACTTGATGCAATATTTTGTATTTGTGCCAAGTGAGATTAGTAACACCAAAACGAATTTCTACTACTTTGAAAACAAATATATAAAGTATTCCAATATAATTGTTAAGTGTATTATAAAGTAAAAATTAAAATGACCGACATAATCTGCAGTCGTTATTCCTTTTGAATTATCCTAAGAATTCCTACAAAGAAAACGAATTATGTTTTGTGATCCAAACATCTGAAAGAATATAATGCACAAAAGAAGGCATGGTTCTAAAACTTTAGATGTATCTATTGAAGATTAAGTATGTGGAAAACCATCGAGCCCCTCGGTAAATGCATCGCCAAAGAATTTATAACATGTCGAACCAGACATTCTTTTCATATTAGTGTTTGCAAAGAGTTTTTCATTTTGAACAGAAACATTTTATCAACTCAGCTTGATAGATAAAACACTTTTCTCTTGGAAGAAAAGGATCGGAAATCTGTCTTTGATTATACGTTTCGAAACATGTAATCTCCACATTATGGAGCTAGAAACTTGCCTCAGAAAGATTTGGACAGAACTTGAAGTACATGTAAGGGAAAACTTTTCAGTTGTTGACATAAAACCATATTCCAGCAGCATTTACTATACAGAAGCTTAGCTCTTTTGTTTGCTGATCCTTTGAAGCAATATTGTTCTTCCCCAAGTTGTGAAAAGGAATATTATCATATCACTTATATGATACTTCAATATACTGTGTGTAAATTTTCGTCATTCACCATTCGAGTTTTAACATTCTCTACTATGAATTCGTATTGTTTATTGCGTAAACCTTTTTCTATGTTTCATATTTCAGAGCCTAACTTTTTAGAACTTACAAGATTTAAAATAAAAAGTTATGCTTAGGATCTTTATAGTTATGAAATTTGAATTTTGTTCACGTTAAAAAATGTGTGTTTTAACTCGAAAAAATTTAAAGTTTATGAACGTTCACGTCGTACGTGATATCTAAATGTAAAAATTCAACTGTAAGACATGAGACATCGTTGAACACTTATAACAGCACTTTTTAACTATAAGAAGGGTTATATTACATGAGATGGGTATACATGGAAACATAATGCAGGGCAGTAACCGCAGACATTGATGTGAGGTGGTCGTGAATAAGATACTTTATCACTGTGCAGACATGCACGCACCCAATACGTTACAACTCCAGACATGTGCAACAGCTTATGAATTTGATAAGTTTGGTTTGTCGCTTTGTCATTTTGTGCTGCACGAGCTTAAATTGGATTCCGAACTACTATTGTTCACTTTGGCGGGGTATGGAAGTTTGGAGAGTGGGGTGGCAACTTAAGTTTTGTCCTAGTCATCTGACCTAGGATCAAAATTACGAGGTTTTGTTCTCGAGTCATTCCCTTCGGTATCCATCCAGACCGTCACCAATGACCATTGTGTTGTTTCGGTGCGATGTTTATTCATCTACTTACCTGACAGCTACTCATTATTCGATGTAAAACTTACTTAATTCTCTCTCTTCTGTATGTATATATCTAAATTAAAAATGTTAAGAAATACAGCTAGATCATAATCTAGCTTAGCTTGATCTAAATGACTTCGATTTCACTTTTGAATGTAAGCATTGTCATATGATCCTTACACGCTGTTCAGTTTATATTTGGAAAGATCATACTTCTGAATTTTAAAGTTTTTATTTCCACTAATTATAAACTTAGAAGGATTTACAGCTTTTTGAAAGTGATTAATTTGGAAGAACAGAGATTCAATATTCGGATTAAACAACTGATAAGGAAGTAATACATCAAGATCTAACGTACACCCAGGTCCAATTAGCCCTCACGTAGCAAAAATTAACCATAGAGCGATAAAACTAAAACAGGCCATCTCCTATCTTGCTGAGTAAACAAATGTTGAATCGACACAGCTGTTGTGATCCCAAAGGATTAGGTCGATTCCAAACTCTACGAGTGGATTTAGAACCACAATAGTGTTTACCGGTTGATGATGAAAGACATCCACTGTATTATGGTCTCCTTACAATATGGACATCAAGCCTTCCAGCTGTTTGATGATGTGTAAATAATGTGAAGAACGGATAGTCTAGATAAATGTCGATCTCCATTATCTTTTAATTAGATATTGCAATGCTTTAACACCTATATATAAATTGATACGTTTCAATTTATTCATTCTAAAAACTTTGTCCTGATTTAAAATTACGAATCAGAAAAAAATTAAACCTCCAGCTTCTGAACGTTCTGAGATCAGAATTAAAAGATTTTATTACTTGTTATCGCTTTTAAAAATTTGATTGATATACACTGCTAGCCACCGTAAATGCAACACCCTGAAGGAAGTATGCAAATAATATGAAATTTACAACATGCATTAGCGGAGGTGAGATATGCAAATGATTAGAATTTCAGCGCAGACGCACATCACGCGCGCCTGTGGCGCCACTTCAAAGCTGTTGGAATCGGTCTCAAACCTCCAATTATAGTGCCGTGTGGGGCACATCAATATGGAAAATTGTGTAAATCTGAATGTATAAAAGAGGAGATAATGTGTGAAGAGTATTGGGGATCATGATCTGATCAGACTTCTTGTTGTTTTCTGAAATGTATGTTTTTAAACCATAAGACTTGGTCACGTAATAAAATTTATTTTTAATATAAAACTCTGTCTTCAATCGATAAAACCCAACAATTGGTTATGGGCCTCAGACCTTAAGCTGAACCTGAATTCTGCCACTACCGGTTTCCAGTATGATGGGTATTCAAGAAATGTCCATGTTTTCCTTCCCGAAGTTATCGGATTTCAACTATGCCACGTGGAAGACGGACATGAAGGTATTGCTAATGGACCGGAACTGCTGGGAATTTATCACTAAAACGGAACCTCTATTATTGGAAGATGCTCCAGAACAAGAAAAAAGAGACTATCGTTATAGGAAGCAGAGGACATACACAACTATCTACCAGGGCATAGACAGAAAATATCAAGTCTTAATTTCATCTACTGAGGACGGTAAGGAAGCCTGGGATATATTAAAGACCAACTTTGAACCAGCATCTAGAGCACGATTGGCAGGCCTTGTGGACGAGTTCTTTTCAATCCGCTACCAGTCGGAGGACGAATCCATTGGACTCTTCTGCAAACGAGTGCATGAGAAGCTGTTACAGATAAAAGAATGTGGATTCGAAATCCCAGACCTTTTAGTTTGCTTTCAACTAATAAGACATTTGCCTCACGAATACGATAATCTGGTACAATTGCTATACAGGATGGATGACAACGAGTTCACGCTAGACAATTTGTCTAAACATTTAATAACAGAATCCAGCCGAATCGAGCTGAAGCGGAAAGACGAAGGCACAAAATTAAGTATCGTGGCCGATGCTTATGCTACAAGAAACAAGTCATCTAGATACAAGGAGACACGGGCGTCTACTCCTGATCACAGCAGATGCGTACTGGACCCTGAATTAATTCCTTCAAGCCCAAGAAAGTCGACAGTTTGTCGTATGGGGCCGCGACCATTCTGCAACTACTGCAAAAAGTCGGGACATTACGAATCGAAGTCCTTCAAGAAATGCAATCGGCAGAAACCTGGTGGTGAATTATTTTATATGGAGGACAATCCAAAAACTGATCTTCAACGTGCCTATGCAGTTTCAAATTTTCCAAATGAAAGACCGAGGGAATTTCTCATTGATTCTGCTGCAACTGCTCACTTCTGTAAAGAACGTGATATGTTTACGACATTCAGAAAACTACCACCACAGAAGATCCTAGTCGGAGACAAGGACAGCACCTCGGAAGTATTAGGTATGGGTGATATTCAATTTACAGTTTTAGATAGAAACCGAAATTTTGATTTAACTTTGAAAGATGTGTTATACTCGCCTAATATGAGAAAAAATTTAATTAGTGGTGCTCGTATTGACCTTGTGAGAAACCAAATTAAATGGGGAAATAACAAAATGATTATTTATAATAGTTATAATAAATATTTGTTTACTGTTCCCAGAATTGGAAAATTGTATATCTTGAAAGGTTATCCCAAGATTAAAAATTATACATATGTAACTGGTTTAGATCTAGAAAAAGCCCACCGTAGGTTTTGTCATGTTAACATGCCCTTAATTGAAAATATGAGTAAAATTAATTGTGTAAAAGGAATTGAAAAACTTAATTGTAAAAATATAGATAAAAATTGTAAGATTTGTGCTATTGCTAAATCCACTAGAATATCCTTAAAAAGAAACTATATGTACGAAAGGAAAACTAAAAATGTTTTGGAAAGGATCCATATGGATTTGTGGGGTCCTGCTCCAGTTAACTCTCTAGGTGGAAACAAATACTTTTTATCTATTATTGATGATTTTTCACGTAAAGTAACTGTTTATATTATTCGAAATAAGAATGAAGTTTTTGATTACTTTAAAAAATACTTGGTTAAAGCTGAAAGACAGCTAAATGTTAAGTTAAAATGTGTCCGAACTGACAATGGTTTAGAATTTTGTCACAAAGAATTTAAAAAGTTTTTAAATGATCTAGGAATAAAAATCGAAAGAACTTCAACTTATACCCCTGAACAAAATGGCATTGCAGAAAGGTTCAATAGAACAGCCATGGATTGTGTCAGAGCTATGCTTCAAGACAGTGGTTTACAACCACAATTTTGGTCAGAAGCACTTTTAGCATTTATTCACACTAAAAATAGATGCGAACACAAATTAACTGAGGGTATATCTCCTAACGAAATATGGACTGGTTTCAAACCATCAGTAAAACATTTTAGAATTTTTGGCTCTTTGGCATATGTTCATATTCCTAAAATACAGAGAAATAAATTACAACCCAGAGCAAAACTTGGTATTTTGACAGGATATGGTTTGAAAACTAAAGGTTACAGAATATATATCCCAAACGAGAAGAGAATAGTTGAAACAGTCCATGTTCATATCGACGAAAGTAAGAAAGCTGTTGATGTACTATTTGGTAAAAACTTTGAGTACGTTTCTTTCGATCTTAATTCTAATATTCCTATTTATCAATCAAATGAAAATATAAAAGTAAAATCGGAAAGTGAAACTCAAGTTTTAGATTCTAAAGATTTAGTTAAAACTGAGGACTTAAAAAATCTTAACATTTCAAATTGGCGAAGAATCGAAAAACCTAGAAATAAAAGCAATAGGATAGATGTATACTATTATTCTCCTGAAAATTTGAGAATGAGATCTTTAAATGATATTAAAAAGTACTGTACTAAAAATAAGATTAGGTTTGATCCTGTAAATTTCAATTTTAAGCCAGAAACTGAACATCCTAATGTGGATATTTCTAATGTGCCATCTACTTCTAGTGATGAATCTAACTTTTTAGACCAACAGATGTACGACATGTATGATCAGTGTTACAATGTCGAAATCCCCAAAAGTTATGAAGAAACGCAAGCAAGTAAGGATAAAATTAAATGGAATACTGCCATGAATGAAGAAATTCAGATAATGAAGGATAGGCAAGTATGGAAATTAGTGGACACACCCCCAAATACAACCATAATTGGAAGTAAGTGGGTGTACAGCATAAAAATGGACGAAAACAATATACCTAAAAGGTATAAAGCTCGTCTTGTTGCTCAAGGTTTTAAGCAAAAACCCGGCATTGATTTTAAAGATATTTTTTCACCAGTTGTGAATTTTTCTATTGTTAAATAAATTTAAAAATATTATTAGAAAAATATTTTGTTGGATTTATATATATATTGAATTGTAATACATCTGCTGAGGTTTTACAACCGATGGGGCCGCATGTTGGAATCGGTCTCAAACCTCCAATTATAGTGCCGTGTGGGGCACATCAATATGGAAAATTGTGTAAATCTGAATGTATAAAAGAGGAGATAATGTGTGAAGAGTATTGGGGATCATGATCTGATCAGACTTCTTGTTGTTTTCTGAAATGTATGTTTTTAAACCATAAGACTTGGTCACGTAATAAAATTTATTTTTAATATAAAACTCTGTCTTCAATCGATAAAACCCAACAAAAGCGCTATTTAAGGCTTGGAGATTTCGACGATTTCAAGTACGGCAATTGTGTTTTTCTTGTGGTTTTTTCAAAAAAACGATCAATTATGCCTCGTAGAAAACAGCGATCATCTTTTGATCAAGTATCCGAGTTCGACAGAGGAAGGATAGTGGCCTACCGAGATTGTGGATTATCTTTCAGGGAAATCGGTAGTCGTGTTGGACGAAACCAAACAACTGTAATGCGGATATGTGATCGTTGGATGCAGGAGGGTACGACGGACCGACGTGTTCGATCGCATCCACCTCAGTGCACCACTTCACGTGATGACAGGCATATTGTGCGTATGGCAGTGACGGATCGCTCAGCCACATCATAGCACAGCATAGCACAGCACATTCAGTCTGTACCGCATCATCCAGTGTCTGCGCGTACCATTCGACGCCGTTTACAGCAGAGTGGTCTGTCCGCAAGACGTCCATTGCTTCGTCTACCCTTGACGCAGAACCACAGACGTTTCCGCCGCCAATGGTGCTATGAAAGAAGGATGTGGACGGCAGAATGGAATGAAATTGTCTTTACTGACGAGTCACGCTTCTGTCTGCAACACCACGATGGTCGGATTCGAGTCTGGAGACACCGTGGAGAGAGGATGCTGAACAGCTGCGTTATGCACCGCCACACTGGTCCTGCACCGGGTATTATGGTATGGGGCGGTATTGGATATCACTCTCGCACTCCTCTAGTACGCATTGCCGGTACTTTAAACAGCCAGCGCTACATCTCCGAGGTGTTGGAGCCAGTTGTCCTTCCTTACCTTCAGGGCTTGCCCACAGCCATATTTCAACAGGATAATGCGCGACCACACGTGGCACGCATTGTCCAAGGGTTCTTCGTCAATCGCCAGATTGAATTGCTTCCCTGGCCAGCTCGCTCCCCGGATCTTTCGCCGATAGAAAACATGTGGTCCATGGTTGCTCAACGATTGACCTAGAATACATCCCCAGCTGCCACACCAGATCAACTTTGGCAACGTGTGGAAGCTGCTTGGTCTGCTGTACCCCAAGAACACATCCAAAGTCTCTTTGAATCAGTGCCGAGGCGTGTGGCAGCGGTGATCTCCAACAATGGCGGCTACTCTGGCTACTGATTTTGGCAGGAACCACACTTCACAGAAGTCTATAAATTTAATCATTTGATACTTGGTCAACATGTTATATACAAAATAAATTTTGTTGTGATATCTCTTGTCTTTCTTGGTGTTGCAATTTGGGTGGCCAGCAGTGTAGTATCGAATTTTAAGATAATATCAATAATGTAATCAATTTACTGTGTTAGAATGATTTTAATTTAAAGCTACTCTCTTCTTCATATCTTACATTGGCAACTACAAACACAGCGAAAAGATAATCATGTTTGTGAAATGCATAAAATAATTTTAATTCAATCCTTCTAGATGATCAATATGGACGACCAATCGGTCAAGATTCTGGCTTCTGGACGTCGTATTGCTCCAGTAGTCAATTTAACTATCCCCTGTATTCTGGATAGAAAGGTTCCTGGTTCGTATCCAAAATAAGGCATAGAAGGTGGTCCGTCGGAACGAATGTGTGACCACTCTATACACAGTCTGTGCTAGAATATGTGGTATGTCTGTGAGGTGTAAAGTGAACTTACCCTCGCGGTGCTTTAGGGTAGAGCAAAGTGGTTCACAAATCAGACATTGTAGGGTCATAAGGAATAATGTTCAATTATCCGGGCAGTAGAAGTTTTTAAGTATGCATTTATTTCTATAAATTTCTATCTATGTATATATCGTAGGGTTAGAGCAGAAACTCGTTTACTGACAAAAACAAATTTTACAGAATAGCTATACTTTCAACTATTACTATTAATCTTTAGGTAAAAAAACAAATATAAAAAGAATTTTTTTATAAGGATATATTTTTATTCAAACAGATTCCAATTTGAAAATGTATTTTTCATCATCATGACATCAAATATTAAGTGTCGAAAAAACATTTCCGAAAAATGTCAGTTAATGAATTTTTGATGTAAGTCGACGATATATGGTATATAAAGATAAATATTACATTGTATTCGTAACTATTCTACACAGAAAATTTTGTGTATTACTTATAACTTAAAAACACATATTATGCATACTGTGTATCATACACCGTAACCGAGCTATGAATATCAAAGAAAATGTTTTTCGGGTATAATAATCACTAGAAACAATTCTTAATTGTGTGGGAAATCTCTGCTACCGTAAGTATATATTTGAAATTCCTTGCTCCATCACAGCAGTTGAAACTTCTGCTCTCTGCATTCCAGTTGGTTTGCGACCTCGTCCTGGTTTTACAGAAAAAATTCCTGTATGTTCAAAATGCAAGGACATATTTCGAAGTTTAAGAAATCGTTAGTGGACCTCTACGTAAGCCTTTTAACTGCTGAAATTCCCTTAGGTGCAGCAGAAGCATTGCTGTTTCGTTGATAGAAGGGTTTAACAAGTAACGCGTAAGATGAGCTTCATGACACTAAGCAAGTTGTCGATTAGTTAAAAATTATGTACGACTCCTTAGAAGATGTTAGATAAGTTCGCAATATACAAATTACCTGAAGCGCAGCGTCAAATTTCCTCTCTAGCGGCCGAAATCTGAACTATTCTGTTCTTCAGAATCGAAACCTCATACTCAGGAAAGAATGTGTTCAAAACTTGGTTGCTATTCGCCCAGTAAGTTTTTCCTAGAATGGTTTAACTCTTCAAGTGTTTCGACGAGATATCTCGTCCATCAAGACCTGACCAATTTTGTTCTGACGAGATACTTCGTCATTAAGATAATGTCAATTTTTGATGATGGCGATATTAAGTTCTGGTCAGTTTTCTTCTAATGACAAGATACTTCGTTGAGACAACCACCAGGAGGGTTAAAGCACTACCTGTTTAATTTGGATCACCCTGTATATTAATTTTCTTTATTAACAATTAATTAATTTTATGAATTTCTTTATTTATTTGTTTCTAAAAAACATGAGTGTTAAATAAAGTGTTACATTCTTTATTACCAACATGAGAACACGGAATGCTAAAAATTGTCCCATAAAATGGCTACTGTATTAAGTACGGAACTGTTACGAAAACTGAAGAACCCTTTCTGTTTTACAGCCCGAGTACAAACGTGAAACGTAATAATATTTTCCGAGCGTATCATGCCACTTTATGCTGGTATAAGAAAAGAAATCTAAAGCAGCCAGTGGTTGTCTTCTTTCTTTATAGCTCCGAGGGTTCGAATTGCATAATGTCTTAGAATTTCAATCCCGAAAATTCTGAACGATTTTATATTCCCAATTCTGCATAGTAATGCCGCAAAAATGTTTCCTACATTGTTCTATTACTACTGAGGATTCACTCAATGTAATAAGAATATTCTGCTGCAACGCAACAGTCCCCAGTCGTGAGGAGATACCGGAGAACATGATTTCCAATTCTTGGATGTAAGAATGGAAAAGTCGATGCAAATTTTCTTTTTTGCACACGCTTTTTCCGCTTGAAAAGAAATAGAAGACACTAAAAATTTACCACGAAAGGAGCGTCCCACCAAAAATCGTTTCAAGAGATTTGACTTTTAAAACCGTTCGTATATATAACAGACAAATAGACTAGATTAGATTTTGTCATACAGTTACTTTCTTCAGTTGCCTTTATAGCATTTTAAGAAATCTATGGTTTAAATGAAGCTTTGCTGTCTTTCTAGTTCAAATCAAGGTCACCGCACAACGATAGCTGGGAAATGAGAAAAAATTTTCTATTGTAATGGACAGTCTGTTTTCTGTGTTAGAAATATTTTCAATGTTTTATGATATTTTTATTTTATAACATTTTAAGAAATCTATAACTTGAATAAAGCTTTTCTTTCTAGTTCAAATCAAGGTTGCCGTATTATGGTAACTGGGAAAGGTGAATAGTTTTTCTACTGTTATGTGAGTATAAAAACTGTGTATAAAAGATGTATAAGTATGCATTAGAAATATTTCCAATGCTTTTATATTATTTAAGAACATTTTTAACATCTGTAGTTTGAATGAAGCTTTGCCGTCTTTCTAGTTCAAATCAAGGACATGTACTATGGTACCTGGTAAATGTGAAAAGTTTTTCTATTGTAATGTGCAGTTTGTTTTCTGTGTTAGAAATATTTTCAGTGTTATGGTAGTAATGCATATACCAGTGTTTTCCAAAGTGGGATCCACGAAAAGGTTTCAGGAGGTCTGTGGAAAACATACAATATTTCACTAACGAAATTAGAGAACATCCAAGAAAAAAATTAAAACATTTGATTGTGTACTCCATCATTTTTTATTTGCTCTCCCTTGATTGAGTTTTTTCTCAATGTTTCAGAACTTTAAGTTGTCATCACTAATCCTTAATGTGAAGTTTTAACTTGTTATGACCTCTGTATCAAATATATAAATATTATACTCCCTATATTGAGGTAAAAATAAGGATCACATTGGTTGGATGCAAATTTACATATTCCCCATTAAGTTTTATAATTTCAGTGGGTGCACGAAAATTTCACGAAGTTTTCAAGGGAATCCTTCAACTGAAAAGTTTGAAAAATACCTGGAAATATGATAGTATGTAAGAAAATTCAAACATTTACTCATTTGTTCAAGTAATAAATCAAGCGTTTAGGATACATGTATTCACTTTATTCGTAGCCCATTATCTAAATTGGCACTGGGATCTGTCATCTTCGTTGCTTTCACCCAGCACACATGCTTACTAAATAACCTCATTAATTGGTTGGAAGAATCATAGGAAAGATTCTTGGAAGAATCATAGAAAAGATTCTACTGGGTCAAGAAGGACAAAACTAGTGAGAAGCTAAGTAAGAAAGACTGCAGATTACAGAACGAATATATGCGAGTGAACCGTTCAGAGAGTTAACTTGGCTGCTTGGGACCGAAGTACAGATTTGGGACCCTTATATAAACATGTGTATACCTTAAACTATGCACATCAAAGCCATCACTAATGTGCCGAGTAATGAGTTTATTGTTGATAAAACAACATAACAAACAGCCTTTTGTGACACGGTAAATATTTGCGATGTGTACTTATACTGCAACGTCGCTTTGTTTCATGCGATTTTATTCATTTCCAAACGCAATTCGTAATATAAACAATATTTTTAAAGGAAATGATAAATATTTAGGTGGAGTTTATAGCAGTATGTTGCTAATGATAGGTCCTAATGCTTATCTGTCTATTGTATTGTTGAAAAGACATACTAAAGCTGACATCAATGTCAACATTAAGACGATGTTGTAACATGTGTATATAGGGACAAAGTTACATGACATGTATTGCTAATGTTTGAGCGGTTTTCGTGGTTTTAGTTTTATACTTAAATTTTCGTTCATGACATCAAGCGTTTCGTATTGCATAATATGAGAGGCATCCCGAAATAAGTGTCGAGGATCCATATTGTTGAGGTGATATTCCGATATGAAAATTATGCTCTTTGCATCCTCTGAGTGATAATTGTTTTGCAGATTCTAGACGGCTCAATCATAAGCATAAATAAATATCTTAGAGAAATGCACAACGAAAACATACTTGTAGTCGTGCGTGCGTCCTTGTGCATGATAATTACTTATAACTTTTACACTTCGTTAATAGAAAAATAAGTTTTTGAATTGAATAATATAATTACGAAGCTGACTGATAATCAATATCGTTGAGATTACACAATATGCATAGTATCATTAGTTTCATCAAAAAGGTAACAGAAGTAAAAAAAGATTAACGGCATTTATGGCAACCAAAATAATTGAGTCAAAAAAGTGATATTTACACTTCTGATATTTTTCGGTATTGATAAAGTATATACTAATTTCGCATTCATATACAATATAAATACAAGATATAAATGTACATGTTCAAAATAAATATTCTAAATTCCACATAAGGTCATTCTACATCAGTCAAGCTATGATTTAGTTTGCCACTCTACTTTCACCTTCTGCAAAACAACATCTAATAACAACTCATTGAAAATAAAGTGAGCAACTAATGTATAGAGCATACACACATCCTAAGGACAAAAGCCCTGATGCTGGAAAAAATGTACATTACACATATGGGCAGATGATAGAGTGAGAACATTTATGTAAAGGATAGGCAAGAAGAAACTTAATAGATTTATTATGATTTTGTATGTAATGATGGGAGAGACGATTAACTTTGTACAAGTAGAGCACGAGTTTCCACGAGAGCGGTTTTGCAATTTTTTGAAGCCAAACGATAAATGCATTGATATAAGAGTAGTTGAAATATTTTAGAACAATTATTTCTATTGATTATGAATTTGGGAGCCGCCAGTGCTTTCTAGGTGGCGCAGATTATTTGATTCCTGTAACTATACTGGTGTATTTGTCTTTCCTGCATGGGTAAAAAAATTTTCAGTGTATCATAGACATGAAATATAAGTAGACTGAGAATTGCTATTGAGAGGAGCTTTAAAAAGTGTGAACATGTCGACTAGTAGTCACGTGACCGTATCGACTAGTAGTCTGAAAAATTGAACTTAATTGGAAGAGTTGCTATCTTATAGCCTGGTGTGGCAATGTAACATCTTATGATAGTGTAGGTGTGTGAATTTGCATTTTTCTATAGAGTGGTGACAAAAGTGGTGAAATCGCCAGTCTGCTACTATCAGATGATCAATCAATGGACCAAACAAATTATGAATCAATGAATGGTTGTCTTCTCCTGCCACGTGAATCAATCAGTTGATGAATGTTATGTTTCATTCAGCAGACAAAAGCAGTTTAAGGGTCACATTACTACTAATTTTTGGTTACATGATTCAGGTTACCATTTCTCACTCTATTTTTATATTTTCTATATGGTGTGTGTATGTCCATTCGTTTGGAGGAAAATAATTTTGTCTAGTTCTGGCCTTTTTCAAACAATGATGTACATGATTACCAGAATAAAGTTTTCAGCTAGTAGGACACTCGCGTGATACATATTTCTTACTAAACTTCATAGTATTGAGTTCAATATAAGATTTCTATTACCTTATTAAAACAGTTGCTATCATAAAATATTGTTTTAACTCAAATATATTCTTTAAAAATTCTATGTTTAACATCTTTGACACACCATAGGAGCATATTTAAATTTCGATGGTTTAGCCTACAAACCGGCTAACTCCACTTTATCATCAAAATTGAGTTTCTGCTGCTACCATCTGGAAGGCTAAATTGAGCAGTGTAACAAATCAACTATCTCCAAATAATGCTTCCAATAGGAGAATATTCATAAAAGTTAGATCCATACCTTGTGTATTACCTTGCTGCCCCCAGTTAAACTTACTGTAAACTAAAAAAACCTGTAAAATGGAGTTAGACAGTTTGTAGTCTAAGCCATGGTATTAGTAATAATTAATTTTTATTAGAACTAAACTCCCAAAAGTGTTTGAGTCCCTGTATACAATAGTAAAAGAAGGAATTGAAACGCTTTCCTATATAAAGCAGTGTAACTGCTGAGCTCGGGGGTGAAGGGGATTTTTCAATAACTCTCCATCGCGAGCGTTGAGTAACTTACAAAATTGTGGGTGTACGAGATTGAAAAATAATGACAGACCTGCCTGGATCTAAATGAAGGATATTTATTCAGCATCAATTCTTGACCCTATTTACAACCAAGACCACGATTGAGTCAGATCGCGTCTTTTACAAAAGTCTAGCTGGCATGTCTCCAAAAATGGTGGTCGCAGAGACACTAATGTCCCCTCACATACGACGTCACCGTTAGTGACCCCTGCGCAACTTAACTGCGCAGATTACATAACAAATGTTTGGTTGAGGAACCTCCTCAACGCCATCTATCGGCCTCTCAAAGCCAACAGTTGGTGTTCTAATTATAGACACACATAAACTAATTATGAATATTTTGTGGCACCCCAAAAAATATATTATTTTTTGCCAATCGGACAAAAAAAATTTAGACATGCATAATTTTGATTGTTTTAAAGTAATAATAATAATTACTTACCCTTTTGCTGTAAAGTGGCTCTTTAAAAATCCTTTTGAAACAATTTATGACACTTAGTAATAACAAAATAATACTCAAAATTATTTATACGGGTATTAAAAACACGAGTATTACTTTAAATTATTTGTAAACACAGTTGTCAAAAACTCAAAACTAAACATTGAAATGAAATAAATCTTACATAATTTAAATCGATTCATCATCCAGAAGGCACACCGATTGATAGTTGCTGGCACATATATAGTAATGCAATATATTAAAGCTAATTCATTAAAACTACAATCCATAAGGGAACACTCATAACTCGGAAAAATTCCTTACCACGCATTAAAGAGTAGTAACAGAAAGTCAAGATTATCACGGCTTCAACTATTTCATTACTTACCAGTATATAACTTCAGAGGTTGCCATTTCGGTGAAAGAAAAAACAGCACTAAAACCCCAAAGTCGTTCGACTCGCCGAGGCTCCTGCGGAGTCATTTCAACCGAAGCTCCGTCTGTCTCGCGCCATTTGTTTATCCCTCCATAATTACAAATCCAATAGCCCGTACAAACTTGCACGAGGCGGCGGAAAGGAAGAGAAAGAAATGCCTCAAAAGTAATAAAATAAAAGAATAAAAAACAGCTGCGGCCGAAAAGAAGACAGTCAAACAACAAAAGCGTTTGAAGGTTTCCAATTTTATTTCCTCTCTAAGAAAATATCTGGAAGGAGACAGAGGCAGACGGAGAGGGAGAAAAAAAAGAATACCCCCAAAAACTGTAGGGTGAAGAAATCAAAGACCCGAAGAAAAAAACGTAAGGGAAGTATAAAAAAGAAAACCAAGAATAAGGGGGAGAAAGAAATATTGAACTGAACAGGGGCTTTCTGTATGACAGAGCAAAGAAAAAAAATTCCCCAAAAGGAAAACAAAGAATTCCCAAACGCGAAACAAAGACAGAGTATAAGATTACCATTGGGTTTTGCCGATACTGCGTGGCGTAAAATATTTACGATACCTTGGGTCAATACATAAATATTCGCTGGCGTTATTTTTAGATGGCTGGTAAAAAGAAGGAAGAGTTAGCATTTTGATATTCACAACAGCGGTTCCATTGTTTAACCACATCCATTAAAAATCCCTCTATTGTTCAGATTTCTTGAGTCAATATACGTAGTTGAGCAGTTTGTCGTGTTTTACGACGGTCTTTACTTCAAGCGATTCACAAGCACAATTAGGATATAACTATCATTTAACAAAAAGCACGTAAATAACACTAACATATAAACAAACTTGTATTAGTACGAATTCTAAACATAATTGTTTAACTATACAGGGAAAAACAACAGTAACGCTGACATGTCAGCAAACTTGTCTGAGTAGTATGTACTGTAACAATTAAGACATAATTACTATTTAACTGTACAGCAGCAAATAAGAGTAACGTTAAAATGTTAGCAAACTTGTCTGACTAGTATGAATTATTTTACTACTATTGTGAGCTAATATCAGTCACTAATTGAGAATACTTTTTCAAAACAATTTTAATAAAAGTTATACACGTATTAGCATTGTCATATACACACACTGGCCAATGAATAAGAAACCTGAAAATGTTGGTTGCGGGCATGGTTATGGAAAATCCGTCTATGATATGGGTGACACGTAATCAAATTGAAGGTAATCGTATATTGTGTGTGTTCATTTTACGTGAAAAGAAGCAGAATGGAGAAAACGACAGACCTTTCACCGTTTGAAAGAGGATTTATTGTTGGGTCAGCAGGGAGTCACGATTGCAAGATTTCGAAAGTGCTTAAAAGTTGGAAACAGAACCCACAATCCTAATCCAAAAGATGTAACTGTGGGTCTAAAACAAGTGATCAAGACCATGATTAGCGTAGTCTCAGACGGATTGTACGGCAGAAAAGTTAATCCACTGTGCTGCAACTGACAGTAACATTTAACGAAGGCTCTTCCCAACCTATCTCGGCACGAACAATGGGCATAGTATCAGTATAGGCAGTCGCATGCCAGTAAACCTCTAATTTCTGAGAGGAACGTCAGAGTTTGCTTACAGTGGTGTCGAGAAAGACGTAACTGGAAACCTGAGGATTAGAAAAGGTGCTGTGGTCAGACGAATCACTCTACACTTTTTGCACCGACGAAAGGCGTAGAGTTTGACTAGAACCCCATGAACACGTCTTGTCTGATTCTCATAGTTCAAGGATCTGGTGGGAGTATCATGGCGTGTGGCATATTCTGCTGGTTTGGAAACTGGTGTTTCCCTGGTACCGTCCAGAAACACTGGTCCCCTGGTATTTCTGGACGGTAGACAGTCACCTATGCAATACCTGAACATCCTGGAAGATCAAGTGCATCCTGCAATGCTACATTTGTACTCTGAAGATAATGGATATTTCATGGATGATAATGTAACCACACATCACACGAACAACGTTCGAAAGTGGTTCACAGAACATCAATATGTAACTTCAAGCCCCTTCAAAAATTTCAAGGCGAGCACAGGATTAAAATACAGATAATCCCTGTACATCCCCAGACAAGCTAGGAGGTGACTAAAAGAGGCCTGCTCCATATTGCATTTCCAACACATCGGGAAAACCTTTAATCCATGATAAAATGAAATTGGTCTCAAATATCCTTTGGCAGATAGAGAGATGGCATTCTGTTGATCTCTATTACCTTGGAATTAGAGGGAACCTCCGGTATGTTTTCTCTGGTACGTCTATGGGTGGGAGACATTTTTGAAAAGATAGTGTTCTGAAGTTCCTTTTTCGCAAAAATTTCATAGAAGTAATTGATTACAATAACTCTCTCTCCTGAGAGAGATACTCTTCTTTTCCAAACTATCTGTCATTTCATTTCCGTTTAGGTCCATATGAGAATGAATCTATTGTAGATATATCTCAGGGGCACAGGCAATTTCTTAATTTTATCTAGACTATCAATTTCAATCCTATCACCGATATGATTTGAATCGATAATATATAAAAGTAATAAACCAACATTTTCAGAGGATCGCACATCTTCAAATGCGGGCTACGTTACTGATGAAGCAACATTAGAAATTTAGAATAATTATCATGAATATAAGAGCTACTTTCATTTTAATATGTAAAATGGACCATAAACTTGCAATTTAGTATTACCGAGACATTTAAATGATGTTCGGAAAGAACTTCACAAAGCATTGGAAGAACACTGAAAGCTTATATTTACTTCCAGCTATCTTCTACTGTTCCCGATTTGAGAATCTCAAATAGTGAAAGTTTAAAACTAGTTCAGACGACAGACTAATTTGAATTTCAGAGCAGGGATTTGTTTGAGGATGTCAACTTCTTGAAATAGCTGGAGAATGGCACAACTTTGAAAGTTGTTGCTCAAAATCGACTTATGTGTGCTCTAATTGGCACCTCCAGCTTACTAAAAACCTTTTATCTGTGAGAGGGCATTGAGATAGTGACATGTCGGAACGAATGACTCGAACTTTGTTTCATGCTTTATTTATGTCAGAAGACTCGTCAAATATTTACTTAATCGTACTTCATTGAGTGTGTATTTTGAAAGGAAATAGCCTAAGGGATTTCAGAACAATTTGTATAGCCGAATAAATGTGAAATGAGTAAAATTATTACAATGTTAGACATGTTGATGATTGTTTTGACATCTTTAGCATCTGTTATTAAGAATCATTCATATTTTTATTTGTAGTTTTACGCTTTGAATGTAATGGAGAGTATTCGTGCTGATGTGCAACACATTTTTAAGATGAGAGCAACGATGACGAAATAATTTTTGGTAACAATTTTGGCTAAGGTGGGAAGTCTATATGTTTTACCATCTTGAGGAAGACTTAACAATGAGGAAATCGCCTCCAAAATTAACGAAATATTTATTAATATTGATCAAACTGCATCAAAAGTAGCAAAATAAATCTTGTTCAATGTTCTGTTTTCCACTTGGAACTTCTGGCCGTAGATGAAGTTCTGGTACATTGAATCATCGCACATTTATAGGGACATTTGGATACCATCAGATAAATGCTGCTCCATACAGGGTTCTCACCAAGTGATGGAAATACAGTGACCTTACCATCACAACCATCAGCAGCAAAATGAGAGGTCTGTGTGATTGGAATATAGTGAATCGCTTCACATTTTCGTCTGCAAGGAAACGAAACCGCAGACCTTCTGGCTAAGGTGGGAAGTCTATATGTTTTACCATCTTGAGGAAGACTTAACAATGAGGAAATCGCCTCCAAAATTAAAGTATGTTTATGAACTGAATTTGGAAGGACTCCGATTCATGAATGGCACGTAGTCAGTCTGGTGCCTCTCTGGGTAAAATTGGGCAGCGGAAAAGATCTGGCTGCTCTCTCTAGACTTCGAACACTTGAAGTCAATGAAGATCGAATTGGGACGTAAACGTTTTCCTGTGTGCCGATCGTGCTTCGCCAAAGAACATCTCCTGTCTCGGCTGTTTTCTAGTCAGCTTATTCAACATCCTGAGCTGGTTGTTGAGGACCTCAAGCTCACGTGATAATTGACTTGGTGTAATTTATTTATGCCAAGTGCGAAGGTAACAACAACAATCCGAGGATTTTGAATGCACGTTGTGATTTCTGAATTACATGTATGTGACGAAATCCCAGAACATTTCTTTAAATCGCTCTACTTTATTCATTATTCATTTCCTGATCGAATTCTCATGTGCAGATTAATTATTAATTTGATGTTCATTACATTATTCCTGAGAAATATGACTTACAACTACATTTAATGTATCTGCATTCTCACACCCTATTTGTCGTTTTGTACTTACTGTTCCTTCATCTGTCACCTAATGTTTATGCCGATTTAATGTCGCACTTCTGGATCCACTAATCGTAATTCATATTCATCATGTCATATTATAGCTTAATAAATCAGCTTTTCTAAGCTTTAACCACAAGGCCCACGATATCTTCATTTTATACGGCATACACAATGAGTAGTCCGTTTTTATTTTGTTAACTCTTTTTCAGTGCAGCTTTCTCCATAGGGAAAGCTCGTATACCTCTCATACTTCCTCATGAATAGATTAAAATTTAATAATTATGCAAAAGGAATCGCATGTTACAAGAGCACTAATTACAAATCTGAGCTAGAGCAAAAAAATAATTTTTTGTAGTCTTATTTTTAATGTACATTTTTTATACTTATTGTTGATTTTTAGAACAGTTGGAACCTACAACTTTTTTGTGCTTTTTTTCTTAAACATTACAAATGTAGGTATTTTCCATAAAAAAATAATTTAAATTACATATATTAATTTAACATTAATTTAAATTCTAATGGAGTAGGTATTACTAGGTTTAAATTCAGTATTACAACTGCGTTTGATATTGTGCTGTGATAATTTTTAGTTATAAATAACACCAAATAAATATTTAAACACGTAATTAGATCAGTCGTAAGAGATAATAACATATTTTAACAAGCTTAATTGGCACAGTATATTCCTTTACAACTACATATTTTGTGCAATAATGGATAACGTTATTACCACATTTATGTAACGCCATGTTTATTTTCAATGAATCATAACGACTGATTTGAATTTATTCTAATGCTAAATTATGCAAATTACTCTTGCTTGCCACAAGTGCAAGCAATTTATTTTTTGTGCATGTTGCGAAGCTAGTCATAAGTGAACCTTGTAATAGCGACATGATAGAGAATGTTTGATTCTTGATATACCAAGCAGTTGACCTGTTTATTCAGTAAGCTTGAACTTAAGTTAATATTTAGTATTGATCTTTAGTGTTATTTTTTATTTGTCATAAATTCTATGTTCGTTTATGACCATCTGAATCTGTCTCATTCATGTAATAAAGTGTAATGTGCAAAATATTAGTGCATAACCGTAACTACTCAATTGATTACACATGGGTCATTCAGATCCAGGGGATACGGTAGCTCTGTTGGTAGAGTCACGGCTTCGAAACCGAATGTTTGTCTGTTCAAAACTAGATCCAACCAGACCGTCGTATACATGGAAGCTGATAATCGTTAAATCTGTCGTGGTATCAAATGTCTTCACATTTGCGTAGTGTAGAAAGTTGGAGGGTGGAGTGCTAGCTCAGGTGTTGACCTCGTCATCGGACTGTGGTACAAAATTACGAGGTGTTTTCCTCGAATCTTTCCCTTCAGGATTGATCCCAGATTATAATCAATAACCCGTTGTATTCCTCTAGTGCGAAGTAAATTCAACTAATGAACTAACACTAAGACCAAATATTTATTTATAATTTGACGGATTTCAGTGAAGGTATAGACTATGTTGAAAAAGTCACCAGACATCATATTGGAGAAGTTAAACAGTAATTTTTGGTCAGGTGATCGGTACTAATGGTCTATAAGATGACCATAGGTAAAGAACAGGTCTCAGAGAAATACTTAATGTGAAAGTTCAATGAACATGCTGTTCCAACTAAGACTTCTAGAGGGGTTTTCAAAGGATTCATTCAAAGGATGGAATGTGAGTAACTTACTTATATGTACGATCGCAGCCAAATTACAGCATCCTATGTCAACTGCCAGGATGTAATTACTAAATGCCAAAATGAAAACACCACATCAGTGAAGACAGATTACAAAAGTCAACGGAAAGAGAGCGAAGAGCTTTGAAACGTGTTGTACGATATTCGCGTTATTCATGTGCCATTAACACTCCTGGTGGTTGTCTCGACGAGGTCTCTCGTCAAACTGATAAAACTGACCAGATCTAGATGGATGAGATATCTTGTAAAAACTATTTGGAGGGTTAACCATTAGCCATGAACCAAACGATTTGTGTGTTTCTAATGTTGTAGATTACTAGTCAATGGCATGTATGTTATTATTTAAATTTTCTGAGTGACAGCTATTTTTTAAAAATGTGTAGTAAATACTTGCTTTACAGTTTTTGAGATTTTCTTATTGTTGACCGTTATGATCTAAATGTTTTGTACTACATTTTATTACTCAAGTACTTGTTTCTATATTACAAGACGCGACTACTTCAGTCGGATACTGAAAAGGAGAATTTCATAGAATCTCTGGCTATAAGAATACAGCACTCAGAACGTGTCAGACATTCACCTAAAAGATTGTTCTATAGCTGTTGAACATTTTTAGGTTCGGAGTAGTGTTTTATATTACTAGTGTTCTAGATTACTAATTAGCGACATGTTTGTTATTATTTAACTTGCCTGAGTGACAACCATTTTAAATACGCATTAAATAGTTGCCCTGAAACTTTTTCAACCTTATTCTTATTGTGTTGTGTGCTTGTTCATTGTGGTGTCTGAATTATATTTGTGGATTTCTTAACTCTTAGTAAGTCTCGGGTCTTATTTAACACCGTGATCTCGGTATATCTGTGAGGTGCTGGCCTTTTTTCTAGTTACACACGCATTAATTATTTATTTTTTAAATACGTATAATTTCATTTAATGGATACTAAGAACTAAATAACTGTAAAATATGTTTCATTTATATTTATATAGTGCATTTTTCAGTTAAAATTTTCATTGTATAACTTTGAAAAAGTCCCAGTGTCCTCAAATGTCTTGTTACTACATTTATATATACTTCTATTTCGATATTGTAAAACATAACATTTTTCAAGTCTACAGATACTAGTGTTTGTAATAGGTTGCTTCGTACGAAATTATACAAGTTGAATTTCCATGGCTGTATCCAAACACTGATAAGTTCTGAAATGCACAACGTCTAGCTGATGCAAAACTTATTGGAAATGGTCGATGGATAAATGGAAACTAATTTTCTGGATTGACAAGTTAGATTTCATATTCTTTCAGATCCATGGTTCTTGATAGGTATGGCAAATGCCTGATAGTGTTGCAACAGTTCGCATATTTTTCAAACGAAATGAAATACCATTGTTTCAACAATACAACGTACTATCGAATTTATTGCTTTAACGAAGTGAAAATTAACACCAAATTGAAAATCTAATGCTGCAAATGTCTTTAAATATTGAAAAGATATTATAAATGAATTATATCTAACGTTAAAGTTAAAGCAGCCATGCATTGGAGAAATTAAATTGATCTTTACTCGTGAGTAATGTGTTACCATCGTTCATTTTATTATTTATGTTTAATTTATTATTTATGTTTAATTGAAATTTTCTTTCTTTTGTTGCTAATTTAACAAAATAATTTCGTGATTGATATTTATTCAAAAATGTAACAATATGGATTCTTTAGCTCCATAGGAAACTAGTAAAGAATTGTAAACGTCAATGTAGGAAAAACATTGCAAGACTGATTTATGGAAGTTTTACTTTTAATTCCTCTTCATTTAGCAAAATGTCATGGGTTTTAACGGTAGTGTTAGATGCAGTGGTTGATCATTAAACTCTAATTTGGGAATCCTCGTTCCAGCTGTTACGAAGAGAAGAAAGAAAATAATGTCTTTGTTTGAAAAAATGTACTTCCTTAGATTAATCTAGCAATAATTAATACACACAGAAACAGACTCAAATAATATTGATGAAAAAAATCCAGAAAAAATATTTTCGGATTTCTGTGAGGACATTTTGGAACAATTTTTTGGTTCTTAGTTAACAAAGATTTTTTGCAAGAACAATAGCGAAACACTATTTTTTTTATAAATTTATAAAACAACCTAGTCTGTTAAATTAAAAATAATGTTCCAGTTTTACAATGTCGAATGTAAAAACAAAACAAGAATTTGAATGGACTGTGAAATCAAGAAATAAAGTTAAATAATGACCATTGTAATAAAATGCTTGTTGAGTCTATCAAATAACATTCCTTTTTTTAAATATGCGAGCTATACGCAGTAGTTACACTTGCATGTATAAATTTAATAGTCAAAGATTAAGCACAATTTTTATCTAATCTCAAGAATTGTAATTCCTAGACAGCAAATGCAATAAACAAACCTCCAATTAAATTTAATTCTAAAAATTTTGTGTGTGAATACTTTTTATAGCAAAGTACTTTATAGAAACTTAAATATAAATGTATATTTGAAAATGCTTATAAATTTATAATCGCGAAGTTTAGGGTAACTTGTTTTTCAAAATTTTTTGTCAAAAACTGAATTGTGATGCGAAAATCTGTTTGATCGGCTTGTTTAATTTCAATTGATTCCATGCTAAATGAATGTAATAAAAGTATCTCATTAGAAAAGTAAAATCGTTTATTTATTCTTTTAGACTGGATTCACATTCAAATTTATCCAGTTTTCCATAAAAATAATACCTTTTTATTCTATTAGTAAGTTAGTTAACTGTATATTACAAAAATTCCTTTCTTAACCAATAACAAAAATCATTTGTGTAGTATCTGTGTAATAGACTGACTGTATTATACAATTACCGTTGGTGTATTAAATCACCTAATTTTACTTAACATCTTAATACATCCTGAATTTATTCCATGATATTTACATACCCGTATGTTTGAATTTGGTTACTTTGGATGGGATTTTATGAGAAGAGTGTAGAAATACAATGCAACTCCAGTTTACCAAAAATTACTCCATTGTTATTGCATTGCTATACACATATATACTACTACTTTGTAAGTTAATTTTTAAAGTGTTGATAATTTCCCCACTCGTGATTATCTTAAGCTGCCTTTAACGTAATACATGATATTTACATGCATGGATATTTGAATTGGTTTTATAATGCCACTTATAAAGTTTAGTATGCTTCTTAGTACAACGTTTAATTGGCAAATTGTTCTATTTCCTCCATCACCTTACACATCTGCCTGTTAAAAACAGAAAGTGTAGTTATACCACTTAGTATACAACGAACAGAAATTTACTTTTAACGTACTTTTTTAGCAAACTATTATTTTATGATGTCCTTTCAATAGTTCCCTTTATTACAATGTCAGATTTTATTCAAGAGATGTAAAAAACGTTGTTTCATAGATTTACTTAGATTTGCCACAGATATGTTTTCTAGAGGCATTTAAAACTCATACCTACCCAATATCTCATCTTCCTGATGAGTTATTGGGTAAGTATCTGGAAATAGGTCTGAAAAATCTCCCAGATAGTGATACATGTCTTCATAAAATCCATCTTCGGAATTCAGAAATACAAGCTAAACATAAGGTATTGGCAACCCTATATAAGGCACTTAATTATTCCCTACTTATACCCCTAATCTCCGATCTTTGATAAATTTTCCCGGAATGAAAATTAATCATAATGCTTTGTAAACCTCTAAGGCATTTAACTCCAACCTACCCAACATTCCATCTTCCTGAAAATCTCTGAAATAGCTACCCATGTCTTTATGAAACTCATATTTGGTCAACATTTCCAGGAATGAAAATGAACTATAACCCCTTATCCAATAAAATCCAATCTTAATCCAACTAAACCATCTTAATCTAATTAAAAACTACTACCTACCCACATCCCATCTCTACAATATCCCAAATAATTTTTCATGTCTTTATAAAGCTAATCTTTATTTAAAATTGCCAGAAAAGAAAAACAACCCTAGTGTCCAACTCAACCTTAAGGTTTTTTAAACTCCTACCTACCTAACATACCACCTTCCTGGAAATGTATCAAATAGTCATTCTTACATTTATGAAACTCATCTTTAGTAAAATTTTCTAGGAGTGAAAACTAATCACAATGTCTGGTAAACTCTAAAGCATTCTAAAGCTCCTAGCTTCCCACATCCGATCTTCCAGAAAACTTCAAAATAGTTACCCCCTTTTTATTGAAGTCATTTTTGGTCAGCATTCCCTGGAACACGTAAACTAACCATAACGCCTAGTAAAGTCCTAAGGCATTTAACGACTTCTACATCCCAAATTCCTGAAAATCTTCCGAATAGTTATCCATGTCCTTATGAAATCCATCTTTACCCAAATTTCCAGGAACAAAAACTAACCATAATGCGAAGTAAAACCCTGAAACTATTTCTGGGATAAAACCTTCTTTGATATTATAGGTGAAAAAACGCATTAAAAAGGGGGAAAATCCCTTAGACGAAAAATCTGATTTAAGGCTGTCAGGCGTATGATGGAACACTCTATCATTCGGGCTTCAGTGCGCATAAGAGACACCGATTCAGTAGTCTGTGGTGAACACATCACAAAATTCGATCGAAATTGTATTGATTATTCCTGCTTTAGACTTATTTGGAGCGACTCAACGATTACACTTAAGAATGAGGTTGCTTGATTCGTCAAGACCCCAGGGGGAAAGTCTGAGTAAAAGGTTGGTGCTGATTTCGTCACGGAGAAATACAGATTTGGATGCATCAGATACGAAATATTTATTAAAGTTTAATACGGATTTTAAGCTTAAGTGGTACAATGGATAGATTATAATGCGCATTCCTAGATTTAATGTGTGATTAATTGATAAGGTTACACGTGTAATAGAAGTCGTGTATTTTTGAATTGTAGTCTAGTATCAGTCAAGTGTGCACCTGGATTTATATATCCTTGCTACAAGTGTGTTTAAATACATGTGTATTCAAAAGCATATATATATATATATATATATTATATAAATGTATTCATTTCTTAATTTTTCACATAAAACATGATTATTAATAAATTGATCAATTGATCATTTAAACATTGAACATTGATATTGTGATATTAGTTATGTTACCATTGTTTTATTTTATGTATCATAAGAAAAACTAGTATTATTGAATAACGAAGTTTGGGTTGTTGCTACACATAATTAAAGAACAGTTGACTGCAGCATATTGTGTATGTTACATAGAAGGTATAAAAATATTCCAAGATTACAAGGTTACTCTAGAGTGACGCATCTACGGTGAATATTCTAGCACACATAGTTTTTCTATCTATATGTTGCCTTTATTAAAGTTACATTTTTTACCTGCCTTATTATTCATTGAACCAGCTGACATGATCTTATGGCTAAGAGAATTAACACCTACTTAGCCATAGGTTTAATCTTTTCGTAAAGAAAACCTAACTCACAATTTTAAAATATTTTGAATAAACCCCATTAGCAGTCTTGATTCAAAAGGTTTCGTGCTGCATATTTTACTTTTCATAAAACGAAATTCTACTACCACTTGTACAAATTAAGGACATTTGAAGAAAGTTGGTTGAAATGTACACGTGTGCCATCTAAAAATGAGCATGTCTTTAGAAATACTGGCCATAAAATAACTAATTTTCGCCTAGTGCAAAATTGAGTATTTTGTTCTTATATATAATCGGTCCCAACTATTCAATGTCAGGTGTATTCCTCTCTTCTGTGTCAGCAAAACTTTCATTGTGTGTGTATGTCTGTTGCTTGATATTGTATGTCTTGTGTCTGGCGCAACATGGCCAAATATGGCCTTACACTATAAAACCTCAAAACCAACCAATCCAAATATTCGGAAATTATTTATATTTCTCAAAGAAAAAATAAGGTAAAAATAATGAAGTATTAGAATTTAAATTCTGTAAAAATAAATTTCTGAAAGATAATTACTTTTCCAGCTGTAACGGTAAAACAAACTGAGGAATCGCAATGCTCAATTTACAGCCCAGCTTCTCCAACATTGTCAAATTAAGGTTGATTTAAGTATGTGTACTCAATACTAAAAAATATGTCAATACATATATATTTATATTTATTCAGTTCTTTTCTTAATCTACCAATTTATTAGGATTTTCAAACTCCAAGGCAGGCCCATTCACAAAGTGCAACGCTGTCAATACTGGAGATTGAGGCCCTTCGGGGCCAGGTTCTCCACGACCTCATCAACACCTTTAAGTATGTGTATTCATCTGTTTTAGCATAAAACATGCCTTAAAATGTAAAGAAAAAATTTAAACGATGTATTCACTAAGTTAAACTATATTTTATAAAATATTTAACATTATATGATAATATATAAAATTAATTTGATTTGATATTTGCACAACTATACAAACATAAAAACAGTCATAAAACAAGACAGGCATAGTGACAGTTCAGTCACTGCTACAGTGAGTATTCACAAATCATGAAAATATACCAAGCCTTGTGGATATAATGAGGGCATATAGACACCAAACGGAGAAACCACTAATCATGCATTAAAATGACCCAAAACGGAAAAATAGCTTGAAATGGGCAAACATATTCAGTGTACAAACACTACATCTTCATTTAGATCGATTTTAACATGTTACTGGAAAAGAAAATCAATGCATAATCTACACTTTCTTTGGTTTTGTGGTGGTTTATTAGTCCACACTGCTTAACACCTTTCAGATTTAGTAATATTTATGTTTGTAGAAAGTTTGCTCTCTTCGAAAGTAGGGTTTTACGTTTATGGTCATTGGCACATAATTTATCATCCCCATGCTTCTCTGAGCTTCTGAGAACAGTTTTTTAAAGTTCTTTGAAAGAGACGTCGATTTTACAAAGCTTATTTTCATTGTAGGAAGGATTTACACGTTATTTAACACAACGAAAGCAGTTATTGCTGTTAGATCGATCAATAATTTTATAGAATAGACAGACATCTCCTTGTTGTCCAACATTCATAAACTACAAATGAAAGACATGAAGCAATCAATCGAAAGAAATAAAAAAAATGAGTGTATGCATAAACTTTTATTTTGAAAGAGAACGTGAAGCACAAATCATGCAATCATCAAACCCGAAGCAATTGTGAAGCATTCGAAAGCACAAAATGAACAAACTTTATTTTTGATCCCTCCACATGGTTTCCACGAGATATCCCGTCCATCGAGATCTCAGCAATTTTGCTAATGATGAGATATCTCGTCAGGACATTGCCGATTTTTTGTGTGCAAGATATCAAGATTGGACAATTTTTTCTAATTATATCTCTTCCATCAAGGTCTGGTCAGTTTTGCAGATACTTCTTCGAGATCAGGAGGGCTAAAATTAAAACTTCAGTTCAATGACACGATACACCATACTTCAGAAAAATGCAATCAATGCCATCATTTTATTCTACCAATTAAAACAATTTTTTTACACGAGGAAGGGAAAACCCAGTAAATTATTAAAGTCCGCTAATGCATCTTCTAATATAAAAAACGCCAAATATAATATAAAATCAACCCCGTACTTCTTTCCGTTCTTAAAAGCCCCCAACATAAAATCCATCCCAAATGCATTAGATTCCGGGACATAATGATTCCACAGTGGAATTATCTCAGCTCACTTATACGAGGAAAACTGAGTATTTATTTCAATTACATGGCTCATTCCGTATTCCCTGGGGTGGGATCGATTAAACCCAAAGTATATATATAAATACATTTACCGCAAGGGAAAAAAGCGGGAGAAAAATCTCAGATGAAGGACAAGTCTTATATTGTGTATTCAGTGGGCAAGAAATGATTGATTTTTATGACACGGGAGAAGTACGTGCAGTGACTAGGTTGTTGAGTGTGACAGGTACTGGCCAATTGGAGATAGAGCGCTTGTGAATCGCTAATAGCCGAGCCCCCGGTTTGGGGTTCCGCGGATTTTAAAGGCCATTCCGTTTTGTAGCGGTAATTGTAACTACTACGGGCGTTATAGGACAGGAGTGGTGGTTAAAATAGGAAGGATTTATTGGGTTTAATTAATCGGAATTCAATTGAAGTTGTTCAATTAATAAGTTATATTTCATGCTTAGTAAATTATTTTTAAATTATAAATATCATCGCTACAGGAATTCGAAGCCTGCCTTTCAAAATCCAAGCAGGGAATGAAGCCTTACGCCACAGAAACGACGTTATCGACTGACCTAAACAGGACCACCTATCGCTTAAACGAGGCATTTCTAGAAGCATTGCTTTGACAAAAATGTTTATTTTGGCCACTTCTACCCTTGCGGATTGATCTCTGACCGTCACCAATAGCCCGTTGTGTTGCTCCAGTATAACGTTAATTAATTACCATTACCATACTATGTCCAAGCGCTTGATTACGAGTTCGTATTTCGTACGGGCCGAAGTAAAGTTAGCGGTTTGAAGTTTTCTGGTTTCTTCGAGTAAATGTGGGCCAGTTTCCCTAAAGTCCCCTACGAAGGATTAAGACACCTTTAAGGACACTTTCCATGATTCCCGAGGTAATGTTGTGACTGACAAGTTCTTGCAAATTAATCCTGAAATGATCATACGATCCATTTGCTAGCATTGGGAAAAAGTACACAAAAGCCGATGAAGTACTTCTGAAATCAATTCTAATCGCGAAAGAATTCCATTTTCAGTGTTATCCAAATTTCGACTAGAAAATAAAATGCATAATTTTCTCTAAGGCAATCAGGATAAACTGCCCTTGACTTAATAAACAATAAAACCTCAATCAGTAGCCTATTGTGCACTTAAGATTCTGCATAATATAGCAAACCAATCTTGATATGCAATAGGCAAAAACGTTCTGATAAACGGTTAATATGGACAAAAATCTCCCAATAAAATAAGTTATCTGATAATATTTTATTAACGCTTAAGCTGGGTATCTGCGAAGCATTCCTATACCTAGTCCTTACTTAAATGTTATTTGGGAAGCATTACATCAAAAAATCAATTTTTCTCACTATCATTTAATGCTGTCATACTAAGCGTTCAGTCGCGCCATTTACTTGGGATTTAATGTCTACTAAAATTCGATTCCATTTTTTCTAAAAGTTCTCTTCCCACTTAACAAATTTTTAATGCATGAAGGGAGATGTTTAAGATTAATCTCATTACAGCATAAATTCAGTGGCGCATATTAGACAAATATCGGATCACTTTCTTTTCCAAAAAAAAACTCGCTTCTTTTCACCATATCCTTTTTTTGGGGAAAGCTTTCGTGACCTGGGAAGAACATGCCCGGATTATTTTCGCAAACACGTATCTCGCTGTAACTGCGCCGATTGAGATTATTCACGACTTGGTTTCTTTAATATTTAATAACTAAAACACATCCACGCTTGTGTTTTAAAGAAACTTCCGAGAAAGAACTCAGGAATACTTAATTAAGCGAGAAGGCTTGCTTTCGAGTCAGGGCTTGCTTGCTAAATTAAGTGCTTCATTTGAAAAACGCGAACCCATTTGCAGATAGCGTTGGGATTTTTTTTTGTTATGAGGCAGTCGCATAATCCTTTCTAAATTGTGTGCTGAAAGGAGTGCCAGGTGATTTCAATTTCACTGCGCATACATTTCAAAGTCGCATCACGTTACAAGTTAATTTATTTTTGGACACATGCTTCCGAAAAAGGATTCAGGTCTGACCGCATCAGCAGACGCCGTTGTCGATGCTAATGTGAATGCATTAACGCGAAACAGTAGCCGGAATCTATATGAGCCGCGCCTTGATTTGAAACTATTGAGGAGTCAGTTCAGGAGCGATATTAGGAATGCAATTCTACTAAGTGTGAATTGAGGTAGGTTTCCGTTAGGAGAAACGTGATTCGTGTAGATATATTACCTAAATATGTCTAAAGAACATTATTATGGCATGAATTTTACTCAAACTACATACATGTCTAAAAGTTAAAGATAATTCAACACGAGATGAAATCCCGTGAAAAGTACTTGCACCGAAGTACCTCAAATGACAAATGAATATTCCACAAGCTATGAGAAACGGCACCCACATGCCTTGTGGAATTGCAGGAACTAAGGAATTGAAAAAAAATGCTTAGATGAAATCATTGTAGGTTTCAGGCATTATGAAACAACACTTTTCCCTGTTAAAAGCAACCTAATAATTAATGTGCTAGCCTCTAATCCTAATGCAGACCTTATAACGACACAGTAACTCTTTCCACAAACCTGTTCAAGAGTTACTGTGGTAAGGAGTCTCTTTGCTCATCAAGCAGATCTTTTAAACTTTTGCAGATCTTGCAAGATGTGTACTCTAACCGTCTTGCGGGATTAGAACAGAGTTTGTTTTTGGATGATATGAAGGGCACCTTCTAATGAAACAAAACAAGAAGCAATGAAGGTGCCCTGCTACTTCTTCATTGTCGCCTTTCAATGTCAAATGTTTACTTTTCACACCTGTGAAAAGCGATTGCTGTCCTCGTTTGTCGGAACCACTGCAGTAATTCCCTTCAGCTAGTCGGGGCGGAGAGTTTGTGTATGTGTTACTTAAGAAAAATTAGCAAGTACGTAAAATTTCTAACAGTTCTTGAGGTTTTGTATAGTATCTGTGTTGTATAATGGTATTTTTCTTCAGCTGTCAAACATCAACTGACATATTAAAGCTTGCTTATCATATTCAAGTAAATTATTTTGATCAATATGTATCTGAACTAAATAGCTGTACCTCACTACGTGAACTCCTCAGCTAACAATTATTACTCGAAAATGTAAGGATAGACATACATTCCCCCATATGTATTTAAATCAATAAAATTAGCAATACAGTGTTTAAAAGCAAACTACTTGAGATTTTGATTGAAATTGGAAATTTTGAAGTGTCTTTAAAATAAAAATCGACATTGGTCGACTAAAAGTCTAATAAAATTCTTATATGTGCTTGCTGTTACCAATCTTCTAAATGTAAAACATCTTCTATTTAATCACTATAAAATAAAATAATACAATATTAACTTACAAACATTTAATGACAAAAGATGAATAAAACAGATGCACTAATGTAGTTGGCGTAGACCTTAAATATAATTTTAAGCTTTAGTTTGAGTTTAATCTCAAATATTGAAAAATTATTGAATTAACTATGCAACACTTGAGAACGTCGATATGTTATTACGAGATTGTGTAAACCACTTTGGCAATTCATGTAATCATACTAAGCGACTGTTAAAAATATTGATTTCAATTCATAAAGTACTATTAATAGTAGAAATTGAAGTATTTTAGCACCTAGTGGAGTTTCTAAAGAGATTCTTAAAGATATTAATTAATATTCTTTTAGGTATACAAGATACTTATTTTTAATATCTAAATAGGGAATCTTCCAAGAACTATTTCGGGACCATAGTGGCTCAGTGGGTATGCTACTGCGCTAGCAACCTTCGAATTGTAGGCGGCGCAGGTTCGATTCCTGCCAGGTGCATTCCTCCTAGATGCATTTCTCTCTTCTGTGTCAGTAAAGCTTTTACTGTGTGTCAATTACTTGATATTGTGTCTTGTGTCAATTACTTGATATTGTGTATGGCGCAGCATGGCCAAATATGGTCCTTGAGCCATAAAGCTCCAAAGCCAATCAAGAAATATTTCATACTATTCACACATGAAAACATCAGCTTTACAAAGTCAAAAAATGATAGCTTATATAATATAAAATATAATCAAAGTAATCTAATTAAAATGTAAATTTTAAACCATGCGTTTTCCTTCAGGACATTTAATGTGAATAATCTTCAGCCAAACTCAATAACTTTGGAAAATAATTATTTTATGGTAATTAAGCTGAGTAACACTTCAAAGAGAAGTCATTGGTATTTAAAACGCAAACCATAGATTACTTTGATTGTATTTTACGTATGTTACATGTTACATATAATTACTTCTATTTACATAAGCTACTGGTTTTACTTTGTAAAGCTTATGTTTTTGTATATGTGCATGTGTTTAAAGAATTTTTTGAGAAATACTCTTCGTACTATTCCATTAAATACATACATATAAGAACATCAGAATTACAGCTTGAAAACATGAGCTTATGTAATATATATAAAATATAATCAAAGTAATCAAATGAGAGGGTAAATTTTAAACCATGTGGTTTTCTGAACATTCAAAGTAAACAATCTTCAGCCAAACTAGATAATAATTTTGATAGAGAAACTTGTACTCGGGTGAGATTAGGCTAAGTAACACTTCGGAGAGAATTCGATGTCATTTAAATCACAGACCTTCTATTTAGATTACTTTGATTCTGTTTTACGTATAATATATTATATAAACTATTGTTTCACTGTGTAAAGCTGATGTTCTTTTATATGAATGTGTTTTAATGAAATTTTTCGAAAAATACTTAATACTAATCCAATAAACATATACATATAAGGACATCACTATTACCATGTGAAAACGTGCTTATGTAATATACGTAAAATATGAAAATAATCTAATTGGAGGTATATTTAAAGTGTACAATCTTAAACCAAACTCAATAATGACTTTGACAGAGAAACTTATACACAGGTGATTAATTCGAGTAATACTTCAAAGCTCAATTGTATTTAAATCGCAGACCTACTAATTAGATTACTTTGTATTTTACGTATATATAAGAACATCAGCATTACCAAGTGAAAACATGAGTTTATGCAATATACGTAAAATATGAAAGCAACCTATTTAGAGGGTAAATTTTAAATCATATGTTTTCCTTCAGAACATTTAAAGTAAACAATCTTCAGCCAAACTCAATAATGACTTTGACAGAGAAACTTGTACCCAGGTGATTAAGCCCAGTAACGCTTCGCAGCTAAGTCAATGGTATTTAAAACGCTGACATTTATCAAGAGAAAACTCGAAGTTTCTCTCTTAATTGATTTCAAATATTTGTTAATGGATAACCCTTGTAACTTCGAAGGATTGAAAAATATTTTTCTTCCACGAGGGAAACACATCAGCGAAACATTTTGACATGTTAAAGGTAGAAAAGATTTGTAGAGTCCACAACGCCTTTGCGTGATTCGCTGCAGTTGGGGAGCATTTCTCTGCAGTGCTTGTTTCCTCCAAAATTAATGAGTGTTCGTATGGGTTAGGGAAACGGTCATTTCTCAAGAAAATCGTACCAATTATAAAATTCTTAAGACATTCTGTTTTGAAGGATGAAAAAAGGAGCATTTATTATTTGTCAAACCAACTGTTGCGAAATATTTGGGTATTTTAATTGTAGGATGTGGCTCGATAATGGAATGAATTTTCACGGGTGATAAATGTGATTATAATTACGTTCATTTTGTTTTGGGAGTGCAAGAAAATTTAATATTAAATTTCTAAAAAGTCGTCCATCACTTCAAAGAGGAAATGCGAAATCGCGATGATAAATTAGTGCAAATTACTGAGATTGAATTCGCAGATGATTCCAATTATGAAAGAAGTGTGACTGAGTATGATCACAGAAATCTTGAACGGATGTTAAAGCAGTATATTCTCATTAAATAAGGAATGTGTAACAGAAAATGCATAGCGTGTTTAGTTTTGACGTGAATAAGTCTTTTAAATCGAAATAGCACTGGGGGCATGCATAAAAAGTTGATTTTTACAGAAAAGGTTTACAACTGTTTTGTCTTATGATTTCAGAACTAGAAGAAGCATTCAAAAGATAAATACAGCATCATGTAGACAAAAGATGTCCGTATGGGACAGGGCGTTCGGACTGAGTGTGCAGGCGAACTGAGTGTGGGAAAGGGGTCTGCAATATGTCGAAATTCTACAGTGCTGGACGAGCTTTGGGCCAGTATAACTTTGGATTGCGTAGATTTGGGACTGCGTAAATAGTGTCATTCAAAAGCTACCGAACTACGCAAGAATTAATATGGGACAACAGCAATATCTCCAGAAAAAATAATATCAAACTGCACTTTAATCGTTCAGGCTTTTAATTAATTGTTGAATATTCACAATGAGCAATCGTTCAAACCTCCTATGGCTGTTTCATTCATTCCACAATCCCAACATAGGCGGCGGATTATTGACGTCAACATTACGGTTTGTTCCTCGACACAACCAATAAATTTTGTCTGGATAAATTATCGAGCAAGTAGGGTTTAAAAACCGGTATTCAATTAACTTTGTGTTTCCAAGTTTTAGAGATTGGTAAGAATTACCTTTACCGAACATTATCACCAGTATTTCTAGCTATGTTTTATTAATATCTTAACTTCAATTTTAAGACACACTTTAGGAATCAATCTATACGAAGGCAGTAATTGCAAATTCCGTCCTAAATCAGTAGTCGTATGCTTTACAGTATCCAACTGCGACCCGTGCGTAATAGGTTAGTTAGTCAAATCATCGTTTTGGTAGTTTTCATTGGAAGTAGAAGCTTCAGGCGTACCTGTTTGAGTGACCTTTTGGAAAAAAAACACATTGCTTAGTAAATTTTTGCACAAAAATGCTTCTTTATGCCATCTTTACAATTTGGGGACTTCAGAAATGTGATTAAAAGCAGCTTGAAAAGAAAAAAAATCCTAAAACATATAATTGGTGAAAACCTGTATTAGGAATTTACACCTGTAATTTGCCTGTAAATGAAAACTTCGGTAGCATTCAAAATCTAGATACAAGAGGGCAAAATATGAAAACTCGTGTCAAATAAGGTCTTTTTTGTTTTGCTTTCATTTTAGTTGTTTAAATTTAGAGATTTTGTACATCCTTACGAAAATGTAAAAATGATCTTTGCTTGTTTTATATATGTTCCCTGTGCAAACTCTTATTAACCCATCAAGTGATTTCGATGAGATATTTCGTCCATCAAGATATGACAAATTTTGCTAATGACGAAATATCAAGTTATTGCCTACTTTTTATGATGACGAGCTCAAGATTTGGTCAGCTTTCTTTAAATGACGAGATATACCTTCCATCAAGATCTGGTCAGGTTTGCTAATGCCGAGGCACCTCCTCAAGACAACAGCAGGAGGGTTAACAGATTGGTTAAAAATTTTGCGTGGTATTGGAAATGAATCCATTAATGAGATAATGCATCCATAGAGACAATAAGATCCTAGAATTTTAGTTATGTCATCAAAAGAAACTCCAAAACCCAAGCGAAAATCACTTACATGCAACAGAACTGATAAAAATCAAGCTCCAAATCATGGCATTCGATGTTTATCCTTATAAATATAAAAAAGTAAACATCATCTGTGTGTTTATTTCTTAACCATATGAACAACAATTGATTAATAATTTTGTCAAAAACTTTAAAATATAATAGATACTACTCAACTGGAGAAGTCAATGAAAAATTAAAAAAACAACAACAAATTGTGTGGTTTTTGAATAACTCTACTTAATTATTTTCTAAAATAATAATAAACTTAAACAGGCAATTTTAATAAGCTGTGTATATTACATTGAATTTAAGATTGCCTCACGTGTAAAATAAAAACGAAAAATGGACCGCGTTTCATAGTTGTTGCGCACTATACATTCTCCCAAATCATTTCCCCCTTGATGTATTCTATTCGAATCCTGGGATTTTGAAGAATCCATTACGCTTAGAATCTATTATTCTATGAATATCTGATAATCGAACGCGAGACAGAAATATTCTATGTTCTAAATTCTCAGTTCAAAAGAGAGTAGACATTAATATTAAAAGAAACAATGATATAAGTGCATCGCCTTCATCCCAAAATTGAAAAGGAGGATGGTCTTGTGTAAATAAATGGTATCGAAACCTGTCTGTCCTTTACAGCTCATACAATCACTTTTCAATGGGGTTAAATGCATGCGTCAAAATGACAAAATATAATCTATTACTTTTAAGGTTACGCTCTTTCTCCAACCTACCCTACTTTGTAATAGTAGAGTTCACCAAACTTATTTTCTCTCTTCAGTTAAGGCCAATAATTAACTTTTAAGGCATAAGGTGGAAACTACTACACAAAACAGAAGTAATGTAAGCAAGTGAACTAATGTTTGGGGAGCTGCTGTTACCATATTAACCGGAGGAGGAAAGGTTGGTTTGTTGTGTTTTTATGGTCCAAGAGCCATAGTATATAAATAGCCTGAGGAAGGACAGACAAAATCAAGTAATGGACATGCACACACGATGAACATTTAATTGGAACGCAAGAGAGAAATACACCCAGGGAGGAATCGAACATGAGTCATCTACAACTCGCACTGGAGGGGTAAAGGAAGGAAAATGTGACCAAAAGACGTGAAATATAAGTAGACTGAGCATTGATGTTGAGAGGAGCTTCAAAAAGTATGACCAGCCTCTACTAGTAGTGACGTGACCTCTCAGTGAAAATTGACTTGGTTGGCCGATTTGGCATCTTATAGCCTCATTTGGTGATATAACACCTTATGACAGGGTAGCTGTGTGAATATGCATTTCAATAGTGGTTAAATCGCCTATCTCCTGATCTCCTCTAAAATGATTCCTCGTAATGATTCTCATATAAAGGTTAGTATTGTTTACTCTACTTTTGTATATCCTCTATGGTGTGATCTTGAGACACCTGTATTCATCTATTAACCCTCTCGCTGCGCAGCCCGCGATTTCCGCGGGGATGCATTTTTGCCGTCTATTTAACTGTGCAACCCGCTCTTTCCAAGTTCATGGTTTCATTTTGCCTTTTCTGTGATGTTTAATTGTTTATTCAAATCTGGGTTAACAGATGGCTAAAGATGTCCACATTTCTGCGAAATATACAAGCACTTTTTGCAGCATTTCGCGAGCTCTTTTCAAAGCTCAAAGATGTCTGGCAGGAAGCGTTTCGCGAGTGATAGAACCTACATTCCTGACAATATTTCCGACACTGATAGCAGTTCTGACTCTGATATCAAGTATATTGAAGATAGTTATATCGAAACTGATGAGAATTTCTCGGATTCCTCTGCGGATAGTGATTTCTAATAATTCTTCATTTCTAATAAATGTTTTGTAAGTATTTTGCATATTTTCATTAGTATATACGTTTTACCTTTGTATTTCATAAAATAAATCATAATTTAACCAAGATTAATTTTCAAAATTTTGCTTTTATATGATTATTCTTCAATTTTAATATTCCGACAACCTTTTTTATGATCTAATTCTATATTGAAAAAAAAACTATTTTACAAATTTTTTTTGTATATTTTAACTCTAAAATATATGTAGATTTGAAATATGTAATAAAAAAATACGCAATTTTTGAACCTATTTTGATAAAAAAATTACGCAGCGAGAGGGTTAAATGCATATATAAATTTCTTCTGCCCCAATCATCTCTCCTATAGCATATCGAGTCGATTAAAATGTATCCCATCGTTTTGGCGACATTTGGTGTATAATCTATTTGACGTTGACCGATCAACCATCGTATATCATGTCGGAATTCATTTTTTGGAATTTTTATCGGTGAAGTGCTGAAATTGCATTAAAATGACAAGTCAAGTGACGTCATGTTCGGAATACGTACAGGAAACACCTTCCACCGCAGAGAAACCATCGGTACCTGCATTTAGCTTGACAGTAAAGGCCTCTCATATGAACGGATAAAGTATCTGTTTCGTTTTTCAGATCACTCCATAATCTAATATGACTTGCCCAAGATCGTCACACGGTGAAGTAATGGAAGAGTGAAAAATGTTGACTCTTCTTAGGTTATTGAACATTTCAAACTAGGTCTCGTTTTTGTTCTGAGCCCATCTTTTGCTACATGAGGGTTGATCAGATCGAGATATACGGCTTAAAATGAATTCCGAATCACTACGAATAAAGACTTAAAATAAAACACAATTTGACAAAAATCAAGAATTACGTCGTGCATGCAAAATGCTCGATGTAATTCTTACAATTACTCACGGAGTAGTTTCAATGCCCATTGTAGGATGAAAAGCAGCATCTGACACGTCTTGAATGACTAGGTCCTTGTGCATTTTATGCACTAAGCAGCTTCCCGTGATCCACAAAAGTATCCCCAAAAGCTTGTAACACAACTTCCTGGGTAAACCTTTTTTTTGTATAATTTATAAATCACGTTATGTTTTGACCCTAAGTGTTCAAAATAAAGAGCGTAGTTTCCGCGAGTGTTGTCATTCTCGAGCTAAAAGCAATAAAAAGCACGCCTGAATGGTGTTGCAAATTGCCGCCGACTGTCACAAATTGTTATCAAGTGCGTCATATGTGTAAAATGTATACAGTTGCTAACAGTGCAATCTCTGAGCTTGAGCAGAAACATCTAAAGCATTGATTAAAATTGCTGTAGACTCTACCCTAATCTATTTTACACAATGAGAAGTCTCATTTTGCACCACAAAAGTGTCACACGATCATTGCAACCTTTATCTGTGAACTTAAAACTATTCTAATGAGTTCTTTACTAAGGCATCAATAGAAGCCTGGAGAGAGAGGTTGAGTTTCGCCCAATGATCTGGGGACCTTAAACGTCAGCATTTTAAGGCTGGAAAATTTTATTTCCTAAGGAAAGGAGGGGGTTTCTTCCTGGATTGGATGCAGGAGGCGGTGTCCGATGGGTTCATTTTAGTCTTGATCTAGAGAAATATAATCACTGGATTATGGAAAAAGACATCCACGAAGTGTTACATAAGTGGGAAATTCATTCCTCAGGAACTTCATGGTAACAGCGATTTTTATCTACACTATTGGAATACTTCTATTTCGTTGCAGAGTAAAATATGGTTGTCTTTATAATTTATTGTAGAGATGTTCATTGTAAAAGGAGTTGTAAAAGTAAATGGAGCTATCTCCTTTTATTGTCTTTGATGATTATCTCCCCTTGTGTCAATTATGCACTGTTTGACCATTCTTTTTGTTCTCACAATATTCTCACCTACTCTATACTACGTGTACAATCCATGGTAATTGTTATCCTAGTCACCCTTTGAATGAACTTTAAAAATAATGGGTAGGTTGGGTGTCTTGGGTTATGATTGAAGGAAACTTAAACATATAAAGTTGTAAAAGTTTTTATCTGTATTATATTTTGACGAATTGTTTCAATTAGTTTGTGATTTGGAAGAAACAAAATCAAGAATATCATACGTGACACATACGTATTACAACGGCTCAGTGAAAGTGAGCTAGAGTTAAAAGCAACAGCACACACGTCTGAAGATCATGGCTGCAAATAGCCGGCGAGTTTACCCTAATCTTTTTGACTCAGTGAGCAGTCTCACTGAGCACCACAAAAGTGTCACACTATCCTTGCAACATCTATCTTTATACGTAAACCTATAAAGTAAAAATGTTATTTTTATATTGTGACGAAATATTGAAAGTAATTTGTAATTTGTGAGGAAAGTCATGCGTAAAACACGTAATGCTCCCAACAGTTCAGTGTGAGTGAACTAGTGCTAAAAGAAACAACACAGACAGGTTGGTTGCAAATAGCCGGCTAGTCTACCCTAATGCTTTTTACCCAGTGAATAGTCTCACTGCGCACCACAAAGTGTCAAACGATCCTTGCAAAATCTATCTCCACGTGTAAACCTATAAAGTTGTAAAGATTGTTATTCGTATTATATTTTGACGGAATATTTAAAGTAATTGGTAATTGGGGAGTAATGGACATACATAAAACACACGTACGATTGCCAACAATTCAGTGTGAGTGAACTAGGGCTAAAAGCAACAACACAGCCACGTCTGAAGGCCTTAGTTGCTACCGGCGAGTCTACCCTAATCACTTTTACGCAGTGTGCAGTCTCACTGGGAACCACAAGCATAACAAGATTTTGAAGTATCCTTGCAACATATATTTATACGTAAACCTATGAAGTTGTAAAAATTGTTATTCGTTTTACATTTTGACGAAATAGTGAAAGTAATTGATAATTTGAGACGAATGACATATGTATAAAACACACGTGTGGTTGCCAACAATTCAGTGTGAAAGATCTAGGGCTAAAAGCAACAATACAGACTCGTCTTAAGTCAACTCTAATCTTTTTTACGCAGTGAACAGTCTCACTGGGCACCACAAGTGTCACATTATCCCCTTGCAAGATATCTCTAACCTTAAACTTAAACATACAGTTATAAAAACGATCATTCTTTTGACGAAATATTTAAAGTAATTGGTAATTTGGAAATAATGTCATACGTAAAACACACGTATAGTTGCCAACAGCTCAGTGTGAGTGTGCTAGGGCTGGAAGCAACACAGACACGTCTGAAGGGCTTGGTTGCAAATTACCGGCGATTCTGCCCTAATGCATTTTAAGGCGCGCTTCTTTCCCATCGCCCCCAGAAACAGCTTAATTATCGCGTCCGAGGGAAATAATTTAATAAGATAAAATTTTGCGCGCTGAGAAGAAAAGAGGGCTTAGATAAAAGTTATTTTGTAGCTTATGGCCATTTGTTAGCAACCAGCTGAGCCGCTTCCCACCGTTAATCGTGTAGGTCGGCATTAATAAATCTCACGTGTGCCCCGTAGACGTTTTCGGAAGGATTTTAAGCCCAACGGCTCGTTTTTCTGTTGCCCGGGAAATGACAGAGCACGAACCGGCACACTAATTGTCTTCCCCTGCGTGAACGCTTATTTATTCGTGCGGGAGCGTTTACTTTAATTGTATGCCAAGAAGTTGAGGTTCGAGGTGTATTTTTAGAGGCAAAAACGGCGCTTGGGATGACTTTTATCGCGGACGCATGGGCGATAAACTCGATTTTGAGGAAATTTGTCTTCTGTCTCGGCACGTATTTCTTGAAGAAAGTGAGCTTAAGATAATCGTGTTGCTTTGAAGTTAACCGTCCTTTTGGTTGTCTTGACGAGGTATCTTTTCATTAGTAAAACTGATCGAATGTTGATGTGCGAGATATCTCGTCAAAGAAAACGCTTTAGAAACCCTGACCAAATCTTCATCTCGTCATTAGAAAAACACTGATCAGATCTTGGTATCGTCATTACAAAAATATTGCAACATCTTGATGACGAGACATCTCGCCATAAGAAAAATTTGTCAGATCTTGATGTGCGATATATCGCATCGATATCACTTGGAGGGTTAAAGCATTTCTTTAAGTATCCCCAAATGCTACGAGATGATACGGTTACTTGATGGACGAGATATCTTGGGTATCAAGTGCTTGTCGTTTCTCGTCATTAAAAAACTGATCAGACCTTGGTATCGTCATTAGAAAAATATTGGCAATATCTTAATGACGAGATATCTCGTCATTAGAAAAATTTGTCAGATCTTGATAGACGAGATATCTCATCGATATCACTTGGAGGGTTAAAGGAATAACGGGAACCACTGAGAGCAAGAAAGACCTTACCAACAACTTTCACAGAAGTGAGACGTTTGACATTTCAATCTTATAAACCCTCCAAGTGGTTTTGACGAGGTATCTGTGATCAATTTTGCTAATAATAATATATATCTCATCCATCAAGATCTTGTCAGTTTTGCTGACCAAATACCTTGTCGAGACCAACCTGCCCTTTTACTCCAAGGGTGAATGCAGATCTAAGTAGGAAATTCAAATTGCCCCTTTGTGGTGACAGTTTGAAACCGTTTTTCTCATCACAGGTTTTCCGCTACAGGGTGAGTTTTCGACTCGAAGATAAACCACCCGGAGGGTTAATGAAATAAAAACGACCTAAATATGTTGAAAAGTTAACCCAAGAGATGTAGTACTTAACCTTTTCTTGCATTATTCAATGGGCGATGATGTTATTAGGACTCCCATTATAAAATAACAATTTTATATTACAACCAATTATTATTAAAAGAGAAAAACCTGGTTACATTGAATTATTTATATTTTTATGACACACTTATGTTAACTAATTGCATATAAATAGTTGTAAACACTGTTGGTTTCATAACCTGTCATAGCCGCCATCCAAAACTCAGAAATACTTTTTTGCACTGCGGCTCTAATAATTTGATCCTAAACTGTATGTATTCTATTTTACCTGAGTGCTGACCAATTGGCCTAGAGGTCAGAATGCTGGCTTCTAGATTGAAATCTTTCTGGTTCAAATCCGCGGTAAGTTTTTGATGTTTGTCCGTTCGGAATGAATGTGCAGCCTCTCTATAAATTGGCTGTGCTTAGATTGTGTGGTATGGATTTGAGATGTGACTTGGAGATGTCCTTATATTAACGTCCCACCTACCAAGGTAACGCAAAGTGGTTCACAAATCTGTTTCGCCATAGTAAATTATATTCAATTGACCGGGCATTAGAATGAAATTACGAGTGCACGGGTATCATAAGTAATATTCGTGAATTTTGAATTAAATCTGTTCTTGCTCTTAGTGCCTCATATTTGTTGTTCAGTTCACCCCAGGGTGCAAGGGAAGGTCGCCGGTAATAAGCCAGTTTTTAGTAAGTTTTCTAAATTAAGGAAGTTACAAATTTTCTGATTTTTTGTATTAATAAAAGTAGGTAATAATCACACAAAGAAAAAGAACAGGAAAATATCTACATTTGTACGAATTGAAAATTGAGTGCTTGAGATTCATATTTTAGTTATATGATGGGACTGGAACTCTTCATCTTGTTACTGGAAATGGAGTGCAGATAAGGTGAGCCATAAATAAAGATTTTTATAAATTTAGACACACTCAATAAGATGAATTCAAAAAGAGGCAAAAATTGCGAATGGTAAACGAAAGATTAACCTTCCAAGTGGTTTTGATGAGATATCTCGTCCATCAGATCTGACCAATTTCGCTAATGACGATACATTTAACAGGATATATCTACGAGTATAATCGTGATCAAGATATTGCCGATTTTTGATGATGACAAGATTAAGATCTGGTAAATTTTCTTTTAATGACGAGATACCTCGCCGAGACAACCACCAGGAGGGTTAACTTTGATTCGAATATATCTTTACCTTGATAGAAGAAGGGCCAAGGCCCAAATTCCCAAATCTCTCCAAGGTAATGAAAATTAGAATTGAAAAAAGTTTCGAAAATCTTGCTAAATGGATATGGGTCCTTTTCCACCAAGGTATAGACATACGTTTGTGTTTTTTTTTGATGATTTGTTTCTTTTGGAAACTTGTGTGCATAATTTTTTAGATTAGTTTTTTGGTAATAGGTTGTATTAGAAACATCAATTTCCTTTGAAACTGTAAATATACCCGTGAAATTCAGGAAATTGAGTGGAGTCTCCAAGTTAATTATTTTATTCAGCTTATAATTGTTTAAACATTCAGTATTTTCTATAATGCATTTCTCTGTTACTTATTTTTTTTTGAAATATTGGTAGATCGTGTTTTTTAAAATATGAAATATGATTCTTGATGACTAGCTATGTTAGAAACATTGATTTCCTGTGCATCATGTAAAGTCTTCCGCTGAATTTTAATTAAATAAATAATAATATAATAAATAATAATAAATAGAAAAAATGAGTTTCCCGCAAATATATAAACCGATTGTAAAATACATTTACTTCAACCACAATCAAATAATTTTCTATGTAATGATACAAGTAGATAATTTAAATTTCATTACAGAATGTTTCGTAATGCATTGAAATAGAGTCTTTAAACTTGAATTGATTAACAGTTTAGGGAAAGAATAAATGTGGGCCGAAAAACACCCTCTAAACTTCCAAGTGAGCTGCGTATATAAAGCACTGTAAAGGTGCGTTAAAATGTGTGTATCGTCATTTGACTGCTGTAAATGATTGATTAGAATTCAATATGCCTCGCCAAAAACGCAGTGCCATACCAGTAACTAACGGAGTTCGAACGGGGCCGCATGTTAGGCCTCCGTGAGGGTGGACATTCGTATCGTGAAAACGCCGCTCGCACGGGGCGTAATGACCCAACAGTGATGCGTGTGTGGAAGAGATGGACCATGAAGAACTGGACAAGTCGAAATCCCGGCAGTGGGCCACGCAATATGACGTCACCACGGGACGATAGATACCTCATCCGCGTGGTGGTGACGGACCGTACAGCGTCCTCTCGTGCATTGGCACAACATTAGAGCACGTCTACAGGTATGTCATTGTCTGCCCCCACGGTTCGTCGACGTCTGCTGCGCCATGGGCTTCGTGCAAGGATTTCCCTGCGCAGGATTCCCTTGACATTGAACCACCGACGCCTCCTGCTACAATGGGGTCACCAACACAGCCAATGGCGAGCCGATTGGAAACAAGTCGTCTTCTCAGATGAGTCCCGCTCTAATCTGGACTACATCGATGGATGAGTACTCGTCAGACGCTACAGAGGTGAACGCCTTTTCCCGGAATGTCTTATTCAGTGTCATACTGGACGAATGCCTGGCATTATGATCTGTAGTGCTATTGGATATCATGGGCGAATCCCGCCTACACCAAATTGTGGGGACCCTAAACAGGAGGCGCTACATTAGGGAAGTTGTGGAGCCCGAGGTCCTACCCCTCCTGCAACGCATTCCCGGAGCTGTATTTCAGCAAGGCAATATCCTTCCACATGTTGCTCGGAATGTACAAGCCTTCTTCAGTGCACGAGAGGTTCCGTTTTTGCCATAGCCTGCACGTTCCCCGGATATGTTGCCCATTGAGCATGTCTGGGATTACATCGGATGGCGACTCGCTCGTACTGCTCGTCTGGCAGAGAGTACGGCTGAACTTTGGCATCAGATAGAGGCCATCTGGAATGTCATTCCTCAGGATGACATTCAGAATCTGTATGATTCGATGTCACGACGTGTACAGGCTCTCATCGCTGCGCGTGGGGCTGCACAAGATATTGATTTTCGGCATTATTTTTGTTTTATTGCTCTGTAAATTGTATCGTTTATTTAAATCACTATAAGCAATACGTAGAATAAATTTCCTTTATTTCTAATGATTCTATCAAATAAAATTAGCAACTACTGATGTAATGTTCAAGGAAAAGGATTCTTTAGAAAAAATTGATGTTTTTATGATTAAATATTTTTAGCAAAATTTGAATTTACGTGTTAATTGAAAATAATGTATTATTCATTGTAGCATTGTTATAAAATTCAAGCAGATGAACGCTTTTCAAAATTTTTACATACATGAGATATTAAAATAGGTGAAGATTGTTTTATCAAGGGACCAAAATTCAGTGGTTTTAAATTCAAAGTAAAAATTGATTAAGAGGTTCACAAAGAATTATGAATATTCATTTAGTAATTCATTGGAGTTTTTTACATGAATTGTATTTTCAGAAAGGATTTAAATAATGTTCACAAACATATTTTAATTTGGTGAACATTTCTTGTAATTTGAAGAAAAAGATCTAGGGGCATAGTTACTTGAAACAGAAAATCAATTTACATAATTTATTCGCATTGTTTTATTTAATCTGCATCCCTGCCAATCCTCATAGGCGTAAATAATTTGATAGCATGTGAAAAAGATATTCAATGTATTAAAATTTCATGTTATAAAAAGTTTCCATTGAAGCTGCTTTATCGCTAAGCTTTGAGGGTTAATTTTCATCTAGTAGTAATTATTCTTTGCTCATAAATCGATTCGTCGATAACTTTTACGAAAAAATTAATTTTCTTCCTGTATATTTTTTACCATTTGCATAGAAGTCTTTTTTTCGGTCTTCCTAATGAGATTTATATGAGCAGCATATAGTTACTGAAAAATGAAATATTTTTTGTTTTCTTTATGCGGAGTATGGATTCAAAGTCCTCTGGGCATTCAGAGTGTAACATTTGTTACGATTTTTATGAAGATCAGTTAAGTAAGACAGGACTTTTACAATATGTCGTTTTAGATACCATTTTCATAAGGGTTTCACGGATTATGTAACAAAGGCCACACAATAAATGAGGTGTGATTCTATATTAATTGCATTTTCCAGCAAATTGGATTTAGATTAGATTTGGTAACAAAAAATATTACTAAATTGCAAAAAATAGATGAATTGAAATTATATTATGATTAGGTATTGCTGTTTTTATTATTAGACGGATTTTCATCAAGTTCTCAGTTTTTAGATTTATTCAACGTCTAATTGAATTATTGATTATATTTATTTCGAAAATGTTAAATTTAAACATCAAAAGTAGTATAACTGACGCTTTGTTTCTGACGAAGTATTAATGTTCTTTGAAATCATAACAAGCTAAAGGTTCAGAAAACTACTGACTTATAAAATCTATTAGATAAGAGCCTAATGTTTGCACTATGTAAATTCTGTGATAGTTATTGATTCTTCCCAGTTCAATTATTTTATTACAACGCAGTAAAAATACCTTATATTTTTTGTCTTTAATGTTGATACAGCGGGTTTTTTATGTTAGGGCATCATTTTGTTTAGGAATACCTTTCAAACAAATCATTTTTATTTGATCTTTTTCCACATTGTCTACTCAATTAATGGCAGTTGGCAATTTAGAGTGGAGACATTATTTAACTATTTTTTTTCGAGGATCGTAATACCGATTGTGAACGATATTGTGCGATATTTCAAAATTTCTTTCTACCTGAAACTCAACGACAAGGCTTACGGTACATGTAGTTTCAACAAAATGGGGCTATGTTATGCAGCTAGTGCAACCATCCGAATTCTAAAAGATTAATTTCTTGGCCGAATAAAGTCAAAATTTGGAAATGTTGATTGGACCCCTCATTACCCTGGTTCGATTCTCCGGATTTTTTTCTATGGGCTTACTCAAAGGAACGAGTCTGGGATATCAAGCTGACGATGATTCAACAGCTTAAGCAAAACATTCGAAAAGAAATTGAGTCAAACAGGAAAAAATGTGCTCGAACGTACGGAAAATGTGGTTCAAAGAATCCTTATTTGCAGCTCGGCCAGTGGTGGTCATTAGGCCAATATCAAATTCAATAAATAATGTCATTAACTGAGTAAACAATCTCTTAAAAATTCAATTAATCATTCTTACTTAAAAGTAATTCCAAATCAGAATGGTGCCCTCATAAATAATACATGTATAGTATCGAAATGTGTCTCAAGTTTCAGAACCCCATCTCACACAGAGCCTTGAAACGTTAGATTAAAAAATTATTTATGTTCTATTGTCAATTGTTACTGTAAGAGAAGATGAATTCTTTATTAAATGACTTAACTCTAAAAACATTGGTTCATCTTGAATACAGCATGCTTTTCTTATTACACATAACACGATTTCAACTAGTCCATTGTTAGAGTAAAGGGAAAAATTCCTTCAATTCTTAGGGAATTTGTATTTGCAGAAGTAATAAATTTCACTTGATTTAACCCTTCAAGTTGTTTCGATGAGATTTCTCGTACATCAAGATCTGACTAATTTTACTAATGATGAGATATCCAGCTATCATGATATTGCCGATTTTTTATGATGACGAGATCAAGATCGGGTACGTTGTTTTCTAATGACGAGATATCTCATCCATCAAGGTCTATCATTTTTGCTTATGACCAGATACCTCGTCGAGACAACCACCAGGAGGGTTAGAGAAAACATTAGTTATTTTATATTATTCTTTTCCAAATAAATAAATAAATAAATAAATATATATCTAAATAAAGAAAGAAAGAAAGAAAGAAATACATATATATATATATATATATATGTATATATATATACTGGCCAGCATATACTAAATTTTTAATTATTGTTCGTAATTAAAAATTTAGTATATGCTGGCCAGTGGCGTATGTAAACTATGTCATGTGTTTATTTTTTGCAAAATAATTTTTTTCCTCGAAATAAGTTCCTTTAAAAGGCGGTCAAGAAAATTCAATTTTACTTTTTAAGAATGTCGCGTAGCACTTATAATTTTGTTACGCTTAAACTATTAGAGATAAACTTATTTTATTTTTTTGCTAGTGATACTTAAATGTACAGTTCGTAATAATAAGTAAAAATATCTTTTAAAGTTGGATTAGTTTTTTAACAGTTTGGCACGGAACTTGCTGAAGTTTAGTTAAAATTTAATTAAAAAAACCATCTTAAAATGTTTGAAACTTTTTGTGTATGTTCATTAGAATGTTGTTAATGTTGTACCCTATATAGCTAATGCAGTTTCTCAAAGATTGATTTTTAAGAGCCTTCAGTGAATTCGAAATTTCCACCACTAACTCGCGCTCAACGAACGGGGCCAACGGTATTCCTCCACTTATTAAGGGAACGGTCGAATCTTCCTAACCAGTAGCTCAAGCACCGTTTTCGATACGATATTTTAACATGATTCATTATTTCTATACATATATCAATAAAGTGTATAGAACTAAGCTTTTTGATGATCCTATAATTCTTCTGTTAATAGTTTTAAAAAAGAAATCAGCCAAACTCTAACTATTTAAAGCGGAACTTATTAACTAACTTCTAATTATTTACCGCGGAAATACATATTTGGGCTGCATATTGCTTCAGGACTTTGTTTGCATTAAAATTTTCACTTGTTAATAACTTGCACACATGGTTTGACTTGCACCTACTGCAACATTATAAAATAAAGTTTAAAGATATTCTATTCTGTGAGCTCTAGGAGTGTTGACTGTTTACATTATACAAACAGCTACCTTTTATCCACCTAGCTGCTCACATGGGGAAGATTTTATGTAGTGAAAGAGTAGCTTTTGAATGTACCAATCATATTCATGATTGGTACATTAAAAATCCTTTACCTTTGTCTGATTACATCTTATCCTATACATTTTAAATCGTTTAGTATATAATACTTAGTTACTCTTTGGATTTGGGTACAATTCATTTTTGGATTTGGGTACATTTCATTCTGGGATTTTTCGTAAAATTAATTTCCCAGATAAATCAATATATTAAGTAAAAAGCAATTTCATGGTTTCAGAAGAGACAAAGGAATTTAATTGTTCCTTTTCATGGAGGAAGGCACATGAAAATTTCCCTGCAACATCAAAAAATAGTTGTTAAATAACTAACAAGTTCACTCTGGTTGAAAGTTTTACAATGGTGCGTTCATATGACAAAGTCGGTCTCTTGTTATACACAAAAATCCGATCTCTTAGTATTGTGACATGAGAGGGCAACTTTTCAAGAATCGATGATGAATGAAAGTAAGTTTATTTACTTATGAAGCTGTATTTAGTTTTGAATTGCATTCGTGAAGTTCAACATTGAAATAGTTATTTATTGACGTATCCGTTGAATGCTTTCTTGGAGTTTTATGTGGCAGAAAGGACAGATTAAACACTTTCGCCGAATTGAACGAATCTCTCAATTTATTTTAATTGACATTTTATTTAACGTAACTGATATTCAAATTAGCAACTTTTGTTATTGATTTAAGTAAATACAAATTTATATCATTATTTTACCTACGATGTTAAATATATTACTGTGCTTCATAATTTTTCTTATGCATGCAATTTTAGAACTGTTTTATGAGGATTTATAGGGTATTACTTTTTGTACTACTAGTTTCAATACAGTTTAAATGTTTTAGTATATTTATGGGAATTTATTAATATTTTAAATATATAGTTTATTACTCTGATCCTTTCTATCAAAACAATTACAGTGTATTTTTTAAATTTGGTTTTGCAGTGAAATAAACAGCAAAATTATGATATGTTCGTGAAATTCTGTGTACATGTTTAATACATAATTTTGTGATAAATAATTATTCAAATTGAGTAAATACTGTAAATTATTATTCAAATTATTCGGTTAACGTTGAGTAAAAATGTATTTTTAAGCAAATACAGAAAGCGTAGTTCCCACTGGCTGAAAGGGAATCCCGATTTAATCTAGGGATTTGGAAAACCTTCTCTCCTTTTATAGGGACATGCACTTAGGTATTTTTCATACTTCGAAAGGGAATTTGAAGATATTTGATAATTTTCTGATCGCGTCGGGTTTCCAGATCAGCGTCATTACACAAAATAATTTATTTAAGCTTACTATTCAAAAACTGCAAAAAGTGCTCTCACACTGATAAAATGTTTGTATATAACATAGAAAAACAATTATATTTTTAAAAGATGGCTTTTGAGAAAAATGAATTTAAAATTCATCAAATTGTAAAATTCATATTTTCAATACTATTTGCGTACCACTAATGAAATCAGTATCAATAGTTGTTCTAAAGTCTTGCAATTGTTTTGAAAAACAGAACAAAATTGGATTATCTTAAATACTTTAGGAGATATGCTATTTTTAACTAGGTGATGTATGCAAAGAAAAATAAATTTTAATTTGTGACTTCACTTTCACAACCCTGTATCTAGAATACACTTTTTTTCGAGATTATAAAAAATTTGTTAATTCAAGGTGGCCCAAAATGTACCTGTATGCAAATATCATTCGATTCGAAGATAGTGGGTGAGGCGATAGACTTCCTGGATTTGAATGGACTCACCCATATACTTTTGCAGTTCATTATTCGCAGTTGTTCTTACGAATACATCATTCATATGCATTATATTTCACATCCCGAATGTCTAATTAACGACAAAATTTAATGGATAAGTGTTTGCTTTGTTTTAAGTCATGTTTATAATTATATTTAGTTGTTTTCAGAAATTTAATTGATTGAAAACTCAATTATTCATCCGTAAAGCCTTTCACTAAATTTTTATAAAGCAATAATAGCTCGTATTAAACAAGCTTGATTGCTTATATTGAATGAGCAGTATTTATACAAAAAACATAAAATAACATGAATTTGTTTTCATTAAGCTACGATATAATAAGATAAACTAGACTGAAAATAAAATTCTCAGTGAATGAAGAAAATCTCTACTTGCTTTCTTAGATAATATAACGAATGCATTAATGCAATTGAGCATTATATTATGTGATACCATAACTCTTTTTATTATAATTTGTTTTTCAATCAACCCATTTAAAAGCCAAATAATGTTCTTAGCTTTAAAGAAAAAAAACTCCTTATATGTCTTAGAAAGAAAAGAGAAAAACTACTCGATAAGGTTTTACGGAGGAACATTTGCATCAGTCGTGAATAATTTACCAAAAACTCATTAATGTACATCTGTAAAAAGGTTCGTTTAATTAAAGTAATTAATTTAGAAACATTAATTGTGTATAAGGGTTAGAGATTAAAAAAAATAGAATTGAACGATGCAGTTTGACTTAATATATATTGAATATACATTAAAAATGCTACACTAGTACAATTCAATTGTATCGGAGGGTTGCAATTTAATGAATGCAGTTATCATTAGAAATATGAAATTTTTATTTCCTCACTTAGGTTGTTTGTGGATTTGAATAAACTTCTGATCTTATGGCAATAAATTATTTTTCTTGTAAGTTTAAAGTAGTCTTGTGTAAGAGTTGATATGTTATTGCATTTTATAAATTCGTTGATATATTCTACATCAAACATTCTTACTGAAAGCTAGAAGAAAACTGGATTATTAGTGCGAAAGAAAGAAGGTCAATGAAATATGTTAGTGTAAGTTTATAAAACATTTTATTTTTTTATATACTTCTAGAAATTTTGAAATATTATATTATTATACTTCTAGAAATTTTGAGCAGTGGCTTGTGTGTGTTTGATTCCCGCCTCTTGAATATTTCTATTTCAAAGTAATTAAAACCATTTCTTAACTTAAAGCATTTCATGTAAAAAGCCAGTAATATAAGCGGGATTATAGCTAATTGGAGGCTTAGAATTCATTTCGCATTTGTTATCTTTTTGAGATAAAAACTTTAATATATTTTTAACGAAATAACAGTACTTACATCTGAAAAAGATCTTTTTAAAAAATGTCATTTGATTTCTTAGTTTTGAAATATACTTTCTTTTCAAACGCTGGAAAGCATTTTTACTGAGTAACACTTTATTTCAAGTTGCAAAATTAATTTTCATGAATTCAAACAGAATTTATTTGAAATATTTTTTTGTAAACACTTATTGTATTTTAGGATAGTGAACAGAATAGATAACATGACTTAGGATACAGAATTTACACCACACTTTTGAAAGTAAATCATATTTTGTTTTTCCATTTATAATATTACTTATAGAATCAGTAAAGAACAACTTCCTCATTATAGAAATTACATTATCTCTCCATATACTATTACAAAGAGAACTTAAGAATGTTATATAAACAGTAAGATTAAAAATACTATCGCTGTGAAAAAAGTGACTCAAATTGTTTAAATTCATTTTAAAAGGAGTTACTTTTTTACGTTGAATTATACCTATCGCAGGTAAAAGAAACATTCATTATTCTTTCCAGTTAATATAAAAAATATTGCTTATAATTATTGAAATAAGTTTTAGTGTCATGGATACTTTATTTTTTTTACTAAGAAACGTTATTAAATGATTTTAAAAGTTTATCAGTTCTCAATTGAATTTCTAATTCAATTTTCAAGAAATAAAACATATGTTCGCTATAATCGGATATAAAATAGAAATATAGCTTTTTATGCAGGAAAAACATTTCGAAAAAAAAATTAAAAGCATAAGTAACATTGTTCTGTTACACAGTCGAATGACGATTATCGATGAAATGACAAGTTAGTCGTTACAGACCACGTAGTGAAAAATGGAGTTTTTCCGCGCTCTTTGGTTAGCCCTGAAAACCTTTTTCTGAGTACATAAATATGCTTGTGCAACGATGGAAAAACTACGTTGAAAGGCAAAGGGATTATATTAAAAAGAAATTATCGTGAGTTGTCTATTTTTCTTGAAACAGTTTTTAGATTCTTTGTTAATAATTATTGAATTCAATTAATGATTTCAAATTTTCACCCGCCTGACAATAGGCCCTTAATGGTAATATTAAGTAAAGTACATTCTTTTCTACCAATATAATATTTGTGGTTTTGCCCAATGTTATTGTAAGGTCTCTCAATGGACACTTAGTGATAACATTGTGTTGGATCACATACATTTCTATCAACGTACCATTTGCAATACGATCTTTTAATAGACACTTAGTGGTAGCACTAATTTAAATACATTTTTTACCAGTATAATATTTGTAGTTTTGCCGAATGTAATGGTAAGGTCTTTCAATAGACACTTAGTGGTAACATTTTACTAGAACGTATTTGTTTATACTAATATCAGATTAGAAATAAGGTCTTTCAATAGGCACTAAATGCTAATAATATACTAGATACGACCATTTCTATCAGTATAACATTGTGGGTTAGCACAATGTGACGACAAGGTCTTCAATTGCTGCCACATCTCCGTAGATAAAAGTTGGTGTGTAAAATGAAATTGGAGCGATATAACTCATTGGCAGATACTCTTCAATGCGACATTTCGTAATTTAATGCCCCATTTTTGGGTTAAATCCCCAAAAGTGGTAAAAAGAAAGAGATAAGGCCAAAGCCTGTTTGAATCAATGACGGAGATTACGTCCTCGTTAAGAACAAAAAATAAATCGAGACCCATTCCAATAGCTCTCGAAAACGTCCGAAACCCAACCGATAAAAACTTGAAAGACGCGATCCGGAAATGACCCCTCTCCTTGATCAGCCCAACCCCCCTCGTTGAAAAGTGCCCTTCATGAGGAATAACGACAGCATCGATCCCGAACTCTTCCCCACAGTGAATGAAACGAACACCAAAACCGGAAACTTTTGGCGAACAAAATTACAATCGCAATGATAGGTGGCGAGCGATTTCTGGCGCCAATCTATCGGGTCCTGGCCATTAATCACATGGGTTCGATGTGTTGGTGGAGTTCCCATAGGAACGTGCTAAAACTCAATATGTGATAGGGATCCAGGTATATGTCGGTATGCCCGATATCATTTGTCATTATTCGCCTCCGTAAAATTATGTCTGCTTCCTGTATTACTGATAAGTACCGCGCTTGGTGATTTGTCGATGCACAGGTCGCTGGATAGTCTGCGGATGGTTTTGATAGTTTTAGAGATATTTTTGGCTCTGCGAGAGATTGTGTTGTGAATTTTCTGAATTATTTTGGTTACGTAATTTTTCCTGATCAGTGCATTTCAAGGAAAAGCTGGGAAGCATTAATAAAATGGGCGGCCCGGAACTTTTATACCAACTTAAATTAATGTATTTGGCAGTTACTTTACATGCTTCACTGATTGGAATATACGTATCTGCAGAGAATAATGGTGCAAATCTGAAATGAAAGAATGCGTGTAATTTATGGGTTTTACCTCACTGATTGCCCAACTGTTTCTTGGTAAACGAATTGAATGATTTTGATCCGATGCAGTTGTTTTACATTATCTATGGCCTATATAATTTAAAGAACACTTAATTTTTCAGTTTGTATGAGATAATTTGCATAAGTAAATACTAAAAATAATAAGTTTCCCAACCATCCCAACTGGAAAATATGAAATTGTTAGGATTTTTTTTCTTAAGGATTGTGAATATTTAATACCAAAGTTTAAGATTTGGAGGATGAAACGTCTACACTCAAGTACCTTCTTGTTAAAATATAAAACAGTTCTGGTTAAAAAACGCTAACTAGGAAGAACATTCCATAATATTCAATAATCCAAAGCATCTAAAAGTTTCAATTTAAGAGATATTCCAGTTCGGTTCAAGAGTTCTTCCACCTCAGTTCTAAGTTGTAAGCCTATTTATTTGTTCTTTTCAGCGATATCCCCAAAGAAAATATTTTTTATTGTGCTCTAGAATTTAAGAACAATAAATAAGAATTGAAACAAACCTTCTTCGAGTATTATGATCTAATGGTTAAACGTTTCATAATACAGATATGTTCTAGGAAGGAAAAAATTATTCGCGTATTCTTCCACTGTTATAGTTCATATTATTCCAAGAGGTAATCAAGTGGTAATAAAACTCTCCATAGTTATTAAGAATTATAATTCGTGATTTGTAACGATTTGAATAGTATACGGGTATAATATTGCATCTGTATATATAATTCGGGTCATTTTAATGGTTGGATAAGTTGGAGCTTTGGCTCAGCTAAATTATCTCTCTCAATATACTTAGGGCCGCGGTAGCCCAGTTGGAAGATTAACAGATTAGCAACGGGAAAGTTGTGAGTTCTAAACTCGGTCCCGTCGTCTACGCGGGGGCTGGTGCATATTAAATGTCCTCAGGTTAGCGTGGTGTGGAATTTTGGAGAGCGGGGTGCCAGCTCATGGGTGTTGACCTCGTCATCTGATCGTGGTACAAAATTTCAAGGTGTTGTCCTCGGGTCTTTCACTTCAGGATTGATCCCGGACTGTCACCAATAGTACGTTGTGCTGCTCCAGTGCGACGTCAATTAACTATCTGCCTACCTCAAAAGGTTTAGATATGACCAAAGAAGAAGCTCAAGTCTTATGATGAGGATCCTGGACTTACACTAAAGTATTTCGGAACATTTTTCTTTTCAGATGCCAAATGGCCTTGTATATTTCAGAGATATCCAGAAAAGTTGCCACTATTGCTACCAAATCTAGAATAAGCCACATTGCCCCTCATGTCTGCTAGTAGTTTTTATCTTGCTGAGTCAGATAAATGCCTCTTTTGCCTAAAGAACAGACCTTGGATCACATCTTGTTCTTCTGTACTGGAAGAACTATTTTAACGAAATTCTGATTCGACTATGTGACTCACAATTCATTGGTCCTGTTTTTAATCCCTTTATGTTATGTTTTTTTAAAGTTCGAAATTATACTTTAAACACCAGTATAAGGTAAAAGCATTCGATAGTTATGTGCTTATATGTTATGGGTTTCTAAATTTAATCATACATATGAATTAACTTTGGCGTGTCCTTTCCCATAATCTACGATGATTGACGAGTATTCTAATGGTAGATAAACATTAAACGAGAAAATTTTGGTTGATGGCGACACGTTTTTATCAAATGGAACCAAATTCTTTCGATCGATGAATTCCTTTAATGAGCTTAAGGTGGATGCATTAGAAACGAGATAGTTGCTACGCATATAAGACAGTTGAGGGAAGGAATCAGTTCCTGTAATTTCTGACACCAAATTAAAGTAAATCACACCTTTCATTAAATAATAAAACATTTTTAAAACCATAAAAATTAAGAACATGATTAAAATGAGTAAAATATGTTAATATCAACAATTTATAGAACATAATTTGGTCATCCTGGTCTTCAAAATGTGCATTTCCTGCTCACCGTGTTGTTGCAATAGAAATTTAGCTACAGAGATCTAATTGTAAACATTTCATAGGTCAAGTTTTACTTCTATTAATATTACTAATCAGTTTATAGAAATAAAATCTTAAATGAATACGTATAGCAGAACAACCAAATAAGTTGAATCATTCTTAAACTTATTAAATAAAACCATAAATTTAAATCAAATTTTATAGTTTTATCCTTTTTTTGTAATATCAGTCGAGTTCACTCGTATAAACAAGATTTATAGATAAATGTCGACATAAATGTAACTATTATTATAATTTTCTCAATCGTAAACCTTCCCAATAATTACATATTAAATTTTACTTAATATTATTTGTAATTGTGCCTCTTCTCATGTGAACAATTATATTTTTTAAATCATATTTTACTGTAGCATGAATACAATTGGCTTCTAAAAAGATTGAAGATTCTTTAAGGAAGAGAAAATATTATCATGATTTCAATTATTTCTCTCAGTTTTTGTGTTTATCGCGTGTTTAAAAGAACGACTATTTACAATCAAATTTCCGAATTCATAAAAGTAATGAAAACATGATCTATTTATTTCGAAAATAGGATGGTTATCTTTCACTTCACGTATAATAAAATAAGAATACATTTTTCATTTTTATTTAAGATATATTGAATAGTAGGAAATTATATTGGCAGGGAAATTATTTTGATATTGAAATTACATTGATATTGAAAGTATAGTAAAACTAAGCCGTAATGACATGGTGGTAGTCTCGACGAAATTTCTCGTCATTAGCAAAACTGACCAGATCTTGATGGTCGAGATATCTCGTCATTAGAAGAAAACTGACCACATCTTGATTTCGTCATCATAACAAAATAGGTAATAGGTAATATCTTGATGACAAGAAATCTTGTTATCGGTAAAATTGGTCAGATTTTGATGGACGAGATATCTCGTCGAAACCATTTGGGGAGTTAAGTAAAATATGATCGGATCAATAGAATTTCCTATACAGTAAGAAGTACAGCCTCTGGAATGTGTCCCCTTAAACTTTAAAAAGCAACCATATTGAATAAAAAATTTAACATAATAGTAGTCTATGCAATAAAACTAACGTTACGTAAGTTGAAAAATATGATTTTTTTGAACTTGTACTCTTTATAATCACATAACTTTTTACGTATTTGTTTTAGGTAAATAGATCGAGCTACGAAGTAGATTTATATGCACTGGGAACATTCATCTTCCAAGTGCGGAAACTCTGCGTAATGGGCTAGAGTAGGATTTCCACTGTTTATAGGGGTCACACTTCCTGGAACGGCCTTTTCTAAGGACCCTCACATCCGGATGGTACAATGAGATCCGGATGTGGGATGAGACCGGTTTTAATGATGTTGAGCTTGAGACCTGTTTTCTGAAAAGATGATGAGAACAGAAAAGGTAGCATTGGGATGGGTAACTTTCTGAAGAGTTGTTTAGTGGGAAGAGAGCGTAGCTGTGTGTTGTATACTTTATTTAATAGCAAGAAACGCATAATCTAGTTTAATGAATTGAATTAGTAAATGTGTTTCATTTTTATTTATTTTGTTTCTGAGTATAAATGTTTTTTGTTGTATTGAGATGAAATGTATGTTTCAAATTGTAAGGAAAACATCTAGCGTGTTGTTTAAAAGTCGGAGACATTTTATTTTTATTTATTTAATTAAATTTTCCACACAATTCATTTCCATTCATTCGGGATTTGAAAGAAACACATAGTTAACGCATCCAATCTGTATTTTAAATAACGAACTGTAAATTTAAATGATATGATATCTTGTACTTACAATTATTTATATTCGTTTTCAACAGTGTTACAATTCGAATCCATGGTTGAGTTGCAATCAGATCAGAAGATATTTTTGTATAATGATCTGATTCAAAATCACAAATGTGTGCGTTTTTTCCTGAGTATAAATTAATGTTTTGTATTTTGCTTCTGTATTGTTTCAAATATACTTTGCTGGCCACTAAATATGCAATACCAAGAAAATTAAATAAGACAGATTCATATTTATAGAACACAGCTTATGGTACAAAGATGAAATGATTAAAAATATGAATTGATTAGACTTGGCAAACACTACATAATAAGTATATTGGGCAGTCACCATGTACTCGAACAATGGCTGCTAAGGAGTTCAGCATCGAGAGGATGAGATGCCAGATGTGCATTTGGGGAATGTTAGCCTATGCAATTTCAATACGTCAACAAAGGTTCCCTGTGGCAACTGCTGGTGGCCACGGATCTGCTATTCATCTTCAGATCATGAACAAGGTGTATTAAATAGGTGACAAATCTGGTAAATGCGCTGGAGAAGGAATTTAGAAAACTTCGTGGCTATTCAAGAGTTGTTGAATATTGCGTAGTTATGCATAACAGTGTTGATAAATGGCTCCAGTGAAGCCCTGAAAATAAGGTACCACAGAATGCTTCAACGTCCTATTTGTGCAATACAGACTGAACTCAGTACCGGTTATGTGAACAAGTCTTGGGTAGGAATGTAATCCAATGACAGCCAATATATTACACTAGGTACCAGATCTGTGTGACGATGCCTTACACAAACCTTATTAACTATGTCTCCTCGGTACTATCAGAAACGGTTTCGCCTGTTATAGCATACAGAATATGTTTCATACCGAAGCGAAATTGGTCTGAAAAGACAATGAAATTCTATTCAATCTAACAAGTCCGATATTTTAGGCTCCACTGTAATCGCACACTTTTGGGTTGAAAAGTCGATGGTAGTCGAAGCAATGGGACAATAGAAAAACAGCTCTTGATGTTATAGATATCATCTTACTGAATGTGCAGACACTGGTTGATGTGCAACACATCCTAACTACTAACCCTCCTCGTGGTTGTCTCGAAGAGGTGTCCTGTAATTAGCAAAACTGACCAGATCTCGATTAACGAGATATCTCGTCATTAGAAGAAAACTGACCAGATCTTGTTCTCGTCATCAGCAAAAATTGCTAATGTATTGATGACGAGATATCTTGCCATTGGCACAATTTACCAGATATTAATGGACGAGATATCTAGTCAAAATCACTTGGAGGGTTAATCTAAGGTGTTGTTAGATGTGGCTGCACGATAATTCATTGTCAATATGGCTGTCCTCTTGTTCACTTGTGTGACATTACTGTTGATATCTGTCAATCGTTCTTCCTCTTCCTTTAACACCATACACCATAACATTCCAGGGCCTCAGTATGCCAAACACGAATACTAAAATCTCGATAAGATGTGCCTTCCCTTAATCCCACAATATGCCTTCTATCAAAAATCTGAAACATTCTCTTGCGGATGCTTGACTTCTACGAGTGGGCATTCTTGTCCCTTTAGAGGAAACGCGGTTCCAGTGCTTTATAGCAGCTTCTTGTATTCTCCCTTTATACTATTTTAAAGGGGCGTTATGATCATACATAATATGATAATGCGCTGAGCTTTTGATCACTTTCATGTTCCCCTATGTTCTACTCATCCAACAAAAGCATACCAATCTTTTTGTTGCAATGGACAACATTGTATAATGTATTTTACTACCTTGAATGTTTTGTATTTCCATTTAAATATGCAATATGTGTGTATTTAAAATAAGCAAATTTGTATTATTGTGTATTATTAAATATGGTATGTATTTGAATTACTTGTTTAAATTTTGTTTAATCACGTTTTTTCGAAAAATTAAATACTGTAAAACACGTCCTGATTACTTCCATTTCAAGAGGAATGTTGGAGATATTGTTAAAATAATACAAAATTTAAGTTTTCATTATAATTTGAAAAAAATAATACCACATATAGATAGAATACAATTTGTTTTAGTAGGTTTTGTGATTATATCCTCTCAATATATGTTACATAGAACCACTGTATGTACTGAAAACATACTTGCTTTCTTTTAACTGGAAGTGTCAGGAAGTATTGTTGGCATTCCAGATCTCTTCTACATTTCAGGTATTGCAGCATGTTTACTTTCTTTATGTTGCCATATAATTTTAATTAATTTCATTAACTTAATTTTGATTTTGAAAATAATCTGAACTTCTCCAAAATAGAACTTCCGTTAATCATTATTATTTACGTAATTGTTGATTTCTCTCTATCGTAAAAATGAAATTAACAAAATCTGATTTAGTTTTAGTTTTGGTACGCTTAGAGCAATCAGGTAACATGTTTTCCTTAATGTATATCTAAACTGTTGTATTTTATGGTTTTGGTTCTTGACTAACACAACACGTATTAATTAATGAATAACTTAAACTATTTCAAATTTCTCGTACATTTTCCAAATGTTGGGAGTTTTTTAGGTTGGATGCATTTTTCGTTTAGAATATCAATAGCAAGCATAAATTCATTCCCTTAGACATCAAATGGCATCTGAACTCTTTGTTTCAGAACATGCTTCTTTCATGCATAATAAGAAAGTGGATTCCATTTATCTTTTTCATCCACGACTTCCCTTTGGAGAAATATTCAAAAACAAGAGCGTCCTGACTTTTTTACTTGCCCACAATGATTCATCGGTCGTAAAAAACAAACGCATCTGCAGAGATTTCAAACCTTTTATCAAATTTTCATTTGATTCAGGGAATGCATTTGAAGTAGGCAACGACCAACTAAAAATTCGAGTTTTTTCCAGGAACGCGCTAATAAATTTAGCCTATACCCCATCAAGCTATAAATCTTATTACTATCAAATAACCCAACAAGAAACTGGGGTAATGTTTTACATTTTATGTATCTCATCCCGAGTTTTCTAGAAAGTAAAAACAGAAAGAAAAGACGTATCTCGACAGATGCTAAAGAATGTTTTTGAATGTTCTATTCCGTCCCCTACTAGTTTTTAAAATTAATCTAATATTTTTTGTATTTACTGCAGAGTCTGGATTTTAATTTCTATTTTCTTTCCTGGGGATGAATCAAATAAAAATAAGTTTGGAAACTACAGTTGTAATGAGTTTTGCAAAAATTGAATGTCCATCAATGTCTGCGTTTGTATTTGTATGATTAATTTATCTCTCAGAATGCACGATTAGTTCTTTTGTTATCATCAATTTAATAAAGGCTTTCTTTGAAAGTTGGAACTGAATAAAAAATCTATACACATTGTAAAATATTTTTCCCTCGATACATTAATCAAAACTTGATTTAATATGATGCCTTGTCACTTTGATGAATATCTTTGTTGTGTAAGGAATCCATCAATATTATTCGAAACACATATACTCATTATTGTTTACTTTCTCGAATGTATAGAATTGTTTTACATCGTGTGACCCATGCCTTATTGGTGGTTTTTAATTTGTATCACCTCAATAATGCATGTAATCAATTATAAATTTCATAGGTGTGCCACAAAGGTATGTTTCTTAAAATAACTCGCTTATTTGTATACATTTTATTTCATTAACACTAGAGGAATTCTATGAATAAAAGCAATAATTTAGTTTTGACCCACTATGATACCTTTTAGACTGTAAATTCCGATGAAACTTCACTATGTATATTTTGGAGACAAGGTTTTATATCTTAATTTTCAAGTTTAATAATCATATCTGTTAACATATTATAATTAATAAACCTAAGCAATACATCAAACAAGATTGTGGTAAAGACTATTGTAAAATTTGTAATACTATTTTCAGTATTTGCTACCGTTTTGCTATATTTCAACGAAACATTGATGCATTATTGATAGAGTTTTCTTCTCCAAGAGGCCATATGTGTGCATATACTTCTTAACCACATACTAATCTTGGGATATTAAAAATCTTTAAGAGAATCTGTTTTATTCTCAAATTTTTCTGGAAACGAAAGTGTAAAATATTAATATTAAATCCATTTATTAAAGATTTTGTTTTTACTTAAGTTCAATAAAAAAATAAGGGATAGTGTATTAAATTTTACTTTTGATTTCCAAATGTATCATAATTTATAATTTTGGATTTTGTATCTTCTCTTTCGAAAAGCTAATGGAATTATATGCGAACGGATTACATATAGTTTTGTTTAAAATCGGATAAGCAGGGTATGTTCTTTAGTCTTTTAAGCTTAAATTAAAACTATTCAAGTGGAAAACAAAGCACCAAATAAATACAAAAATGCAAAAAGGTGTTTTGATAAATTATGCAAACAAAGATATAATTTTTGCTTCAGTTCCCTTATTTTTTTTCTAATTTTCACGAATTCGTTTTCATTAATTATTTTTTAAGAGTACCTTAAATTGCACCACAACAAAATTAACTTGAAATAATGAAAAGCATTTAAAAAATACTCCATGCTATGTAAGGAATTAATTTAGTTCTTAGGTGTCGTCATATATGCATATTAAGGTTAATTAAAATTTTACGCGTGAGAAAAATCCCACATTTTTTTACTTCCTTATTTTCTCCTCTTCAATTTTAGGAATAAGTGCTCGGTTCCGTAATTAAAAAAACAAATCGATAACTTAGAAACGACAGAATTAAAAGCTTATAAAATTTTTATATCATCATTTCGCAAATTATTTTCTTACGCATGTTTGATACATTGGCTTTTCTTAAAATAACAATGTATTAATAATCTAATTAAGAAACTAATAGTGAAATCTCGGATAGAGCTGAGATGAAATAATAAGTTATATTTTAAAAGCTTTAAATTTGAATTCAATTTCAAACCTGCAATAACCTAACTGGGATACGATAAAAAGTTCGTTGGGTTGGTTCTCAATTGATTCTTCAAAATTTATAGCGCGTGTGTTAGAAACACATAATTGAAACGACTGAAATACACATCTGTGACATTTATCCCTCTCTCATGTGATTTGGAAGAATAATACACTACCGAAAGAAAACAGATTGACGATAATGATGTCTTCGATTTTTGTACTGATATATATATAACATTATTTATGCATTGATAGAAATGTTACTATTTATTTTTAATAACAAAAAAAATAACTTTTTAGAAATATATGAAGGATATTTAATGATTGTTATTGACTATAGTATATTCATAACATGCTTCATTCATAAGAGCTTATATACCATGTAGAATGAATATCTTCATGATGCCTTTCTGATATGATTAAGATCTTCATACTGTACTTGAATTTATGCTTTGATTTTACAATATTATTTATCCGTTTCTGTATAAGCTACTCACAAAATATTCATACGCAATCAAATAGATAATTTAATGCATTTAAATCTTAAATTTATATGTAGTAAAAGTTTCGTTACAGGCGAGAAATAAAACTGTCAAAAAGAAATGTTAAAAGAAGGGGAATTGAAAGATGCAAAAGTTAAAAAATAGAGTAAAAGGCCATTGAAAACTTAAAAAAGAAGGTAAGCGTTTTAAAATAAAAATTAAAACCTCTCTCTGTGAGTAAATGAAATGCTTTTTTTGATGAGTTGTGTAGAAAACATCTTTAATCATGATCCAAAGTATGTGGATGAAACTAAAATATTTATTCAGCTCTTTTACATACTATCCTGAATCTACTCCGAATCCATATTCCATCCTAACTATGCATAATTTTCAAATTTTACAGTTAATTCAATTTAATACATAAACTAAAGATTTAAATATAAAATGAAATTAAACAATTTATTAGCTTATTGGAGTAGGGTGGATTATTCTTAAGCTCGAGATAAATAATTAAAAAGGAACTCGTCCTCCTTCATCTCTATCTTTCCGAAGTTTAAAGAAGGCAAGTATGGGTAGTTTTCTAATTTTACAATTTCATTTACATATTGAAACGACATGTTAAAATACTAAATTACATTAAACAGTTTGGATGACTAGTTTCTTGAAACTGGGTAAATTCTTAAAAGTTAAGATGAATAATTAAATTTACTCTTCCTCAATTTCTATCTTTAATTCCCATTTAATAATTTATAATCTAGCATAGATAACAAATCAAAAATAAGCTATCCAAATTACACAGAACTCGAAAAGGAAAGAGATTTTTACATCAACTGCCGAATCAAACGGAATTAATTGAATCATGGATTGTTTAATTAAACAGAAAATATCCAAAAGGCACTGCTAATCTTTAAAGTTCTCCCTAATCCCTTTGCGGAAGCTAGCAGTTTCCCAAAAGTCAAATGTAAGGTTAACTGGTGAAGTAATCAATATTCCCCTTTCCGTTAAGAGTCTCTTAAGTTGGACACAGAGAAGGGTGAACTCATTAGTCAAGAGTGAAAGGTGAAAAGTAAAACGTGATATTTGCCAGAACTTCAAAATGAACTGCGTGGGGGTAGTTATAATGGCAATATTTTATTCTTGCTTTTAAAAGATGCATGAGGCTTGGTTTTATATCACAATTTACTAATATAGGTAAATATACTTTTTCTTTTGTATGCATAACATAATAAACTCATCATTTATGTGCATATTTAAAAATGTCCTTTTTTATTTTCCTTTTGGTACATAAATAAAAATTATGTCATGTTTTTTATTATTAGGAAAATGAATTTTTCAGTCCTTAACGCAATCGCTTAGTATATGTAATACCAATAATTAAACTTCCATGTTTTAAATATAAAATTGTGAGAAAACTATTCTAGTTAGCAATCTTCTGAAATTGCTTTCGTAAGTCATTCTACTTTTTAATGATATGAAGTTCACTCTAGTATTAAGGCATTCTAAAAGATGCAAATACTTCAGACTAAGTAGTGTGTATGAAGTTTAACGTTAGGCTGAAACCGTTTCAAAACGTTGTTGTCTAAATGTTTCTGTTAAGGGTTATTCTAAGGGTTATTCTAACCAACTAAATATTTCATTTAAGTTAGGTTATTTTACAAAATAACCTAAACCTTTATATAAAACCTTTTAAAACCTTAGGTTATTTTGGTATAAAGTTTAAGTTATTTAAATAAATAACCTAAACCTTATACCAAAATAACCTAACCTTTGTGAAATAAGCAAGCAAGTTTTAAGGCATCCAACATCCATTCATAACGGCCACCCTCTAACAACATACTATACAAACGCCACGTGATACATTTTTAATACGATATTTGACATAAATATCTTTTACTGCACTCAGAATCTCCATTATTTATCATACACAATCCATACCTAGATCTGATGGCCACAGGAACCGCAAACTCATATTCCCTTCCCCAAGCCAACGCTGTTCGGAATTTTACGATTCGTCGTCCGAGACTTATCACTCATAACGTGCGGATCATTCTGTATTTATGAGATCTTTTCTTCTCTGCAGTCCTAAAATAAACATTGTCTACATAGAATCACGCATCCTGGTTTGCGCTCATACGTAGCAGCAACCTCTTTCTAGGATAGTTGGCACTTGTAATATATATCCTCCTTCATACAGGCAGTCATTGCTAAATAATGCATTTTCACCCCGTCTTTATGGATCTGTCCTGGATTAGGGCTCTGTTCGGCCAATCTGGACGAATGTTTGTTGGAGGATCACGAAGCAATATTCGACTGCTGGGATTCGGGCAGCTCTTAAATTGGCATCAGTTTGACGGTCTTTATCACATAGCAGTCTGAGTAAAGGAATTTGTGTTTGTGAAAGTGTCTGTATCGTGAATGTTGCAGTGAAAGGGGAATATTCAAATATTAATCTAGGTTAATACCTTGGATTAAATCAGATTCTTAAACTTAACTTGACGATATTTAGGTTTTCTGAATTATAATTCTACATTTCACTCTTCCGGAAGAGCTTCTTATGTGCATTGTTATGACCGATAAGCAAATGTTTGACTGATGCAAATGGGCATTTAAAGTTAGTTTCAGTTTGACAGATTTTATCACAGCAATCTGAGTAAAAGAAACTTTTGCGAACGCCTCTGCATTGTGAATGTTGCAGTGAAAATTAAATGATAAACGTGCATATTCAAATACTAATTTAATTTATTTGATGATGTAGGAATCTCAATTTTAAACTTATGATATTTAGATTTAGTGAGTTCAAATTATAGCTATCATCTTCTCGTATTTTTTAAATTTTTAATTATGTACATTATATATAATTATAATTATTATATTCATGTTCTCCTTACATTATAACATATACTTTGATTAGTAACCAGAAAAAAAAAATCAAAGCAAAAATAGTATAAGGGTGCACGTAAATAATTACTTAAAACGAAAGTCCCTAATATTTTATTTGGATACATAATGTAAGCTGAGAAATGCATACAGTGATTGCAACAATATTTGATTTCAGCTTATGACTAAATGATTTGTTGATCATATCCTATTCCAAAATTATTTATGATGAATAATAAGTAGAAATTAATTTTTATGTATTACAAACAATTCTACCAGTGATTTTTGTTTCTATTTAATATAAAAATATCTAAAACCTATTTTATAATTGTAGTTTGAGTTCGGCATACTAGGATGATAACAAATAAAAGTTACTGTTGGGAATATATTTAAAATTAAAAATGTTGTGAGTTTAAACTAATTTAACTACTATAAAACTGATGTCATATTTTAATAGAAGCATTAAAAATCAATGCTCTAGAAAGTAGGAAATGGAAGTTCTATACTACAAAATATTGAAATTACAAATCCTTATACTTTTATGTCGAATCTCACTACGCAAGAGTGCCATAACTAAAAAATATATTTTCAGCTTTTGAATAATTATGAATGCCCTTTTTAAGTGTGTCTCAAGTAAGATGTTCGTCACTCGAATCTCAAAGTTTCAAATCTATGACTAATCATTGTGTTTTCTACGATTTCAAACATTTTTAAATGCTTCTCCAGGAAAAAAGCAACGGTAGTGGTATGTTTCCAGAATTCATATGCAGAAAACATCGAGAAAAATAAATCAGAAAATTTAGCAATTTAAAATCATTTTCATCAACTGTAACATTCAATATATAGCAACAAATTATCAATTTACCAATTACATTTTTGTAACATTTACTATTTACATATGCATTTCAATCTCTCATGCACTAATCCCATGCTTAAGGAAGTGTATATTTACCAAAACACGAAACGTACTCACCTGAAAATCAAGTAAAAGTTGTCATTACTAAATGTTTCCTAAAGCAAAGAACTCAAATGAAGTTAAATTTATAGTTAACTCAATGTGAGATTAATAGTTCAACTTGGACACGCACTGTGAAATTTCTGTATCTACCAACCTTAATTTATTTCTTAGAATATTCCAGGCTCTACATTATCAAAGGATTGATTTGAAATATTAAATAAGCTATTTGGGATTTGAAATTGTCTGGTTCACCAAGAGAATCGAACGAGGTAGAACTAAACAGCTTATTGAGGATTATTCAGTGGTGTTAATGAAGTGAGTAAGGCTTATATCAAGGTTTTGAATGTAAGCAAGTGCTTTCGAGGCTTGAAACGACCAGAGTATTTCGCTCGTCGTTCCAAATTCTGCTTAGAACATTGATGCTTAAAACCTCTGAAGAGTTCACATACATAATTCTACCTTGTAATCTGCAGTCTTATCTGCATGCCTTATGACCAGTTTTAATCTTCTTGACCAATAAATCTTTCCAAAGGATTCTATTCTGTGGAAAGAACCTATATAATCTTTATGAACGATTCTATTATAAGGAAAGGAATTCAATGGAATCTTTCCTATGAGTGGAATATTTTCGAATGATTGTATTATGAAGAAATGAATAATGGAATATTTCCAAAGGATTCTATTATAAGAAAAGGACCAATAGAATCCATCTGAAAGTTGAAAGAATGCATGCATTCTTTCAAACAATATATGTGGTTATTTAGTCATTACGTGTGTTGTTGGGCTTAAGGCAATACAATTCTGCTCGGAAATCTCGTGACGCTCAGGGGATTAAAGCATAAATACATTTGAAAGTATTGGGGCGGATCATGTTATTATACGTTCTAAAAAAATTTCTTTTCAAAACCAGAACTGTGAAAACAGTAATGTAAATCTACATTCGCAAATTTCAAAGTAGCTATTTGTATCTGCGAAATAATGCTAGAATCCGATTGGCTACTTAAAAATAATATTTTTATTGAATGAGTATCCTCTATGAATATCTAGTACCCGTATACGGTCTGTGTGCCGGGTAAATCTATTCGGACGGCCGTATCTGGCCGGCGGTTTGGTAAAATCTACACGTAAGACATTATCTCGTGTGTGGACCTGATAAAAATATGTGGAAGGCCTGAGGTCTGGGTAAATCTGTCCAGAGAGCTTTACCTGGCCTGCAGGCCAAGAAAGATGTCTGGAGGGCAGTATCTGGGGTGTGAGCCTGAGATCAGTCTAGTTGGAACAACTGATATGTCTTACGAGTACTGTATTATGTGGACGGACTAGATAAACCTCTCTCCGACGTGATAAACAGTTCAAAAAGCTAAAAATGCAGACAAACCCTTCATCTTGATTTACATGGTATTAGTTGAAATTCTGAATCTTAGAATGGTGTGTTTATTTGAGTTAAATAAGGGTTATTTAACGTACTAATCCATTTTTGACAAATAAACAATTTACAAAGATACTATTTGATAGTCTTTTATAAATTCCTCTCTGAAATGTGTAAAACTAACCTACCGACATTTCATAAAGTCATGTTTTTCAACACGCAATGTATTTGGCATTCTATATTTTGCAACCCCCTTAAAGCACATCTAAACTTGTGTTTGGCTAATCTCCCATATAGCAAGAAGAGTGTGGACTTCGTAATCTGACCGTGGTTCAAGATTACTAGGTGTTGTCATCGAACCTTTCCCTTCGGGATTGATCCCGGAACGTCGCAAATTTTGTTGCTCCAATTCTAAGTAAATTCAACTACCCACATAGCAACGAAATCTAAGTTTTCGTATTATTTTCACTGTTTTGTCTACACCATTAAAATATTTCTATCTCGTTGCGTTTATAATGTGTTCAATGTAAAAATATTTATTGTAAAAAGTAATTGGATTTGTCTTCTTTTGTTGTCTTTTATTTTTATTTCCCTTTATGCAAAATTTGTACTGATTGTCCGGTTTTTTTATTTTGTAGTAATTTGTTAATTTTCACATACGTTATACTACGAATACAATCCGTGGTAATTGTTGTCCCGGTCACTCCTTGAAAGAACCTTAACCCTCTTAATAGTTGTCGACGAGGTATCTCGTTATTAGCAAAACTGACCAGATGTTGATGGACGAGATATCTCGTCAATTGAAAATTGTAATCTGATCAAGAAACGACATTATCATCTTTCAGAATTCAATCAGCATTCTTGATGACGAGATATCTCGCAATTATCAAATTGGTCAGATCGTGATGGACGAGATATCTCGTTAAAACCACTTGGGGATTTAAAATACGTGGGTATGTTGAGCAGTTATAAAAGAATAAACGCTATATTTTGTGCGCAAAGAATACCGTTCCTGAATACTCAATTTCATATTTTCAGAGCAATTCCCGACTTGTCCACGAAAGCATTCAAATGCAGCATTCGAAATTCACGAAGCATACAAAGGCAAACTAAAATCGTCTTATCTTCATGGCCACAGTCTAAGGAAAAGAACAAAAGCGTGTGTGTGATCCTCAATAAACTTAATTCTTGAGAGAAATACTAAAACTTCACTGAAGTCCAAGACCGACTACGACCCAGATTCCTGTTTTCTTAGGATAAAAGCTGACGGAATTAGAAAGTAGAGGTAAATATATCCAGATTTCGCTTTCACGAACCTCAAGATTGTGGTATAACTTCCTGATTCAAGATGGTTATTCCCTCACGAAGCTGAGAATCGTTGTCATACGCTGGGAACTTAAGGCTATTACTTCCATCTTCTGCTGCATTTAGTGTACTTCGGACATGCAGGCATATCCCAATGAAACCATAGATACGCGTAACAGCATAAACAGCCTGCTTTTATCTTGAATAATGTAGCCGGCGTAATGCAGTTGCTTTTGCTGGAATAATATCGTTCCCCTCCACAACATCATTTATAAGTTACGTGCCCCGAATACGGGAGACAAAAGCCAGAAAGAACACGAGACAAAAATGGAGGCAGAGAAGATTATGTGAGGAATTGTTTTTCTTGGCGTCTATTTTTTTATTTCGTTTGAATTACATGGTAATCAAATTTAGATTCGTTGTAGGGATGCATCTGGAGACAATAACTGCGGTGGTGTAGATAAAACTCCAGAAATTTTACGGTGAGATAGAGTTGGAACGTAAAGCAATAATTTGAGTCAATAACGAAACTAGAATGGAATGGAAAAAGAAAGTTCGTAAACAACCTATTAGTTTTTGGAAAATCAGTATTATATATATTTACAACTAAGTATATAAATCCTAAAACTTTGAAGACATGCAGCTGACTTGTTTCACTGAATTAAAATAGAAAAATGTTTTTATCTGTAGGTGAGTGTATTGATACACACTTTTGTGAATATGTTTAATGTTTACATCTATTGTATGACAAGTCATTCACATTTAGTGTCATATGTTTAATCTCTAAGTTCATTTGCTTATAGAATATTTTTGATTCACTTACTTGCACATATAAATTAAACACGTAACAGTGATATGATTTATTTTAGCACTTCGAATTAATAAGGAGAAAATTATCTTATTTCGTTGAACTTGAAGCAAATAAGCATAATTAACGTAATTAATCTTCCCAAGTCAGTAGTTCATTTTTCCTCATTATGAGGTAATATTATTATTCGACAGAAATAAAAAATTCAATACCACAAAAACAATAATTTTTTCCCAGCTGATCAAGTCGCAGATTATTAACCGTAAGGTTGCTAGTTCGAAATTCGATCCAACCAAACACCATAGTGAACGTGGGGCTGCTGCACGTTAAATCTTTGAAACCTCGAATGTTTACAAGTTGGCATGGGGTAGGAGTTTGGAGAGTAGGATGCCAATTCAAGTGCTGAATTCGTTATCTGAACCGTGATTCAAAATTATAAGGTACTATGCTCTGATCTTTTCCCTTCGGGATTGATCCCGGACCGTCGCCAATTGCCCGTTGTGTTGCTCCAGTGAGACGTCCATTTAATTATCTACCTTACATACCTTATTACAATTTAAACAGCTAAAAAGGGAAAGGGAAATACCCTGCCTTTTATGCAATTATTCTTATTTGCGTCCTTCATTCTCTGATGCGAATTTAAAATATCCACTTCAAGACATTAAAATTCTTACAAGATCATCAAGGTTCCTCTTTGCGGGGATGCTGTAGTAGTTAACCCTAAGTAGGATTAAGAAGTTTCCTGTCTTAAATTACGTGTCTTTTCCTAATGCAAAGAAAATCGTTGACAAACAATTCATTAGCGTTTGCGTAAGGCCTTGTAACAGGATCAATGATGGATTTAACTTTAATTAGAGGCGAAGGCCAGAGTAATTTGGGAAACTTTGAAAGAGGTTGTTTTATTATGAGCGGGATAAGAAAAGAAACGCATTTTCGTGAAGTGGTTTGCACTTTCAGTGCAGATTTGGAAGAAAACAGCTGTTTAAGTAGCACTAAAATAAGAAGTGAAACAAGAGTATCAACAAGATTCGAGCTATTTTTAGGGTTTTCAAAGTTAGTTGGCCTTTCAGTGTGGACTTACAATCTTTATTGCTTTTATTTTATTCAGAAGGATCTAATTTTTTAAATATGTGGCATTTATTGAAAGCATTGTGATGAAAAGATGTATAAAGAGTATAATCAATGAGATCCAAAAGATTGAATTTATGCTATTCAAATGTATATTTGGCAATGTTGAACTTTTCAGCTGATTTAACCCACCACGTGGTTTCGACGAGATATCTCGTCCATCCCTATCTGATCAATTTTGCTGATAATGAGTTATCTTGTCATCAAGATGTCGATTTTTTTATGACGGGATACTTCGTTGAGACAACCACCAGGAGGGTTAAACAAGGATTTATGCAGATGGTGAAAATACGAATAGATCTTTTTGTTTCCAATTCTAGCTTGAATGTTAATCATGACCTTTCAAGTACTATTTGGCATGGACGTGACAGACTGCTTTAGCCCTGTTAACCATAGGAGTTGCATCCCCATTATACCCACTGTGAAGTGTTGGAGGACATGCTTTAATTGAGGACTACGGGGAAGCTGCCCGCATTTACGTGTCGTCTTGAAGAAACAAGAAACTTTAAGCAACTTTAAGCTTACACGAAATTCGAATGATAAACCAAGCTGTTTCAGTCTACCAATTTTGTACTTCTTTAACTGTTTGGACACTGGTTGACATGAATAGCGTTTTATTAAATGTAATTGAATGATTAGAATGTTGTAAACTTTACTCCAGATTCTAATAGATCGATGAGGTTTTACTCAAAACAGTTTACAAGTCAGTATCTCAGTGACGGTCTATTTAATTATTTCTGCATAAGATATTCTAAACTGTAAAATAGATTAAACGTGCGTTTTATAAATGTATTAATTTTGTTTTTCAACATATATTTTATTTTCACGAAAATAACTTTTCTTGCTTGAGAACGAAACTGTAAATTTCAATTTTGTTAAAAATAGTTCATTTTTAACGCTTTTTGTAGCAAAAAAGGTAGTGTGAAATTATTTTAGATGACAAGTTATATTCAATTGTTAAATTGATCAAAACTATTGCTCAACAAACCGCCTTAACTCAATCAAAAAACTCATAATCGCATTTATATTTCTATAAATTGTTCGCAGCTTAAAATATCTATAATGACATACTATGTATAATCTGTATTTAAAGACCACTTTAAACTATGAACATAAAACAACAAGTAAAACTAATCACATTAATTTTCAAGGTTTTTATAACAAGAACAAATTTGGCTCTTTTAAACTAATTTTTGGTTGTTGATTTCAGATCTAATTAAAAAATGGCAACCAGGTCAAGATTTTTTTATTAGGCATTTAATATTTACTATATTTCAACGTTAGCACTTTTAGGCATATGAAACAACACTATATATTTTATTTTTACATTTCGATACCCGACATTTTAAAGTGGCAATACTGATTTCTTCACTGTTACAGAGTATGTAATCCAAACAGAACCACCATTGTTTTATTTTTATTGAAAGAGAAACACTTTCTACATACTTGTGAGGAACATATTAATGAATATTCTGATCCAAAATGAACACTTAGACCGGCCCCACTTTATTATGCAAAATGAACTATATGATGTCGTTCGAGACCTGTCTTTTCAAACTTGCTGAACTTCTGCATTCCATATTGCAAGAGTGGCTAAGACCAGTTCTAGATAGGAGTACACGTGTTTCTGAGTTTAGAAATAGAAATTTGGTTCTATCTTTTTTCTACTAAAGGCAGGATGGTATGTTCTTTTGTTCAGACATTTCAGGACTGATGGCAGATTTAGGAATACCTCATGATCATAAGGAATGGCGTCATTTAACGACTCGGGTTAGTTTAAAAGATGTCCCTTTATACATCTCAAACCCAAAGCCTTCCATTCAGTTACAAATACTGTAAGAATGTAGGGGGCTTATGAAACTATGGGAAACATTTTTTCACTGCAATAAAATATGACCACTTTCAGTGTCCAATATGTGGTGTTCTGAAATTGATTACATTCTTTCTCAGGCTTTAAAGTGGCTTCACCAAATTTTGTTTCCCTTGTATGTAGGATAGTAGGATCACAGTAGAATTCTGAAAAAAGGCTGGCCTAAGCAAAATGTTTCCACTCCTGGAGAAATTAAGGCTTGCTATGTTTCTAGTGTTAATCCTTCTGATGTTCCTTCACTTCATATCAAACATGGGTTAATGAAAAACTTTGCAAAGGTTGTAGACAACTTAGGTCCAGATTTCTTACATTTAAAATAAACATTTCCAAAATTAAGGGTGTAAAACTCAAGAAGGAATCTTTGTTGGTCCTCGGATAAGGAAATTATTGAGTGATTCAGTTTTCACAGAAAAGTTGAACTACAAGGAGCTCGATGCGATGCAATCATTCACATCTGTGATCAAGGGATTTCTACGGAATCACAGAGAGGAAAATATGTCAAAAGATCATTCAATATCTCAAGAACTGTTAAAACCTTGGGTGTGTCGAATGTCCTTAAAAATACATTTCATTTGTTACACTAATTTTATAGCTAACAATAAAATAAATGCTGCAAGAAAAATACAATTTGGAACTCAGTTTTAAATGGAAATTTAATAAAATATGACACTTCCACTTCCCGGACATGAAAATATTTTATTATATATACATATTTTGAAATATAGTAATGGTTTAAACTTCCTCCCAAAAATATAAGTGATGAAGACTTTTTACTCTGTCAAACTTAAATTGAGCACGTTGAAATTAGTTACAAAACCCATGCTATAGAGGGCCGAGGTAGCCCGGGTGGAAGAGAAAGGGATTAGGAACCGGAGGGTTGCGAGTTAAAATCCAACCAAAGACCGTTGTGTACAAAGGGGGCTGGTGCACGTTAAATCTGTCGTGGCCTCAAATGTCCTTACGCTGATGCGGTGTGGAAGTTTGGAGAGTGGGGTGCCAGCTCAGGTGTTACCTCGTCATTTGACCGTGGTTCAAAATTACGTGGTGTCCTAGGATCTTTCCCTTCGGGTTCGGACCGTCGTTAATAGCCCGTTGTGTTGCTCCAGTGTGATGTTAATTAAAATACCTAAGGAAAAAGGTTTGAAATTTTTGGACAGTGTTATCTGCATGGCATTCTCTCTCGAGCACGCCTGAGCTTTAAAACGGAATTTCTGGGCAATACTAATAACCCTTCTAATTACAGTAGTATAAAACTTCAAACGCACTTCCAAATGGTGTATAGAAACAAAGTAATTAGGAAACTAATAGCTGTTATTGACGGCTAAACAAATTGTTGTTTTTCGGAAGTGGAAGCCATGAAGGAAAATTATTAGCCGCCAACACCAACTGCAAAACAAGAACGGTTAAGATGTCTCATACACTCTCACATGATTGTAGGAAAGGAAGATAGTTTTTTGCTATTTCGAAATGTTATTGATGGTTTAATTTCAAAAGTTTTGGCTAGCTTTCATAAAAATCGATAGCGACTCAGTTTGGGGATTCGTCCTCACTAATATTTATATACATATAGATCGCTGGCAATTCAAGCACATACTTAAATAGTATTAACTACATGCCTGGGCATAGTACAAAAGTAAGTGTGAATTTAAAAAGGTGGTAAAATAACATAAAACCCTCATAACATAACCCTCTGAGGGATTATAAAGATGGAGCGGGGGATGACTCAACAGACTACGCGAGTTTTTTGGTGGACTAATTGAGACTGTACCACTATATTTGCAAAGGAAATATATCTTATTCTACAAACCTCACTCTTGAACATGTTTTTAAGTATAAATTTTTTGGTTCTTTACACACAAAAGACGTACTTGGTTTTCTCATAATCACGCGTAATTATAGTATCTGCTATGTAATCACAGTACCTGATAAGAATTCAAATCTGTAATAGGTAGTAACAATACTGCATATCCTACTCTTGTGGTGAGATCTGGGTTTGTCGATGCTTTGATATTCTGTTTAACCCTCCAAGTGGTTTTGACGAGATATCTCCTCCATCAAGATCTGACCAATTGTGGTAATGACGGGATATCTCGTCATCAAGATACTGCCGATTTTTGTATGATGACAAGATCCAAATCTGGTCAGTTTTCTTCTAATGACGAGACATCTCGTGCACATCAAGATCTCGTTAATTTTCTTCTAAGGAAGCCTCGTCGAGACAATCACCAGGAGGTTTGACCCTGTGAGTCATATATTGGTTTTGCAACCAGCAGTCTGCCATGCATGAATTCTGACCAGTTTTGATCTTGATCAATAGAATTTTTCCCAGGATTTTTTTCAACCAATGCATGGGGTGATTTAGTCATTATGTGAGTTGTGTGATAAAATTAGTAGTCGAAATCCCGCTCTCAGAGAATTAAAAAATATTTGCCATCTATGGACAGAAAAGTTAACACTAATTATCTGCATTGTAAACGCTTTCATACTCGAGTACGTCTTAGCTTTAAAACGGAATTCCAAGCCAATACTCATTACCCCTCGAATTGGTTCAGAATAAAACTGCAAAAACACTTCCAAGTGATGCACATAAACAAAGCAATTAGGAAACAAAACGTTGTTATTGACGGCTAAACAAATTGTTGTTCTTCGGAAGTGGGAGCCATGAAGGAAGCTAATTAGCCCCCAACAACACCAACTGCAAAACAAAAGCCATTATATTCCTAATTCGAAACCTCCATTCCCAACGTTAATCGGGGCATGAACTAGAGGATTAGTATTTTCAATTCCGCGGCTCTAAATTACATTAAATCGAGCCGTTGAGTATTAATGCTGCCATTAATGAAACCTCCTTCAGGTTGGAATAACTGTTTAAGTACCGCTTACGCCAGGGCCGAGGCTTCGTATTAAAACAGTAACACACTCTATCAGAGCGATTTCAAAACAGTCATTAGTGGTTGCAACTTTTACCTCGGATGAACGAATTCGCTCAAGAGTGATACAGAACGTATCAAGTGCTGTTTTGCTTCTGTGTTGCATGAAGTTTTATGTGAAGTGTCCTAATTTTCCTGAAGGAGAGTGAGGTATAGAGGAATGATATACTAATTTTTGTCTACTTTAAAGGCCTATGTACACATAATAAAGCTAAACTGTTTAGTTTTGAGGGCAATGTCTACTTTAGAGGCCAATTCAAGTCTAATAAAATCAATCTATTTGTTTTGATTATTATTTTTAAATAACTAAATTATAATCAAAGGTATTACTTCCACATGCACAGAAAAATATAAAATATTTTATTGCTTTTTAGTTTTACTTTAACCCTGCTAGGGTGGTTTAACTTCGCGTTGAAAATCATTCTGTAGTAGCCAGCATTTGATGCCAAACTCTGTTCCAAATTGTCATCAGTTCAGGGCAAGGGGCAATTTTTCTCCTACGTGGGTCTTCATTTCCCTTGGAGTAATAGGGAAGTTTTGTCTCGTCGCTGTATCTTGACATTAGCAAAATTTACCAGTTCTTGGTGGGCGAGATTTCTCGTCATTAGCAAAATTGACCAGATCTTGGAAGCGATATCTCGTCGAAACCACTTGAAGGGGTAAATCTGATGGGTTCACACGTTTTGCTTCTGTGTTGCGTAAAGTTTTATGTGAAATGTTCTATATTTCCTGGAGGATATATGAGGGAATGATAGGCGAATGTACGACTACATTAAAGGCCAATGCACAAATAATAAAACTGAACTATTCAATTTTGAGTGCATTGTCTACCTAAGAGAGCAATTCACGAATAACAAAATAAATTTAGTTTTGAATGCAACTTTTCAAATAAATTAATTTATCAAATGTATTACTTCAGCAAACACAGAAATCGATAAAAAAGTTTGATTGATACCTAATCCCTCTCAGGGGTTCAAATGCCTACAATAGCCTAACAATAGCCTAAAATCAAATACCGTAACGATTTAAAAATTCTAAGTTAAATGTAAGATTATATAAAATTTATATGCAAACTTTTGTTTTATTTGTGGTAAAGATGTATTTCTACATCATATAGTATTAGTTCAATGGTGATTGTGAATTAGTGTATCCAAGTTTTGGAAATAATTCTATAAATATAATTCATAATAGAATAACTTACATTAAATATCGTCTAATAGAATTGTTCAGAATCAGGAGTTTTGATGTATAATAATATTTGTATATATTACCTACATTTGTTTAAATACATATTATGTTTAGTTGTAAAATATGTATATCTAAAACGACTTTTCTTGTTTGAATGTCATACCAGTTTCTAAATATAGACATGTTAATAAATCATACCTTATAGAATAGATTTTGCAAACGCTCTACTGTTTTGATGTATTTCTCAAAATAGCCAACAATACATTAGAAATAATGTGTTTAGTAACACTAAAGTATTTGTTCTTTTAAATCTAACATGAAATTGTGTTCGATAAGCAGTTCGTAATACCTAAAAAGCTTATATCCTTGGAAATCTTTCAACAATATGTAACTTGATATTTCCGAAATAACAACTGCATAAGCTCCTTTATATAAAGCATCTTTAATAAATTTTCTGTACAAATGGACTTCTCAAATTTTCTTTCCAAATTGACTTGATTGTTAGAGACAGCAACTGAAGACTGACTTTTGTTAGTGCAGCAAAAACATGAATGTGAACATTAAGAAGTAAGAGAAACATCTTCACTCCTTTAGCTAGATGTCACATCTTTCTTTGGGAACAAACATCTCAAGATACCTTGTTATAGGCGAGATGCTATCAAATGACTAGTGTCATTCTTCATCTACAGATAATGGATGCTTCAGACGGTCTTGGCACACAGTAATAACTTTCCTAAATACTCTTTGGGAGAGAATGCGCAATGCTATTTGTGATGTAAATAATAAATGTACTCATCTACGAATCAGGTTCCTATTGGTATATTTTTCTGAAACAAATATATTTTGCAGAAATTATCAACACATTTTTTCTACTTTAAGTCAAATATTTTCTTTAGTCTGGTCTATAATTTACTAACAATTATATCTTTTGACGTTTACTGGAAAGCATTTCTGGAGTTTATATTTCATTACGGTTTGATGAAGAAGTGTGTTAATATTTTATCTCTTGCAAACATTTTAATGAAGGTGTATTTACAATTTATATAACTTATATTTATTTGATTTCTTTTTAAAATTAAAATATTATAAAATTATATATATATATTGATGAAAATTCATCATTAGATTAACATTTGATTTGGAATTTCCTGATTGTGCAAATGCAAGTATCCACCTTATCTTAACATTTAAACCTTAATATTTGTGCTAGAAATTAGTTTTGGAATTCGAATAATACGTTTTTGGAGCAATTACTATAATGAGGAGCAATGCAGTTTTGTGTGTAAATTATTAGTGTAGATGCAGTTATTAGTGCAGATTGCATAAATAATTTTTCAAAATTTGCAAGCCTTTATTACACACCTACGCAGGATCTCGCTGGCTTATGAGCATCGTATATTAGCAGCTGTGTATTTCATTAGTTTAACAAAACTGTGTCTGGGCATGGAAATTGTGGATGCAGCACGATATAAACACTTATTTCCACCAAGTTGCTATGCAAGAAAAATCTTGATACACGTTCAAAAGCTTCTGGAAATGCGTTTTAAAAATTTGTACATCAGCATAATTGGTAACCCTTAAATAGAGATATAATTTTGGACTCATGACGTAGCCTTGGGAGAAAGATCTTTGTGTACTTCCAAGAACATCCTCGTTTTAAAGCACCTCCTCGTATGAACCCCCAGTGTAATTTTGAAAGCTATAAAAAATGTCAGCGTGTCCAGTCAGACCTTAAAATCCATCGCTTTCGGTTTCTTGACTTTAACGTATTGTCTGGTTGACGCTACAAAAATTCACTCACAATACAGCAATATGCATAGAAATGTAACCTATCTCCACTGTGAAGTACTTTCTGGTTAGCAAAGTAACGCCGTATTTCACACGTCCTGCTAAAGCACTATGGTTGGTTGGGTTTTTTTTTTTGGGGGGGGGGTTATGGCGCAAGGGCCATATTTGACCTTGTTGCCCCAGACACAAGAAGCACAATATCAAGTAAGAGACACACACAATGAAAGTTTTTACTGACACAGAAGAGGTCGGGATAGGTAGCGTGGAGATCCGAGCTGATCGTCTGAACTTACACCTTGGACCGATCGCCCAACGGAATTGCCATATATTTCCGTTTCCACGGAAATATTTACAAATCTTTATCCATTATGTTGAACCCAGAGTGGAGAAGGAAAATCAACTGCCAATTTTAAGACATCCACATTTATTTAACTTTGATATATATGTGGGGCGGTGTCTAGGGTGTTACGAAGTGAGTTACGAGTGATTAGGACTAACACAATTTATTTCTCTACCTCAAAACTATGTACAGCAACCGTTATCAAATTTTTTCAGTCCAAATAACATTGCATAGGCCTCTTTCTCAATGGTAGACCAATTCTTTTGGGTGTTATTCAATTTTTGACTAACAAAAGCAATTGGCCTATAGTTTCTATGTTCGTCCTTCTGGGTCAAACAACATCCAATAGCGTAGTGGGATGCGTCTGTGTGGACCTGGAAGGGTTCGACGGCATTGGGGTTGCTTAACGCAGTGACCTCACATAACGCATTTTTCAACCGGAGGAATGATTCTTCCTCGCGTTTCCCCCAAAATACCTTTCCCGATTTTTTCCCTTTTGTCAACTCCGTTAAAGGGGATGCTATCTCTGCATAACAAGGAATGTAAGTCCTATAAAATCCCATCAGTCCTAGAATGGATCTGACTTCCTTTTATGATACGGGTCTTCTCAACTGTTTGATGGCTAATATTTTGTCATTGTCAGGAGAGTGCTTTCCCCCTCCTATCTTATGTCCTAAGTATTTTATCTCTTTGGAGGCAAATATGCATTTCTTAAGTTTCACCGAAAATCCGAGATATTCCAGATCAGATAAGATTTTTTTCAAGTGTTCTAAATGTTCTTCCCACGTTTTAGAGAATATAACAATGTCGTCTATACATAAAATTTTTAAGGTTTTTTTTTATCCATAAACACAAAACGTATTAATTGATTTTTAAAGTTTTTTGAACTCTATAATGGAACTTTTAAGTTTGTTGCTTGTAAAACTCCAACGGTAGATAGGTATGTGAATTAACGTCGCACTGGATCAACAGACTAACTAACTAACACCAACACACATTCCCGTGCCTAGTGTCGTGAGACACTGTACCAGTTTAAATAAATGTGGTTGGGATGAATAGAGCATGCCACCGAGGTGACATGTCTATCCAGAATTTAGAGCACGTTACATTTATACATTATTATATCTATACAGTAATTACATCTATATTATACTAAGTTACACTATATACATATATACAACATGAGAGAAGAAAAAAAGTAGGTTTTTCAGTCTCTTTGGATGATCAAGTCCTGATGATTCTCAATGAATCTCATCATGTTAATAATTTTGATCCTCGAGCCCTTGGTAGTAGCAATGTTCCTGAGCCATGCGATTTGAAGGTGGTCGGCAGGCGTCCTCATATGCCATGATGCTGTAAGGGGGCAGACTGTAATGTAATGTAGAGGTGTGCCGATTTCACCACAGGAGCAATTTTCTGAACTGATTTTTTTAAACCTCGTTAGGTAGGATGGAAACGGACCATGCCCTGTGAAGAAGAGTGTCTCTTCCCTGGTCCAACTTGCCGATTTTAGTGACACTCTAGGCAACACATCATGTACCATCCTACCTGTTTCTCCTTCATCCCATTCTTTCTGCCATGCACCAAGTAGCCATGGATCAACAGACGAGAATCATTCCCGAGGAGAAAGATCCTAGGACAACACCTCCTTGTTTTGAACCTCCGTCAGATGACGAGGTCAACACTTGAGCTGGCACTCCAATCTCCGAACTTTCACACCACACCAACATGAGGACATTTGAGGCCACGACTGATTGAACGTGCACCAGCCCCATGTTCACGACGGTCTTTGGTTGGATCGAGTTTGGAACTCCTCCGGTTGCAATTTCGCTACCCTCCCAACTGGGTTAACACGGTCCTCAACTCCAACGGATTTAACAGAAAATTAAAAGACGTCCGTTTCTCTTATCAATGAAAACGTCCCATTTTTAGCATGTCCCATTTTTAGCAGAAGGCTATTAACATTACGAATAAAAAATGAAGCAGACTGAATGAATAAAATAAATGTGTTCTTTATTATGAATAATGTACGTGCTCGAAGCAAGCACTTCCTACACTCCATCTTTCCCCGTGCGTGCGCCAAAAGAAGTATTCCAACGACAATAAAATATAAACAGTTTTAAAGCTCTCAGTGGAAAAGCACAAACTCAAAGAGATAGTAGTCTTGGGTGGATTGCGTATTAGGTTTAAAGAAGGTTTTCAATGCAGAGTTGGGACTTAAAATAAGGACATCGGAGTTAGAGGGGGTGAAAAATCATCTTTAAACGTTTACTACCATTTTAATAACATCGTAAAATGGCGGTCCGCCTATCATAAAACTTTACGAACGTTGATCAAATGTCTGGCATGGGGTAAGAGGTTGAATCAATATTGCTGTGGAATTTTACATTGGGATTTGATTGCATATAGAAAAGTCTTTTGTCGGCGGTAATAAAACACGATTCTGTTCCTTTTTCTAAGATGTGGGGTGATATGCTACTTATCGTGTAAGGGATTTTATAATTTTATTTCTTTAGCTAGTGGGTGTGAAAAATAAAGTAATGAGGAATTACAAAAAGTATTCCAAGCTAGTTTTTAGCACATTATGTTTAACTTTTATGTTGGTAGTAAATACAATGTTTTCTTTTAAAAAAAACTTGAACATAAAATGAGAGTTTCTGTTGTATTGAAAACCAATGATTTGTAATTTTATTCGGTATTATGGTAGGAGCCTACAGGCCTTGGTCAAAAAGAAGTGCAAGGTGCAAAGAATCATGCGCAGATCAATCAGGGCATTTCACAGCTCGCGTCTGCACCTCTGATTGGTCTGCGCGTGCCTCTTTGTGTCTTGTGCTTCTTATATGACCACGGTCTTACTGGTATAGATGCCATCCAGGTACCAGTTTCAGATCATGGTTAGCTGATGTTTGTTGCCCTTTGAAGAATAGCAGCGGCTCACCCACTGGCCAAATATTGGTGTTCCTTCGCATGTCGTGGTCAGTTCTCCCCTGATAGTTAGTAAGGTCGAAGAGGCCAGTTGTCTGTAATTAAAAATAAATAAATTAAATTTTTTATGATTAAGCGTACAAGAAACCATTTTCTCGTGAATAATAAAACCATAACTTTTGCGGCGTTCTTAAAATTTTCTTTCGAAAATGAATTAAGTTATCATTTTAATAAAACACACACAGTACTTAAAACATCTATATGCGTTTAGAAAATCATTAGTTCAAAATTCTAAATAGTTTGATGCAACCGTATTTGAAAAACGGAAGATTTACCAGCGAAAATGATCATTGGGTTGCTAAACGAAGTGTGTCAGCTTTGGTGTGAGAAGGCAGATGACTTCGGCTAGCCCACTTTTAGGAAAGTGATAAGATTGCCAAGGGAAAGGGCTGTTGTACGAAAATCATGTTTGTCGATCACCTTAATTTATTATTTATTTCGCCCAATCGCAGTCACTGTTATCGGTTACGGCTCTGTTAAAAAAACTTTAAATCTGCTTTAAAGTCGCCAATCATGTGAACGCATCGTTGTAATTAAACTTGTCAATTAATTTCACAAATAGATTCATTCAAAGCCACGTGTCTCAAGTGACAACTCATCATAACCGGACTGTATCAGTTTCTTTGCTAGCACAATAATTTATCTACAACATTAAATCAAACCCTTTCCATTTGAATTATGAGTAAAGATCCACTACATTACTCAACCATATTCATAGAAAATCTTTCCAGTGGTAGCGGCGTTTTTACTTATGATTTAAAAATCATAAGTTACTCTTTGGTTGTTTTTAAGGTGCAAGCTGCACCAAGCAATGGTTTTTCCATCAAGTAAATCACACGCAAGAAATTCTAATTTCGGTTTCACCGACACCAAAATTAGAAATACACAAGGACAATATGTTCAAGGATGATAGCATGAATCGAACCCGCGCTGGGCCTTTATCACGCAGTGGGCAAAAGCACTGATCCACTATATATCTTTGATTCTTCCCTTTCTCTGCTGTGCATTATTATAAAAAAATCATCCAACTAATGATAGATGAAACATATTTATAGTTTTATACAATACGAAACAAATTGTTATAGTCCTTTGAATTCACATCTATACTTTAAATCTTACAGTGCTGTAGACATCAGATAATTTAAATGTAAAAAATGATGATAATTTAAATGATAATTTAAAGCAAAAATAATTCATGATGAAATGCGTTGAAGCATGCTTTTAAATTTATTCAATGCGAAATTACACCCAGTGAGAAATAAATTTTATCGACGAGATAGATACTGCCAAATTACTATCAAGAAACTTTGTCACCTTACATTTTTTATCGTTGTGCCTTTCACTAGCTAAAAACATTTTATTCGAAATATGAGTTATATAAAATTGACTTTTATAAAAGCAATGAACACATCTTTCTCTCAACGGTCCAAGAACTATGATTGGATCTTTAACGAATGATTTCTGTCTGTATCGTTCTGAATTATTCATACGACAGTTTGAAATGGATTTTGATTCTGATTCTGGCTATAACGTAGTTTTTGTGTCATGAAAATAAAAGTTCCCAAAGGAACTGATGTGTCGAACATAAGTTACATTTATTTACCATTAAATGATTAGAGAAATATATTTTTGTCTTTAGCATTTCTATACTTTTTAAAATTGATATTATATATGTATTCATATTTTTACCAGTAAATATTGAAATAAACGTATTGTTATAACGTTCTTATTTTTTCGTTATAATATAACGTTCTTATTTTTTCTTTCCAAAAAGACAATAGATTTTGTAATATTTTTTGTATTTTACTTTGTTAAGTTATGTTTACTATGTTTTCGTTTCCACAGAAAATACCTAGTATATAATTAGAATTGAATATTTATTCTATTTAGAATATTTATCTTTGTTTATCAAAGAAATGTATTAATGAAAAATTACATAAGTTATAGTTCCTTATAAGATAATACTTATCTAAATTGAAACTGCAATTTAAACTGACAATATTTTAAATAATTGAAATTTATATTTAAATTGTAACTCCTTTAGAATTTAAAATGTATACTCAATTACTTTGAATTGGTGCACAAGGTTATACGTTTCCTCAATTTAATCTACTTTTTCTGTAATCATGGTAGCGTTTATCGACATGGACGATAAAAACTTATTTAAACCCCACTTCACTTTAGGTCAGTTATTCATGTGTTGAAGGTTGAATTCACATTTACACATCAAATGAAAGTAAAATGGGAAAAATAATAACAGTGGAGGGAAAAGGCAAGATCCTGAGAAACCTATTTAAGAGTAAAAAGGACTATATTATTCTTTAAAATATTCGTACTACTTATGTTTAGTATGCTATATCTGTACGCCGTAAGTAGAATGCTGTATCTATATTTATCATCAAATATACTCAGTATGATCTATATTTGATGTATATTTATCACAGATATATAATATTACTGAGATTATTTCTCCACTCTATAATTTCGTATTTTGAATTACTCTATTTTAAAAGACAAAATCTATTAAATTGGTTTTGAATAGGAAGTTTCGATTAAAAACTCCATAAATACTTACTGCGACGTAATTCTCAGAAATAATATTTGCCATTCATAGTAATTAAGCTACCTAAATTAGTAAAGTCATAGTTTGTCAAGCGCAGCTATTTTTTTACAGAATTTCTCAAGTTTGCTGTTTAAAAAGCAGATGAAACAATACAAATAAAAAACTTGAAGTGTGAAGTTGAATAATTAAAAGTAAAGCGTTGTATTAACACAGACTTTCTCTTTAATTTAAAGAACAGTTTTTGTTCCGTTCTCAAAGGCGAGGTGAGGAAAAAATATATTGAAATTAATTAACAATTAGGGCATTTTGTTTGTTGTTAATGCCTCTCCGGGTAGTTTACGTTTGCATACACATAGAGCGCCATCTACTTTCCCCCTTAAAGTTTCAAATCGGTCTGGAAAGAATATATTTCCGAGGAAAAAATTTCAGCGCGTTCCTTTCCTAGCATTCTTTCTTTTCGGTATTCATTCGTCGAAAGAGAAAAAAAAATTCTTCTTTTGAACAGCAAAAACAAGCAAGAAATAAAACTCAAGTCTGTAATTAAGTTTGCACTTTATCTGGGAGGGAAACGGGAATTAAAAACTTGCGTCAAACGAAATATCAGAGTTCCAACATGTTTTTATTCCTCCCTTCGAAAAACTTCCTTGGAAATTTTCATGGTTTCGAATTGCGCATTTTGTTAATTCCTTTTTTGTCTTCCTTTCATATTCCGTAATTTCCCATCTGGAAACTTTTTTAAATGAATATTTAATTTCGGTTGTTTTTTCTGGTGACACATTCTTGTTCTTAGATTATACCGTGTGTAGCGCCGTTTAGTGCTTTTTGATTTCGCCTATGATGCAAATTTGTTTAACCCTCCTAGTAGTTTCGAAGAAATATTTCGTCCACAAAAATCTGACTAATTTTGCTAGTGACAAGATATCCTGTCATCAAAAAATATTGCCAATGTTTTGTTGATGATGAGATGAAGATCTGGTCAGCTTTTTTTACAATGACAAGATACCTAGTTCATCAAGATCTGGTCAGTTTTTCTAATGACGAGACATCTTGTTGAGACAACCACCTGGAGGGTTAAAAATGAAGAAACTTAAAAGTATTGATGAATGCATTTGATGGTACTGGACGTTGTAATAATTCTTGATAAACTCACTTATTCTGAAGCTAAGTATTTTTGATTTGAATATGTAAAAATGTGATAGTTGTAGTAGTATGTGATAGTTGTCACTAATCCGCTTATATAATCAAGGTCAAATCTTGACCAAATCCAAAAGACTTCAAGTTTATTTTTCAAGTAGCACGGCGACCAACAGTTGTTCATCCAAGAGCTGTGTCACAGTGACACCAATGCAATCCAAAAAGTTTGTTTTACAAGTACTACGGGCGAACAATGCTTGTTCATCCAGTAGCTGTGCCACAGAGACAAAGATGTAATTCAAAAGACCTTGTTTTTCAAGTAGCACTGCGACCAGCTCCTGTTCATGCAGGAGCTGTGTCAGAGACACCGATGCAATGCAAAAAATGGGAAGAGTTGCTGAGGTTGTGGAACACATAAACAAGTTAAGTTCTTAAATACTCTAACAAAAGTCATATATCTTGTGTGTTCTGAAAATGATGGTTTAATAATCCTATAATTTGATACACTTCATTAGATGGTACATGCTCCTTAAAATGTATAATAATCAAACTGTAAAGCCTATTCATTTTCCAGCTATTGCATATGAAACGTATGCTGTAGTAATGTCTTAACTACTTTGTATTTTGACAAATCCAACATCTAAAGTATATATACGTTTAAATACGTAAATTTATTTTCGATATTAGTTTGTTATTGTGGGTTGAACACTATGCAATGACGGGTCTATACTCATCTCTAAGCTCCTAACATGATTGTCAAGCAAAATGAACACATTTTAACCTTCCCGGTGGTTGTCTCGACGAGGTATCTCGTTATTAGCACGACTGAACAGATCTTGCCGGATGAGGTATGTGGTCATTGGAAGAAAACTGACCAGATCTTGATCTCGTCATCATAAAAAAATCGATAATATCTTGGTGACGAAATATCGAAACCACTTGAAGGGTTAACACATTATGTCTATGGGACTGAGGAAATTATTAAACAGAGTATTTGTAGTATGGTTTTCTTATCGAGACAGGGACTTATTAGGAAACAGTGCGACAATTATCATTTCGAGAAATATTCAGCTGGGAGGTCTTCAACGAAGTGTGAGAATGAGAAAGTGAAGGGCGGAAATTGATATAAACTAAAAGATTTAAGCTGAATAAGTAGGGAAATGTGTTATGCATGACATGTATTTTTGTTGAATTGAATTTATGAATACATTAGGGAAAGGGGAGCATCCTGTATTACAAAATCAACAAGAGAAATTTAACAACCATTTTCACTTTACGCATATAGATAGTTTAAATTTATGCATTTGAATCCTCCAAATGGTTTCGACGAGATATCCCGTCCATAAAGATATTCTAATGATTTTGTTAATGACGATATACCTAAACAAATTAAGACAACCATCAGGAAAGTTAACAATAATACATCTGAGTTCAGTGTATAAATACATGGAACCATAATTTAATTGATTATGAAAAGTAATATCCATTTCATTTATTTACGTCTTCTAGATAGCAATATTAATAAATATCTATCCACTATAAAATGAGGGATGATAATCAATAAAATACTAGCACCTTTGTCAGTAATTTAAACAATAAGAATAGCACATTTTTTACCGTTGTGAAATCTAGACCGAGAACCTCCAACTTATCACTTAGTCGCAGTTCCAATCGTATAAATTTAGCCTCTAGTAATGAAAATTTACTGTTGCAAAAAGGCAAGTTTCACGCACAATGTCGTAGATGGACTTTCATGACTGCAGGAATTTTAAAATCCTCTAGGGTATAAAGGAGCAATGAAATTTGAAGCGTAGACGAAGATAAGTATTTATGACCACAGTATACAGCACTACCACCAATTAAATATAAATTACAGGCTTAGTAATGGACATTTACGCTATCGATTAAGGCTATAAAAATCCAAATAACTTTCGCTCGGATTGTTGTAATAACGGCCAATATTATTTCCGAATTTCAGATAAGACAGCTGTCGGGAGCTCGGTGATTAAATATCACCGAGCTCCCGACATAAATTTGAGAGATCTATGCAGGGATGAAGCTAGGATAATTGAGATATATTACTGATTAGCCTAAATATTTTCAAAACTAACCATTTTCTTACGAGGGAAGTATATCCATCAGACATTAAGCTATTATGATGTATAAGTAAGTCATGCGGAAATTAAATATTAATTAATATCGTTATTTTAAAAGGCATGAGAAAGGTTGATCTCAAATGTCCGAATGCATTTCATTGCCTTGAAGAGTTTATTCCAGAAAATTGTTTGCAATACGCGAAAAATGCATTGAAGCAGCCCGTTGCATTGTATCAAATTTACATCTATGTATATAAAATAGGATGTGTGTATATATGTATGAATATATGTATATTTTCTATTACAAATCTACACCGTTTAACCAATCCACACCAAATTTGGTACACTTATACTTTAGAACACTGCGGTCAGCATAGGCTAACTCTTAACCCCCGTTTTATTGGCCCTGGGGGGCTAAAAACTATTCGAAATCGCCATAGAAATAGCATTGAGCATAGATTGATTGCTTTAGGCAGCGATGGTTGATCGAAAAACAATTTTTTCCGAAACAAATTAAATTACAATATTTATGTTTGATCTGACTTTTTAGTTCTTCCCATTATGTAAATAAATTATAGATATTTTATTGATGAAGAAAGAATATTTTAAAATATTTATTTCTGCAAGGAAAGTCAAGGAAAGGTTTTCAGGAGTTCAAGGATTATTTTCAAGGAAAGTTGGTGTATTTCGACCAACTTTCCTTAAATAATTTATTGAATACGTAATAATTTGTAGAATTCTGTTTCGCAAGCTTTTTAGGTAAGGCGTGTAACTTATTTTAAAATGTCCGGAATAGATACATGTGAATCCTCCGTTGAAAGCAGTGATTTTCTTTCTGAAAAATTCTGTAAATTCGACCTTCTGCTTTTTGAAAAAATTTTATCTATTCAGTTTAATTTGTCTACACCGATTACATTTATTTCTAACCCAAGCACTGTTATTCCGAAAAGCACAAACGAAAAACTCACTGATCATAAAAGCGTAATTTTGCTACTCGGTATCTGACAGCACCAGAATTAATGTTTACTTTTTTTTTATAAAACTTTGTAGAGCTTTCTAGAAAGTTGGGGAAACAGAAACTTCCTTGGACTCATGGTGGAGAACATTCCAGCTCCCACTCGATTCTTAGCTGGCCGTATTTAAAGTAAGCTAACTCGGTAAGACTTCCAGTTTATCATCTTTCAGTGAATCTGGCAGTTTTATTTCGCTCTTTTAGTTGATTGTATAAGTGTTTCCTACTTTATTCGACAGTGATAGTGTACATTTTGGATTTATATTTCTAAACTGATGTAAGTACTACATAATTTTAAATTCGTTTTTTCGTTAATTTTAGCTTTTTATTGTATTCTATAATAGATTTCATTGCTCAGTGAGAGTGTGCCTTTTGCTTAATTTTTTAAATAAGTTTAATGGGGGATCAGAATTAATGCTTTTTTTACACCAGAATAAAAGTTATTTTTTAGTAGGATTTCGAATTCTGTGTTTGAGTATTTTCATTGACAGCTTTTAAGTAAGGCATTAATATTTTTTATTTGTGTTAAAAATTTATATTCCTAAACTGATGTAAGTACTTCGCAATATTAAATTTGTTTTACCATTCAGTTTATATTAGCTTTTTATTTTTCTTGTATTTTATAATAGATTTCATTGCTCAGTGAGAGTGTGCCTTTTGCTTATTTTATGAAATAGCATTTCTTTGTATTCTTTTACAGATTTATTTGCTGTAGCAATGCCTCCAAGGAAGCGGAAGGCGATCGGCCAAATGCAGTCAACGGCTAAGATGATGAAAGATGAGCGTAGTCAAGAAACTTCCAGGGAGAGGAATAGAAGACTTGCGATTGCGAGAGAGCTACAACATCTAGAGCAACAGAGACGGCACAGCAGCGTGAGGCCCGACTTCAGGATAAGAGGGATAGTGCTACTACATCTAGAGCAACAGAGACGGCACAGAAGCGTGAGGCCAGACTACAGGATAAGAGAGATAGAGCCAAACGATCACGGACTGCGCACCATTTTAGCTTAGCATTGGAAGAATTCCAGTACATATTCACATAAAGACTACACGCTGCATGCAAGTGTTACCATCGGGAAAATGGAAATAGTTTGTAGTTACTGTCAAGCCAAAAAGTTTAAATCAGAATCTAATGTTATTTGCTGTAAAAATGGAAAAGTTCCGTCGACATTCAAGGTGCAAGGGCAGATTTACCATAGAGCGGGATCGCTGCTTCCGCTGCCAGATCAACCAGCAAAATTTCTACAACTATATTTTATTCAAAACGAACAAATGGAAACTGATCATAGGTGCGCCTACATCTCGGGAACAAAACGTCAGATTGTGTTAAACTTACAGAGTATGTTTCATGAGCGCAATAATCTTATTAAAACGTTTGAAACAGCATTGGAACGTATGCCAACAGATGAATATAAAGTAGTCATAAGAGCAGACCGAAGACCAGCAGGCGAACACGAGCGGCGCTTTAACTCTCCTCAAGCAGATGAAGTCGCGGTGGTTATACCAGGAGATGAGTTTCATCAACGGGATATCCTTATTCAACGACGAGGTGAATCATTGCAGCGTATTTCGGAAACACATCGATCTTATGATGCTCTGCAGATGTGATGTTCCCCCATGGTGAAGATGGATATCACTTTAATCTGAGGCAGATCAACCCAAGAATAGGTGAAACAACCACCAAGAAAGTTTCAGCGATGTATTTCTATGCGTACAGATTAATGGTTCGAGATACTGAGCAGAACCACGTATTGAACTGCAGGCAATTGTTTCATTAGTTCATCGTCGATATGTACGCAAAAGTCGAGAGTGAGCGTCTCCTTTACATTCGTCTAAATCAACGTAAACTGAGAGTTGACGAATATATTCACCTGAGATGCTGTGTCAAATGACGGGAACGTTGAAAACCTCGGTGCCTTAGTCATACTACCAGCTACATTTACAGGCAGTCCCAGACACATGCACGAATACACGCAAGATGCTATGACATACGTGAGGACGTACGGGAGACCAGACTTATTTATCACCTTCACTTGCAATCCGACTTGGACGGAGATCAAGGAGGTTCTTACCAATGGTCAATTACCCAGTGCTCGCCACGACTTGATTGCGAGAGTATTTAAACAGAAGCAGGTGAAACTGCACTTTGCGCATCTTTCGTTTTTTAGAATTCTGCAATTTTTCGTCGGAATTTCGTTTCTGTTTGTCTTTATGTCCTAATCTTTTACATATTGCAATATATTCAGGAATTAAATGTATATATTTGCGTCCGAAGTATATTGTAGAAGCTATGGAAAAATTAAAACGTATTTTCCGTACAACTTAAATGATTGCATTTTTCTGTGAAAGAAAAGTGCTTATTCTAATTCACTTTTCAAGCAACATTTAATCATTTCAACCCGAGCAACGCCGATTAATTCAGCTAGTTCATCATAAAATAGAGGAAAATAAACTACTTACTTTAAATCTGTAAGAGGTTCACAGGCATATATCCGTTCTGTAACCAGCAGTTTTTCTAATAAGTTTTGACCTATGTTATTGTTGAGAAATGCCGGTAGTTTGGCTGCATAGACCATTATACTATGTGCTCTAATATTTTTTTACAGTACAATTAGCCTTATTGGTGGTTCTCTCTCTCTCTCTCGACAAGGTATCTCGTCATTAGTAAAAGTTACGAGATAGTACGGTTACTTGATGGATGAGATATCTCGTGCATCAACTGCTTGTCGTTTCTGGTTATTAAAAAAACTGATCAGATCTTGGTATCGCCATTATAAAAAATATTGGCAATATCTTGATGACGAGACATCTCGTCGTTAGAAAAATTTGTAAGAGAGTGTAAAGGAATAATGGGAACCACTGAGAGCAAGAAAGACCTTATCAACATTTTTCACAGAAGCGAGACGTTTGACATTTCAATCTTATTAACCCTCCAAGTGGTTTAGACGAGGTATTTGATCAATTTTGCTAATAACAATATATCTCATCCATCAAGATCTTGTCAATTTTGCCGACGAAATACCTCGTAGAGACCAACCTGCCCTATGACTCCAAGGGTGAATACAGATCCAAGTAGGAAATTCAAATTGTCCCTTTGTGGTGAGTTTGAAACCGTTTTTCTTATCACAGGTTGTCCGTTACAGGGTGGGTTTTCGACTCGAAGATAAACCACCGGGAGGGTTAACCCTCTGGATACGGTGACCGACCCGACCGGCCGAAAGCTTCGAGTCCCCTTGTTACGAAAGGCTCGGACCTCAAATTCCTGTAGAATTGCCGAAGTCCATTACGATTTCCATCCCCTATTTTGTGTGCTACAAATAGACCCGCGCGTGAATAGTCTTACCTCCCCGTTGACAAAGATGTTAGTGTCGATGGGGAACCTCGCAAATTGTTTATCCTCGAGCATCTAGTCTGTGAAAGGTTGAGTAAATGAAAAGAGATACAGTTAAAAAGTCACCGCCGCCCTTTCAGTTTACCTGGGATAATCTGTCCTTTCTAGGCATACCCACGACCCGACAATAGAAACCAGCACATTAGGTGATAATGGGACGACACATATTCCCTCTCCTCCTGGGGAAGCATTGTAAAGGCCGTTTCGGCATGTTTCAGTAAATTGCCTGTCAAGCTGTTGGGCCGGCTGCCGTAACCAAAGAAGGAAACGATATTCTACCCCGACGTATGCAGAGGGTTAATGAAATAAAAACGACCGAAATGTGTTGAAAAGTTAACCCAAGAGATGTAGTACTTAACCTTTTCTTGCATCATTCAGTGCGTGATGATGTTATTAGGACTCCCATTATAAAGTATCAATTTTATATTACAACTAATTATTATTAAAAGAGAAAAACCTGGTTACATTGAATTATTTATATTTTTATGACACACTTATGTTAACTAATTGCAAAAAAGTAGTTGTCAAAACTATTGGTTTTATAACCTGTCATAGCCGCCAACCAAAAGTCAGAAAACACCTTTTTGCACTGTGGCACTAATAATTTGGTCATAAACTGTATGTATTACATTTTACCTGAGTGCCGACCAATTAGTCTAGAGGTTAGAGTGCTGGCTTCTAGATTGAAATCTTTCTGGTTCAAATCCGCGGTAAGTTTTGGATGTTTGTTCATCTGGAATGAATGCGTAGCCTCTCTATAAATTGGTTGTGCTTAGATTGTGTGGTATGGATGTGAGATGTGACTTGAGATGTCCTTATATTAACGTCCCTCCTACCAGGGTAACGCAAAATGGTTCACAAATCTGTAGTGCTATAGTAAATTATATTCAATTGACCTGGCATTAGAAAAAAATTGCGAGTGCACGGGTACCATAAGTAATATACGTGTATTTTGAAGTAAGTCTGTTCTTGCTCTTAGTGCCTCATATTTGTTGTTCAGTTCACCCCAGGATGCAAGGGAAGGTCGCCGGTAATGAGTCACTTGGGGGGGGGGGGGTTAATAACATTTCGTGAGTGTCAAACTGTTTCAAAAGGTTTTATTTAAATGCTACTTTGGAGCCAAAATAGGAGTAGGTAGTTATAATTTGCTTTGTAAATTAATCAAAATTATATCTATTTTTCGTTAGATCGACAAAAAAAGTTATTTTTGATGTGCTGCAGAATTCCGGTAATTAGTTTAATGGGTCATAAGATGAAAAAGGTTGAAAATCGTTACTCCAAGGAGTTGTGCATCGTTTTTCATTCTACCCACAGCTGCATTTGTTGGTCTGTGATAATCCGAATTTGAGGAGAGAGCTGGGGTCATGGCAGTTCCATAGAATAGATGTACATATTTGATTTAGGTATCCGTGGAAACGTTCGGGATAAGATCTATGCTGTGTGATTTGTGTCATCAGTGTACTATTTTACCCTTCACAGTGAAAACATAAAAATACAATTCTATAAAAGCCGCTCATTTTATTTGCTCCCGAATTTGGCGGAAATTCACAGGAAATAATGCCGATCCATCTATGAAAATTTACTAGAAGATGCAACTACAAAAAACCTACAAAATGATATGAAAACTGTGAAAATCTCTCAATAGTAAGACTGAATTTCGGCTATTTTTCTCTTCAAATTTCAACTTTAGAATTAGAAATCATCCATTTTAATTCATGATCCGAACATCTTTTTGATCCGCTTCCACTGGAGTACGCTTCACCGGTATTTCCTTCAACTGCAACAGAACACCAGTCCGGCCTTCTTCCAAAATTCATAGAAAACCTCCAAATCCTCCTACAGCCTTCCAACTTGCTTCATCTTAAAGAACAATTCTCTCTCTCAAGCTCTTCATTTCAATACCCTCTACAATCATTTACTTCACGGAGCCAAGACAGTCTTCTACCTCTCGGTGCTCCAGTCTTCGGATTACAGAAGCTGCACATTCCCTCCTATGAATCAGTTAAAAAGTCAACGGATTCCTTGATCTAGTCTGACTCCGTCAGACTTGATTGGAGATTATTAACAACAACAACAACCCTTCACAGTGGGAGAAAGTCGTCTCTAGTGAGCTCTTTGAAGTATGAGGATGGAAGGACTATTTGGTTGTCCTCTGGGGTACCTTACTGCCTGCTTTTTCTTTCGCCTTGTGTTGAACGCGATCCTGTGGGATGATGCATTTCTTTTTTAAGATAAGAGATTCAACTTAAAGCAATGATTCTTAACCATTTTAGGAGAAAAAATAGGCTCTCTCTATAAACTATCGAGTCTTAAACAGAGAGCTCGGGTTTTTGCTCTAATTCAACGACATAAGTATCTGATACTTAACAATACCAGATAACAGTATGATCACTCCACCAACTGTTGATTTCGTATACTCTAACTATCAATACATCAGACACTATGAGGATTCACATAACTTCTCTTCCCAAGGAGCACCATGGGTCTAGAGGGTGCAACCAATGACAACCCCTTGGACATGAGCAGAGGGGAACGAAGCTGTATAGACAATCTAGGAAAGGACCAGAGACCAAGAGATGGAAAATAAGGTGTGCTCCGTTATACGGAGATGATTCTATTTGAAGACTAGTGCTGTGTATAACTAGGGAAATAAAAATATAAAGTAACTTTAATCAAAACTCAATAAACATAATATGCTGACATGTCTACTAGCACCTGGCCTTAAATAATGGAGGGGATTGGAGTTTTTCAGAACGGAGGTTCGGAGTGGATGGTGCGATGGCCATTCAGTTTATGTAAATAGTGCACTGTATATATGTATAGAAATAAAAGATTTATGACAAGATTGTGTCCTGTGTTCACCACAGTAATATCTTTTGTACCGCTAGAATATATCTGTTACAGACACTCTTATACCATGCAGCATTTCAACCATTATCCCTAGAAATCAATCTTGGAGATACTGCGGTCTTGACTTACACTGCAGTACTGTATTGAATCGTGTTTATGTTCATCATAAACCGACCCCCGAATCCAAAGCATTTCGTAGAAGCCACGCGTTTATACCTCAAGTAGGAACAACCACCACATGTTTAATTAAAAAAGAAAACAAGTTCCTGAAAAATGTTTTATGCAACAATTTACCGAATGTGGAATAGGAAAACCTTGAAATTTGTTTTGAAGGCCCACATCGACATTTTCGGGGAAAATTCGGGCAAACTCTGTTCCTGCTTTTTAATACATTCACGAATCGGAATAAGATGTGATGGAAAAGGATGGGAAAATGCTGAATAAAAACTAGCTAAAGCTTTCTTAGGATGGATTTTCTTTTATCTTTGATTCCATGCAACTTTGGGGATGCTATAGCACAAGAGAATTGATCGGAGGAAAATATTTTTGCCTTAATCATTAGGGATTTTCCAAGCTTCGCCTGATGCATTTATGGAAACCTTTCAGGAAATGTATTCGTTTCGAAGCTATTTTTTATTTATTTCAGAGATGCATAAGTGAAGGGAAAAGAATATCCAGACAATAGCTATGTTTGGAAATATATTTGAGGTTCTTACTCGGCAGAAAAAGTGTTACCGGGTTTGACAGATTTATTGGATTTCTTTTAAAAAGCACACACTCAGAAAGAGAGAGTTTCGAGATATCTTATCGGATGACAGCTCATGATTTGGAAAGGTTGCTTAGCATTGAATATTCTACGGCGTAATTTTAATTTAAGGTAGAAATTAAATTACTGCATTCTTCTTCCATTTGTGAATTATTTATTTGCTTCCCTTTTGGTATTAAAAAGAACTTCAGTGTAAAACGGCATAAGAAGTGTATAATGCATTCTGATTTAATTAAATATTTTTTAGTTTTAACTATGTTAATCTTCATACCTAATTGCCTAACGTTAAACTGACTCTTAAATGGCCTTAGACCTTCCTTCTTTATGTGTTAGTTATTGCGTTAGGAATTGCCAGTTAAGGTACATAAAACATTTACGGTATGAATATCAAACGTTTAAGGTATGAATATCAAACATAATTCTAAGCTTACACATATTAACCGTAGAAAGAAAAAATAACTATGAAGGGACAGTCTGTAAAATCTCAGACACAAAAGAAGTATATTCATAGTGTTTTTACTTTTGAACTGAAAATGTTTCTACACGCATCAGACTAAAACAATTTATTCTTTTGAACCAATCTTAAAAATATGGCTAGGCAGGTAGGTTGAATTAATTTCGCACTGGAGCAACACATCGGCGAATGTCCAGGATCAATCCCGAATGGAAAGATCCGACATAAAAATAACGGAAACGGGGTGATAAAATTTGGAATTTTAATTTTAGTATCTAATCACTCAACATTGCATCGACACTTAAATGACCTTAACCCTTCTTTATATGTTAGTTATTGTGTAAGGAATAGCACAATTAAGGTACGTTAATCGTTGAGGTATGAAACATCTATTATTCATATTTCAACGATTAATGAAGTCGAAGCTTAATGCAGCAACTTTAAAAAATTGAACTAAAAACAGTTTGAAAAAATTTCAGATCGAAAAGAAGTATAGTTTGTAGTGATTTTACTTTCCGAGAAACTGTAAAAATGCTTTGGCAGACAGGACTAAAACAGTTTATTCCGTTGAGCCAATCTAAAGAATAAGGGAAACGGGGGTAATAAAACTTTAGAACTTCACAGTAAACGAGCTCATGGTTTATTTCTTCTTGATTGTTAACGTTACTACACTTCAAATGCTGAATACAATTGTAAAATACTATATGAGAATTCTTCAAGGTTATAATATATTCCGAGGGTAAAAAGTATACCAGTTTTTCTATACTTCACATGTGAGACGTTTTGAATTTTCACTGCCATTTTATTTCCTTATGTTGGGCAAAAATACCATGCAAAAGGAATGGATTTTGAGTTTAAGATTCAAGTCAAACGTCAGTTATTGAGATATTCGCACTTCTAATACCATATATATCTTTCGCATTTGTGTGATTTTAACAAAATGAATCATTACATGAGAGAGATTTTCAGTACAAACAACTAGAAGAGGATTTTACTTTCGGTTGACCAATGTTAACTCCAGGTAGATAATGGAGATACCATAAAATTTCTTATTTTTATTCTTTCATATTAACCAAATATATACTTTATGAAACACCAAAAATTTGAATCAAACCTATTTTGTAGAAAAGGATATATGGTGACAGCCCTTTTGATAACTATTAAATATATAAATTCGAGGAAATTATATATTTAAATATATAAATTCGAGGAAATTAATTTGAAATTTAACCGTTTAATATTATGTTTATTATACAAAATATTTCCATATGTCTGATTTTTTGTGATCTTTGTGCACTTCAATGTCTTGAAATGTTCCCGAGTCCTTGTTTATAGATTTTGTTAAAAAATGAACGAATTGCATATTCTTTTGTCATAAAAGAACAATATGAATTAACTTACCAACTCATAAAATTCTTACAAAATAAATATTTTCAAAATATAAAGTATTCGAATCACAATTTTCTTCTAGATAAAGTTTTATCATTATAATAACTAATTCGAATGCCTATTTTACGACTATCATTATTCACCGCATAATACACTTTTATGTTTTTAGTTATCTGTGCACTAAAAGTGTTCCAAACTCATTGCTTATATATTATCTCATTACAAATGAAAACGCTTGACCGAATATGCTCTAACACATTCCCGAAAAAAACTTTCCATGCACATAAATTAAATTTGCCATTATGTCCACTGATCCACGAGCAAAACTATTTCATTAATATATTTATGGGTGCATCCATAGACGACTACAAACAATAATTAATTTGATCCACTTTCGAACGAGGTGAATCCGCTAAAATTATCAATAACTGCCATCTACGTGCCGAGATAAACGTAATCGAAACATCGGCTCCATAATTCCTTCATAAATGATTTTGATGTAGGGTAATAGTTAAGCACGGGTCATTTGTCAATATTTGAAAATCTACGGCTCATAGCGACCATGTGATTCGGATACTGCACCATTAAAATAATTAATTTGAAATTTAACCGTTTAATGGATGTTAATTCGGCAAACAGATTTGATTCTAAAGCATGAATAAAGATCTAGATAATAGTAGACCTTGCATAATAATCAATGAATCTTAATTTTGCATGACTGGATGTAATGGAGTTTCACGCTATAGATTATCTTCTATTCCCGAAATTTGTTTTGCTTAGCTTAGTCATATATTGCCTAAACGCGCATATAAATGTAGGATCGTTGAACAAGATCTAGTATATTGCGTTCACTCGAATAATGTGAACTGTATGTTTTATTTGTTTGTATATTTTAATGTTACTACATTTCAAATAAATGTCTCTTTTGTTTGCAAATTCAAATAATTTTCCTTTTATTACAATTTAACAAGCACATTTTAAGGTAATAAGCACCACACTTGATTTCAACTAATCATAATATTTGAAATATTTTACAAAACAAATGAAAATATAGTGCAGTATGTATGACAGATATATGCAGTATGTAGATTTACAGGCTTAAGAATCAAAATCAATTATTGTGTTCAGTTTTATCTCTCTCAATTTTTCTGTAGTATTATCTTAGAAAAAAAATTATTCATTGTACAAGTTTACATTTCTTGCGAACTTTTATGTTGTGTCTTTCCATTAACAGAATTATAGCATATAATTTTCGCTTGTGATTTCTTTTTTGCATAGGAAATCAATAAATGAATTTGTGTATAATATCCGTTATGGCTGGTTGGTTTGCGTTATGACTGGTTGGTTTGCGTTATGACTAGTTGGTTTGCGTTATGACTGGATTGTTTGCGTATGGCGCAGCATGGCCATATTTGGCCATGCTGCGCCAGACACAAGATATACAATATCAAGTAATATACATACACACACAATGAAAGTTTTACTGACACAGAAGAGCTAAATACACCCAGGGAGGAATGCAACTGAGAGGAATCGAACCTGCGCAGTCTACAACTCAAAGGTTGCAGTGCACATACCCACTGAGTTATGACGGCCCCTAATATCCGTTATACTAGAAAAGTCATTTCTGAATGCATTAGCAATTATTTAACATCAGAATTATTCGGGTTGAACAAGAAATAAGAACAGGAGTTGGCTTATGAATTTGATATAACCAACAATATAAGAAATATTCCAAACAGTGGGTTGAGAATACAATTGCTGGAGAAGAGTGGTTGAGACTGTTCATGAAGAGACACAATAAAGAATTATCATTAAGAAAACCCGAAGGCAACCAGTCTTCTCAGTACTAATTTCAAAAGCTCAAACGTTGATCTATTCATTAAAAATTTGACAGATATAAATAACCTTTACGGGCCAGTAATTTCTTGAACCGTTTTGAACAATCCAAAAAACTGTTTGTTACCGTAAAGAAGTATTTGATATGATGAAAAACGATAGATTAGTAAACCTTCTAAAACCGTTTAAATATGGAACAATATAAAATGACAAATTCAAAGCATCCTTTTGTTTAATTATTATAACAAGAGTACTTTTTTTATCTCTATAAAAATTATAAGTAATTTTAAATAAAACATATTTGTACATGTCTTTTTCTCTGATGTTATTTATTAATTAACCTCAAAAATATTGAATTCATTATCCTCAAAAATATTGAAATGGTAGCTTGTTCAAAGGTATTAGAGTGTTCTTTCAAAGATACATGACCATCATGTACATTTGAACAAATGTTTGAGCTTATATTTTTAATAATGGAATATTTCTGTTTAGATAAAATGCAATTCCAATGTGTCTGTAGCCAAATAGAAAACTGTTCTTCGATGAAATTAAGAAAAATATGTCATGTGCTCAAAGGTACAACACCCTCCCCTACCGATATGGTCTTCCATGTACCATATTTTCAAACCTACAGCTGTAATACATAGATTTCAATAAACAATGGTACATAATATATGTCCATCAAATAAATCCCTGCATAATATGATAGAATACAATTCTACCAACCAGAACTAAATCATATTACAAGCTAATGCATAGTACAATAAAAAATGTCAACCAAATCTTCGACATAAGTAGATTAAATGCGTTAAAACATCACGAGTGAAAGATAAGCCGATAAAAAGATCAGATGCGTTTAATTTTTTATTCAAAAGCACTACAGAGCGTACGAGAAATATCGAAAGCTATTCCACTCCAGAAAAACAATTATTACTTGAGATAAAAGTCGCTATTTGTCCCAAAGTCTCATATGAACGAATTGCGCAGGGTTTTTGCTTTATTGCTTTCATCTCGCAGAACGCATTTATCTCAAAGCTGTAAATTCGTTCAATGACTGGAAGAAAGAACCCCTTCTGAAAGCCAACACATTGTCTTGAGTTTGACTCAGCTTGGCCCTTGTGCCATAAAACCAAAAACCAACCATCAATAAACAATAGTACATAATATATGTCCACAAATAAACCTCTGCATAGTATAATTGAATTCAATTCTAACTACTACAACTAAATCATATTACCAGCTAATGCATCGAATGATCACAAATGCAAAAAAATCTTCGACATAATAAGCAGATTAGATGCTTTAAAACATCACGAGTGAAAGATAAGTCGATAAAAATCAGATGTGTTTCATTTTTTATTCAAAAGCACTGCACAGGGTATGAGAAATATCGAAAGCTATTCCACTCCAGAAAAGCAACTATTACCTGAGATAAAAGTCGCTATTTATCCCAAAGTCTCATACGAACGGATTCCGCGGGGTTTTTGATTTATTTTTTTCACTTCGCAGAACGCCTTTATCTCGACCTGTAAATTCGTTCAATGACTGGAAGAAATAATTCCTTCTGAAAGCCTCCATAATAACAAAGCGCGTGTCTGAAACCAGAAATAAAAGACTGAGGGGAGCGTGAAAAGAAGAGAGGAAACACAAACGAAGCAAAAAAGAAACACCAATGAAATAACAAATTGCATTAATTTTGAAATTGCAGAGCGAATGTTTTATTATCTCCTTTTGCTGCCGAGGAGAGCACGCCGCGTTTAGCTATTTAAATGGTGCCATTCATCGAAAGGGAAAAAACGGGTAAAAATAATGAGTGGATGCAAGTTGTCTTCTATTCGATGAAATAACTTTCGCCCGTTTGGTTGAATTTGGGTTCGGTTATCGTTGGAAATGGCGTAGTATTAAGGTCCCCGCTGATTAGATTTTGCTCTGTAAGCCTTGCTCATTACGTTCCTATTTGCAGCCGCTGCGACGTTTTTCTAATTACGAATGAAAGAGTGTTGCCCGGCTTCGGGCTAATTTGACTGCTTGTATTTCCGTAAACACGCGCTTCTTTTTGTGTTATTCTGCCTCTTTAAAGCTGCTATTTAGTTCAGTTTTTGAGGCAGCGAATACTTAACTGGCTTTTTGATTGCAAGAAACTCGTTACCTTAGATCATTTGATATCCGCCGGGGTCAATTTAGTTTTCAGGCGGCATAATTTTCGGAGTAATGATTTTAAAACTGACAAAAATGTCCCGTTGCAATTAAGGCTATTAGGTGATGTTAGTTCAAATATCAAAATATTGTTTTAAAAATTTTAACTTATTCAAAAATTTAGGGTTTTTCATTTAATACGGGTTGGGCCATGAAAAAATTAATAGGTTATGTCTAGGACACAATCTGTAGTTTTGGGGTGAATATTCTTGCCTGATGTTTGGTTGGAATGAATGAAGCAGGCATAGTAAGGTCGAACGATGGTTTTTGTGAATACTAAACAATTAATTTGCAGTTTTAACTAATAAAATGCAGTTTGACATTAATTGTTGTTTTCCAATATTGATTGTAGCGTAGTTTGATCGCTTTCAAATGACACCACTTACGCATTACTCACTCTAAGCAATCCAAGGTTACACAGGCCCAAAGCTTGCCCATCACCGTAGAATTTCGACATATTGCGGATCACCTCCCAGTGCTCTTCCTTCTCATTCGGTCCGATGGTAATATCAGGTAGGGATATCCTTTGTCTACATGACGCTATAATTATCTTCTGGATGTTTCTTCTAGTTCTGATATCATAAGATAAAAAGTTATAACACTGGACTTTTCATGTATGGACACCAGTACTGCTCCGATTTTAAACTATCCATCCAAAAGGATCCAGTCTCGATCTCGTTACTGTATGGAATACTGATCCCGTCTTAGGAACTGGAATACTGCTTCTTCCAGCAAGATGGAGTGACTTGACACACTTCTGACGAATTCCTGACGCGAAATCCATGAGGTCTTCACTGAAAAACAGATTGCGAGAAAATGGTTGTGGCCTCCCGATAGACGTGATTTTTACCTGTGGGAAAATTTAAAAGGGAAAGTGCATGCCAACAACCCCGAGACAATAGAGGGACTGAAGGAAAGCATTCAGGTTGTTATACGGAACATTGATATCAGTAAGTTGCAACGAGTGTCTTAAAATATACTAGCTCATGCACAGTGCATTGATGTTCAAGAGGATCATTTTCAACATCTTCTGTAAAAGGTAGGTGGGGATACAGCAGGCTTTAAATCATATTTCGCTTGATATTCCGCATATAGTAAGAAGTTCGAGATAGGTTGCGTTTTCGTGGCTCACCCTATAAAGGATTTCAATGCACCTGTCTAACCCTAGTGAAGGAAAATTGACTCATAATTAAAAACCTAGAAAATTTGTATTCCGCAATTTGTCATCGGGAGAGGAATTGTCCGTATGACAGTGACGAACCGTGCAGCTTCTTCTCGAGTGTTAGCACAGCACTGGAGTGCTCCTACAGGTGTGGTATTGTCTGCTTCAACGGTGTGACGGCGTCTGCTGTGCAGAGGACTGCATGCTAGAATTTCTTTGGGGAGGATACCCTTGACCCTGATCAATTGACGCCTCAAGCTACAATGGGTGCATGAGTACAGTCAATGGTGTGAGGATTGGCACCAGGTCGTGTTTTCTGACTAGTCCTTCCTTAACCTGGGCTACAATGATGATAACATACGATTTAAATGGTATTGTGGTTATCCATGATTTTCCAGCATGCGTTTTAGAGCATCATGCTGAACGAACGGTAAGTATGCTGGTGTGGTTGGTTATCATAGGCGATCCCTGCTGCTACGAATCGAGGGTACTCTCAACAGCAACCGCTGCATCAGATAAGTACCCGAATCCTTTCTTCAGCACATTCCTAGAACTATATAGCAACAAGACAACACCCGACCAAATATTGCCAGGAACGTGCAAGCCTTCTTCGCAGCACAGCAGATACCGCTGATTCCTTGGCCTTCCCATTCACAGAACATGTCATCTATTAAATATGTATGGGATTTGGTCACTCTTCGATTACCCCATTACCGTTCTACAGCAGTCAGTACCAATGAACTGTAGGCTCGGATCGAAGCTGCATGGCAGGAAATACCACAGGAACACATCAAAAGCCTATTTCATTCGATGCCACGGCATATAGAAGGCAGGAAGATTATTGCTGTCGTAGCGGCTTCAAAAAATGCTAATTTTGTGCCAGTAATGTGGTTGTACTGGTCTGAAACTTTAATAATTTATTTGTATCACTCTTAGTAATATGTGAAATAAATGTCATTCAAATCGGACAATTCCTTCATAGTGCTGCAATTTTTATAAACATGAGTGTATTTCAACAAAGCAAATTATATAAAAAAGAATTTTTAATTCCAAATTCGAAGCTGAAATTAGTAACATACTGACAGAAAAATACTAACTGGAAAGTTTTCAGGTGCTCAAAATATGTTTTATTATTTTTAAACAAACCTAGGAATAAATTATTAAAAATGTATTTAAAATGCACCAAATGGTACAAAGGATTAGACGAATTAACGAATATTTTTCACAAAGGCGGGTTTAAATACAGTTGTAATTTAGTCTGTTTAACTGTGGATTAACTAATTATTTTTATATTCTTATAAAGTTTAATATAAATTTATACACGCATAATCATTTATCAAAACAAAAATGAACAATCTATTTCTGTTTTAACCGATGGCAAGCATTTTGGCTTAATCAAACTCTAGATTGTTAGAATTATTTAAACATAATTTTTTTATTAAACTTATTTTTTTTTAAAAGGTCTATAGTATGGGAAATTTGAAAGAATGTTGATTCATCTGTGCTTTGTTAAAATTAGTTTTGCAGGTACCGGAACAAAGGCATGCATCTAAGTACAAAATATTCTGACTAATTGAAACTGGAAAAACACTACTGAATGCATGTGGAACTGAATATGTAAAACTAGGTGCATTGAAACTATGCTACTTTGTAATGTATATCTACCACGAGAACTGTTCCCGCCACAGTCTGAGTTGTAGCAGTAGGAACAGGACTAGTTTATTTTGAGTAGTGAGGAGCTGTGAGGGATGTCTTAATTTTATTTTGTTTTGATGAATGTTTAAGGTGGAAGGACGGCATTTACTGGTATAAGTTTTCTCAACAAGTGCAAATTATAACATTTCCAGTTTGTGTCATTCAGTACGACAATATGTCTGGCTTAAACCCTCCTGGTTATTGTGTCGACGAGATATCTCGCCATTAGAAAATAACTGAAAAAATCTTGATCTCGTCATCATAAAAATTTCGGCGATATATTGATCACGAGTATCTTGTTATTAGCAAAATTAGTCAGATCTTGATGGACGTGATATCTCGTTGAAATCACTCAGAGGGTTAAAACATTTCTTTAAGTATCCCCAGTGAAAAATGGGATACAGTCCGATTCTACCGACGGAATTTCGTGGCGTCTCAGATAATAGGTCTACATAACCTACACGATAATTTGTGTTCCTTGAAATATTTTGATCCCATCACTGGGGAAAGAGTGTAGTAGAATTCTCCACCGATAAAATGGAAATTTTTTCCAGGTGTGTTTTTATAGAGAGAACCGTGAATAATAGGGTTTGATAGTGTGTCAGAGAGTGGGGCTCAAAAGTTACACTGATAGAGGTTCCTTCATTCAACTCTTGGTTGTAAGACGTTTTGTTTACTCTTATCAATTCTATCTGACAGTATGTAATTTGTGTGCCAAGATAAGGGGTTGAAAAGGAATATTTTTTTCGGATTCTGGACGTAACTCAAGCAGTGATCGGTGGCAGAAAAATTCGTAAAATGAAAGCTTGCTTCGTTGTGATTTGTATTTAACGTAAAATTCTAGAGAGTTCAAGGATATACAATATATTTCTTTAAGGGGGGCAATGGACGTCATACACTAAATTTTACATTTTTGTAGAATATTTTTACAAAATTTGATAGGGCCTACGTTGCTTTAAACTCACATGCAGAATTTAAGCTTTACCAAGTGAGGATCCATATATTACTATTTAATTTCTTATTGTCACGTTATTAATGATATAAATGTTTTTGTCTTTGGGTTTAAAATAAAACATACAATGTTTTTAATGTAATATGGCAATCTATACAAAAAAGCTGGCATCCTTTCATAAAATTACTTCAGTAATTAAAGAGGAAAATAATGACTGTAATCAGCATTTGTTTTTCATTTTCCCCTATATACTTCATACTTTTACGAAACTTTTACCTAGAACATACCTTTTGTTTTAAAAATGCCTTCTATATATATAAAGAGGATATATACAAACATATCTTCTTTGTATTATAGTGAGTATATACTTATTATTACTCATAATATACTTATAATTGTCAGAATCGTACCGTTGGTTTGTTAGACTGAAGAATATATATGTAGAATTTATTTTCGTAAAGCTGAAAATGAGTGATTTGATTGATTTTCGCATATTTCAAAGTCTACCGTTCCCTTAATTAAAACATTCATAAAATAGATGTTCGCTCTTTAGAGGCCCAGCTGCATTTTAAACTTAAACAGCATTGTATTGAAATAATTTATACAATTTTCATCAATTGTTTAAGTAAAGAACCTAATTTAACTGAATTGTAAATGATTTTTTATGGTTGGCGTAAGACTATTTTTAATCTTAAGTTTATTAAATAACGAACAAAATACTTATCAGTTTATTTAAATATATTTTATACAACGTATTGTACTCAGGCTACTTTGAAAAGCTAGATCTATAGAGGCGTATACAAAACATATTTCAGAATAGAAAATTGTATCCGTTGTTATGGTTAATCCACGACATATACAATATATATGTATACAAATTTAGTTTTGCTTCAAAGCTGTCATAAGTACAATAAATAGTATATGAACTCCCCACTGATGTAATGCATGGAATTGTATCCATCGTTTATAACTTTATAGTTGATGATTTTGTTTTGTTTGTATTTTAAATAATCACAATTAAATTCGAAAATATTTATGAGAAAACTTAGACATTGATAGAGACGTAGGGCAAAGAAAAACAGAGATGCAGCAGAATTCTAAAAGATAATGCTATTGCATGGTAAGATACTTTTTAATTCATGCGTTCTAGGTGAATGTTACCAGGGACATATTAATACCGTTTCCCCCTTTAAAAATCTACAATCTCTATTAGGCCTTTTCAATTATTCTTCAACATCTTAAACAAATGATACCGTTGTTTTCTACGGGTACAATGCCCGAGCTTTCCATCCGCTCCTTTTTCTTCAGTTTCATTGACGTTCGAACGTTATTGGTTTAGTTGATGATTACCGACATATCTGGAAAATACATTAGTCAGATTTTATTTCTTCTACGAAATACATTCTTAGTTGGGATGATATATGAGCGAGGTATATTGGTCTTCCGTAGTACCATTCCTTCATTTTAGATCTGTTACCGAAACTCCCTTGTCAATTGAAAGTTCTTCCAAGGGGATGCACGATGTCTCTTATCGTACATCTGCTTTCGTTTTCCCTTTAGACTGTTTTCAATTTTGTTGACTCGCTTATGGTTCACTGTTCACGGATATAACATATTAGAAGTAACTGGTAAACTCGATCTTAGTTTCCGACCAAAGAACAGTTCAGCCCGTGGAAATTTATTTTCTGTAGATGGCCACGGTATCCCAGTTGGTAGTGTCGTGAATTAGCAACCGGAGGGTTTTTAGTTTGAAACTCGATCCAACCAAAGACAGTCGTGCACACTGTTTACGTTAAATCAGTCGTGGTCTGAAATGAGCTGAAGTTGGAGTGGTGTTATAGTTTGGAGAGGTGGGGTTTCAGATTAGGTGTTGACCTCGTCATCTGACCTTAGTTCAAAGTTACAAGTCGTTGTCCTCAAATCTTTCACTTTGGGGTTGATTCCGGACTGTCGTCAATAGCATGTTGGATTGTTCCAGTGTGATGACGTAAATTCAACTACCTAACTACCATTTCTAGACGATCGGTGCGATAGCTTAACAATAATAAATAGGTATCACTTTCCTTTTTTGAAGTTACATTTAATATTTTCACAGTAGCTTTCATGAATATATTACTTTGAGAATATTGACATGTGAAGTTAAGATGACTTCTGGCATTCCACTATTTAGGCAAATATGCAAAATGAAGAAGTGAAAAGAGGTACAAATCGAGTTTCAATGTCATTATAAACTACTAATATTCCATGCCGACTAAGATTAATTTGATGTGAAATTACATTCACAGCTGTCAAGCCATTAAAGAGATCAGTTTCGGGATATCGCGAATATTAATCTGTTGACAGCAAATATCACTTTTTCTCAAAATAAAATAAATCCATTACAACTTTTTTACAATAGTCTGGAAAATCAGATGATATCGTTCAAAGGGATTTTTGTTTCTTTCATACATGCTGATGTTCTCTATCATTTCTAATACAACTTGGAGGCTGTAATTTATTAGATCTGATTCACATGCTGATTACTTACTTCCTTTAAGGCTAAAAAACAGCCTGCTTCATGTTTGGTTGTTTTAAAAAATTACAAACAATTAAACTATAAAATATTTAAGAAAAGAGTTCGACAAGACGACTAAGACGTAGAACGGAAAAACAAAACTTTAGAATTATAAAACACAGCTTGTATTGATATGCCGTTGCCATGGTAATATACTTTTTAATTCGCACGTTCTAGGCTAAAGTTACTGAGACTGATATTCAAGTTTTAACTGTTAAAAGTTAAAACTGCTCTTGCTTCGGGCCCCACTTTTATTTATGAGTGTATATTTGATGAGTCGCTAAGGCTTATAAAAGTTGTGTAATGCAGATGGCTTGAGTAGAATAAATAATAATTTGATGGTATCTAAAATGACAAAAGCTTAGAATTTTAAATATATTGAAATTGTCGTGGGGGCTTAAAAGAAGACATGCCACAGGAGAAACATCAAAAGAGCGAAAGATATAAAATTCGTTGGCGAATAATAATCCCCCAGATCAGACGAAATGTCTAGACGACACTTCTGAACATGGGAGTGGATGATATGAAGAAGCTACAAGTTAGACTTCAAAGGTTGGTGGCCCTATACATATCGAAATCGGGCAGGAGATATAGAATACCTATTTGAATTTACATCTCATAAAGAAAGGAGTATCTAAAAATACAACTTCGAGGCTGATGTTCATTGGATCTGACTCAATGGAACAAGATGGGCAAACAGCAGGGTTTAATTTGATAGGAATGCGAATTTACCTTGGATTTTTCATGATCCTTGGACATAAACAAATTTAAGAATGGTAGGTATAAAGTTCTATTTGTGAATACAAAGTACTTTTCTACCTGTATGAGAAGGCGGATGATGCTATTGGTTAGCATCATACAAAGGATGGAATTCTGCACATCCACAGTGGAAATTAAACTCTGGCCACGAAATGAAGAATATCGCCTTTCGAATGTACAACTCATTGATGATCTTTAAATGTGCAACTTACAGGTTGGAATTAATTGGATCTGACTCTAGAGGGGACGCCGTGTCCTAGTGGGTTTGATCACAGCATTAGCAACCTACGAGTTTTAGACGGCACATTTTTTTCTGTAACTTACACTGGGTGTGTTTCTGACTTATGTGTCAGTAAATCTTCCCTTGTGTGTGTATGTCCATTGCTTGACATTGTCTGTCTTGTGTTTGATACAGCTAGGCCAAATATGGCCTTTGTGCCATAAAACCCAAGTACCAAATCCTGACTCAAAGGAATCGGATGAGTAAACAACAGGAATTAAATGGATAGGAATGTGTCCTCCCCTGGATTTTTTCCGATCATGGATGATCTGTTGCCACCAATCACTTTATTAATTAAGCCGTGTGGTGACCTGGTAGTTTTTTGTTTGGTTGTTTTGGGTTGTCGTTATAAGGCCATTTTTCGCTACACAACGGCTAATTAGACCGAGTCTACGGTTGAAAGGGTATTCCGAATTACTACAAACGATTATGTGGAATGAAAAGGCATAGTTCAAAAAGAGAGTGGTGGATAAACCTTTGAAAGATAGCATCTTAAACTCGAAATTTCCTCTTCTTTATTTTAGTTTTAAAGGTGAACGATTTGTTCGATTGGTCTATAGCTATTTAACTGTAGACAAATTTTATCGCCTTGTTTTTATCTCTTTTATAGTCGTTTTTGTAGCCTTTATACTGTAGACTTACATTAGTTAGCATAGTAGACACAATTCTAATTTTTCAGTTTTGATTTGCGAATTAATCTATTTTGTCAAAATTCTGAAAAGGATATAGTTTGGATAACAGTTTGACAGCCATTGGAGATCAACCTGCCATTATAGGGATTATGTACGCTAAGTATAATGAGTAATATAATAAAGAGTAATAAGTAATTGAAGGTTACATTGCAGCTAAAATTTTAGTTGTTAAATATATCTAAAACATTTTTAAAAGCGGTTACTGAGGGAAATAGCAAATCAGCAATTAATTTTGTGAAGATACGGTAGTTTGCCATGAATGAGATATGAATACTCTTTGGGATGAAAGTTATCACCTATTAGATTATATATATTTATATAAATGTATAATCTCAAATAGTCATCATTAGCACTGTATTTTGTATGTTATCATTCATAGAAATGTGTGCAAATCTGATTTCATTTCCAACTCAGTGTATTCCAGCTAATAAAGCATCTCTGCATATCCCACAAATTTGAAAACAGCCATGTCAATAAAAATATAACTTTAAATTAGGAATTAAATTTGTATTTCTCTTTTACGACTCTAAAGTCAAGATATATATTAATTACATTTTCATGCGACATCCATATATATATATATATATATATATATATATATATATATATATATATATATATATATATATACTTCAACCATTAAACAAAGAAATAAAAATAAAAAAAAATTATGAAGTTCTCTTGCAGAATTGAGTTTGATATGTCACATAAAATGTTATGAAAATTCCATTTCTATCATATATGCGAAATGTTTCCCTTTGAAATTTAAATAAATTTACATTTCGTATTTTTTAGGGGGAGAAAGTGAAATCTCTCCCCTATCTCATTTTTCTGAATAACACACCTGAAGTATTTCTAGTAAAAAAGAACTTGGCCCGAAGGTGTGATAATGCTCGGTATAAAGTTAAGCTTGTTTTATTCATGAGATTATTCATGAACCGCAAAGAAGGGCTCACATAAAATTCAAAACAAGAGGAACGCTATTTAAAGTGATAGGAGAGACAAGGTTACAAAAAGCTGTTAGCTACCTTTTCCAAAGCCATAGGATTCTTTTAAAAGTATTTAATTTAATACTAAAAAGGATGACTTGATGGATAAAAAATTTGCAATGTCTTCCCGTACCGCTATCTGAAATTGAACTTTAATGACATCATAATGAAGTCACTGTGAAATAATTATCTGTGAAGAAAGTGTTAGCTGTGTTGTGATGACTACTCAACTCTAACACTTACGTTGGAGACTTGAATATAGCTTGTGACTTAAAATGCTCGAATAGTCCACGTTCTCTGAAATTACTTATTATTTAATATTTATAATTGTGCCTACAAGTATGTGAATGAGCAATTTTCAGCGCAAACAAACAAACCATTCGAAAGAGTTGGATTTTACTTCTTGTTACCCAATCGCTCTTGCATGATACATAATTATCAGGTTTACTTTAAAATGTATTTTATCTCCATTTTGGCGATGTTTGACGTTTAATCAAATTGGAATTTGGACATTAGCATTATAAATGTATTTTGTCTCCATTTTGGCGATGTTTGACATTTAATCAAATTGGAGTTTGGACATTAGGATTATGATTTCACATTTATAATTGTACCTGTTATTATGAGGATGTAACAGGTATATGAGTAATTTTCAGTGTGAACAATCAGACTACAAGGAACACGAGGCTTCTAATTCCTGTTACCCAAATGCTCTCGTTTGATAGATATCGGTGGAACTTTGAAATGTATTTTATCGTCTTTTTGGCAACGTTTGGCATTTAATATAACTTGCATTATTCGGAGTTCACTCTTTTAAGTTCCTATTGGTGATGTGCTGAAATAATATTCAAGAAAAAGCCCATTGACGTCATGTTTGGTATACGTACAAGTACAACGTTTCACCACAAAACACTACTTCCACTACAATCAGTTCGACAGGAAAACCTCACATTAGTGAATGCATTTACTTTTGCTGTTAACTTTGACTATAATATGGAATGTTTGGTTAAATTACTTGTTCAATTTGCTCCTTTTTCTGTTGTTTCTTAGATCATGTTTTTCTTGATAAATATATATATATATATATAATTTTTCGTGAAAAATTTAACTAACTATCGTGTCACCTTCTTCTGTGTTATGTAGTAATTAAAAATCTTTCTGACTTGAAAAGGAGTGAAACAGATCTACTACACCATCGCTACTATCATCAACTTTTGAAGATTTTTTGCCGATTTTGTCAAAATTCTTTAATGGTTAGACTGGTTATTATAGTACGACTATCATCGCATACAAACCTATCCTTGTCATTTTTCGGGCTAGTGCAATGTGTCGTGGAGAAGTAACAATACATTGTAAAGACAACACAAATCAAGGTTATGGAATGTATAATTGTTGTCGAGCATACATATAAAAAGTGATAAAAGACTAAATGTGAAAATACTTATAACCTGACCATACTCTTGGCAAATGTGTTTGGAAAGATCAGATCAATTCTGATTCAATTTCGAATCAAAATATTCTATTCCGTTCGATTTCCAGCTTACAGAAAAGTAACGAAAAGGACACACACATTACTATTTAAAGTATCAATCCCTAATAATTAAATTATCAATTTTCATCATTTGATGCTAGAAGTCATACTTAATCTAACATGTAACAGTAACATTAGAAAGCATAACAAGTAACTAAGTAAATTACAGGCAGGGGTTTGGTTTGATTTGTCACCAAACGGCCATTTTGTTAGCAATAGGAAAGGGCTAATTCGATCGGGATACACCATAAGCAGAGGAATGGCATTTCAGTGCCATTGTAAGTTTACTACTGTGGATAGAATATTATTGTTGACAAATACAAATATGTTTTAAGGCCATAAACTATCTAGTCTACGAGTTCTGAACACTAGAACCAAAACCACTTCGAATGGAATGAAATTAGTTTTATTCTCCCTATTGGCTACGATGGTAATTAAATTTTATATTATATAGTATATTACATTATTATATCATTATATTATATAGTATATTACATTATCATATTATTATGTTATATAGTGTATTACATTATTATATTATATAGTATATTTCCATATTATATTATTACATTATATGTATATTATAACATATATTATACTGCTGCGAAGAAAAGCATCTGTACATCTCAAAATACTCAGTATGCGGGAAAAAGCATTCTCAAATAAACACTGGCCGTAGTTCCCTGTTCCTGAATAGATGTGGGAATAAACTCGCTCGGGCAACGGGTCCCTTTCCGATAATTTCTATCTCAGTGATCTCTTCCGGGCGACCCAAGTACCGGAGTAATTGGTGTCTCCGGGCCCTAAGAATGCCATTTTGAATAATTTAGCGTAGCAGAAAGAGACGCTTCCACTAACCATTCAATACTCCGACGGTTAACCAGATTCATTTAGTGCGGCGCGGAACATTGGGCGTTCCCCGCCCTGTTTAGCAGCGACCTAATTGCCCCAAAGTTTGTTATCGCCCGGCTCAGCATACCTGATGATTGGCGATACAATTTATTTTATGACGCGTGGAGAGTTGGGAAAGAAGAGGTTGTCGCACAACTGGTGGCTGCAGCCTGAAAAATGGGTTAGTTGGAGGTATTTGTGTTGCTGTAGGAGCTTCTGGAGTTTGGGAACTGTACTTTGAAATTAAAATAGTTTCGGAAACTTTCACTTGGCTGTATTAAAGCATTTTGGAAATAGAAATTTTGCTAACCTGAATTAAGCTTTGGAATCGCTGAAAGAAATTTGTGAACTGAAGAAGGAATGATTATTGAAGGAATATTAAGTTTCGAAATATTGGAACTTAATTAATAAATAATTTATTGAAAGAATTTTGTAAACTTAAAGCTTTTGATGTGGTGTTTATATTGATCTAGTGAGACGTAAATTCCATTCCAACGAACCGAAAGCAATTTCAGTACTTCGCCAATACAAATGCCTAAAGAATTAATTCCGAATTGATGTACGATACTTGATTGGTCAACACCAATCAGATTAAAGCCCACGGTAGCCCATTTGGAAGAACATCGGATTAGCAACCTGAGGGTTGCGAGTTTGAAACTCGGTCCAGCCAAATACCGTCGTGTACATACGGCTGGTGTACTTTAAATCTGTCTTGGCATCAAATGTCCTCATATTCGAGTGGTGTGGAAGTTTGGAGAGTGGGATGCCAACTCAGGTGTTCGAATCATTTGACCGTGGTCTGATCTTTCCCTTCGGAATTGATTCCGGAGCGCAGCCAATAGGCCGTTGTGTTGCTTCAATGTCCCGCTATTTAATTGCCTACCTACCTTCAAATTAGATTAAACGACAAACGTCGTCGAAACGGCGATAAGCTACATTTTAAGGTAACCCCAATTTATATCGTGCGAGAGCATTGGGGTAACGAAAGTAAAATATTCTCTTTCCGCCCGGTTTGTTTGTTTACACAGAAAATCCCACTCAGACGAAAGCTGATAAACGTATAAAATGAAGTAATATTGGAGCATCCTTTGACTGCAACTGCGATCCTATTGATTTATTTCGTTAACTTGCAATCAAGGTTACGGTTACACTTCTATTATCTATCCAATACACAACCCTTCTGCAGCAATCCCCACAACGCTCACAACCTTTACAAGCGCTATATCTAATTAAAACCGTTCCCCTTGCAACACTCACGAGCGTAGTCAAAGGCGTCTTTGATCGCTATGGTAACCATGAAGGTAATCGCATATTGAGTTTGGGATCTTCGGTATTTATATCCATACGCTGGGAAACCAATATCTTTGATCTTACAGATAATTTTCACTAATTAACAGATAACTGGGCTTTGATGTTAAGCTTAAGTGTCGAACTTGATAAGAAGTCGCCCAGCTCTGCTAACCATTATCACGACGAGGGAAGACCGCCGATAAATACGCTCAGAACCTTGAGTAAATTGGGTTAAAGAAGCCAGATTGGTTTGATAGTCGTCTAAACTCTGCTATATTGTCTCTATGTTATAATGTTATACGGCTTCATATTGAAATGAATTGATTTCATATGTCATATTTTAATAAGCTTTTAGATACACAATAGGATAGTTATTAATGTCCTATTCAAATGTAAAATCACATGTATTGTTTGTCAATATTATTGACTTGTTAATCAAACCAGATAAGCTTAATGCATTAAATATTTTGATCTGGAATACGGATATTGAATAAGATATATATTTTTATTTTACAAAACCTTCTCTCACTCATTCTAAGATCTTCATCATATAAGAATTTTATATTTTATTGTTAAACAAAACAAGCAAGTAATAAAAATTTGATAAAGGTATAGAAACAATGTTTATGAAACAATGTATTTATATACACAAGAAGTTTTGCAAAAAAATATTTTATGAGAACCCTACCTCACATATTTGAAATACAACAATGTCCAAAAATAAGGATGACATTGAATTCCTATCAAGCAAAGTCATTCGATTTCAATCCAATAGAGAATACTTGGGATGCTCTTGGACGTCGCATTGCAGCCTACACAGCACCGCAGAGGACCACGCAAAAGCAAATACATGCTCTAGTGTGCGAATGGGACTCCTTACCACAGATACTTTTAGGTAGTCATGTGGAAAGCATGTCTGCACGTTGTTAAGCCTGTATTAGGGTCTAAGGTCAGAACATTCCCTATTGGTCTCTTTTAACAGAGGGAAAAAAATTGCAGTAACCAAAACCTAGAATGTGTTCACCTAATAGTTGTTTTAATTTCTTTTAGTTCCCACGTGGCATGTGGGTGTTCTTATTTTATTCTACATAGCTCGTCAGCATTCATTTGTCATTAGAAATACTTTGGTGAAGGTACTTGGTACGAGACTCACTTGGAATGAATTATCCTTAATTTTTGGGCATGTGTGTAGATGGGTTTGTTTGTTGCTACGGTTATTTTTTGCTAAACTAAGGCTAATTAGAGCTTGAAGTATATGATAGTTGTAGAAGAAGTTATCTAATTTGCTTTGCAAACATTCTAGTACCAATCCGCATAGCAAACAATGTCTCTTCAGTAGAACGGTATTGACTTTTTGTGATCTTTACTAGATTAAATTTAGTCTGATTCGTAACAATCTCATCTGCTTGATTTAGAAACTATGTTGTTATGAACACGAAACAATAGTATACGCTTGCGAAGTTATATTTTAAGAAATTAAATCAACATGCAACGCGTAGTTATCAAATACTTGGATTGAATTGTCTCGCATAATTACTTGAACTGAAATTATTCAATTCAGAATTCTGACAAAGAGAGAGTGAGGTCGAGAAGACACAACGTGAACTTACCAAGTGAAAATCGCTTTAAAATAATATTTTAACCCTCTGATAGTCACGAGATTTCTGAGTAGTGACCTACAACACACCAGAGAGCCACAATTTTGTTGAAAAATCCTTGAAAGGATTCTGTTGATCAAAAAGTCTATAACTGGATGAAAGTCAAGACATAAGAAGAACTACAGTTTGCGTTGTGGAATAATGCGTGCAAGACCTTCAGAGGGTTAACGATGATTCAAACACGAAAAATATATAATTAGTATTTTCATTAAATTTTGTAAGATGTTCGTCTTTGGATGCAGATATTTCAAAACTCAGTTCACTTGTACAGAAATTATTATTTATTAATTATTTTACATCATAACTATCAACTGATAGTTATGACGTAAAATGTTCTGGAGTAGGGACAATTAATGAACATTGGTTAAAAGAAACAACAATACAATCTTAAGTTTCGAATCTGTCTATAGCCATCTACATTAAAAGAAAGAACAGAAAAAGAATTCCTGTAAACAATGTCGCTTACTGCAAACAATATATCTTAGCAGTGGTCAAAAGGTTGCTTAGTATCTATCGATAGTCAGTGCTTGCTGCAGTAGAGCCAACAATGTCGGGATTTATTTGCCACATATAGGCAATTTAATTTAGTTATTTGTGATATAATTTAGTTATTTAATATATATATATATATATATATATATATATATATTGATAGGAGAAATGTAAGAAAATATTTTATAAGACCAAGATGTTACTAACAAAGCAAAACCAAGCAAAAGTAAAAACTGCCTGAGTAGTTTTGGTTCAACTCGCTTAGTATTACTTTTGCTGTCACAAACATGTGCTTTCTGGTATTGTGTGTATGTCGCAGGAAAAACAAAAACCTTTATATTCGGCAAGCTCTTTATTTGTTACCGATTTTTCTATTTATTCTCTATATTAGTCAGCGATTTTTCTGTGATTTAAGCATTTTCCAGGATCATGATATTACAAATGTACCTGGCTATCTTATACTTACTATTGGAGTACATTTCCTTTTTATTGCATTTTCTATTCTTATTACTTAAGATAAAAATACAGATACTATTTTATAATGTTTCACGAAATTGTTAAGTGATATGGTTTCATGCATTTGCTATAAAAGTTAAAGAAATTTAGCCAGATGTTTATAGAACCAAATTTATTTGTAACTTAAATAAAGACGTTTTTAAGAACAATCCTATTGTTGATTGTGCTAGAATCCCATTGTAACAGGAATAATGCTTAAATACGAGGTGAAGAGACCAAATTATATCGAATTAAAATCTATTTGATACCTGAATCAGTTTGAGTCATATGTTTATGAAAATCTCTTTCTGTAATAACGTTCAGGCCAATTGGTAGTTTTTTATATTCAGTTTTCAAAACTCTCATTTCACTACAATCACCGTTATAGTATATGTTCTAATATTAAGGCAAAGATTTCAGTTTTTTCACCTAACAATTTTATCTTTATGAGCTACCAAAATATATTGTATAAAACATTAAATTTCTTGTACATATAATGACTAAACATTTTTGACATCACGATTTTTAGTCCGAGTTTTATTCCTGTTTACTATATTTATTATAAGACACTATCATATTAAGAGAGACCTAATTTGTTTTATATTTTACATCTAAAAGAAAAACTGTTTTATTGATACTTGCCGAAATATCAGTAATGCCTCGATTGAAAATTCAGGTTTATCATGCTACATATTTCTGTAATTCTTTGATGTTTTCAAGATGATCTTTCCTACGGAAATATCTGTCATGCGAATCATAGTGGTGAGTATGTTTCAAATATTTATGCTGTCATGATTCTGATAAATACGCTATTAAATTTGCATCTGGCAATAAATTAAGCTTGTAAATTATTTTTGGTATTTACAATTAGTACTACCATTTCTTTTATTAATAACATAATAAATTATTTGTAGAAATATCATACACATATTTATCAAAGTACACAATTATATAAACTGAATTACTACTTTTACTCATTAAATTTGAAATGAAAAGTTATAACATTTTATTTTTCTTGTGCTCATATTTTTCAAACTTCATACTAAACCATAAGATTTTCTACTTCATTATTCCTTTTGAACCTAGAATAACAGAGCACACGCACAGAATCTGGAACGTTCATTATCCTCCAAATAATGTTCCTTTAAAAAACAGTTTTTATCCTTCCAACCTTCTTCATTACCGTTGGTTTCTTATCCTCATAAAACTTCGGAGTGAAAAGTGCGGAAATGTATTGTAAAATTAAATATGGCTATCTATTCAATCTTCCTCATTAAAATGCATAAAAGACTCATGAAAATCGATACCGTGATTCAAGCATGCTTCAAATCTTCAAGGAGTAAAACAAAGCATAAGGAAAAGGGGTTTTTGTGACGTAATCAATATGCAGTCAAAGAGTTAAATGGTTACTATAATTTGACAAAGGAGTATCGGCGAACTTCTAGATCCCTTCGGGTAAAATACCTTAATTGCTTTCGAGAGGATCATTCCTATTAGGAAACTAAGAACTGCTTATAATTATGTGTTACTGAAAATAGCTTGAACAATTTACAATCAATTGAATGCAAATGAGTTTGTCCTACAAATATTACTCATTTAATATACACCTGTCTTTAAAACGGCGTGAACATTTGATAAATATTTACTCTTTTATGAAAGTGAGTGAAATTAATACATTTTTAAACTTATTGTTTCAATGAAAATTTCAATAATTGTAATTGAATTATTTTTGTGTGATCCAATTTTAATAAACAAAATTAAAAAAAAATAACGACCTGGGACGAACGAGTCATCAAATGACAACCTCAACCCTTCAACACGCGTGGTATCTATCAGATATTATTTCAGAGTTTAAGCATTAAGCCCTTCAGCTCACATAGTTTCTCTTAGATACCATGTCTACTCAAATGATAACACTGACACTTCAACACCCTCGGTACCTGTTAGGTATCACTATAACGTTGAAGCAGGAGTTACTGAATTGGTTGATCTGGATAAGGGATTCATGAAATGACAACCGTAAATCCTTCAGCAAGCGCGGTATCTGTCAGACACAATTTCAGCATTTATGCAGAAAACCGTAACTCTTCAGCTCGAGTGGCGTATCTTACATAGCATATCAGCTCAAATGATAACACTAACCCTTCAACACGTTCTGTTTATGTTAGGCTCCACGTTTAAGCAGAAATTATTCTGAATTGAATGATCTGGGGGACAAGGGACTCGTCAAATAATAACCTTAATTCTTCAGCACGTGCGGTTATCAGCCATCTATCATTTCAGTGCTTAATCAAGGATTGTTAACGTTTAAGACTGAAAATCTAACACTTCTGCTCGCGTGGTATGTCAGATACCACAGGCCACCTTTAAGCAGGAATTTCAGCGGCGCTTTAGCAGGAAACCGTAGCCTTTCAACACTGGTGATATATGTCAGATATCACTGTTTAAGTAGCAAATGCTAAATTGAATGATCTGAAACGAGTGATTCATCAAACGGCAAGCCTAACTTTTCAGCTGCGGTATCTGTCAATTACTGACCAAGCAGTGTACGATGGTTGAAATTCCTTATATGGGGATAATTTCTATGGCTTTTAGCACTGCAAAAGGAATAGTTGATGACTGGAAGGCAGATTTCAATTTTAGTATTGCTAGCACGAAGTACGCAGGGCTTCCTCACGTACTGGAGGTGTGTGGTTGTCTTGTGTCTTCGTTGTGCATGTTTCTTACGGTAGACAGAGCTCCTGGGATACACAAGCGTTCTTTTCTTGCTTTCATCCATTATATTCCCCAATCCCTCTTTTTCCCTCGCACGAAATTTTTTACTTGAAGTTGTCCTATGTTTAGCATCTTGGCGAAGTAGGGGCTTTGCTCCATAAAACCCAAAACTAACCAACAACAGTAGAAATAATAATTTTTTGACTTAGGCTAGTTCTTGATTCAGAATCTGGCATATAGATCTGGCATATAGATCACTCCCACTCAAATACAGTGTTTTCATGCCCTACCAAAACATTTTTGATTTTTTGAAATAATTTTTTGGACATAATACGATATTTTTTTCATTTGTTTTGCACTTAAATCAGTTATATTTTATTTTCGTTCCATTTTCTTTTTATTTGTCAGATACACCTCTCCTTGCTGCGCAAGTTCATAACCATATTTAAAACTTTCATGTAGAGATTACGGTTGAATTGTTAAAATATAAGGTATTAGTATGTCCATGCATTGAGTGTATTTTCTGTACCTTTTAATTCTATACAGAATTGTTAGTGCTTCAAGCGTTGAAATGCAAGTGTTGTGTCAGAGATGCATCACGCTTGTCCGTGTCACAATTTGATTGAGCATACAGATGAGTTAATATGAAAGGAATATTCGTTTCCTTGAATTCACTATACCGAGAAGAGAATTTATACTTGGCCCATTTTTTAAAGGGAAATAAATTATTCGCTTGCTGTGTAATTATAATTTTTATTTTTTGAACTTTAAACTTGTACAAAACATGAGAAGAAAACTTTTCAGTCCTTACCTTGATGAAGTAACAAATTTTTCATTTAAAAATTTGATTTTGCACATAATATTTTTATTGCTAACTGGTTACATCTAAGGTTACCTTCGTAGTTTAGAAGACATTTCTATTGAAAGTTTATGAAGTATAGGGTAAACTCGCGCACTTGGAGACATGCTTTTTCGAGAACAATTAATCAAAGGGTTTAATGCTCATTGTTTGGTCACCAAAATTTGCTGCCAAGTTGGCGACTTATCTGGAATCCGGAGTATATTAGCTAACCATTCGAAATGAGTGGTTATTATTATAGCATTTACTCCTTGATTATGTTTTTTGTCTTGTGATTGGCGCAGCATGGCAAAATATGGCCCTTGAGCCATAAAAACCGAAAATAACCAACCTATAGCAATTACAATCAGAGTTATTACAAATTAAAAAAACAATTTGCAACTGTTAACGAGAATGGTAATAGTTGTTGATAAATATTAAAAAGCCCCTTTTGAAATAACTAAATTTATTACAAAATTTAATAAATTAAATTTAAAAATATTAAAATGTATTAGAAATTTGGTGTGAATAAAAGTTAAAATTACTAATAATGTAAACAATTACGAATTCTTTAAATTAGCCATTAATGTCAACTTCTAATAGTTCATAATTACTGTTTAACTTATTCACCCATTATTAGTGTTAGTTATAAATATTAACAAGCTTGTTACTATTAGCAGTTAATAATAACTGTTCTCACAAATTAGCAATAGCCTTTAACACTGCTATGGTAAAAGCAGTTTTACCCATGTCTACTAATAATTACTATTAGGCATTGGTTTGGCGACGAAAGATTCAAATCATGCCAAGGTCGTACCGTTAACTAAGAGATAGTGTGTTTTACTATATTTTCTATACTTTTATCCATTGGGTTAGAACAAGGAACAAGTAATTATAATTTTAGTAACTCACCAATTTCAGCCAGATATCCTGAGACAGACGTTATTTACATCAAAGTAAAATTAACTTATCGTCATTTGCGAAGAAATGCGACAAATGACATTCAAGCTCGTACATTACTAGTGAATTTCATATAACTCTTTAGAATAGCTATTACATCAAATAGTTATTCTAATTATATCATGAATTGTTAGAAGGAAGCGACAACGGTAATTTAAAACTAACGAGGATCTCATAGATATTGTTTTTTTTTCAATAGTAAAAGTAAACTCGTGTAGGAAAGGTAAACAAAGCATCAGAACAGGAAGAATTAAGGAAACTAATTTTCTCGAAGGATTTTGGAATTCCATCACTGACGAAGTGTTCTTTATTCCATTTTTTTTAATAGTTACGTTAAACACATAATCGTATTCAGAAAGAAGCAGCACTACCTAAAGCAAATTTAATTAAACATGTTCATCATTTGTTTCCGACATCGTTTTGTATATCTTTCTGTCGGAAGAAGTATAAATATAACTATTCTTAAACTAAAACTTGTATGAAAGAGGAATGAATTGAACATAATTGATTCAGTTGTATCCCTCGAAATATATTAGTGAAGCATAATGTTATTGAAACATCATTTCCTAGGACTGCGTTGAGGTTGCGATTCGACAATTATCGGATTAAAGGGTCTTTTGAAGCGTGCTCTGCTAAAGCTACCCACTTACAAAGTAATAGCTGAAACGGAATGATATTTAAACAAAGTTATGCGGACAGAGTATTTGAATTACTAGAATACATGATACTAAAATATTTATTTAACGGTAAAACGTACAAATCAATACTGCTCTTGGCTCTTTTTACTTCACATATGTGAGGTTATTTAATAATGTATGAAAACATGACGATTCATGTTTAAATTTAAGTACGAATGCATTTCCATTTTCGGTATTCATGATAGTGGAATGTTTTGCACATCCATACTGAATGCATGCCGTATGCTTGCTTGTGTTCTGAAAGATATTGATGACATGTCCAGAGTTTTAAACCTCTAAGCGTTGCATGATTTCTGGTAAGTTATTATTTGATTTACCCCGCAACACACTTAATGACTAAATAAATACATCTATAAATTGAAAGAATCCATAGACACATTCAACCAAAGAATACATTGGTAATTTCCTCAGAATAGAATTCTTTAAAAATATTCTATTGGTTATTTCTATAGAATATAATTCTTTGAAGATTCTATATAGGCTCTTTCTTCAGAATAAAATCTTCTGTAAAGTTCTATTTCTTATTTTCTTAGAATAGAATCCCTTTAAAAGATTCTATTGAAACCCTTCCTTGGAATAGAATCCTTTGGAAATGTTTCAAAAGCTTGGCCCAAAATGGCGCTTCCGCCATTAAAATGAACCAATCATCTCGGCTTATCTAATTATTCAAATTGAAGTATACAGTTAGTTGGATTTGTTATTTTAGAGGTAGTTGAATTTGCGTTGCACTGGAGGGACACAATATGCTAGCGGTGACAGTCCAGGAACAAAACCGGTGAAAATCCGAGGAAAAGACCTTGTAATTGTGAACTAAGGTCAGACGACAAAGTCTACACATGAGCTAGCACTCAATTATCCAAACTACCACACCACACTAACGTGAAGTGGTGTGGTAGTTTGAGGTGACGTAGTGTAGTACATTTATTTGAGGCTAAGACAGATTTAATGTTCCACCAGCCCCCACGGTCACGACTATCTTTAGTTGGATTGAGTTTGGAACTCGCAACCCTCCGGTTGCTGATCCGTGACTATATCAACTGGGCTTCTGCTGTCCCTAAAGCATAAAATTTACTCTTATAGTTAATCTGTATATAGTTAACTGTGATTTTTTGCTAATGGTTCGTATTCTATCGTTTTGATGGCTCTATTCACAAAATATTATAAAAGAAAAACTAATCGAAAATCCAGTCTTCGATCCGGAAGAACAGTGGAAATGCCTCTCAGCCCAAGTCGAATAGTTCCGCCCCAGCGAAACTAAAAATGGGGTGCTGAAATTTCATTTCCTCACGACATCCCCTGCTTTTCTCCATCTGAAAGCATATAAAATCCAGAGAAAAACACCGGCATGGCAAGAAAAAAGAAAGAGCCAAGAAAATATTATTTCTCACCGCAATATTCTATCGGTTAATGCCGCTCCAAAAACATTCGAAACGCCCCAAAAGTACGCCTGCTCCTTTCCTCCCCGGCCCTTCGACGTGCCGATATATTCGGTGATGGATGTATGTGCAGCCCGGGGCAAACAGGACTCATGTTTGCGCCCCTGTACTAGGGTGGCTTGTGTAAATCTGACCCTTCGCGGGGTGGAAAGACCACGTGATTTCTTGGGCAAACAGGATGTGGCACGCAAAATATTCTCGAAGTTTATATTATGTCCCGACAAATGTGTGCCATATTCGATTGGGTTTCGGCCCACCATTGCTGGGGATTGTTTGTTTCGGTCCACAATTACTTCGACTCCAGGCGGTATAATGCATCGGGGAAAACCGTATTTCACTCTCAATGAAGTCATGACACTATATAACTGCATTCTTGTTTTGATGTAGGCTTACTGTAAAGATTGGTTATTTTGTTAGAAAAGTAACACTCTAAATAAGCGATTAGGTAAGAATAGCTATTGAGAACTGAACACATTTATGATATCTTTTAATTGCAGCATTGGTTAATCGGGTTAATATGTCGTTGGAATACCTTATGCGACATATGTGGGCTATATACGATTGGGTTTCAGCCCTCCGTGGCTGTGGATTGTTTGTTTTGGTTGACTGTATAATGCATTGGGATGAAACGTATTTCACTCTCAATGAAGCGATGACTTTACTCTATATTTGCATTCTTGTTTTGATGTAGGCTTCCTGTACAGATTGGTTACTTTTGCTGTTTGAAAAATAACGCGCGCTAAATTAGAGTTTTAGGTAAGAATAGCTGTTAACTGAACACATTTCATATACAGTGCAACTTGGATAATTCGAAGCTGAAGGGACCACTAAAAAAATTCGAATTATCCAAAACTTCGAATTTAAAAAGTTACATCTTTTAACTTTAATTTCAGGTCCACTGAATGCTTGAAAAGATTATTCTGTCAATAAGTAAATATTTATTCAGAAAGATCATGGTATGAAAGACTTAAACATTATATGTATGTAAACAAAATAAGATTTACATTACATAAGCTACAGTACATATTACATGTACTGTAGCTTACGTAATAGGTGGCGGGAAGGGGGGTCTCAGCTGTTAAGTGTTGAACAGGTGGCGGGAAGGGTATTTCAGCTTTCACGTGTCGAACAGGTGGGGGTATTCCGGCGATGATTTCGTAACGATGAAAGGCCGAAAAGTCGTTATGGTTCGAGAGTTTTTATAAAAAACTTCGAATTAAGGAAGTTGAACTTTGAATTATCCACGATTTTTTAACATTGATTTAATGAGAAGTTCAAGGGACTAAGAGAAATCTTCGAATTAACGACGATTTCGAATTAGAGACGTTCGTTTTATCCAAGTTGCACTGTATTTTTATTGCAATGTTAAATAATTGGGTTAACATGACGCTGGAATTGCTTGTGACAAATGTGGGCCACATAGGATTGGATTTCAACCCATCGTTGCTGTGGATCATATTCCGAATTAAAAACAAGTTCAATTAAGGTGTTTCTGAAAGCTTTGAAAAATATGGAAAACAAGAAAATATGATGTATGAGTTATAATTTCTCATTAAAATTGTTCTTATGTTTCTCGTGAATGTTTTGACAGTCAGGTTATGCTATTGAGTTAAGATAAAGTTGTTGAAACATTTTTTCCGACAAATGTCAGATGTGTTCCATGTTTGATCGGATTTTGGGATACTTTTGCTGTGGATTGTTTGATCCGGTTCACAATTACAGAAGTATTTGCATTGATTTATTCGATACTTTTACATTCATTTAATAAAAACATTTTCATCTGTTTTTAATTCGGTTATTCATCGATTAACAAGATATTCCATGAACTGCATGGATGTAACTCTCCATAAGCAAAGTTCCTGAGCTCAGGACTGGACTTAATTATTTTCTTGCACATGACTCAAGATTCGGAAACGTCATAACATAAATGGTAATTTTAAAAACATAATGTATTGTTTCGTACCTATGGGTTTGCAATATTTTTCGTATAAAAGGTATTTCTATATCCGAACAATATGTATTATAATGACGTATAATTTAAGATACATTCTTGTTTGTGTCAAATAAAAATATTTGCTTCCCAGTTGTCAATACCTATTAATTAATAAAAATATTATGTTAATAATTCATTTGGTAAATATAGAAAAAAAAGAATTGATTTCTAAATTTAATAACAAATACGAGATATAATTTTATACATTGGAGGCATATGACTCTCATTTTTTAAATAGACTTTTTATGATTATCTAGTCCAACCTTTTTAGCTTTTCCTAATAGTATACAATGATACGTTCAGTCTCATCACATAAAAAGTATTGTTTTAAATAATTTAGTTATTGAGGGAATAGAAAAACTTTAAACTGCACTCTTGAAAAAATTATTATTGTTACATAATATCATATGCCTCCGAGGTACAGAATTAGTAAATTTATTCCCTTCATTACGAAAACTTTACTCAATTTTTGTTTGTTGGTTGGGTTTTATGGCGCAACTTTTCGAAGGGTTCTCCTTACTATATACACTGCTGGCCACCCAAATTGCAACACCAAGAAAGACAAGAGATATCACAACAAAATTTATTTTGTAGATAACATGTTGACCAAGTATCAAATGATTAAATTTATAGACTTCTGTGAAGTGTGGTTCCTGCCAAAATCAGTAGCCAGAGTAGCCGCCATTGTTGGAGATCACCGCTGCCACACGCCTCGGCATTGATTCAAAGAGACTTTGGATGTGTTCTTGGGGTACAGCAGACCAAGCAGCTTCCACACGTTGCCAAAGTTGATCTGGTGTGGCAGCTGGGGATGTATTCTGGGTCAATCGTTGAGCAACCATGGACCACATGTTTTCTATCGGCGAAAGATCCGGAGAGCGAGCTGGCCAGGGAAGCAATTCAATCTGGCGATTGACGAAGAACCCTTGGACAATGCGTGCCACGTGTGGTCGCGCATTATCCTGTTGAAATATGGCTGTGGGCAAGCCCTGAAGGTAAGGAAGGACAACTGGCTCCAACACCTCGGAGATGTAGCGCTGGCTGTTTAAAGTACCGGCAATGCGTACTAGAGGAGTGCGAGAGTGATATCCAATACCGCCCCATACCATAATACCCGGTGCAGGACCAGTGTGGCGGTGCATAACGCAGCTGTTCAGCATCCTCTCTCCACGGTGTCTCCAGACTCGAATCCGACCATCGTGGTGTTGCAGACAGAAGCGTGACTCGTCAGTAAAGACAATTTCATTCCATTCTGCCGTCCACATCCTTCTTTCATCGCACCATTGGCGGCGGAAACGTCTGTGGTTCTGCGTCAAGGGTAGACGAAGCAATGGACGTCTTGCGGACAGACCACTCTGCTGTAAACGGCGTCGAATGGTACGCGCAGACACTGGATGATGCGGTACAGACTGAATGTGCTGTGCTATGGTTCGTGATGTGGCTGAGCGATCCGTCACTGCCATACGCACAATATGCCTGTCATCACGTGAAGTGGTGCACTGAGGTGGATGCGATCGAACACGTCGGTCCGTCGTACCCTCCTGCATCCAACGATCACATATCCGCATTACATTTGTTTGGTTTCGTCCAACACGACTACCGATTTCCCTGAAAGATAATCCACAATCTCGGTAGGCCACTATCCTTCCTCTGTCGAACTCGGATACTTGATCAAAAGATGATCACTGTTTTCTACGAGGCATAATTGATCGTTTTTTGAAAAAACCACAAGAAAAACACAATTGCCGTACTTGAAATCGTCGAAATCTCCAAGCCTTAAATAGCGCTTTGAAGTGGCGCCACAGGCGCGCGTGATGTGCTTCTGCGCTGAAATTCTAATCATTTGCATATCTCACCTCCGCTAATGCATGTTGTAAATTTCATATTATTTGCATGCTTCCTTCAGGGTGTTGCATTTACGGTGGCCAGCAGTGTATTTTATTAAAAACACCCTTTCGAAAACCTTTTTGCTTAATTGTTATTAATTTGAGTTTCATTCCGAAAGGTTTTCAACGAATTAAAACAGAAGAGTGTGAAAGTGAATTTACATGAAAAAACTACTGAAAAAATTTGCCGAGAATTTAGACCTCCATTCAACCAACCTCGGATAGCAATTGTACAGAATCATTCGAAAACTATGTCTTACTCGTTTATCCCCCTTTCCGGATAGGGTTTCAATCATTAGTCTCGCAGGAGAAATCTCACAGTCGATCTTCCAGGAAACCTCCACTTTCATTGTTTCCATTGAAACCACAGAAAAAGGCTGGCAAAGAAAGAAGCGTATCCTATCAGTACAGGACCAATTCCTGGCAGGTTTATTTCAGCGAAGCGAAATCGTGGGGACGACGTTTAAAAAGAGATCATCCCTAGTACATCAATTTGGTCCCTTTGATCCGGATCGTGGCCAATTGCTCGGTAGAGGTCTCTATCCCCACTACGACTTTCCTTTTTTCACCATAGTACGTTTGGTAGGGGAAGATAGAGGACGAATTTCCCTTGGGGTTTGCCCTGGGACCGGTCATCTAATTTGGTGAAGAAACTGTTTCGGCTAAAGAAAATAGAATGTCTATTTTCTCGCTGTGACCTCCACCAACAACGGGCTGGAGTCTTAAGCGCTATATTTTTTTTACAGAATTTCTTATCAGAAATGTCGTTGTGGGGTGTCTTGATCAAACTAGTTACCAGTAAAATCAATTTTCCAGGATAAAATCCTTTTGATGATATATTTTCATGAAAGACTTTCCAGAACGAAACGTATATTACCAATTATTTGAATAACTGAGTGTAAAGACGAGATTCCATTTCCCCCTCATAGAGGTGTGAAGTATACGATTGTTAAAATATGTCTAGTACTAGTCTAAAATAATAAAATATAATAAATTATAATAAATAATAAATAAATATAATAATAAAAAATAATGAACTATGAAAATATAATAATAAATAAATATAACAATGAAAAATAATAAACTATAATAAATGTAACAAAACAAAATAATAAACTATAATAAATATAATAATGAATTATAATAAATATAACACTACAAAATAATAAACTATAATAAATATAACACTACAAAATAATAAACTATAATAAATAAAATTAATTTATAAACGTTACAAATTTATAAATTAATTCTTTTGTTTCATAATCCGATTTATAAATTTAATTGAATCGATAATTTAGAGTTTTACAGAACACAATTGAGAGATCGCCAATTTTAATCATTCGAATTATTTGGCGTTACAAGTATTTCTTTTGAATTTAATTGATGTTCAGAACATAGAATATGGTGCCTTTAAAGTTAAACTAAGTATACATGGGTTGAATTACTATAGTCAGTACGAGCAGGAACAATGTGTGTGTGCATTATAAAGATTTCATTGAAATGTATTCTTTACTGTAAAACTTCTTAAAATACATTATTATTTAGTACCTGGAACATATGAAAACATTTCTAAGAATCGATTTTTCAATAAGAGAGGAAGAATGTAAATTATAAGAAATTTGCTTAAATAAAAGAATAAAAAATGTATGAATAGAATGTGATGTTTATAAGACAAAGAAGAAAACAAATTGTTATGAATATAAATTAAATCATTTAAAGTCAATGAATATAAAGTATTATGAATGTTAAATGAAATATACACACACGGATGAAATTAATTCAGTCAATAGAAATGGGGACAACAAAATTGAAAATATTTCAAATATGTGTATTATAAACATTTCATAGAAGCATACAATTGATTTTAAAAAACTTCTTTTTTTATTTGGAAAACATATTTCGTGTCTAGAACAGATATGAGCACTTTTCGTATGTTTTTAATAAGAATGACAGTCATCAAAATTATATTCAAGACGAGGAAAAATATTTAAACGTGTTTGTTGTCATAAAGGTTTTTATATTTGACGCGATTTACAAATCTATGTTCTTCCAAATAATTGAACAATTTATTGTATTGTTTAAATAAAACTACTTTATTCTATTCTCTTAATAGTCGAGTTTAAAATTCGAAAAAAAAAACAGTAGTTGTATGTTTGTGCTTAAATCGCGTGACTAGCCAGGATTCATGAAAATAAATTTATTCTGATTCCCACGCCAGACTGCGTGTAGAAATTTGAAAACAGTTTTTAAATTATTATTTCCTCGTATGCAAGTTTTACTGCTTTGCTCAGAATGCTAGAGCATCCAAGCAAAAGGAAGAGTAGGAATTTGAAACATGTATATGCTACGCAACACTATTTGTCAGAAAACGCTATGGTAATTTTTTAAAAAAAATTAAAACCCCGTAAACTCCTCTGTTTTAAAGTCAATAAATTACATTGTTCAAGCATTTTAGATTTTCAGATTATGGTCGATTTGTTTTCGAATCTCAACGGATCCCAGCTTTTGAAGTAAAGCTTCCAAATAATTATTTTTCGAAGTTTTAGAAATTCTTTCCAATCCATAAATCTCACACGCTGTCGGTATGCCTGTTACTCGATCAATAGAAATTTAACGAGGCGCGTGAAATGCAGAGTGTAACTTCGTCTACCGAAAATCACTTTATGATGAAAATAGATTACAGTGTACACGCATACTATTGTATTGTAAGTTAAGTTTTGTTGTGGTGACCAAATTCACACACCACATTATTTCCACTCCAGAATTCAGCAGTGGCTGAAATCGATAGATACTACCACTAGCTAACCGATAGCCAAATGGCTGAGAACCTCGAGAGCTGTATTAAGATAAGGGATGTGATTCAGTATGCGTTGGTATGCAATACATGGCCTTGGACTGACCTGTGTTGTATTTAGCAGCAGAGCAGGCCACCATGGGATGGGATGATTGAGCAGCAACGAAGAAGAAAGTCGTGATAGAAATAGGAGCAGTCTATTATGACAGGGCTTTAAACAGTTTTTGGAAGTGATTGACATTGTACCATTCGTAAAAGTGCATGCCCAATGTTGCGAGCGCAATCTGGTCTTTGTCGGAAGCGCCATCAGGTTAAGATTAAGAGGCTGTAGGAGGTCAAGATCTGACCAATTTTATTAATGACGAGTTTTCTCGTCATCAAGATATTGCCGATTTTTTTGACGATAACACGATTAAGATCTGGTCAGTTTTTTCTAATGATGAGATATTTCGTCCATCAAAATTCTGCCAGTTTTGCTAAGGACAAAATTCCTCATCGAGACAAACCACCAGGAGGATTAAACAATTGTTAGAAGTGATTGGTATCGGACCATGTGCCGATTGTTACGAGCGCTATCTGGTATATGTCAGAAGTGACATCAGGTATGTTTTTGAAAGTTCAGGTTGTTTTTGAAGCGTGTTCACATCACGTAAACCAATCACTAATTTAGCAAGACGCCTAAAAGACAATGCAACTTCTACCAAAAAGTACTTAATGGTGTAAATAGGTTACACTGCTGTGTATACACTATTGTATTGCTAGTTAATTTTTGTAGTAGTGTTACGTTCAACACAGAAACATCTATTGATGGATCAACTTGAAATTCCGCATGGAGGTAGGCAATGTATCGGAATTAAACATAAACTATTAATCATTCCAAATTCAGTATAAATGTTTTATTTTAATCCTCCCAGTATTGAATATTCTAGAAACAATAATGCAAATTTAGAGCATATTTTTTTAAGAAAACGTATTAACATCTAATGGTAAAATTAGTCTGTTACATAATCTATGAGTAGGATTAAAATGTAGGGGCTATGAGATATTTAGAATTCACTTTTTCTTATTTAATTGTTCTTATTATTTTCCCCTTCGTGAAAAAACATTTTACTGTCAGAATACATACTTATTGCCAACCTTTTATCTGTAGATACAGTTGTCGAAATTTATGCATATAAAGTGTCATTAGAAATCCAGTTTTGTTGCGGGAGACACGAAATTTTACTCTATGTAGTATTTGTATCGGGAGAGTGTAGCAAAATAATTTTTTAAACGTAATAAAATAATTTCACCTTTTATTGATTGAGCAGATGTGCTTACAATTTTCACAGTAATAAAACCGAATACTGTTGTAACAATTTCCAAACACTGTTTTCTGCTAAATGACAGCCAGATTAGTATGGCTGCACTATGAGGACCAATTTTGCTCATGGAATGTGCAAAACATATAGTAGCAGTACCCTGTTGATAAACATGAAGTCATGTGATATGGAATAAACATTGAATTGAACTGGACAAATACAACAAAAACTTCTACTGATTTCCTGAATACGGAACCAAATCAATCGGAATACAAAATAAATAAATGTTTAATTTGAATTTCACATATAATGTGTGGTTCCCCTTTTTTGTATTTCCTTTTGAGTGTAACCTAATTTTTGTATCTTGTTAAAATCTGCATTTTATTTCAGTTTAGCTTGCTCCTGGTAAATTTTTAACAAATCCCTTAGGGGTAATTTTACAGCAATGCTCCATATTTTCTGTTATAGATTAAAATATGTTTAGGAAGAAAAACGGGGGGGGGGGAGGCGGGAGACTATTACATTCAAGTTTTTTTACTCATTCTATATCACTATATAAAATACAAAGATAATGTTTTACGCATATCTATATAATTAAGACAATTTTTTACTAAAGCTAAGCACTGGAAGCCTATTTTTTATGTTCTCAATTATAATTACATCGCTAAAACGAATAAAAATATTTCATCCAGGTAAAGAAGTGTTCATTATTTATAAATAGCTATGATATAATCTTATGGAAGAAGAAATTAAGTTAAGATCTATTAATTAAAGAGTAATTGAAACACTAAAATGTTAGAAAATAAATAAGATACTACGCCTTGTTTTTTTATCTTATGTTAAATGGTGCATCAATTAAATTTCCTCTTAAAGAAATTAGGGTATAATTTGATAATGGTTTCATTATGTTATATAAGTTCCTCAGAGATGTTAGATTTATCTGTCTTGTCTGATGAAAGGGAAGATATAAGCTTTTTTACTTCTCAGGTCTTATTGGAAAGTCAGATTAATTAAATTGAAGATAGCTTGGAAGTTGAAGAAATAATTTTGACAAAAACTTGACTAAATTTTAACCTGTTTCGTAAATATTCATTTTAATTAATGTAAATGAACTTTTACTTTTTTGTGTTTATAAAATTTCATTTGATTTAACTCTAGTATTTAAGATATAGAAATAAATGATAAAAATTAATATTAAATTTGGTGCAAAAGATTTTGGAAGCAATGTGATTTAATTTTATTTTCCCTTTGGCTTTAAAAATCCGGATTTAAAAATGGATGATGTATTGGAAAACCAAAAGTGTTTTTATAGGTAAAACAAACGTAGTAACTGTAAATAAAGCATACAATTTTTTCTTGTTAACGTTGCTTAAAACCCAGTTCACAGTTTGAAATGAAATGTGTTTTATGTCAAGCAAAAACAGATGCGTTTTATTATATAATCTCTTTGTATGCGTGTAATGTTAAATCTAACGGTTTATTTATTAATAAAGCGTTTTCTCCTTGTGACCTATATTTCTCTACAAAAGTTAATGGAATAAAAATTCTCATAACATCAATCATATTTGTAAGTTTCAGTGTATTATATTTGCTGTGGATGTATGAATAGAGACTAAATTTAAAATAACGCACCAAAAAATAAGCTAGCTGTTTTTCTCTAAATATGAAAATTATAGTTTCTATAAAAACGGCGTTTTTCCTTTTCCGACTCTTGTAACGTTTTTCAGAAAATTAGAAAAGCCATATATTTAGATTGATTTATATCCCCTAGTGTTACAGCGATATCTTGCTATTGTAGAAGCGGAACAATAATGGATGTAGCGATATACTTATGAATGATCCATTCCATCATTTCCTGGTTATAAGTAAAATTACAAACGGGTGTTAACATGAAATCTTTTTTGAGGCATCGTAATATCTATCCAGCAATTAATTCCATACAGTTAGTTTGACTAAAGCAGATAGTGTAATGGATTATAGACCTACGTTTTATACAGATGTCTTACTTGAAGCGCTTTATGAATAATTTTAGTCCGTACTTTAATGGGGTGCAAAGGTATTAACATCACGGAATTCATGTCAGATATTATGTAGCTGCACTTGGTTAGTATTTTCTTTTAATAGTATTGGTATATACAGCCTTATCTACAAGGCATTATATTTTCACAGCCTATAATGCTATCTCCTCTTGCGCTTTCTTCCACGTGGTCCATTCTAAATTACAATTGATTTGTTTTTACCAATTTAAAGTGGAAGTAGGTGTCTTGGATGTAAGGTGTAGAAATTAGTGCTGATGATAGTTTAAATATAACTTTTGTTGATCCCTAAAATAAAACTGTATGTTTTCCATAAAAATGAAACATTATGTTTTCTTTAATTCCTTATCCATATGTACTGAAGAATTCTGTAATTATGGTCGTCTTAAATTTCTTTACGGCTAAATGTAAATAAATGTACTCACATAATTTCAGGTAGTAGTTCAATTTAAGTCGCATTGGAGTAACATAATGGCCTATTGGTGACGATCAATACCGAAGGGAAATATCCAAGGTCAACACCTCGTCCTTTTGAATCAGGGTCAGATAATGAGGTAAACACCTGAACTGGTACCCCACTTTACAAACCTCCAGACCACGCCAACGTGAGGACATTTCAGGCGATGACAGGTTAACCGTGTTCCATCCCCACGTTCACGACGGTGTTTGGTTGGATCTAGTTTCGAACTTGCAACCCTTCGGTTGCTAATCCGCTATTTCACTTACTGGGCTACCACATTCCTCATATAATTTCATATCTCTTGCCTGTAGTAGAGAAACAAACGGTATAATTTCAATACTGTAGTGGTGTGACTAAGAACCACGTTATAACAATATAAGATAAGCTAGTATAATGTAGTATCAATATCCTAAAATTATTTACCCTAATACGCTTACTGTCTGGACAAATTATGACTACCTGTGTCGAATTGGATTCACTGTTTTCTGTGTATTGTTTTCTATATTAAACAAATTACAAGCCCTAATTATCTATATTTGTGGAGTGCGCTTATGACATTTTAGGTTCAGACATTTAGGAAGACTAAAAGCTCACGGAGTTCAAAAGGGTATTTGGGATCCATTTCATATCGGAAAACACTTATTTCTTAACAGGGTGCATCATTACAAAGCAAGGTTGCAAATTAGAAGCAGAAAGTTAAGCCACATCTTCACCTAAACATGTTTCCTCATTCTCCAAAGTACTCTACTTGGTTACATTTTCAAATTTATTTTGTTTTGTGTTTGCGTACAAACACACTATATGGGTCCTAATTTGACCATTTACATTTTGTACAAAATTTTGTTTTGTGTCATTGTTTTGCATTTTTTCATAAAAATGTTATGCAATTTTTAATGAAGGTTCGGCTCGTCGATCGCAGTAAACGTTACCATGGTTACAGAAGAGTGTGTGAATAAGTGTGTGAATAAGTGAACAGAAGAATAAGTGAGCCTTGATCCTATATAAAAGTCAGGGAGTGGATTTTTAGAAGGAAGAATAAGCTTGATTGGCCGGAATTCGCATCATGAAAGCAAAAATTGTTTGAAAAATAATAGGTCAAAAATGACAACTGGGTCGAAAATCTCGGTCGTTAGGATAAAATTTATAGGTGCCAAATACGACTAATAATTGTGAAATGTGACCCTCGAATCATTTTGCAAAGTATCCATGAAGTTTCAAAATTCTCCAAGGTATTTCATGCACTTAAGATAGATGAAGTTTGCTTTCAGCCGATTGTGATAAAATATATTTGCAGTTAATGCATGCATGCACATTAAATAAAAGATCTTAGGTCCCGCTCCAGTATCACCGAATTCTCAAATGTTCCAGCCTCGATATCACTATCTCCTCAAGGCTTTATCTGGACCCACCACAACGCCCATCGTATCCATTTCCTCACATAAATCACGATGCTGCAATCACATTTTACCAAAAGAGGAGGAAAAAAATCTCACAGAATGCAAAGAAATATAAATAACATCTCTCCAATCACATTTCATGCATGGGTAGATATCAACCCGTGCATGCGGTTTTCGGCGTTGCTAAGTCAGCAAACCACTATTTTGATTCATGGCTGAACATACCGGGAGTCTGATAAAAAAGAATACAGCTCCAACATACACTTTTGAGGTTCTATTTATAGGAAGAAAAATATTGCAAACACACAAAGCCCCGGACTAAAATATTTTCCCCTTTACACTCTTTACCCATTTCGGCCTTTCAGTTGAGGGAAACATTTTCACAATACCGAAAGCACTCGCTCAGTCTGGAGGATTGGAGAAGGTTACTTTTTTATTCCTTCTTTATGGTCTACATACAAGATGGAAGGGGCGAGAAAAAGTAAGACGTCGTTTTTACGCCGTTCCATGCACGTTTCACGACGCGATTTGGGTTTTGGACTCTGGCAGTGGTGCTTGAGAACTTTGGGATTAGGCACAACATTAAACATTTTGGACGAGCCTTCATTTTTAAAGGAAGCACAATTGTATTTGATATTTCAATTAGGAGGGATGTTTTATGATTTAATATTTATGTATACAAGACACAGATTTGTATTACCTTTCTTCTTTATGCTCTACATATGATATGGAAGGAGCGATAAAAAGTAAGACGTGTTTTTGCACCGTGCCATGCACGTTACACAGAGCGATTTGGTTTTTGGACTCTAACAGTTGGTGCTTTAGAACTTTGTGATTTGGCACAACTCAGTTAACATTTTGCACGAACTTTCATTTCTAAAGTGAACACATTTGTGTTAAATATTTCAATTAGGAGGCATGCCTTAATGTTACATGATATTATGCAAGATACAATTATTTTTATTAACTTTCCTCTTTATGGTTTACGTACAATATTGAATGGACGAGAAAAAGTAAAACGTCCTTTTTACTCTTTTCCATGCATGTTTCGCAACGATTTGGGTTTTGGACTTTGGCAGTGGTGCTTGAGAACTCTGAAACTATGCACAAGAACTCAGTAAACATTTTGTAAAATTCTTCATTCCTAGAGAGAACACAATATAATTTAATATTTAAATTAGGAGGTATGTTCCATAGTATTTTGCAAAGCACACATTTTTATTAACTTTATTCTTTCTTTATGGTCATACGAGATGGAAGGGTCGAGTTTCATGTACTTTCAGCAACGCGGTTTGGTTTTTGGATTCTGGCAGTTAATGGTACTTGATAATTCTGCTATTGTATACCACAAACTCAGTCAATATTTTGCACGATCGTTTAGTTTAAAGGAAATACAATCCTCTTAAATATTTCAACTAAGAGCGATGTTTTATTGATATTATATTTCATATAATGCAAAGGACAAAAATAGCATCACGAGCATCAAGGTTTATGCATAAGAACTCAGTAAATATTTCCATTAAACTTTATTTTTAAAAAGATCCCAATTCCATTCAATATTTCAATTATGAGAGACTGAGAGAGAATGTTTTATGATTTAATATTATGGAAAAAAAATTCGTTCGTTTGTTCAGAAAAATCCTTTTTGATACCATTTACAATTCTTGAGAAGTCATGTCACATCTCCTGGAAATTTCATTTTCCTTTTCCTTTAGAATCTTTCTCATGGCAGGTTAAGTACCGGATAAATTGATTGGTTGCTCCTAGATAAATAGATTGGTTGTGGGAAAAGCTTCTTTTTTAGAACTGGGATATTTAAATGAAAAGAAATTCGTCTCGTCACCCATATCATCGCACTACTTTCTCGTTCGTTCAACAAATTGCTAATCACAAGGCTTTATACATACATACATAACACAAGCAGATTTGCGTGGGATAAAGTTTACGTGATGTATAATTTTAATTTATTTACTTCTCATTTCTTCGTCATTTAGAAATTTGAAAGTATTCACATGTGGACTGCGTCGTAATTGGATCTACAATCGAGTACATTATATTTACGACCCATTTAAAAAATAACTATACGTTTACAATTACATCGATAGTTTACTATAAATTGTTTTCTATTTCGAATTTTAAATTATGGTCTTTAATAGAGTTATTCATGTTCATTTCTTGATATTACCTTTACATTCTTTAAACAAATATTTGAAAAAATATTTAATCTCATTTTTGAGATAGCAACAGCTCAAATGCTAATACCAAACTAGAGGTATTTTTTTTAATCTTTCCTTTACATTTAAAGAAGTCATCACAATAATTCGAAAGGCAATCTAATGAAATGATCTAAGAACAAATTGAGACAAAATTAAAATTGCTATAACTAGGGTTGGCCGTAAGTTCAAAGTCAAGTCAATTCAAGACAGTAAAATTTTTAATCAACTTCTTTCCATGCCAACGTCTGAACTGAACTCTTCGAATTTAATATAAAACAGATCTCCGGTTTTATACCTGACCCATTATACTAGTCTGATGGCCTGAGTTATCTTTTCATTTTATATAGAGCAAAAACAAATTTAAACAACTAATGGTTTCAAAAATATCATAATGCAATAAATTCAAAATTAGCCTTGTGCGAAGTCTATGCGGGTTGGTAATTGCATATATGGCAGACAAATGCTAAGATATAAAGCGTGATACTTCGGTAGGTAGTTGAATTTACGTTTCACTGGAGGAATGCAATAGGCTAATGGCGACGGTAAAGGATCAATACCGAAGGGAAAGATCCGAAGACAACACCTAGTAATTTTGAACCAGGTCAGATGACAAGGTCAACGTTATTTTTAGAGTAATACTGATACTGGAGACTGTTAGACCTTGGCTGTCGCATTGTCATGTAATGGGTGCTGTGGATCGGGGTTGCTCTCTTATGTAGAATGGCCTTGTTTAATCTCGGATATCTGTTACAAAGATGTTTACTTTATGCACAATAAAGAGCGGATTCATCGTATTTAAAGAATTTTCTTTCTTAGTAACATAGGAATTGTTTTACATTGTGATCCTCATACATTTTTGAGTGTAATCATAAATTATTACAAGTATGTTATAAAAATACACGAGTTGCACAACAGTTTTCTCTGCCCTTTCAATTAATTGAATATTTCAGACTACCTTTTTGCACTGTTAGATTACTTGTACTTAGTTGGCATTGTATTCTTCGAAACCTTTACTAGATAATAAGTGCAAGAAAAATAAAAAATCTTACTGCAGAAATCCGAACTTAAAAAAGGTTACTGACTTTAATATAGAGTATATAATGAAGAAACCTGAGCTTTGTTGTTCAATCATAACATTTATAGCAAAAAACAGCTATAAAAATATCAGTTAATACTTATATAATGGCAGAAAAATTCAAACTGCGCATTAAAAAGCTACGAAAACCTCTATTTCCAGTGTGCAAAATGATTGCAATTTCTTTATTCTTACCTTCATCAAGATAACTGCAAAAAGTAACTCATGAAATTAATAAAAATCCCTGTATAATGAACCTGACACTGAAAATAAACACTATTTAGTTTTTAGTCACAATTTTCATGTATACCAACTATCTTGCTGAAAAAGGTTTCACTTTTTCACAATAGAAAACATTTGCTTGATTTTCATTACAATCGCCAAACATTTTTTAATATAACGGTACTTAATATGCTCTTATTTTTTGTTCCATTGTAATTGTACCTTCCTTTTAGAATAGAAGTTTAAATAATAAAATAACAAGACATTTTTGATTCACCTTGCTTACTGTAAAAGTAGTTTTTCACTACTTTTGTATAGAAATGTTTTTAAATAACAGACTTCAATATAATTTTCCATTGACTTTTGTTAACTTTGATACTGAAGTTCATCTTTTTCTAAAAATGCTAAGTTCCTAACAATTTTTAACTAATCAGTTTGTACTGATGTATGTTTTTTTTCTGAAACACCCATTCAATAATATATTTATATTCTGAATAATTTTATTTAAAATTCGTTAGTTCGAGATAAAGAAGATAAAAGAAAATTTAGAATAAGATTTTTTTGTAGCAAGTTGAATAAACAAAACTTATATATTGGTGCAAAAGTATTACAAGGTGCGACGTTATGTAATATTTAAAATGGATTCTTTTTAAAAAACGTCTCTGATACTTCATTTAATATCAATAATTATTTAAGTATTAAAAGTACATTTTTAAACTATTCTAAAATTGACAAGTGTGCAAGAGTGGAATATGTCAAACTACTATTTACCTATAACAATTGACTTTATTGCTTTCCTTAAATAAAAAAATTTGGATGCTGAATTAGTCTTAGAATCAAGTGAAATGAAAATAAAAGCACACACAGCACAGCATCTTTTAGTAGAAATTGTATAATTGGTTATTTATTTTTCAGCTATTAGATTTAGTAAGTACCTTAAACAATCAAATATGAAGAAATATCATAAATTATAGCAACACATATACGTGTCTATGCATATATCTTCAGGAATATAAAAATTAATTCCTATAAATTGTATACTTAAACTGATACATTCCGAGAAATTTTAAATAGTACTAAATTATTTATTCACAGATTCTTTAAATCGGGGAACATAAAATCTTTATTTTCCTCAGAGTTTTACTGTAAGGTGACCATAAATGCAATGTCAAAGCAGCATTATAATTGGTTAGTATATTGTCTTATAGGCTACATTCAATAGATACACTTTTTCACTCTTTGTTTTATAGTTATCATGACATCTTAAATCCTTCATCAGATTTATTTAATAAGTATAGTTTAGAAGTGTGTAGTACCAATATTAATTTTTAAGGTTTAACTTTTTATTTTGTATCCCATAGAAGTAATCCTTAACACTAAAGTCCGTCAATATCCTAGTCTTCTGAAACTCCTTTTTAAGACACAGATTAAGGAATTAATTGTTACTTTTTCTACTTAGAAGTATTTATTGGTACTAGGATTTTATCGTTAGATTTTCTTTGTTTTGACCAGAAAGATTTCTACATCTTTACGTAGAGTATATTTTAATCCGTGGTGTCTATATTTACTTAAAAAGCAATTTTTTTGTTGCCAAAACTAAAATAAAACTTACATCCCGAACGTGAACTTGAAAACCATAAATACATTACATTATGTATTTTTTATGTATCAGTGTATTGTTTTATCAGATTTCGTGAAGTATAATTATTTTTTTTATGTTCTTTTTAACTAAAACGATTCTTATGTAAACAGGTACTCATTATAGGTTGGCTGATTTTGCAATGTTACATTATAAATATCTTAAGAAGTAAATATAGTATTCATAGTTATATGAATACAATTGACAATTTGTATTGGAAATAAATTGTATATTTTTAAATGAATTGAATTTTAGTTTAATATGGAGAACAATTTGAATTAAAACTGGTTAATAGCTGTCATGATGACATATCAAGTAAGGTTATATAAATTATTTATTATGCAGCTTAAAGTATTTTATATGCTTAAAATGTAGGTTTACTTTGTAGAGACATACGTAAATCATTAGAAAAAAACAATTTTAAACTTATTTTCTGAATTATCTATTATCTAAATATTTAACCATTTTTAACTAAGTTTATTAATATTTTAAAGGATACATTTCGCATTCATAAATAAATGCTTTATGCTTGAAGCTCAATTGATTTCCCGAAAGTATTTCACAATTGTGAATATGAAATGTTTGAAACATGATACTATCTTTCATAATTAAAGTAAAACAATGTTTGAAGTTAATAGTAAACGATATTACATTCCAACACTTAATGCAATAAGACCTGTAAAACACATCTCGTGTAGCAAAATTCGACTGTAGAACGACAAATTTACAGTACTTAAAAAGATGTTATAACTTCATTTTTTATTAACGCTATTCACTTGATGAGTTCTTCAATTTAAACAAAAACAGACAAGAGAACAAAATTCATTCCTAATTATTACTTTCTATAACAAACTTGATGTATTGCTGTTTTGACGCCTGGCGTTAATTTGTGATATAATTGACATGCCGAAAATGCATTCGAATAGCATACCAAGTTAACCCTCCTGGTGATTGTATCGGCAAGGTCATCAAACTCATCATTAGCAAAACTGACTAGATCTTGATCTCGTCATCAAAACATCGGCAATATCTTGATGATGAGATATTTAGTCATTAGCAAAATTGGTCAGATCTTTATGGATGAGATATCTCGTCGAAACCACTTAGAGGTTTAAGCCAGAAGTTCGAAAGAGTGTACTAAAATACTAATGCCTTCTGTATTTAACATTATAGTAAAACTCACTCACAACCCATCAACATTACATTCGTGAGATGAACCCCATTCCATATACATTGCATCACTGAGGAATGGAAATTAATAGCTACTTTTAAAATTACATTACATTTTAACAGATTTTTTGAAACTATCAGATTTCAAATCAGAGAAATGTACTATCAATATTACTTTTAAGTATGGGTAGGTAGTTGAATTTATCTAGCACTGGAGCAACACACAATGGGTGACGGTCCGGGATCAATCCCGAAGGCAAAGATATTAGGACAATACCTAATAAAATTCTGAATCATGGTCAGATGACACCTGAGGTGAACACCTGAGCTCGCATCCCACTCTTCAAACTTCCACACTAAACCAACGTGAGAATTTCGAAGCATGAAGGTCCTAATTGACATCTTGCATTATATTATAATTATATAAAGTGCATGTGAAAATGTTGAGAATCTATTAATCGATGCTGCAAAGTTCTTAAAATAATTTGAATTTTGATTTCATACAGAGTAATTTGTACTATATCTGGAGTAGCTGTTATAGTGATATACATATATGAGGAGATAAAATGTGTATTTAAAATATAAGAGTAATATTTATTTCGCAAAATAATTCTTGTCATACACATTTCGAAATGTTTTACAAGAAAATGCATTTGTAGTTACTATGTGAAGTATAAGCTCATGGTAAAAACGTCTAAATTAATAAAATCACTGTGAGTAATTTACATTTTGCAAATTTATATACACATTATTGAATTTCTCAATAACATTAAGACAAATCTCTTGTGTAACAATTTATGTTCAATAGAACTATAAACAGTAATCATTCAAGCATTCAGTCCAACAACACTACATATTACATATTATTGACTACTCGTTGGAAATGTCATGGAGGTGGGTATGTGTCTTGAGGAGTTAAAGGTGAGTGGTACTCACCGACTTTAGTCTATGGCTATGGGCGTTGTGGTGTCATTGATTCCGGCTGCGATTTTCGAGGGATGTGGCTCTGGGTCACGGAAGGTGCTGCCTTTCGGTTCATCAATGAGTACATGCATCATAGGTCATGATGCATGTGCTCATTGATGATCACCCGGGATTCACAAGATCTGTCGCTCTTACCCTGAGAAATTGCAAGTCCCTCCTATTGCGGGCTCCACACCCAAAGAAACCCATCATCATTATCAATGCTCTGGCAAATATCAACAATTCCACACATTCCACCAATAAACGCGGGTCTTCTTTTATTCGAGTAATTGAATTATTTTGTGTTTGCTTTTTAGTTCAGCCTTCTTACATAACTTAACGTGACAGAAACTTTATAAATTTACTTGATTTCATTCGGAGTCACTGTGGATGAATGAGATTGCCCACTGCGCTAGCAGGCTGCTGGCTGGGGAGGCACACATTCGATTACTGTAACTACCCTGGGTGTCTCTTTCTACGTCTTTGTGTGTATGTCTAGTTGCTCCGCCTACTTGGTATAATGGTCATAACGTTTGTCTGCTACCCAATAGGTCCGGGGTTCCAATCTTGGTTAGTAAGCTCATGAATGTTGGTGATTGTCTTTGTGTGGAGCAACTGTGACCTACCTACATGGGGCTCCCTCAAAAATTGGCTTCATTTAGCACACTAGTGCCATTGTACGAAGAAACAAGTGGTCAGGCATTTAAGGAAATATTTACTTGATGGGAAAACATAGCTTGGAACATCATGACCATATCTGGGCGCTTGAGTCATAAGAAACCAACCCACCTTGATTTCATTCAGATTGATTTACATTGAAACAGAACTAGTATCGAATACAAATTTTAAACAAATCTTTAATCTTCCTAAATTTACTAAGCCCCTTCGTACCATGTAAATATTAGTTTATGCTAATTAAAGTTAACAGTACCTTTTAAAATGAGAAAAATTGAAAAGTGGAGCCATAATGATCTCCAAACACACGCACCGACCACATCTACTCCCATTGAGACATATAATCATTAGGAAAGTTAAACCCTTACTGTCTGATGAGAGCAGGGATATAAAGTCATGAGAAATTTCTTCTACAAAGATGACTGATTACTGTTTAATGCTGCCAGAGATGTCATTGGAATCGGGCTGCTAATCCAGCTCAGATTTTTTTCTGTGCAGATTAGCACGAAATAAGAAATTAAAGCAAGCACAGGGATTTATTAGTTGGGTTGGTTTTATGGCGCACGGGACCATATTTGATCAAACCAGAGGATTTTGGGAAAATATCTTTAAGTATTATCACGTAATTCCAGGTTTGATTCCTCCCTGGGTGTATTTCTGTTTTCTGGGTCATTAAGACTCTCTTCGTGTGTATGTCCATTATTTGGCGTTATCTATATAGTGTTGGGCGTAGCATCGCCAAATATGGCCCTTGTACCATAAGCCCAACCAACCATTATCATATAAATGTATCAAATGAGCGATAAAGTGGTTTAAATTAAGTTTAGACATTTCTTTTTGAGCAAACAGTATTTAGTTTCAGTCCATTACTTATGAATACGCTTCTTTCAAAGTCACTCCCTCTTCTCCAATCGCGATAACAACTTTCATCGTCCAGATTCAAAGATAACTTTTCCAACTTTACTTCTGTTTTGTTGTTTGGATTCTACTCTTTCATCTCAACTAATAAATCAATAGCCTTAACTGAAGAAGAAAAATATTCTTCACATAAATCACTGCAGACGTTTCTATACTTGCAAAGTATAGTAGGATGAGGTAGCATTAGATCTTCAGGCACTTATGTTAACCCCTGTGCGTCACGAGATTTCCGAGTTGTAGTATTGCTTTCCTTCCATAAAATACACAATGACTCAATGACCACATCTATTGGTTGAAAGAATCCCAGAAGGATTCGATTGGTCGAGAAAATAAAAATGTTCGTGTAGTTTGTAGAATGGATATATGAGTGTGTATGCCTCAGATGTTTAATCATCCCAGTGATTGTCCCGAAGAGGTATCTCGTCATTATCAAAACTGACCAGATCTTCATGGAACGAGATATTTCATCAATAGAAGAAAACTGACCAGATCTTCACCCCGTCATCATAAAAAAATCGGCGATATCTTGATGCCGAGGTATATCGTTATTAGCAAAATTGATCAGATCTGAATGGACGAGATATTTCGTCAAAAACAATTGGAGGGATAAATTAATGGAGTATAATTTAGCATATGGAGTTTATCCTTGCGTTATTCATATTGCAAAACAAAACATTTTATGTCTGGCATAACATTTTTCGTGTTCTTGGATCTTCAATACATTTATATCGCAAATACAAATTTTAAAAAGAATTCACTTGATGTGGATTGCTTTTGAGTTGCTTCTGATAACAGTTATTACGAGCAAATAATATGATACAAATATGGGTATCCTAAAAGTCAAACATAAAGATCTATCTCATTACTTTACAAATCTTTCCAACAAGTACTCCATTACCCAATAAATTGAAAATCACAGCCTGGGAATTCATTCAATTGAAAACCCATAATCAATGCATATCTTAAAAACTCGTTTTTATTCTAGAGTATTTAAGGTAATGAATATTTACAAAAGCATAAGTTGAACACGCATTATCTTTCTTTTCCTTTGAGTAAATAACTATGAAGCCGAAAAGCACGGTCCAAAGGGTAAGGAATCACAGATGGTGTCACGCAATCCTGCCATTTTCTACGTACGAGAAGAAAGACAAGGTATAATGCGTTCTCCTATACGGATCACTTAAGAATGCGGCTGTGGGAAAATAAAACTCAGGCTTTGATATTTTATTCATGGTTCTCACAGAAAGTGAGAGAACTTAAAGCTATTAACGATTTCAATAAAGCGAAAGATTTAAGGAAAGTATATCGGTGACTATGGATTTTTGAGGCTCTGAGGTTTGGATAAGACTTATCTGTTTTCAGTTTGATGTTTGGTGTTATATTCTATATATTATCTCGCGACCAATAATGCCAGAAGTTTTTACGTTTTGCAGACGGTTTTCGCTTATTTGTTTACGTGAAGAGAACAACAGTGCAGAAAGTTGTGTTGATCGTATGTATTTTTGCAAGAATTTTATACGAATATGGTGACCGGCTTTGGTAAATTGGCATTTGAGATAACATGGTTTGTAACTTAGATTATGGGTTGTTGAAACAAATAATCACTTATGAGGTCTGTTCGGAAAGTATTCAGCCATTGCTATTGCAATGAGAACTGTTTGTGTGGCATTAATAAAACTTGACAGCCAAGAAGAGGGAAAAGCGATGCACTAGCATGAAAATTCAGGAACCTATTGGACTTATCCTTTGGGTTCTAGAAGCCCTTGTACGATCATATTTTCTGTGCATTTGCAATGACCGAGCTAGTAGAGTAGAGAATTTGCATCAAATTTTGTGTTGAAATTGAAAATTCTTCCTCAGGAACTATTCAAATGATCGAGTTTTCCCAATGGAATACGCCTATTTCTTCCTGCCCGAAGTCGATATCTGATCCTGGTTCAAAATTACGAGGTGTATCCTTGTAACTTTCTCTTCGGGATTGATCCCAGACCGTTGCCAATAGCCAGGTATGTTGTTCCAAATGGTATGTTGTTCCGTGGTTAATTCAAATTCCTACCTACCCATCAAAAGAAGACGCAACAGTCACAGCAGTGTGCAAGTCGCAGAGAGTTTGAAATGAAACAACCAATTTCCAATTCAGACATCTTAATGTATATAATTTTTACTTTTTGTATTCGTAAAAATTATTTTCACTTAAGAATAGTGCCTTAAAAATATTCTCAAACTATCAATGTAAAATCTTTTTGTAGCAGCACCTCCGTGTTCTTTTATCAGCTCAAAAGTTTAGCTTTAAATTTTCTAAAAAGTAATTAATCGCTTAATAATTATTAATTAAAAAATAATTAATCACTTAACTCTAATCATGAGGTTTTTTATACGTAGTTGGAATTACTTTTTTACCCCAAACCCTTCAAAAGATCTGTATCTCATGATGGAGCTTATTTCAGTGACAAATCAAACAAACTGGTTTACGAATAGAAATTTTTCTGCAATTCAATGGTTAAGAGCAAAAATTTAGATACGCATATGTACTTAATTTATTTTTCTACATAGTGCTATTCAAATAATGATCCAATTCATTGATATATTTTAAATGAACCCGTCTTGTAACTGCTTCATCTTTCCAGTGAATTTGAATTCTGCTACGCTTTTATCAATATCTGCAAATAATGTTTCATTAGTTTAATTTGTTCATATCATATAACAGTTATAGCTGTCATTTATTTTACAAGCCGAAAGATATCGGTTCTGAACTGACTTGAAATGAAATAATTCATTTCGCAGGAGGACCCGTTATCATTATTTGAAACGGCCGTTTAGAATTGGTTTCTCTGAATTGCGCAGACTAGTTTACGTTTCACTGCTTAACGTCTCTCATCATCATAGATATGCAGTAAGTTGTAGTTTATCATTGACTGCCATCAAGCATTTGGATCAGGTATATAACGATAATGACTGCAGATGAAATTTCAACGCAGGTTCAGATACTAGTTGTCAGTAAAATGCGACGATGACTGTATGTGAAAGGAATGACATTTATTGGCAGTTTCGCCCTTCGTAACATGTATTGCATGTAGTTTAATATTGGTGCCCAATTTTCGTTCATATAATGTATGCGTTTGTAATTAAAGCAAAACTCCAGTCAGAAAGGTTTTCTGAAGCTAAATATAGGTGGTGGTAGTATAGGTGTGCTTCCAATATTATTACGGGTGTTATTCACGATTTCAGCACTTCGTCAAAAGAAATTCCAAAGAATAAATTTCAAATTAATATGTGATGGTTTACTAGTAAACGACAATTAAATTAAAAGCGAACTAAAACGACGATAAACTACCTTTCAAGTTAATTTCTATAGATCATGCGAGATCACCTGGGTAGCGGAAGTAAAATCTTCACATGCCGCCTGGTTTGTTCGTGTACACCAAAAATCCCTCACATAGAAAGGACTAAAAATAAATAATATGAACTATTTTGATGAGAAAGTCACTTAGTAAATATTAAAACTATCTCCACGTAGATCATCTAGTAGTCCATCCAGTAGAACAAGGAAATTAAATTTATTTACAAGCACATATATGTATTTGCAGCTGAAATAGCATCCAATGGAATGCTATTTGGCCTTTTGGAGTTATGAGGGAGAAAGATTCAGTTCAATAAATTAGAGATCTTTAGAGAGCGAATAGGGCAATTACATTATTACAATTAGCAAATGAAAATAATACATGCAAAATTTCATATCACAATCTAAAACGATTGTAATTCTGGTAGGAAATATCAATCAACCTGCAAAAGAACTGAAAAAAAACTTGATAAGAATAAACTGAAAATATTACCTATCAAGATATTACGGTGTTTCATATTACGTGCACTTGCTCTATATAAGATAAAGTGAATTATTCAATACTAAGAGAGCATGTACTCAATACTAAAACATGTTATATAAGTCTTTATATAAAATGTTCTAGTACGATTTCTAAGAACTCTGAAATCAGAAATCACAATACAATTCTACAAGCAATAAATTCAGTCAAGAACTTACATATTTTATTTCTCTAAGTGCAAAATATTCTACTTAAAGCGAAATATACTATCTAAACTTCTTTAAAATTCTAGGTCTTAAAGAAGTCTCAAAAATCTAATCTATATATATAAAATAGGATGTGTGTGTATGTGTGTATATGTGTATATTTTCTATACAAATCTACACCGTTTGACCAATCCTCACCAAATTTGGTACACTTATATTTTAGAACACTGCGGTCAGCATAGGCTAACTCTTAACCCCCGTTCTATTGGCCCTGGGGGGCTAAAAACTATTCGAAATCGCAATAGAAATAACATTGAGCATAGATTGATTGCTTTAGGCAGCGATGGTTGCTTTACCACTGTTGATTGAAAAACAATTTTTTCCGAAACAAATTAAATTACAGTATTTATGTTTGAACTGGCTTTTTAGTTCTTCCCATGATGTAAATAAATTATAGATATTTTATTGATGAAGAAAGAATATTTTAAAATATTTATTTTTGCAAGGAAATTCAAGGAAAGGTTTTCAGGAGTTCAAGGATTATTTTCAAGGAAAGTTGGTGTACATTTCGACCAACTTTCCTTAAATAATTTATTGAATACGTAATGATTTGTAGAATTCTGTTTCACAAGGCTTTTTAGGTAAGGCGTGTAACTTATTTTAAAATGTTCGGAATAGATACATGTGAATCCTCCGTTGAAAGCAGTGATTTTCTTCTGAAAAACTCTGTAAAATTGACCTACTGCTTTTTGAAAATTTTTTTATCTATTCAGTTTAATTTGTCTACACCGATTACATTTATTTCTAACCCAAGCACTGTTATTCCGAAAAGCACAAACGAAAAACTCATTGATCATAAAAGCGTAATTTTGCTACTCGGTATCTGGCAGCACCAGAATTAATGTTTACTTTTTTTATGAAACTTTGTAGAACTTTCTAGAAAGTTGGGGAAACGGAAACTTCCTTGCACTCATGGTGGAGAACATTCCAGCACCCACTCGATTCTTAGCTGGTCGTATTTAAAGTAAGCTAACTCGGTAAGTCTTCCAGTTTATCATCTTTCAGTGAATCTGGCAGTGTTATTTCGCTCTTTTCAATGTATAAGTGTTTCCTACTTTATTCGACAGTGATAGTGTACATTTTGGATTTATATTTCTAAACGGATGTAAGTACTACATAATTTTATATTCGTTTTTTTTTCATTAATTTTAGCTTTTTTTGTATTCTATAATAGATTTCATTGCTCAGTGAGAGTGTGCCTTTTGCTTAATATTTTAAATATGTTTAATGGGATCAGAATTAATGCTTTTTTTTACACCAGAATAAAAGTTTATTTTTTAGCATGATTTAGAATTCTGTGTTTGAGTATTTTGATTGACAGCTTTTAAGTAAGGCATTAATATTTTTTATTTGTGTTAAAAGTTTGATATTCCTAAACTGATGTAAGTACTTCACAATTTTAAATTTGTTTTACCACTCAGTTTATATTAGCTTTTTATTGTATTCTGTAATAAATTTCACTGCTCAGTGAGAGTGTGCTTTTGCTTATTTTATGAAATAGCTTTTCTTTGTATTCTATAATAGATTTCATTGCTCAGTGAGAGTGTGCCTTTTGCTTATTTTATGAAATAGCATTTTTGTATTCTTTTACAAATTTCTTTGCGGTAGCAATGCCTCCAAGGAAGCGGAAGGCGATCGGCCAAGTGCAGTCAACGGCTAAGATGATGAAAAATGAGCGTAGTAAAGAAACTTCCGAGGAGAGGAATAGAAGACTTGCGATTGCGAGAGAGAGAGAGAGAGCTACTACATCAAGAGCAACAGAAGCGGCACAGCAGCGTGAAGCCCGACTACAGGATATGAAAGAGACAGCTACTACATCTAGAGCAACAGAGACGGCACAGCAGCGTGAGGCCCGACTACAGGATCAGAGAGATAGAGCCAAACGATCACGGACTGCGCACCATTTTAGCTTAGCATTGGAAGAATTCCACTACGATTCACATAAAGACTACTCGCTGCATGCAAGTGTTACCATCGGGAAAATGGAAATGGTTTATAGTTACTGTCAAGCCAAAAAGTTTAAATCAGAGTCTACTGGTATTTGCTGTAAAAATGGAAAAGTTAAACTCTGCCAACTGGAACCACCACAAGAACTTTTGACTTACACATCAGGAGATACGTCAGAGTCGAAGCATTTTCTCAGTTGTTGGACAGCCCGGATTTCCGTCGACATTCAAGGTGCAAGGGCAGATTTACCGTAGAGCTGGATCGTTGCTTCCGCTGCCAGATCAACCACCAAAATTTCTACAACTATAATTTATTCAAAACGAACAAATGGAAACTGATCAGAGGTGCGCCTACATCTCGGGAACAAGACGTCAGATTGTGTTAAACTTACAGAGGATGTTTCATGAACACAATAATCTTATTAAAACGTTTGAAACAGCATTGGAATGTATGCCAACAGATGAATATAAAGTAGTCATAAGAGCAGACCGGAAGACCAGCAGGCGAACACGAGCGGCGTTTTAACTCTCCTCAAGCAGATGAAGTCGCGGTGGTTATATCAGACGATGAGTTTCATCAACAGGATATCGTTATTCAACGACGAGGTGAATCATTGCAGCGTATTTCGGAAATACATCGATCTTATGATGCTCTGCAGTACCCAGTGATATTCCCCCATGGTGAAGATGGATATAATTTTAATCTGAGGCAGATCAACCCAAGAACAGGTGAAACAACCAGCAAGAAAGTTTCAGCGATGGATTTCTATGCGTACAGATTAATGGTTCGAGATACTGAGCAGTACCACGTATTGAAATGCAGGCAATTTTTTCATCAGTTCATCGTCGATATATACGCAAAAGTCGAGAGTGAGCGTCTCCTTTACATTCGTCTAAATCAACATAAACTGAATGTTGATATATTCACCTGAGAGATGCTGGGTCAAATGACGGGAACGTTGAAAACCTCGGTGCCTTAGTCGTACTACCAGCTACATTTACAGGCAGTCCCAGACACATGCACGAATACACGCAAGATGCTATGACGTACGTGAGGACATAAGGGAGACCATACTTATTTATCACCTTCACCTGCAATCCGACTTGGACGGAGATCAAGGAGGTTCTTAGCAATTGTCAATTACCCAGTGAGCGCCACGACTTGATTGCGAGAGTATTTAAACAGGAGTTGAAACTGCACTTTGCGCATCTTTCGTTTTTTAGAATTCTGCAATTTTTCGTCGGAATTTCTTTTCTGTTTGTCTTTGTCTTAATCTTTTACATATTGCAGTATATTCAGGAATTAAATGTATATATTTGCGTCCGAAGTATATTGTAGAAGCTATGAAAATGTTAAAACGTATTTTCCGTACAACGTAAATGATTGCATTTTTCTGTGAAAGAAAAGTGCTTATTCTAATTCACTTTTCAAGCAACATTTCAACCCGAGCATCGCCGGGTAATTCAACTAGTCTTTTATAAAACACACACACAATAATAAAATGATAAATCTAACTTTTCAGTCCAAGTAATACTTTTAAAACTTTTTAAAATTAGAATCCATGTCTCAAATTGATGAAAAAGTTGAGATTTCTGCATGATTCACAAAGAAACTTGCTTCAGTCATTCACGGAAATATTAGCACCCATCCTTACTCTTTTTGAATACGAAGGTTATAATTTCTTTCATGATATCGATCGTTTTGAGATTTACAAAAGAAAACCAAGACATCCAACGCATCAACGAACTAAATAATGACGCTAAAAGTAGTTATTAAAGTGAGTAATTTCTTTTTTAAATCTCAATTCCTCTCTTCAAAAACTTTCTACTTCATATACAATTAAACTCGAATATAGACACTCGAATAGAATGGAAGACTATAATTATGCATTTTATGTCTCTGTTACGAAAACAGAAAGACTGGGATCCACTTTTCTATGAAAGTGATTGATATTTTACTGACAGTTCAAGTTCTCTTAATGCAGCACAAAGCTTTAATCTGGTGACATGTTTCCTGCAACTGTTGATAAATGAATGCTTATATTTGACTACAAGAAACGAATGAAAAGGAAGCGTCAAAATAGATAATGCAAGTACAGGATCTACGGTTTTACCATAGAAAAAGAGATATTTCTTAATGTTTTACGACTAAAAATTATAAATGAAGACTAGTCTCATCAGAAACAGTACTGTCTTTGGTTTATCATTATAAAGTGTAAGGGTGTAAAATAATAGATGAAGACCATAGTCTCATAAGAAAGGTTAATATTTGCAAATAGTGTAAATGACTAAAATTAAAAATGGGACATGTGTCACAAGAAAATATTGTCATTGTCGTAATATTACAAATGATGTAAAGGACTAAATTTAAAAATCAGGACAATAGTCTCATAAGGGAAAGGGATATTTTTGCCTCATTATTACACATGGTGTAAACAATTGTAATGATGAGGCAAGTTATATATGAGGACTCTAGTGCTATCAGAAAATGTTGTATTTGGCTTAAAACAACTGATGTAAACGCCAAAAAAATTAAGAATGAAGACATAAGTCTCATAAGAAAAAGTGCTAACTTTAGTTCATCAGTGTAAATGTACATCAGTATTAGTAATGATTAATTTTGTCAAAATTTGTGAAGCATTGTATATTCTGTAGCGTGATTAATTATTTAACTAAGACGTATTGGTCTTTTTAGGTATTGTTATTATTTAGATTTTTATAGTTCATATTTTTATGACTAAAACGTAATACGAGTTATTGGAATATTGACAAAACTCGAAACATATCAAAATAAAACATTTCTTCAAGGCGTCCAGGACTTGTTTGCATAACAAACTATCTAATTTAATCTAATTTATATTATCTTATTTCCATTAATTTAAGTAAAATTATATATTGGTGAGTGTTTTGCCTTATGCAGGGAATTGTCCATTTTTTGTATTATGTTTTTAGGCTTATAATTCAATGAAAACAGAATTTTTTATGAGCTAAATTTTATTGGTTTACTTCTGATAAGTATCGTACTTCAAACCATCCTTCTCTATAACACTTGTTTTTATTGTTGTTATGGGCAAGCTAAAATATAGCACGAAGATAATTGAATATCGAAACAAATTTCGTTTCATATTATATTCAAGCAATGCTTTTATACTGTTATACGAACAATATGCTAACAGAGATTATTTTGAATTAAAGAGTTAGATTAAACCACTTATTCGAGTAATTTTTAAAATACTTTTCTTAGTGTAAATTAATCTTTTAAAAAATTGTGTTTAGTAATTCAACCTTTTTTGAGAGAACTGATCTAACAAACTTCGAAAAACTGCTGCATATATATTACACATATCTTGTCTTATAACATGTGCCGCTTACGCAGAAAGTATTTTAAAATTGTGCATGTGATATACTTTATAAGAACGAATAGTTAGTTAATAGTGAAATAGTTTAATATATCAAAATATATATAATAAAATTTTCACGTTCCCAATTCAGAAACAATATTGAAACTTGTCTATCAAAGTTTTACTATAGCATTGGATTTTCCTCTGTAAAACACTCATGTTTAATATTTCATGGTGGCAATTGTAGACAGACATTTTCCTAACGAAGTTTCGTCAGATATACCATCTATACGGAATTATTTACTATTCCAACATGTATATACTTTTTGAGAAATTCCAATGATCTCAAAACGTACAGAATATGGCTAGACTAACGTTCACATCACACAAATGGGGATGAAATGTTTTGGTCTTTAAAGATACGTGAGTGCTTGTCATGTACGATAGGTTCCAGAATGTGCAATATTCAAAAATATGTTTTGAATTCGAATGAGCTATGTAAACAACGGGACTACGAATGCAGCTTATCATTAATTTAACATTAAAAGTAAAACGATTCGGCATATAAGCGCAGGTTATACTCGTAGTAGCAATTTTAAACATTACGTAACCTGAATATGAAAGCAATATCAAAATTCATATTAGGAAATTGACTGAATTGTAATCTACAAATCTACACAACATTTAAATAATTTCACACTCTTAAAGCACGTTTCGGATGTTATATAAATATATAAATTCTTAATATAATTTAACTAAACTGAAGTTTGTAAGCATCAATCTACACACAAAAACATGTAAACCCTTACAAATTAACGATAATAGTACACTGATAGTGCTTCTTTGACCAAAGCCTCAATCCGAATTCAAATGCAAATAATATATCTTTCCCAAATGCCATGAGTACTATTGAACTGAAGATGAGCACAGATGGGAAGGAACGATGATTTGATTAATGCAGGGGTGGGAGATTGATGGAGAGATTGTGTGACTTAAGTTTACTTTGGTAATGATGAAACAGTATGGAAGAGGGAGAGAATATTGGGCAAAACAGTAACTCTTGAAATGCATGGCCCAATTGATTTGCTCGAGTTATTACAAATATGATAATTAAATTAAACTTTCATGGATAGCACTGAACATCTATCATTGACGAAACCCACAAACTTCTATTCAATTGTTTTGCTCTGGAAATGTTCACGTTGAAAGGTGCGCTCATTGTGTGACTTTTCTTGAAGTCATCATCACTGATTGGAAGATGCTTCATGCCAATCACGGTCTGTGAGTCACTGTTTCATGTTTGAACAGCTTTCAACTGCTCTTGCATGTTGATCTGAGTACACTAGTATTCCGTGCCCAATTCGAATAGGAATATAGCATGGATGTCAGATGGATCTAATTACAGGGTCAAGCGCTTTCTACCTATCGTGAGCACATGTATTTTGTATGCAAAAATAGTGCACGGATTAATACATATCCAAATAAAATTATGGTTACGCTGTGCTCTAAGACAAGAGAGCATCCACTATTGCACACTACTTAAAAGGGAAAGGATCTTTAACATAAACATTGGAATGAATTTATAGAATTCACTCACCGTGTATCATTGACGAAACCTACAAAGCTCTATTCACTTATTTTACTCTAGAAGCGTTTACACTGAAAGGTTCGTTCGTTGTGTGATTTTTCTATGAAATGTCAGAATGATGAAATCGTCATGACTAAGAGGGCTTCATGCCAATCATTGTCTGTGAGCCACTATCCCATATTTCAACAGCTTTCATCTGATCTTACATGTTGGGCTGAGTACACTAGCAGTCCTTGCCCATTTCCAATAGGACTATAGCAATTATAGATGCCAAATGAATATAATTAAATGATCAAACGCTTTCAGGCTACACGTATTGTGGGCAGATGCATTTTGCATGCTAAAAAGGTGTTCGAATTACTAGATTTCCAAATAAATTTAGGTTACGCTGTGCTATAAGACAAGTATCCGCTATTTCATACTACTTAATAGGGAAAGGAGCTTTAAAATATACATTAGCAGGAATTTATAGATGACACGGACCATCTGTCACTGACGGACCCACAAACCTATTTACTTACTTTGCTGTTGAAATATTTACACTGATAGGTGCGCTCGTTATGTCATTTTTCTTCGTAGCATCAGAATGATGAAATCGTCACAGCTAAGAGGATGCTTCGTGTCAATTACGGTCTGTGAGCCACTGCCTCATATTTGAACAGCTTTCATATGCTCTAGCAAGTCGGGCTGAGTACAATAGTCTTTCGTGTCCAATTCCAATAGAATGTAGCAGAGATGGAAGATGAATCAGATTGCGGGGTGAAAGGTTTTCAGGAAAATTTTTCTATTTCATTTGCAAAAAAAGTGTATGGTTTACTAGATTTCCCTTCCAACTCAAATTTATGTCAGGCTTTGTTCTAAGACTTGCATGTTTTGCCCATTATTTAATAGAAAGGGTCTTTCAAATAGACGTTGAAATTAATTTATAGATATCACTTGTTGTAGAGGCGTACAATGAGTAATCAGATTCGGCATCGTTAAATTAGCCTACATATGAAATTTCATGAGTTTACTCTCTTCAAATCTGGAGATATTCAATATTAAAGTTGCTGTCGATTTCAGGGATCACATCCAAATTGAAAATCGCTATTCGTAGATCGAGATTAATTGTAGTTACAGCTACCCGAATTTAAAATTTGAACACTTTTTCAAACGTATTTGTCAGCGCTTGCAAAAGATTTAAGAATTGTATTATTATATTTATTATGTAAGCTATCCGAGAATTATTATCCGAGGTTTGTCAGAGACTTTTTAAACATTTGGTTGCCCCCTAAAATCGCAGTAATGAAGAAAATTTAATGTAAGGCCGAAACTAATGATTGGAATGAGCTGAAATTTAGGATGGCCATATTATAAGTCGTTCTGAATCGATTTCCATCAAAATATAGTAAGGTTCAAATTCATAATTTTTTCAAATATTATGTTAATTATTATTGCATACGAAAAACTATTATTAAAATAAAATATTAGGTGGATTTGTTTGGGTTGTTTAATAGGAACATGATGCAAAATATCAGCGCTATTGAAATATTATTTAGGGAGATGTACATAAAAGTCTAAGAAACTGATTTAACATTAGGAGCTCCAATCATTCTGTACTCGTAACTTTGAAATAGTAAAACCTATTCATATGAAAGTTGGCATTTGAAGTTAAATTCTGATATAGATTCGAAATTGTGTGTCGAAATAGGAGGTTTCCATTGGAAATTATGAAATTGGTGATCAATTTAATATGAAGACTGCCCCTTCGGACCAGGGACTCACTGGGTGGCAGACTAAAGCTATAACCACTGTAACGGATAGGTGACACAAAACTTAAATATCAAAAGCTATATTGTCATATAGAACTTCTTTTGTTATGGTCTTTGTCGCTTTTATATGCTTTTGCCATAAATTCATTTGCTTGAAGTTATAGATCGTTATTGTTACAGTTTAAACTTTAAATTCTGACTTTCGTAGATAATTGGACATTTGAAATGACTTGTTTACTCTCGTGTTTCCGCACTTTTGTAAATGTTAACCTTATTTAAATTTTAAGATGGTCGCTTTGAAAGGGATAGTTCCTTGGAAGAAAATACCCGTGCACTTGTTGTAATGAGGGCGGAAACAACATTCTCCCACCACGCCCAATAACACGAAGGAAACGGATACATGACAGGAAAGATTGATTGTTCAAACATGGCGTGTTTATATTCCGCTCCTTAGATACACTTATTTGCGAACGTCACAATTTAAAAAACTTATCTTATAAATCGAAACCTCTATCTCGCATTTTCTCTGCAGTACCGTTACAGAACTTATCTGATTTGTTGCATGCAAAAGTGATCTATTCAATAGAGGTGATGTTGCAATTATTTTTCAATTTTAAGGAGGATATTGTTAAGTTTAATATAAACTCTGTGAGTCGCGTTTTATTTTTAACTGCACCCATCTGTTGCAATTTGTTTTGAGTTGCACAGTTGCTTGGGCAGTTGATTTCAAAAGGTTTACACTATCTATGAATCAATAATTGTATTTTTGATTCTTCAGATTAAGGATATTTTTTAGTTTAAACAGTACATTTATTTCATTATTTTAAGTTTGTTAGTATATTGAAATTGAATTTACTAATTATCCACCATGTTGTTCTGGTGGGAAAATATTAATTTGTACAAATTACAAGAACAAAACTGAGTTTGTTTCCGTTAAAGGGGTTTATTTTACTACAATTCAGATAAAAAATGTTTACTAAACTCAATCATATTTTTATTGATAATTTACAATTTTACTCCTATAAAAATGCTAAACAATTTTGTTAAATGCACAGCACTAACTTAATATCAAATATGTTATATAAACGATTTATATCGCTGTGTATGGTTTTAATTTTCTTCAATTCTACATATGCTCTCAAATTTCATTTTACCAACCGTGTTGTTTGGCAACATTAAATCAAACAGGTCTATTTTCTAAGCATTTTATATATATTTGAACTATATTTAATTAAACAGTCTAATTTGCTCTATATTTAACTGAACAAAAATTACATTCAATCAAAACACAATTATTCTTTTAAAATAAATAGAGCTGGCAAACAATATATACTTCAAATATTTACAGAAAATTCTCTGTACACTTGATTAAGTGTATCATACATATAATACAATTATATTTCTTTTTAAAGATTGAATAAAGATAAACATCAATAATACTTTCATAAATTCATTTCAATTCAAATTTTATATGTATCCCATTGCCATATATCGAATTATTTTTTTTACAAATATGTATTTTAGAACTTGGAAATATTTACTGCTTGCAGTTAGTTTGCTTCTTAAAGCGTCTTCAACTAAACAATATATAATTTTGGAATATTGTTTCACCATCATCATTATGTTTATTTTACAAAAGTTATTTTTGTAATAAATCTAACCAAAATAACTTCCTTTTTTATGATATGCCCACACTTGTTTGATCTTAGTTACTCTTAATTGAATATTTAAGATGTCATCATAAGAGTAAATGAAAACTTTTTACAATTTAAAGACATAATAATCACTTGTGTATTATTTATATTATATATATTAGGGAATACAAATTTTCCGAATATATGAACTTTAATGGCTGTATTTGACACATATGCGTGCTTATAGGTTTTTATTGCTAAAAAGCACATCAATTGATAGTCTTCTGAGTTTCATTTTGAGTGAATTGTTTGAAAGATACCATTTTAACAATTTGAAAAATTTGTTAGAAATTAAATAAAAAGTAAAAATATGTATAGAGAAATGTTGATGTTATTTTTGCTCCTATGTTACTGAATTAAACTCAGGAAACCATTAACACTATGCATTCAAATTATAAAAAATGGATGTTTTCCTTGGATCAATTTATAAAAGTACATTTTTATTTTATATACTTTTTATGTAATAAAGTAGTTAAAGCTTCTATGATCTCATTTTCCACATCCTCAATCCAGTTAAATTAATGGATGCACATCCTATTGTATATTAATATCTATTATCAGATATTTTTCTTTCTGTAGAAAAGGATTCTGTATGCAATAAAAAGCGTTTATACAATTTGTGCTTAATAACTATTAAACTAAATGGAAATACCTTTAATATTTGTTTTATCGATCTAACAATCGTAAGGAATTACGTTTCCTCCTTTATATGCATTGTTCAATTATCTTTTGTATGTAGGTTTATTTTTAGTATTCGAAATAGATGCTCGGTATTTTTTATCTTAAACGAATTGATTTGTTTGAATTATTATGTATCTTTTCTAATAAAAGAATTTAATTATGTTATCAATACTCTCATGCACTTTCCTAATAAGTTATACGATTTCTTTGTGTTTGACAATACCTCTGTGTAGAAGAGGGATTATTACGAAAAAGTTCCAACGTAAGCATGAAATGCTTTTTAAAACCATTAAACACTTGGACAATCTTAGCTTTTCAGAGAAAACTATATATTTGAAAATTCGAGTAGTATACTGATATCAAAAGTTCTTTATTATTTTATTAGTTTTATTATATTGTCGAGTACTAGTTAGTTTTCATCATTAGGTAAAGAATGGTATACTAAACCTACGCATGCAAGACTAAATTTAATGTTGTCAATGCGCTTTCTTAAGGTTCTTTAGATGTACAAATGTTCACCATTCTTCTTAAGGTTTTTCTCTTAAATTAGAGTTCTCTCGAAAGACATTTCTCCTTTGAGTACATTTTATACGTTTGCAAATTATGCCATTATATGCATAGTTTGGTTGTTTTGATTCTACATATACAAGCTCCAAATATCGAGCTTGTAATTTATTAAATGTAAATAAAACTCAGCGACGTTAATCGAATCAGTGGAAACAAAATAATGTATCATAAAAATCATACATCGTTTATGTTATTTTAAACATTATTTATACCACATCAACGTCTTAGATATCACTTACAGTAATATAAATTTATATTTAATCAGAGCGTATCCCATTGGGACGATGCTGTAAAATATTTATTTTGTTATCTGAGGCATTTTATATCAGCGTTTGAAATATCTTTCGCTCATATTAAATGTGTAAAAGACAAATTAATCATTGTTATTTTAAACATATAATATTTTCAGTTTTCACGTTTATTAAAACCAAATTATTTTTACAAAGACAGAATCAACTATCATATGTAACGCAAGAAAGCAAAAAACGTCTTACAAAGAAGACACACAATGTATTTTAGGGTGCACATGACTGTGTATGAAAATATTTAAAGTCAGGTAACTGTTCATGAGTAAATAATACACAAGTGACGGTTTTTGAAATAATATCTAGATTAGATATTCTTCTTTGATATAGGAGACTGGTAGTGTCAATTTCCAAACGTTACTACTATGGTTTAATTTCTCTAATCTTTGTTGGTACATATGGTTTCTTTCGTTTTATCCACTGCCTGATGATGACTTATATTCGCGAAGTGACATTAAGTACGCATTGGCAAGTATTTCTTGATTTATACAGACAAGTATAAAACGAAAACAAAATTTTCAAATCGTGTGATATCAATTATTTAAAAAAATTCGGTAATATTTACTATCCACTTCTATTTGGTTCAAGCTATCATGTTTACTGTATGAATATTATCTTTAAATAATAAAGTATGCACATATACCTATATCTCATTACAACGAAACAAACACGAGCCTAGTGTTTAAAAAATAGCTAATTTATTAAGGCATAATATTACGACATTGTGAACATGAATAACGAATACTAGAAACCAAGACTGCGATATCAGAGCTGCGCGGAAGTTAAATTCAAAATATCGAGAGAAGTATGTGTTAAACGGAAAACAGATAGCCGAAAGGTGCGCAATCAGTAAATTTAGGGGTTCAGTCACAACCTGACAGAGGAATAGAATTCGTTAGAATTATTAATGAATCGTTCATGGGAACTCGGTTGAGAAATGAGTAGCGAATATAAATAGAGTGCTTTAACCCTCCAAATGTTTTAAACAAGAAATCTCTTCAACAAGATATTGCTGATTTTTTTATGAAGAGATTAAAACCTGATCTATCCAGGTCTTAATCTTTCTCTGCTTTCTTTTAATGACGATAGATCTCGCCCATCAAAATCTGATCAGTTCAGCTAATGACGACATACCATCTCGAGACAACCACCATAAGGGTTAAAGGGAAGTATTTCAAATTTTAATTACATATGTACTCAAAGAAATAATGTCTTAACCCTCCTGGTGGTAGTCTCGACGAGGCATCTCATCATTAGGAAAAAAACTAACCATATCTTGATGACGAGATATCTCATCATTACAAAATAGGTCAGATCTTGATGGACGAGGTATCTCATCATTACAAAATTGCTCAGATCTTGATGGACGAGATATCTCATCATTACAAAATTGGTCAGATCTTGATGGACGAGATATCTCATCATTACAAAATTGGTCAGATCTTGATGGACGAGGTATCTCATCATTACAAAATTGCTCAGATCTTGATGGACGAGGTATCTCATCATTACAAAATTGCTCAGATCTTGATGGACGAGATATCTCATCATTACAAAATTGGTCAGATCTTGATGGACGAGATATCTCATCATTACAAAATTGCTCAGATCTTGATGGACGAGATATCTCATCATTACAAAATTGGTCAGATCTTGATGGACGAGATATCTCATCATTACAAAATTGGTCAGATCTTGATGGACGAGATATCTCATCGAAAACACTTGGAGGGTTAAATAATAATCTTACAATTTATGTGTACAAAGCTTATCTTATTTAATGGAATATGTGAATACATATTTAACAACGCACAGCAGAGACATTGGAAAATCATTTGTAAAAATACACCATTAAATGATCTCAAAAGAGAACAAATAAAGCAGCGACCGCGCATTGATTGCACCGAACAGTAGGTCGACTCAATGAACCTCAATCACAATACCCCAAACCTATTCTCCCCTCGGAGTAATTTATAAGAACGAGAAGTTATTACGCAATCTAGAACCGAACTGTGGTCACATATCTGGAAATACATTTCTCCCTTCGATAATCACCCACATTTTTTCCATCCATCTTTTTTTCCTCCAAAAGTTATCCGGGCCTTAGGGAAAGTGTTCAAAAATGGTTATGACTGGATCTGTAAAAGTCTTTCCACCCAGGGTAGGTCATCGCATAAACTCGGTAGTTTTGGCACCCTATGACTCCGATATATCTCTGTCAGAGGAGGAATCACGCACAAATGCCATTAGGAGAAAATTCCCAGGAATGGGGTTTTAGGGCTGGAGTCGGTGTGGGTCAGCGGTGACGATACGGTAAAATGGTCGCTGTATGAACGTTCTGACCATTACGGCTATCGGCGAGGCGTGCTGAATACTTTCCTCCCTTTGAGTCGTGTGGAAGGATGTGTTTTTTCCTTTCTTCCCAGTGTCCGTTTTCACTGGACATTATTGTACAAAGTAGCAGTTAGGAGTACAATTACAGAATACTGATCGTACGGGGATGAAGTCGAGCGTAAAGCTGTTAGTCGATGTTTTAGTGTGCTACAATCAGGGGTATGGATCGTAATGGTTTGGTGAGATTGAATAATCATTTGAAATAAAGGATTACAAACTTGCTACTTAACAGAACATATAAAAATATGGTTATACGTGCTGTTTAAAGGGAAAATGATTCATATCACTCAAAATTATTAGACAATATTTCCGAACACATTATATATATGTTATCCAACTCCATTGTTTGACTAAAAAGTAAATTTTTATCTCCTTTTAGATTTTCAAGGATATTTTTTACTAAAAGTAACTTCTTTTTAATTTCAAAGTATCAGGTGAAATTATAATTTTGAATTTTCCAAATATTTTTATTTATTTTTAATTGTGTGTGTATGTAAAACATATCACTGCACCATAATATTATCTGCATAAACCATAAAAGTGAATTTGCAAAAGTTCATATGTTAACGCATTTTATGTCTACATTCGAGAAACATACCAGAGTTACAAATGCGGACATAGTTTATAATATAATTTATAAAATGCATAAAATCAAATTGTGGATACTTAATTTAAACAAACACTTAATAAGCTTTTACTAAGGTATTACATAGTTCATCTAATTTATTTTAGATTCAAAAGGAGTTATATTTTGCTTCCATTCGTATTTTACAAAGCATTTTCTTGTATTTTTGATCACCCGTGTCTATTTATAAGCCTATTATAAAATTTTTAGGGATAGTATAATAATTTTGTTTTGTGAAACTAAGATGCGTTTACTAATCTACTGAATCAATGAGTTTTAGAACCTTTTACACACAAATATGCTAATCCAATATATTGTGTTATGGCATCAACTCAAAAGAAGTTATTTTTCTTCTAATGTATATTTTACAAAAACTTTAGTAATTATAAATTGTGCATTCGTTATAACTTAAGCTAATATGATATTAGAAAAAATGTTTAGGTGCATTATATTAGATCCATTTATTTACTTTTGATAAGAATAAATAATGTTTCCTGACTCATCAATGTATGAATGAAATTAAAAACACAAACTATTAAGAGTAATTACTGTACTAACCTTGCATCTGAAGTTGCTTTTTCTTACTCTAATATATAAATATTTTAAAAAAGTTATATTCAGTTTCATAACAGATTTCATTTGAAAACTCTAACGAACCAATTACCAATTGCAATCATTACCTCCAAATTAATGACCGGATATACAAAACGACAAGCACAAAAAGTATGAGTTTGCTAATTATACCGATTCATTAATTTTAAATTTACGTAAATGAAATTAGAACGAAATATTAAGAAAAGGAAAATTACGGTAATATCCATGCACGTGAATTATAGCTTTTCTTTACAGGAAATATCTTGACAAAAAATTCCACCGTTTTTCATTACCATGCAAACAGATTTCATATCAAATCTCTTACGAACTAATCGCACATTTCAATCAAATAAAGGAGGGGTATACAAAATGACAAGCACGAAAAGATACGCGCTTGCTATTTATACGGAATCCTTAAATTCAGGTTTACATAAATGAAATTAAAAACACAAAATATTAAGAAAAGCGAAATTGTGGTAATAGCCATGCACCTGAAGTATAGTTTTGCTGTACTGCAGTATACAAATATCTAGACAAAAAATTCCACTGAATTTCATAACAGCGCAAACAGATTTCATTTCAAACCTCTAACGAACCAACCCCCGATTCAGATATCATTTCCCGATTCGGGACGAGGCACACTGAACAAAAAGCACACAAAAACAGCCGAGAATCGCATCTCTCTGCGAAAGACGGCAAACGGGCGCACCATGGTCACATCATCCTCAGCTCATTTATCTCAAAAAGCGAAAGGTATTCCGCTCCAATTGAGCAGACAGAGAAAGAAAGAACAAAAAACAGAGACGGAAAATAACAGTAAAACTCTGAAATCGAGGAATTTAAGCGAAATAGGTCATTGCCTATCTGGTTTTACTCTGTACACCTTCCCCAATCGATATAGATCATTTTCATCGTCAACGGGTCCCTGATTCGTTGAAGCTTTTTCTTCCCCCTTCTTGTCCTTTTTATTTTACTCTCTGCTTCATCCCAATAGTTTTCCCGCATCACCAGTTTTGAATCATCCCGAGACTTGTTTCAGGTATTTTTGAAAACTGGCGTTTTTTCCTCGCGGAATTCGAAGTGGTGTGCAGCGGGAGTGGGCTCGAACCCTATCATTAAAGTCTTTCGCGTGGTGTAGACTGAATGGTCTTAAACCGAGAAACAAAAAGGACTTGAGTGTCGATAAGGCGGTATGAAATAAAAGAAGTTGGAAAAGTTGGGGTAATTGTTTGAAAAACAAAAGATTTGAAATGCCTTGTTTTCGAAAGGTACCTAAGATCCTGCTCAAAGGGGACGTGTCAAGACTTTTAGGGCGACCCAAATCATTCTGCGGTCTAGTTTGATCACGATAATTTCTTCATCAGGCTGCAGGGGTCGCCTTGACTCAGTGGGTTTGCTCACAGCTCGAGCAATATGTGAATTATTGGTGGCTCAGGTTCGATTTCTTCTTGGGTGTTTTTTCTGTATTCTGTGTCAGTCAATCTTTCTCTGTGCTGTCTATTTACTTGACGTTCTTTTGGACAGCTTAGCCAAAAAATTAGTGCCATAAGACCAACCAACCCGAGGAGTTTCATATAAAATCGTTTTAAAAGTGAAACAAAAATTTTTATAAACAGATTTTATTCCTTCATCTTATATATCTGTACCTGGGAGGTTTATGAAGCTATGTCCAATTTTTAAAATATACTTTAAAATAATTCCCTAAATTTGTTTGTCCTTTCTAATGGTATAGTGGTGTTACGAATGAGAAAGCAGTCAACCTTGGGTCAGTCGATTTTCGAAAAGGGGTGAAAAGTGTTGAAAACTCGCTTGGTAGGTAGGTATTTCATTGACTTCGCACTAGAGCAACACGACAGGCTATTGGCAACGGTCCGAGATAAATTCCGAAGGGAAAAATCCGAGGACAGCACCACGTAATTTTTAACCATGGTCAGATGATTTTGAACCACGCTAGAAGAAAGCTTCCACACGCAGAAGCATGAAGGATGATCACTGTGAATGGTTTTTCTCAGCCATGGCGTTATCACTTTCATCGCTTTCAGCACCGAACGATAAACCAGAATCTACTCGAAACATGCCAATTGCGAGAGCAATTTATTTACATTACCACTAGTCCCTTAATTTAACTAACAGACTCGATTGATTTCTTTCAGAAGCTACACTAGATGCAACAATATGCCCATTTGCAATGCATAAATTAAGACATAATTAAGTATTTGAAGGAAAAATAGAAAATTTTAGACAACTCTATTGAAAATTTTTGGTGGTTCAATTGGTATTCCCAAAGCTTTAACAACTTGCGAGTTGTAGGATAATTCGATTTCTGTCTCTTTGCTTGTATTTCTCTCATTTGTGTCATTCATTCATTCACAAACTAGAGCAACCTACCTATGGGATTTGAAGGGGCTACCCAATTGCCACTTTTCGTATGCAGAATAGTATTTCGAACTATTAGGTGATAATATACAAAGCATTACCAAAAGAAGAGGGATAAAAATTGGACAAACTGCACATAATTTTCCCAAGAGGAAACAATAATAAAGGACGAAGAAAAGAGGTAACTGCATTCACTTTGCACAACTTTTTCTACATCGAATATCACCCTACAATAAGTTATAAAGGACCTAAATTTCTTGCTGCAACGAAATAGTATTCTGATAGTGTAGAAATGAGAGAAAACAATTAAAAAGTTATATAATTCCGCCTGCGATGCGTGGATGTGCTTCTGTGTCAGTGAATAATCAATAAAAACACCTACTCAAAAATAATTTTTTTGAGATATAGTGTTCTTTGTCTCCAAGGAACATATATAAATTTATCACTGATATGTATATATGCTTTTATCTAAGCTATGTGTATAGGAATTGTCTTTTAGGACGGCCTCGATCTCTGAGTCAATTTTCTTCATAACTTTCTTAATTCATTTTGAAGAATTCAAAAATAATCCTGTCAAATTTAAAACATAGGAGCAGAAACTTTTAGCATCGAAGAGACACACTACCTTACAATCATAGACATTTCTTGTTTTGTTTACAAAACAGTATTTCTATAGTAACCGGTAAACTTCGCTGTTATCGAAAACCCTGCTTCAAAATATAACTATTAGTCACAGTCAATGAATATTCATCCTTTAGTACAGTTAAAAATATATGTTTAAAAATAAAAATTGCTTACTTTTGATTTATGTATTTCGGTGTTTTGTTTTTATCGTTGTTTACTATATTGTAGTGGAACTTTTGGTGAGTTTATTTGTCCCCAAATATCATTCACTGATACTCATGCCTGTCGCAGACCTTGGATTAAGCGTAGAGGCAATTTAAAAGTAGAGTGAGTAATGGTGATCTGCCCAGTATCATGTGACCAAAACTTGTAGTAACGTAACCCTTAGACTTCTTTCGTCTGCCGGAAGGAAAATAATATTCATCATCGAATTGATTTGCTCGACATTAGCTGACTTCGGCAATTTTACCATTTTTGTCGCCACTATTTCAAATGCCCACTCACACATCAACACTGTCATACGATATTATATCTCCAAACGAGGCGATAAAAAGCCAAATCGGCCAATCAAGTAATTTTTTAGTTCGGTCACGTGACTACTACAGAGGCTGTTCGGACGTTTTTTGAACGATTTTAATGGACTGAAGGTCAATTTTTTTACATGAAATTTTTGTGTTTTAAATGTTCCATTTGATAGCCCTTATTGTTAACTCTCTTTCTACACCTTAATTTCCATGATAATAATGACTTTTGTAGTATCGACAGTGGTATTTTGTCCCATTCTTTTATATATATATATTCCACAGTTTTTCAGTCCTTGAATGTTTTTCGGTCGACGTTTCGATAATGCCCTTTTAAAGTCCAAAAGCACAAAAATCCATGGGTGAAACATCTGGAGATTTAGCAGGAATATCAGTAAAGGGTATTGACTTGATACAAGTTTCTTGTTCCATTTTTTCAAGAATTTAATAATCGATTTGGATGTGTGGCTGCTTGCTTTACCCTGATGCAGTTCTACTGATTGTTGACACTGTGGGAAAAGATATTGTATTTCTTTTTTGAATATTGGGATAAAATATGGTCCTGCTAATATGTGGGAGTTGATTTTTTTACATTTTCCCCTCTTTTTACTTTTAATTTTCCATTACGTATATGCAAAACCGGCAACAATCATAAATCTCTTAAAGAAAGTTCTCACGTTCACTTTGCTATAGTCCTTTGACTTGGCGGATTCTCTTTTAAAATTAAAGATCTTACCTTACAAATATTCTCAGAATTTTTTTCTTTTTTGGAAGTATTTTTCTGCTTTTACGTTTTTTCCTTTCTCATTAATAATATTACTTATCGTACCTTTAGATATCGAAAAACCGTGATTTTACAGCGTTTTTGAATAATTGAATAAGCATAATTCTCTTCGGAAAGAGCGGAAACGGCTTCCATCCATTGCTTATTTAAAAGCGCCATTTTGAAAGTAAACTAAACTCAGCAGACGATAAGTTATACATTAACTATTTGACTGCTGTGAAAATAAAATCCTTTGTTGCATACAATTTTTTACAACTCATCAAAATCGTTCAAAAAATGTCCGAACAGCCTGTAGTTAACATGTTGGTCACACTTTTTGAAGCTTCAATCAAAAACAATGATCAGTCTACTTATATTTCAAGTCGAAAGGACTAACCAGCCTGCATATAATGCAGGAAAATTGTTGCACTTCAGCGAATACGAATAAAACGATTTGTACGATGATCTGGAATAGTAGGGCTAGTACAGCATTGTGCGAAATAACGATCATATTATTTATTTTACTTATTAGGGTCAGTGAACTCTAACGATAATCGCCAAATAATGCAAGGATGATGTAGGTAAAAGTAAGGTACATGATACTTGTTTATTTGTCTGCGTAGATGCTGATAAGACATGGTTGGTTGGTTTATTGGGATTTAATGGCCCAAGGGCCATATTTGGCCATGCTGCCCCAGACACAAAACATACAATATCAAGTAATAGGCAGACACACAATGAAAGTTTTACTGACACAGCAGAAAGAAATACACCCAGGGAGGAATGCACCTGGCAGGAATAGTACCTGCGCCGCCTAGAACTAGAAGGTTGCTAGGGCAATGGTCATAGCCACTGAGCCACGACGACCCCGATACGTAATGGAATATCCCAACATCTTTATTAAACAACCTCATGGTTAATGGGATGCTTATTGCCCTCTATAAAGCTTAGATATTTTTAAAATTTTAATTTTCTTACACATGTTTACAGGATAGTTGTTTAGAGTACTTTAAAACTGATCTTTACATACAGATTAATGGTATATTAATTGTTTAATGAGTACTATAACGAAATTAAGAGCGAACGAAATGTGTATAGTTTTCAAAAGAAGCTTCAGAGTATAAACTTGGAAATTATTCTAATTTTTTTTCAATTTTTATTTACGTCAAATGATTAAATATCATTCTTTAAAAATGAGACTTATTAAGACTAACCGGTTTTAATGAATTCAATTTGGCAACATTTGTATGAAGTTTCCTATTACATCTAATAAACAAACTTCCGTTTCTTCACAGGTAAAGGAACCGCGTTTTTCGTTCACACGATTGGAAATGCACGAAACTCAAAAATAACATGGTGAAAGGGCGACAAACATCCGATTCTCTCTCCTAGCGTTTTTCTTTTTATCTTAAAATTAAAAATAAAATGACTTATCAGTTTGCATCAGTGGCAGTTTTCAAAGTAATCATAATAAAATCGAAAATATGAAATATTATATTCAATCTGAAATTTTATTAAAATTTGCATAGAAGTACTTTATTCTAATAACTTACAAGTTTCGTTTTTTCACTTAGCACATCGCAAATTCATCATACTTAAAATATTTTACGCTTCGTTTAAAGTTACATATAATCTCCCTCCTACTAATAAAAGTTTAACATCTTCAGAAAAATGTCTCTCTACAGTTCTCAATCTTATAATTAATAAAGTCGCCTTATTAAAGCTCCAGTGAAGAGTTGAAATTTAACACCTGAATCTTGCTTTGGAATTTTAAAGGCATACAAAAACACCCCAAATCTCCAATATTTCAGCGCTTCGCAAATATTTTGACAAAACCCATCTCATTAGTGAGAAACATCGCGAACACAACTCTATAAAGCTGCGACGAATTAAAAGACCTCGCATATTTTATCTCGGCTTTAGAGGCAGATTATCGTTTCCGCTCACATTCAGTCCAATCGAGTCACAATAGTTATAACAATAACATTAAATGCAGATGTAATGATTAAAAGAGGCCTTCCAAGTGAATAGACAATTCCCATTGTGACAGTCACGTTTCCTTTGAAGGGAGCCGTTGTATGAAGGCTTCTACAGGAATCAGAGTTTGTGTTTAGTGCGAGACAATGCGATTCAGGATGTGCAGAGTTGAATCGCATTGCATGGCTAAAACCGTCGAAATGCAGTCTAACACAAAGAGTTCAATGGTGGTAATTTTTGATATGGAAAATTAAATTAGTTTTACGCTTAGGGAGGAAACAGTTATGAAACCCTTTCAGTGTTAAACTTACCGGATCAACTTTTCTTGCACATCTTGAATTATTGAAGCGTTATGTAATATATTGCTATATTCCGTAGCTTTAGGATATCCTGGACTTTAGGTATAGCTAAAAACAGTTTTCGATTACTACAAGGCAATGCGATTCAGGTAGTGCAGAGTAGAATCGTTCTGCAAGGTTAAAACTGTCAAAATGTAGTCTAACACAATGAGCTCAATGGTGGCAATTTCAGATATGGAAAACTAAATTAGCTATATGCTAGTTATGAAAGCTTTCAGGTGGTAAACTTAAAGGCTTTACTTTTATTGCATAACTAATAGCTTTAAATTATTGAAGAGTATGTGCAATATAAATGTTATATATGTAGATATAAGATTTCCTGGATTTTAGGTTTAGCTAATATAGTTAGTGTTAAGTTCGAGGCAATGCGTTTCAGGATCTGCAGAGTTGAATCTCATGCATGACTAAAAAGTCTTGATTGAGAAATTTTGAAGTCTTGATTGAGAAAGACACAATGAGAAATTTTCAATATGGAAAATTAGTTATACTGTTAGAAGAGAGATGTGTATGAAACCTTCAGGTGTTAAACTTAACTTCTTAACTTTTCTTAGATAACTAATAGCGCTAAATTATTGAAGAATATGTGTAATATATGCTACTAGCACACCAGTGCATAGCATTTGCGCTATAATATATTATTCAGTTTATAGTTTCTTATTGCTCTATCGAATGATGTACATTTTTTTCCTTCTAATGAAATAAAATTAATCAAATATGTAAATTGGAATTTCTTGTAAAATGCTGGTCTTATTTATTCTTAGTTCCAGTACATGGCAAAAACTGCACATATCAACCATGTCAACAATTATCTTCTGAAGGTACACTTCCATTGATCCCATTCGCCAAGACATTTTGGTAGTTTTTAACATACAAACCTTCTCCTTATTTATCTCACTTGGCATAAAAATAAAACTCAAGAACACATTACTTGCCTCTCACCAAGACGGTGACTAAACTTTTTGTTACAAAATGGTTATTCTGAGAGGTCTAGAGCGGGTTACCATATTCCAAAATTATCTCCAATTTGACGATGGACATCAAAACCAGAAGGTACCCTAGTGATATGTCCTCCCTTCGTTTTACCTTCTAATTTTGCTTTTATCCTCGCTCGTTGATTACTTCATGTTGTCTGCTTTGTGTTTGACGCAGATTGGGCCAAATATGTCTATTGAGCTTCAAATCCCGAAACAACCAATCATCTTGGACTTTAGGTCCATTAGAAATAGTTTGGGTAATGTGAGACAATGCGATTCAGGATATGCAGAGCTGGACCCTGTGTAATCAGACAACTGATCACTGAGAGCTGTCTGTAGTTTAAAACACTTCTTATCTTAAGCTATTTCCTCATTGCACTCCAATACAAAAATATAAAAGAAATTAACGTATGAAACATTTTTTTTCCAATATGGTAGTAAAGTAAATTAACCAGATATCAAAATAGGTATTTTTATGATTACAACCAGTCAATGTATGAAATTCCATTCTACTCTAACCTAAAATTTATCAATGATTGTATTTATGCATCTCTTATGGAATTTTTTTCAATTATCTTAACTCCCCAAAAAACTTTATCGTAAAATTATGTTTACTTCAGAAAGATTTATAAATCGTCTCTAAATATATGAAATAAAAAGTACCTACTTTTGATTTCTTTCATGTACTCAATGTATAACTACTGAAGAATGTTACCCACCCTTTGACCGAGCAGTTTTCTGGGCCAGTGCTCCAGACCGTTATTTAAGGGATTTACTTTTTATACAATGAGACGTGAGTATTTTTTAGACATTTCTTGAAGTTTCCCCGATAAGATGCCACTCCGCTTTAAGAACATAAAAGTGGTTGCTACTGAAAAAATATTTCCTCCTTTAAGTTGTTTACTTGTTTTTGTGTTAGCTCCAAAAATTGTTTGACACTAAGTGCGTGTTACTAAATTTATATAGACAAGGAGAAACGTAAAATTTTGTAGTTTGAGGATACGAAACCTAAAGAAAATACTTTTTGCAAGACATCTAGAACGAATTAATCGATTTTCACATAGAAACGATTTTCTGCTCCCCTACGGGAGAAATAAATAATTTTTATCTCAAAAGTTAAAAACTCATCGTAAACAATTCAGTTAGCGTGTTATTTATTATATTTTTAGAAGGTTTTTGGAGTTGATGTATGAAGTAAAATTGTCTGTGGTAAGGATTTCGTTGAGTAGATTTTTTCATATTTGTTATGTATTTAATTACAAGCAGCTGAATCGTTTGGGGATTGAGATCCTGTTCAGAATTCTTATTCTTTCAGGGAAAAATGGAAATGCTATTTCTGATTCTATACTTTTTGCTCTGTTCTAATATTCACAGAATACAATTTAATTTTGACTCACATGGCATTAACATGATTTATAAACTTTATAATTGTTTCAAATTCCATCAGCATTAGTAAATGTAGGATAAAAATGGTTTTAATGCGTATTTATTATTCAACAGTTGCAAAAAAATTGAAACGTCATTCAAGTTATTTGCCGATGCATTAGACGTTATCATTAAACTTTTATCTATACTTCCTTCAGTTTTGCTAAAATAGGTTAATTAAATTTATTTTGTGTCCTCGATTTTTTATGACGTAAAATTATTATTTTGTTTAATTACTTCCAAGCTGACAGGTCATAAACGGATGCCAACTGAAATAAAAAAACATTTTTCCGCTTAGTTGTTGCTCTAAGATAACTTTTTAGTACATGAGAGCTAATAAGTTTAATTATTAATATTTGAACCTTCTGGAACGTAAAATGAAAGAATGCTTGCTTCCAAATTGTAAAATTCCTTAAATTGAATTCTTTTCTCAAAATATATTTTGGTTGATTCAATCTGCATTTTTCCAATTGCTCAGAATTAGCTATCTGTGGTAAAAATAATATTCAAAAATGGTTGACGACAATAAAACAAAAGCGATTGAAATTGTGAAATTAAAATTTCTATAATTATGACTAGTCATGACAGACACAAGCAGAAATATCTTGTTCCCTGATTTTCGTTCTCCTGCATGTTTTTTTACTTCCAATGGCCAATGCAAGATACAAACAAAAGCATAAAACCAATACAAACATTAACTACTATTGTACAATACAACACAGACGAAATCTATACCACAACTTGTGTGTGTATGTCTATAACTTGATATTATACATGTCTTATGTCTGGCGCAGCATGGCCAAATATGGCCCTTGTGCCATCAAACCTCAACCAACCCATCTATATATATATATATATATATATATATATATATATATATATATATATATATATATATATATATATATATATATATATATATATATTTCCTACCATAAAAGAAAAAAATGCAAAAAAAAAATATATTTAACCGGAATTATCGCCCTAAAACTTATTCTGCTGTCCAGTATAGGGAAATCTTAGTCTCTATGAATTGCCTTGTTGCGAAGTAGGTGAGATCTGTCTATTGAGTCTGGATGATTACAAAACGGACTCGGTGACTCAATTTTATGCAGATAGGGGAAACAACAATTATGTCCAGTTATTGTTGAATAACAGAAAAGAGGAGCAATCTTATTGCTACAAAGTCTATGTATTAGAAGAGAAGAGAGTAGCAAAATGTACAAAGGTTCTTATATATACATTGGACATCCACCAATCAAATGATGTATTACAGCGCCATTTAATGGTAGTGGACTCCTCGAGAACTAAAGAATGATGCAACACTTTCGTGCGATTACAAGATACGAGGGAAAGGATGATGCAATATCTAAAGGGATTTCACAATATAAAACCCAACACCCGCCCTTAATCGCACGTTACAAATAAGCAATAATCAATTCTTCAAACAACACAAAGGTAAAAGTTCAAGCAATCTGGTTCTTGACAGTGATTTTGTAAACATATCAGCAATTTGCAAATTTGAACAAATATACTCAATTTTAATATTGTTTTCAATTAAAGCACTTCGTATGAATTTCAATTTGATATTTATGTGTTTCAACCTACCTGTGCTATTTTCATTTGAGACACTTTTTATACAAGACTGATTGTCTTCATACACTATTATATTTGAAAGATTGACAATTTCACATACAACGGTTTTAAACCACAAAAGATCTTGTATACCTTTCCCTAAAGCAATTATCTCGGCTTCAGTGGAAGATAAAGTAATACAGTTTTGTTTTCTACATGACCACAAAACTGAACAACCATTTAACATTATAACAAAACCTGTAATAGATTTCCTATCATTTGGATTTGCCCCCAATCAGCATCTACATACATTGATAAATCAAAACATTCTGAATCACACTTATAATACACAATTTTAAACTCCAAAGTACCCTTTAAATATCTCAAAATTCTCTTTAAACCCAACCAAGCACTTTCAGTCGGATTTTCTTGGAGTTGGCTTAACCAATTAACAGAAAAAAAAATGTCGGGTCTTGTAGCATAAGCAAGATATAACAATGAACTTACAAGTTCGCGATAAGGACCATTAAATGCAGTCCCACTTTTAAAATCAGCAACTGTTGCTTTTGTATCCATCGGAGCAGCGCTAGGCTTGCACTCCGACATTTTGAATTTGTCAAGCAAATTCACGATGTATTTCTCTTGATCGAGAAACAGTGCATTTGGAGTGAACTCCATTCTAATACCCAAAAACTCAGTTGCTTTTTCTGTTTTAGACATCTGAAACTCACTAGATAGTAATCCTATAATCACATTTAGTTCCCAAATATCCGAACCCGCAATTAAAAGATCGTCCACATAAAGGGCAATAATCACTTTCTGTGCACTTGTTTCCCTAACAAAAATGCACGGTTCAGAAATCAATGATTTGAAACCTAGTTTTGACACAAATTGAAGAAATTTCAAAAAACATTGACGAGGGACCTGTTTTAAACCGTACAGACTTTTCTTCAGTCTGCATTTTCGGCCGCTTAGGTCGTCATAACCTTGTGGTTGGTCCATGAAGATAAGTTCGTGTAAATCACCATGGAGAAAGGCAATCTTCACGTCTAAGTCAAACACATTAAGGTTTTCTTGCACAATGATCACAAGCACTAACCGTAGAGCTGGCATGCTGATAACAGGAGAGTAGGTGTCAGAATAGTCGACGTCCTTTTGTTGTAAAAATCCACGAATAACGAGACGAGCTTTAAACTTCCCATCTCGTTTCTGTCGGAGCACCCACTTGCAGGATAATGCACGTTTTCCTTCGGGTAAATCTTGCAAATCCCATACATCATTTTTCTTCATTGCCTCCATCTCTTCGTCCATGGCTTCTCTCCATTGCCGCTGATCGTCATCCGGTAAAGATGCTATGTCATCAAATGAGGGTGATGCTTGAATCAATGTCAGGGCTTCATGCGCTTCAGTTTGTGGATATCGGACCGGTTCTCGCTTTTCACGACTGGATCTCCTTGGCTCTTGTTCCGAGTCTCCATCCTCATCTTCTATCGGTTGATTGTCAACATCATCAAACTGACCAGTTTCTTCTATGTCATCACCGGAGTCATGCAGTGTGGGGTCTGAATGTTGAGAGGTGTATCCCCGATTTTCACTCTTCCCCTCTCATTGAACGACATTTCTAGAAACAACAACACGCCCAGTTTCTGGATTCATTAAACGGTATCCCATAGTGGAATATCCAACAAATAGCATCTTTGATTTGGGATCTAATTTCTTCCTATGAGTATTCGGTACTAACATATATGCATCACAACCAAACACTCGAATGTTCCTTAAGTCGGGATCTTTTCCAAATTTCAGTCGATATGGAGTAAAATTATCAATAGAGCTGCTGGGAATTCTGTTATGTATATACGCTGCTGTTAGAATGTCATAACCCCAGAATTTCTTACTTAATTTTGCTTCGAAGATGAGTACCCGCCCTTTATCCAAAAGGGTTCTATTCGCTCTCTGTGCTAGACCATTCAGGGGAGCTGTGTAAGGAGGAGCTGGATCAATTGTCACACATGCATCCTTAGCCACTTGTACAAGTTCACCGGACACGTATTCCTTCGCATTATCGCATCGCATTTTCCTTACAGTTGGATTCATTTTGAAGAACATTTTAAGTTCATCTACCACATCGCTCTTCCTCTTCAGTAATCGAACTTCCATAAATCTTGAATAGTCATCAACTATAGTCATGAAGTAGCTCTCACCAGTTGCTGTCATTGGTGATATAGCTCCGCACACATCAGTATGAATCATAGTCATTGGCTGTGTTTCTCTGCGCCTGGGATCTTTTCCCATAGCCGTTGCACTCTGTTTGGCGGTAATGCAGATTTCGCAAAAGTTCTGAGATATTGGAAGACCCATTTCTTTCAACACACTGTCACAGGAATGACCAAGTCGTCGGTGCCACAAGTCGCTGTTTTCTTCAGCATGCAGAGAAAAATCCGAAGAAGTGTCAGGAATAAATTCACTTTCATATTGGCCAAGAGAATTTCGCATCCCAAAAAGTAGCTCTTCGTTCCTTACTTCAAGGTAAACTTTAGAATCCTTAAAGGTTACTCCGTAACCCGCTTTTTTGATTTGTTTGACTGACAACAATTCACCATTTAAGTTTGGGATAAACAGCACATCTTTAAGAGTAATTTTTGTACCGTCCTTTAAATATCCATTAATTGTTCCGATTCCTTCAATCACTAACAGTTCACCTTTTGAAGCACATTGTACAGTACCTTTACATTCTTTAAAGGTTGAAAACCATCTTTTCATGGAACACATGTGGGATGTTGCACCACTATCCACAATGAAAACATTCTTGTCTACCTCTCCTGCCATAAAGGTTATAGCTGTAGACGCTTGCTTCATACTATCAGACAGCTTGTTGACAGCTGTTGACTTCGACATCTCGCAGAATTTTCTGATGTGTCCACGCTTTCCACAACCAAAACAGGTTTTATTGTTGAGTCCGCACGATTTAGCATACTGTCCTTTTCGTTTACATCTCAAGCAGATGACATCTCTTTTCGCGGAAAAGGCAGCACTCTGGTTGGCACTTATCGTAACAGGAGAACACTTATTGTCCTTCAGCATCATTTCAGCTTCAAGTAAACGCTGAGTCACGAAATCTACTGTGAGGTTGGAATCAGGTTGATTTTCCAACGCACACTTGATGCTTTCGTATTCCGCAGGCAGTGACATCAACATGTAAACAATAATGTCCGCATCGCTCACTGCAACACCAGAGACTTTGAGATCAGTCACTAGTTTCATTAGTTCACTCAGATGATTCCGCATCGGCATGTCACGACTCTTTTTCGCAGCTGCAAGTCTTTTTCTGGTCAAAATCTGGCTTACGGGACCCTTGGATTCGTACACATTTTTCAGTTTTGTCCAAAGCTGCTTTGCTGTGTTTTCTTCGCTCATAGACGCCAAGATCCTATCATCTAAAAATGATATTAAGAGAGCATACGCTCTTTTCGCTTTCCTCCTGGAATCCGCATCAGCTCCAGTCGCTGGTTCTTCTTCCAAATATAGGTCAATGTCTTTCGCGGCAAAAACACTGGACACTCTTCTGCTCCACATAGCATAATTACTTCCATCAAAAGGAACAACACCGCCGATGCCAATCATCGATTCATTTTGCATAGTCAGGGCCATGGCTATAAGATACGAGCAACTCCGCAAAAGCAGTTCTCCGCCCACGCAAAATCGTTTCGAAAATCAGAGTCAGCAATAAATTAACCTTGAACCGTCAACCACGCTCTGCTACCATGTTGAATAACAGAAAAGAGGAGCAATCTTATTGCTACAAAGTCTATTTATTAGAAGAGAAGGGAGTAGTAAAATGTACAAAGGTTCTTATATATACATTGGACATCCACCAATCAAATGATGTATTACAGCGCCATTTAATGGTAGTGGACTCCTCGAGAACTAAAGAATGATGCAACACTTTCGTGCGATTACAAGATACGAGGGAAAGGATGATGCAATATCTAAAGGGATTTCGCAATATAAAACCCAACAGTTATAAAGCGAAAAATTGCCACCATATCACAACGTGGTTTGTCAGGCACCTCTTCAAGTCAACCACTAGTTCATTTATTTGCTGAAACACAACTGTTCTTGGTGGTAGTTGGAAGACGCTAGATGTCTCAAGGATAATTTTTCCGAGTGGAAGGAAGTCTCAGAACTTGAGTACTGCATTAAGAAAGTCTATTTCATGGAAAAAAGAACTACCTGTTTATTGCCAAAATTATCGCAGTCCAAAGTCAACGACAATATTTTTATTTTTAAACTTTAAAAGTAAGAGGAGCTCCTAGTGGATGTCGTATGAAATTGGGACTCCCACGGAGCTAATAAAGTGGAGAGCTACACGTAACACTAAATTTTTAAATCTATAGTGTAGATGCAGTAATTGCTGAAAAACAGTAAGGAAATAGCTTCTATAGTCACCGTAAGTTGTTTTGAATTTTCCTACATAAGGCATAAAAGGAAAATATATTTGAGTTGATCCCTACACCTGCGTATTAATGGTCATCAAATTGGGACATGTCTGTATAAACGTGTATCCAGTCTTTCTCTGGGTATATTGTTTGAATTGCATCCAGTGTAAACATATCAGAACTTCTGGTGCAGTGACTGTTTTAAGTTGTTATACCAATATCCAGATTCATTTCAATGTTTGTTACTGCCAAAGGATTTCTAACTTTTAGAAGACGTACAGATTGGAGGAACTCTCAATAATTTCTAATGTACCAAACTTTCTTTGTATAAATCCATTCTGGGTCTTTAAATTTCTAGGTTTTATCGTAATCTTTCCAATTAGGATTATCTTATCTTATTAGCTTTTCGTATAAGATCAAAGTTTCTTTACGATGGTTCCTAGCTGTTTAGTTTTTGTCAGTAATAACATTGTATCAACTAGGGGGATTTCACTGCACCAGTGACTAATATTAAAGGTTTTTTCTGTAGTTTCTCAACTTTTCTAATATCTGCTCATTAGAGGCAATATGTGCTTTACATCAGTACGATAAAAGAAGGAAAACAGAGGTTTTGTATGTAGTGTTCAGTGTGGGATGGGTACAGACTCAAGTACTACTTTCCAGCAGTTTCAGGACAATCAACCTTTTAGAGAACAGCTTTGATATTTTCTGTTTGAAATTTCGAACTTAATTTATCATCAGTGTTAAACCTAAGTAAGTAAATTTATCTATATTTTCAATGCTGCACCATCTTATTGGATCTGTGTACGAGAACTAGTGTGTCAAAGAAAATGACTGAACAGCAGTGTTTTATTTAATTCACTCATATTTTTCCCCACCACCAGCGCACCTCAGTCTTTCCAGTTTTCCTGGGTGCCTGGGTACAGATGACTAAATCATCGGGAAAAAGCAGGCAATTTATACTGCTAATTGCCTTGATAGCAGTAAATAGATCGTCAATACAGATGTTAAAAAGAATGCAACTCAAGCAATTTGAGAGTTTAGTAGCCACATTAAATTTACATGTTCTTTGATTAGTGAATGAATGAAGTCACTTGAGCATTCTAAATGTGTTCTGCATGTGTGTGTGTGTGTGTGTAGGCTAATTTATTTTAAACACTTTCTCATTTCTATCTAATGAGAAAGCGAATGAAATATTTTAGTACATTGATTGGATGATCTTGATTTCATTTTATTTTACTACTATGTTGAATGACTTAATATATGCATCCGATCTCTATTTCCGTGTTCTATTTTACTGCTAATTCGAAAGTCATTAAGCCCAGTCGAATACTTATATGAAATGAATATATCTGATATTTTACGCTTCGATTTTAAATTTAAATATTAACGAACATTTTAAATTACGGGTTTTTCATTCCTTTATATTCAAATCCATTTCATTTTCTATTCAAAATTATGATTAATTTTTAAATTCGTATTTACTGTATAAGTTATTTTTAAATGCGGGTATATTACAAAAACCAGTTACATTAACGAATATTAACAAAGTATGCTTTTATTCATTACTGTTAAGACTTATATCAGTGTATATTTCATTAATGAAAAGCAATGAAAAGTATTTATCAATTTAATAAACTACAAATTATTCGATTACATGTAAATATATGCAATTTTTCTCAATAGAATTCATAACAATACAACTTTGTATCTTCTATGCAACTTCGTATCGGAACTCTCTTCTTTGTATCGGTCTCGTCCATCAAGATCTCACCGATTTTGAAATGGCGAAATATATCGTCATCAATATATTGCCAATTTTTGATGAAGAGACCCAAATCTGGTCAGTTTTCTTCTAATGACGAGATATCTCGTCCATCATGATCTGCTTATGTTTTTCTAATGACGAGGTAACTCTTCAAGACAGTCACCTGGAGGGTTAAGGTTGTCTTATAAACTGAATTGGGAAACCACACATTTTCGCATCTATGTTTAACTATATGTTATTGCAACAAATTTTAAGTCATATCAGGAACATTTTTTCAAATTTAAAATCAGACAAAAAACTCCAGATCAGAATTCATTTCAAATCCTCGTCTTTGACTGCGGAACCACGTGTGATATCTGCCCTTATCGGTTAACTCAGGATTTTCAGACTGCGTCGTGGCTCCCAAGGGAACCGTGACCTACCGACAGAAGAACCACGGAAGTTTGACTTCGATTTGATAACAAGTGTTTCACGAAATATTAAGCGTTGCGTGATGTAAAATCAAGGCACAAAACATATGAATCAGTTGCTATTGAGAATATTTTATGATGCAAAAATAGTGTCTGGTTTAAACTACTGTTGTTGGTTGGTAGAGAGAACACCAATGCACTATGCCTCAGAGCAGTGTCCAAAATTTTGGCTTGCCTGGACCACATTGAGCGAAGAGGAACTGGCTTGAGCAGCATATAAAATATAATACATTTAAAGTGTATAAATAATCAATTTTTCCTGTATTTTATTGTAACATTTAAAGGAGAAGGAAACATAAATATAAAACTAACGGAATATTTTATATTGATTTTGTGAAACTAGTGCATCAGTGTCTGATTCGATGCAAGCGGTTGCGATTCTTAGTGAGTTAAAAGGTGCTCGTTAAAAAGTTTGATCTAATTTTAATCTTCATGTACTTCATTCTTGAAAATAGTTGTTCATTAATTTAAGTACTGCCACAGAGCAATGCCACGAATAATGCGTATTGTTCCACGTTAGATTGTTCCGCAAGGGTATTTTTGCTGGCAAGATAGGTTTTCGTGAGTTATGAAGAATATTGCTAAAAATCACATAAAGATATTACATTTTTATGAACTTATGAGGACACATTGCTAGCTGTCTAGTGCCACGGGCTGTTTGAGTACCGTGGATTGGAAACCCTTGTCTTAAGTTCCTCAGAAGATCATGCCCTTGAGTGAACCACTTCAAATACTCACTTCAGAATGACTGAACCTAGCACTAGGAAATATAATAAGGAGCATAGCATATATAAGTGCAAAGAGAACATGTGCAAAATTAGTGATCGCATTGTGACTTTAAAGCAACAACTCAAACATCTCAAGCTCCCAAACAATCAGCAAGTATCCAACAAGAAACTTCAAAAGTGATTCTACGCGTGTAAGAAACTTATCAACTCCCAAGGGAGACCTCTAAACCCCTGTAAACTTTCACAAGGATGGACATGGTGTCTCCCTTGGTGGATTATCGTTGGTTGAGATTACTATCGGAATAAACCGAGGCGAATTTTACATGGAGGAGGCATCATCCTTGTAAAATTGAAAAGGATTTCAGCTTTCAGTGGAATGATACCATTTAGAGTTTAGTAAAAGAAAATATAAATACTTACTCTAGGAGGAAAACATAGTTTCGTCTGTGAGATTTCTGCCCTTACGAAAGAAGTAGATCTTGTCTGTATATCGCCTTATTATAGCCAAATCTTATTTATGGCCTTTTAAGAGGGAAAAATTGTGATTTAGGATAACTTATTTTTTTGCTGAGGAACGTAGCTATCGATTTTACAATTTTTGATAATTAAATTTATGTAGTAAATTATAATGTATTAGTTTAAATACTCAAATTAATTCTAATGCAATTTATTCAAATTCAATTTGTGTACTAAAGTCGTTTAGATATAGGAAACCACGCCACTAAAGAGTTGGGAAAAGGCTTGAATACCTAGTTTTTTATTACAGTTAAAATTATTTATTGGTTAGGAGGATCGTTATCCTCATCTAGTAATAGTTTTAAAACTATTTAAATTATATTGTGATAATCTTCCTTTTTAGTTAACTTTCCTTTAAATTTTAATGTGAGTGAATACTTCAACCTTTCATATACTTTTCATATTCATACCAAGAGATAAAAATCTATTTAAATTCAGCAGTATTTTACATTAAAAGAGCATTGTCTCTTAGCATCACAATGTATATCTGTTCCCATGAAAACGAAAAACGAATTTTGATTTTACATTAAAAATGTTGCTACTAAAAGGAAAATTAATCATTTCCTGTTTTAAAGCGTGACATAAGAAATGAAAAAATGTGGCAATAAAAAGAGGATACATTTAAAATTCACTTTAAAAATGATTAAAGTTACTCTAACAACAGTCGCTAGAAACGTTTTAAGTACTTTTATGAGAACTTTGAAGAAAGGTATTAAAAAATCGTGTCGTTGTTAAAAATGAGTATCTTCTTTCACAAAAATAAATAAGTTAATGAAGGCAAAAAAGTTCAATACAAAATTAAAATTATTCGGATGTACATTTTCACAGTTTTTAATAATGCACAATAACATCATCTTACAAGGGAGTAACATCTCTATCAAGGAATTCCAATTATTTCCTTGAAACGTTCATTTTTTACATCCTTTCCAGAAAAAATAGGAAAAAAGAAACTAAGTAAGTTTATTTTCCAACGTGATATCGAAAAGGTGAATTTAATAACGAACTCCAAAGTAGATAATATTAGTTCCAGACAGATTGAAAGAGATAAGAGAAGACATGCTGCTGCCAATAATCTTCCTTCCTCCGAAATTTCCAATTATTGAAGTCACTATATCATTCATTATTTCGCATCGACGTATTCTAGCTGCGAGACGTATTGTTTCCATTATATTTATAAAGAAGATACAGCAGGATAGAGAGATCTCAATTCTTGAAATCAATTTCAATTTATAATAGGAGTGGGATTCAATTTCACTACTTTTCTTCAATATATAGTACTTACGAAGTGTGTCGATAAAAATGAAATATTGTTCATATGCACGTGATGTGTTCATTACATAACTCTCGCCAAAAGCCAAAAACAGACAGTAGGATTTACCTAGCGGTTAATTACAAAAATGAGATGCCTACAGTACGGGAATTAAACAAATCTAATTTAAATGCAGTTGAAGACCAAGTTTTTAAAGGTCTATTGATTGGAATCAAATGAATGGAATTGGATTTAATGAATTATAATTATTGCTGCTCATTATTAATATAATTTCGTTTTAAGTTGTAAATTTAAATTGATTATAGAGATGCTTAACTTGAAGTTGGTCATAAGTTTTCTTTTATAATCTTACTAGAGATAAAAATATTCAAAACAAGTCTAATGATAAATAAATGTGCATTCCATATTAATTAAACGTTATATTTTACTCATTTTAATAATTTTTTCGTTTACATGTACATGGGAGCTAAAGAGAAAGAGATAATAGAGTTAGAGAGAAAAGAAGAGAGAGAAAGAGTTGAAAGATAAAATAGTTGCATTCCTTAAATGTTTGTATTCAATGAAAAATTTCAAAAAGATCCTTTGTTAAAAACAATTAAAACTGCAAACTTGTTAATTTAACATCTTATATGCAAATCGAATAGATTTTCATTTAAAACAGGGTAAAGTTAAATAATTAAATTCAGTTTGTGTCATTCATATTAATATTGATATAAAACAATTGAATAACGTGAAAAAGAAAATTACTGATATAGGGTTTATCGTGAAAATATATATAACCACTATTAAATATTAAAGTGCATATTCAAATTTGACGATAAAACTGAATATTATATTATCTATAATTTTCATATTACATTATGATACATACTCTGCTTCAGTCACTGCTGTAGAGAAAATTTATAAATTTCTAAAATTAATGATATACATAAACCAAGATTTTCGATAAATATTAATTTTCACTTGGTTCGCAACAGGATCACCAAGTGCACTGATTTATTAATTAATAGAGATGTATTTCATAACCCAGTATTTATAAAATATCCAATTTTTTTTAGTCTAAAATGTATTACACTCATTGTAAATAAACGTAAAAAGTGCCAGGTATAACAAAAGTGAGAAGCAATTAAATGCATTACATTACGTTTGATGCAATTTCAATAATTTTTTAATAATAATTTTTTCAATTCTAATTAATGAAATTTTTAATAATTTATAAAAACATATTTTATATTAATGTACATTAGGATACATTTTTATGAAACTACTGAAATAGTTAAGTTTTTTACATTAGAAACTTTGGAGGCTTTTCAATGTCAAACTAATTAAAGATAAAACCATTCTTTTTTAACAAATTATGTATATCGTCAACTTACAAGTGAAAGACACTAAGTTAATATTTTCAAGATATGAGGTTTTCAACTTTTTTTGACACGAATGCGGTGATCTTGCTACTGGTAAGTACAGTAAGTTTTTCTTTGCATGGAGTTAGGTTTCTTCTGGAGAAGCACATTGAGTTTAGTTTATGATGGACAATTTATCTCTTCATTTTCTCAGATCTCTTTATTTATTGTGTTTAACTAAGTCGATTATATGTACTTTGTAATAAAAGATTATGTGTTGCCAGTAATTCTGTATATTGCTTGAAATATATGAATAAATAGATACATGTATTGAAAACAGACACATATTTATGTTTCAAACACAAAACAACTCTATAGAAATCAAAGTTCTTTAAATCTTAAAGTTCTTAAATGCAAAGGAATAAAATAATATTGACAAGTTACGATTTCATATATTTATTAACACAAGGATATGGGATTTACAAGGATATTTATTACACAAGGATATATCTTATAACACAGTTATAATGATAAAAATATTAATTGTAAATAATTAATGCACATTTTAAAAGAAATAATTATTTAATGCTAAATTGAGAAAGTTATTCTTTATAAATATTTAACACATACATTTGACAAAATTAAATATTTCTAAGTATTCTAACAAAAAATCATAACTCTAACAAAATCACAATTATTAACACCAATTATAGAATTTTTGAATCATAAGGGAAATCTCGACAACTTTCCCCTTTTATATTTGATACAAATGAAATTTTCATTTACAAATTTCATTATACATATTTTGCTTTCTTCATTTTTTAATCCATTAATTGAACTGTGGTTATTTGAATAACATGAAATATACCACAATTCCTTTATTCGTACAGAGTTGAAACTTTAATGAAAGCAATAGAATTTCTCTTTCTTTTCAGAAACAAACTGAATTATTTTCTGCCACCTCTTCAACCGAACTTTCAAAATCTATCGCCTGCCTAAAATTCCGCTCTTAGAATAAAAGCAATTAAACCAATTTCGCAAAGCTACCAATTCAAAAGACTCGTTAAAGGGGGAAATGTTTTAGGGTGTTACTGGAGACAATGGAGTGTTTTCATTTGACTTTAATTCTGTGGAAATTTTTGAAGACTTAAAATTACATTACTCGTTTATACTCGTTGGTGGCGAAAAACATTATTTAGTTAAACTTTGTAAGTAAAAAGACGATGTGACGAATCCAGATTGCAGAGGTAAAAACAGTGTGTGTGTGATTGACGTCGGACATTATAGATATTGGAAGATTTTTGAGACAATGAACTTGCCATCGTCTTGAATGATGGAATTGATTTTGAACTGGAAATGGCACATAAGAAGAAAAGTACGGTCGAAAACCAATATTCTCTCCTATATTGGATGTGATTAAAGATTTAACTGTAAAACCGATTTACTACTACAAAATAAATAAAACAAGCTTGAAAGAGCCTGACATTTCAGAATCTGACAAAAGTATAACACAGTAACTACGAAAATGAGATTAATGAACTTTCGACCCAAGTTACAATTTACTGCTCCTATGCAAGTGAATCTTCCTGGTGGTTATCTCGAAAAGATATGTAGTCATTAGCAAAACTAACCAGATCTTGATGGACGAGATGTCTCCCCGTCTCTCGTCATTAGAAGAAAACTGCCCATATCTTGATCTCGTCGTCATATAAAAACGGAAAACGGATCTTGATGACGACGTATCTGGTCATGAATAGAATTGGTCAGATCTTGGTGGACGAGATATCTCGTCGAAACGATTTGGAGGATTGAGTGGTCAAATGATTGCAAGATTAGCTCTCATTAAAGTTTAATTTAAAATAAAATTTTAAGCCAAATAATTATATCGCACCAAATAATGATATCCTGTTCCTTTTTAAGATGAGAGCACATTTCAAGCTTGTCGAACAAATTTATGCCCGATGACCAATTAAAATAACAACCTGGAATGTGTATCACAGTCTGAAACTTCACCGAAGTCGACTTTTGGGTTGTTTTCGGTGGCAATATGGTTTGTACGTGTAGAAAGGAACAGTGCAGAGTATGATAGAAGTCGATAGAGGTATTAGTTGGTTGAGTTGTCCCCATGTAGATATTTTATGAGAACAATTGCCAAATGGAAACCTTTCGTTTAATGTAAAATGGAGTGGTATAACCCTCTAAGTGATTTCGACAAGATATATCACCCATCAAGATCTGGTAAATTTTGCTATGAGATATCTCATCATCATGATACTGCCGATATTTTTATGATGACGAGATTACGATCTGGCCAGTTTTATTCTAATGACGAGATATCTTGTCCATCAAGACCTGGTCAGTTTCACTAATAACATACCTGGTCAAGACAACCACCAGAAGGGTTAATGTTAAATGTAGATCCCTGCAGTACGCTAAGATTAGTGAAAACGTTTTTCAAAGACAATATATCTCTACTTTCTGGATTTAAAAATGCAGTGGAGATATATTCCACAAAAATACGAAATTGTTGATGAAAAGAACAGTGCCAAAATAAATTATTAACACGCCAAACTCAAAATTTTTAAATTATTTGTCTATAAACATCACCTACATGCAAGACACCTCAAATTATGCCTTAAAATATGCCATCGTAAACATCCTTAGTTTTTGCCCAAGACTGTCCAATTGAACTTCAGAAAGAAAGTAATTTTGAGTACCACAAATTTGAACAGATCAAAAATGCATGATAATTACTTCGGAATCTACATTTTATTGGTCACGAGAGTTACAGACATGAAATGTATGTTTCAATCATAAGAAAATACAATTAGTTTTTCTCACCTTAACTCGCATACTACAAAAAGAATCAATGCATTCTTTGATACATTATAATTATCTTTATCAACGATTTAATTTTGAATATTAATTTTCCAAGTTAAGTTTAAAGTCATTTAGTCTAGCTGTTTTGAATAAGTTTGGAGCATCTAATGGTACATTTGTTTTCCAGACTTCTAATACAACTTCTACACAAATAATATTCCTATCATGCAATTTAATATGGAAAAGACCATTTAGACAAATTTTAAGCATATAAATTTATGGAAGATATTATTTACCATCGAATGGTGCTTTTGAATTTGCCCTGCTATGAACGACGCTCGAATAAAATAGGTAGTTCAATTTTTTTTGCAGCTGTTCATACCGAAGTGTTAAAAATGTATGCGTAGTGCATTATCAGGCATTGAGCGGCGTGGAAGAATTCCAAGATAATCCAATTTAGTGGTTAAGTCACAAGAGTAATAATACATTATTACTAGGATATGTATTGATATGTTATTCTTAGGATATGAATCGATATTTTAGTCCTATAGATGTGTTTAGTTACTTATTACGCTCTTAACTAAAGTTGGTAAAACGTTGCTAAACCTTACGTTATCTACTCAAACGCCAATTGGTCTTCGGCCACGGAATTTTATCAATGCGAAGAAACAAAGAACTTTAGATGTCTCCAAATTGTACAAAGAATATTAACTTCTTGATGAATATGACATTTGTCGTTATTCCTTTGCTTGATTTCAAAGTAATCATATATGTTATCCTTGTTTTGAATCCCTGTATATGCATGAACGTATGTATGTATGTATGGATATTTAAACTGAAGGTCAGTCTAAATAAACTCAGGCAATAAACGTCTCATGCAGAGCCCTGTACCAAATCATTAGTTGAAGTATTCATACTGTAATAAAATTACAATAATGGTGTCAAGAAAGAATCACACTGCTATAAAACTACTCCAGGGACATCACAAAAGAATCGTAAGTGACAGGAAAGCATTTCTCTATATTTTTACTGTCAAAGAAATACTAATAACATTCAGTCAGAGTGGCATGGTTTCAACCCCTGTGTATCCATGAACGTTCGTAAATGTATGAATATTTAAACTGCAAGTCAGTATTATTGAAACTGCAATAAAATTTTTATAAGGAGCACCAGTACCAAATCAGTACTATTCATACCACAATAAAATTGCAATAATGATATCAAGACAAAAGCTTAAGCGACAGGAAAAGATTATTTGCCATTTTTGTTGTAAAAAAGTACTGAAAATACTCACTAATTCATAGAATATGGTTGAACGCAAATAAACAAAGCCCGCGGTTTTCAATTTTGGACGACGTATTAAATTTTAAGAATCTGTATAAAGAACAATACAATTGACATCACTTCGAATTATTCTCTTAAAGCTTTACTTCAAATTTTTTTATGGGTTTCATGAGACATGTTTTGGCTTTTTCAAAACTTAATTTCAAAGTCACTTGAATTAATAACTTCATGATTAATTTTTGTTTCCTCTCTGTTTTCATCACAATGTGCATCGAAGACACTTGACTTTAAAATCATGCATAAAACATATTTGAAGATGAGTTGTACAAATTAATATTTCTCGTTCAAGAGGAAATATGAACTACTTGTACTTATTCACACACAAAAAAGGGTGGTTTTCCATCTCAACGACTGTTTAACTCTCCGAAGGATTCACAAGCATAATTCCATCTTGCAAACAATAGTCTTGTTTGAATGACTTCTAAACAATTTTGATCTTCTTCACCAATATAATCATTCCAAAGGATTCTATTCCAAGGAAGCGTGCAATAGAATCTTTCCAAAGGGTTATATTCCCAAGAAAGGAAAACTAAATTATTTCCAAAATATTTTATTCTAAGGAAAGGAGAAGCATAATCTTTCCAAAGGATTCTCTTATGAAGAAAGGATCAGTAGAGCTTTTCTAAAGTATTCTATTCTAAGGAAATAAGCAATATCTTTCTGGAGAGTTGTAATTGAAGGAACGTGCCGATAGAATTATTTTAAAGGGATTCTAGTCTACAGAATCAGCGAATAGAATCGTTCTAAAGGATTCGAATACACGGAGAAGACGTATACAATACTTCTAAAGGTTGAAAGAATCCAAAATGAATTCTTCCAATAAATAGATATGGTTATTTAGTCAGTAAGTGTGTTGTGAATTAAAAGAAATACAACACTACTCGAAAATCTCGCGAAGCTTAGAGGGTTTAACATCCTTTATACAGATAAATGTCCTCACTAATTGGGATAATCTTTTTTTTTTCCCAGGAATTAAACATGTTTGCAATTTTGCACAAAATGCAAAGGAATATGAAAAAGTACATATCATCAATGCACACTGTAGTTTTTTCAGCAAATGCTATTTATGTATAAAAATCTTTAAATGACATTATTTATGTCGATTTATTTAATGCTTCAGTTGCTTTGTGCAGTTAGTTTTTCTAAATAAAGTTAGAAAAACTTCCTTCCTTTGATGTTGATCTTTAATCCAATTGAGAGCAATTTTACCGACGGATGTTCAAAGAAATGTCTGACAAAGAAAGCGCTTTGCTTTGAATGCAAAGAAGTAGTGTATTCATATTGTATTGAGCATGGAGAAATTTTTTGTTGCTCATGTCATTAGTTTGTATAACTAATTAAGAAAATAATAAATTGATGTCACAAAGATTTTTGAATTTTTATATTATAAAATTAACAAAGGACATTAACATACATTTTCGTCGCCTATATGTGTAATAAAAATTATTTTGTACTAAGTACTGATGAAGTTGATTTTTTATAAAAGCTTTTTTAGGAACTATTTTATAAGTATCTCTGAACATTAATGAATAATCATAATTTTTATAATCCAATACAATTATAGCAAATTTAATTTGTTTGTGTTTATTTACTTCAATTCAAAATATCTTATTCGTTAAAATTAATTAAGTTTCACAAACATAAAAAAATACTTTTACAAATATTTTTCTTGAAAGATGATTACTTCACAGAAAATGTAAATATACGAAATATGCATTATTAATCTTAAATTTATGTACTTTCTTTACTGGATAGGTTACTACATACTTTTTTTCCATATAAAAGTATATCAAGATAAGAAAGTGATACTTAAATTTTCGAAGCAAAAGAAAAATAATATTAATTTCAGTCCTGCAACTTTTATAACTATCCAGACTTTATATAACTGTAATTTATTTTATGGAGTGCTTTATTCGTACTTTATTTATATGACGTTTTAGCAAAATCGATTACATAATTGACTACGGTGTAAAACATAGGGAGGTAATTTTTAACAAATTACTCCTAATTCCAAAATTTATGAATATATTCGTTCAATTATTTTAAATGAAAAGCAATATCGATACACCAGAAGAGAAAAGCAATGCCAATAAGGTTGTAGTATGAATGTTTAATAAGACAGGTATATATTTTTTAACATATATAATTATTTTCACGAATAATGTACACATAAATTCAAAATTATGTAAACTATAAAAGTTAGGTAACGAATATGTTTATTGCATAGGGAAAATGTTGAATAATTTGTATAGAGACGAATGCATTTATTAGAATAAATTACGTTTAAAATTAAGCAGCACTGAAATTAAAATGTGAATGAATCATAAAATGCTCAAATCATAGAATTAGGTACAACTTTTCTAAAACTATCATTATATACTAATACCTCCAATTGTTGGATGTGAAATGGATCAGATTAAATATTATATTGCTGTTAAATTTCAAAAATGTAGTGTACTTATATTTAACCATGAACAAAAATTCTTCTCTTCGGTGTCCTATACATAGTCGATGACATATTAATCGTGGAATCTTGGAATATGCATGTATTATGAAATAAATATATTAATTTGTATTCTATCACCCCTCTCAAAGTTCTCTTTCCCTGAATTAGCTTACATGCCTAACACACACACACACATAAAATCTTTCTGGCAAGTAATTCCACAAATGATTCATAGGGATGACGAGAAAACATAAGAATAACATTGATTTTATTTTACTTTAAATTTGTTCAAAAACGAGGCCTTTTAAAATACAGTTTCATGTTGATTTTTATCTAAAACGCAATCCGATATCAATCAAGTGCATTATGGTAGATTAATGGAAATTCGTCGAAGATTTATCTCACGATACGAAAAAATAAACACTGCGTGTAGCGGTATCTAAAGAATAACACAAACATGGTGGAAAAGACCTAACTTAACTGATAGATTTTTCTAAGCTATCGTAATAACGTAACATAGATTTTTCTAAACTCTCATAATGAATAATTATTGTATTTCTTATGCAATCTTTATTAATTAAAATAAATATATAAAATATTAGTAATATGTATTAAAAAGTCAATTGGTAAGTTAGACATGTTACTTTAAGAACTACATCTAACTATAATGCAATGAAAAGTAGCACAGAGTTTGTAATTAACTGAGACTAATTACTTTTGTGATCGTTTCTGAAACAACTCTTAAAAACAATACAATTTCTCTAAGTTAACAATTCGTTTTAAAAAGTTGCATATCATTGAATTTTGCACTATTACTGGAAAAACACTTATATCTAGCCATGGTTGAATATAATAAATAACGTGATATGAAACCATTGGATATTGTATATTACATCAAACTTTTCCCTTTGAACATTCGTTTACTTAGGATACACTAAGTCAATTTGAATACTATTGTATGTTTTCTTATGGATAAAATGACCGGTTTCTTATATTCGATATATAACGTCAAATATCATTTATAATAAAACTCTAGTGACCTAGAACAAAAGTAGCCATATTAAGTTTTTAATTCTGATGGATATTTAGAATTAGGTCATTAGATTCAAATTTAATATCAAAAGTAACGAAAAATATGTCTCTGAGTGTTACGATATTTCCGAGTTGTGCAGCGTTGCTTTTACCCTACACCATATTTAATGACTAAATAGACACATCTATTGGTTGAAAGATTTTTAGGAGGTACTCTATTGGTCAAGATAATCGAAATTGGTTTTGAATGCATTCAAGGAAGTCTGCATGTTGTCCAACGAATATATGCTTGTGCGCCCTTCAGAAAATAAAGACATAAATGTTAAGTTATAGGCTCCCTTTAATATTAGCCAAATTTCATTTCTTTGACCTATGCTCTTCTGATTCAATACAAGAGTTTTTCTGTAAAAATAAATGTAGATGATATTACTGTATTGATGGTAGTATTAACTTCCCCTTTCATTCCGAGTAATATAGATTTCAGATTTCCGAGATTGTAATATTGCTTTCGCTGCAACTCACATAATGATTGAATAATCACTTCCATTGAAGACATGTATGGAAGACTGAATGTTGCAGAAATGTTAAATGCGTGTGAACTCTGATTTGGTTAATCCCACTGGTGGTTTTATCTTCGCCTTGAAAATTCCCTTGTAGTGACCAGTCTCTGATACAAAACCATTTCCTATTTAAATATTCATTCCCCTTAGAGTAATAAGGCATTCTTGTCTCGATGATGTATCTCGTCATTAACAAAACTGAACAGATCCTAATGGACGCGATACCTCGTCATCGACACACTTGACCAAATCTTGATGGACGAGGAATAGTAAAAACCACTTGGAGGGTTAATATAGGAAGAACTGATAACGAACTTTATCAAAAAGGCGATTATTCAATTTTCAAGGCGATAGTTCTTAACCGGAAATATGTTCTTCGTATTCCAATAGTTTGTTTATGTTTACGCTAAGCAACTCTCTTATAAGTTTTATACAAGTATTTTCGAGCTGGACCTATCGTTATTTATTGGTATGTGCTTGGTATGTCACATGTGATCTAAAATATGCATAGAACTGTTTGAAATATAGCCGGTCAACTGCTCTTTATGGCTAAGACTTTTCCATAGTTGTTGAATTTATGTTTATTTTATGCTCCTTTGATGTGAAACAATCTAAACAAAAAGTGTAAGCCATGAAATCGCAAAGGAAGATGTATTACACATTTCCTTCAGATTCAGAAACCTGAAAGCCAAGGAAAAATAAAAAAATATCTAAACTTAATGGAGTTCACACACTTTCAAACACTGGGTTCTATTTATGTTTATTTTATTTATTGTCCAATTTATAAGTATGTTCGAAACATAATTTTTACTCTGACTAAATAAAAAAATGGTTAATAATCTATTCGATTCGAACCTCCGAAATGCATTGAGATTCTTTTATTGTAACAACAAATTTCAGTCTAATCATTTCGTATTAATTTGTCACTTTATGACCCTCTCTTAGGGCTAAAATATACTAAAGTCGTTAGGAATAGCATAATCCTTACATTAGAGGTTTTTCATATTTGTTGTTGATTTTGAAACTTTTCGATTTGTCAAATATTCAAAAATTATTTAGTTACATGACCCTTCGTATATGTGATTCACTGCTATACAAAATAATAGCTTTAGGACTCTTCTTGAAGTTAAACGAAAACATAAATTTTTAAATGTAACAACTAATTTTTGTTTTTCGGGACAGGTTTTCTATCGTATTTTAAAGTACATATCATGGTTATATTTCCTGAATACATTTTATATAAATACTAATTGTTACTATCCAGTAACTTTTAATTCATTTGAACAATTTGCCTGTGTTTCAATATACGATAAACATACATGAAAACTGGGGGAAATCTTAAACGCATTACTGATCTCGAAATATGAAAAACTTAAATTTGTATTGTTTTTCTTACTTTCAAATCCGTAGGACTTTTTTGTAACTAAATATATATTTTTTTAATTTCCCAGTTCACGATAAACAATCTGTATATTATTTTTATACTTTCAGACAGTTGAATATATTTAAAAATTTATTAAACTTCAGGTATACGTTCTTTTGAATTGCGAAACCATTTTGGTTTCATTACTTTTATACATTGCTTTAATAAATGTTTTAACAACCTTCTACATAACAAAATTGAATTCGCTCTTTTTAGTTTTTTGTATCATCTTTAACATCCCACGTATTTGCACAGAAACTGTCAACTATTTTTTGTGAAACCTTTTAAAAAGAATGTATGTTGCAATTTTCTACAAGTTTTTTAGACCATATAATTCTTTCTCGGAGGTTAAGATATATTTCTTAATGATTTAATTGCAATACGCAATTAGTTGGAGTGGAGTGTTTTGGTTTATCTATTTTCTAACTGTATTTGTACACCTTTTTCTTTTATTTTTGGATCACATATGTTTGTACTTTAAATAAAAAAGCACACACAAAAACAGACCTTATTTTTATTTCTTATTCCGCAATCCCGATTATATCAACATCAAGCGAATCCTCTCGGGAATCGAATCTGGCAACACAAAAAACTTCTCACAGAATTGAAGAGGAAACAAATGGCAATAAGTAGTTTACATTTCCTATATTAAAAACAAATTTAAATTTTCCAGCAATATATTCCTCACGAATGAAGGCAACTAGCAAATGAATTCTTAGAAGAAAGTTGTGAAAGGCAAAAGGAGATAACAGATAAAAGTTAAATTAGAAAGAATCACTGAAATAACTTAATTGCCTGACGTTTTATTAAACTCAATTTAGCTAATCATTAGAATAATAAAAAGTTATCCCAAATATATCAGTCAATATGTTGTAATAGCTTTAACCTCCATAAGTTTTACCATAGATCGGGCCATTGTGTTTTCCGTATAATGGTCTGGATATATAGTTTTGGAATCTTATATATGTGTGTAATTGTTATATACCTTATGTTTTACACTTAGAAAATTATACTTTTCAATTTCATAATTTGCAGGAATTGTTTTCAAACTTAAAGTGAGCATCGTTATTATTTAAATGACTTCTAGGATTCATGACTGGTACACCTACAGTTCGTCCAGTGCCTCTCTAGGTAAAATGGGAAGCAGAATATATATACTAGATTTATCTCTCCAGGCTTCACAGTGGACACTAAGCGAATGGAGATCAAATTGGATTTCAAGCACTTTCTTCTATGCTCTAAATGCGATTCAGCTCAGGTCTCCCCCGAGATGTCTTGTGTAGGCTGTTCCTCAGGCCAGCTTATTCACGACCCTTCTTCTTAATTGGGGGTTAGGTCCCTCCGCTCCGGTCAGCAAGAGACCACTACGGATTTGTACAGACGTGGGACGACCCCGAAAAATTTCGGCTTGAAAGGACGAGACCGCATCGTTTGTGCCTATGGCACATTACCTCGTGAAACATATACGATCATGTTATGGGTCGGGTCCTTGCAAATATGCATTCCTATGCGCATTATTCTTTAATCTGACGTGCAAATATGCTTGATGGATAAATACTATTTTAGTAAAAATTGTGATATCTGGTTAAGCATATCGATCGTTGAAGGACGGCAAAAATAACCATCACTTGCCTTGACTGGAAGGATTTAATGGCCGATCTGCATTCGCATTACGTGGAAGGGAAAATCAGCAAAACCTTCCATGGTCGGGTGAACAGGGGCTAACGCTTGCTCGGGTGCAAAAGCAACATCAACTCGCAAAAATTTAATTTGGTAGGCCACCAATGTGTTTACCCTCACTACGTTGTGACCTGCTAATCAGCCAGGGCCAAGTTTGCCAACTTTATTCACCTCCCTGAGCTGTTTATTGACGGCCTCAAATCTCACGGGCTAATTGGAGTTGGTGCAATTACATTTATGCGAAGTGATATAAGTAGTAACACCAATTTGATAAATTTTATTAAACAGAATATTTGTCAAAGGCCGCGTTTCAATTTGTTTTGTTTTGGTGCTAAGGCACATTTAGAGCTAGCTAGGCGAATATGCTTCTCTCACCAAACCAATACAGATGGTGTTTCAATCTTCAGATGTTTGCGAGCAGAATGTAGGTTCCCTTGTAGTTATAAAAATAACGACAATTTTGAAGGTAGAGTTTCAGGTTTTATGCTCCTTTTCTTCTAATTTTCGAAATGCCGAATTTTGAGTACTGCCACACCTGGCGAAGGCAGCCAAGCAAACTTCTCGAAGAACATCATTTAAAATCTCCCCCAATGTCCCCCTGCTAACACCCCTATCAGACACCCCAGGCTCACAGCTTTATAGCCGCGGTTCACTCACCGGCCGACAGATGTCTCTGGAACTCCCTCCGTGACGTCACCGAAGCAAAACTACTATCTACGACTACCGAAGTGCGCAGGAACGGTCGGCGCATCCCAAAATCCACGAACTCCGAATCCGACGGCCAGCGGGACAAGAACCGCGATATCACAACAGTTCTCCAAATCCTCCGAACCGCGCCGGCTACAGCAACCAACGCTCCGTACAAAGTTCCCACTGCTGTACTCGTCCCATCGATTCGGCTCTAAATAAAACAGCCTTTCGCCCGATCAGATATTTTTAACTGTGCCGCAATCTCGCACGAGGTCGAGGAAGAAGTGCTTGGGGAAGCTTGGTTCTTTTCGGAAACAAATATTTTTCTAAAAGTGCGATAAATATGAAAATGGGATTATCCTCCCGGGGTGCTGCTGCGACTCGTGTGACTGGAGTACAAACTTTTCTGCGACTGGCTTCCGCGGAAGTTTAACTTGAGTCGTGGTTTTTTTTCGGAAACGTGACTTTTCGATCCAAGAAAGTTTCTAACTGAAAATTGCTTAGAAGTTGCATATTTTTAAATTCCGTGCAAACTTGTATTTTTGTGGATATTATAATCCATTCTGTTCAATATGCGTTGTTCCTGAAAATACCATATAAGTTACACAGTTCACATTTACCATGAATATATAGTGCATAACCAAGACATCAATATCAAGGATTTATTTCATCTGTGTATATTTGTGTCAGTTCAGAATACTTTAAATGTGAATGCGTTTACAAGGGTCAATATCTAAACACATGCAAGACCATTCAGATTTAAATTTTTCGAGGATATAAGCAGATTCTTCACACACTGTATGAAAAACTTACAACTAGTGTTGAGTTACAATATTAACACATTTTTATACATTCCTTCAAACAATTTGTTATTGAAAAATGAATTACATTGTCTGAGAGAAGAGGAAAAACTTGTCTCCTACATTAAATGGCCTTTCATGGAATTTAGGATTTTAATTCGTGAAAATTAAGCACCACGCAACAATAATAGGATCTTTCATTTGACTACGCAAGAATGGCGATCAGTGAAGTTGTGTTTTTGACTGCTTTGCTTCTCTATTCTGTGCAGAAGGGTAAGTCATTAAATACATTTCACTAGTTTTATGTTTGGGATTAAAGGGTTAAGACCAAATTAATTGAACTTCAATTTAAATTATGCTAATTTCCTATATTTTTAAGATAAATGCATTCAATTCTTATAATTTTAGACAAATATTTACATCTGTTCCTTTAATTTTTAATTTTCTTCATATTTGCTCATATGTGTATTTCGTTTTTTGGTGTGCATATTTGCTTTCGATGAAAATTTACAATCATCTGAACAGAGTTTATAAAAAAACCGAAGTATCTGTAAAATTATCTCTTGAATGAATTTATTGCTATCTGAGGTATACGTTATCGTGATTTGCATTTAACACTAAGCATAATACGCAACTGGTGATTTCTCCTTATTTTCTATGCTAGGTAGATTTTAGACAGAAATGGAAGCATTGTAGACTAGAAAAATTATTACAATACTGATTCATAGTATATAGGAAGAGATCAACTTATAAACGTAAATTCACAGAAAAATGAATTAAATAAAGCAATTAGTTTTTCTGTATATTTTAGCCATATCTCAAATTCATGCATACATCAATTTCACTTACATTCATCATAAATCAACTAGTATGATATTGTAATTGCAAGGAATTTTACCAGTACTATAAGATAAAGTATTATTTTGTATTTTCAAAATAATACTTTAGAAACTCTTAAGGATCAGAAAAAGAGAGTTCTTATTGATATGCATTTCACTCATCTACACTGCATAAGTAAATCACATTTGTCAATATATAACTTTAAAATATTTTTAAATTAACTGAATATCTGATAAATATTGGTAATCATTACTCTATTATACCGATTAGTTAAACTAAATAAATTAAATTGTTATGTGTAATTAAATCAATTTTTAAAAATAAACATTAAAACTAAAAGCACCAGAAAAATTTGACCGTACAGATTTAACAGTTACTTTAACCGTTATATTACCCCATCTTAAAATTTTAAACTCAACTACTGTTGCAATAGAGATTTCAATGATTTAATCTGTACCAGAGAAGTGGAAATCCAATTCAGAATTCATCGAAATTTCGATTTATTTTTAAATCATCATACTTGGCATTTGTTCTGAAAGAAAGGAATACCTTGTTATCAGATCGCTTACTGAATATATCAAGAGGAGTGTTAATGTGGAGAAATGTAACATTACCAATTTACAAGAAACGAAACTTTACCAAAAATCGATTCAACTTCTTAAGTATTATCAACTTTACTGCGCAAGAAACGAAATAAAAGTGGCAAGAAAAGTTGAAATTGGGAGAAGCTCCTATTCATTACACCTAATGTGGTAAAAAGTAACGTAGCAAATTTATTTATAGCATTTCTATAGTTCCGATAAAACGGATTTTTTAAGAGCTTGTTCAAAGTAGGTTATCGGTGATAGGAATTCTGTAAAACGAGTTTCACTGCGACGGCAGTTAACCTACAGTGAAGCTCACGTCTTTCATGCTGTATTGTTGTTTTGGGGTAAGATTAACTCTTCAAATATGTCTATTTGTTGAAGGTAAATTCCGTAAAATAATTATTTGTTCTTTTCTAATGATATATTTCAAAAGAAAAGTAAATACTTCGGATTAAGGTGTACAAATTTCGTATGCATATCGTCATTTCAATGTGGAATGACTAGTTTGTTATGCAATTTTAGAAACAATACTGAGATAAAGAAAACATTATAGAAGAAACCTAGATCTTATTAGATGGTATTTAGTGATAATCAAAAATATTTTTATGCCACCTGGAATGCGGAAAAATAATTTCATCGCTACATACATAGTATTAATTTTTTTGAAAATTGCACCCTTCATACTCACTTATAAAAATAACAAGAACGCTTCAGTTCTACTTGTTACAAAATGGAATTGACTGTTCAGTTATAATATTAATTTTTATACTTTTAAAACAAAATTTTCACAACCAAAATTCTATCCATAAAGAAGTTAGCAATTCAGAAATAAATTACAACAAATTTAATGTTTTAATTAGGATTATAAATGGCGAATACTATGTTATCAGTGAGAAGCGTATAAAGTACTAATGAAAATACGAACTATATTATCTACTATACTAACGAAAATACGAACTATATTTACTATACTAACGAAAATACGAACTATATTATTTACTTTACTAACGAAAATACGAACTATATTATAACAGCTATTACTGCAATGGTATGATATGCAACATAAATACAATTTAAGTATATTTTATAACATCATAAATGCCATAGATTTTTCTATACAGTACTCATAATGGTATATCCATGCAATGTGCTTAATTGTATCAATATGTTTAAACAAAGCTTCAAATTTATCATTTGATTTTATATCAATAACAGTTTGATGAAATAAAAATAGTTAGAGTGTAAAAGCAAAAATTTGAATGAAGTTTCCTCTTTGTATGAAGAAACAAAGAAGAAATTTGTTGATTGAATACATGTGTGTAGAAATTTTGCATGTATTGAAAATCAAAAAACACGAAAGCGACATTAAATTTGCGAATACTGCAAGAGAAGGTAAAATTATCAGTGAAACGTGAAGACTTAAATATCATCATTAACATTCTTGTCAATAATCATTTACAATGTCAATTATATTTACTGCATGGATATGCACAAGTATTAACGATTATCATTAATAAAATAGCTCTAAGAAATATAGATGCAATCTTTATACCCCGTTAGCATGTTGTGGTTGTATCCATATTGTGAGAAGGCAAAGAAATGAAAACAAATAATAAATATGTGAAAAATGAAAATTAAAAGGTTATAATCTTATTTCACTGCTGCATCTAGTTCGGTTTGTTACTATTCTTTTTATGTAAGAACTATTATTCACGTGCTTTTAAATAATGAGAAAGAAGTTATTAATTTTTCAAGGAATCTGATTAAAAGGTAAATTAAATTTACGCAGTTCATAATCTTATTAAATTATTAATGAATAGTTAAATAAAAATTCGGAATTAAATAAGTAAATTTAACTGATAACTACGACTAATTCGTTTTCTGTTTGAATCTGCCTGTTAAATGTTGAAGTATAAGTATTTATAATAAATTTAATTCTTCTTTTCGTTCTCCAATTTTACTGTGTATGTGTGGCTAAGAACTTTCAAAGAAAATAAAAATAGAGAACCCGAACTTATTTTGGAAACACATATGAATTGTTATGTACACACTAGATTTTTATACGAATTATTCAAAATATTATACCTTATTTTATATCGAAAGGATTTTCAATCACCCTTGTATTTAAATGTGTAATTAAACAATATTAAACATACAATAATGTAATTTAGTGCACAAATTTAGTACGTATTGCTCCTAAATAGTTCCCTGACTCTCGCTGTATAACTCTTTTTGACATATCTCATTTTTATACACATATATCTCTTAAGAAGGAGTCTTACTACTTATGGTTTTTATGATTAAATAAAAATGATCATACTGTAAATTATAATATTTACTAGAAAGAAAAGATAGGAAAAAAGCAGGCAACATACTTGCTTTAAAGAATGTATGAACAGTTGTATACCTGCTCTAGTTATATTATTACAATTTTTCAAAATAATCACCTGTTTTGCATCATCTCGAAGTATTTTACAACCAATTCCCAGAAGCTCTAGTAGCTTGGTGGATCTTCCCACTTCTCTATAAACCTGCGATTTATACGTGGTGCATGTTCGATTCCTGTAACTTACACTGGGTGCATTTCTCTTTTCTGCGTCAGTAAAACTTCTCTCGTATGTATATCCATTACAAGATGCATAGACCTGAAATATGAGTCGACTGAGAATTGATATTGAGAAGATGTTCAAAAGTGTGACCACAATATTTCAACTAGTAGTCACGTGAATGCTCTAAGAATAATTGACTAGGTTGTCCGATTTGGTATCTTATAATATTGGAGGTTGGATCCGCATTTCTATTGATTGGCGACAAAAGTGATGAGTCTACTGCTATCAAATGATCAATCAATGGATCAATCAGATGATCATTCAATGGACCAATCATATGATCAATCTCATGAACCAATCAGATGATCAATCAATGGATGGGCTTCTTCTCCCGTCCCGTGGATCAATCAGACGGTGAATGTTAGGTTCCACCCAGCAGACGAAAGCAGTCTAAGGATCACATTAGTATTAAATTTGGTCACATAATCCTGGGCACATAAAAAGGTTACTATTGCTCACTCTACTTTTATATTCCTTCTATGACACATTGTATATCTTGTGTTTGGCACAGCTTGGCCAAATTTGGCAATTGCGGCATAAAATCTTATAAACAAAACAAACAATCCAGATTATCGATATATTTAGAGGTTACAATACATACATTATGGTTTTTAATTAAAGTAAATGCCTAATTGGCATAGTGATCATAGTATTTGTCTGACACCAAGGCACCTAGGTCCCGGCTTCAAATCCCAGTTTTAAAGCGCATGGTTATTGGTAATTGTTGCTGTTGGGAGTAACGGCGACCAACCCAATGGGGGCTCCTTCACAAATAGCTGTCAGTTCACCTTTTGCACTGCCTGAGTCTGAATACGTGAATGGTCGGGCTTAAGAAGAGGTTATTATTACATAAATCAATGGTAGAGCTTTAAACATAAAAATAAATAAATAATATTTATACTTTGAAATGAGAAGGAGTTTCAGTGTTCATAAGCAAACCAGATGAATGTGAATAATTTTACTTTTGATACATAAATGCTCCCTCAAGATACGTATCGGGGTTACCTTAAGATACTGCCGTGTTAACGACGTTTGTCATTTAATCAAATTGGTGTTGACCAATCAAATACCATATAATTATTCGGAATTCATTCTTTGGTAATTTCATTGGCAATGTATTGAAACCCTATTCGAAAACCAAGCTAAGTGACGTCACGTTCTCATTACATACAGGAAACAAGTATCGTTACAGAAACAACTACTACCACCTATATTTACCTTGACAGAGGTAGGTATTTGAATTAAAGTCGCACTGGAGCAGCACAGCGGGCTATTGACGTCGTTACGGAATCAATCCAAGGGAAATAGCCCAAGACAACATCTCGTAATTTCGACGGATGGATATAAGCTTCACAGAAAACGTCTCTTATAGGATTTAAAATATTAAACCAATCTGTTTGTCAAATAGACTAAAATTTATTAGTATTATTCACAAGTGTACAGAAGAAAAGGGGTTGGGGTAGCCCGATTGGAGGAGTAACGGATTAACAACCGGAGGATTGCGAGTTCGAATCCAACCATAAACCATCATGTACAAAGGGAGATGGGGCATGCTAAATCTGCCGTTCCCTCAAATGTCTTCACGTTGGCATGGTGTGGAAGTTTGGAGAGGGAGGTGCCAGCTCAGGTGTGACCTCGTCATCTAACAGTGGTTCAAACTTTAATGTTGTTCCCGGTTCTTTTCCTTCGGGTTTGATCCCGGACCGTCGCCAATAGCCCATTGTGTTGCTCCAGTGCGACTTTAATTAAAATACCTACCTACCTACTATAAAAATAGTATGTTACAAATGTTTTGCCTTTCTATCCTGTATGAGCATAAACGGGAAAGGGTAAATAAGTATGCTGCAAATGTGCTTAACATTGGTATCATAATATATATTCAATAAGAAAAGCTACAGCGTTCCCCTTGAGTAAAAGAATGTAACCTCACTGCAATATTCCAGTCCATTTCCCTGGAGGAATAAAAAATACCGTCCGGAAGAACTTTCTATACGAGTGAATGAAGGTGACATCAGGTGCATAGAAGCCAATCGAAGAAATTGACGCGCCGAAGGAAAGTGTCATAGATTTCAAATACGTTGCGGAGACGGACAGTCAATAACTGCAGACGTCAAATGCAGAGTCAAATTATTTCGGGACTATTTCGTATAAAGATAGGGGGAAAGAGAATTCCAAAAGAGATTAAATAGATCTTTTTGGGATTTGAGCTTTGCGATGGGGAGTACAAGTTTTTAGATAGTATTTCGTCTTGCATCTCCCATGCATTTTTATTTTCACGTATGCAGTATGAAAGTGATATCGGAGTTAATCTTTAAATAAAAAATATGTCGAATTGATTTTAACACTCCGAGCGGTTTCGACGAGATATCTCGTCCAACAAGATCTGACCAATTTTACGGATAACTAGATATCTCGTCTAGATGTTGCAGATATTTTTTATGATGACAAGATTAAGGCATGGTCAGTGTTCTTATAATGATATGATCTCATCCATCAAGATGTGCTGAAACTTTTATGACAAGATACCAGTTGAAGACAGGACGACCTGATGTTGATACCAGGAGGTTTAAGTGATGTTAAATATTCTTTAAAGTGGTTTATACAGTCTACCTAGCTATCATTTATCGCACTTTTACTGATTGGCGAAGTGGATATATCAAATTATTTTATAAATTCAAAATACAAAATTAATTTACCAATATATATGTTTAAGATATATTTAAATATGATGATATTATTCGTTGTATCAAATAAAGGTATATTAACCTAGTTTTCATTCAATAAAAAGTAGGCATGTGGTCTTCATTTAAATTAAACTTAATCTTTATATCTACAATTTTAACAAAAAGTACTGAGAAGGTATGCTATTGGTAGTAAACCAAAGCTACAAGTTTTTGAAACCGTTTGATTCGTTTTAAAAATTATTCAAATTTAGAATATGTGTGTATTTTTTAAATTTTGCCGCAACTACTTTTAACACTCTTGGAGGTTTATCTTCGAGCTTAAAACTGCCTTGTAGTAGCTAGAATTTCTATTTGGATCTTCATTCCCTCTTCGTGAGTAATAGATCAGTTTTGTCTCGATAATGTATCTCGTCGTTAACAAAACTGACCAGATCATTACAGGCGAGATATCTCATAGAAACCACTTGGAGGGTTAATATTTTGCGATGTGTTATTTTGCGATGTGATTGCTATAAGACTATTCGTGGTGTCAATTAAAATCTTATTAAGCGTTTTATTACGGTTTAACATTTTATTCAGCATGGTCAAATATTGTTTAGAAAAATAAAATATTTTAATAATTAAAATCTTAATTTTTTGAAAATCTGCATTTAATGAATTCTGATAAAGATAAACCACCTGAGTTCATATTAGCCTATTAGAATCTAAAAGTTTCAAGCTGTATCACTGAAAACGTTTTAAAATAGTAATTGAAAACTTGATAAAACGGTCATATTATGCAACGAATTTCGTAAAACCTCTAGTTAATTTTTTGTTAGAAAGGTGAATTTGGGTTTATTTTATAATTATCGTTTAAATTATCGTATCTTTGTTGGTTATTAAAGTCCATAAAATGAGCTTGTAATTGATATATTACAACCACGACTTTTTAAAGAAAAAGATTTCAAAGTCAAACCACGTATTCTTTTATTCTGAATTTTTAAAAGATCTATATAAAATTTTTTTGAAATTAAAATGTCCTAATAGGTCAATGAATGCTCAACGTATTCTATAAATTTGAAGTTGGAACTATTTTTAGATTTAGAATTAATTAATATTTTATGGTTCAGGATGACTAAACAAAGGTTTGGTTTACAATAAATTAGGGACTGAACCATGAAATATTCATTAGTTATAAATCTAGTAAACGTTCCCACTGCATTATTAATAGACACTCTGCTTATGCATGGAATTTTACTTGTTTTTCATGCATAAATAAAATAATATCTTTGAATTATTTATAATTCATGTGTATTTTATTATCAGAATATTTTCATATTCTTAAACGCATAACAGAAACACAAAACGAATGTGTATAGGCATTTAGTGGAAGAAACGCCGTATAAAGTTGTTTATCCAGTTGTTAAACATGAAAAGCATGAACAATCTATTTGATGCAACAACTTTCTACAACGGCACTCAATTTTCTACGCATATAGACTCATCTTAAAATACATTTCCAAGATATTCACCTTTTTAAATTACTAATGTATTTTAAAGTATGCAGAGAAATTCTTAACTTCGAAATCTTTTCTCAGGTGAGGTTCTTCTACCTAAATAGTTTTTATGCTTAATCTGAGAGTAAAGAGATTCCATAGTTGTGTAGTATTAATTTTTCCACTCAACATACATTTTGTTTAAATTACCACACGTGAAAACACATCTTTAAAGGAATCATAGGAAATATTCCATTAGTCCGGATGGCCAAACTGATTAGAAGTCATGCGGAAAAAACTAGGTTTTGGGATAGATATATAAGTATTAACCCCTCAGAGGATTAAAACAAATACATTTTAAACACATTTACTGAAATACATTTTAAAGTAAATTTATAAATGATCCATCATGAAATGACGAACATTCCGGAAACCCTTTAATCTCCGATAAACAAAAGTTTTCAGTCTGAATACATTCCTCTATATAACCGTAGAAAAACGTAACTTAATAAACTCAATTTCCAAATGCTGAACATATTTTAAAGCCGGAAAAAGCAAATTAGAGGTGACGGCGAATAAATAACAATAATAATGCAACCACTCCGAAAGAAACTTTTGTCAAAAAACGAAACGACGCAGCATCAAATCCCAACTTATTTTTGGTGATCCATGGCCGACTTAATGCTCAACAAGCATAACCAAAACATGTCATCCAAAGTTTCCGACTCCGCTCTATGCTCTGGGGATTACTTCTTTTTCACGGACTTCCACTGCAGTTTCTTCGAATTCCACTCGGCGGTTTTGTTTAGTCTTACTCAATATCAAAACTTATTAATTGCCAAAGGGTTTTATTGTTGCTGTTGTGCTCATGTAGATTTGGTTTCAAGTAGGGCGTTAAGAGGTGCTCTGCCGCGCATTTTAAATGCCACTCACCCAAGAAAAGCAAAACATCTTTATTGCCGTCGTGCGCTCTTTTGTATGTAAACGGTTCTGAACTGTCAATTTAAAAAGCACGGTTGAGCCCCTTTGAATTTTATGGTGTGGTGTGCTTCGACTATTTAATTGGTTCGTGAGGGTTTGAAATAAATATCTTCGCGTTTTTGTTTTTGTTTTGCAGTGAGGTTTGTTTTCGGCTTTCTTCCTTCACTGTTAGGTTTACTTGGATGCTTTTGCATCGCTGCTGATAGTGTTGGTTTTTATTGTTCTCTCGTATTGTAATGTTGGTTATGTTCTGAGATTTTGTTCTTGGTGATACAAAAAGGTTGCTCATAAATTGTAAATCTAAAGTGATTGTGTTTCATTGTTTTTTAGATTCAAGTATTTAATTTAACTAGTTGTTATAGCTTTCGTTATAGTTTGCAACCTTTGTACACAAATTTGGAAAAACAATATAGGGTACAACTTCTTTGAGAGTCGCAGGTTTTCCGATTAGTGTAATAGTTTTGATTTTACCCTGCATCGCATTTAAGGACTACGCAACCGAATATATTGGTTAAAAGAATACTATAAAACATCCTATTAGATAAGAATTCCAAAAACTGGTTAGGAGCTATACAGCAAAGATTGCAGGTTTCCGAATGTATGTGTAATTCTCAAAGGGCTAGATTACTTTTCCTCGTGTACAGGGACCTTACTAACCCAGTTGGAAGAGCAATAGATTAGCAACAGGAGGGTTGCAAGTTCGAAACTAGGTCCAATCAAAGACCGTCGTATACACTGGGGCTGTTGCTCGTTAAATCTATCGTGGCCTCAAATGTCTTCACTTTGGCGGTGTGTGGAAGTTTGGAGAAGGGTCAGGTGCGACCCAGTCATCCGATCGTGGTTCAAAATTACGAGGCGTTATCCTTGGATCTTTCCTTTCGGAAATGATCCCGGACCGTTACCAATAACCCGTAGTGTTGCTCCAGTACGATGTTAATTAACTATCTACCTCATTTAAGTTCAACCTCCACTTTTAAACTTTGAGAAATAGTCTTCAAAGTTTTTTAGCTTATACTAAACAAGAAAACACCCCAAAACTTGTTAGTTATTTGTTGTTTAGCATTAACTGGCTTAACTAAAACCTTTATAGTTAAAACATATTCGAGGACCATAAAACAATGTAACTGAAACTTCTTTGAATTAAACTGTTAGATGATTGATATTATACTGTCGTGCCGTTATATTTCCATTTGTTACGTATAAATTATCTAATATCAGAGCCATGCACATCTACTAATGGTTACCACAAAATCTCCAATTTGACTGATTAACTATTTTGCACTTGTTTCTAAACCATATACACTTATTACAAGTGATTAAAAACTAAAGTGTATAACAAGAGCTTTTTTATTTTCTAGACATGCTTAGAAAACTAAAACACTGAAAGAACGTTGATGCGCATATACCAATTCAAATTATGTATTACAATGAATGTTAATAACGATCCACACCTAAATTCATTTTGAATATCTAGGTAGACTAGGGGAAAATATCTTTATGAAATGCTTCCCTTTCCCAGTTTTACAAGACAATACAAAACATTCCTTCCTAATAACAACACCAATGTAGTAACTATAAATCTCGTGTATTTCTATTTCATAGTCTAAGGTACATTTGGCCAAATTCCTAACGCGAATGAGGCATCATTAATTTTAAGTAATTACTTTAATATGTATAATCTTCCTTCAGCAAGAGGTCCTTAACTTCATCCCCACTGAGGTTAATGATTGCAACAAATGAATACCTAAATTAATCTGACAGCATAAGTGTTTAAGCGCAATGATGTCCTATTTTAAAGTATTTTGGTCGACATGTTCCGTAATTCAGACAACCCCTTGAATTAATGTAGGTTTAATATTGATATAACTTTCTTTCGTGAAAACTATAGCTTCAACTGCTGTTTTCTTACATCATATTTTAAGGCATTACTTAGACCCAAAAATTTGTAACAATTACTTTTGAGTGAGAAATAAACCAAATTTTTAAAATGTATCTCTTGATCAAACTGAAAGTTACTCTTCCTTTCTGATATATATTCCCATACTTTCATACACGGTGAGTCTAAATTGTTTTTACAAAATACGATGGGTGATAGTACCCATCCAGACGAGCAATAATTACCACGGAACATAGGGTCGCATTCCACTCTGAGAGTCAGAAAAGAGTAAAATTAGAATTTCAACATGAAATTACAACAGAGTTGGGAAAACAAATGAACGATACCAAAAGTTGCACAATCTGATTTATTGATCAGAGAAAAACTCACAGCAAGTGCTAAAAGTGGCGGCCACGCGTGTCGTTGCACAGTTCACACCGGCGAAGGAATGACTGGCGCATCCCCTCGAAGATTCCTGGTGTTGTGTTAATTTTGTCTGCGGCAATAACGATTCTAGCTACGAGATCTTCAACCGAGTCCACATGCGTCTGGTACACTAAAGATTTCATGTGCCCCCAGAAGAAAAAGTCCAGTGGGTTGAGGTCCGGTGAGCGAGGAGGCCAAGCCACAGGTCCGCCACGTCCGTTCCATCGTGCGGGATATGTGGCTTAGGAGATATGCTACGTAGGCAGGTACAAAACGACGTCAAAGGCGATTCATGTTCATGCTCGACGCGTTTCGTCTTTACTCTTTTCTGCCTCTCAGAGTGGAATGCGACCCTATGTACCATGGTAATTATTGCTTGTCTGGATGGGTACTATCACCCCTCTTATTTTGTGAAAACAATTTAGACTCACCCTGTATATAAGTTTTTGCTCTTCTTTTTGGAACTTCCATAAAACCTAATAAAACGACCATTCGTTGTAATGCATGTAACTGTTGTAATTTGTTCAAATTTTCAATTTTCTAGTCTAAAAATTAGACCCCAGATGGAGTTTCGAGTTATAAAACTTCAATTATACTTAATTAATTTAACTCGGAATAATTAAATTCCGAATTAGAAATATTCCCCTTTTTTCTCTTCTCCTTCTGATAAATCTCTAAAATGAAACCTATCTTGAGTATTGTTTTTACTGCACTACTATACTTAAAAAAATACAAATACAGAAACTGAAAGTTATGACTATAGTCTGCTATAAACTATTTTTAGTTTTGTTTGAAATTCTGTTCTTTAAGAGCATTTTATGGCCTTTTAAAGATCTGAAAAGTCTAAAATATTGCTTGGAATTTTTTGCTTGTATAACATGTAGAAATGAACTCAAATTTATATATGTACTTACATCGCATTTTGTTAGATAGTAATGTATTTATTCATCATTGAACTCTTATACAATCATCAATCAAATTTCATTTTATATGCATTAAATTGTTTTCGCTGCTATCATAGTTTAACAATTTAGAAACGATTCTTTCAAACATAGTGTTTTGGCACAATGGTTAACCTAATGACTTCAAATGTTTTTATAAAATTGTTAACACGATCAACAAAAATGCATTGCATTCTCAATGTAAGATAATATATTTTCAATACATGGAGTAAAGTATTCAGTACGTTTATCATTGGGAATTAAAAAAAAACGAATTTGAAAAAAAAACGAATCTCCTTTTATGAATGATGAAAATAGTTTAGTCCAATTGAACTGAGTAATCTCACAAATTACTTAGTTAATACGTTCAGGTGCTTTAAGTTTAGCAATTTTAAAACTTGATCTTAAATGCCTAACAAAATAACTTTTTTACAAGTTCAAAAACGAATAAACGCATTTAGTAATATAATCCCTTTACTTAAGATAATCGTAGATCGCGAATGAGAAGTCAACTACACTAATTGCCAATGCGAAAAAAAAGAAGCCCATTAATCGCACGCATCGCAATGAGAAACGCGGGTTAACCCAAACGCATCACTTTGGCGTCAACAACATCAACGGGATGCTTCCCTCGAGCCTCGTAACAAACGGTCTATTGTGTATTTTATTACTGCTATCGGCGTCTAAAATAAAGACTAAGAGGCTCATTAAACTCCATTGCTGATATCGTAAAAGACTTTTCTTATTCAATTCGAGGATCTCACCACATTGAAAGGAAGAAAAAAAATAAGATTTTTCGTATGTGGGAAGTTTAGTACCGAGTAAAGCTAGCTGTGTTCGTTTAGTAATTTTGTTTAATGCTTCCAAAGCAAAGATAATTTTTAATGCAAAATGCGTTAAAAACATTTATTAAATTACTATAATTTTAACCCCCTAAGTGGTTTTGACGAGATATCTCGTCCATCAAGATGGGTTAAATTTATCTTATGACTAGTTATCTCATCATCTAATGGCAGCGTCATCTAATAGGCAGCGTTTAGATGATGAGTTATCTCGTCATTTAATGGCAGCGTCATCTAATATGCAACGTTTATATGATGACTTATCTCGTCATCTAATGGCAGCGTCATCTAATAGGCAACGTTTAGATGATGAGTTATCTCGTCATTTAATGGCAGCGTCATCTAATAGGCAACGTTTAGATGATGAGTTATCTCGTCATTTAATGGCAGCGTTATCTAATAGGCAACGTTTAGATGATGAGTTATCTCGTCATCTAGATGTTGCAGATTTTTGGATGATGTCAAGATCATGATCTGGTCAGTTTTCCCCTAATGATCGTGATCGTGTTTTCTTCCAATGAAGAGATATCTCGTGGAAATAGGGGGCCCCGTTAGCCCAGTTGGAAGAGCAACGGATTAACAACCGGGGAGTTGTGAATTTGAAACTCGGTCAAGTCAAAAACCGTCGTGTACACGAGGGCTGGTGCACGTTAAATCTGTTGTGGCCTCAAATGTTCTCACGTTGGTGGTGTGTGGAAGTCTGGAGAGTGGGGTGCCAGCTCAGGTGTTGCCCTCGTCATCTGACCATGATTCAAAATTACAAGGCATTGCCCTTGCATCTTTCCCTTAGGGACTGATACCGGGCCATCACCAATAGCCCGTTGTGTTGCTTCACTGCGACGTTAATAACTACCTACCTGGTCCAAGTAGATCTAGTCAGTTTTCCTAATGATGAGATACTTCTTCGAGGCAACCACTAGGAGACATCTGGTTCGAGATTGATGTGTGAAAGTGGTTGGTTTTGCAGTTATTGTTTTCATGTATGCTTATAAGCATAGTAAATATTATTGATAGGCATAGCTTTAGGATATCTCTCAACTGTGTTTTTCCGTGTAATCCATCGACGTTAATAAAATACCTACCTACCGTGTAATCTATCGTTTTTTTAAGATATAGGAATTGTTTTATGATAATCGATGAAACTTGTAATGAGAAACAATATGAGCATATTTTCATAAATTAAGTCCTTTTGTTCAGTTAGATGGAATTTTACTAAAGAAAACTCTTTCCTCGACATGTAAGAAATTGAGGATGAAGGAAATTTATCAAAAAGACTCGTTTCCTGTTAAACGCGACAGATGCATAATAATGACGAAAAATAAGAAAATATACATTTAAATGACCGAAAAACCTGAATAAATGTCGTTTTGCGTAAAAATTACAAAAATATGTATTGGAAAGGTCCTAAAAATACTTAAATCTCAATACATTTTTCATGAAACATTCAAACTCAATCGAACAACGTTTGAGCATTGACAAAAAAGGATGCAAAATCATCATAATGCTAGCTCTACTAATAACAATTGGATCTTAGCCAAAACATGCGATATTTTCATGAAGCATCAAATATTCTTTTAAGAATTTTTAAGAATATTTCTAACAAAATTGAAGACACCTTTACTTCAGTGGAAAACACATTTTATAAAAACAAAACTTGAAGAGATGCGGTCTCGTGGGTCATGATTTAAGGAATACACTCAACGTCAGCATATTCCACAGGAAGCAGGTATATAGATATTATTTAAAACCCAACCTCTGGGACGTATATAAGCTTAGTAACTCATTATTTCTACCACTGATTACGCTGTGGTATAGTCCATGTTTGAAGTATGGTCTTCCATCAAACTTCGAATTTTCATAGATCTTCAACTCTCGTAAACTTCTGTGCATATAAAGATTTAATTTAGAAGAAATCAATACCAATAAAATAAAAATAACCTCTTTTTCATCTTAGAGTAAATACTAAATTTCTACAGCACTCTCTACTAGTTAAAAGCAGTAAAATTTCTCTAAACAAAATAAATCTACCATTTAAACATACTAAACAAGAAACGATTTTTCTTACATTCAAGAGGTGCTCAATAGATTTGCCCACTGCGCTAGAAAACTGCGAGCTGTAGGTCGCTCAGTTACGATTCCCTCTGGGTGTATTTTTCTCTTGTGTCAGTAAAACATTCCTTGTGTGTGAATGTCTGTTTACATGCCTTTGTTTGGCTACAACCATCCACACTTACACGAGGATACAAACAAAGCGTCTTGAATCTCGGGCCAGTGCACTAATCATTTGACTAAAGCTGGTCCTTTGTGTAGTACTTGACACGGTAGGTTATTGAGTTAAAAATTTGAGGCTTTTTAAATAAGGGTTAAGAATTTGTAAAACATTTGGCGGACTTAAATAACGAATGCAACCGAGTACTTTACATGTGTTTAAAATTCATCTTATCTTTAATATACGTATTTAATGAAAAATGTAGCCACACATAATTTGATCATACCATATGTAAATGACCTTTGGGCCATATAGTCCAAGAAAGGGCCATGGGTTATATGGCTCTTGAGCCATAAAACCCCAAACCAACCAACCATACATTTAATATTATCTGAGTTTCATTTTTCGCACATATGTTTGAATTGCGTTTTATATTGAAACATAAATTATTACGAATAAAAGATCATTCAGTGCCAAACTGATTTTTTAATTGAATATAGGTCCGAACACAAAATATAACCCTAGAACCGTATTTCTTGAACTTAAATAGTTTTTAAGGAACTGGAAACATCCCGAATCTCCCAGAACTGATACGATGCAGTTTTTGAGCTTCAGAAAATAGCAAGTGAATCGAATTGAAACAAAAGCAAAAAAACTCGTTTCCTTCCCTAACAGAACAATCCTTTTGATACAAACCTTCTTACAGAAAAGTAACCATGAGAGCCTGAGTTTTCCCTCTTTTTTTAAAGATTTGGTTTAAGAAAGGGATTGTTTGTCTCGGGTGAAAATGTCCTTATGTCCTTTTCAGTTTAAAAGAGAAAAGTAGGCAGTTGAGTTTTTCGGTAAACATCCAGCGCAATTAACTATCGTATACAGCTTTTATTAAAGGTTTCGAAACTTCTTCATGGCTGTCCATATTCACTCACGTGACAGAAAAACTAACTTGAGGGTACTGAACTTTTTTATTATATCATACGGTTCCCAGTCTTTAAGTAAAAGAATAATCATTTCCTTAAGTTCTCTCCAAGGGTATTTTTCGTATTTAAGAATGCATTTCACGTAGTTTGAAACGATTATCCCTTGATTGCATATCTAAAGAAACTCACGAGTGTTGCATTTTTGTCTCACTGGTTAAGTTCTAAAAATATCAGTTTTTAACTATCCTACCATACGTATGGAAACAATTTTTGTGAATGAAATGCAGTATGCTTTTAAAAAATAAGGCTGTTTTTTAATTTTAAGGACTTCAGCAAATATTGAGGCTATTCAAAGCCCTTGAGAACCGTGTATTAGGTAACCAAAGAGGTTCTTGACTTTTAAGGAATACTTCAAGGTAGCGAAATCTTTTTTTATCTCGCAGTAGTTTTCTCGACACTATTGTTTTTTATGGGGTAATGTAACTAACCCTCCTGATGTTTGTCTCGACGAGGTATCTCGTTGAGACAACCATCTCTTACTAGATCTCGATGAATCTAGATGATCTCTCTAGATCTAGAGATCTAGACGATCTCTTACTAGATCTAGATGAACGAGATGTCGCGTCCTTAGAAAAAACCTAGTTGATCTTGGTTTCGTCACCAAAAAACGGCAATATATTCATCATTCGGAATTCGATTGGCATACTTGATGACGCGATATCTCCTCATTATCAAAATTGGTAAGATCGTGATGGAAGAGATATCTCGTGGAAACCGCTTGGAGGTTTAATACTTTTACTAGAGCAACACATTGATCCGAGATAAATCCCTAAAGGAAAGATCCGAGGACAGTACAGCCACTGACCACGCAACAGAGGATGCAATTTTGAAGCATGGTTAAATGACGATGTCAACACCTGAACTCACTCTCCAAACTGCCACACTATGCAAACCTGAGAACTTTTGAGGCCAAGACAGTCTTAACGTGTACGGTTCTTGGTTGGATCTAGTTTCAAACTCGCAACTTTATTTTTGCGAATCCATTACTTTATCAATAGGGCCACCGAGACTCCAATAGTTTCCAAGATGCAAATCCATCCTGAATCTCCCAAAACTGTTACAGTGTGGTTTTAAACTTCTAAAAATATTGAAATGAATTGAAAAAAAAGAAAAAATTCGTTTTTCCTCTCTTACAGAACAATCCTTTTGATACAACCTACTTACAAAGTGTCCGCGGTGAGAGGATAGTTTTTTCACCTTTTCTCCAAAAGGATTTGGTTTAAGAAAGGGATTGTTCGTCCCTGGTGAGAATGTCCCTACGTCCGTTTCATCTTAAAGAGGAAATGCACGGTGTTGAGTTTCTTGGAAAATATTCAGTGCAACTAATTTTCACTCGCAACCTTTATTAGAGTTCTCTAAATTGCATTTATGTATCCTGATATTCACTTATGTAATTGAAAACTATTTTCAAGACTATAAACTTTTTTCTTTCTGCCCAAACCGATTTTTCTACTTTTAGATAGAACTGCAATTATTTGTTTTGCCTGGTAGTGGTTTCTAACTAGTAACTTTATGTGTGGGACGTAAGGCACAAAACTTAAGGCACACTGTTTTTGAGTGGCTGAACTATTTCCAAATGAGTGTTTAACTTAGTGTTACTCGGAATTGCTTGCTTTTTGATTCATTTCAAAGGCTTCCGAACTGTACTACTAAATATAGAAGTATTGAGAAAAGATTCAGTATACGTACTGAGCAAAATTAGTTCAACCTTCTGAGCGTCACGGATTTCCGACAAGTGTAGAATTGCTATTACCCCACAACATATATAATGATTAAATAAACACATATTTTGGTTCAAAAAAATCCTAGGAAAGGTTCTATTTGTCAAGAATGGTTAAAACTGGTTCGAAGTAATGCAGAGAAGACTACAGTTGCAGAACAGATATACAGGGTGAGTCTAAATTGCTTTTACAAAATAAGAGGGGTGATAGTACCCATCCAGACGAGCAATAATTACCATGGAACATAGGGTCGCATTCCACAATGAGAGGCAGAAAAGAGTAAAATTAGAATTTCAACATGAACTTACAACAGTGTTGGGAAAGCGAATGAACGATACCAAAAGGTGCACAATCTGATTTATTGATCAGAGAAAAACTCACAGCAAGTGCTCAAAGTGGCGGCCACGCGTGTCGTTGCACAGTTCACACCGGCGAAGGAATGACTGGCGCACCCTCTCGCAGATTTCTGGGGTTGTGTTAATTTTGTCTGCGGCAACAACGATTCTCGCTACGAGATCTTCAACCGAGTCCACAGGCGTCTGGTACACTAAAGATTTCAAGTGCCCCCAGAAGAAAAAGTCCAGTGGGTTGAGGTCCGGTGAGCGAGGAGGCCAAGCCACAGGTCCGCCACGTCCGATCCATCGTGCGGGATATGTGGATCCATCGTGCGGCGATGACTTGTTCATGCTCAACGCGTTTCGACTTTACTCTTTTCTGCCTCTCAGAGTGGAATGCGACCCTATGTTCCATGGTAATTATTGCTCGTCTTGATGGGTACTATCACCCCTCTTATATTGTAAAAACAATTTAGACTCATCCTGTATACGGGTGGTCCCTTAAGAGTATTAAAAAATTCGTTTAAGAAGAGGTATTTATAATAAAGGAATGCGAGCTAAATTCTTTATAGTAATTATACATAAACCTGTGGAGAAATTTTCAGTATTTTATAAGGATTTAGGTACATTTTGTTCAGATATGCACTTTTTAGTTACCTAATATTGTACTAATTGGTATAAAATGTCTCCTCATAGTGTTTACTTTCTTTAAGTAAACAAGGGCATCAAAACCCCGAGGTACCCTAGTGACTTGTCCACCCTCTTTCGTTTTCCCTTCCCCTACCCTTCTACCTTTTGTTTTGTGCCCTCCCTCGTTGAATACTTGATATTTTCTGGCTTGTGTTTGGGACAGTTTGGTCAAATATGGCCTTTGTGTCATATTTGGAAACCAAAACAACCAACAAATTTAAAATATGTCTTTTTATTTCAATGATTTATCCTAAATATTGAGTTATAAATATTGTTATACTACACATTGATTTCGTTTTGCTATAAATACATCTGTTACTTTCGAAACACATAAGCATTTTGGCTACCAACATTGTATTTATACTAAATAAGTGGTCATTTTCGTTTCAGTAAATGATCCAAAATATCTTGTTTTAAATGCTAGTTGAATACTATATTGTTTTTGTTTTGCTATAAAAACATTTAATTCCTTTCCATTACTTAAAGAAAATTCATTCGTTAATAATTTGTGTTTTTAATGGACAAAAATATTTTCTTTTAAGACTTTTATACTTTTAAATTGTAATGCAATCCGAGTTTGAACATATATTCGCTGTGATATGATTTAAATTTGAGATGTATTTTGGTAGAAAGATTTTCATCCTTGAAAATTGTCGGGCATCATAAAGATCCTCTTACATTAAAGCCCTGGTGACTTATCGTTCGTTCAAAGGCGGATAAAAAGTTCTGAAAAAAATGTCGACTAAAACGTTCTTGAAAATTTTTTTCAATTACTCGAGATGGAAAGATTTACTAGTGATGACTGATATGTCAATGGAGTATCCAAAAATAACTTACATTTCTGAAGCAGGAAAGGAATCATAAAAATTCCTTAACCTTCTGAGTGTCACGAGATTTCTGAGTAGTATTACTTTTGCCCCACAACACACATGTTAACAAAATAACCACATCTGTTGGTTTGGAGAATGTCAGGAAAAATTCCATTAGGAAAGAAGGTTAAAACTGGTTAGAAATCTGCTAATCAAACTAAGTAATGATTAAATAATACTAAAGTTTTTAATTGAATAGGATTGCAAATTAAAATAGGTAAAACAAATTTAGAGGTTCTGTATATATTATCGGAATGTAACTTGAAATTATATTTTACGAAATTGACTTCTACCACAGCATCAATAACGTTTTACCGTTTCGCTACTATTAACAGAAAAATATATTTATATTTACTATCCATACCTATTTATGATATAAGGTAAAGTTCATAGATTGCTATTCATATTATATTCAGAAATCAAAAGATAAGAACTGTAACTTTTATAAAGAGTAATGTATAACCTGTTATATACAATTCTATAGATACTTGTTTGCTCAAACCATTACAATGTATGATTGCAAACTCCAATGTGTGCGAAAAAACTGAAATAATAATAAAAGAAATGCCTCTAGGTGATGATAGCTCTCGCGAAAACATAATTCCTGTCAAGTGTTTGGTTTAGAAGAGTAAACGGAAACACATTATTCCCAGTCTTTTGAAAGGCGTGTGTTCACGAAAAACTATCTATACGTATGAAAAGCGTTCAGGCAACCAAAACACTTCTTCCATGCAATAAACTGAGCGTAAGTAAATCGAACGCTTTCTTCGTTCGCTCTGCGTTTGTAATAGAACTTTTACGGTCTAACAAAGTTCACCCCTCTAGAAGGATTTTTATTTCTTAAAACACTTTGTTTCGAACTGCCGTAGCAATCAGAACAAATGAAGATCGTTCTATCAAATCAGGACTATCTGCAATGAGACTCCTTTGTGGAAAATATACTTACCTGCAATGTATAAGTTTTAAATTTTGATGCAAACTTGCTTAAAATTCTCTAAAACAGGTTCAACTCACTGCATGTAATTTTAAATTCTTAAAACTTTTTTACGAAATTAATAAGGACCAATTTAGTATCTTGATGGTGGATGAAGTATTCGTTATTAGTAAGAAACTGCCCAGATTTTTATCTCGTCATTATCAAAGAATTGGCAATATCTTGATGACGATATATCTCGACATTAGTAATGGACTAGATATCTCGTCAAAGCCATTTAGAGGGTTAAGACTTTAGTATAGCAATAAGGAGGAAGCTCATGTAATGTGACCCTCATGTGTAAAAGTGCCTTGCTTATTTCAGTAGGACATTAATGAGTCTTTATCTAAGAAGTTATAGTCAAATAAAAGGGCCTGAGGTGTCTTTGTGCATACGACCATGGACCTTTTCTGTATAAGTGGAGTGTATGCACATGTTTGCCCCCGTAGATTAGTATGTCCTCCCAAGTAGTGGATGAATGGGAAGTGAGGTACAAGTCCTTAGCCTTTGTGAGCCTGGATTCAAATTGAGTAGTCAATCTTGATAGGACAATTTAGCTGGCCTTCCATGGCAACATATGTTCAAAATAATATAGAATTTGTTGTGATTCAATCTAATGGAGTCTTTAAAGGCTAATGGAGTAAGCTAAATGTCTGGAACTTGAAAACAGCATGGTAGAACATAAATAGTTTCCCAGTCGCTATATTTTGAAAATTCCATCTGACTTTACTAACTCGTATGGCTTAATGCAATAAACAAATTTTTTATGAATATGTTTTAAATCCGAATCGTTCTCGCTAATGAAAAGAGTTAGGTAGGTAGTTGAACTTGTTTTACACTGAGGCAAACCAACAGGCTATCGGCGACAATCTGGGATATATCCCGAATTAAAAGATCTGAGGACAATTCCTAGTAATTTTGAACCACAGTCAGATGATGACATCAACACCTGAGCTGGTACCCCACTCTCCAAACTTCAACACCACTACAACGTTTACCTACATTTGAGGCCACGGTTAACGTGTACCATCCCATGTACACTATAGTTTTTGGTTGGATAGAGTTTCGAACTCCGGTTGATAATCCATGACTCTTTCTATTGGACTACTGTGGCACCCATAAATGAAAATGTCTCCTTTTCAAGTTGAAATAAAAATGTTTCACGGTGTAAAACTATTTTAACCTAATTAGTCACGATAATTAAACATTCGGTAACTAATAATAGAATTAGAAATTCTCTGTCGCTTACATTGTTTCTAAGAATTAATTTAACCTTGATTTATAGCTAGTATAGTTGTTCTAGTCTGGTAAAAGAATTTCTTTTGATGAACTTAAGTTCCTGTGAAAAGTGAGTTTGATTACAATTTTTCGAATTAGTGCTCAAGGAGGCAAGCAATATGAAAAACCTAGCTGCTTCAGTTGAAATAATAGAAATTTGAAAATGAAAAATAAATGTTTCATTAAAAACCACCTAAGATTAGTAAAAATTAGCTTAAACTTGGCTTTGAACTAATTTTATGTGATTTATAGTTTTTGGCTGTAACGCGTATCTATTTTTCCCATTTGTGTTATTTTCAATTTATTAACAAGTTTAAATTGTTTCAAACTAATGATATCAGTTAAAATTTGTTTTTAGTAAATCAATATTTAATAGGTTTTTACATCTATTTGAACTAGTTTTTATAAAGCTGGTTGTGTAAAATATGAACGGAATGAAGATGAAGTTTTGAGATAAGGTAGCTAAGTAATCAAAATTACCCAGTTTGTATAAAGTAGTATGTAAAGAGAAATGACTTCAGAAACATTTCATGTAGCGATGTGATTTACAATAATTCTACCAAATTGTTTCTACAACCGTCTCACTTAGATTTAGTAAATTAAATTTGATTGTTTTGGCTTTATGCATAACGTCCTAACCACGTTAACTTAATTATGGAAATTCTTAGACTAATGGAAATTAAATTGCATTGAAATTCATAAATCGCTTGAAGATGAGTTATATTAATGCATCAGGTTCTCAAATTGCATTATAAAACAAAACTAGGCTTCAGAAAAAATAAAAACGAGGCCCCGGGACATAGTTACCAAACACTTATAGAAAATACAAAAGAAAATCATTAATTCACGCGATTCAGTCTAACTGTTTCGATATGTAAAATAACTAACTATATCATTTTACAAGCGTACGTAGTATATAAATCGGCATTATTTGTATAATGGCGAACGCCAATAGCGAAGATAAGCAACACAAAATCAAACGTTACTGGATTCAGTAGCCAATTTTGTCATTCAGTTCAAATATTCTCGAGTTTAGAAATCGAACCACAGATTACTAAATATACAAAAATACAGGATTCCATTTGAACAAGTAGATATGATGTAATTGAAGTGGATGCTAAGTAGCTAATTAGGTGTTCCCTTTGTAATGAAAATAAGAATTAATATTATTAAAACGTACAAGAAATTCTATTTTGCCTTTTTCTTCATTCGAATTTGTGAAATGGGAATCGATGTTATATTTATTAAAAAGTGACTTAAATGTACAAGAAAAGTAAAATCTATTTAAAAGCTTTTTATTTTTAATGCCCGACCACTGATCTCTTCGGCACTACAAGGATTGAACTGACGGTTACTTGAGAGCACCCAGTGGTTGAGATGCCGCTACTCCTAAGAGAGACAATACCCAATAAGCATGCGCTTACACACCAGAATTCGAACTCAGAGCTACTGTGTGGAAGACTATCACTATCATTATATCAGTTCGGGAGCTATAAAATATAGAAATATATAAAGCACAGGTACCATGCGCGGATCACGTAATTATCTAAGATACAATGACAATTTAAATTTGTGCATGAATCCGTCAAACGACGATTAAGAATATCTGGTTTTAAGTTAAAGTAATGTAAAAAAATCAGCACCAAGAATAGCAGTTGTAACATTACAAATATAAAATATAAAAACAAAATTACGTCGTAAGCCTAAATTTAAAGAAAGTAATTGTTTACCATAAACTTCAATGGGTGTTCCATTTGCTGCATTAAAAGTTTCTGAAAGTTTAAGTTTCTTTTCATGTTTTCATGTTTATTTGCTGGGATGATAATATAACAGTCACTGCCAGTGTCCACAAGATATTTCATATTCGTGCGTTGATCAATCACAAAAAGGCGACGAGAGGTGGCAAGGAATATGTCGCCGCTACTCCTGGCCGCTGATGTTTTCCGAAAATGAACAGGGCTTGGAACGCTTATTTGCTTTCGATTGGAACTTACGGTGGTACAAACAGATGTTTTGGGCTTTAGCAGAAGGGTTCGATGACGATAACCGGAATTATTCCACTTTCGAAAAAACTCGTTGAACGTCGCAAATTGGCAACTTTTCGAAGTTCTTTAATTTTTTGCATAAAGATAGAGTGAGTTTTTGAAGCACTGGAACTAGAATTACCAATAGCGGAAATAGTATTTACAGGCGTAAACAGTATAAGTAGCAGGCGTAAATTCGAGAATGACTTCAGCTGCCTTTTGTGGCGTTAAAGGTTCAATTGAAGTAAGGATTGATTGTACATAAGGTGGTAATTGTTGTAAAAATAGTTCCAATAAGAGAACGCCGGTGATGTTATGGCTTTGGACACGGCGTTGCATAACACGAAGTTCTGTAGGCTTCCGATCTCCTAATTGCTCATCAGCTAACAATCGACGTATTTCTCGCGATTTCGTGTCACCACATCTGGAAATTAGTTGCTCCTTAAGTAGTGCATAAGGATCTGTTGAATTATGAGATAAAATGATATCTTGAACAAAACTGAAGCTATTTCTGATGGCAAATGAGAAAGACAATAAATGTATTTAGTTTTGTTATCGGTGATGGGCTTCGGAACAACCAGTTTAAAAGTAGCCTCAACCATCACAAACCATAAGGCTGGATAATTCGAAATAAAATTGGGAATTTCGCAGCAGCGGTTTCCTCCATTTCGGTTCAGAATAAAATGTTCACGCAAAATAAAAAGATTTCGAGATCAAATTGAAAGTGCGATCCAATAGTATCCAGTCAGAAAAGGTACGAAGCGAAACTAAACTTGGCGCCAAACGAAAGAAAATGGCGGAGGCCAAATCCACTGCGTATTAGTTTTGAAGCATTCGAAAGTTAAAGCAAATACAAAAAATCAATTCATACTTTAAAGTCCAGCATCCGGGTCACCATTAATGTCACCCAGTGTGGTGAGTGCTGGTGAAAGGAAATGCTCGGAAATAAACCAACATGGAATTTATTCAAACATAACAAAATAGAAAGTGAACCGGCGTGTCTAGCGAAAGAAAAAACAAGTTTCCGCTCGGCATTATAATATAATATCGTGTGACGTCATATTCATGAGCTGCTTGCAGCGCCGCTACTCAATCAGTAGGGAGTGAATCACTATAATATGCATAGGACGTATAACTAAATATAAAAGCTGGAAGACAAGTTAAAAAGATGAGTGCAAGAGGATAAACAAATCAAATAAAATTTTTAAGATCTACTAAAAACTAAAGTATACAGGTTAAAACAGAAAAAAATTGAATGAGTTTTTGCAGTTAGTGTAGTTAAACAAAACTATTTCATTTATTGGTGTAAGTTGTATAACACAGTTATTTGGGAGTAGACGAAATTAATGACTCAACTAGAACATGCTAAGAGTTTGTGAAGGACCGTAAAGCAACCATTTATCATCTACATAAGGTTATTAGAGTTTAGAATAAAGAAAGTAATTGAAATTTGTTTGAGGAAGTAGCAGCATCACTTTCGAGCTCAGGATGAAGTGTTTGTCCTACTTGATGCAGCAGAGCTGTTTAAACTCTATGTTTTAACAACTCTGGATACTGCAGTTTAATGTTTCAAGGGAATTTCACGGCATATCTTACCTCTTAACATCAAAACTAGTTAATGCCATGAATTGCAATAAAATAGCCGTTCATCTCAACGATCTTTTTATTATTGGACTGTTAAAGGATAACAAAAAGGCAAAGCGTAAAGGGGGAAGATAGAAAAATCTACCAGTAAGCACTACATGGTTGAAATCCTTTCCTACATTTCATATAATACTTTAATGTAAACGTAACTATTTTAGTGGTAGGTATGTTCTCCAGACTCAATGTTTCATTGTGGCTACACTGTCAGAGAAGTTTCCAGGTAAACCTAACAAGGATCTGTGATATTTTAACAGGGTATACAAAATATGTTAAATGTAATTGTGTTCTTCTGTCTGAAATTTCTCATTAAACGCATGTGTTTTGTTATGTCTAGAACAATCCTCCTACTTCAACACCAAATGTTATTAAAAGCAGGTTTGATCGTCTGAGTGTCGCTAGGTTTTTGAGTAGATTTTGAGTAACTATTGCGTTAGCTCAACAGCACACGTGATGATTAAATAACCACATGTACTGGTTGAAAATTCCTTAGAATGATTGCATTGGTCAAAATATCAAGAACTTGTTAGAAGTCACCAGAGAAAACTACAGATTGCTTTGTGGAATAATGCATACATGATCCCCGAGAATTAATATACTTAACCCCTATTTTGACTAATAAGTCAACTAGAGTGCAGTAATTTTCTGTGACGGGGTGAGAGGTTTGCGCGTATGGAGTGTCCATGAAGAGAATGTACAAGGAATGTTTATGAAGTGTGAGTGGAGAATTTAGAAAATGATACAAATGTTATTTTATGATAACAGTGTTAGATACTTACGCTGCATTACAAATCTTGCGATAGCAGTTGTCACAAATAAATGATAATAACAATTATTTAATACTACATAAACAGTTACTAAAAAGTAACAGTATTGACACTAAGTGTTCGAATTTGACGTTAACTGTTGATTTTAACATTCAGTGACTGTTAAATGATATTAAAAAATTACTTATTCCAACTTTTTTATTTTTAATGCAACCTGTGTATTTTTGTAATAGGCTTCCTTATTCCAAGTTACTTTTTTAAAACAGTTATCGGTAATATTGATCGAAACCTTAATATTTTCGTTAAAGTCAATAACTGCTGAATTGTAATAAAACCATTATTTATCTACTATCGTAATAACGTACCTTCTCTCAGAAATTTAATATTATTTCTAAGATGGTGAATTTTGAATGATTATTTGCTTTAGTCGGTTTGATCATAAGGAATAAGCTGTGTGAAAAAGTGATTAGAGCATTAGTTTAGAGTGGAGTAACTGAAGATCATGCTTATGGGTTAGATCCTTGCAAATATCGATGTCAGTTTCAAGGAGTGAATTAGATCATCAAATCGTTCCAACAGGATAGGAAAGATAATCGCTCTATCCCTACATATCTTAAAAATTCAGTTTCATGATTTCTTCAATTTCACTCCTGAAAAGAGGCCAGATTCTCTCACGATGTCTAGGAAAGCATTTGAAATAAATTTACATTTCCAAAAATGACTTTTTTTTAAGTAGAATTTGTCTGGGCCTAACCAATCTGGGTAATCGAGGATATTAACCTGGGTTGAAGGATATGTTGAGTATTCTTATTGAAGTGGATAAATTTAAATAGGAACCAGGTACCGGGGCATGTAGTATGATCGTAAAATTTAGAAGAATGGCTCATTTTTAATTCTTTATATTCAGATAAATACCAAGAACGAATTACAGAGGCTGTTCAGACATTTTTTGAACGATTTTGATGAGCTATAAAAAATAGTATGCTACGAAAGAATTTTATTTTCACAGCAGTTAAATAGTTAAAGTATAACTTATGGTCTGCTAACTGAGAGTTTTGTTTACTTTCAAAATGGCGCTTTTAAATAAGCAATGGATGGAAGGCTGTTTCCTCTCTTTCCGAAGAGAGGTTATTCAATTATTCAAAAACGCTGTAAAAGTCATGGTTTTTCGACATCTAAATGTACGATAAGTAATACTATTAATGAGAAAGGAAAAAACGTAAAAGTGGGAAAATGATTCCAAAACAGAAAAAAATTCTGAGAATATTTGTAAGGTAAGATCTTTAATTTTTAAAGAGAATCCGCCAAGTCAGAGGACTATAGCAAAGTGAACGTGAGAACTTTCTCTAAGCGATTTATGATTGTTGCCGGTTTTGCACATATAATGGAAAATTAAAAGTAGAAAGAGGGGAAAAAATGTAAAAATCAACTCCCACATATTATCAAGACCATATTTTATCCCCAATATTAAAAAAAAATACCATACCTTTACCCACAGTGCCAACAATCAGTAGAACTGCATCAGGGTAAAGCAAGCAACCACACATCTGAATCGACTATTAAATTCTTGGAAAAAATGGAACAAGAAACTGGTATCAATACCCTTTACTGATATTCCTGCTAAGTCTCCAGATGTTTCACCCATGGAATTTTGTGCTTTTGGACTTTTAAAAAGGGCATTATCGAAACGTCGACCGAAAACCATCCAAGGACTGGAAACTGTGAAACAAGAATGGGAAAAAATACCACTGTCGATACTACAAAAGTCATTATTATCATGGAAATTAAGGTGTAGAAATATAATTAACAACAAGGGCTATCAAATGGAACATTTAAAACACAAAAATTTCATAGAATTTTACCTTAAGACCACCGACTTACCGAAGACGACCTTAAAGTTGGAGGTAAGATGGCGCACTATTGGAAATTCATGCCATAAATAAATAATATTAAGTTGAATAAAATAATGATCAATAATAAAGATTTAGTCCTTTCATGACTTCTTGAATTTTTTCCCACAACCCCTACGATTCTTTCCATATAAGTTGCAACTATCATGGAGCTATAATTTTCAATTTAATCATTCAATACAATCACAGATTTTTTTAGTTGAACTATGCTCTTTCCATCTTGAAATTCATCTATTAGAGTTCAATTCATATGAAATTTTGTGGGTTCTTGATTCACTTTAAATTATCATAATTACCATTTTCGTTAATTATAGTTCTGGAATGGATGGGTGTTTAACACCCATGCTCTCTGCAAAGTTGAATGAAGCTTAATGTCTTCTCATATAGGCCAAATCTTTTCCTGCAGATTATTTAAAAATATTCAACAAGCCATTTTCAGTTGTCCTGCTCTCCCAAAATACCTTGATAACAAAAAGGTGAAGTTTGTTTATACACACATATCTCTCTCCACTAAAGCCCATTTGTGAAACAAAAGAAAAGAGAGCACTGACTTGTTTCGCCACTTGGTTCTAATGAACTATTGGCAAAATATCCATATTTCTCTCTTCGTCTTACATTATAAATGCTCTATGCTTCACGGATACTAATTTTTCCAGAATTGATAAGAGAAACACCTTGCTTTAACGCCTTTTTGGATCATGCTGCCTTGAATAACACGGAATATTTAAGAGAATAAACGGGCGGCATGATCAAATCGATTTAACAAACTAGGGAATTGAATTGTTTAATAAATTCAAAACATGCTTACAGAAGTCTGACAAAGGATGTTGCCAAAATAATTATTTTTGAGCTATCGAATAACAAGGGAAAAATTATAATACTATGGAAAATGAAGTATATATCAGTGTTTCAGACAGGCATTGTAAGACAATTGGTCAGATCAGACAATAGGTGCGTCATCTATCCCAAATATCAGGGGCAGATGACATACTGTAACGAAGTGGACCGAGTGCTGTGCTAATAAAAACGGCGACACATCCAAAATTACAACTAGATTATTTATTTTTTAAGCATATAATATCTATACTATATACAATCAGAGAATTATGTAACTTGGTCTTGGAAGCTGTGCAATCATGCAATCAGGATAAAATGGGATCTACTTAAACGACCGGCTCAAACGAGCACACAAAAACCCCTCTGCTCAGCTCAAACTCTGCAACATTTCTGTCTTGTCCCGCCAATTTCACTGAGAAATAGTTCAATCACAGGGGTCTTCGTGCACCCCTAAAGCCCATATGGAGGGCAATAAGACCTCCATGGTGGACAACCCCGATAGATGTTTCAAGAATTTCAGCCGGAGGACAGTGGTGTTGACCTCTGATCATACCGAACTGTTGGTAGGACGTTGCAACACTCATCCATTCGTCAAAAAAATGGTCGATATGATACAGTTTAAAGGTACCCTACTATTTTTCAGCAGTAATAAACAACTGAATAAAAGACTTAATGATATGTTAATGTCTTGTTTTAAAATGACAAGGACATTTTTTTAACTTACGATCTTCAGACGATCATAAAAGATGTAGTTTAAATAAGAAAACGGCACATATTTCACCTCTAAATCTTTTGAAGCTACTGCATGTATTTAAAAAATATTTTCATCGATTGCTCGTTCAGCATCTAAGTAATACCTATGTCCATCTTATACATTCCGCCATTAGTCCTGTATATGATTTCATTTGCCTATATATGAGTAAACAAAGACAAATGGGTTTTTTATTTTCTATGTTGATTTATCTTAAACCTTAACTGTTATTTCAGTTACTAACTTACTTAGTAAAATTACACTTCTTGGTAAATAATTTATTAAATATTGATGCTATATTAGAGTTTACTCTGTGCCATACTGATTGCAGTGACTATGGCAGACAGATTATCAGCTGGATGTACAAAGGGGTGATAGTTAGAGATGAAGAACTTGACTGATTGGTTGCTCGCTGATATTGGTCAATGCAGTAAAAATTACACAAGGGCGTGCAAAGATAAGGGGAAGATAAGAAGGAGCATCTGTGCTGTGTAAAAGATAAAAGAAAGTGAGGATTGGATTTTCATAATCTTTGGAGTCTTAAGCCATAAAGTGCGGGAAGGTTGCATTGGGTAGTTGAATTTATGTAGCACTGAAGCAACACAAAGAGCTATTGGAGACTGTCCGGTATCCATCCCGAAGGGAAAGATCCTAGGACAACACGTCGTAATTTTGAACCACGGTCAGATGACGAGAACAACACCTGAGCGCACCCCACTCTCCAAACTTCCACACCATGTCAAAGTGAAAGCATTTGAGGTCACGACATATTTAATGTGCACCAACCCCCACATACAAGACGGGTTTTGTTGAATTGAATTTTGAACTCGCAACTCTCCGGTTGCTAATTCACGACTCTTCCAACTGGGCTTCCTGGGTCCATATAAAGTGCGGAAGTGAAAAAGAAATTGGCACGAATTGATATTGCAAGGACGAATGCGTTACCCGCATCGTAGAAGAGAGTACCTGATCCCAGTTAAGATTCCGATCATTCAGCTGTTATGATGCATTGTAGCTGATGTTCAGTCAAAAAGTCTTAAATGTCGCCAATTTGTAAGGGTTGCCCTACTGGAAGCTAGAAAACGGGTAGTTGGTAGTTGAATTTACTTCGCACTAGTGTAACAGACCGGGCTATTATAAAACAGGAAAGAATGCTACTAAAGACGGATTGTAGGTGACGTTTTATAGCCAAGTGAATAGTTATTGCCAATTCTAAAGGGTTGCCCCACCGAAAGCTACAAAACAAGGTAGAAGTCGGTTTACCAGAATAGGCATCAAATGGCTGACAGAATTTAACATCCCTACAATTCAACTTTATCCAGTAGATAAGCACCACTTCCTCTAACTCTCCAAGGGGTTTCGACGAGATATCTCGTCCATCAAGATCTGACCGGCTTAGCTAATGAAAAGATACAATGTCGAGGCGATACTGCCCTATCAGTCCAAGTAGGAGAACAAGTCCCTTGCACGGAGCTGGTGACAGTTTGGAATAGGATTTTGCATCAGAAGCTGGCCGCTATAGGACAGTTTTCGACGCGAAGATAAACCACCAGAAGTGCTAATGCCTTCAAGAGACCTTCAACGAAAGGTGTTACGGCAAGGAATCATAACACTCTTTCATCAATGCTTAAAAAGACATCCCATGGTGCTAATATCGCGTTTAAGTGCACACCAAGAAAGATCCCAAAGCCGGATAATCACCCCCACATCAATAAGTGATTATTTATAGCAAACACATCCCACCTTCGTGTAATTACTTATTTCAGCTGTCACTCTTTACATCTCAGTCGCTCCATTATTTCCCTTCAAACGGCATTACTCCACACAGCACACTCCGTCATTGATTAATTTCGTAATGAGTCAAGGAATTAATACAAAGGGTGTGTTTCCAGGTCATCCGAAGGACTGCACTTAATCAGAAATCACTAATGAAAGCCTCCATCGGGCAGGTACTGAGTCGGGTAAAGGGATTTTATGTGGGATTTCAGCCCTGTTGGGCCATCGATCCGCAGTGGGAGTTAATTACTGCTCTTCCCGAAGCCTTCCCAGGCTGGAGGATTTTATTTCGGTCAATTTCTGCGTGCAGTTTCAGGTAACGTCGGAATGGGTGTCAGGTGTGGTCGCGAGTTTACACGCAGAGCTCTGGAGAGGAGTTGTGGAGCTTAAATGAGACGGGCATTTACTTCCACATACGGTGACACTTTTGGAATGAAATTTCAACCACTGGTTCCGAGTGTTTCAATTAATACTCCAGGAGTCTCTGGGAAGTTTAATTATATTCAATGTGGGTAGATGCGTTAAAAGGGGATGAGTACGTTTCGGAAGGGCGAATGTTTTAAAATTCAAAAATAAATTGTGATTTAAATTAATTCATTTTAACTAGAATTCACTGTATCCCTTTAATTGTTTATTACAGTAGCCTCTCTATACGCAACCTAGGTGATATTTATTCTAAAGGCGTTATATTAAATGGTCGTTATATCGAACATTCCTCGTCCAGATTTTTTGATTGGGGGAGAAAAAGAGGAAGCCGATTTTCGCACCTTAAACAATTTTGCTTTTTCAGAAAAAGACGTGTCACCTAAGTGTTTAAATGAATAATGTAATCAAATGAAGCATGAGCTATAGTGAATCAAAATTTAAAAATTGAGTAACTAAAGTAAAACATTAAATATTGAAATAAAATTTAGTACTACTCGAGTACTTCAGAAATTATATAAATCAAAAGTGGTCGTACAGTCGCCGAAAAAAAACCGAACCACCCTTTTTATTACGATCATTATTCATAGCAGAGCAAATTCAAAGATATTCAATATGGAATAACGTCCTCTACAAATTCAAAACGAAAATATGCACGAGAGAAGGTCTTCATATCAAATTTTGCACAAACAACAAAATTTCCAATGGAACACCCTGTTTTGATACCTAATCAGATTATGCATCGTTAAATTTGTCTAAATATTAAATTTTATGACTTTACTATCTTTAAATCTGGAGATATTCAATAATAGTTGCTATCAATTTCAGGGATCGTCTCCAAATTGATTCGTAGATCGAGATTAATTGTAGTTATAACTACCCGAATTTAAAATTTTAACACTAATTCAAACGTATTTGTCAGCGCGTGCAAACGATCCGAGAATTATTATATTTGTTATGCAAGTGAAAACGATTCGAGAATTATGTTATTATATTTATTATGCAAGTGCAAACAATCCGAAAATTATTATATTTATTATACGAGCTCAAACGATAATATTGTAAATTGTAACCATGATTAAAATGTGATAAAATGATTTTGGGATTGAAAACAATTCGAAACGGAGAAAGTGTTGATCGATGTTCTGTATAATTTTTATTGTCTTTAGGATTCTTAATAAAAGTTAATTTTTTTAATTAGCGTTCTCTTCTATGTATGCAACCAAAAAGCCTACCTACAATTGTTTAATACAATCGAATTGTTATTCTTGATCCTCCAAAAAGTGAATAGGTTAAGTCTCACATTCACACACACAAAATTTATCATTTATTAGTAGAGTTCATCTATATGACACATAACTAGTAAAAGGCAATATATTTTATATTAAAAACATAAATGAAATTTCCAACCATTTTTCAAAATTATAAACATTTCTCAGGTTTTTTAAACTTTTGTTTGCCCCCTAAATCCATCATAATGAGGAAAATTTAATGCAACGCAAAAACTAATTATAATAACTAATATGCATAAGCTGACGTTTTTCATGGTCATATTAGAATTCCCCTGAATCGATTCCCATCAAAATAAAGTAAGGTTGCAATTCATAATTTTTTCAAACATTAATTTAATAATTATTATTGCACACCAAAAACTATTTAAAAAATATAATATTAGGTGGATTTCGTTTGGGTTGCTGAACAGTAACATGGTACAAAATATCAGTGCTATAGAAATATCATTTAGGAAGATACCCATAAAAGTCTGAGAAACTTATTAGGAGCTCCAGTCTTTCTGTACTCATAACGTCGAAACGGAAAGACCTAATGACAGGAAATTTGGCATCTGAAGTATTTTTATATAGATTTGAAATTGTGTGTCAAGGGGGTTTCTATTGGAAATTATAAAGTTGGTGCTTAATTTAATATGAAGACGGCCCCTTATGCAAATGCTATATATTTGATTTTATAGAAGACGTTAGTTCCTGTCGAACGCCAGCTTTGAATTTTCTCCAAAATTGTTCGAATGAAGAGGAACGGTTCGTTTTTTTTGGCGACTGTATATAGTACTTATATGCTTTCTAGATTTTCTTGAAAAATTCTGTTAATTGCGTCTGCTGTAAAATCTTAGTGGAGCATTATAAGATATCTTTTTCGAAATGGTTGATACAGTGAAAGTATTCAATGCCATCTTATTGATTTTCAAAAAAGTCCCTTGACACGTGATTGATTCGAAAATGAAACCCGAGCGAAGTTACTTTAGCAGTACAGCTAGACCCCAAAACCGTCAAATTGCGTCTAAACGAATCGCTTCAAATCAGGAGAAACCATTGTCCTTTCTACACATAATTTACATTTTCAATGAAAATGTTGCAAATTTGATTCCATCTACCCGTCTAGTGTAGAATTCAGGAATTCGTTTGTACTGTCTTAGTTCACTTCCTGTTACAGGTCGAAGATAAATTCAGGGCAGAAACACGAAGTGATACTCACCAGCGTGATTTCTTCATGTCGGGGATGATATGTCACGACTTTATGCTTCACGAGGTTGGTTGGTTGGTTGGTTTGGGGGTTTTATGGCGCAAGGGCCATATTTGGCCACACTGCGCCAGACACAAGATATACAACATCAAGTAAAAGGCAGATACACACATACTGAAAGTTTTACTGACACAAAAGAGAGAAATACACGCAGAGAGGAATGCACCTGCCCCGCCTACAACTGCTTCACGAAGATCTCGCTCTTAAGACATCCACATGCTGCATCAGAAAAATATCTATCCCTAAGTACAAGAAATTTTTCAGTTTCTGTCCGTTCCAATCCGATTCAATCCCCAACATCATACTAAATGCTCTGATCAATGCCAGCTTGACCACTCATCCCACAGTCAATTATTCCGATGTTTTGACTCCTTATTTTTCCAACAGACACCACGAAGGTAAAAAGGTTACAATTTAAGATTCTTCAACTAAGAAAACAAACTACACATTACGACTTGTCACATTTCTCGGCCTCTCTATGACGGGGCCATGAGCAATTAATCATGTGAACTATTATTTGGCCATTAACGAATAATAGACTTTTTGGAACAATGCGCAAACATAAGTGTTATATTGATGGACGTGGATTTAGTCTCGCAATAGTCCCAGAGGTTTTGTTATTCCCAATGTTATCACTATTAATTGCTATTGGGAACATCCTTGAAATCTTGTCTGTTGACTACATCATTTAATGTAAAATGGGATGTGCCGATAAATGTTGAAGTCCTTCAGTTAAACCTTTCACCGTATCCTAAAACAAACGGTATGTCCTGAGACTTTTTGTATCTTACTACCAAATAAAAAAATTCTCCACACCAGAAGTTCTAAAAATAGTTAGTTATCTATAAAGATGGGGCACTCAGGGCACAAAAAAACTAATTTCAGCTTCCATTTTCCATTGAGAAAATAAACTTTTATTAATTGTACTAAACATTTTAGTAAATTACAGGTTTGACAGCATGTGATATTTCAGACATCTTCAAAATTTCAAAAACTATAGAATCTGAAGTTTGCATGATAAACTGACATTTTTATACACATGTATTGAAACAAAATAGTCGAAATATTCCTGGGTCTTGTGTTTAAGATTTAAAAGGCTGATTTATCAGGGCTTAATGGAACATTCTGTTGATGAAATACACATCGAGGAAGTGAAACGAATGAGTGAAACATTTGAGTTGAGTGGAGGTTAAATTCAGAAGAGAGAAAAGTAGCTTCGGGGAAACGGCATATGTAGAGTGCTGGAACTGTTTCATAATCAGCACATATAGGGTGTTTTTCATCGATGATATCTTATTAACTGAATTTTTTATTCACTCAATGAAAAATTTCGAACATTTTTAGTTAACCAGACGAATAGACAAATAGGTTTATATACTTTCAATACAAGTTTATAAAATAATAGCATATATTTAAAGTAAATAAATGCCAGTTGATAAAAACCATAATTATATTCCTATCACTTCACAGACGCGAAATCTTTTTATATACAAGACAGCATTCTGTAAAGATTAATTTTTTTTTTACAGTAAAACACACTTTTCAAATAAACAATATCATTACATCATTACTTTATTCTTGTGAATGAAACATTTATCTAAAGGAGGTTTGAACCAAGCGTATCATTGTGTTTTTCACTACTCTCAGATCTGTTCAACCTCATTCAGCTTTCATAGAATCGGTTAACTCCATGCGATAAGACGTACAATGATACAGCCTTTTGTAGTTTTTCATTCGGTCTTACACATCACTGCAATAAGAAACAAATGAACAAAGCGCATTCACTTATACACTATCCAAACGTACCCTTCTCAAATTCATCATAGATCATTTGTCTAACTTAGACTCAACCATTTGACCCAGCGCCTTCCTTCATGATGAGTTGAGAGTCTAGGTGCGTATTACCTGTCTATCCGTATAAAGTGCTACTATTAATCATCCAGCCGAAGAAAAGTTTTAACATTTTGTTTCCTTACGTATCTGAAGACTTCGTAATACGATGGAAACAAAAAATGGCATGTCCATTTACTCTCTACGAAAGGTGATCAATTGTATAAAACTGGTGCGAATTTTTAAGCTATTATATAAATTACATAATAGGACAATGCTTATGGGTTATGGTGAATTATTGTATCGAAGTATTAAGGTTAGTTGCATTGGGTTTTATTGCGCAAGGGCCATATTTGGCCATGTAAGAGAAACAATGCCAAATATTCCAAGCAGCGTCAAGCACAAGACTTGCGATATCAAGTAATCCAAGCAGTGCCAAACACAAAAAGACAACGTAATGGACATACTCACATATAGAAAGTTTTAATAATAACAAAAATGAGAAATACACCATGGTAAATTAAGGAATTGAACCTGCACCGCATGTAATTCGCAGGTTGCTTATGCAGTGGGTTAATCCGCTAAGCCTCGGCGGCTCCGAAGTATTAAGGATTACATTGTAATAATGGTCTAACCCACAAATGTTATATTGATGACGATGGATGAGAAACTGGAGAATTTGTAACGTACTAATGATAATCCTATACTATTCGAGTGATATAGCTTAGTTGTTTTCTTTCTCAATTTAATGTACTATAGCTTATTATAAACACACAAGATTTGAAAATAAATATACTAAACTATTCCCTTAAGCTCAATTTTAAAGGAATTTGTTAACTCATTTTGATATAAAAATATGTGATATTAATGTTTTATCCATTAGATATTTATGTAAGTTTAAAACAATTTTAAATAACTTATTATTTTATATTTATTATAATTGCCTCGTAAACTATATTACTATTACCTTCTTTATTTCGGCACGATATATACATCTTGAATGGTCCAAAATTGAATTACTTTTTTTTAAATACGTACCCAATAGAACTTAAATTCTCCTTCTTACGTTACAGTACAATAAAATACTTAAAATAATTGTAATTTTTTGTTTATTCTATTTTTTACAATTGCCGAAAAATACAAACAATATTATTATTCCCCTTTATTTCTACATAATATATACGTATTTAATGCTCGAAAATTGAATTATTTTTTAATTACATACCTCAATAGAACTTTTAATACTTTACACTATACTATAATATTGAGATGCATTTTTGATACTTTTATCTCTATTTTATCTTCTGAAATATAAATTGGGGCACGCATGCATAAATTTGTATTTCAACTTTTAGCATGCATCACAGTGGTAAAAACCGCTTCCTATATACATTTAAATATACTATGCATGCAACAATTCAAGCCCTTTATTCCCTCAATTGCATTTTTCAAGCTGTCTAGTTACTTTCCCTCCAAGCAAGATAGATGCATTTGAGCCGACTTTAATATCGTAATTTATATAGAAGCTTGAAACAAAGACGTCCGCGTTTTATTATATAAAACCCTGCGTGAAAGCAACCCATTTTAACGGTACACTTAGCATAATGCAATTTCCAAAATCAAGATTGTTAACTTAAATATGACGTGCAAACTGATAAAACAGTTATGATGTATAACCAGAGACAAAGTTTTTGCGTGAAAATAACTCCTCACGCACACCTAAACACCTCATAATCATCGTTTTAAACCGGAACTTAATATATGAAAACGATAAGCGCTCTTGTGACTAGGAAAATAGCAAGGATTGTTTTAGGTCCAAGAAAGGCTTCTTTAAGGCACATTGCTTCTATAATCTATCCCATACATCACTACTTGTACTAACTGGGTATTTTGGTCGGATATGATCTAGTTTTTTTGGGAAAACGTACGCTGTTCCTTCTGTATTATATTTCATACAGATAGAGAAAGGCGTATCCTAGCAACCGAGGACATTCTTTACACTGAGGACATGACAGTTCATTGAGAATGGTTGCAAAAAAACAGCAGGATATATGACAATAGCAGAGAATACTGTTACCGTCGTGGAGGAATGCAGGTTTTTGCATGTCACTGTTTCATGTCTTTGTACGAGAATAGGATGCGGTTGTATTAATAATTTACTACTGAATTGTTAGTTCGCTGGGGTGTAAAAAACTCTCAGAGTCTGTGAGTAAACAGTTTGTTACAATCACAGAATGTCATGGTTAGAATTATTATGAGAATACTCTTGGGTTGGCCTTAAAAGAGTTATTTTGCAACGTTTCACTCATATATAACATGAGGAAAACAGAAAAGATTGCATATATTTTGAAGATGAAAACACAGAAAACCACACTTCGTTATGCAGTATATACTGATTTAAGTAGAAATTTCAGACAATTTTCTCAGATTTCTGATGCTTATAGAGATCTAATCTATTTTAATAGTCAAATCAGGCAATTAATATTGTTAACCTGAATAAAATGAAATTTCCTGAGAGTCCTATCTGTACCTCCTCCCCGAAGAATATGAAAATGTTTCTCGAAAAACCTTAATCTCTATAAGTATGTTTCTTATAAATTAATCTAATGAATTTTCTAATGAAATTAAAATAAATTATATTAACTCATACGATATTAATACGGTAAATATATGTAGCTGAAATATTTTATCTCAAATTAGTTATGTGACTATTTAATTATACAAAGTGTTTCAAAACTTCCTGTAAACATTTTAACCTTTTGAGCGTCGTGCGATAGTGTAGTGTTCCTTTACCTCCCACTTTATGCCTAAATGAAATCCATGGATTTGTTCAAACTTTAAAATTATTTTATTGGTTCTTTCCATAGTATAGAATCTTTCTTTGGAACGATTGTATTGATTGCTCCTTTCCCTTGTATAGAATCCTTTGGAAAAATTCTATTGGGCCATTCTGTAGAATAGAATCCCTTGTAAAGATCCTATTACTCCTTTCCTTAGAATATCATAATTTGGAAAGATTATATCGTCATTTCCTTAGAATATAATCATTTGGAGGAAGATTATTTTGCTCATTTCCTTAGAATATAATCATTTGGAGGAAGATTATTTTGCTCATTTCCTTAGAATATAATCATTTGGAGGAAGATTATTTTGCTCATTTCCTTAGAATATAATCATTTGGAGGAAGATTATTTTGCTCATTTCCTTAGAATAGTCTTTTGGGCAGATTCTATTGGTCACAAGAAGATCAAAATTGATTCGAAGGAAAGACAAGGTTGCAAGGTGGAATTATGCGTGTGAAACCCTCAGAGTGTAGGAAGAACACAAAATTAAACCGTATTTAGTTGATGATGTGTATCCACAAATTATATCTGTATTTCTAGAAGACGCTTTTAGGCGGCAGTTTCCCAGTTAGCAATTTGTAGCAAACTATGCTTCGACTCTCTCAAACATGCATTACTGTTGGTTGTCACGACTTTGAGCACCTAGTGTGTGTGGAAATACAAGTGTACATCTGCTTTCAAACTGTAAAATAAGGACTAAAGAAAATGATATTCAAGCACTTCCTGTAGCTCATTTCTGCAACTTGGCACATCTGGGTGCCGCTTGCGGACATATATTCCTATGTGAATACGGTTTAACATTGTATTCAATACCTTCTCTAAAAGTCTGTTTAGGATGCTTGGAAGCACTTTGTATGTTCATTGTTATAAAATATTAATTCATTTTCGCTGATCAAATTAAAGTTGGGGCCGTCGTGGCTCAGTGGTTATGCCCATTGAGCTAGTAACCTTCGAGTTGTAAGCGGCGTAGGTCCGATTTATGTCATATGCATTCCTCCCTGGGTGTATTTCTCTCTTCTGTGTCAGTAAAACTATCATTGTGTGCGTGTCTATTACTTGATATTGTATGTCTTGAGCCTGGCGCACCATGAACAAATATGGCCATTAAACCCTCAAGTCAACCAAAACTATTGTTTCAGAGTTTCAGTACAATCATTTATTTGATTGCAGATCCAACCGTTATCAATGACGATAATGGGGTAGAAAAATATTTTATAAGTACTAGTATCATATAATGATATTGATGCGTGTTTACTGTTTAATATTCTCATTGCTATAAAATATTAATAATTTTCTTTTAAAAATAAAAAATATTGTGATAAAATTATTAATGAAGTACAATTTTAATGGCTTCGAGTCGAACTTTATGTAACTGCCTTCAGTTGATTTTAACATTCCTTTTTATAAATTCAATCCTTAATAAAGAGAGTTGCCTCTTAATGATGGTCTGATAGAAAGCATTACAAAATAGACGTAAATAGACTCCACACAATTATGTTGAGGATTCCTTAGATTTTATCAGACATGGATAACTTAGCATATTTATTCTTTGCATTCATTTGTGGATTTCGATTGAAAAATATAATATTTTTGCATAAGAAAAAAAAAACCGCTCTTCGATTGCGATAGTTCATTGAAATAATGCACTTTTCATCGGTTTAAGTGCTTGTTATTTTAATTAATAAGAACTTATTTCTGAAATATAATGTTTTGGAGAACTGTTTTAACAGAAAGTATGCTAGTCATTAACTGGTACAGTTTACTAGAACAGTAGGGTAAAATATGACCTTTGGAAAATCATTTTTCCTAAACTTTTCCCCAAAATTTAACTTAAAGCATTTTTTAGTAAAGTATATTTATTCACTCAAATATTAATGATCTTTGGTAAACATATCTTAGTCATCAGTGCATTTAGACGAGTATAAATTTCAAAGTTATCTTCTTTAAAAGTATTTTATGGTGGTAAAGAAATGATGAATTTTACTACGCGCCCAAATGTTTGTTTCAGCTATGCATAGACAAGATAGTCTCCCATGCACGATATTTTATCATGTGTTAAATTGAAGGCAACGTTTGTTGCAAAAAATAGAGAGTGAGAAACTGAAAATAAACTAGATACGGCTAGAAACCCACCAGTTTGAAAATGAAGGTAAAAAACGACAAGGGACTTTATAATTCGGTACAAAATTACGATTTTATGACGCGTAAAATTAGTCCTTAAAGTAAAGCACAGGAGATAATTATCAAATCTTATTTTAATAAAAGTTTCCAGGCATACAGAGCCTTAGTTAAAGTCAAGTATAATTTATTTATTTGAGTTCCCTATGACACTTTAAGAAAAACATGCTCCGATACAACTCCTGATTTATAGGACTATATTGAGGAAAGTATTTCTTGCAAATATGTATCTCTACATGACGATGAAAAATAAATTAGAGCACAGTTAAAATTATAATCTTAATGGAAGCATTTTTTAAAACAAAACCGAAAATTCGTTTGTTGTGCTTGAAACGTATTAGTCATATAATAAATAAAGTATTTCTTCTGCATGTGCAAAATGTATTTTAAACTATTAGATTGATGTATGGAAATCCAACATTTATCTACATATGTATAACTATACTATTTTCTATAACATGGGTACTTTCATTAGAAAATGTCAGTTCAATAATGTTTTTTTTTATAAATCTATATTGTTATACAATATTTTTACTGATCTATATTGTTATTCAATATTTTTTACTGATCTATATTATTATTTAATATTTACTGATCTATATTGTTATTCAATATTTACTGCAGTTTTGTATTCTCAACGCACTTCGCAAAATTAAGCTGGTCGGTAGGTATCTAGCCAAGTAGGTATCTGTCCGGAAAAGGCTCCAAAAATAGAAAATTTCACAACTATAACAGTAGGAAAAACATTAAACTTTTAAAATGAAACCGGAAAGTGTAGTAAAATTAAATATGTGTGCACGTACTTTACGTGAAAAGGAATTCTCAAAAAATCAGTACCATTTGTGGCGCCATCTACTGGAAGTCTTTCTTCGCAATCAATATTTTAGATCTAAAGCAAATTTTAAATACAAACGTAATATACGAAATCTAAGTTAGTTTTTATAGAATTTTGTATTATTTGTTACAAAACTTCAGACAGATTACTCACTTTTACTCGTATAACACTCACTTAACCTGAACTAAAAGCATTTTACACTTAAAAATTTCGATTCAGTTACATTTCTTCCCTTTCCTCTAAACATTGTAATGCTATCAATTTCACTAAATTCTCCAAAATATTTCGAAGTACCGTTATTTCTTTCTCATACTGGAGAGATCTTGGTATAGATATGCTGGCACCTAGATAAAATGGGGTGTAGTCTCAACAACCACAGTATTTTTTCCCTTCACAATCACAATACGATGTTTGACATTTTTTGGATACGATATCACCAATCTATTTAAAACGAGTGTCTTCGCATTGCATTTTTATCTTATATTTTTTATTATTTATATTTCTTGTTGTCATTTTCAAGCTCTATTTTTAAACGTCAGATTCCCATATGTCTATTTCTCATACCTACATTTACAAGATGCATATTGAATGCAGTAATAAAAATGATTTTTATAGATGTAAACGAATGTTTTGGAATTCTCATATATCTTCTATACGCAAGTCCACAGTGTTGCCCTTGCGAGCCACCAATCTAAATTGTGTACGCATTTCCACCATCTCTTGTGATGCTTTAAACCTTAAAGGTAATCAGAAGTCATAGATTACTAAAATACATTTTATACAAAAACTACAGAAAGGATCGTGAAAAGTTATTTAGTAATAAAACTGAAATATACGCACCCCAATAACAACTATTAAAATCTTGTAATTAATTAAATGTTACACTTTCTACTTTGTAACTTAAAAAAAGAAAATTTCATTATTCGAATTTACAGTTTCTGGCATAAGATTTAATTTTGCTTCATAAAAGAATTGTACAACACAAATTTCATTGTGAAAATGTATGCGTCAAAATAAACAGAAGATAGTTTAATAATGGGTCAAATAAATTTTGCCCCAAATGAATACATTATTTGAGAATAAATATTTCAAGAATAATCGTCCGCTGCTTGAATTGTAGTTTTCCCTGTCTGTTGCCTTAGATTCGATTTTTAAAACAAAGACCAATAAACTTCTACTGTAAAGATGAGATTGTATTCTCTTTTTATGTACACTGGCAACAAATGTTTACTTCTCACTAAAAAAATCAGTATTTATATAGATAGAATAAATATGCTCTCCCTTAACACAAAATGAACGAAACTGATTTTTTTAAATAACTATATTTTTTTTGTCTATGTACATTTTTTGGCACCAGTTTCTTTTTTAATTTTAGAACAGTTCATCTGTGAGTGATTTATGATGAAACTTTATAAATATTGCGTAATAATAAGAACCTATTTTAAATATTTATTTTCAGAAAAAATGGTATTAAGAGTTTTCCTTTGGGCAATACTGTCACAATACTTATTGTTCCTCTGTCATTGTTGATGGAAATTTAGATAAAACTTTTTTTACTGAAAATTATTGTTATGTATTACATTATATCGTAAATTGTGGATAATGCCTTTAGCATCTACGACTTTCCTTTCCTTAGATGATAGTTAATCCTCCAAGTGGCTTCGACGAGATATCTCGTCCATCACGATCTTGCCAATTTTGATAATGGCGAGAAATCTCATCATCAATGTTTCCAATTATTTTATGATGATGAAATCGATATCTGAACAGTTTATCGTCGTCCAGACTCGCCCGTCCAGATCTGGTCAGTTTTACTAATGACGAGATACCTCGACGAGACTACCACCAGGAGATTTAACCCTCCTGGAGGTTGTCTTGACGTGATATCTCGTCATTAGAAAAAAATTACCAGGTCTTGATGAACAAGATATCTCGTCATTAGATGAAAATTCAGCAGGTCATATCATAATGATAAAAACAACAGCAATATCGTGAAGACGAAATATCTCGTCGTTATCAAAATTGGTCAGATCTTGATGGACGAGATATCTCGTCAAAACCATTTGGAAAGTTAGTATGTCTAATACACTGTTAGTATTGTATATGAAGAACTTAAGAACAAAATTCCTATAAGAATCTACAACACTGACATATTTATAACTTTAAAATAAACCCCATCTTTTTTCAGGACTTAAAAATAATATTTAATTCAATGCAAATGAATTCATTGTACTATAACAACTGAATGAATGCGTCAAATAAATTTCCAAGATGTCTAAGATAAATCCTTGTGATGAATTATGAACAAATACCCTTTGTCTTCCTGCTTTGTCTTCTTACTTCATCATTACTGCTTTATGTAAGTTCCTACTTAATTCATTCATCTCTGAATGGAGAAGAGCATAGAATGTTAAAATGAACAGAATGAATTTAATTGAAATAGCTTTATTTATGGTTGCATGGGACTAAGTTGCTAGATTAGTTTCTTCTTTTTACGTTTGTATTATGTACACTTAAATATGGAATAAAATGATAATTCCTGATATGCACGCATCACTTTCATAAGGATTATTTGAAGAATATCGAAAGAAATTTAAAAGCTTTTAATTAGTTTATTGATGTTCATGTAATGTAAATTTAGCTGCAAATAACACCTTTGATCTATTGTATACAGTCCTAAAGAGAAGTACAGTATAAAGAGCTTAATATTTATAACTGATAATGCCGAATCAAAAAAAGTAATGTCTAGCTTTATACAACATTTTTGGTACGCGGTAGCTAGGTTGGAAGAGTAGCGGATTAGCAATCGGAAGGCTGCGAATTCAAAATTTGATCCAACCAAAGATTATCGTGCACGTAGGGCTTGATGCATGTTAAATCTGTCATGGATTCATATGTCTTCAAGGTAGCATGGCGTGGAAGTTTGGAGAATAGGGCGCCGGATCGTGTGTTGACTCCGTCATCTGGCGCCCTATTCCTCGTTCAAAAGTACGAGGTGTTGTGCTCGGATCTTTCCCTTAGGGATTGATCTAGGACTGTCGCCAATAGCCCGTTGTGTTGCTTCAGTGCGACGTTTATTCAACAACCTACCTAACTTAGACAACCTTGTAAGTCAACAAGATTTGCAGGAGTTTCTTTTCCTCAAAGACAATGAAATACAAATAAATTTAGCTCTAAGTCATAAGGAACACCAAAAGCCGCAAGTGAACACAATCCTGGCATCTCTGTAAATTATCCAAGAGTTGCCTTAGAGCTTGTGAAAGTGGCTTACAAAGGCAAGAAAATGAAGAGAGAACAAGGAACGGATGCACAGGGACCAATTACGCATATTACCTGGACTAGATGCACGTCTGAGTGGAAAGAATGAGGTAAGGGAAACGATTTTGTGTTGAAGGTACTCATTATGCATGGCAAACGCCTTTAGCTAATCGTAGTAAGAAATCATTTGAAGCTGAAAGGATAGGCATCAGGAATTTCTGGTTGACATCATGCTGCGAAAATCTATAACGTCAACATAGAAACAGTCATCTCACTCAGATTCTCATGAAAAATATCATTGTTTGTGCTAAAGATTTTATAGATTTTTATAATGGGATTCTGGTCCTCTGGGATTCAATGGACACTACGCTACTGATAAACACTAAGATACATCATAAAAGTAACCCCTTCTATGAAAATTGTTTTCGTAATGGTGGTTCTCTGTATAGTGACTTTAAGTGTTAGAGTAGATTGCATAAAAGAAAAGTAGACTTTAGAATAATTAGTATAAACAGAGAAAGTTTGCTATTTCAAGTACAGGTAACCCCCGTATAACACGTGAGTTCGTTCCAAAAAATTGCCGTGTTATGCGAATCCGTGTTATACGAACAAAGAACTAGTACGAAAAGGGGAGTTAGGTTCCAAAAATTAAAAAACATGCTATTATATTTTCATATTTAAAAATTTTCTTAAGTAATACATATTAATATGAATTAAACAATGTTTTCTTCGTCATACTAAGTACTATTAACCGAGGGTGTTTTCTTTTTGGCAAGATATCCTCATCCTCTGAGTGACAGCTACGAGATCAGTGATGCCATTTATTTTTAAGTCCTTTATTTCTCAATTTCGTTTTCTCCCTCGCTCCAGTGACGCTCATTAACTATGCTAAGAATCTTCCAGAAAGTTACGTCATGGCATGACATGTGTGTCCGTCTAACGAATTACAGATGAGCTAGTTTAAAAGCAGCGAATCAGGAAGTCTAGCTCCCTTGATTGACAAGACCATCTCCCCTGATTTGCGACCCCCTGAAAAACTGATGAAACACGTGGAGAAGAAGAACACGCTCTCTTTTTTTCGCCTCAGTCCAATGACCTTGCAGTTTTGTGAGAAGAAACGCGTTAAGCGTTCTTACCATTTTTTTCTTTTTGATGAAGAGCGGGGATCCCCGAGAGACCCCATGTCTCTTCTAAGCTAAGTTACTTTCTATTTAATTTATCTCGAGATAATATTCACGCGTGTAGATCTTAGAATATTCACATGCTACACCATTTAAATTAAACTTTCATAATGCCCGTCTTTATCGCATCGTTGTTTCAATCATTCCATAAAAGCATCGTGTTATACGGGGATGTTCCCAATTCTCGAACCGTGTTAGAGTGAATCCGTGATATAAAAGCACCGTGTTATACGGGGATGTTCCCAATTCTCGAACCGTTTTAGAGTGAATCCGTTCTATAGAAGTGCCGTGTTATACGGGGGTTACCTGTAGTTAGTCTTCAACTTAGATTATGTTTTAGAGTAGTTAAACCTTGTGAAGTGCTTATAGAACCTTAAGCCCAAGACTATGTTTCTTCATTCGTGATACTTCTATCCAATTCGCCACCAACCAATCGGTCTGGTTTTCAGGGTGCCGACTTCTGGATCAAAAAATTCCTTGTTCGAATCCGGTACCAAAGTTCGAATCCGGGCATGGATGTTAACCATATTTAATGTGTGGCATACTCTAAAAAGGGTTGTACGTAGAATATATATCAAGTATGGGGTGATCAACGTGAACCCACCTCCAGTGGTGCAGCAATAAGCAAAGTAGTTCGTTAGTAGCGCCGTGATGAGTAATGACCAATTCGTCGGGCATTAGCAAAGAATATATAATTCGTCTATTATACCGTATGTGTGTGTGTGTGGTTCACAAGGCCTTAAATACGGTCATGTACCCTTGAATTTAGTCATGATAGCACTACAGGGTGGGAATTGTGACCACTTGGTATTGCCCTGATGTACAACTGCCGGTGGGTTCACGTTGTACTTCATATAAAGTACCATACATTCAAAGCACAACCCGTTCATAAAGAAATCATCCATTCACTCCATAATGATAAACATACATGCCTTACCCAGGATTCTAACCAGGTACCTTTCGTTCTAGACTCCAGCACAACTGACCAACAGCCGGCTCTTATAAATAAATAAATGAAATAGTATTACTTTCAGTTTGTTGAAAATGCAATAACATTTCATCTAGATAGCTCTTCATAAACCAAGAATTAAATTTTGTATCCTGATCCCATTCTCTACACAGAGATCCATACGGCAGAATAATCCACTTTGGACTAAAATTAAAGTCCTGTGCAAAAATGATATACCATACCAAAAGCATCTGACGTAATTCTGATTTCCTTAAAAAATATATATATATATATATTAGATACATTTACAAATAAAAAAAATTCCCTAAACTCACAGATCCACACACAAAACTGTTTCTTTTTAAACCCATAGCATTCACTCCATACTTCTCCATTTTTAAAAGGACTTTACATTTTCTCGAATCCCCTCCGACAAAGAACATTCATTTATTCCTTTCGGAGCGAAAACTTCTCTCACAACCTTCATCGGACTGATTCAATAACTTAAACCTATTTGGGGAATACAGAGCCCCTTTTTTGGTTCCTTTCGATTTTTCCTCTAGTCCTTTCTTTGACAAGAAACTCTGAAACGTGACTTAGTACACTTTTAAAGTGAAATACAAATATTCCCTTCCTGACCTATGAGCTGTATATTTTCAAATAGTAGAGATAAAGTAGAGGGGAAGGGCACAAAAATGTGATTTAAGACCGAAGATAACTTGGAATGTTACCTTTCTTTTCACTTTCGTGTTTCAACGTGACGCGCTTGTGATCGGTACCATAAAGACTATATGTATGAACGTATTTTTCATAAATTGAGGGATAGCAGGAAATATTTCTTAATAGATAGTTTCCTTTCCATAAGAGGTGCATTGAAAAACACACCACGAAATGAAATTATGATACTCTTTTGTGTAATTATAACGAGAAAACCCACCCATCTGCTCCAAAATTTGTCGTAGCATCGATTGATTGCAGTGTCGCTACTCACTTTTATGCCTTATTTAAATAAGTTTATAATGATTACAAGCATTGTTATGCATACGTCATGCGGCCCCGATAGCCCGTTTGGAAGGGTAGCTGATTAGCAACCTGAAGGTTGCGAATTCGAAACTCGATTCAACTAAAAACCGTCGTGAGGTGGTGTCACATGTCTGGCTAAATATGTCGTGACATCAAATGTCTTCATCTTGGCGTGGTGGGTGTGGAAGTTTGGAGAGTGGGGTGGTGCCATCTCAGCTGACTGCTGTTCAAAGGTACGAGGTGTTATCCTCAGTTCTTTCCCTTCAGGATTGATCCCGGACTGTCGACAATAGCCGTTGTGTTGCTGAACAGCTACGTTAATTCAACTACCTACCGTGCACATTTCTTACCTCCAAATAGAGTAAAACTAATCAAAAAGTGAAACAGCATTTTGTGGTACTTGTTACTGGGATTAGTTCTTATTTGAAATACATTGCATAGAAAAGAGTTCATATTTCAGTCATGGTTGCACAATCAGATTCTTGACACCCGCTTCATTTGCAGCACATTTATTTGAAAGGCCATGTGGTGCGTATTTTAGCATGTATATATGTTGCCGTGAAAGGCCGAAATTGGAGAATGTCGACTTTCACCGGTGAATGTCGACACATACCAAATACGTCGGTGAAAGATCGAATATTTCATTACATTCTTGTACATTCGGACCCTCACCGGTGTATGTCGACAATCACAGATATGCTCTGGTGGAGGTCGAAAAGAGAGGAGCCGAGGTTTTTTTTCCGATACCCTAGTTTATACTGAATGGATACTGAAGTGAATCGTGATCTTTTTCTTGAAAAGTTAAATGCATTAATTGCGGGTAAACGAGAAGACAATTGTTTTTATTTTTCTCAAGAAAAGTACTCTAAAATACTTTCTGAAATGTTACGAACCTCACAAAAACAATTTCCTCCTGCTCAAATTGGTGATACTGTACGAATACAAGTCCCTGATGTCGACCGTGGTCGTACAGATAGCCGAAATGTGTTAGCGGTTGTTGTTGGAATAGAAGACTCCGACTTCTATAAACTGGCAAATAAAAATGGTACCCTCAAGCAGCTTTACACACGTAATCAGTTCGTAATTTGTAAAGAAAAGTTACTTTCCATAGATGAGATTTCTTTTCAAGAAATGTCGCTGAGGGAAGCAGCTTCAGCTAATTCGAGAAGCGGGGGGCAAGGCTATACACACTGTCATTGCAAAAGGAAATGTTCCACAAATAAATGCAGTTGTAAAAGCAAGGGACTCTTGTGCAATTAAAAGTGTCATAATAGTTTAAGTTGTTGCAATAAATAAGATTTGAATCATATAATTAAGTAAGTTTATTATTATTATTATTTTCTTTTCTCATTTAGAATGTACTGTTTGTTTTAAGTTCTTGGTCACTCCTCTCAGAAAGAGAGGCGAAAAAGTTACGTCACCCTTGTGACGTTTTATCGCAACTGAAATACGGAGAAGAAAATATAAATATCCGACATGTTCAACATTCACCATTAGTGCATGGTGAATGTCGACATTTGCCGGTGTAAGTCAGAAATAAGGGTATTTAGCAAATATTTCGGACATACACCAAGCGACTATGTGAATGTTGACATTCACCTGTGAAAGTCGACATTCTGCAGATTTCGGTCTTTCACTGTAACATATGTTTATATATATATATATATATATATATTGTAAAACTCAAATATCTCACCAAGAGTGCTCCTGTCTTTATCCTTACGAGTATTCACCAGTAGACTTTCCTGGCAAGACGTCTTCCGTTTCGTTTATTTGAGATATATCAAAAGTATAATATATACTTACAAAGCAAGATCGCGTGTCACTGTGGTATTATAGTTTCTCACAAAGGGAAACATGTCCAGTTACAATTATCAATGAAAACTTGGGTATTATACGATTGGTAAATATTTTCGAGTCTCCAGGACTAGGGTGTTGTAATGAAATCCCGACTTCTGGTTGTCAGGATGTCCATCAAGTTGTAGATATTATCCCTGCGCTGATTATGCCCTATCACCAATATAGAAATTTTGTAGTTAGAATAGTTATCACTCTTAGAATCGAAGGACTCCAGGCAGCATAGTGATAAGCCAGGCGTGTATATGTTCCGTAATGAAACAATTGAAACCAAAATATTCAAGAGGAACAGAAAAATATCTTATAGTTTGAATAAGTGCTAAAAACGTAAGATACCGTAACCACTTGAATAAATTATAAACCTTTATAATTTTGGAATTTTTTAAAACTTGAAAATTGCTCTCCTGATAACTTAGAAGTGTGACGTATCATATTGCTGGCCGAAGTTTTTCATTTATTTTATATCATAGAAATGATAGATAAGCAAAGTCACTCTAGATCTGATAAGATCAGTAGAGCTTATTACAGCCTATATTCTGGCGAAAGCAAACTTGCTGGTTTAGTCATACACAAACAAAACAGATTAAAAAAGGAAGAGCTATTAGAAATTGTGATTCGGTATTCACAAAGGGGTCTATTATGGGTATATTAAACATATATTTCCAATTGTGACACATACATGTCTAGTCTCATTCATTTTGTCACTTTCAACTACTTCTCCATTCAATAATTGGGGCCGCGATGGCCCGGTTGGAAGAGTAACGAACTAGCAACCGAAGGGTTGCGAGTTCGAATCCAACCAAACACCGTCGTGTACAAAGGGGGCTGGTGCACGTTAAATCTGTCGTGGCCTCAAATGTCCTCATGTTGGCGTGGTGTGGAAGTTTGGAGAGTGGGGTGCCAGCTCAGGTGTTGCCTCGTCATCTGACCGTGGTTCAAAATTACGTGGTGTTGTCCTCGGATCTTTCCCTTTGGGATTGATTCCGGACCGTCACCAATAGCCCATTGTGTTGCTCCAGTGTGACGTTAATTGAAATACCCCCCCACCCACCCCATTCAATAATTGACTATTTATAAAAGGTTTTGATTTCTATGGCTACATACTCAACAATATATCAGAATAAGTTATTTTATAAGTAAAATATGCTTATTCAAGGTTTGAATCTTGTACCAGGAGGATTCGATAGCCTACTTTAATATCTTGATATACATTCATTTACTATATGAAATAGCTAAATTTTAAAACATATTATACACACTTGCCATGTTTTCAAACTTTCAGTTTTAAGTTGTTATGTGAACCTACATATACAGGGAAGGATTGCCTTGAACAAATCTACGTTTAGTTTTCTAGAGATGGAAATAACATTTTTATGGACCGAGACAAACCTTAAGATTTTATTTACATCATGCACTATTGTTACCAACTTACTTGCTATTATGACTAAATGGTTATTAAAGACCCCAAATATAACTCGTAATATAATACGAAAAAATATATCAAACAAATGATAAATATCTCACAACCCAAAGTAACTCAGGCGAAACTATTTTGCTTTTTCGCCACACTCTTCATATAAGCGAGGGTATTTTGTTTTCTACTCGAAAACAAAACAAAAATATCGATTCAAGCTATGATTTAAAGAGATAAACAAAATGTAATCTTGCTTATTACATTTTGAAATCTAATCCTTTGTTTCTAGTAAGCAGGAAAATTTGAAAAATGTGTCATCTTTTTCAAATTAAAACTTCCAATGAGTCTTAATTACTTACTTTTGATAATAGGATTGGAACACATTTTTAATTAATTTTAATGTATTTTAAGTGAAGACAGACCTTGTCAAAGGCGGGATAATGACACAAGAGCGAGGTTTATGGAAATCCTTCATCACAACAATGGTTTCATGGTACAGGGTTACACTTTATTATCTCCATTGAGAACACCGCCAAAGATAACAAAGGAAACTTGGAAACAACAATGAGTTTTATTTCTGAGACCATCTCGGGAAGGTAACAAGTATTAAGATAATTAGTAATCAGAGTGATTGAATAACCAAAAATCTGCTCCAGCGGTTACTTTTTTAATTATCCGCCTTCCTAGAATCAGGAATTATCTTTTCAAGATTAAATTCAAGAGCTTAATCGCCTCTACAACCGAATTTTTAATTAATTCAAGCGTTTTCTCTTAATCATACACGTTTCAACGAAACACTGTTTTTAAATTAACTTAACTGCAGATACCTCTGATTCTAATAAGCCAAGGGCTCCTCCTTAAAACAAGATAATAGTACAACACAGAAACAGTGGTACTTTTTTGTAAACATAAGACAGAACCAATTTACCCAAGTGGTACTCATCTTCAACAGGCAAACGCGAGGACTGAAAAAGAAGAATCCCGCAAAAACCATACCAAGTTGATTTAATTCGGCTTAATTAACTCTTACTTTTCTAATTAGGCAACTTCTGTGGAGCAATAATTTGAACATTCTTCGCCAAATACAGCCTCTTCAAACAAATTTTGAAGGCAGAATCCCTTGACTGATGTTGGGTTAAATACCTCGGAGGCTATTTAAATATTCAATAAGTATCGAGTAAAATAAATTCGGGTCTTTCCTCTAGCTCAGAATCAATAGAACCAAAAATTCCAACAAAAGTTAAAACATGCAACAAATTGATAGAAGAAGCGAGATCTCTATTCATGCCCTGGAGGCTATACCAAGAAAAGAAAATGCTAATAAAGTCTTAAAATTAATCATATTGAACTGATTAAGGTATTGAAAAGCACTAAGCACTCATTCCATCAAAGGAATTACGCGTCTTTTGTAATAACTTTCGTTTTAAAAGGACACTGCGAAGTTATTTATTGTTTGGGCTTATACCGATTCCGAAGACTTGTTTCGAATATTCATTAATTACTTAGTTTCACAAAAGAATTGTTCCACGGGAATCATCCTAATGACCGGTAAGAAATATGCACATATATTTGTTTAGTTCTTTGTTAAATCCTGTGAGATTAATGAGATTGATTCAGGGACTTAATGCATTTTTCTGTGTTAAAATTCGTGTTACCCTGCTTCGTAATATCACCAGTAATGATCTTTTAAAAATTAAGAAACTTGTTACATGATCTTTTATGAATATGCATAAACATGTAATAACGTTTAATCTGGTAAAAAAACGTGTTTAGTTTATAGCGTTTTGAGGTGATAGTTTGAGTTTTGTTAAGTTTCCAGGTATCGTATCATCTGGAAAAGTTAATGTTTTGTACATATTTGTTTTTATTAAACACCACATTATTCTACATTTTTACATGTGTGAAAATCAAGATACGCCTCTTAAATTGTTGGGATCATAGCATTGTTATTCATAGCGAAAATTATCACTACTTAATTAAACCGGCTTATTGCGTTGCAAAGTAATTGTAACAAAACTATCATCTAAATTATCTGTTATAGAAGATTCTCTGAAATCGTGTAACGCATATTAAAGATCAAACTGCATAACATCGTGTGATAAGAAAGAAAAAGGACAGATTTTACATAATAAAGTGCCAACTACACAGTATTTCATACAATTTTACAACAAACTTTCATTATGCTTCGTATAAAAATTTAATTTTTATTTCCTTTCATAAAATTAACCCCATACTTAAAAAATCACAATTCTCTGTACGATATATACAAGTTTTATGATATTTTGCTTTGGACCTTTTTAACTGTTAAAGACAAGGTGTTATAAATTTTAAAGTGGTGACTAATTGAAGACAATTAAACTTTTACTTTTTAGTTTTATACAAAATATGTAACTTCTAAAGCCACGTTTTAAATAAGTATTGCTATTGACTAACGTACCCAAAAGGCATATCTTAAGTGGTATCTGACTGAAATAACTATGAAAAGTATTTTAATGTGTCATTTCGTTTACATTCCGAGTTGCTATGCATTGGTTTCGACTGAAAAAACAACAACAAATGATTGTATCCCTATGTAATATTTCCGTTGTCGATGAAACATATTTTGGCAATTTCAGGAGAATGGTTTGGAAACTTCGTATTTCTACAAGTACGTATTGCATGACATATGAATCGACAAATGCTAATATCATATTTCAAATTTCCTTGACTAAGAAATATATGTAATGAAGATAGCATTTGATATGAAACATAAATATCACGAAAAGAGATGACGAAAATAACTTTGACGCAATGCAGTTTTCATAAGTCATATTAAAGGGCTCTTTTCGTATTGTGCTAGATTACCTTTCAAAGCGTCGAATGATTTGTGAGTAGTGTAATGTTGCTGTTACTTCACAATACACTTACTGATTAACCACATCTTTTAAAAATATCCATGGATTCTTTCAACCTCTGGAAAGATCCTATGGTCCTTTCCGTACAATAGAATCTTTCCTTGGAATAAAATCCTTTGGAAATATTGGATCATTATGTAGAATATAATCCCTTTGAAAGATTATATTGATCGTTTCTTTAGAAAGATTCTATTGGGCCTTTCCTTAGAATAGAATCCTTTCAACGATTTATTGGTCAAGAAGGTCAAAATTGTTTCGAAGTCATGCAGAGAAGACTAGTTTGCAACGTTGAATTATGCTGTTTTTTTAAGATTGTTTTATTAAACTATGTAACGTGATAAATTAATGATCAGTAATTTAATTGTTTAAAAATTAATGCTTATATTTCAGTGAAAATAGTGTTTAATGAGTATTATAACTTTTACAGTATTAATGTAATTTTAAGTTAATTGGAATTGTTTTTAACTTTGAATTGATTATAATTTAAACTTTCTGGAAGAAAGTTAACGGTGAATATTTTTGTGAAATTAATCAAAATATAATATGAAGGTTTAATAATTAATTTTAGAATTATGTGCAAGTATTTTTTGTAATATTTTTAGATTTATATACAGTACTATGTAAAGAGAATAGTATATTAGTTAATACCTATTTGGCACGTTATTTAATTTTTTTAATATGATCCAGATTCGGCAAATATTTTCGTGATAATTACTAAATGAAAAATTTACTCTATATTACTGACGAATATTGCAATACAATTTTCTTGATGGATTAATTTATTTTGCAGCTGTTGTTCCTTTAAAAACATTACTACTCTTATATTATACACTTTTTCTTTTCACGGTTTGTCACCTGCGGTTTTTTTTCCTTTAAAATCCACTAAAAGTATCTTAACCCTCCAAGTGGTTTCGACGATATATCTCGTCCATCAAGATCTGAATAATTTTGCTAATGAGGAGATATTTCGTAATCAAGATATTGCTTACTTTTTATGATGACGAGAACAATATATGTAAAGTTTCTTCTAATGACGAGATATCTCGTCCATCACGATATGGCCATCTTGGTTAATGATGAGATTCCTCGTCGACCCAACCACCAAGAGGGTTAAAGAATTAATTATAGTGATTTTATATCATGGAAAATTTCTGCATTCATGATTTCTGTTCGTCCTTGAATCATACGTGAATACAATTCTTTTACTTTATTAAAATATCACATAAATTCAAGAAATATTTCCCAGATGCAGGTAACAAAAATTTACGAAAGTAGCTTATATATTGTTTGTTTTTACAAGTCAACAAAAGTTTTAAAAAAATGAGAAATCTTTTACAAAGATATTTTGAAACCTACATCATATATAGTCACTCATATTATGTATGTTGATTGTTGTACTCAAAATAGCTACAGAATTTTGAATTTGAAAGAATGGGAAAATGTACGTTATGCCAATGATAAGATCGCTGATGCGAGGACATGAGAAATTTGAAATCTAAACTTTTAATTCAGAATTGTGTTATTCATAAGCAGTTTGAACATATTTAAATAGTCAATTTTGTTACTAAAAATTTCTAGCCGCTATGACCACATATGTGTTGCGCCTTATAAATTTCTTCCATGGATATAAAATTTGTTTATCAGACCATCTATAAAACATAACTTAATACTGTGGTCTCACATTGCAGAATTTCTCTTAAAGTAGTGTTATTTTCTGAGGGTGGGCAGGGAAGTATAATACATATACAAACCATTAGGATTTTAACGTAGAACCTATATGTACCATGAGATGATAAATGACAACATAAACTTCAAAATTATTTTATAAAACAATATATTGAAAAATCTATAAAAGTTTCAAAAAATTCAAAATACTAGTGGTATACGAAACACTTTTATTTGAATAATTCTATACATGTTCGTTTGACATTCTCTATCTTGTGCTTGTCGCAATTTGGCCAAATATGGCTCTTGTGCCAGAAAATCCAACCTAACCAACCAAATATATGTTTGATATTCATTTTTTAGCGTTTCCCGGTGCATGTTCATTATTAACTCAACCATTTCTCTCTTCTAAAGAAGCCTGTTGACCGAATTTGCTGATCGATCACACCTTTCCAGCTCTTTGTTTGCCATTTCAAACATGTTTTTCGCTCTTCTAACTTTAAACTCCAGGTAGGTCGGACATCTCATACTTGGGACTGGATATTATGTCTTAACCATCTGAGGGTTTCACAAGCATATATCCCTTTCGCAACTCTCTTTGACTTCTAACTTTTAGATCTTCTTTACGAGTAGAATCTTTTCAAGAGCTCTTTCAACAAATCAATATGGTTTTTTTAGGCGTTATGTGTGTTCTAAGGTGTAAAAGCATTACCACCCTTCTCTGAAATCTAGTGAGTCCGTGAGGGTTAATGAGTGACCTTTTTTCGACAGCAAAGTCTATTATTGCTTAATACACCATATCTTGCATCACTCAAAACGAAAAGAATGAAGTAAAATAGTAATTACCGAATACAAATGTATGCATTGGACACAAATCTAAACATGCAAATTTCTCCTCCATTTCACCGAAAGTTAATTGAATTCCCTGAAAGATACACCTACCACATGCGTGAGGTGAGCTGTGTAGCTGATAAATCATTCTCACCTCCACAAGAGTCCAAAAATATCAGCGTCCTCCTGAAAAAGAATGATCACTTCATTAAAGCCGGGGAATTTCATTCCCACAAAGTTTTTATTCAGTTATTAGAAAGCGAATTGTGTGATATGCATTTATTCATGTTTTCCATTTGCATATTTGACAGGCTATCCCTTTAGGAGCATCCCTCTCTTGATAGATGAAAATCGTGAAGCACTCTCCTCATTTTTCAGCAGCGCAACGACTTTAAACGGATTTTTTGAAGTGAGAATGGATGTTTGTGTGAGGTAGCGCAACAGCTAAGAATGGATGCCGGATGAGGCAAAAAATAATTGAAAAATATTTTTTAATAGAAATAAATGGTGTGTTTTTTCTTCGCTTGGAGATGAATGGTCTGGAGGATCGTTTCTTTTTCTTAATGGAAACTACAAATCATCCAGTGTTTTAAACATTTTTCGAAGCGGTGTGAAGGAGATATCACGGGATTGAGTCGGGTGAACACATACGCAAACGAATTGTGCGACAGAAGAGACGGTTCTAAATATGCAGATTTTTTCCAAGTGTTGGAATCCTCAACATGATTTCTGTGGCGTGTTTTATTCGTATAATTAACAGAGATCTTTTATTTTTTCTGCCTAAAAGTGCTATAAATGTCGATCGGAATTGTTTGGATAAAGATATATATATATATATATATCCCCAACAATTTTCTTACAAAGTTTTTTTCTTTAAAAATGATTATCGTCTTGACTTTACTTCCTTTCTCCGCAAACAGATGGAGCCAAAACATAACTATATAATTATTTTTTTCACTTTTGCCCTCGTTTTTTTCCTTCAATTTCATCATTACCCACAATCTTTACTCCTTGTCACAATTTTATTTTCTTGTTAAAATTTACCTTTCTTCCCTCCCTTTCATTTGCACTAAATTGTTCACATTATCTCCAAGCCACCCTCTTACTTTTTAAATCCGTTATTCTACATAATACGGATCTGACAATGTTTTGCTCTCCTGGCTTGCGGCAACTTTCGGTAAGGTATTACTTTGGCTGTTCTTTTGATTCCTAACCTTGGTAACAGGTATTATTTTTATGATTTTTTTCCCTCTCTGGTAGTACTTTGAGTTTTCGGGGGGTAACTTATGTTGATCTCTTCGGCCTGGCCTCACATAAGTGCAGAAAAAACTCAAAGCATCGCATTTTCAAGTGAAAACCTGGCCTTGCTCCCCTTGAAAAAGTAGGCAGGCTCACTTAACATTTACATATTTTATTTCATCTTGTTTCTCGGGGAAATCTATTCTATTTTTAGGGTAGTTTTACTTATTATATATATGCATATAACTCTTGCTAAAACAATGGGCTAGAGACCGATGGTGGAAATAATTCGTAACCACGTCTATGTTTGTCCATGAGTTAGGCCAACCCAGTGTTATCTAGATATATGTTGGATTAAGCTGCCATTTAGACCCTAGGTGACTGCAACAGTTCATTTTTTCTAAAAAGTGGGTTTGTCCACATTTACAACATGTTTTCAATTATAACAGCGCTTGACCTCTCATCAATATTGGGTTGGGCGAAACCAATGATATGATTAGAGATCTGTTGGATTAAGCTGTCATCCAATTCCTGGTGATTACAACAATTTTTTTTTCATTTTTGAAAATGGTTTTTCTCGAAGTTGAAGTAAGGTTTCTAATTATGATAGTCAAAAATAGTGTATCCCCTCTCATAACGTATATGGAAGGTCTTTATGGAAGTGGGTTTTCCCACAATAAGGTTTTAAATTATAACAATAAAAAATACTATTTGAACTTGCTCATCAACATTGGATTGGATGCACCAATATTATCACTAGATATATGTTGGATTAGCATGGTCATCTAGTCAAGTGACTTCAATAATAATTTTTTTGTTTTTAAAAACTGGTTTGCCCACAGCTATAATAATGATTTCATTTATAATAGTGAACAAAATAGTGCTTGACCTCTCATCAACATTGGGGGCCGCGGTAACCCGGTTGGAAGAGTAGCAGATTAGCAACCGGAGGGTTGCGAATTCAAAACTTGATCCAACCAAATACCGTCGTGTACATTGGGGCTGGTGCACTTTAAAACTGCAGTGGCTTCAATTGTCCGCATGTTAGCATGGCCTGCAACTTTAAAGTGTGGGGCGCCAGCTCAGGTCTGACCTCGTAATCTGACCGTGGTTCAAAACTACTAGGTGTTATCCTTGAATCTTTCCCTTAGGGATTGATGCCGGACCGTCTCCAATACCCCGTTGTACTGCTCCAGTGCGACGTCAATTCAACTATCTACCACATCACCATTAGGATGCACGAACCCAATTTGATCATTGAAGTTTGACTGCCATCCAGTCCCTAGAAACGGCAACAATTCATTTTTTTTCATTTCTGAAAATGGGTTTGCCTAAAGGTTATAATAAGGTTTTTAATTATTATTGTAAAAAGACAGTGTTTTACCCCTCATCTCGGGAAGTTTACAAAGCAATTAATTTCATAAATAATTATATGATATATATGATTTCTGGGCATACAAAATAACCAGTTATTTTGAACAGGAAGCTAATTTGCGAATAATTATAATCAGATTTTATCTATAAAGCAGAAATCTGATTGCATGGAGCAACAAAAACTCTCGAACGTTGAGCTCTGAGGTCATGGAATTTGCTCAGCTTCTTCTGTTTGGAATTTCTGGGTCAACGTAACAGTTTCCCATTCACTACGTAGTTGGAACCACATATGCCAAATTTAATATAGAACCCTACTCAATAAGGGAGGTCATTCAATGCAAAGCATCAAAAGCTGTAATAATCTCAGAGCAATCGGAAGAGGAGAGAACACAAATCCATTAAGTAGATAAAACTGAAAAAGCCGTTCAACGACTCAACGAAACTGCTGAGGAAACAACTTTTTCTGAGGTAGCAAGAAATCTTTGGAGAAGCCGAGTAGTAAAGCTAGAATTTTATAATGTAGAAATTTAAGAGAATTGCTTTAGCAAAAATGATTTGTGTGTAATTGCTCATACCAGACCCCTAATTGTTGCATCCTTTATATCATCAACATATATATCTTTCCGAATAATATATAAATCTAAAATGCAAATGCAAGTTGTGTTCCTTAAATCTGAAAGGTAATGCTTTAGTTTGCATTTCATGGAAATCGATATTGTGATTTAAGACTTATTTATTTTGGTATGATAATTTATCCTTTAACCCTCCAAGTGGTTTCGCTGAGATATCTCATTCGCCAAGCCTTAACTAATTTCACTAATGACGAGATATTTCGTCATTAATATATCACCGTTTTTTATGATACCGAAACCTAGATCTGGTCAGTTTTCTTCTATTGACGAGATATCTCGTCCATCAAGATCTGGTCAGTTTTGCTAATGACGAGATACCTCGTCGAAACAAACAACAATCGTATTAATACAAGTCAATCCACTTATGGTAAACTGTATGTTTGTACACCTATTATCAGAAAAAAATGTATCCCATACTTAAAATTCATGATTTCCACCGTAATATTCCTTAATTACATCACCTAGTTGGAAATATTGAAATTGGTTATTAAAACATTAGAGAAATATTTAGTTTTCCTTTGTAAGTTTGTGTTTAAACAACTGACAACTTCAAACTTATGTCATTTTCTGACATGAGAAAGTATCTGATTCCACGAAGACTTTAGCTTTTAGTAATCTAATTATATCCTAAAAACAAATTTAATAGTCATTAAAAATTTCTGTTTAGATTTAAAATGGAAGATTGAAGTTATTTTATATTTTCGAGCGATGACAAAAAGGAAATAATCTAATAACGAAAATACCGTGGTTATTACATTTTCATTCTTTCAAGAGGATGCTTCAGTGAAATTTGTTAAAAATTGAAACTTCAGAAATCCATTACTGCTATTTGTGGGCTTGTTGCTCATACACTGTTAGCAAAACTATATATACTATATTTCTTTAGAATGCATGAAGCCAAGTATTTCAATCTATCTCTAAGACATCATGGAAGAAGAAATGTGTTCTGCCTTATAAATACTGTATTTCAATTCCATTATTATGATTGTAGGAAAATTCTGGATTCCCCTCTAGAATTCAATACATTCTGGATTCAATAGTTGCTACTATTAGTTGATTGATTGTTTGCTTGAGGTTGGGAATCTGTATTATATCAAACTTATCTACCAAATGCATGGTCCTGAAAATGATGGTGTGGCCACATTGAGTGCTTTGTTGCTTTTAACAGTCGAGAGTTGGGCTCGTAGTTAAGTAGCAACGTGGATTGAAGTCATGTTAGTATACCAGAGTCGAAAATTTTGTGACAGGTGGGAAAGAAGTTGAATTGCATTTCAAATTTTTTTTTATCAATTTCCAGTAAATCCACATAGCGCCATCTATTAGCAGCGTATTTTAAGATCAGATTGCGATTGAGTCACCAATGGTTAGGAGTCGTTAAGAGAGACTACTTTAATCGATCAAAAATGTCCCCATTAGATGATATTACTCTACTTTATATACCTTTATTGAAATTTAATCTTTATCACCCCACCTAGTAATAATGCTGCCAAAAGCAAGCCAGCTTTCTATGCACGCTATAATATTTTGGGAATGAGAAGGGTTAGTTTTACACGTGCATTCATCAGATATTCATTCAGAAACATTTTGAGTATAACATTACAGCTAAAAAGATTTAGATATGTCTTCATATACGCATATGCCTAAGATTCAAAACCGTATGAAGAGCATGCGCCTTGATGTTTGAAACATTTCATTACAATAAAAAACTGAAAAAATTATGCACCACTAGACATCTGCTTCACTGTAGAATATCTTAGATGCGAAACTCTTTCTGCCACATCATTAGATGCTGCCTAGATTTGTTGCATGAGTAACGAGAATTAAACAAAATTACTTGAATAATTTGTTGTTCTTTCTTATTTGATGCCAAGTCGGCAGCTTTTAAATGACAACACAAAGGTTTTTCATTCCTTGTAAACTCCTTAAGTGCGTCCTCTTTTTTAATGGAATTTCAATGGCTATCGGAAGACATGTAAGAAGTTTTAAAAGGATTTTTGTTACGTTTTCTAAAGTACGAACTGGGGAAAAGAAGTGAATAAAATCGAGAAGTAAAAAAAATGACGAATGGATTTCCTATATCTCTCTTCTCTCTTGAAAGAGGACTCTTTTTTCCCCTTCGTGTTTATCCCTTCACGGAGAACATCGAGGATTTGCTTTGCGCAGCTCTAAGCCGATCTCTGTTGAATTTCCTAACAGTTTTGAAGTAGTTTTACCTCTCATTAGATAGTCATTCTCTAAAATTCTCTTCATCTCTCTCGTGTATACACGGATGAGTAATAATAGCTTCATTTTTCAACTTCTTAGTGCTTCTTATGAATATCTACATCCTTTTGTCGAATGTGTAACAGTTTCGAAGTAGCTTTGTAAGTATGAGTTTAACAAATGTAAATATTCTCTATTCCTTTCGTGATGAAAATTTAAAAGAAGTGAATTATTTAGTGTCCTGTTATATTTAAATTTATTTTCATGAATTGTTTTTCGGATAAAAAGTACCTTTTTCTTTTGTTTGTCGTATACATTTTCAGATAGCTTTATTTATTACATTTGTCAAGAATGGCAAATAAAATAAACTTTCAATTTGTTAATTTTCCTGCTCTTTAGCGTTAATTCAAAGAGTTAGGTTTTCGATAAAGAACAATTGTCATAGTTATATTTACAAAAGTTTTAAATTAATTTTTATTATACTTTTAAAACTATACTGTATAGAATTCGATTGGTAATAAGTTCTACGTATTACGTTTGGGATTTATCCCTCCTGGTGGTTGTTTCGACGAGGTATCTCAACATTAGAAAAACTGACCAGTTCTAAATTGTCGAAATATCTCGTCATTAGAAAAAACTGACCTGATGTTGATCTTATCCTAATCAAAAACAGCAATATATTCATCATTTGGAATTCAATCGGCATTATCTCGTCATTAGCAAAATTGGTCAGATCGTGATGGACAAATATATCTGCATATCATCGAAACCGCTTGAAAAGTTTAAACACTGCTCGTCGCTGCTTATCTTGCATTACATTTCTTTTAATTCTTATTCAATTAGAGAGCTATACTCCATGAAATTCGTTTGTCGATGAATTCTACGTATTACCGATTGGATAAAAACTGCTTGTCTTACTTAAATTTTCAATGTCTTTAAAGTAGTTTCTGTCATTCCATTAGATTCATGCTATGTGGAATCCATTTGACAATGAATTCTACGTATGACGTATTTTTATAAAGAACTGCTTGTCTTCGTTAAACGTACAATACCTTTTAAGTAATTTATATTATGACATTGTTACTATACATGTAGGTGGTTACGTAAGCACTGTATTAAATTTTATACCTTCTATTGGTCTTACTTTGTTTGGTATGTCCATACTTTACATTTCCCTGATATTTCCAATAATGCAACTCTAGAATAGGTTATGAACTTATGTATTTATTCACACACACACATTGTGTCATACACAGTACGAATAAATTCATAAGTCAAAAAATACATACATAAGTCAATAAATACATACATAAATACATACATAAATAATACATACATAAATGTATACATAAATAGTGCATACATAAATACAAAAATAATCAGAAATAAATACATACATTTATTTACATGGCAGTATAAAAAATAAAGATGGACGAATTCGAATAGAAAAGTGCTCATGTATTCGATACTTAAAAGTATTCGTTATATTCGATTTCTTTTAGTTTAATTCTTTTATAGTGGTATTCATCCAAAGTATTCTAATATCGAAATATTTATCCAAAATATTCAAATACCAAAGCATTCAAATATGAAGTAATTCGTGTACTGGGTGCTAAAAGTATTCGTTGTACTCGATTATTTCTCATTGTATTCTTATGTTGTTCATAAAATTGTGTAAATTAAATGTAATTAATTCAAACTATTCGAATATCAAAGTACTGAATACCAAAGTAGTCATCCTAGGTATTCGAATACCAAAGTATTCATCGAAAGTATTCAAATATCAAAGAACTCGAATACCAAAGTATTCGAATAATAAAGTACTCGAATACGAAAGTAACAATACTACAGGTATGCTTATCCATATAGATCGTGTACCAAAATAATCGTTTGCATGAATAATAAATAACAATACGACGATCCGCTGGTTACCTCTTGCCCTTTGAATTTATATCCATTATGTCAATTCCAGTGCATTAACCGCAATGCTGAAAAATTCAGAACAAAGTGTTATTTTTATATATTAGCCTTATATCGCAGTTGGCTGAATTTTAATTTCGACTAATCTTTTTTTGTATACGTATTCGAATACTTATTCGATACCTCAAACTACTCGAATACCAACGATATTGTATATACCATGGAGGCCAACGTATTCGATACTGCTCATCTCTTATAAAAAAGCACACGAAACTAACAGACAGCACACTACTAGCAAAAAGGTTTCAGAAACAAAAATATGCACTCAAATAAAAACAAGTACAATTTTAGTATCTAAAAGTCAATTATCAACATTTTTAAACTTATAGATTGTCAAAGGTTTACAGTTCTGGTGGTAAACTATCGCAATTTTCATGAATTAAATTATTGATTGATTTTTCAAGTTACTCTTGACGCAAAAGATTTTTAAAATCCTTTTTACGTGTGCTATAGGAAGGACTTTTTATATCATCAAGAAATACAGAGCACCTTTTATTGCATCTTTTTTACTTTTCATGTAGTATTATTTCTATATCAATGTTCAAATAACAGGTTTATTATGTTCACAGTGTTAGATCTGAACACACTCGAGCTTCAACCAGGAATTCACCGATACTCAATATTTATATTTGGGGACATTCTGTTGTCAAGTATCGTGCAATCGCCTAATATTTCAGTAATGAAAATGGCTGTATTCTTTAATTATATACACAATTTCACTAACGTACGTGGCACAGAAATCGGCATTATTTGTGTATTGGTGAATGGCAACAAACGGGTAGAAACAATAAAAAATCAATAGCTACGAGATTAATTCTCCAATTTTGCAGAGAAATTTAAATTATGTTTAATATATTATATGTTTAATTTGAGCTAGGAGCTGCATAATATAGCTCAAACTGCATGGAAGATCTCCCCCGCTCTAATGAAATTCTTCAGCAGTCTGATTACAGATGGCAATGCGAAATCTGGAAGACATAAATTTGGGCAGAGAAGAAAATCTGAGCCAGTCCGAAACTTGGTTTAGAAGATAAAAGACTTTGAAAAAGTGAATGAGATTTAATTCAAGTGTATGATCATAAGCTAATTGTAGTAATGACTGAGAAGAGAACTTTTTGCCATGCACTTTATTGGAAATAAGAATGAACATTTGACATTTTTTTCTAATTTTATTTCCTTTTACAGTATGAAATATGCATATCAATGCTTATATTCATTATAATTGGATTTAAATAAGATAAGGAATGTGAGTAACGACACAGTTATCAATAGATTTTTGCTAGTAAGAAACTTTAGTTCAGATGCTATGCGTGGTTTTGCTAGTTCGTTATTAAACTAAAAACGTTTTTGAAAAGTTTCCTTCCTTTCACGTAAGTTTATACCAAATTTATGGGTATATATGTTGCTTTTTTCTATAAACAGTATACGAATCCAGTAAGATATCTCAATGTGACCTAAGATGTTACATACGTGAAGGCTTCATACTAAATCTTTATGTATAGATACCAATGAAAAATAACAGATATCCAGTAATTTGGGATACGCTTACTGAATAGGTTTAGTTCTTGTCCAAAACTGCTTTTGGATTAATAAAGAATAATAAAAGATAAAGTCATTTTCATGACTAAAAGCTATGTGTGGTTGTCCTATATAGAGGAATACTCCATTAGATGATTTTAGATTCATTAAATGGTAAAACAGCAATTAGATTTCCGTAGTCCTTTCTCTAGTTTCTTAGTAAAAAATACGCACTGGTTATAGATTGGATTCCGATATCGCTAATTTTACAGAATAAAGTTGAAAAAACTTTAGAATAAAAGTAAAGCTTTAGACAATAAAAAACAATATTAAAACTAAGCATCCCTTTGAAAAACTAATCTTTGAACGGGTTTTTCTGTTTTCATTTTCTCACTCGAGATTAATAGTGCTAAATTTGTAAGATATATTTATCGTAATATTCGTTAGATATGTGGGATTTTTCCAAGAATTATCTTAAAAACTGTACTTAACCAGGATATAAACTCAATATGCCTAACATATCTAACGGCGGAACCCTTTCCGTATTAACCATCAAATGTATATTTCAATCTTTGTTACAATGGGTGATCAAATTATTAGAACCACAGTGCAAAGAGGCATTTTCTGAGTTTTGGGTAAAAATGGGTGGCAGATAAATAATAGATTGTGAAGGCAACAGTGATGCCAACTATTTATTTAAAATTTGTTAATAAGCATACCACAAAGAATAAAATAATTCATTGTAACCAGGTTTTCTTTCTAAGAGTAATTGGTTGAAATGTAAAAATTTTAATTTATAGAGATGTCTATAATAATATGATCACCCACTGTATTTAATGATATCTACTTAGTAGTCAGTAATAGACAATAAACAATGATCAATGGTTGCGGTATAAAAGCTCAAAATAGATCTAAAGTAAATTATGGGAATAGCAACCTCCCTTTTGCAATGTGGAGACACATAATTGTGAACAGAATAAAACAGTGGAGCAAACAACTTTGATCCACTAATGATCTCATTAGTCGAATACCTTGCTTGTGAAAATTTGCATAAAAATATTTTGTATAAAAACTTCCACTTATAACAATAGATAGCTATCTTTTAAAAACAGAAATTTATCATCGGTTATTTTACTTCAAAGCGTACTATTCCAAGAGCTATCTACCATCATCTACAAAGTCTTGCATGCCCAGATAATCTTCCGTCTGAATAATGAAATACACAATGCATAATGTATATTCAATATGAATGTCTGACACCAAATAATGCAAGAGAGGCCGTTAGACGTTCAGTTATCCAGAGATAATCAATCAATATCTGCCTCTCTGTGCACGCATATGAGTAAGTACAACAGGATTGAGCGACTGAGATTTAGAGGAAAATCCTGCTTTCGCTATTTGACTGTCTAGGAGATTTATTTCATGAATTATCTCGAAATAACAAATATTCTGTGTACTTATTTAGTCTTTAGCGTCAGAATATTCCGTGTGTCCACATTTATGTTATTCTTATTCAGTGATTTTAAATCACTGTTAAAGCTTTTACACCATGTTTGGGTGTCTGAATGTTGATAGCGTAGGAGTTCTAGCGAACATCAAAATGAAAGCTACCAATTCCTTAATGGTTGATGCTTCATGTGTTGCGATCGGCAATAATCCCATAAATCTGAAAATCATCGTATAGCTTTCTTTCTTCGAAAGTTAACACCTACTGGAAAATCCTGGTCTCGTTATTTGACTACTTCAGATATTTGTTTCATGAATTATGTCGAAATAAGAAATGTTTTGTATACTTATTCTTTAGCGTCAGGATATTCCATGAGTCTCACATTTCTTCATTATTATTCAGTGATTTTAAGTCACTGATAAATCTTTTACAGAATATTTGGGTGTAGAAAGGCTGATAGCGTAGGAGTTCCAACTAACACTGAAATGAAAGTTATCATTTCTTTAATGGTTGTTGCTTCTTATGATTGGAGCTATTCAACAATCCTGTAAAGTTGTAGCTCAACTTCTACCTTTCTTTTTATCGAAACTTAGCACCAATTCATTTCAAGAATATGATTGAAAATAACAGGTAACTTATTCTATAAGATGTCAATCACAACTTTCTTGATCATTTTTGATCAAATTATTACATAAAAGTGAAGCATAAAAATTAAATATCTCCATCCCGAATGGGGTTTTCAAATGCAAAACTATAAGCATTTTTTTCCAAGCCCAACCACTGACCACTCGGGTTTTGGTACTACAAGAGGCTAAATGACGGCTACTTGTAAAGGAGCATCCAATGGACGATCCACCGCTACTTCTAACAAGAACAATCACAAATATCCATGCGGTTGCAAACCGGGATTCCAACCTCGACTTTCTGAGTGGCAGATAAGCGCACCAGATAGACAGCAGAAACTATAGCCATGTCAGTTAATTAAAACTAATAATTTTGAAGGTATAATTTGGTGTTTGGTTCGGTTCAGTTTGATCTAGAATCATGTTTTGCTGCACTAGAACTAATTAGATCGAACTTACTATCTGAATCCAATAAGAATATTTTTACTTCAGATAATCTATTTTGAATAACCGCATTATAAGGCAAACGTGATTCCCTCTCTTATTTCCCTCTTCAATTCATGCAAGTGTCAGCCTTAATGTACGTTAAAATCATACAAAACAATAGGAACAATTCAAAAAATAAAAGTATAAGTCATTATTTTCACGGTGAAATAACAAAACATGCTCATCAACTATATTACCCCATATTCGCTCTTGCGAAAGCAATCTGTGTGAGTCAGGGTCAAAGTATTTGATAAGTCAGTCACCCTCAATATATATAATTATTACCTTTATTATATGGGTTGAGAACGCGAGTTGCATAACAAAGAATATAACAAAGCTTCATTCTTAAGTGTGTTTTGCCTTTGAATCACTTAGGTAGCTTTACCGCCAAACATTTCCTTTCTTCCAAGCTAAAACGACAAGAAACCAGACGCGAAAATTAAAGCGTAATAAATCTTTATTAAAAGACAGACTTGCCTCCTAGCGTGTCACCATTACACTTTCTAATTGGTTTTTAGTTTGTAAATCAACGACTTTTAGAATTCTTTAGTGTGAAAGAAGGAAGCAAAGAAAACCTGTCCTAAAGAACTAAATCTCTGGGAAGGAATGTTGAGAATTCGTTTTCGAATAGTTATAATTTAACTCCTTTCCTTTTTCGTTCACTTCTTTTTTATTGTTCAGCTTTAAGGTTTTAACAGAGACACTTAAAGTAAATCATTAATTACTCACACGTTGTCTTAATTAAGGAGGGTGGCGGCTCTAAGATATGTGAAATACTCTCTGGGTATTTGAGTGTAAGAAAAATAAAAAGAAATTGGAATGCCCTTAAACTTTCTATTGATTTTAAGTGTAAATGTTTATGTTCAATACTTTTTGTATAGTACTTTGGCTGCTATTTTTTTCATTTCTAACTTCCTCTTTCTAAATGTAATACTTGTCCCTTCGTATGTGCAATAGAGCCTCCGTGCCTCAGAGGGTTTGTCCATTGCATCAGCATTCAGCGAGCTGTAGGTGGCACAGGTTCGATCCCTGTAATCATATTGGGTACATTTCTCTCTTCTGTATGAGTAAAAGTTTCCGTGTATGTCCAATTACTTGACAGAAACAGCTTTGCCATATCTGGATCTTGCCCAGCTAAGAAAAAGCTAATCAACTATCTTTTGTAAATCATTTTGTTAAAAGATTTCGATTTACATTGATACTTATTCGTTCCCAATCCAAGAAAGTTATACACTCATGTCCAAAAAAATTAGCATAATTAATATAATGCGAAAACATCGGAGGAAATATGGAAATAATGGTTCAAAATCACTAGTGGAAAATCGTGGGACTAAGATAAAACACAGTGCATATGCAAAACAGTTCAGTCAACGTCGACATGCGCAAAGTACCGGCGCACGTTGGAACAAGTATAAAACGGCCTCGAGCGGAATGCCAGTTTAGACAGAAATTTCGCACTCCCTGTGGTACGAAGCGTTGTTAACAATTAACAAGGATGAAAAATGTACGAAGCGTTGTTAACAATCAACAAGGATGAAAAAGATGCCAACTGGACACGTTTGTGAAGGGACGAATTATTGAAATGATGAAATCCCGTCCATCCCAAACCGAAGTCTCGAATTTTTAATGTGCCTCAGTGTGTGATCTCTAGACTGTGGCAGAGGTTTCAAACCACTAGAGATCTTACCCGACGACTAGTATCTGGTCGGCCAAATGTAATAACCGCTCGGCAAGACCGATATTTGGCGATAACTGCGCAACTTAAGAGGAACCGTTCTGCCAGACAACTGGGTTCAGTCCTGACAGCCACCACAGGAGTCATAGTTTCGAGACAAACTGTTTGACAGGAGACTCATACACGTTGTTATCTACCAGACGACTAGCAGTTTGATTCCCCTGACGTCTGCACAGAAAGGCACGCGTTTACAGTGGAGTTTGGAATATCGGCAGTGGAGTCGACAACAGTGAGGAAATGTCATGTTCACTGACGAGTCCAGATTTAATCTGCAAAAGATTTAGTCTGACTTCCCTTCAGGGCAGTCATGGTCTGGGCAGGCATCATGCTGGACGGCCGCACAGACCTCCACATCTTTGACACGGGGTCTGTTACCTGTCAAAAATACAGAGACGAAGTCTTTGAGCCTACCGTTCGCCTGTTTCGAGGTGCTGTCGGTCCTGGTTTCAAATTCATGGATGATAACGCGTCTCCTCACAGCGCAGCCATGGTCAACGCCTTCCTTCAAAGTGAAGATATACACCGCATGCAGTGTCCTGCTAACTCTCCTGATCTCAATCCTATAGAGCATGTGTGGTATATGCTCGGGAAACATATTGCAGCCCTCCACCTCCCATCAAGCTTCGTTCCGGAAATGAAAACTGCTCTCCGTGAGGCTTTGAAATCTTTGAGCACACAACTCATCCATACCCTCATCGAAAGTATGGGAAGCATGCGTGGGTACCAGAGTTTCCCACACACCGTATTAAACTTCAGTGTCACATTGTTTTAATCATTCTGTTTCACTCAAGATGACACTCGTATTGTGAACCTTCTTTCAACTCTTTTCTTTGTTTAATAAAAGTCATTATTATCCTTGTTTTGCATTGTTTCTTCTTCTATAACCCTATTAGACCCGCATGCCGCGTTTATGTCCATTCTCATGTAGATTTTCTGAAATATTCACATAAACCACACGGAACCGGTTAACTTTTGGAATGACTAACTACATGAGTGTACATCACGAATTAGTGAATATTTGACAAACTATTTGAATGTTTAATTTGCTGCATGATTGAGACCTTTTGTAAATGAATTTTTAGGTCACTTTCCTATTGCCTGCGTTATTAATATTTTATTAACTCTCCAAGCGTCACGAAACTTCAAAGTAGTGCATTATTGCTTACCCTACCACAGGAACAATTACAAAATAGCCTCATCTATTGATTGAAAGAATCCTAGGAATAGTTCTACTGGTCAAGATGGTCAAAACGGGTAAGAAGTCATGCAGGTAACAGAAAGCAAATATATGTGTGTGCATATCCTCTCTGTGAGTTAATAAATGTTTTCAACTATACAATTTTGACAAAAATTAAAAACATTCAAAAGAAACAGGCATGGATTTTGTTATCATGTTTTTCGCTCTAAATGATATACATAAGCTTTAAATTAAAGGACTGCTTTCTTAAGCCTACCTTTGAATTTTTACAATATCAAGTAACAAAATTGCTACAAATCTGGAAACATCATTACACACATGAGCGCATATTTAACATTAGCACGCTTATTTAATAACTAAACGAAAAACTTTGGTAGTACCGCACATAGTATTTTAGAAAAAAAAACAGATTTTTCATTTTTTTAGAAACATGGTTTGGAGGAGGTAGATAGTGTTTGAAAGGAACCTTTCAATTTTAGACTTCCCAGTTTTATGACTTTATATTAATCATATATTTATTTTAGTTACGATTTTCCACATCGAAATCCTTTAAGCTTTTGGACCCGGTCTAATTATCCATCTTGTAGCAAAAAAATGATCTTTGAACGACGGAACAAACTAACCGCAATTTAATTGGATTTAGTAATGTGTTTACTCTAGTACAATAAACAGATTTTAATTTTATGCTGATTAATTTCTTTTCCAAAAATTTGAATTTTACAAAGACGTATGTAGACTTACGAAATGAAGTAATTCCATAAAAATTTATAATTCATGAATTGTTTCAAAATCAGTGGTTATGTAATTATTTTGGAGTTTATAAATATACTCAGCATGTCATGTGAAAATACCATACAAATAGTTTCTTTTAATTCAAATAAATTATTCAAATTCGTCCACATTTTTAGATTTCCAGTAAAATAATTAGATTTTAACTAAAACATGAGCACAAATTGCTTAGTTTCATTTTTAATGTAAGTATTATTTGCTTACCGCATGATTCAAATAAAGTTCGCATACTGCTAGATTACTAATACAAGAATTTCAAAGAATTTTATTCACTAATTTCAGTACATTCCGCTCATGGACTTTTCGCAGAATTCATTGAGTTCAGCTTGTAAATCAATTTATCTTAACATTGTTTATAAAATATAAAGTAGGTAGATCAAATGCTTTTTTACATTCTTAATATATATCTTTATTTGAAAGAAATTAAATTTATTTTCACAACGATGGATTTAAAAGTATAATAAAAATATTTCCTGTTTCTGAAACATGACGGTTACTTATAAAGAATTCATACTTATAGAAAACTCAAGCAACCTTCAATGTAAAAGTTCATTCAAGTCATAAAGACGCTATAAACATTTTCTAAGAGCATGTAATTTCAATTCCAATCCTTTTCCAACACAATAAGTTTGTTGAATTAATTTGAAGATAATGAGTGTCACACACACACAGAGTTCTTAGTGGTCGTATATCACTCAAAATACTCCAGTGTGACACCTTGTCTTCAGGGACAATAGAGAAGAGGCCCTTAAGCTTCTCCATAAAGCGTACTTTGGGCATCAGAAGGTCCAATTGATACTTGTGATAAAAGTTTTATCTGAGATCCTTTGTTTCGGATGACATTCTTTGTGAGGTCAAATGGTACTACTATTTCATATATGTGAATGCTACTAATTATTTGAACACTTTGCAAAGGTGAATCTTAAGTTACAGCTGATTTTTGAAGATTTTGGGTTCTGAGCATTTAATTGAAGTAATAGTGTCTTATAAATCCCATCATATCTAATAATATTAATATTCTATATATCGGTATTAAATGAAACAAGGTAAAATCAATACTAACTGTATGATTGGCATGGAGGAAAGAAATATATTGATAGCACAAAACATGGATTAATGAGATAAATAAGAATATTTTGTTGCTAATAAAAACATTTGTTTACAATTGACTTTTTGACGTTCAAACTTTTTCTCCTCAAATAAATATATTATTTTCTAATGAATTAATAATGTCCTATTCTAAAATAGCCACAAGTTTCAAAACTTATACTGTTGAAAATTACAAATGATGAACATAGTTGATTAATTTCAAATTATTTCAAATCATTTACTTTTGTATTCATTAAGCTATTCTTTTTTATAGCCACTGGAACTTAACAATATTAAAACTTCTAATTTTCAGTTCAATAGCGATCTGCAACTACATGAAAGATGAAACTGCTCGAATCAAAAAAATTTATAAATCATTAAGTATTTAAAAGTGCTACTGATCCATAATCTGTCCATTTAATATTATAATACATTCAGTAAAATACATAACTTTCATATACAGTACTTATTTTTCTACATTTCCATCAATAAAAATAATAATGTATAATGTTAAAACAAACTATCTTTCTTAAAACAAACACATTTTTTTAACCAACTTTGTATAGTTTCTTCTATAGTCCATATTATGGCTATCCCTTCTTAAACATTTTACCAATAATATAGTACCCGTATGAGCATTCTGATAGCCAGATAACATTCATAATCTTTTAAATTATATACTTCCATTTACATAAGCAGTGAATTGAGAATGATTTCCACCAATATCCCAAGTAAAAGTATTGATCAAGCAATCTCAAGTAGTTCTACAATTTCAAAGTAAATGCATATACTTTGAAATTCCGTTGACTGCATGTTTTGAAAAAAAAAAAACAATCAGCTTTGTTTAAGTAATATGAGTCGGCAACGACTCAACTCCCTCCTCATACGACACAAATCCACCCTCTGATTTATCACCCTCCAATAAATGTTTTGTCGTCGATCACATATGTATCGGACACACACTCACCGGCAGAATCCAACCTCATACAAACCCCAAAACTCGTCATTTCCTCTGTAATTCTCTTCCACACCACTGCGCTCAGCCAATAGCAGTCAGTGCACATGTATCCGGTTCTTTATTTAAGTTTCAACTATCGATTCGGGTTTAACATTCATCTGTTTCGCGTTCCCATACCCGAATGCCGCTGCACCTCTTTTATTTCTACCCGGGTGTCTTTTTATTCCTTCTTCGGAATAAAAAGAGTAAGGTGTCTCATTCATTTGTATTTCCTGTATCGTTAATCAATAAGGAAATCATGCTCGAAACGCTTCCACCCCCCCTTAAAGCTTCCGTCCCGCCCGATTCATAACTGCATAAATGCCCCCCTTCACATTTGCATCGTTAGAATCGATCCTTTTAACTCCTTTAATTTCAGCGCTCGCCCACACATACCTTTTTTCGTTTTCTGTTTCGTTTTTTCGGGTTAGCCCCCCAGAGGAGAAGCAAACGTCAAGAAAAACTCAATTACATTGATCGATTGAAAATAAACATATTCCAGATAATGTTTCCTAACCCTTGCGCACTGGTTCTGACATCCGGGGGAGCAGGGAAAAAATAATAATAATAACGGCGTTCGAAAAGAAATGGAAAGTGCGGGGAACTGAAAATATAATTTTCGAGCAGGGATTGGAAAGTTTGATAATTTCTGGGAATAAGAGGGTGCTGTTCGTTCGTGATTATTTATCATTGGTATGTTGTCTGGGGAGAGAAAAAAATAAGTGCGATTCTTGAATGTTGTCTTAATAAGGATAGGGGAAATAAGGTGTGTTTTCTTCACGTTATTATCTCAGTCAGAAAAACAGAATAATCTAGTGAAAATGATTCACTTAATAAAGATAAAAATAAACTGATAAATGTTTACTCTATAATCCACATTTTTATTTTAACCCTTCAGATGGCTTATCTTCGAGTCGAAATAAATGTTTACTCTATAATCCACATTTTTATTTTAACTCTTCTGATGGCTTATCTTCGATTCGAAATAAATGTTTACTCTATAATCCACATTTTTATTTTAACCCTTCTGATGGCTTATCTTCGAGTCGAAATAAATGTTTACTCTATAATCCACATTTTTATTTTAACCCTTCAGATGGCTTATCTTCGAGTCGCAATAAATGTTTACTCTATAATCCACATTTTTATTTTAACCCTTCTGATGGCTTATCTTCGAGTCGAAAACTACCTTGTAGTGGCCAGCCTCTATTGCAAAAATCTGTTCCAAACTGCCACCAGTTCTAGGCAAGGACATATTTGTTTTTCTGCTTGCATCTTCATTCCCCTTGGAGTAATAGGGCAGTTTACCCCTACGAGATAATAAGCAGATATTCAAATTTAATGGATATATTGTTCCTTAGATGTGTTCATAAGCTATTTAAACGTGTACTGCTATATACTTATTGTTCCAAAGAATATTCAAATACCAGACATACATTATTAAAGTATGAAATTAACGCTACAGGAATCTATTGGCATGATATTGATGCTGAATTCTCTGTTCTCATATGGAAGTTTATTATCTGCGAATTAATTTGTTTATATAATCAATGAATACGATCAGATAATATGAATATATTATAATATTATTAATCTATTAATCAGAGCATTTTCTTTTGAATATGAACCCATAATGTAATTTAAATAAACGAAAGAAACGAAAATTATATATTACATAAATTCTTAAATTTCCATACTTCTAATTACCTCCCAGCTTATATCGGTTTATTTAAAATTTTGAACAATTAATTGTGATATTAGTTCATAAATTCAATTTTTTAATATGTTGTTCACAGGATTCACAATTAAATTTTTAAAATTTTAGTTGAAATCTGCATTTACTATTGATATATAAGGTTTTAATCTAAACGTGGTTTTGTAGAAACTATTATATATTATAAAGATTTAATAAGCCTATGCTAGTTTGCCAAGATGTGTATAAGTTACCGTGAAAGGACGAAATTAGAGAATGTCAATATTCTCCGGTGGATGTCGACACACACATACCAAATACGTCGGTGAAAGACCGAATATTTGGTTATTTTCTTATACATTCGGACCATCGCCGGTGTATGTCGACAAGAACAGATAAGCTCTGGTGGGGGACGAAACGAGAAGGCGGAGAGGCCACAGCCAAAGAGGCCTCTCCGCCTTCAGTTTAAGTTGTTGCAATAAATAAGTTTGTATAACGTTAATCACATAATTTATGTGAAAGTTTATTTTTGGTATTATTTTCTTTTCGCATTTAGAATGTACTGTTCCTTTTAGGTTCAACAATTTATTTACATGTGCTGTTACTTAAGCTTTCTCCCATTTTGACATATATCATAATATGTTTTAATAATAAAGTATGATTTAAAAAGTTGCATTTTTGTCTTAACGTAACAAAAGTATTTTTATTCAACATTCATCATCAGTGCATGCTGAATGTCGGCATTTGTAAGTGTAAGTGAGAAAAAATGATATTTAGCAAATATTTCGGACATACACCAAGCGATTATGTGAATGCTGACATTCACCGGAGAATATCGACATTTGCCAGATATCGGTCTTTCACAGTAACATGTATACCATACACAAGCCTTTTGGCTGTTGAAGTTGAATTTAAATTAATGGTCATATTGGCTATATTTTGGTGTAAAAACTTGTTTGAGTTTTATCTGTTTTCTGAGTGACTTTCTCAGCAAATATTTGGCTTTGAGTCCTCTTGAATAAAATATTTGATCCCCGTTTGATAATAGCACTCGCGCTCTTAAAACAAACACTCTGAGACCATCTCTTTCATTTTAAGATGTATTTAACTCTGGTTAACATACAAGTTAATGAAACAAAAAATAGTGTCATTTAAGATAATTTAGTTGTTTATTGTTTTTATGCTCGGAAGATGATACATTGGTTAACTTCTTTACAAAATAGATCAAAAGTATACATTTTACCTTTACTAAGGATTCCAATTTATCCTATTTAAAGATATTAATTTAGAAGAAAATATTTTTTATAAGTGATACCTTATTGATATCACTTATCATTTTGTTACTAAATTTAACGGAATGTCATAAAATTGGATATAACGGAGTGTTAAAATCCTTCATAATCAGAAAAATACTAATGTGACAAAATATTATTGACAATTTTTAGTTGTACAGCTATGTCTATTATTAACCCAACTACATGTACTAACACGCTGCATTAAAATAAGAAAGAAACATTTACTTAAATTAACACCTTTAGCTTAATTTACCTTAATTAATATATATCTTCTTAAATATCATTTGCATATTTTCTGTACCAAAAATAAATATTCTGGCCTGATATTTAGAAATAAAAGGTTTTAACCTGAAATTTTAATAAATTTCGGATTTTTTTGTAACAATATTGAATTTATCTTGAATAAATATTTAGTCAGACGAAAGAGCATTTTCGTTAATGGATCAGTTAAGCCCCTGGAAAAAATTTTAGTCAAGAAATATTTAGTTTTGGTGAGTCGATTCTTCTTTTCTGTGCTTTATTGCTGTTTCATTAATTCTAAAATGTGACGTGTTCTTTCAATTGTATTTATGTTTACCTTAAACCTTCATTCCAGTAGTGTTCAATGAGCATTTACAATGGTTTGTTTCAAAAGCCTTTCCAAATTCTTGTTGGTAGTGATGTACAAAATGCTCTTACGGTGTGTGTTCCTTTTCTATGAACCACGCAGTAATTAAGTAAAAAGAAAATTTGAGTACTATGCGTAATTGAGGCACAGATAGCGCGACGGGTAAGATGGCGCAGTACTTATTAGGTACTCGGATCCTATACTAGCAATCGTTGAAATTATTTTTTACATGCATTTAGTAGCTTCAATACATTTAATGATGAAAGTTGTGTCGGGTTCTTAAGTAAGTCTCAGCTTTTTTATAAGTTTGAAGAACTATAAATTTAAAAAGGTCTTGAAATATGTATAGGACTTCAGCATATCTTTTAGAGTCTAATGCCAGTTGTTTGTTACTGTTTAGGAATACTGAGGTACATTTAGAAGTAAAATGTATGATTATTGATCATATTAACCGTTTTCATTTTCAAATGGGTGCATCTTCTTTCGCTGACATTTGTGTGTGATGGCGCACGTATTGTCTAGATAAGATAGGGCATTGCTGCTTGGTTCATTCTTCGTAGAAAGACATATTATGGTATTTATATTGCCAATAAGCTGTTCAAAAATAATGTTTTGTCGAGACATTTTGTTAGACTTATGTAAACACATATTTAACTTACTAATTAATTAAATTTTCTACTTTGCTAAGTCAATTTGATAATATTTACGGTTTGTTCTCGTACGTATTCCGAGTTACCAAGGCCTACGTCGTCTGAAGAAGTGTTGAAGCAAGCTGTTTCTCGTATAAATTTTCGAAAAATGGATATACATGAAGCATAGCTCATTTACACTAGTAAGTAGTGAGCTAGGAGAAACACTTCAAAGAAAGAAATGTGGACATACTCTATTTTTCTCTTGTCTAACAAATGGGCTTTAGTGGAGTGTGATATGAGTGCATAAACAAACTTATCTCTCTTTTTTGTTTGCTATCAATGTTTTCTGAGAGACAAGGGTGAAAATTGACTCGTTGGTTATATAAAAAAGTCGACAGAAAAAAGATTTGGCCTGGATGAGAAGACAGTTGGAAGACTGCTCTCCAGTTTTCAGAAAGCTTGAGCTTTAAAAAATCTTTCACCCCAGAACTATAATTGAAGAAAATTGCAATTATGATAATTTAAGATGATTCAAGAACCCTCAAAAAACTTCCTATGCAGTGAACTCTAGCAGATATGTTGGGGAAGATTATAGTTCGACTAAAAAGATCTGTGATTGTATTGAATGCGTAAATTGTAAATTATAATTCCAAGTAATTTGCACCTAATACGGATGTAATTGTAATGATTGAAAGAAAATGTAAAAACACATTAAAGGAGTAAAGATTTATTATAGATTCATAATTTTATTAAAATTCATATTTATTCTTGGTATGAGTTTTCAAAAGTGCGCCATATTACATCCAAGAACGAACATATTACATCCATTATTATTAAGCGAAGATGGCGCACTGACATAACTTTTTCAAAAGCTTTTGTTGAACAGTATTTCTATTTTTTAACGAACATCACTTAAATATTTCGGTAATAAGAAACTACTTTTGAATTTAAAAAATATTTTGTTTCCCGAATTAACGGGAGTCGAATAATAGTTTCTTAATAGTCATCCACCTTTCGCTCACTTTCCTTTATATAATCACCCACCTTTAATATCTAATAATATTTTTTTGTTCCCAACGCTAAAATTGTATTTTATTTATTGAATTTGTATTACATAAAACTATGAACCATATTTTTACTATTGATTGATTCCGTAATTGCTTTATGGTGCTCATTAATACATCTATTTCCACGCCATTTTGAGATTTATTCAATGTTCCCAAAAATATTCATCTTTACTAATCACTATTTATTTAGTAAAAATCACGTGACCAGATCAAATAAACGTATATTTATATGCAAAACCTCATCATATGTAATTGACAGTCATCCTCGAAAACCAATGTTCAAAAAGAATTGCTAAACTGCTTTTGCTTTTCACTCAGTTTACTTTTCATGAAACAATGATATAATAAAAACGTATAAATGTCCGTGTGCAATTTCGTGTTATTACCTATAAGAGTAGTACTTTAACGGCTTTTTCGATAACAATGGTAAGTGAGTGTGTGAAATTATTTATGAACCGAAGTAAAGAGAATATTGTATTACTTTTCCAAAAAGGAACATTGCAACTTAACTTATAAATATCACATGATTCATGATGAATGTTCCCCAGGAACTCGTCTTTTCATCGTAAACAGGGCTTAGAACAATTTCTCTCTTGTTTTGACGTGAATGATATCCATGTTCAGGCTACATGGTTGTTACGGAAACTAAAAACAGTTTGAAAACATGTATATGAGGCGTTACAAAGGGCGAACTCAACATTGGGCGAATTTTTTTCACCTATACCTTGGTTTGTCAGACATTAATGAATAATGGTAGATAAACTTTTTTGTTGAGTTCGCCCTTTCTAACCATATAAAAGTAGGGCTGACGGTACATCTCCTACCTTCTATGAGTGGTAGTGCTCCGGATACGAAGGGTACATACTCAACACCCTAGCTCCCTTCTACAAGGACTTCTCCCACCCCAATCCACCACTTTCCACGTAGTTTGGATGATGCAATCCATTTAGTTCAGTTTAGTTTGGTCGTCACTTGTATTGCGCAAGTTGTTTGAATGTTATCATGATCTCATTACTTGAATAATTATGGATACTCAGTCTGGGGTACTCCAGAAAGCGAGGGGAAAACGAAAAGACGTGGAAGAAGGTGGAAGCAAAGAAGAAAAGGAACCTCGGCGAAGAATACACATCAAGACATGCTGAATGTTGTGGTACCAGCTCGTCAAATCGGTGAGCCATGTAGCTGCCAATGTTTTTTTTAAAGTAGGTCGAGATAATGTTAGAGATTTATGATGCTTTCTGGAAACTGGGTAGTTACGACTTACAGAACTCGTATTTATCAAAGCTGGTGATAAGAAAAGAAGTTAAAAGGTCTTTTGTAAAGGGAAGGTGAGTCGGACGTTGCGGCGTCTCGAGACTACACTGTAATAATAAACAATGTAAAACACAAAGTGTGCCGTACTGTATTTTATAATATGCATGGAATATAGGAAAAAAGTGTTCGTACTGCTATTGATAAACTGTTTTGACTGGAAATGTTGTTCCTGATCAAAGGGGGGGAAGAATCGGGTCATACAGTAGAAGATAGAAAGACTAAAGTGAAACACATTATGTCTTTGCCAATTGTGTCAAGCCACTATAGCCACGCAAAAGTCCTTATCGAAAGTACCTCCCGGTTGGATTAAACATTAATTCGCTGTTTTCCCTATACTTGGAGTGGATGAATGAAAAGTATCCAGGAAGTGAGCCCGTCACCAAGCATTATTATCGTGATATTTTTAATAGAGAATTTAATATCGGGTTTAAACCTCCCGGCAGTGATACTTGCAATTTCTGTGATAAGACCGATATTTCCATAACTAATCTTAAAAAAATAATTGCGGCTATGCCAACGAAATCAAAAATCTCGAAAAAGAAAAAAAGTTGCATCTTATAAAAGCTAAAGATCCTCAAAATCACATCAAATCTTTAAAAAATGATGCAGATGAAGGGGTCCTCGCTATCGCATTCGACCTACAGCAGGCACTCCCCACTCCTAAATTGATCAGTGGTATCCAGTTTTATAAACGGAAACTGTGGACATACAACTTCGGCATACATAACGTTAAAACAGGGGTCTCTAAAATGTATTTGTGGGATGAAACGACAGCAAAACGCTGATCATGTGAAATCACTAGCTGCATTAGTCACTTCTTATCAGACGTTGATGATTGCATTAAAAGTTATTATGTTTAGCGACAACTGCTTTGGACAGAATAAGAATTTGAATTTAGTTTAGGCCAACCATATATTTAATCTATCAGGGTAAATTCTACGAAATACGACATGTTTTTATGACGCCTGGCCATTCCTACCTTCCTTGATTTTGGACATATGGAGAAAGAGGTTCGGCTTGCCAACATCTACTCCAAGGATCATTACGAGTTCTTCAATCAAAAATGTCGTCATAAAACACCATTCACAGTAGTACAAGTCACGCAAGATTTTGTTTTGAACAACGCCGTTCTTCAAAAATATACGACAAAAACTCAGCTCCAAGACACCAAATTTAAGGATGGTAAAATTTTTAAGTTCACCAAAGACTACAAATGGGGTTTTTACATCCACAAAGCTGCAAAGCTTACTCAAAACTGCAGTTGGACTTCAAAAAGGAAAGGACAGCTCTTATGACCCATCGAAGTTCAATCTGGACAAAGTTAAGTTACCGCGTCTTTATGATTCCCCTGTGCCTGTGCCCCCTACAAAATTGGAGGATATTCGAGATCTACTGCCGTGCGTTCCATTGCCATGTCAATATACTTCACAGCCATTCTGGAAAATTAACCTGGAACTAGCTCTACACCAAACGAGGGTGACGCTGAGGAAATAGAAGACGACCAAGTGGATTACGAAAAATAAATGAAATATTGTTCAGTTTAAAATAAATTTATAATAATATTTTTTAAGTTGAATGAGAAAAAAAAAGTTGTGAGTTCTGATTTTTTTATTAGTACTGTGTTCAATAAAGTTCCTTTCATTGGTATTTTTGTGCAATAAAGTTTTTTTCATTACAAGTCTGGTTTTCCCTAATTTTTTCGTTGACATTTATTTTCTTTGCTCACTTTAGAATATTTGTTATAGGTAAAATTTATTAAAAAAATTTAGACATCCCAGGTCAAAAATAGTCAAAATGCCTTATTTGTTGAGTTCGCCCGAGTGCAAAAATAATTAAATGCGTTTTTCTGGATACCAGCATTTGTTGAGTTCGCCCTTCGTATTCGAAAAGCCTCATATCTGAGCTCACACACAACTGAAGAAAGACTAAATTCTTTGTGGTTTTTTTGTTGAAACAATTATACAAGATAAATTTCTCTACTTCGTGATTCCTGTAATTGAAGTTCTACACGACAAAATATTTATATAGATGCTGATAGTTCAAGAAATTAAACAATTTAAACTTGGATTTCACAGTTTATAGTAATTATAACTTTTTCTCTTTGTGAAGATAAACAGAAAAACACAATACCTACTATATTTCGTCACAGCTTAGAGAGCGTAAAATGTAAGAATCTCAAGTAAATTTACTACGTGTGAATAAAAACAAACATTTTTCTTATGTTTGTGGAGCCAGTGGACAAACATTCCATAATCTTTTCTGAATGTCATTTTTAGGTCAACAGTCCATAAAGTAAAGAATATGTTTGGAAACAGATTACAGTACTGATGATATTGAGAGCGTCTTCAATCAAAACTGAAATCATCTTAGAAGAAATACAGAGGCTGTTCGGACATTTTTTGAACGATTTTAATGGACTGAAGCTCAATTTTTTTACATTAAATTTTTGTGTTTTAAATGTTTCATTTGATAGTCCTTATTGTTGACTATCTTTCTACACCTTAATTTCCATGATAATAATGACTTTTGTAGTATCGACAGTGGTATTTTGTCCCATTCTTATTCCACAGTTTTCCAATCCTTGAATGGTTTTCGGTCGATAATGTCCTTTTTAAAAGTCCAAAAGCACAAAAGTCCATGGGTGAAACATCTGGAGATTTAGCAGGAATATCAGTAAAGGGTATTGATACCAGTTTCTTGTTCCATTTTTTCCAAGAATTTAATAGTCGATTTAGATGTATGGCTGCTTGCTTTATACTGATGCAGTTCTACTGATTGTTGGCACTGTGGGTAAAGATATGATATTTCTTTTTTGAATATTGGGAATAAAATATGGTCTTGATAATATGTGGGAGTTGATTTTTACATTTCTTCCCCTCTTTTTACTTTTAATTTTCCATTAAATGAAAAACCGGCAACAATCATAAATCTCTTAGAGAAAGTTCTCGCGTTCACTTTGCTATAGTCCTCTGACTTGACGGATTCTCTTTTAAAATTAAAGTTCTTACCTTAAAAATATTCGCAGAATTTTTTTTCTTTTTTGGATACTGTTTTAGAAGTATTTTTCCACTTTTATGTTTTTTCCTTTGTCATTAATAATATTGCTTATCGTACCTTTAGATGTCGAAAAACCATGACTTTTACAGCGTTTTTGAATAGTTGAATAAGCATAATTCTCTTCGGAAAGAGAGGAAACATAGCCTTCCATCCATTGCTTATTTAAAAGCGCCATTTTGAAAGTAAACAAAACTCTCAGTTAGCAGACGATAAGTTATACTTCAATTATTCAACTGCTGTGAAAATAAAATTCTTTCATATCATACAATTTTTTTACAACTCATCAAAATTGTTCAAAAAATGTTCGAACAGCCTCTGTAATCTATAAAGTAATAGACGGAAACTAAATAAATGAACACAATTCTAAATAAAAGCTTTCGTATCGATAAATATCCTCAAGATGTCAAGCATTCTTTGTTGCATATTTTTTAAAAGACCTGTAATAAGGAATATATTGAAGGAAGAATATCTTTCAAGACATTTTAAACAAAATTACTAATTATGGACTTTTAATTTTAAGGCAGGCCACCCATTAGAACTATGATGAACATGAACAAACGACACCGGCATGCTTATCCCAAAGGAGTATATAGTGTTTGGTTATGGGCATATAAGAGCATCGGGCGTCTCTTGGTTAAAAATGAAGTTTGTCTAATGTTGTATCAAATTTATCATAAATTAGATTCACTTAAATCGCGGGCCGCGGTAGCCAGTTAGGAAGAGTAGCGGATGCAACCGAAGGGTAGCGGGTTCGAAACTCTATCCAACCAAATACCATCGTGTACGTGTGGGATGGTGTACGCTAAATCTCTCATGGCCTCAAATGTCCTCACGATAGTGTAGAAGTTTGGAGAATGGGGTGCTCGCTCAAGTGTTGTTCTCATCATTCGACAGTGGTTTCAAAATTACGAAATGGTGTACTTGGATATTTCCCTTCGGGATTCATCTCGTATAGTCACCAATAGCCCTTTGTGTTGCTCCAATGCGACGTTAATTCAACTACCTAACATCACCTGAATCAATTATACCTGGCACTAGTGATCGATGTCTAAAAAATTACAAAAAGAGTTTGCATGATCGATACCAAATAAAACACCTACGAAACGAATTAAAACTCCACACCCTCAAAACCCAGATGACCATTCAGAAAGCTCCCATTTTATTGAAAGGGTGGATAGGTCAACATTACCAACCATTCGTTTACACATCAAATTAAGTTCAGGATAAACGGAGAGACCCTTCACTTTTATCACTATCTACAAATTCCCTTAACTAGTATTACGAACAATAACCGAGCTAATAGACAGTGCCACCGGTGAAACGAAAAAATTATGATGAATGACTGGTGATTCATCAGTGACACGAAAAGGAAGAAGGGAAAGCAAAAACAAAAAACAGTGAAAAAGAAAGCGAAAAAGCCGAAGCTCTTGTTAAGTCCTGCGCCAGTATTTTTCTTGACTGCTGCATTAAGCCTCATTGTATCATCAATCAGCAGGATGGTTATTTTTGTTCACAGCACTGTCAAAACTGGAATCACGGGAAAGGGAATGACAAGACAGTGGAATGTACCTTTTCTGTACTCAGAAAAATGAGGTGCGACTTTTTTTATTAAAAAAATCAATGGATTTTTTTATTTTATAGACCATTGAAGTAAAATTTGACTTTTAGGGGAAAAACTTGTGGTGTGGTTATCGATAGGTTTCAGGAGCATAAACAAGATGTTTGTTTTGATCGCACGTTGTAAAGTTTCTTTTAACCCTCCTGGTGGTTGTCTTGACGACGTATTTCGTCATTAACAGTTCTTGACGGAGGATATATTTCCTGATTAGAAGAAAACTGACTTGATCTTGATCTCGGCATCATAACAAATAGGCAATATATTGATGGCGAGATATCTCGTCATTAGTAAAATTGGTCAGATCTTAATGGACGAGATATCTCGTCAAAACCACTTGGAGGGTCTTCTTACACTTTGCATCTTAACCCTCCTGATGCTTTATATCGACGAGGTATTTCGTCGTTAGTAAAACTGATCAGATTTTACGGACAAAATATCTCGTCCTTGGGAAAGTTGGTCTTTTGATGGAAGAGATGTCTTGTCGAAACCACATTGAGAGCTACGTAGTGATAAATGATTGGCATTGCGTATGTTTGTTTGGATCTTTAAAGAGAGAAAGGTGTTTACTCTAACTATAAACTAAGCTGCCGAATAGTTCGGAATGTAACTTTGCTTTATTTTTGGAATGACCAAAATCTTTGACCGTAGTTTCGTATTACAATTAAGAGTAGCCAAAATACCGAAACTCCTCGGAAAAACTTCATATTTTAGGAACAAAATCGTATGAAAAATATGTATTAAAATTGATCTTTTTTATACATGAATATAATTATATTTCCGGCAAAACAAGTACAAATTGTTTAGTCTTGTGAGTTGAACTCAGATGTTTCTTTTTATTTCTAATGCACGGCCACCACATCAATGAGATACTTTTTTTGTCAATCTTAATGTAGGAGATGGTAGTGGTTTTGTGGGGTAGCGTGCTTCCTGTACGTATTCCGAAAGTGACGTCGATTGGCTTGTTTTTTAAATGATTTTATCACGTCCCCAAAGAAATTCCAAAAATGAATAATGAATTTATATATGATTGTTAATTAGTCAACGCCAATTAGATTAATGCTTAACGTCACCAAAATGGTGATAAACTAAATTTTAAAATAACCATAATATGTATCATGAGAGCATTTGGGCAACTAAAAGTAAACTTTCTGTTTTCCGTCTAATCTATTTGTATTGAAAATCCTTCTCATAAAAGATACCTCTAAAATCTGATCAGTGCAGTTTTGCACTTGGTAATGTCATCATCTAGTTGTAGCAGCACTTAGACCGTATCCGTTCCAAGAAGTCTGTAAACAAAATAGAATAGGCCGCATTAACGTTTTATGAATAACGAATATTAATTTGCGGTGTTTTACTCTTTGCGTGCGATGGTGATGACTGTTTTTACCCATTATGGAAGCATTGTAAAAGCTTTATAACAGTTATTATTAGAACTATTATGCAGATAAAAGTATAATAATAAATCAAGTGGTCGATGGTCAAGTGAAACACACCATTATGATTCTTGATAATTCTAGTCAACAGAAAACTATTTTGAGTCATCGATTTCTACAACCATACAGATTCAGTGTTCATTGTAGCAAAATGTCACGCAATTACTTTTATTATGAATAATTTAGAACTTTTGACATTTAGTCCAAGGTAAGATTAGACAAGATATTTTCTCAACTCGTTTAAGCAATTAAATACCTTTCTTCGTGATTACAAAATCGACTAAATGGAAGACTAGATAGCTGATATTTACTACATAGAATGGCAAATACTGCTTCCTCTCACAACAAACGCTAAGCAGCTGAATCATGTTAACTATTTCCGAGTAAGTTTACTAACAACAATATTCGTCATTCTTCGTAATACGATATGTTAGCACAATTATTCTTTTCTTTCTTTCATTTTTTTTTCTTCATTCATCTTAATTCTTTTCACTTTTACAATAGAATCACAATGAAATGGAATGGTACATAATTAAGTTTGCAACTGTATTCACCTTTTTAATTGTGTTTTCGATGAAAAACAACTTTTGTAGAATAAAAATTTTGGAAAGTCCTTGTGATTCATCCAACAACTATATAAATTTTGATTATCTAATAATTGGCTGTTGTTAATTAACTTTTGTTGCTTGTAGAAAGAGGTTCGAAAAAATAGAACGTATGGTAAAATGACAGTTACATGAAGCGCTTGTTTTTCGTTATTGCTCTTGTCTTAGCTGTCTAACCTGTCACAATCGAGCTTTGCTTACTTGATATTTTATTCTTTGTTTTAATAGAGTAAAACACGTTGAGAAAAGTAAAGATGAGATATGCAATTTATTACAATGTCCTTTACAAAACAGATGCCAATTTTAAACCAATTGTATTTATTTAGTATTATGGTACATTTGTTAGTCAGAGAATTATTTTTGATAGTTATTATGTACCTAGCATAATCCAAAAATAGTTTAAATTAATATAACCTTGCAATGCAAATGTTCGCTTGTTGACATCGTGCTTATATAGTATCTTAATTTTTCGAACATGTATGTTGGTCATTCTTTATTGATGATATTCTAAAAAGAACAAACGATCAATTTTCACATGTTTTAAGATGAAAAATACACAGAACTAATTAACTAGTTATCTTTAATTTACTAGTTATCTTTAATTTACTAGTTATATCTCTAGCATTATTTCCACTAGTTATATTTTTAGCAATATTTTTCATTGAAACTAGGTTTCACTCATCCTCTGAGGGGTTCAAACGCATAATTCCTTCTTGCAACCTACGACCATCCATGCATGACCTCTTGACCTTCTTGACCAATAGAATATTTAAAGGATCCTATTCTAACGGGAGGATAAATAGAATCTTACCAAATAATTTTATTCTAAGAAAAGGAGTGTGCCGCGGTAGCCCGGTTGGAAGAGTAACGGATTAGCAACCGGAGGGCTGAGAGTTCGAATCCAACCAAAGACCGTCATGTACAAAGAGGGCTGATGCAGGTTGAATCTCTCATGGCCTCAAATGTCCTCATGATAGTGGAAGCTTGTTGTGTGGGGTGCCAACTCAGGTATGACCTCGTCATCTGACCGTGGTTCAAAATTACGTGGTGCTGTTTTCGGATCTTCTCCTTCGGGTTTGATCCCGGACCGTCGTCAATAGCCCGTTGTGTTCCACCAGTGAGACGCTAGTAAAATTACCTACCTAAGGAAAGGTGCAATAAATATTTCCAACGGATTCTATTCCAAGGAAAGGAGCAATATAATATTTACAAATTATTCTAAGCTACAGAATGAGCTAATACAATCATTCAAAAGGATTCCATTCTAAGGATAAAAAGCAACATAAGCTTTCCAGAAATTTTATTCTACAGAATGGGCCAATATAATCGTTCCAAAGAATTATATTTTAAGGAAAGGAGCAACTGAATCATTCCAAAGAAATATTCTATTTTAAAGAAAGAGCAGTAGAATATTTTAAAGGTTGAAAGGATCCATGGATTCTTTTGAAAGTTGTGGTTATTTAGCCATTAAGTGTGTTGTGGGTTAAAAGCAACACTACACTCGGAAATCTCGTGACGTCAAAGGGTTAAACTTTAGATTCTAACAGTTAAAAAACTTAACAAGAAGCATAAAGGTGAGAAAAGGAAACTGCACTATATTATGAACTAGCTGAATTACCCGGTATTGCTCGGGTTGAATTGTTTATAATTTATATCAATATTACTCAAAATATTATTCCTATGGAGATTTTGAACTGTTTTTAGCCCCTGCAGACTCAGGACAAATCGAACGAGGTTAATATAGAACGTATGTGTCCCGCAGAATTCTGCAGGATGAATGTACCAAATTTAGTGTGAATTGGTCTGACATTGATCGTATAAATACGCAATGTTATTCCTATAAGGATTTCGAATTGTCTTTAGCCCCCTGTACCATATCGTCGATAAAAAAGACAATTTTCTATTAAAATAATCTTATATTATCATACAAATTTACATTCCAATAATAAAGCTGCAGTTTAAGTATTTACAGATGGGATACATAAACGATATGATACTGAGCGATTTTCAGCGCAACTGTGATTGCACCATACTCTAAGATTCTAAAAAACCTCCAAGGTCATCTTGAGAGGCGACTCCTGCAGATGTTAACTCTGACGTCATCTGCACAGCCAGACAGATAGAGAGCACCCCTACCAAATGTTCTGTCCAGGATGACTGGCCGTTACACCCCTCTGCACACCCCAGAAAAATAGAACGGGGGCTAATAGATAGTCTACGTTACCCGCAGGGTTCCAAAGCATAAATGTACCAAATTTGGTGTAGATTGGTCAAACGGTGTAGATTTGTATAGAGAACATACAGACAGACGCCAACTCTGCTTTATATGTATAGATTTATTTCGATGTTTGTCGCGGTATGAGCATTTCTCTCATGTTTTGCATTTAAAACCGGCTATTTCTTTGGAACTGATCTTTATATGTATATATATTGTTTGCTTCATTATACCCTGTGACGCAATACTTTCAAGAAATTTGTGCGTGATGACAAGCAAAATGTACTTTAGGATCTAACCATTTGGGTGTTTCTATCTTTTCAACTTTCACATTTCAAAAAATTCGGGTTGCTATATTCTTGTCCCGTGGCTTGGGTTATCAAAAGCCATTTTGTTTATTTTATTATAATTTTATTTTCTTCGTAAACCTGGTAATGAACGGGTTTTTTCACTTTTTCAAGATACTTTCAATTATTTAAGAAACTTATTTTACTAGAAACTTTTAATAGAAAATATATGAAAAATTGTGTAAGAATCATTAAGATATGGTTCTCAGTATTGGAAGCTGTGTTATACACTATTATTTTACTTTTTATTTGCTTCTGTCCCAAGTTAAGATATTTTTATCACTGTCGAAAATTATTTGTCTGTTGATGGTATGAATACTACTGAAGAAAGAAGAATACTGCTGTCATTACTCAAACTTTATTGTAATAAAATATGCAACATATATTATTTGTTACCTGAATCACGGGTCAAGTTCTTTTTACAACCCACAAAACTTGAAATTTGATGAAAATCCCAATCTCTAACATGGCACGTCAATTCTTACGCCGAAAATAAAATAGATAAACATTCAGCACACTTTATGCATATGTACCAGAACGAAATACATATAAATCCATCGTCCAAGAAGCAATAGTCTACGAAAGAACCACAAAAAGAACAAATAAAAGATTCATCCTATTAACCTCTCCTATTATACTTTCTTGTATCTCCAAAACTCACCTACAACTAACTGCAATGAGATATGCATAGAAACGCAAAAATGTGAACACCGCTTTTAATTCATTAATTCTTACACTAATACAAATTATTACAGAATGTTAAATAGGTAAATATAGTAGTGCATTGCATTAAGAATATTTCGTATATTGTATAAAATCATCATTGACATAAAACATTTCGAGACATCTAACCTAGCACACTAAGTACACTTTAGGATGTGACATGTAAATTTTTATACCCCGAAACCATTGTCAAAAATTCAGTCCACAGTGCTATTCTAATTAAAACTATCAATTTAAAAGATTTACAATGATGAGAAAAATAACAAATAAATCTGAATCCACTCCCCAAGAAACAATAGACGATGAAAGAAACACTAAGAGGTCTTATAAAATATGTGTCGTATACGCTACCCTATAATACTCTCCTGTATCTCCGGGAATCACCTTCTACAACTGTAGTGCCCAATACATTGGAAAGTAAGAGCTCAATAACTAATTTTAAACTTTCATTTTATACCCTAATACGAATTACTACGGAACATTAAGTCGATAAAGCTGCCTTCCGTTATGTATTATATTGCTTTTATTTTCCTAAGAATTCCATCAGTGACAAGCAAAGTTTCGAGACATTTATTCCAGCAAACCAAGCCCGTTGCAGTTATGTCAGTAGTAAGTTAATCAGTAGTATATTACATATCAAGTATCACAACCAAGAGAAAATAGTTAACTATTCATCCCACCATGATATTTTAATTACAACTAACAATTAATAAATTTTGATGTGGGAAATAAAAATAACGATATAAGTCTGTTTTTTTTTTTTATTATTTCAATTAACGTCACACTGGAGCAACACAATGGGCTATTGGTGACGGTCCGGGATCAATCCCAAAGGGAAAGATCCGAGGACAACACCACGTAATTTTGAACCACGGTCAGATGACGAGGCAACACCTGAGCTGGCACCCCACTCTCCAAACTTCCACACCACGCCAACGTGAGGACATTTGAGGCCACGACAGATTTAACGTGCACCAGCCCCCTTTGTACACGACGGTGTTTGGCTGGATTCGAACTCGCAACCCTTCGGTTGCTAGTTCGTTACTCTTCCAACCGGGCCACCGCGGCCCGATATAAGTCTGAGTCCGTTCTCCGTGAAACAAACGACGACTAAATAAATACAAAAAGGACATATAAAAAATTCATCCCATTACCTACCCAATAATAATCTCATGTATTTCCAGGAATCACCTCTACAATTGGAATGCGATATGAATAGGGAAGTAAAAGAGAGCGCAATTACATTTTTACTTTCTTTTAACTTTTTTACTTCCATTTCTTCCTTTCTTTAGCTTTTAAACTCATTTCTGATGTTAATGTGAACGTTAAGTGGAAAAAGTAACATTTCATTTTGCATTATATTGTTTATATTGTCCGAAAAAGTCCACCAGTGATACGCAAAGTTTCGAGATATGCATTCTAGCAAACTAAGAGCGCTGTATCGTGTAACACGTGTCAAGTATTACACCCAAAAGAAATTAGTTAAGCATTCAGCTCACTATGCTATTCTAATAACAACTAACATCTACAACTAATAAACTACACAATGGAAAATGAAAATCACTAAATAAATCTGAGTTCGTTCTCCATGAGAATAAACACAAAAGGGACTTATAAAATATATTTATCCCATTACCTCACCTATAATACTCTCCTGCGTTTCCAATAATCACCTTCTGCAACTGCAACGCGCTATGCATAGGAAAGTAAAAGCCCAATTAGTGCTTTTAAACTATGTCTTACACTAAGACGAATTACTACTAAACGTTAAGTGGATACAGTTACATTACATTATGCATTGTATTGTTTACATTGTTTCGAAAGATTCTCCAGTGACATCCAAAAGATCTATTCTAGCAAACTAAGCGAACTGTAGTCATGTCAGTAATAGTATGTCAAACATTACACCCAAAAGAAAATAGTTAACCATTCATCCCACTGTCATTATAAGTACAATTTATAAACTTTGCAATGGAAAATAAAATTAACTAAATAAATCTGAATCCGTCCTCCATGAGACAATAGACGACGAAATAAACACAAGAAGGACGTATGAAAAATTCATCCCATTACCTACCCTATAATACTCTCTTACGTCTCCAAGAATCACCATCTACAACTGCAGCGCGATATGCATAGGAAAGCAAGAACGCAATTTATTTAATGACACAACGAGTAGCGGCAACATAGCAAATAAAGCGCATTTCTCTAAGTGACCTTCCTCCTTCGGAATTTATTCCGAAAAAGGAGACACACGACTGAGGCGAAAGCCTCTCACAACAAGAAACAAGAATCGCGCTTTAATTCCTGGCGCTTTGTACAATTGGTATGCAAATAGAGGCGTACCTTCCCGAACCAAAGCCTCATCGAGAAACTTTCGTTGGAGGTAGAAGAGTTCCGCACAGGACAGGGGAGAACAGAAAGCGAGCTTTAAATTAAAGTGGTTGCAATCAATTCTTTCGAAAATTCCACTAATGACAAAATCTCACTCTCGATATCTGTGTTTTTGTTATTGGAGTCGCGTTGGTAGTGGTAAGGCTTTTCAATGAATGTATGAGGTGGTTTCCTCTTTCCAGTTATTGCAATTGGGCCAAAGCAATTAATAAGATATATATATTTTGGGTATTTTCTGGGATTTGATTTGAAATGAACGCAATGTTAAGACAGCTCCATTTTGGTCTATTTTCTCATTAAACTTTTGGTGGTATAATCTTATATGCAAATGAATTCGTAATTCCATACTTTTGAATAAGTAATCTTATTTGCAAATGAATTTGTACTTCCATACTTTTGAATAAGTAATCTTATTTGCAAATGAATTTGTACTTCCATACTTTTGAATAAGTAATCTTATTTGCAAATGAATTTGTACTTCCATACTTTTCGAAAAATAATCGGGTTTGCAAATGAATGTATAATTCTGTACTTTTCATGAATGTGATGATAAAAGATGTCCATTCGTGTAATTTTAATTCTTGATTCAGATATACTTATTCTTATTGAGGATCAATGTCTAAATAGTGATAAAATAAATTAAATGAGACTTATACTAATACGAAAATGTACTCTAATTTCGGGCAGCAATTGGATAGTCAAGTATTACAACAATGTTAAAATCGCTCTCTCTAACTGATGGAACTACAATAAAAGCTATTCAATTTTTCTTTTTTACGTTATACAAATATATTTATTTTAGTATTAGTAAGAAAGCATCAAAATTGCTTTATGATGGTTAAGGAAATCAATTTTCAAACATTCAATACCTATTTTATCACTATATGTTAAATACTAAACTAATTTAACGGATACTAGAGTACCTGTATATGGTTATTTGGAAGATTAGTTTATCTTTATTGTGGATTCAAGTTGTACTAATGGACACATTCATTAAAGTAAATGTAAGTAAATGCTATTAAAGTAAATGTAGGGTGGCATTCAAATGTCTAGAATAATAAATTGTTTAATTAAGGTAGTAGTTAAGTTATCTAAATAAATTAGTACTTAGTTATTTAGCACTATCATCTGAAAGAATTGAATTTCGCATATGTTGCCAATGCTTTTGTAAAATAGTCCAAATACATAGCATTTCCAAATACAGGAAATGCTCACCTGTATGGGAAATAAAATAAATATAATTATCTATAAAAAGATTCATTTAAATTTCATAAAACCTTTTCGTTTCACTTGTTTTCCTCCAATGTCAGCTTATGAACATCAATGATTCTTAATAATAAAGGTGAGTACTTCTATGTACAAATATAAATGGAAACTAATGGATGATCTTAATAATAAAGGAGGGTAATGGCTATGTACAAATATAAATGGAAACTAATGGATGATTTTGATAATAAATGTGGTTAATCGTTATGTGCAAATATAAATGGAAATTGATGGATGATCGTTATAATAAAGTTGGGTAATGTTATATACAAAACAAATGAAACAAATGATTCAATCTATAATGAACACTAACCTTTGAATACTTCTTTTCCAATGCCAGTTTATAGACGTGTAGTTCTTAAAATATTCCTGTTGGAGTGGGCTTTGGAAATGCTCACCTGTATTTACGTGTCATCTTGAAAAAACAGGAAATTTCAAGCAGCCAACCTAACTGCGACACCAACGAGATTCTAACTCATAACCAAGCATTTCAGTCTACCAGTTTCTTAAGAGACTACTTTTCCACCCCTAGCCGCCCGACTACTGTTATACTTATATTAAAAGGCTTCAATTTAATTTGAAATGACCGTATAGTGACAAACAAAAGTAAGCTAAACTAAAACGGTCTTAATGGCTTAATTATACTGATAACAAATCAAGGTTTAAACTAATATCGTTCCTCGATCAGAATCTGTAACGCCGCTATTTTCATTCAAATACAACCATACAACATGCAACATCCCCAAATCTATGGAATGAATAGATGTGATTCTGGGATGAACAGCATTACCTGATCAGTCCCCAACCATCCATTGCAACTCTAATTCAATGTTAGATAGGACGATTTTCAATTAGCGAAATCATAGCGAAACAAATTGAGTCCCAGTCCAATCTAAGTCCAACTCTATTCCAGGGACAATTCTCCAAACTCGTTACAGCAATCTCCCTCTAAATCGCATTGTTTGTCCAGGTGTCCGAAATCGAAAGTTAATACACTTTCTAATCTAATACTCCCATGCCTTTATGAATCGACAGTGTGTTCGGGGACTTCGTGGGTGACTCTACAAAATGTCTTCCTCCTTAAAAATTTAGTTTTACATAAAAACATCGTTTTGTTAGAATGGATTAAGTATAAATTGCATTTTTCTACAATATGTGGTTTCGAATTTCTCATCAACTTTAGAGGAAACTAGTATATTCGACGGTAAAATAAGATCATAATTGTAAATGAGGAAAGGAACATGTAACACATCTGTAACTTATGTGCATGTTTTATTGGTCAAAGCAAATGAGCTTCGAAATTCTGGTTAAAAGAACATTTGCATTAGGTCGAAAATAAGGAAATAAACAAATATGCCACAGATCAATACTGTGAGAATTTCCTCGCCAGTTTGATTTCATACAAGTGAAAGTAATCCATTCTCCGAGATCTATTCTTGATTTCAACATCAGAAATGCCTTATCTATTTTTACGTTATAGGACCATGGAGGAAATATAAAAGTAGAGTGAGCAATAGTAAACTCTTTATGTGCCCAGGATCATGTGACCAAAACTAGTAGTAACGTGACCTTTAGACTATTTTCGTCTGCTGGTTGGAACATAACATTCATTATATGATTGGTCCACGGGATAAGAATAGACACCCATCCACTTATTCATCATCTGATTAGATCAGTAATTGATCATCTGAATAGTCCATTGATTGATCATCTGATAGTAGTAGATTTTGGCAATTTCACCTATTTTGTCGCCACTCAATAAAAATGCGCATTCACAAACCTACCCTGTCATAAGAAGTTATATTCACAAACGAGGTGATAAAATACAAAATCGGCAGAGGAAATAAATTTTTTATAGAGCAGACGTGTTAATACTAGACGACACAATAGTCTAACTTTTAGAAGCTCTTCTCAATAGCAATGTTCAGTCTACTTAAATTTACGTCTATGCAAGCACACCAGTGAATTACACTAGTGCTTCCTAGCCTTTATACGCGGCCTAGATAGGCTTAATTAAGCAATTAGTTGTAACAACACTAACTAGAATAAGCATTATAGGAATAACGTATTTAAACTCGTATTTTCCTCTCTGGGTTTACTTCAGCCCTGATGATTATTAATGTTTTTCGCCACGGAAATGGCCATTTACGTTTTTAATCCTTAGTCATATTTTGTTTTACATTTTTACTATCAATTTCATTGATGTTTCATGTATTTATTTACATCTGTTATCTATCTGATTGCAAGATATAAACAGTACATTCTCACACTCTGCGAGTGACAAGATTTAATCGTAGTAGCTTTTACCCTCCATTACAAATACAAATTAGTAACGCCGCCAGAGGTTGAATCAGGTATTACAGGACATAGTTTTTTTATTTCGAAATGGTCAGATCTATTCAAGCTGTGACAAGTAATGTTTTTGAATTACGTAAATAGGCATACACACACAAAGCAAGTTTTGCTGACACAGATGAGAGGAATACACCCATAGTAGTTAAGATAATCGAAACTACTCCGCTTACAACTCGCATGTTGCTAGCGCAGTGGGCAAACCCGTTGAGTCATGACGGCGAATATTAGCATGAAATAAAATACAAACTTTAGTTTGGACCTATTTTAATATTTTTTTAATCAGTAAGAACACTACTTCAAAAAAAATTAATTTTCTTTGATGTATCTATGTGTGATTTTGTGCAGCTAAGGGAAAATCTTTTCGCAACGTTACTGTATCCCACAAATGCAGCCTTCAACATTCATTTTTGGAAAACCATAACTTTTCAAGTCCTTATTGCACTATAATTCACGGTATCTCAACGCAGACATCTTTATCATAGGTTTTACTTATAGACTTACTTGTATTTCGTAAATAAGCAAACAATACGCAAAAAAAAGAACGTAGCATTATTTGTTATTAAAAACCTTATGTGTATATTATTTTGTCAATAAAATTGGAAATTATTTTGAAGCTTTGTAAAGTTATAATTTTTGTCGGCACTCTCGGTGCATTTACCGTATGGAAAGTTAAATTTATAATTTATTTAAAAATTTATAAGACTAAGTATTCCATTTCAAGGTACTTAACTAATTAAGTTAGATAAAATGTATTCATAAAGTATCAAGTTTTCTCAAATATCACAGCCGAAAAACATTACAAATATAATATATATATGAATTTTGAATCATCTTAAAAATCGCCTAAAGTAATAACTTTTCTCAAACAATATAATCTTCCTTTGCATATTTATTCATTTTAAACAGGGTCAATTTCTTATACCTATTGGCATATAAGAATAAGTGTTTTAAGATTAATTCAATTTATTTCTAATTATCAGAATAAATAGGCAGGGGATATCTACTCTTTTGATAATGGAAAGATATAAATAGATATAACATCGCATATGTAAAATGTACTTTGTCAACCACTGTTATTTTTGACTTTGTATATTTTAACGTATTATCAGTTTTATTAGCTACTTTAAATAAAATTGGTTTTCAACTTTCCTTTATGTATTTGTATTGCTAAAACTTTTCTTCGTTTTCATACTATGGAAGAGAATATAAATATTTGCATTATACTGTGAATTTGTACAATATACATATATTTTCTCATTAAATATATATATTTTCTCATTAAATATATATAGTACTTCTGTAGGATATGTAAGTAACCAGACAACACTGTTGTGAAACTCTTCATGTAATTTTTTTCATTATATTTCTATGTACAAAACCATTCAAAAATTGCTTTCACTCAAGCATTCAATAATTAAGTCCATTTGATCCCGATATATTACGCTTCATTTATCATTACATTGCATTATGACTGTATTACCGTTCATTTACATATACTGAACATACTTTAATTTTCCTATTTCATACTTCATGGTGAAACATTCTTTCTACCATTAGAATATATGTTGCTCAATTGTTCGAAAGTACTTAAATGCTCCCTGAATAGTATTTTCAAGTTTCATAAAAAGTTGAAATCGTAGTTGCATAAATTTTCAGAGATAACGTAATATGAGCACGTAAATGTGTGTGAAATAACCTGACGCGCACTAATCAATACCTTTATGTATGTTCTATATATAAATTCCTAAATATCTATAATTTATGCAACAAGATCTGGTCAAAATTGTTTGTTACAAACTATTAATAAAATGTATGTGTTACCTTATTTTCCCAGACACGAAAAGCACATTCCGTGCTGTTGCAGTGTCTTTGACTTAATTAGACCTTTTTCGGTTGGCTCGAAATGTTTGTCCTATTTTGAGAAAAACTTTCAACGCTTTCAGCGTTAATTTACTTCATAAAAGTTTTACATCTCATATAAGAGTTAAAGCTTTTATTAATTAAATTAGCGTTGAAAGTTTTTCTCAAAATAAGCCAAACGTCTCGAGCCAACTGAAAACGATCTGGGGAAATAGGAGACACTGCAACAGTCTAAATGTACTTTTCGTGTCTGAGAAAACTTCACGTAAGTATCAAAACTACTATGTAGTAAATTAACGTGAAGGGCGTTGAAAGTTTTTCTAAAAATTAACCAAACATCTCGAGACAACTGAAAAAGAGACGCTGCAACAGCGCCAAATATGCTTTTAGTGTTAGAGAAATTAACAATTCATCAGACCTGTTCGACAGTACTATAAATGCAAGTTTTAAGCCAGATTTTCATGAAACCTCAAATTTCCGAGAGGGAAAACTCAAATCAATTGCATCAAAGAACTCAGATTCCCTAAAGTACTATGAGTGATTCTAAGTACTAAATATAGTTGGTTGGTTTTGGGTCTTACGGCGCAAGGGCCATATTTCGCTAAGCGGTCCTCAAGAAAGATCTTGAGTTTGAGAGAACCCGAGAGGGACAAAATTAGAAGAAACCATAGGGAAATGAAGGGAAGGAAATTAAAGAACCATGAACCTCAAGTTCCCTTAACTGGCAAGGTATATACAAGTTTCTCACACGACCTTTATAAAATAATCACGTTCGCATCATCATTTTCAGCACGTGAATATTTTGCGAAATGAAAGTATTTTCACAAACTTGATATATATATATATATATATATATATATATATATATATATATATATATATATATATATATATATATATATAGTGCCTGAGAGAAAACCAGCATTCTAAAGTATTCTACAGATCAATAATCACCTTTTAAGACATTCTACCATTTCATAAATCACCTATAAAGATAAAGATATTCTACAGATTTAGTAATTACTTATAAAGAAATTCTGCAAATCTAGGAAATAATCACCCCTTAAAAAGCTCGATAGATCCAATAATCAACTCTAAAAAATTCTAGATTTACTTACCACCTCTAACTATTTCGCTGTAACAGGGATTATAAGCATTCATCCGATCTCTCAAATCAACCTTTCGTAAAACATTCCATCTGTACCAAGTCACCACCCACAAAACAGCTACCAGGGCAATAAGTCCCTTATTGCCCTGGTAGCTGTCAGGTACCATGAATAAATCGCTGAAATTGTAAACTAATTTCCTATATCTCAAGTTGATAAGAAAGAACTTGAAATCTCAGGAATTCATCCATAGGTTCCTTTAACCAAATATTCTCAAGACAGAACGGTGTTGAGGAAACTTGAGAGGAAGGAAATTAGAGATTGGGATAGATGGATCACGGGAAACTAAGAGAAACCCGAGAAAAAAATGAGTAAACTTGAGAGGGAAAATTACCTTCAAGTTCTGTCATTTGTCATGATTTATACTTTTTCACTTAGTCTTTTCATAACAATCATTACAATTTTAATGGCCACGGCAGCCCAATTGGAAGAGCAACGAATTAGCAACCGGCGAGTTGCGAGTTCGAAACTCGGTCCAGTCAAAGACCGTCGTGTATATGGGGCTGGCGCGTGTTAAATCTGTCGAGGCCTCAAATGTCTTTACGTTGGCGTCGTGTAGAAGTTTGGAGAGGGGGTGCCAGCTCATCTCGACATCTGACCATGATTCAAAGTTTCGAGGCGTTGTTCTTGGTCTTTCCCTTCGGGATTGATCCCGGAACGTCGCCAATAACCCGTTGTGTTGCTCCAGTCTGACGTCAATTAAATACTTTCCTATCCTACAATTTTACCATTTTTCAATACCCTGAAAATAAATATTTTCTGAAATGGTCAGATTTTTGTATAGCTTGAAAAATACACACTTAAATATACAGGGTTTATGAAGTATAAAAAATAAGCATTATGGAAATTCCATCAGGTCCCAAAACTATCTTTTGTCGACCTCGCAATGACAAGCTCAACATTGTGAGCATTTTATACTTGTAATTACGAGGTTTTGCTTTTGGGGATTAGATGCATTTGTATGAACCAAATCGCCAAAATTTGACATCAAATCCTTCAATGACAAGTACAAATGCATTCATCAAAACCCCCTTTCCCGAAATATTCCGTATGCACCAAGTCATCATCCAACCGAACAACCGTAAGTCAACAATTCCTCGGAATTCCTTTATTCCCGTTCCCCAACACGATCTGTTGGGAAATTTGTATGCCCGATTTGAGAAAATCCCATCAAAGACAGAGTCCCTCCTGCCTCGCCCCACTCGATTTAACCATTGCTCGTGCAACACGCATTAATTGCATCAAATCGCAAATTATGCGCTGTAACTTCTCATCATTAGCATGCGCGTTGTTCGACCTTAATTGCCGTCGCTATTTCGCTAAATCGACACCCCCATCGACATAATGATCGGAATTCATCATTGCCAACAAGTTCGCCCCGCTCCTGATGGCTTAATCTTTGGAAAAGTAATTTCGTGTGCCCATATTTCTGTCGGACGGATTTCGCTTATGCGAAATAACTACATGGAGGGGATTTTTTTAATGGAATTAAGGGAACTGAAGTAGCACCTCGAAACTAACGAATTCAGGTAGAAAACATGTATATCATCAAGCTCATTTATGAATTGCTTTGGTAAATGCAATCTAGGCGGTCTTGTGCCATTAGTGTGTATGTATTAGAATATTTATACGCATGAAACGGTCCTAAGTAAGGTTACTTGTAAGAAGTAACCTTACTTAGGACCTACTTTATTGGCTATTGTTTTCTGAAGTCACATTGTTAAATTGAAGCAAGAACTTGGTACTAACAAAATCGGGTAGAAAACATGCATGTCATCCAGCACATTTACGAATTGCTATGGTAACTGCAATACAGGTGGTGTTGTGCCATTAGTGTGTATAAGTATATCTAGACACATGAAACGGTCCTGTTTAAGATTATTTGCGAGAAGTAACTCTTTGCTGTGTTTTCCGAAGTAATTGTTAAACCAAACCTTGGTATTAACGAAATTCAGGTAGAAAATATCTATATCGTCTCATTTATAAACTGTTATGGTAACTCTAATTTAGGTAGTCTTGTGTCATTTGGGTCTGTATTGATATATTTAGACACACAAAAATGTTCTGCTTTTTAATGTTAGACCTAATAGTTGTTTTTGTAATGTTTTTTTTCTAATACCCGACCAATCAAGTATTATTCATCATGGCCTACAAAGACGGAATTGCGAACCACTTGATGCTAACTGGTGCACCAAGGTGGATAGGTTAACGTTGCACCCCAAGCACAATATTCAATTACATCATTGATACTAACACCTCTAGTAGTTTTACAGTTTGGGTAGCCAATGGTCACATTATTAATCTTTGCGCTTAGGATGAAAAGGTCTTTGGCTTAAACATTTGAATATCTATCATTGATACGAAACAAACCACTTTGGTGATATATTTAAATGTGTGTTGAAGGGTTAAGAGGAAATATGTATTTTTAACTCTCAGAGCGTTACGAGATTTGCGAAAAGTGTAGAATTGCTTTTACAACTTAACATACATTATAACTAAATAATCGCATCTATTGGTCAAAAGAATCATGGGAAAGATTCTATTGGTCACGAGGGGTGGGTAAAATCTGATAAGAAGTCATCCAAGGAAGATTAGGTTTCAGAAGAATCATTTGCTCTTGAGACACTCGAAGGGTCAACATACAATGAAACTTACATCGTGCCTTTTCAGCTCGGCAAAAATAAAACTTAAAAATAAAATGCAATATCACGATTTTTCTTTTCCCCGAATATTCATTTGACCTTTTGTTAAGCAATAATTTCCTATGGTCTTCCAAGATAGGAACGAAAGAAATTCCACGCTTTATATTTTTTATGGCATTAATGACGTAGGATGGCGTTAATGTATAAAAGCATTAGGTCCTGTTAAGTTATATTACCTGTACATATAATAACTGTCTTTATAGTACGGGAGTAAAATAGGTAGGTAGTTGAACTAACGTCACACTGGAGCATCATGACTGGAGTAAGATAGAGACATTTCAAATAAAAATATAGAATTAAATATACATATAGAAATATTAAATATGTTATTTGAAAAGGATAATAATAATGAATATAAAGTTTAAAACTGGTTAATTTTGATTCATTTTAATATTCTGTAGTATAAGGCAATATAGTTCCATGGGCATATACTTTATATTATTCTCGCACTGTGAAGATTATTCGTCCACAATCACACTTCCTAATTCGTTACCTTCCTAAAGTTATTACTAAATAAAATTCTCGCAAACAGAAATAAAGTGTAAATGCATTTTTCAGTAGGTTAGATTTTGCTTTCTATTCCACTGGGAACCGACCAATATAAGTAATACGATTATTACTCTTTAAAACATGTTCGGACAATCCTTCAAATTTTGTGGAGCCAAGTTCAGAGCAATTTATATGAGGATTACTCATAAGTACTTTCTTATCGAAAGTACAGATAGTTTTCTGGAACTTTATACAGTTTTGAGTTTAAGTTTTGGAACATCCTCATTACTGAAATAAAGACCGGTAAACGGCTGGGTTTAATTTTGATTCCCATCGTACTACCGAGTTTAAAACGTGATATATAATTTTACTTAAAATGTAAAAGCCCCGTTGCCGCTAATAACCAGTTAAGCACCATACACTCAACCTGACATTGATTTTACTGATGTAGAACCTGCGTTCTGCAAACAGAAGCCCCACATCAGTGGATATTAGTAATGCTAAGCTTACCACCATGGTACAGCTTAGCATATAGCTTCTTACGAATTGTATTTATACTTATCGGAGTTCTTTTGTCTCAAGATACTTCTAAAATAAAGTCTAATGAGGAGAAGCTCCAATTTTTATCGTGTATCCTTATTTACCATACCTTGATATTATCGTGTTTTATGTGGCCTATCATGCGTTCGATTTGATAAGGTCGCCAAACCAGTTCTTTGGTACTTGAGTGACAACAGTTACATTGATTATAGGAGTTCTATAACGTTAATAATTCTGCGATAAAAGTGGTTGCTCCAGAAACATAAGTCCAAAACTGGGAAAGAGTAAGTCAAGTGTTGAGTCTAATCATCTCCAGATGTTGGAATTCAGTGCTGATTGTTCTAGAAGTGAATTGTGTTGTCCGAGACGATTTTCTGGCCAACATTTCTTACGTTTTGTTGAACTTTTCTTTACATGGAGAATTGGTATTAGTACTTTAAAAGTTCACATATTGTGCATACGTACTTTACATGATGGAACGCAAAACTGAGCTTACTCGAGTTACTTTTACACTCCCATACTTTATAGAGTAAATTCGTAACTGTTTTTCTCAAATTGAATCACAGCTTCAGAGTGCTGAAACTACAGACTATGAAGCATCGTAATCTAGCCACGTGATATCAGCCCTTGTTATTTATACACTCCCATATATGTGTGTCTGAACATTCGCGCTTTCTCCTACATTTCCGAAGCGGACCTGAAAGGATGGTCAGACGTTATGGAATAAATACCGTATCGAGAACAGTTTAACCCTCCAAGTGGTACACCCGAGTACGGTTTGGAGAAGTTTCTGTGTGGTGAGCCACAGGCCCGATATATTTTGAGGTGTACGATCTGCTGGGCTCTCGGCGAAGTTTCAGGTTATTTCAGGTATATTACTTGTCGTGCGAGAAATTCTCCAGTATTCCAACTGAATTTTCCGCCAAGATAGATACCCGAGAGCAGTTCTGAGTGGTTTCTGAATGGTGCATGGCAGATTCCAAACATTTCAAGATGCGAGATCTCTCTCACCGAATATTTCAGGTCTACTTATTGCCATGCGGGAATTTCTCCGTGCTGTATTCGAACTGAACTTTCCGCAAAGCGGCACGCCCGAGTGCAGTTCGAAGGGTAGGTAGGTATTTAATTAACGTCAAACTGGAGCAACACAACGGGCAATTGGCGAAGGTGAGAGATCAATCCCGAAAGGTAAAGTCAGAGGACACCACGTGATTTTGAACCACGGTCAGATGACGAGGTCACACCAGAGCTGGCACCCCATTCTCCAAACCACGCCAAACCTTTGGAAGGGATTTTTCTGCGTGATGGGCAACATACCCGAAATTTTAGGCGTAAGATCTCTAGGGGTCTAGGCGAGATGTCCAAATATTATAAGTCTACTGTTTACCGTGCAATAACTTCTTCAGGCTGCATTCGAACTCAATATTCCGCAAAGATATATGTCCAAGTGTAGTTTGGAGTGGGATTTGTATGGTGCGTGACAGACCCGAAATATTTCGAAGAGCTCGATCTCCAAATATTCTGAGCTGCCGTACAGCGTACGCGAATTCTGGGATGCATTCAAATTGAAATTTCCGAGATGTATTCAGTCATGCCATTTGATGTGTTAATGAATCCCACATAATTTCTGGCCTAAACATAACCATCTAACCTATTTAATTACTCGTTTTCTAACCTCCACCTTTTTTCGAACCAGACCTCAACCTGAATGCTGGTTCTTGAAATGCCGTCTCGTAGCAAATTCGATCACTGTACTTGAGGCAGAATGGAAAAAATATTTCACTTCCAGGGACTTGTGGACAGTTTGCCAAGATGGATATACAGGGTGAGTCTAAACTAATAATACAAACTTCAGGGGGTGATAGAACACAACGAAACAAACACTTTTCACCATAGAATGTATGGTCGCAAGTGCAGCGTTTGGCCGCTAGAGACCGCTTTCCATTCCGTCACAAACACACGGTCCGATATAAGTTGGAAAGTAGAAGAGGCATGAAATATGGAAACAAAGCTTTGATGTCAAATAAACATCAATAACTGCTTGACAAAACGAAATAATACAATTAGATTTGCATAAATTAAAGATAAGGAACAACGGGTAAGAAAGAAATGACCTGTACAAAACATGAGAAACTTTTCACATGGAAATGAAACGACATGTACAAACATCGGTCGATAAGTACAACTCAAATGCACAATTACAGAAGCTGTTCAAAATGTCGACCACCACACCTGATGCAGGCCTTGCATCGAAGACGTAAGGATTCCCGTGTGGTCTGGAAAATACCAGGCATTTCGCGGACTTCTGCCGCAGCTACTGAAAGCCTGGAAGCAAGATCTTTATGATCCTCAATGGGGGTCTCATACATGAGAGATTTAAGATATCCCCATAAAAAACGAGAGGAGATAGATCGCAAAAATCTCGTGTTGGGGAATGCGCCCGTTAGGAAAGCGATCTCGGTAAAGGCGCTGTACATGCCTTCCATTTCCGACGGCCAGACCGTAAACAAAATGCATGTCTGCTTTCACCGCATTCGAATCTTCAGCCATTTCCACTCGCGACTGATGGGTGCGAAAACCCCCGCTTTTATACAAGCGTTTGACTGCGCTCTCTAGCGGCCAACCACTGCACTTGCGACCATATATCCTATGGTACTAAGTGTTTGTTTCGTTGTGTTCTGTCACCCCCTGAAGTTCGTATTATTAGTTTAGACTCACCCTGTATAGCGTGTTCAATGTACTTGGGATGTACAAACTATAAATGTAAATAAAATATCGTTAATATATTTTCTGTTAGTGTCCAGTCACTGACACTGTAGAATCTATTCAAAGTACTTTACTAATTCAATTAGCCACAGTCCGAAAAAATAACAAATTGATTAGCCATCTGAAAGGTTCACTTATATATACATTCTTCAACTTGCAGTCTCCCTTGTACGACCAGAAGAAAATCTCACCATCATTAAAAAAAAATCGGCAATATCTTGATGACAAGCTATCTCATTTTTAGCAAAATTGGTTATACCTCGATGTACAAGGAATCTCGTTCAAACTCCTTGGAGGGTTAAGTGGGAGGTAAAAGGAACACTACAGTAATAGGAAATTTAGAGTCGTTCAGAAGGTTAAATTGAGTAACGATGCAAGATTACCTAATGTCAAAAGGAAGGAATAATTCTTTAGCAAATGTTTCTCGAGGCACTATTGTTTGCATTAAATTGGAGATTTATGTTCAACTTACTTTTTGCTCACTTTTGATAACCTTTTCACTCTAAAAATTCTTTAAGCGCAGGATATACGCTCGAGACAAATTCAATACATCCTAATTGGTTCCAGATTTGGAACATTCTTTCATTCCTACTTAAAACCACCGGAACGTTTCAGTCTCGGTGACAAAAATCGCACCTTCTCTCAGAAGCGTCACATAAGACCAAACGCGCGAAATTATTTCAACACATTAATCGCAAACGCAATTATATCTCTGAAGCGAACCCAAAAATAAGAGCGAACGTCTGCAGATGCAGGAATAAATGCCGCACCCAGCACACTTTAACGAATCCCACATAATCTCTGGCCTAACGATAACATGCAACCGATTTAATTACTCGTCCCCCTCCCCCATACACACGCCTTTACTCGAACCAGACCTCTACATGAATACCCCGGTTCTGGAAGTGAAGAATGTTTTGATATTTCGCGTAAAACAGATGGGTTAAATTGTTTTTCCTCGCTGTCGCAATCTCGTTTCGCGTCATAACGTTATTTGTATTACTTAAAGTACGTCGCTCAGGGGATTTTTGCTTTTCTGTGGTAACGCCTTGGCGGATGTTTTATGTCTCGGGATTAGAAGAGTAATGCGCTGAGATTTTCAAACATTACCGACGGTCGTTGAACAGAGAACAAATGAAACATGTGTCAGCGTTATTTGCAGAGGAGATGATTTGGAATGTATTCCGTTCCAAACTTTTAAGAGAGCTCGCCGTAGTAAAAATCCTCGCATTAATGATAAGAATGCATTTGCTTTCTTCCAGGGACAGTAAATATGTACGCGTTTTGCATGGTCCCGTTGTATTGATACATTAATGAAATAGCGGATTACGTTTGTTTTTAATTGGGAGCACGTTCTGCTTCATATTACCTTCGTAAACAGAGACTTCTGCTACGTAAAGATAATGAAATGAGTTTGTCGTTAAATCTAAGGTAGTTTCATTTAATTAAAAATGTAAAGATAATTACTCAAGAAGGTTGGTTGTTTTTTGGTTTTGAGGCACGAGACCAATCTTCGCCAAACACAAGACAGCGTCAAGTACAAAATGTCATGAAAGTGAAAAAAAGAAGGAATGTTCTCTTTCGTTACCTGATTGACAAGAATAAGAGCGACCCATAGCTTGGAAATTATAGGACTGACAACCCAGATGAATCATTTTAATAACCCTGTATTATGAATATACCTGAATTACAAATAAAAGACAGAAGACCCAGGCCTGTGGCGTCCGAGCTGAGTGAAGATTAAGATCAGAAGCGAGAGAAAACATGAACGAAACGGCAAGAAAGCATGGGAAAAGTATATCGTGCTCTTAGAGTTCAGAGAGGAATAAAAGGTATGAGTCTGTCTGGGAAATCCGAGATGTGAGTAGTGAATATAAATCAAATATATCAAATGCAAGTGTATTGGGATTTCATTACAATTTACTTTGTATTTTTACATTTTACTGTGTATACATTTACTTTGTATAAATCAAGTATGCGCACATTTCTTTTCGTGGAGTCATAAATATTAAATTGATAGCACCATATACTTTATGATTAAAGCCTAGTTGTTTGTTATGTATTACTTAAGATTCTTATGTATAATAATAAGATTTTATCCCAGATATGCTCAATGGGCGACATATCCGGGGAATGAACAGGCCATGAAAGAAGCGGAACCTGTCGTGCACTGAAGAAGGGTTGTACGATACATTCCGAGCAACATGTGAACGGGCATTGTCTTGCTGAAATACAGCTCCGGGAATACGTTGCAGGAGGGGTAGGACCTCCGGCTCCACAACTTCCCTGATGTAGCGCCTGCTGTTCAGGGTCCTCACGATTTGGAGCAGGCGGGATCGTCCATGATATCCAATAGCGCCCCAGACCATAACGGCAGGCGTTCGTCCAGTATGACGCTGAATAAGACACTCCGGGAGATGGCGTTCACCTCTGTATCGTCTGACGAGTACGCGTTCATCGTTATAGGCCAGATTGTAGCGGGACTCATCTGAGAAGACGACTTGTTGCCAATCGACACGCCATTGGCTGTGTGGGTGAGCCCATTGTAGCCGGAGGCATAGGTGGTTCAGCGTCAAGGGAATCCTGCGCAGGGGAATCCTTGCACGTAGCCCATGGCGCAGCAGACGTCGACGAACCGTGGGGCAGACAGTGACACACCTGTAGACATGCTCCAATGTTGTGCCAAAGCACGAGAGTAATTCTAAAATATTGGTTTAAAAATTATACGTGATCAAACATTAAACAAATTTTACAGAAGAAAAAACAAAATTCAACATTTCTAACAAATTTGGGGGGAAAATGTTTTTTCTTGTAAAACATATTTTTTAACGTGCTCTGAAAAAGAAAGATTTCGAATATCTCATACTGAATTGCACAGTAAAATATTCTTCCAATGGTAACTATCCTCAGACTTCAAAGCCGATACATTATTTATTTAAAAATAAAATATTATTGATAGTTCATAAAAAGGAAAGGATAGACTTGATTATGCAGTAAAATGCAAAACGTGCAAAATAACACTACAAAATAATTGTTCCAAGCGAAGGAGGATGCATTTATCATATTTGAATTTTCAGAGGGGAGTCGAAATTCAGCGAGATAACGTAACTAAATTGCTGTAATGATTCCTATGGGGAGTAGAAGCATAATCAATCATCTCCCTTGGAGACTCTTCCGTATTTGCTCGTGTCATAATCTTTTACTTTCCTCATTTGTTGGTGCATTTTGGACATGGAGTGCTTAGAAAGCTTCTAAGTCAATTCTTGTTAGGTCGTCCTTGCACTGATTGTTTTGTGGAATCTTTACGATTACCTCTTTTGAATGCGTGTTTCGTAGCGAAGATATGTTGTGGTATCTTTTGGAAATACAAATTTTAATCCAAAGTTAGTACCGAAAGTTGTGAAAGTTTAATTCAAAATAAATACTTTATAAAAGATAGTTTAGTTATGTTTGTCAAAGTATTATGTAAATCAAACGCTTGCAGATTTAGCTGGGTTTTGTATGACATTTAAACACTTTCATTAATGTTTATAAAAAGTTTTATTTTTAAAGTTTAGTCCTTTAAGTGTTCTTTCTCTAACAAAATATCCAATTACATCGAACAAAATATATGATCCAAGAAATACAAAAAAACAAGACATACACAAATTTAATTAGATGAAAGATCAAACTAAACTATTCATTGCAACAGATTACTTACCTGATTGAAATCATTAAAAAGTATATCTCAACTTCAAAGAATAATTATAGTTTAAAAAATTTATTTATAGCAAACTTGCTAGAATATATCTTTCTAAAATGTGACAAGAAGTAAATTATTTTCATGCGTTATATTTTAAACCAGTATTTACTAACTAGATTATACCTGCGAGAGTTAAAATAAATACACAACATGGGCGAATTAATTTTGTTACGTTGGATATTTTTAAAACGTTTGTTAAAGGCAATGTCTATCAAGCTTTAAAAAGTAATAAAACTAAAATTATTTCTCAATTCAGAAGATTGTATACCTGAATATTCATAATTCAAGAATACAAATTTATCTCAAAAATGTGTTCGGTATTCTTTCAATTTATGGATGATTTTTTACCCCAATACTATACCTTGAAGATGCATTTTTCTGATTCAATTTCAGTTTAGCTTATTAATGAAATTTATTATTCATTGAGATTACGTAAAACATTTCTCATAGCATTATTATAAAATTTCCAAATTATAAAAATTGAAACAGTTTAATTTTAAAAATTAGTATGAACAAAGCGTTATCAATTAATGTAAAGTTTTTAACAAAAATAAATAAAATAAGTTACTAAGGATATTTCAATGCATGTTAAAAATTTAAAGTGAATGTACCTAATATGTTATGAGTTATTCTTTTAAATATTAGTAAATAACACAGCATTACAAAAATATTTGTGAAACGAATTACCTATACTTTTTTATTATTATACAATTTTCTATATGCTGGTATTAATAAATATTGATAGTAATTAGTTATTTCTAATACGTTTAAAGGAAAGTCATATATATATATATTAGATTCATGCTTGAGATTAGGTTATTATATAAGTATTTTTGAATTAATGTTTCGCATTGATAATTTAACTTAATTTTAATTTTATTCTGCTGATTATAAATTGGCGTATTACATCAAACATATAGAACATGTTCTATTCCACAGAACTTTTATTTTTTAAAGCTCAAATTAGGGCCATTGAATTCGATTATTTTTTATATCTGTTTTTGTTATGTAAATGTTATTTTAGAACGTTCAGTAATAGTTGGGAAATAGAGTAAAATGTCCAAATGTCGGATAACGAAAGTTATAACCAACAAATCTGGAAGTTAATAATCTGTGATATGCTTTTCTTGGCTTATAATTGCAATAGCTTGTTTTAATGCAGTTTAAAGCTTTGAGTTTGCATAAAAACTTTAAAAATCTTGCAAACATGTAAGTTTATAATACAATTTGTTGTGCTAAATACACAATATTCTTATATTCTATTCATCCTTCAAAATATATTTAATAGATTTTCAAATTACATCAAACAATGAAATTATTGTAGCATTGATAACTTTTTAAATGTAAATCAAATGTATGCCGCTTCAATTCTCTTGCAGCGCTCTAGACAAAACATATCAGCTTTCCAAAACTCTTTAATAGAAATAAAATCTAAACATAAGAAACTAAACGGTAAATGAACTAACATCTAATGCAAACAAAATAACGTGACTACAACCTCTAGAATGGCCCCTTTGACGTTTTGCGTCTACACCACAAACGCTGAATGCTAGACAGCCAAACGGTTCCAGTGATGGAGCAGCAAGAACGCGCAGAAATTCCCCACAAAGGCCGGGTTTCCGGCGAACTGCCACCTGTTAAATGAGACGTACAAACGATAACGTCCACACAACTTAATTAACTGCGCTTCCAGAGTATTTCCGGAGCTGCCCTTCAACCGAATTATGCAATTTTGCGTAAATGTGGTCAGCGCCACAGAAGCGTCGGCGCATTCCGGAGGGCCTTTTAATCACAAAACGAATAGCACTAATGAGAACTGCTGGACTTGACTTTAAAGTGCTGGATTTCGCTTTGAGATAAAAATAAGTTTTAGATAACAGGGCTTTTAGGATGTCAACTCCATTCTGATCTCAGTCAATTCCTTACTATGACGTGAACACTAATTGTTATTTTAACACAAACTGCTGAACTTTAAAGTGCTGGATTTCTCTTGCTATAAAGTGAGGTCTTACATGCCAGGGCTTGCAGGACGTCAACTACATGCTGATCTCAGTCCATTCTTTATATGATGGAACACTAATTGTAAATGTAACACTTACTGATAGAATTTAAAGTGTTGTATTTCGCTTGAAATAAAATTGGTCTTATATGCCTTGAGTTTTAGGACGTCAACTGCATGTTGATATCAGTCAACTCCTTACTATGGCTGTTGGCTCGGTGCGGAAGTTTGGAGATTGGGAGCCAGCACGGATGTTGACCTAGTCATCTGGCCGTGGTTCAAATTGACGAGGCGTTGTCTTCGAATCTATCCCTTTGGAATTCATCGCGGACAATCGTCTATCGACTTGTATTATTGTTCCATCGTGATACTAATTGACTACCTACCTACTTTACTAAGATGTAACGTTAATTGATGATGCAAAGCTAATTGCTGGATTTCAAAGTGTTGAACTTCGCTTGAGATTAAAATAAATCTTACATGCCAAGGCTTTTAATATGTCTATACCATACTGATCTCAGTCAGATCCATACATTGACTAGACACTAACTACTACTTATTTTAACAATAACTAATTGGCTTTAAGTGCTAGTTTACAATGAGTCTGTTGTATTGTTCCAGTGCGATGCAAATTGACTACCTACCTTACTATACATCATTGCATATACATTACATACATATACATTACCATACATACCACTAACTATCATTGTACTCATCCAACTACTCTATATTCATTGTACTCATCCAAGACTCAACTTAAATGTATATAGCATGCAGATTAATTTAAAACTGAAAAAAACCTGTGAACATACATCCATATCAATACAAACATATAAACGAAAAAACCTAAAACATATCTTTTATTCTTAACGACAAACTCTCGATTTGAAAAGCCACTAAGCGAACTGCTCGAGTTTCATACATGTCATATAATTTCTTCACACAGCAATAAAATGCACGATAAAAACATCACCCCAAAAAATCCGAGAGCAGAGGATCCCGCTTAAAACGCTTTAAACCCCTTTTTTCTCTGAAAAGTCGCCATCACCATGCTGCAGAGTATGTAAAAAGTTTTCTTTTAACCACTTAAGCACGTTTTTATTTTCTGCCGCGTAGGATAAAAAAGGAAAGGTTACATACATATAAGCATACTTATTTGGAGGCCTTTTAAATAATAGAACCCTATTGTGCACGCGTTACCAAAAAAGGAAGGAAAGGAAAGTGATTCGAGGCTTCGGAAAAAAACACTAAAGTGTTCTTATAGGGCATAAAAAGAACACCAACACACTGAGGGAGGAACGAATTTACCTTGAACGTGCCTATTGAGCAGGATACAAAAAATGTTTCATTATTTTAGATGCCCGATCGAAATTCATAATACGGAGTTCTCAATTTTAATGAAGCGTGAATTGGAATCCTTTGAGAAATTTCTGTTTCTCTGAAAAACTTTCTAACTGGTAACCGGCATTTCTTAGAAGGGAATAGTCCTATCTCGCATCCAAATATGAAGTAATATTTTCCTGGGCTTGGGGTGCTTTTTTAACGTTGAATACTTTTTCAAAAATAAAGAACAATCAAATCATCTATCTCATGCATTTTTTTAAACCTCCTTTAAAATCCACTAGGCTTAATTGGCTAATCTTTGGAAAAGAGAGTGACAGATGATATTTTCGGGCTGCGTTATATAAGAATTAATTCTTTATTGAAATTATTGTTAAAAGCTTATTCTACATAATTTCTAGTATAGAAGAAAGGTAAAACATTACATAGAAAAACAAAGAAGTCATCTATCCTAGGGAATTCAGAATCTCGTTAAACCTCCAAGTGGTTTCGACGATATTTCTCGTCCATCAAGATCTCACCAATTTTGCTAATGACGAGATGTCTCGTCCATCAAGATTTTACTATTTTTGCTAATGACGAGATATCTCGTCTTCAAAATATTGCCGATTTTTTGTAATGACGAAATCAAGATCTGATCAGTTTTCTTCTGATACCAGGCATCTCGTCCATAAAATGTTTTGTTGATGACGAGGTATCTCGTCCATCAAATGTTTTGTTGATGACGAGGTATCTCGTCCATCAAATGTTTTGTTGATGACGAGGTATCTCGTCCATCAAATGTTTTGCTGATGACGAGGTATCTCGTGACGAGGTATCTCGTCCATCAAATATTTTGTTGATGACGAGATACCTCAACGAGACATCCACCAGGAGGTTTAAACATTCGCTAGTCTTTGGCATTACCGGTTATTCTTTGCAAAAAAGAGGGAAAGATTAATGAGATTGCCTGGATGACTTGAGTTTCAATTCTTTATAGAATTAACACAAGTTCATTTTATATAGCACTAGCAGAATTGTACTGCGATGCTCGGGCTGAATTGGTTAAATGTTGATTCTATTTCATAGAAAAATGCAAGCATCATTTAAGTGTACAGAAAATAATTTTTAACATCGTTTTAACTTTTTCATAGCTTCTACAATTTACTTTGGACGCAAATACGTATACATAATATATCCATCCATATAATCCATTTCATATTCATCACACTCTTACTGTAAAACAAACTACAAAAGCTTTTTCTGAGATGACTTCAGAAGTCGATTTCGAGTTTTGGAGTGATTACGAATGCCAATTAAGTTCATTTTCAGTAAAAATGAGGAACTTTCAGCGTATAGTCTTGCACTCAGTTTTACAATCAATATTTTTTATTTGTGGTTCCCTTGCACCATGGATTCCATGTTTTGGAATTACATTATCATTGTGAGAGAATGGCAAATTAAACTATTACGGCATTAGTGGTTAATTTGTTTTGAAGCACACTTTTTTTTCTTGAAAATTCCATTCTTGCTTAAAACATATGTCATCAGTGTAGACAAAGCAAACTCAATCGATTACACTTTTTACAAAATCATTGCTTTCAATGAATGTTTCACAGATACCTAAGTTGTATAGGAACAGTTTCAACTTCAAGTAAGCAACCTCGATCTTCTGCCACTTAAGACAAAAAGTTCTACTTTTAAACAGTCCTAGTTTACATAACTCCTTACTATGTTATTAGTCGATCAGCAAAGTCTTATTTCAAATTCGCTTTCCTCCAACAGAAAAATGTAGTTTTAAATCGAAACCTAAAGGTACTTTTTGCAATCGAGAGTCTCAGTTTCTATATGGAAACCACGTACCTATTTAGAATGATAGATGTAGTTACTTGACTATGGAGTACAGCTTTCAAAAACACGCATGAAACATGAAAACCAATAGTAAATTAAATTGATTTTAATCGTCTTGTAATGAAAATATGTCCAAATTTAGAAATATCTTTGAACTATGGCTACCCGTTTTGATTTAACGTAACATATCTTATTTTAGAATGACTTTATTTTACTTTACCAGTCATTTTAAAATAAGAAGTTATACACCTTACTTAAAAAGGTTTCCATTTATCTTTTATAAAACAGAATTCTACAAACGTATTTAAACAAAGACTTACGGAAAGTTAGTCGATATATACATATACAACCAAATTACCAATGTCTAGTGGTGTTTGGCAGAAAATAAAAATAATTCATTATAATTTAACTTCTAAATTATATATCTGTAACATGGAATGTAATGGAACACATAAATACAAACATAAACGAAATTCTGGTCATTGAAAAAGATAGAATTCTTAAAAACGAAAGATTTGAGCAGGCGTGTCCAATTTTGACGTGATAAGAATATTCTGAAATAGAGAAATTCGAAAAAGACGCTTAAAAATATTGATAAACTATAATGAATTATTTATAAAAAGAACGCAAATTTACAAAACTTAGAAACGCACAAATATGACCGCAACATTTGTCTTAACTAAAATACACAAACATGTAATTCTAAATCTAATTTATAAAATAAAACATTAATTATTTCGTTGCCAGATACCGAATTTCAAAATTACGCTTTTGTCATCAATGAGTGTTTTGGCTTTTCGCGTTCCATTACAAAATGCAAGTTGTGCAAAATTGAGTATTTTTAATATTCATTTTTCATCATTCAACTATTCCTAAATTATTTATATTGTGGAAAGAAAAAATTTCAAATATAATTAAAATTTAAAATTGGTTAAATATAACGTTTCGGAAAAAATTGTTTTCCGAGCAATACTGGTAAAACAATTTTATTAGTAAATTGGATTTTCGATCAATACTGGTATAACAAACTGAGTTGCGCACCTCAATCGTTTGATGCTCAATGTTTTTCCTTTGGCAATTTCGAATTGATTTAGCCCCCTCTGCACAACTGGGTTAAAGAGAACGGGGGTTAATATGTGGCTTGCGTTACTCACAGGGTTCCAAAAAATAAGTGTACCAAATTTGGTGTGGGTTGGTCAAAAGGTGTAGATTTGTATAGAGAACATACAGACAGATGCCAACTCTACTTTATATGTATAGATTTATTTCGATGTTTGTCACGGTATGAGCATTTCTCTCATGTTTTGCATATAAAACTTGCTATTTCTTTGGAACTGATCCAAGAGATCTGTTCTAGCTGATTTTTTGACCATTTTGGAATTCTGTTATGAGTTTAGAGCAGAACGGAATACACTTTTGCTTTCAAACAGTGTACCATTTATGTTAAATAAACACTCTCATGATGTGAATACTGGTGATACAACTTGTATTATTTTGGTAGATAGGTATTTAATTAACGTCGCACTGGAGAAACACAACGGGCTATTGGCGACGGTCTGAGATTAATTCCGAGGGGGAAGATCCGAGGATAACACCACGTAATTTTTAACCATGGTCAGATGACGAGGTCACACCTGAGATAGTACCCCATTCTCCAAATTTCCACGTGACTTCCAAACTTCCACGCCAACGTGAGGACATTTGAGGCTGCGACAGATTTAATGTGCACCAGCTCCCTTTGTATACCACGGTTTTTGGTCGGATTCGAATTCGCAACCCTTCGGTTGCGAATTCGTTACTCTTCCAACCCGGCTACAACGGCCCTGTATTATTTTGTATAAAGCAATGCACCGAGTATATTTATCCACATAACTTTAATTTTAGCTCTGTTTATCAACGATTCCACTAAGCATTTATATTCTTAAGAAAGCTGTATTTTATTGCATAAATTCCCTCCGGGGTTTTGAGTTGTTTACTGATAGAGACTGTCAAACATAAATCCAATTACATGACAGTGAGAAAATATTCGATAGACATAACATGTAAGACAAATAATAAAGTAAAACATAGTACAATTGAAGGGCTGAGAGACAGTGATAAGCCATGGAAATATGTCCCATGAAAAAATTAAAAACAAATATTCAAGAGCATCGGAAAAATTTCTGATTGAAAAAGTGCGTGATACTTTAAAGCTAATATAACATGACCTATTAAATAGTGAAAAACCATTACAATTTTAGAATTTAGTAAACATTGAAAATTGATAGCCTAAAAAATTTAAAATGTGTCTTATCATTATTTTGCCGGGTCCCCTCAATCATACAGCAACAATGATATTAATTACATAGAAGAAAATGACAGAAAAAAATCACAATCAAAGCATACAAGCATAAAGGAAATAATTTAAATCTCAGTTTCCAAATGTTAAAGTTAAAAAATTGTTAAAAAATTAACTAAAATCGTCGAAGAAAACATCAAGGGTCGGGTTAAGCTATTGATTGTTCTGAAAAATTATGTAATCGGTAAATTTTTTAAACAATTTTTGCTTGAAAGGGGATTTCTCAAAAAAACCCCTTTTTTACGTGTTTTTTGTGTCCCACGAAAATTTATCTCATAAATAGACTGAAACATTTAATTTTACCGTGTAACAAATGATAGAAAACTTAAACACACTGTTATGAATTTAAAAAAAGAAGCATTGCATTTAGATCGCAAATAACAATACGACAGTAAATTTTCTCTATAAACCAGATTTTTAAAAGAAATGTCTTATGCGTATTGTGGCTAATATTGTCGCACTATAAATGCGACAAAGGATCAAAAATAAGTACTTAATCCTCCGAGCGTTACGAGATTTCCGAGTAGAGTAATATTGCTTTTACTCCACAACACATGTAGTGACAAAATAATCGCATCGATTGGTTGAAAGAGTCATGGGAGGTACTATAGTTCAAGAAAATCATAACTGAATAGAAGTCATGCGGGGAGGATTGCAGGTTGTAGAACTGATATACGCATATGAACCGTAATAAATTATAAGTAATAAATATACGTAATAAATAATAGTGAAATTCCTATAAAATGAGATTAACCCTCAGAGGGTTAATCTCATTTTATAGGAATTCATTATTATTTATTACTACACATTGAATGCTTTCCGTTCAAATAATATAAGTGTTATTCATGAATAGTGGGAAAGGGTGTGAGGAAAAAGCTCAAGTACGATTTGAACGCCACGTACTGTCCAAGCTCTATTGATCAACGCGAGTTTTAATATAAGTAAGCACATCATCAGTAGTATCATTTACTACTGATAATGTTATTCAAAACCTGTCACGAAATTTTTTTTGGGTGAAAGATACGCTTGCTTACATATTTTAACTGAAAGTATGAAACTAGAAGTGTAATAACTGTAATAAGAATGTACAATTGAACATCAAAAATACAACGCCATGAATGTCAAGCGATATCAAAGCCATATTTATTATACGAATAAGACACAAAGGTAAAATGATTAAAATTACAGCTCCATACGACTTGTGAAATACGAAGAAATCCATTTCTTGTGTAGCATCCACGGGCGGTAATAACTGCTACTACACGTCTAGGTATTAGAAAAATAGACTTTAGATGTGTGTTTGGGATATTTCTGTCCTGGCTGATCTTACACTTTGAGAGAGTTCGTCTGAGTGGTCTGTGGTGTACCAGTCGTTGGGTAATCATACACCAGATGTGTGCTTCGAATCTGGTGAACTGGTGGACCATGGAAGAAGAGTGACGTGGTGAGGTAGATAGGTAATTAATTAACGTCAAACGGGAGAAACACAACGGGCTTATTGGTGACGGTCCGGAATCAATCCCGAAAGGAAAGATCCAAGGAAAACGCCTCGTAATTTTGAACCACGGCCAGATTACGGTGAGACCTGGTGAACACTGAGGAATTGTTGCACGCAATGTGTACCCACACATAACCCTGTTGATAACTGACAGTAGGCAACCCCTGAACAAAAGGGAGGACAACAAGCTCCAAAACTTCTGAAATGTAGCGGTGGTTGTTTATATCGGCAATGTGTATCTTCGGGTGCGGGAGTAGAATCCAGTGGCGCCTCATACCATAATGCTGGATGGCTGACCAGTACTGTAATGCATGATGCAAGACTCATAGAATCTCTCGCCGTGGTGCAGCCAAATTCCGATGCGATCATCGTGGTGCTGTAGACTGAATGAAGATTCGTCTTAAAGAACGATTTCATGCCATGCGTTTACACATGTGCGATGCTCTACGCACCATTTCAGTCACAGACATTTCTAGTGTAAATCCAAAGGTAGTCGCAGCAATGAACGGCCTTGAAAAATATCTCGATTCATGGTGTGGTATTCTCCATAGCCAGCAATGTATTTGAACTATTGAGCGTTGAAAAGGGGGATGCTTAAAGATATGTAGAGGGAAACGTGGATATGTTAACTGTATCACGCGTTTGCTTTCACTAAGTATAAATTTGTCTAAAATTGAAAAAACACCAAAATACTCCACTTTATTCGTGCATCGATCCTATTAGAATCAATTTAAGAGTTTCAATCTTTAGGGAATAACATCTCTGTATTTATATGCATAAAAGTTATTTAAAAGATTCCATATCAAACTGCATCCAAATGTTGTAATTTTGGATCGTAACAAAGTTGATGGCAAATAAATTTATACTGGAACTATTTCTGGGTCATTTTTTCAAATTCAAACCTTTGGTGCTCCTAATGTTAAATTGTTTTAAGAGACATTCATATCTTCCAAGACAACGTTTCTCTAGTGTTTTTATCTCAATTATATTACTTTGAGAGAACACAAATAAAATTTTCGCAATGCTTCTTTTTAAAAATAAATGCTTCAAGTTTAATAACAGGTTTTAAAGCGATTGGTGGTTGTATTCGCTGTTGGCCATTGCTTGACCCTCCTGGTGATTTATCTTCGTGTCGAAAACGACCCTGAATTGGACAGCCTCTGAAGTAAACACTGTTCTAAAATGTCACCAGTTCTAAGCAAGAAACAATTTAATTTCCTACTCGGATCCTCATTCCCTTGGAGCAATTGGACAGTTTGACTATACATCATACCTCATCATTAGCAAAATTGACCAGGTAGAAAAGATATCTCGTCAAAGCCAATTAGAGGGGTAATGGTGGCTGATTTGATTTGCCGCTGTACAGAAATATGTTACTTGTATATAATTGCTGAATAGAGATATTACAGCAATACAACAAATCACTTTCAAAACCATAATTGTCATTGTATCCCACAAAGAATTACTTAATTATTCGTGGCTGCCAAACCTTCTCATGCATTCTCCCCCGAAGGCCCTTTTAAGCCATAGGTCAGGTTTAATTATCCTCTAGTAGACAAAAATGCCATAAAGTGACAAAACACACCGCATTACACAAATACAGGTAACCCCCGTATAACACGGCACTTCTATAGCACGGATTCACTCTAACACGGTTCGAGAATTGGGAACATCCCCGTATAACACGGTGCTTTTATAGCACGGATTCACTCTAACACGGTTCGAGAATTAGGAACATCCCCGTATAACACGGTGCTTTTATAGCACGGATTCACTCTAACACGGTTCGAGAATTAGGAACATCCCCGTATAACACGGTGCTTTTATGGAATGATTGGAACAACGATCCGAAAAGGACGGGCATTATGAAAGTTTAATTTAAATGGTGTAGCATGGGAATATCCTAAGATCTACACGCGTGAATATTATCTCGATATAAATTAAATAAAAAGCAACTTAGCTTAGAAGAGACATGGGGTCTCTTGGGGATCCCCGATCGTCATCAAAAAGAAAAAATGGCAAGAACGCTTAACGCGTTTCTTTCCCACAAAACTGCAAGGCCGTTGGACTGAGGCGAAAAAAAAGAGAGCGTGTTCTTCCTCTCCACGCTTTTTATAAGTTTTCCAGGGGGTCGCAAATCAGGGGAGATGGTCTTGTCGATCAAGGTAGCTGGACTTCCAGATTCGCTGTTTTGAAACTAGCTCATCTGTAATTTGTAAGACGGAGACACTTGGACATGACATGACGTAACTTTCTGGAAGATTCTTAGCATAGTTAATGAGCGTCACTGGAGCTAGGGAGAAAACGGAATTGAGAAATAAAGGACTTAAAAAATAAATGGCATCACTGATCTCGTGGCTGTCACTCAGAGGATGAGGATATCTTGCCAAAAAGAAAACACCCTCGGTTAATAGTGCTTAGTGATGACGAAGAAAACACTGTTTAATTCATATTAATATGTATTACTTAAAAATTTTAATAAAGATATTTATCTTAATTATGAAAATATAATAGCATGTTTTTTAATTTTTGGAAACTAACCCCCCCCCCCTTTTCGTACTAGTTCTTTGTTTTGTATAACACGGCAATTTTTTGGAACATAACTCCCGTGTTATACGGGGGTTGCCTGTACTTCTAATCTATGAAACGTCCCCAACAACCGATCACTTTCAAAACAATTACTGTCACTATCCCATAAACAAATCACCCTGAGGGACACATTTTCTTTAGGTGTGTATGGGCTTCACGGACCCGATGTACTCTGAGAATATTTTCTTTTCCCATGGGGTTTACTGTCTTTAGTAAATACGGGTATCGCGCTCACGAGATACCCAAGCGACCGTTTTATGCTTTCATCCCATTATTTTGTTCCCCAATCCCTCTTCCCCTCAAGGGTACATCTTTAGGTGTGTACGGGCTCATGACCCCGAGGTACCCTAGCGATCTATTCTCTTTCCTTGGGTTTTACTGCCTCTGGTAAACATGTTGATCGTGACTCCAGCATGTTCTCTCTCTCTCTCTCTCAAGTGATATTTCTCTACTTTATTCTTGACATTACCTCTCTTGTGTTTGGGGCAGCTTGGACCAAATATGGCCCTTGCGCCATAGAATTCAAACCAACCCAACCAACCCAATACCTCTTTTCTTTCCCTTTCACACATTTGTTACTTGGTTGTATGTCTTGTATTTGGAACAGCTGAACCAAATGTGTCCATAAACCCCAAAACAACCAAACCAGAATCCTCAAACTAATCAATTCCCAAGACGAATCACTTCATGAATCCAGGCTTCAAAACATTCGCAAGGGCCCCTGAAGCTCCCTTTCAGCCGTGGTGAATTGATCCTTTGTCGTAACAAGGGACAAAACATGGCACACCAAAAACCCAGTTTAGAAAAACATCCCACCACTGAAACGTCCTCAGCCACTTATCACTTTAAAATCCATCCCCGTCACTATCCCACAAACGAATGCATTCCCACAAAGAATCATTACTGATGAATGGCGGTTTCAGAACATCCCCAGGGACCAACCTCCAAGAAGCTTCCTTCGACACCTATGAATATTCCGGATTAAGTGAAGACCACCTGTCCCGCCCCTCTCCATGACCAGCAAACGATCCGAAATGGATGCAGCGACTTCGGAGCGCGAGAGAGATATGATTAAGTGGAGACCCGGTGTCATGGAAATCAGGTTCCGAACCGAAACCGGTTTGACGAATCGTTCGCTAATCTAGTCGCCGGTGTGGAATCGGGTGCAGGGATTAGCGGGGAGGCTTAATTTAAAGGGGTGTCCGGAGTTATGTGCTTAGCGCCGGGAAATAACTGGAGGATGGGGTAAATCAATTTCAAAGTTATCGTCCATGTAGCGATTTCATCGTTCGGTGGGTCGAGAGGCTTCGCAGTTGGGTTCGATCGTTTGCGTATTAGGAAGCGGGAGTTTTTGTGATCCGTATTTTCGATCCGCCACACCTAAATTGATAATAAATTGTTTATATAGTAGCGGCACGGGATGGAATATTTTATTTTTGGTGAAATTACTTTTAGAAATTGAAGTATTTCATGTATAAATAGAGTAGTAACCGGAGGGTTGCGAGTTCGAAACTAGATCCAGTCAAAGATCATCTTGTAAATAGGGGCTGGTGCACGTTAAATTTGTCCTGGTCTCAAATGTCATCAGCAGTGATATGCAATCAGTGGTTTTGAAAATCTTTGGCCAGCGATATCATCAAATCTGTCTCTTATTGAGCATGTATGGGATATTCAAGGACAACAATTGCGTTACCACCCTGGAATATAAGGAATCTGAAGCAGCAGTTTCAGAATACGTATCATAATTTGTCACAGGATAGCTTAAAGATTTTTTATCATGGGATAATATTTGATTCTATGCCACGCCGTATATTGTATATATCGCCACCTGGGGATGTACAACTTTCTAATTTATGATATTTTTGATGCAATTCTACAGTAATAAAGTTTCCTCCAAATTTGGATGTGCGATAATGTTTTTTGTCTCTTCATGTACATCACACGTGCTAAGTTTTATTCTGATAAAACGCTGGTTTTGGGCTAGTTTTCTACTTCGTCTGTGTGTTTCTATTTGTTCTTTTATGATATTCGTATTTGGGTACTACATTAGTACTTTGTAATGCCTTTCTTTTTTATTTGTGAGGGCTGTTGCAATACTTAACAAATCCTTTGAACAATTCAATTTTCTCCGAAATAATTCTTTGTTTCCAAAGGAACCCGACACTACTACTAACCCGATACTGCTGACCGCTGTATGTACTGGCACTGTGCCCAAAATTCAAATGTTGATCCCCAATGTTACCTTCTATAGAAATCCGAGAAAATTTTAAACCGACTTTTCAACTTATCGGTAATTACTCCGAAAGTTTTGCCTATCCTGGTACTGGGATTCATCACCAATATTACCTCTTTCTAGAGCAATCACGAGGAAATTTTAAAATGGCTTTTCACCAAATCATCAATTTCTTCGAAAGTTTTGTCTACCCTTGTACCGGAATCGAAAGCTCAAATGTTGATCACCAATTGTACCTCTGCATACAGTAATCACGAGAAAATGTTAAACAGGCTTTTCAACAAACAGGGAAATACAATTTGATAGCATTTTAACGTATTGATAAAAATCTATTATGAAAAGTTAAATACAAGCAAATTGCATAAAATTCCCTCCCCTTAGCTCATTAAGCATAACATAATTCTGGCATTGCGCCAAACAGGTCAAATATCGAGTAATCTCATTACCTTAGCATTGTCTGGGGAAACATTAGTGGGCGAAATCCTAGAAGAGCCTACTAGAGCCCAGTAACCTAAACCACGTAATCCTTAATGTTTCACAGAGTGACAAGCCCCGATGTTACTAAGCTTGGGATTATTGTTTGAAAACCATCCTGAAGAAATGGAAATCTTTATATTTTTTTACTTTTTCTATGTGTTTACGGTATGTAAGAATGTTTATTGATTACTTATTAACTTAAGTTTCAAAATGAACTGTGCTTAAAAATTATGGAAATTCCCTTAAACTTGGGGTTAATTTATCAAAATTGTTTAAATCATCAGTGCGGGTTTTGACAGTTTTGACGATGGGTGTAATTATACACTGCGATAAAATACATGTAAGGTATGATTTTTCATTAGTCAAATCATCCCTTGTAAATCCTAGTTATTTTCGCAAATATCGCAAATTAGAGCATGTACTAATATTAGATTAGAAGGATATTAGAGAATGAGTAATCGAAATTGCTTAGTTTTTCTTTTGCTATAAAATCGTGTTCCTTTTTACGAAAATTATTTCTTATGAATGTTTATTAATGTCATAAAAGAAATTAATTTACGATTTCATTAAAATATTTTTATCAAATTCATGTTTTAAACATACAGCAACAGGAAAACCTGCCTTTATATAATACTAGCTGAATTACCCGGCGTTGCTCGGGTTGAAATGGTTAAATGTTGCTTGAAAAGTGAATTAGAATAATCATATTTCTTTCACAGAAAAATGCAATCATTTAAGTTGTACGGAAAATACGTTTTAACTTTTTCATAGCTTCTACAATATACTTCGGACGCAAATATATACATTTAATTCCTGAATATATTGCAATATGTAAAAGATTAAGACATAAAGACAAACAGAAACGAAATTCCGACGAAAAAATGCAGAATTCTAAAAAACGAAAGATGCGCAAAGTGCAGTTTCAACTGCTTCTATTTAAATACTCTCGCAATCAAGTCGTGGCGCTCACTGGGTAATTGACCATTGGTAAGAACCTCCTTGATCTCCGTCCAAGTAGGATTGCAGGTGAAGGTGATAAATAAGTCTGGTCTCCCGTACGTCATAGCATCTTGCGTGATTTGAGCATGTGTCTGGGACTCCTGTAAATGTAACTGGTAGTACGACTAAGGCATCGAGGTTTTCAACGTTCCCGTCATTTGACCCAGCATCTCTCAGGTGAATATATCAACTTTCAGTTTATGTTGATTTAGACGAATGTAAAGGAGACGCTCACTCTCGACTTTTGCGTATATATCGACGATGAACTGATGAAACAATTGTCTGCAGTTCAATACGTGGTTCTGCTCAATATCTCGAACCATTAATCTGTACGCATAGAAATCCACCTCTGAAACTTTCTTGCTCGTTGTTTCACCTGTTCTTGGGTTGATCTGCCTCAGATTAAAATGATATCCATCTTCACCATGGGGGAATATTACTGGGTACTGCAGAGCATTATAAGATCGATGTGTTTCCGAAATACGCTGCAATGATTCACCTCGTCGTTGAATAATGATATCCCGTTGATGGAACTCATCGCCTGATATAACCACCGCGTCTTCATCTGCTTGAGGAGAGTTAAAGCGTCGCTCGTGTTCGCCTGCTGGTCTTCGGTCTGCTCTTATGTCTACTTTACATTCATCTGTTGGCCTACGTTCCAATGCTGTTTCAAACGTTTTAATAAGATTATTGTGCTCATGAAACATCCTCTGTAAGTTTAACACAATCTGACGTCTTGTTCCCGAGATGTAGGCCCACCTCTGATCAGTATCCATTTGTTCGTTTTGAATAAAATATAGTTGTAGAAATTTTGATGGTTGATCTGGCAGCGGAAGCAACGATTCCACTCTATGGTAAATCTGCACTTGCACCTTGAATGTCGACGGAAATCCGGGCTGTCCAACAACTGATGTGGCGCCGAATGATGTCAATTGGAAACATGAGTTGTATTTTCTGATGTTACTAAGAAAATGCTTCGACTCTGACGTATCTGCTGCTGTGTAAGACAAAAGTTCTTGCGGTGGTGGTTCCAGTTGACGGAGTTTAAATTTTCCATTTTTACAGCAAATACCAGTAGACTCTGATTTAAACTTTTTGGCTTGACAGTAACTACAAACCATTTCCATTTTCCCGATGGTAACACTTGCATGCATCGAGTAGTCTTTATGTGAATCGTAGTGAAATCCTTCCAATGCTAAGCTAAAATGGTGCGCAGTCCGTGATAGTTTGGCTCTATCTCTCTTATCCTGTAGTAGGGCCTCACGCTGCTGTGCCGTCTCTGTTGCTCTAGATGTAGTAGCTCTATCTCTCTTATCCTGTAGTCGGGCCTCAAGCTGCTGTGCCGTCCCTGTTGCTCTAGATGTTGTAGCTCTCTCGCAATTGCAAGTCTTCTCGGAAGTTTCTTGACTACGCTCATCTTTCATCGTCTTAGCCGTTGACTGCACTTGGCCGATCGTCTTCCGCTTCCTTGGAGGCATTGCTACAGCAAAGAAATCTGTAAAAAATACAAAGAAATGCTATTTCATAAAATAAGCAAAAGGCACACTCTCACTGAGCAATGAAATCTATTTTAGAATACAATAAAAATAAAAAGCTAATATAAACTGAATGGTAAAACAAATTTAAAACTGCGAAGACTTACATCAGTTTAGGAATATCAAATTTATAACACAAATAAAAAATATTAATGCCTTACTTAAAAGCTGTCAATCAAAATACTCAAACACAGAATTCTAAATCATACTAAAAAATAAACTTTTATTCTGGTGTAAAAAAAAGCATTAATTCTGATCCCCCATTAAACTTATTTAAAAAGTTAAGCAAAAGGCACACTCTCAGTGAGCAATGAAATCTATTATAGAATACAATACAAATCTAAAATTAACGAAAAAACGAATTTAAAATTATGTAGTACTTACATCAGTTTAGAAATATAAATCCAAAATGTACACTATCACTGTCGAATAAAGTAGGAAACACTTATACAATCAACTAAAAGAGCGAAATAAAACTGCCAGATTCACTGAAAGATGATAAACTGGAAGACTTACCGAGCTAGCTTCCTCTAAATACGACCAGCTAAGAATCGAGTGAGTGCTGGAATGTTCTCCACCATGAGTCCAAGGAAGTTTCCGTTTCCCCAACTTTCTAGAAAGTTCTACAAAGTTTTATAAAAAAAGTAAACATTAATTCTGGTGCTGCCAGATACCGAGTAGCAAAATTACGCTTTTATGATCAATGAGTTTTTCGTTTGTGATTTTCGGAATAACGGTGCTTGGGTTAGAAATAAATGTAATCGGTGTAGACAAATTAAACACAATAGATAAAAAATTTTCAAAAAGCAGAAGGTCGATTTTACAGAATTTTTCAGAAAGAAAATCACTGCTTTCAACGGAGGATTCACATGTATCTATTCCGGACATTTTAAAATAAGTTACGCGCCTTACCTAAAAAGCCTTGTGAAACAGAATTCTACAAATCATTACGTATTCAATAAATTATTTAAGGAAAGTTGGTCGAAATATACACCAACTTTCATTGAAAATAATCCTTGAACTCCTGAAAACCTTTCCTTGAATTTCCTTGCAGGCATAAATATTTTAAAATATTCTTTCCCTTCATCAATAAAATATCTATAATTTATTTACATCATGGGAAGAACTAAAAAGTCAGTTCAAACATAAATGCTGTAATTTAATTTGTTTCGGAAAAAAATTGTTTTTCGATCAACACTGGTAAAGCAACCATCGCTGCCTAAAGCAATCAATCTATGCTCAATGTTATTTCTATTGCGATTTCGAATAGTTTTTAGCCCCCCAGGGCCAATAAAACGGGGGTTAAGAGTTAGCCTATGCTGACCGCAGTGTTCTAAAGTATAAGTGTACCAAATTTGGTGTGGATTGGTCAAACGGTGTAGATTTGTATAGAAAATATACCCACACACACATACACACACACATCCTATTTTATATATATAGATAAGCTGTCATTATATAAGTGTGAGCACAATATTCTTAATTTACAATCGCAACACCGGGGTCTGCCTTGGCTCTGGGGGGTTGCTGATTGCGCTAGCATATTGTAAGCTGTAGGCAGAGCAAGTTTTATTCCTGTAGCTTAACCAAGGTTCTCTCTTCAATGCTAGTAAATTCTTCCTTTGATTTTTATGCCCATTACTTGACGTTGTCTGTTTTGTATTTGGCGCAGCTTGGCCAAATGTGATACTTACACTGTAGAACACAGCCAATCAATCGCAGCACTAAATTCTAATGCAAAATTTTAAACCTGTATCAAACAAATTTAGAATACAACGTTCCAAGCCATTTGGTCGAGATATCTCTAGATTAAGCGTGAGGAAAATCTGGATCTCCTAAGGTTAAACTAGTTTCCCAGATTCGTATTCATATCTCTTGTAATAATCCTACTTGGCTGAAACTGTTCATTAGTGCTATTAAAGAATCCAGACATTCTACATCTTATTAAATATAAAGCAACATTTTATTAATAGAAATTTAATACGAATCTATATTAATTATTTTTATCAGCACAAAATTGGTAAACTGCCAAATCGGACAGTGTTTTTTAATAAACAATATCGTAAGTGATTAGCATAGCTTTTACAACTGTATATTTTTAATTATACAACTTATTTGAAGTAGAGTATTAGTTTTGATGTAAGTTAAATGCCTATAATGCACAGGTTCCATACAAATTCTACAAAGAAAAGAGTTTCATAAACCTTTAAAGACTTTAAACTCACCATCCAACACAATACACACAATTTTATACCAAAGATCCGACGTAATACAAGATAATATAGCACAAAGCAAATCGAGGCAGGCATAAGATTCAAATCTCAAGTGCAAATCGGCTGGATAACGTATCAGACAAATCCCACACTAAAATACTCCGCTACCTTCGCTGAAACTTCCGTCAGAATCAAGAAGATTTGGTGATTTTTTTTAAGCTCGGGAGGTACCGTTTCCAGGATCTTAAAGCAGGGCATTTTTCATCCTCGTGAAGGCAGCGACAATGGAACACAACTGCAGCTTGGCATGCACTTGCTATCCCCAACACAATGGAAAGGGATGAGAAAAATTGTTCCAGCCGAAAAATCATCTATCACTTCCGCGTTCGGGAAGGTGTTGATTAAATTTTTTTCCTGGAGGGTAGAACCACGGGAAGGAATAAAAAGATGAGAGTATATGGATAAATAATAAAATAGGGGAGGAGCACGCCCGATGCGCGGGAAACATCCGCGGCTACGTCAGTGTAAGAGTTTTGCTGTTAAGCTCTCTCTGGAAAACTAATGATTTTAAATTTTTGCGTTTCCAACTAATATGCACAATTTGAATTAAAATAACTTTGGGCATTTCAAATAAAATTGTTTATCATCATATGCACATAAAAACTCAACAGGAATTATCTACAAATTAGCCAATATACAACGTATTTCAAAACTACCAACATAAACTTTGAAGGAAGGTAGAGATATGAAAATGTTTAACTGGTTTTCGCTAGGTGTGCATAAAAACTCTACAGGAATCACCATAGTATCCCTATGTAGTCAATATACATCCTATTTCAAAACTATCAGTAGAAACTTTGAAGGGAGGTAGGAATACAAAAATTTGTAATTTTTTTCACTTGATGTGCATGAAAACTCAACAGGAATCACTTTGGTTTCTCTATGTGGTCAATATACAGTACGATTCAAAACTACCGGTACAAACTTTGATGGAGGTAGGCATACGAAAATGTTTAACTGTTTTCATTATGTGTGCATAAAAGCTCACCAGGAAATACTTAAGAAATCTCTATTTGACCAATATGGTTATATAGAGAATACTATAATAATGCCTGTTGAGTTTTTATGCACACTTAGTGAATACAGTTAAAAATTTGGTATTCCCTACCTTCCTTCAAAACTATCAGTACAAACGTTAACCTCTCAATTTATCAGCAGAAAACTAGTAATTTTTAACTATATTCACTAGGTGCTCATAAAACTCAACTGGTATTAATATAGTTTTCTCTATGTAAATAATACACTGCGTATTTAAAAACTACCAATACAGACATCAAGCGGAGGTAGTAATATGAAAATGTTTAACTGTATTCTCACTAGGTTTGCAAAACCCTCAAGAGGAATTACTATAGTACTCTCCAAAGTAGACAGTATACGGCGTATATCAAAACTAACTGCACAAACTTTGAAGAGAGAGGTAGGAACTTCTGCTTAACTGCATCCACTTTAGGAATGTATGTCCGCAAGGGCCACCTAAGATGCAGAAATGAAAGCATTTTTATTAGTCCAAATTTCACATTTTGACGGTAGTCCCTTACAACAGATTTAGCAGGCAGTGGAATTTTAGAAATGGTACATTATGTGGAATGTTTCACTCAAACTGGAGTGTAAACGTTTGGTGATTCGACAATCGCTTTCCGGGCACCGTTCATGATAAAATTTCATAGTGGCTAGCCAGTTTCCGATAGACACCCTATATAGTAAGTGCACATCAACCATCTCAGCATTCGTGGAATGATACATGTCACCTGTATGACGTTAGCAACTAAAATGACGATGGCACAAAATGGCCAACTGCCGCTCTGCTGAACAAATCGGCTGTCGAGCAAACTCAGGTTACGTCGTGTTATGCATTTCAGACTGAAATACAGGGAGAAGGAAATGAATATTGCTGTCTTATTTATATCTTTGCCAATTATCTTATAGATTCAGATATATTTAAAGACATTTCTATTGTTTTTTACCTTTTAATTAATTTTCCCTTGATTCATAAAAATTCAAATTTACTATTTTTAAAAAAACCTTAATGAAACCTTAACAAGTTTAAGCTTGAATTCAAATGTATTTCATAGTATTATACTTTGTATTAGTACTTTTTATATCGTATGAAAACGCATTCCAAAAATAACTAACATTATCTTTTTTCATAAACACTTGCTGGCTATGCATTCGTGTACAAAAACGCAGCAAATAATTTAGTTTTACTTTTAAGTAACAAAAAATAAACGATCTATTTAAAACGCTGACACTTGAAAAACTAACCTAATTAGTTCAGTTCGATTGATTAATTAAAGCATAATTTCTCCCACAAATTGAAAAACTTAACTGATAAATTCAATCCCTTTTTTCCCTCCAAACTGCCACCAAAAAACAAAAATCACACCCGCTTCCCGAAGCGAAGGAAGAACAAAAACCTCCGAAAAACAACAACAGAAAAATCTCCAAAACACAATGCACAATCTAGTCATTTAACACAATGCTAATTCTATCTCCTCACCTTCGCTGCTTCCAAACCGTCTAATGAATGGCCTAATTTATCACAAGACAGAAATCGCTAATTTTCGCCGCTCGCCCTCCCCCACCGGTTTCCATGGGAACGCGCACAGCGGAGTGGGAGGTGGGGATCAAACACTAATGGCTTATACCTCCTCTCTCGCAGCAAAGTGTAGACTGTTTTTGGCTTGAAATATTAAACAGTGACCCAGTTCCAGTCTAAGTCCTATGCTACGATTGTGGGCAAGGTGTCCTAACCAGCTTCATGTGATAATTAAATCTGAAGACATAATGAATGCCCGTTAGAAAGTGCCACTCATAGTGAAGAAATTAAAGGGGTAGGTCGTAAAAAACCGGGGCTCCCTTTGATGTAGGTTCTTAAGTGCTTATTTTTAATTGCTGAGCTGTGATGAAGAAATTGAACCTTTTTTCTTTTTCTTTTTGTTCCTTCCCAATCTCTGGAAATTAACAGGAATTTTCCCATCCTGGCATAAATCCTCTCGTTATCTGAGGATTCAATTTGCAATTTAATCACCCATTGTTCTGGTTGCTGTAATTCTATCACGTCTGCTTCTTTTGTTCTAGACACAAGTGTTTTAACAAGAGTGGGAAACTTGCGCCTTTTTTTTATTTTAAAGGGACACTAATCATATTTCTGGCTGCACCCACTTTGAGAGTGTCGAATGAGGTGATGGGTGTTTTTATACGAATGGTTGGAAGTTTGGAAGAAGAGGAAATTCTGGGCTTGCAAAAAATATGATTTGCTGTCATTGTTCTTGATGAGTTGAAATGGAATTTGAAGTGATCATTATTTTAATACCATGGAGGCGAAACTCGTTACTTGAAGGAGACATCGAATATTTTATTTTATTCTAAGCTGGAACATGAGTTTTGATGAGAAAGTGGAAATAAAAAAGTTGTTCTTTACGTAACACATGACTAGTAAACTATCAATAAATTCGAGACCTAGATCTTTACAATTAATAGTAACGTTACTTAGCAAATAAAACTAAAATTTAAATAATAATTAATTAAAAAAAATACTCAATGTAGTAAAGTTTTATAGACTCAAAAGCCATAAAACAGACGGAAGTAATGAGTAATGATTCCATGCCCACAAGTGCCATTTGGATTTGCTAGGCAACAACCGGTCTTTTAGCCTTTACAATTCATAGCCACATCACTTGGGAAATAACTAACGTAGTACGTAACGTTAGTACGTAAACTAACATTTCAAAACAGTTAATTTTAATAAAGATCCAACGTATGTTAAGATCCACGGTTATAGGCTCAATAGCATTAACCATAAAACCGACGGAAGTAGAGTAACAATGATGTTAGAAGAAAGCTCTTATCCTAATGTAGGACTTGACTAACGTTATGAAAATATTATATGCGCTTCGATAGCCAATCGGTTCGTTGGGTTTGGGTTTTATGGCTCAAGGGTTTTGGGTTTTATGGAAAGATTTGGTCAAACTGCACCAATCGATAGCCAATCGGCTCAAGTCGATTCCCAAGCCTACGTAATCTACACTTCTGAGATTTTACCACAGCTTCGCCACCCACATGCTTCACCTATTTCATTATTTTATAAGATCGAAGTAGACTATATATACACTAGTACGACATCCAGGAGTAACTTCGATCACCGATTATAGTTAGACGTTGTACGTCTCGGGTGTCCTTTTGACATTTTTATTCAGCCACCATAAGACAAGGTAGAGAAAATTGGTGTGTGGAGAAAATCGATAATTAATTTACCTATTCTAAACTTCTATTTCCTGATATAACTATCTTCAGTATGTGTTTCAGCTTAAAAAGCTATCAAAAACGCACAAAATCCCAACATCACTCTTGGAAGGATTCAAGCCCCGTGGGGTCTTCTCCCTTAAAACCTTCTCGCCCTAGATGAGTGCATTTCGAATATACTAATGTAAATGAAGAACATAATCTGCAGATTCAAAAGTATATTTTATTACAATTGGAAGAACCAAAAAACACCGAGGGAGTTTAAAATTAAAAAATATGGAAAACTTTATGGCAGGCATGTATGTTAAAATTAAAAACATACTGTTACCGTCTTTCGGTAGTCCTTATTTTATCTGACTACGTGCACGTACACTCCCAGCACCACTCAGGAACAGACCTGCTAACGTCAAGGTCTTTTTCATATTAAACTTTCATATTTCTGACTTGAATACGTCTTTAAAGTCGGAACAGTACCAGGGGATGCATGAAAAGTCGAGTGGTACCACTGTTTTGTCTTCTGATTTCAGAACTAGAAGAAACATCCAGAAGATAAATATAGCGACCTGTAGACAAAAAGGTAGAAGGTCATGACATGACCTTCGGGACGAGTGTTCAGGCACACTGAGAGCGGGGAGGGGGTTCGCATTGTATCGAAATTTTACTGTGCTAAGCGAACTTCGGGCCAGTGTAACTTCGGGTTGCGAAGAGTGAAGACTGCGTAATAGGTGTTATTCGAAAGCTACCGAACTACGCTACACAATTACAGGCCTTTAATCAATTAAATTACCCTTCAATATTAATATCAAAATGTACTTATATCGTTCAAATTGTAAATTAATTTTTGAAAATATCCTCAATAAACAATCGCTCAAACTTGCTTTATTCATTGCACAATCCAACATCAGGCACAAGTATTCACGTCAAAACTACGGTTTGTGTCCCCAAAACGACCTAAAAAATGTTTTTCTCTTTTGATTGGCTTACATAACTTGACTTACATTCCTTGGGTGTGCTCCACAAACTAAGCGATTAATACCTGAACTAACACACACAGTAATCAAGACTTGGTTTGTTCTACTGAAAGAAAAATGCCATGGTTTAACAGAAAGATCGACTGACGCAATATTTCTTTTCCTTCCATGGTCTACAAACGCAATTCCTTCTGCAGGTGCAAACACTCCAAGTCAAACAGACCGTTATTAATATGGTGAAGGCTAACCGAGACTAAACGCGAAAGCAAGAAAGAATTGTATTGACACTTGTGATGTATTTTCACCAGAATGTCATCCAATTTTACACGGGTATACGAGTCGTATAGTAGTTGCTGGCGGATCTAACACACACACAATCAGAAAGTAAACTTCTCAACATAGCCGCTCGAGCCAAATCATTTTGCTTTCGGTAGTTCTGCACAAGAGAAACTTGTATATACCTTTGATGTATTAAATCGAAGTAAAGGTCTGAAAAATATTATGGGCAAGGTATGTTTTAGAAAAGATCGCGTTTCATTTGTAGTATCCTGTGTCCTCGGAGGTCGAAGATAAATATGACTTCAGTTATGTTATGCATTATGTGTATGTTATAACTTTTTTAAGTACCTAAATAAAACATAACTGTTTATAACATTCAATTTTTAATTAATTATTTAAATAACATAAGCGTTTATTAAATAAGGTGATTCCTTATAGCATTCAATTTTTAGTAATTTAAATAGCGTTTTTTATAACATTATTTTTACGGCATTCAATTTTTAATTATTTAAGTAACATGATTGTTTATATGGGTTTGCGATAGCCCCGTTTGTAGAATCATTGATTAGGATTGCGAGTTAGAAACTCAATCTAACCCAAGTCCCTCGTGTACGTGGGGACGGCTGGTGCACGTTAAGTCAGTTGTGGCTTCAAATGCCCTCACGTTGGCATGGTGTGGGAGCTTAGGGAGCGGGTACCCGCTCAGGTGTTGACCTCGTCATCTCACCGCGCTTCAAAATTACGAGATGTTGCCCTCGGATGTTTCCCTTCGGGGTTGATCCCTGCCAATAGCTTGTTGTGTTACTCCATTGTGTCGGAAATTCAGATATCAACCAAACATGATTGTTTGCAACACTCAATGTTTTTTAAATTTAGAATAAATAATTGTTTATGTCATTCAACTTTTATTTATTTAGAACAAATAATTGTTTGTAACATTCAATTTTTAATTATTTAAATTACATGCCTTTCTGCCACATTCAGTTTTTAATTATTTAAATTGCATGCCTTTCTGCCACATTCAGTTTTTAATTATTTAAATAACATTTTAGCTTATAATATTCAAATTTTTATTACTTGATCTTTGAATCTATTTAGAGGTGATTGGACGTTTGGCATCCAATCCCTGGCAAGTAATTTTAAACGAGTTTATTCCTTAAACTAGGAGGCAGGTAAAACGGAAACAAATGTAACAGTGCCACAATTGGCATCATTAGCGAGGATTCCCTCTCAGAGTTTATTTTTTTATGCTGGAAACAATAGCAGTCATTATAAGTTGAAGAAACATTTTACACACTTGTAAACATGCTTTTGAGTATGGAAACCCTTTTCCCTGGTAATAACCTTTCTATAAATGGATTTATCTAAGGTCATCTACTTTTTCACCGGATCCACACTACATTGAGACTAAGGTATACACATATTATTTGATTTGGTATTCTGTTAAAGAGGGCTCAGGTGGTGGAACAAATGATGCCCCACTTCCTATTAAAAATTGAAAGTACACATATTTTACGTGAAAAATACTTTCTTGTAAGGTGATTTATCCATAAAATTCTGTCCTCCGAAAAATCATTTAGCACATTGCTTTTCAGAGGGTTAAAAGCGATGAATACTGCCATACTTTCAGACATTAATTAAATTCTCGAAATTTAGTACATATTTTGATAAGAGCCCTGTCAGAGAAATTTAAACCCCCTTTTTCAGGATTATTTAAGGTCACCAGTGGAACATTTTCCCACCACATGTCATATACACAATATTGTTTTAAAATTACAAGACACGCGAGTTGAAAATCTAGTTTTTAGCAACTTTTTCTCAAAACCTTATCAAGAATAAACAGAGTAGCCCGTTGTGTTGCTCCAGTGTGACGTTAATTAGCAACCTCAAGAATAAATAGTTCAAAGATCCTTTATCAGGCTTAAATATTTTTGCAAACGCTAATTTTCTTGTAAAAATTCTAAAAGATAAATACATCTACAATTTAATCGAAGAGCTGTGTTTGCTTTTTTCTTTAAAAAGTTTGTATTAACATAAAATTTAATGAAAATAAGCATGCAAATTTATTTGAAATACAAAATTTTATTTATTTTTACTTGAAATTTTTAGTATTTACTTGAAATACAAAATGGAAAGCCATAATCCCCTTGTAACTATGGATGCTATTTTAAAAATTAAAAACCTTCTTTATTAACTAGTCTTAACCGGTTTAACAAAATATACGCTTTCATGTAGAAATAATTGCATTCTTAAAAAGAGGGGGCAGTATTTTACTTATACATTTTCAAAGACGTAGCAATGGTATTGCGGTAGATAGAGAAATAAATGGGATGGTTTCCTGCATAATAGAGATGTTACGATAGAACAAATAAGCAATTAATATTCTATGAGATTTGGTGCTTTGTCTTATGTTTTAAGTTGTTCAAGTCAATTCCCCTTGCATAGAATACCAGTATATTTCTACTATTACCTAATTCGTCCAGTATGGGGAATTATACCTCTCTGATTTCGACTCCATGTAATTTCGTATATTTTACGGATGGCAGATGATTGCGAAAATCCATTCTGATTCAGTCCTCTACTCTTGATGTAGAAGGCTCTTCAACCACATGGTGTTCGATAACTTCTCCGCTACACTCCTCTGTGATAAGCCTAGAATGCCCTAAATTATCTACACACAACACATAATTTCAGTTGTCTCGAATAGATAGATATGAACTCATTACCTCTGGAATGGGTTCATATCCGGAAATTAGTGGCTTTGAGAAAGTGGGTTTCTATGACGTAGAACAATGGTACTTAAATTGTAGAGGTCTTATTAATCAATACTTTAACCATTCTAGATGCATAGCTTCTCTCATAGAAATCAGGCGTGATCCGAATAAACTATTGGCAGTACTGAATTGCATAAATACAAGTGAATAGTCATCATATGGCGTTTTACGTCATAATCAGTTCAGAGGAGTAATTTGTGGGGCCGCTTGATATAGAAGATTTTGGTCGTTGGGCAATTGCCTACATGATTCCAGTGAAATAATTCCAGTGTTATATTTAATTAGTTTAGGTAATCAATACGACTGTTCGATATTAAATGACACCATTTTTCCCATGCATGTTCTAAACTTGATGTGTTTCCTTTTATACATTATTTAAAGTTTGTCGTTGCGTTTAGTGAATGAGACAATTGCCCTACGAAAGTTACATAAAAAATTACAATCCATAGATTATATCTACAATAAAACGATTGATGAAATTCAAAATTCAAGCTATTCCATTGTACCTTAAAGCACGCAAAGTGTCACGAAACAAAATGTTTATGAATGGTGATAACTGATACTCCTATATTTGAGCATTGATGAATATTTTGAAAATTAAAAATCTTGTTATTTGATACCAAGTCATCAAAATTTAAGACTTTATGTAGAATTAATCTACTTTCTACACACATTAATCATATATAACCCAAAGAATGTTTATTATTTCGGTTATATATGAGTAAAAATATATTGATTAATATGATTTGGGATATACATGATTATTAAGAATGTTTATTTCTTGCGTTATTTTTGCTCTAAATTGTTTAAAAATAGTTGTAACCTATATATATTTTAATTGGTTTAAAACTATATAAAATGTGTTATTTATATTCGTTATTAATTTCAATATTTTATTCACTATTTTAATCAATATTTTATTCACTTTTGAGAATGGTTTTATGATACGAAAATGGTATTTCCGTTGGCGTTGGCTGAAATCGAAAATATGACTTCCTATTGATTCCTACAATACCTATAATGTAACATTCAGAATTACTCCAAGCTTAGACGCAATCGATCTGTGTGAATTTTTAGTAGTTATTTGAATATTCGTGGCAAATTCCATACCAAATATTATAATCTGATACATGTATTATCTGTCCTAGTCTTTCTGACAATTGATCAAAACTCGTTTTGCGAGTATTTAAGGAAAAATTAAATGTAAGCTAAACGTTATTTTATGGAAAATTTAAACTGTATTGTTCAGAAATGGAGCACAAATTTCCATTCACAAAAATCTTTACTTTTCATATAATAAAGTATTCATGAGCAAAGCTTTCATCAATATTGCCAACATCGAATTCGAAACAGTGCAAAATATAAGAGGCCGGAATAAAAGGGCGGGAAAAATATCAAATATCCTTATATGTTACACCAGCATACATTCAGAATCCAATTTAAAATGTATAGAAAAAATACTGAAAACAATTAAAAAAAAGCTTCAAAGGTTAGATATATTGTTTCAAAGTTAAAACTTCCCAATTAGTGAGAACCAATAATGAACACCCACTTAACATACATAAAGTGAGTAAAAAAGTTTCCATACGCCCTTACTATTTGAAATAAATTGATTTATTATTTGCAGAATAATAAATATTGAAGAATTAAAAATGGAAAAACAGATGAGCATAATTGCATAGAAAGTTTATATTGCATTTAAACAAACATATTAATATAATTTAACGCATAATTCATAATAACACAAAAATGTGGCAAATATGAAACAAAAAAGTCTCCGTACTGTGAAAAATATTTCACTGAACGTTATTTCCCCCGCACGTTTCATCATTTAATGGTAAGTTGAACCTACTTTTGCTTTAATGACCTCTTTCAGAAGTTTAGGCATGACTCCCAGAAGTTGTTTTGTTGTTTCTGGAGTAATTTTTTTACAGAGGTCCAGTTTTCAGGTTATCTTTGCTGCTGGTATAATTTTTCAGTTCACGACCGATTTCTTCCCATAAGTGTTCCATGGGGTTTAAATCAGAAGATTGGTGGTGTGTGAAGTTGCTGCGACATATGGTAAAGGAATCATTCTTTGCAGAACGTTGCTGTGTGTTTTGAATCGTTGTCCTGTTGGAAGATACATGGTCTTCTAAGAGACAGTTTCATAGCACTAGCAAGAACATTTTATTTCAAAATGTCTGGGTACACATAGCTACCCATATTACCTTCAACAAAACATAAATTATATACACCAGACAAACACATGCTACCCCATACATTTACATTTATTCCGCTGTGTTTTACAGTTCTACATAAGTTTTTGTTTTCATTTGATGTTTTGGTTTTCTCCATGCCATAACTCATCCATCTGAACTATAGACAAAATTGTGATTCATCCCTGAAAAGTACGGAATCCCGGAAAGTTAAGGGCTTATTCATATGCTTTTTTGCAAACTCAAGATGCTTTCTTCTGTTAAGTTTTCTTATGAGTGACTTCTTACGTGCAACATGCCCATTGTAGCCAACTTTTTCTATTACTTTTCTTACAGTCTGTGGTTGTATTTCAAGATTGTAATCAGTTTTCAACAAGAATGCAAGTTGTGCCTAATTTGTGTATTATCGCGAACGTTTCACAGAATATTCCTGGTGTATATGGCTCAATTTCTAAGGTCTTCCGGATCGGTTCCTATTTTCTAGTTATTACCTAATTATATCGTTCAGTGATTTTTGCCGTAGATTTAGATTTGTTTGCGATTTCGCCAATACTTTCCTCATTGATAATCCGTTATTTCTCACCTTTATCACCAAAACGTGAATAGCTTTCGGAATTCCCATTTTAGGCGATTCAATAGAATAAAAATGGTTTAAAATGATTACTTACACAATACTGGTTATTTTTCATTCGATAGTTATAATAATTGAATGCGGGGCTTCTGGACTGTACGTTCTAATCAATTTTCATAGTGCGGACGGAAACTTTTTTTGCCTTTCATTTTGTGTTTTTCCAGTTTTAATTAATTACTTTTCATTTGTGAAAATTAAGGAACTTTTGTTGCGAACTATTAGTCAACTTGTTAGTCCCATTTTTCAAAGCTCCTCTCAATAGCAATTCTGACTATACTTATATTTCACGTTTATGATTATGTTACTCCCCCATTGAAACTTAAATCCAACTACCTACCTATAAGATAAGACGCTTCTTGAAAGTTCGGAGATAACATTACCAAAAATTCAAAATAAAATGTAAAAGTAAAATTTTAATGAAAAAATATTGTCTACCATCAAAGTCTAATGGTATCACTGAACTCGAAATATTTGTTTTCCTTTAATTAGATAGGGCCGCGGTAGCCCAGTTGGAAAAGAAACGGATTAGCAACCGGAGGGTTGCGAGTTCGAATCCACCCAAAGACCAACGTATACATGGGGGGCTGGTGCAAGTTAAATTTGCTGTGGCCTCAAAATCCTCACGTTGGCAGGAACATGAAGCCAAAACTTCTTATAAGTTTGAAGTGTGGGTTGCCAGTTCAGGTGTTCGTTATCTGGCCGTGGTTCAAAATTACGTGATGTTGTCCTCTGATCATTCATTCCATTCGGGGTTTGATCCCGGATCGTCGCCAACAGCTCGTTGTATTCTGCAGTGCGACGTTAATTAAATACCTACCTATGTTTAATTAGTTACCGTTTGCACACGTGTCAATATTATTAACAATTTATTAAGGATTACTCATATCTGAAAACACTATTTTCTTAAGTTCTACTGGCGTTTCAAATGTTGATTTTTGAGACTTTAATATTCAGACTCGTAACTAAGTTCAAAACTCTAACTCTTCAGGTAATACTCCCGTTAATACGAATTTGATCTCTTGGAAAATAAAGATATTTAATCTAAATCCTTTATTAATATGTATTTACCCTTACAGGACAACAGGAATTACATTTCCAACGCTTATATGATATCAGAAGAGACTGAATTGAGTAGAACTGGTTAACTATTCGAAATAATCCTCTCTTGTTACCAATATTTATGCAACATTTACTCGAGCTTAAGAGCTCAGGAAATGTTAATTTGAAACACACACAAGTATTAGGATCGCAACTGAGAGAGATGTGGAATTTCATATTATCTAACATATTTAAGTCTCTTCTACTAATCTACAAATGAGGTAACATAGATGTATGACTAGTTTGATACACTGAACTTAATGGAATATAACCGGTACTAAGAAAAAGTTCATTGTCCTTACATATAACACTAAAATTGGATGTACATTAACTTAGGTGTTCATGAACCATGAACAAATATTTCTTTGAGAATAGTTAGTTTAATTTAAGTAAAGAAGATTTGAGAATAGTTAGTATAATTAAGATGTAGATTTGTCTAAATTAATATGGTTTTTGCATTGATTAAAATCAAGTTACATCGTGTAGCTACAGAAATAAATTTTATTGTATGATTTATTGAAAGAATAAACCAAATCAGCCTAACTATCTAAAAATAAATTTTAACTGCATTTTCAATTTTATTTGTTTATTTTGATGTCAGCATTTGGAACTGTTTTATTCCCAATTTAACCTTTAAGTCTTGTAATCCCTTAGTTAAGTTTTAATTAGCAGTTAAAATCTTTTATTAGCTCTTTACTTTCAGAAAAGTTTTGCCAGAAGTTTTCAATTCACTTTCGAAAGCTTTAGCCTAAGTTTTATTCTTTTAGGCTACATATTTCTCATCTTTAGAGTATTGTTAACTAATATTATATGTACCCCTGAAAAATTAGAAATTAATATTAAAAAAGTATTGTTTTGCTGTTTCACGCTCATTATTTTCTACACGACGGGCAGTTAAATGGGAACATCTAATTAAAGTAGAAATGGACATATTTGCAGCGATATGTGGCACTATTTTTGAAATTCGAATGTTTTCATTTCCCCTTGAGAATTGGTAAGTTTTCTTTCGCGAATAAGAGGCATTTCTATCAAGCTAAATATAGGTGGTGGTAGTGTTTCTTCAGCGATATATTTCCTGTACTTATTTCTAACATGACACCAATTTGGCTTGGTTTTCGAATACGATTTCAATACTTCACCAATAAAAATTCAAAAAGATGAATTTTGAAAAGGTAAATAATAGTTGATTGATCTAAGTAAATCAGATTAAACGTCTCCATAAAGGTTAATCTACACTATAAAGTAACTGCAATTTTTTGTTTCGCAGACAGTCTGGTTTGTTTATTTTATTGTGGAAATCGCTCTCATACACGAGGCCCCTAAAAGTCATCATTGTTTTATTATTAAAAATACTTGGTTAATTCATTTAGTTTCAGCCTTTTAAGTATGTTCACTATTGCTGTCATGGTTTGGCTACATTTGTAGTTTGTACAAGTAGTGTAGTAGTAGTACATGGGTTTGCAACATTTCACAGTTCAATTTCATTACAATTCACAAACAGTACTTTCGCAAATTTTATTTGACATCAGAAATTATTATCAGACGATGCAATTGGCCGGCATTGCAAAATTAAACAATTCCAATAAGTACAGGTTTTGATGGACAATATCAACGTACCCGATTCTGCATCGAATTAAAAACCACAATACACACTCATGTCCAAAAGTTAAGCATAATTGTTGTTTATGTGAATATTTCAGAAAATCTACATTGGAATGGAAGGAAATGAGGTATGCGGGTATAGTAGGGTTATAGGAGAAGAAAACAATGCAAAACAAGGATAATAATGACTTTTAGTATTACCCACGAAAAGGGTTGAATGGAAAAGGTTCACAATACGAGTGTCATCTTTAGTGAAACAGAATGATTAAGACAATGTGATCCTAAAGTTTTATACGGTTTGTGGGAACCTCGGGTAGTCAGACATGCTGCACAATGATTTCCCATACTTTTGATGAGGGTATAGATGTGTTGTGTTCTCAGAGTTAAAAGCCTCACGGAGAGCAGTTTTTAATTCCAGAGCGGAGCATTGTGGGTGGTTGAGGGCTGCAATATGTCTCCCGAGCATATCCCACACATGCTCTATAGGATTCAGATCAAGAGAGTTGACAGGCAGTGGATGTCTTCACTTTGAAGGAAGGCGTCGACCAAGCCTGTACGGTAAGGAGGCCCGTTATCATCCATGAATATGAAATCCGGACCGACAGCACCTCGAAATAGGCAAACGGTAGGTTCAAGGACCGCCCCATCCTCGACTTTGTATCTTTGACCGGTACCAGATCCCGTGTCAACGATGTGGAGGTCTGTGCGGCCATTCAGCATTATGTCTGCCCAGGCCATGACTCCCCGGAAGGAAAACGATGTCTTTCGGTGGTGTTTCCTGGGTGAAAACGCGTTCCACGTTCTCCTCAGATCGTAGTACGACGAGTATCAGTTTACAGAGTAAATCTGGACTCGTCACTGAACATGGCACTGCCCCAGTGTTGTCGACTCCATTACCAATGTTCCAAACTCCACTGTAAACGCGCGCGTTTCTGTGCAGACGTCAGGGGTATGCAAACTGCTGGTCGTCTGTTAGAGAACATCGTGTATGAGTCTCCTGTCAACAGTTTGTCTCCAAACTATGACTCCTGTGGCGGCTGTCAGGGCTGAACCCAGGGGTCTGGCAGAATGGTTCCTCTGACGTTGCGCAGTCATCGCTAAATATCGGTCTTGCCGAGCGGTTGTTACAGTTGGCCGACCTGATACTTGTCGTCGGGTAACATCTCCAGTGGTTTGAAACCTCTGTCATAGTCTGGAGATCACACACTAAGGACATTCAGAATTCGAAACGCCTCTGTTTGGGACCGGATTCCAGTATTCTAACAACTCGTCCCTTCACAAATATGTCCAGTTGGCATCTTTGTGACATTTTTCGTCCTTATTGATTGTTAACAACGCTTAGTACCACAGCAATTGTGAAATTTCTGTCTAAACTGGCCATGCCGCTCGAAGCCGTTTCATACTCGTTCCGACGTCAACGTCGACTGAACTGTTTTGCATATGCACAATGTTTTACTTTCATCCCACGATTCTCCACAAGTGATTTTGAACCATTGTATCCATATTTACTTCGATGTTTTCGCATTTTACGAATTATGCTTAACTTTTGGACATGGGTGTACTTCTATGACCCTAGCATGTTTAAAATCCAGATCATGTATCCCCTAGATCCAGAACACAGACACTAGCACATTACTTAGATAAAAGAAAACACGTGATACAATTTCAAAAATATTGCCAATGTTTAAAGTAATTTAAAAATCTACACACCATGTAAATATATTCATTATTGATTATTTGTGTCTAGGGCTTTAAATTGCGTGCCATGGCTCTAAATGGAGCCGTGGACTTATGACTTTTTTTGCACGATTTTAAGTCGTGTGGTATGCATTTAAAGGAAATAAAATCAGGATTCTTTTCTTAATGGTAGGTTTATTCCTCTACTGTCACTTTATATTACACGCGACCTTCACTAATTAGAATATTTTATAAAAGATTCTGGTGGAGGGAACTGTCTGGAAACACTGTAAGAGTGTCTTAAATTTTTTTTCCTATTAAAACATCCAGTTTTGTTTTAGGAAGGTTTTCAGAAGTTTAGTCAGCAAATTAAATAGATATCGATATAAAACCTTAAGGAAGAGGGGCGAATTGTATTTTCCAAACTTCTCCATTTTAAGAACTTACAAAAACGAATTACCATTCTGTTAAAATTGTCAAAAAGTTCATTAAATTAAAATGGAATTATTTTAATGCATTAAATTGAAATGGTTATAGTAGGTAGTTAATTAACATCTCATTGGAGCAACACAAAGGGCTATTGAAACAATTAAGAAAAGTGCAACAAATTTAAATACTTAATATAAATGCAAATATTAAAATATTTAATTTAAATGCTAATATTAAAATATTTCGTTTAATTGCAATTTATTCAAAAACTTTTTTTATGCGAAGAGACCACAAAGATTTACGATTAGGTAAAGTAAGTCATGGACTGGTAAAGTCTGAAAAAGGTTAATCAACAATATAGGCATGAAAACAATTATTAAACCACGTAAATCAATTTGCTTAGGGGATCACTTAGGTAATAATTCAGTAATTAATTTGTATTGCATACTTTTATGACAGATGGTAATGTAATTTCACTTTGTATGTTTTGAAAGAAAGAATTGTTAATTATTATGATTTAATAATTATTACTTTGTTTCGTTATTAGCAGTCATAATTTATTATATCAATGTTTTTAAGAATAAGTATTTTTATCTTCGTTCGTAATGCAGAATAATTTTTATCATTTATTTGTATGATGATATTGCATTTCTACTTGTATTCAATTCGCTAAAAATGTTAAATAATTAAGATATTTTAAAATTGTACATGATTCAAACACTATTACTTCGAAGATAGATAGGTACTTTTATAAAATTTCTCACTTTGTCTACGGATGAAGAAATAATGTAAGAAATGTTCGCATTCCTCAAATATGCATGTTTTTAGTGAATAGCTGAAATGTTTTTCAATGAATAGCTGAAAAGTTATAATAAATCTATATATATTTTTAGTAAACTTGAGTACACCTCATTTTATAAAACGTTGACTATTGAAATAGATACAACATATATACAACGAATATTAGAATTTTCTGGGAAATTCAGTCAATGTACACATTAGATTATCTATAAATTTATCTATAAACATCTAAAGTTCCTTTTAATACTCACATGTAAAATAAAGTTCAAGTTGGGAAAGGTTAAAAGCTACATTTAGCAACAAATGTAGCTGAAATCGAAGACATTTGTAACTAATGAGCAAATTTCTCAACCAATGAAAGCATGGAACTCAAAGTCACACACCTCATCTCCTCAAATTTCACAAATTAATTCACCCTAATACTTCCTTTAATGAGTATTTTTTAAACACTACTTAAGAGTTAATTAAAATAAATATTCATCATAAAATATAAAATAAACCAATAACAAATTCAAGATAATGAGTAAAAAGTGGCGTAAAAAGTTGATTTGGATATACTTGAATCGATGAATGTTCGTGTGTTATTTTTTATTTGTTCGGCTTCATATCGATTTTTTTCCGGTTGAAAATAGAAAAAAATCTAAAACTCAAATTAATTGCCAATTTCCTACTCCCCGTTGGGTATACTTTTAACTAATTATCCGCTGATTAGCATTGCTTTTTTGTCTCATTTCCTTTCAAAATTAAATACATTTAGAAAGCAAAATCAACACTCCTATGCCTCCCTGGAGCACGTTTTAAGGACAAAAAATCTTCAGCTTTGATTTAAAGAAAAACAAAACTCGCTTTGTTTTCATTTCACTTTTAATCTGGATTCGAATAGGCAAACCACATTGAAATAAAACAGAAAATTAAACCATATTTTTTAATTTTGCAAATAATGATTAACAATCATAATTAGATAAATCATATATCGTATCAGGATTATACACAAGTAATCCTCGTTTCAACTTTGTTGGAAATAATGTATTTTGTTCACACTATATGCTTCTAGATTTTTCGAAAGCCGATTATATTTTCCGGAAAAAAAATATTTTATAAATTGCATATGAAAAGTTTTGTTTTGATTCTGTTTTAAAATACATATTTTCTTTTCAGATATTTGCTTCTAATTTCTAACCGTATAAAACTAATGTATTTAATTTTTTTGCCAATGCCAAAGTCATTTGAGCAAGACTTATTGTGGGAGTTCAAGGGTAGATTTCTGAACCTCTTTACATTTCAATGATGCACCACGGGAATGAGTTCATGTTGCAGTTCACATACATACCAGTTCTAGGCACAACCCGTTTATATAGGCCACACATTCATTCTAGACGCACAAACATCCATGTTTTACCCCGGATTTGAACCAGGAATCTTTCCAATCAAAAGTCGCACCTTAACTACTCACAATCCAATTCTATATTGTCTGCTATGATTTTATTCAAGTTGCTATTCCTATCCAGGGTATAGTTTAAAACTATTACAACTTAGCTGAAAGTGATATTGGCTAAAATATCTCTACATATTTCTTATCCTTTTGTTTTCTTCATCCTTTTTACATTTTCAAATAATAAACTTTTGGTTTATCGTATCATTTAAAAACAAAATAAATCAATGCAATAGACAAAATATACACAGTATCAACAATAGAAATTTCAATGAATACAAATATATATCCAATCTAAGAATGCATTTAGAGTTTTTGAATGTTATTTAAATTGTTTATTTCCAATGCCTAACCATTTACTTCTGTGATCTTTGTCACTACAAGGTACGAACTGACGGTTAACAGTGAATGGGCGCTTAGTGGGTAAGCCCTCATTACCCTTAACAGGGGCAATAATCAATCGAGTATACCCTTATAAACCGGGATTCGAATTCGAAACCTATTGAATGGAAGACAAACACTACGACCACTACATAAGTAATGCGATATTTTTGAAATGTAGTGGAATAAAAAAGAAAGAGCTTTTTGAAAGTATAATTTGTGGTATTTTCTATATTGTTTAAAAACTAAATAAATATCGCACCCTCTCAAGAGAAGGGCCTCAACTGAAAAAGCAAATTTTACAGATCTGAGAAAATCTTGAAGCCTATTTTACTTCTCTATTCGAAATTTGTATAATTCGTTCATACTTTTTACAAATTTGAACGTACACCCTGTTTTGATTTCTCAATGCTTTCTTCGCGTTTAACCCTCCACGTGATTTCGACGAGGTGTCTCGTCCATCAAGATCTAACCAATTTTGTTAATGACGAGATACCTCGTCATCAAGATATTGCCGATTTTTTTATGATTACGAGATCAAGTCATCTGACCAGCTTTCTTCTAATGATGAGATAACTCATCCATTAAGATATGATTAGTTTTCCTCTAGTGATGAGATATCTCGTCCATCAAAATCTGGTCAATTAAGAGACACTCCTTTGGGACAACCATTAAGAAGGTTAACATAATCACTATGATTAAATTATCATTAGTTGTGTCGTTCTTTGAGAAGGGGTGATTTTTATTCGAATTGTTAAAGGATATACTTTCTTATGTGGTGCGAAATGTAGTTGTGTCGATAACTCATTACGATCATCCAACCTACATTTCAAAAGTTTTAGAATCAGCAAAATTACATGAATTAAATTTATTGAAAATCGTAACTTGCACCAGAAATACAAGATCAACTCTTAAAAATTCTATATAACGAACTCTTTCTTCCCTTTTATACCAAAACAGAACATTCCCAAACAGTAAGCCATTCCAATCTCGCGTGTCCCTTTTTTCCAAAACGCATACCCTTCTTTTAATACAACCTATTCCATCATCGTCATGCTTTGCACACTCTGCTTCTTTTGTGCCCATCTAATTTCTGACTGTGACGTGTTCGCATACAATAACCATGTTCTGATGATTAGGCGGTATTCTTTTTCCCTCTCCTCCTAAAGAATGACAAAGAAGATCGAAAAGGCGGGAGAGGAGCAATGGGAACAATTTCCAAGCTCTACCTGGTGAGCCGTTGCAACACTTGTACCACCCCGCACTCACTCCCTTTATTCTCTACCTATGTCATATAATCAGAAGGGACAGGATAATAAGGTTGACACATATGATATACTATTCCTTTCATAACATTGCTGAACAAGTTTATTGCTGCAGATTAATTTGGAGGCTGTTGTATGTCATTTCCCCATTGAGTTACATTGTATTCTGAGCTGGGTGTCTATGGGCTGTTAAAGTATAGAATAAAACTCCAGGGTTTAGTTTACTTAACTTCCTGATTGTTGACAAGGGAGGAGTTTATAATAAGAAATGAATCAAATGAATTGTGGAAAATGTTCCGAACCTTTGCTTGAATATATAAATTTATAGGGTAGGTGCACATGATATGGAACACCATAAAAATCAATCAAAATTAATATAATATGCTTCTGCATTAGATTTCCATATTCTGTTTTGAGTGTGATTTGTGAAGTCTCCGATTTACATATAAATCTTTATTTTAATTTTGCCATGATTTAAAGTTTGATTTGTTCATATATAACATTTCGTGTTGTGCATTCTTATTCGTATGATACACTACTATTTGTGAAAATTGCAACACTGAAAGAATCATCAAAAATAAATTAAATTTATTCCACGTATTACTTATAGTGGTTTAAATAAACAATCAAATTTACAGAGCAATAAAACAAAACTAATGCCGAAAATCAATACTTGTGTAGCCACCACGCGCAGCGATGAGAGCCTATACAGGTCGTGGCATCGAATCATACAGATCCTGAATGTCATGCTGAGGAATGGCATTCCAGATGGCCTCTATCTGATGCCAAAGTTCAGCCGTACTCTCTACCCGACGAGCGGTACGAGCAAGCCGCCATCCGAGCAAGCCATAATCCCAGACATGCTCAATGGGCGACATATCCCGGGAACGAGCAGGCCATGGAAGAAGCGGAACCTGTCGTGCACTGAAGAAAGGTTGTACATTCCGAGCACCATGTGTACGGGCATTGCCTTGCTGAAGTACAGCAACGGGAATACGTTGCAGGAGGTGTAGGACCTCGGGCTCCACAACTTCCCTGATGTAGCGCCCGCTGTTCAGGGTCCTCACAATTTTGAGTAGGCGGGATCGTCCATGATATCCAATAGCACCCCAGACCATAACACCAGGCGTTCGTCCAGTATGATGCTGAATAAGACAGTCCGGGAGAAGGCGTTCACTTCTGTAGCGTCTGACGAGTACGCGTCCATCGTTATAGTCCAGATTGTAGCGCGACTCATCTGAGAAGACGACTTGTTGCCAATCGACACGCCATTGGCTGCGTTGGTGAGGCCATTGTAGCCGGAGGCGTAGGTGGTTCAGCGTCAAGGGAATCCTGCGCAGGGAAATCCTTGCACGTAGCCCATGGTGCAGCAGAAGTCGACGAACCGTGGGGGCAGACAATGACACACCTGTAGACGTGCTCCAATGTTGTGGACGCACGAGAAGAAGCTACGCTCCGTCGCCGCCATGCGGATGAGGTGTCTGTCGTCCCGTGGTGACGTCATACTGCGTGGCCCACTGCCGCAGTTAAGACTTGTCTGGTTCTCCATGGTCCATCTCTTCCACACACGCATCACTGTTGTGACATTACGCCCCGTCCGAGTGGCGATTTCACGATACGAAAGTCCACCTTCACGGAGGCCGATCATGCGGCCCCGTTCGAACTCCGTTAGTTGCTCGTATGGCACTCTGCGTTTTTGGCGAGGCATAATGCCTTCTAATCAATCATTTACAGCAGTCAACTGACGATACACACATTTTAACGCACCTTTTCAGTCCTTTTTATACACGGCTCACTTGGAAGTTTAGAGGGTGTTTCTCGGACCACACATGCGTGATCGTTTTGTAATTCTAATCATTTGCATATCCTAACCCGTTTTGCGTTTCCTGCAAGTTTCGTTTAATTTGCATGATTCCTTCATTGTGTTGCAATTTTCACAAACAATAATGTATTTATATTTCGAAATACCAACTAACGTATAATATAAACTAATTTTTCTTTAGAACATTAATTGGCATTCATATGCATATAAAATTGATAGTGTTGATAGTAATTATATTCATAAGTTTCATATTTCGTGGTTACTCGCATTTTATATGTCATTTAATAACCTTTTTGATAAAACAAGCATCAAAATAAAAGGTATTAAGCACGCACTTTCTTCAACAAAACCAATTAAAATTAGTTGAATGTCTTAAATTCTAAAAATAACGTAACCTATATCTTCAGTATTTAAACATTTGCTGTTTTTCATTCTTTTACGACATTTTTTTTCTAATATGCTACTTATGTTGTACGGTTTATTAAATGCATTTTAAATACAAGATCTTATATAACAATTTCCTATGTACTTTCCTTAACAATATTCTTCTCTTTAGTAAAAAAATGGTAACAATTTAAGCATCTCATTTACATCCCGTTAAGTCAAATTTAGATTAACTCAAACTTTAAAGACCTCGGTACTATTATGTAGCACTATTATTATGTAAATAAAAGGTACATGTAATTAAAATTCTAGCCTAATGAAATTAAAACTTGTATTCTTAAGCTAATCTCATTGTAACTTATAGAAAGAATTCAAATATTATGTAGTTGAATTTAATGACAAGAGAATTATCTCATGAAAAATTTTCCAAGACAGAATAATGTATGCCAATCGTTATATTTTAGGATTAAAATGTTATTGAACATAAATTAAACATTTATTCAAAGCTAGTGCAGAAAAATTACAAAACTACACTTAATGTAGTGTAATTATCTTAGCTTTTCATGTATATTATATAGATACATGGATTGCAATTCATGAAAATTAATAAAGCAGTCATTTTGTTTCTTAAATACCAGGTTAAATTTTATCCTGAACTGAGAATAGGAAATTTAGGTAAATTTAATATTTTTTTATATTGCCCATTAACGTTTGACTTGTGTCCAATTCAATTTTTTCATCATGAAATATATCAATTTTAAGGTAATACAAGTATCCTTTCCCTTAGCGAAAATACTCTTTTAATTAAATTCAACTTAATTCTACCGAAACCTTTCCGTTAATTGTACTAGGAGTCGTTTAATTATACTCTGGCGGTTATGCAAGTATATTTATAAGCATACTAGTGACTAGATGAAGAACCGTTGCTGAAATTATCGGTTTTTCTGGGAATGTTCGATATCTGTTGCAAACTAACGTTGATCAATGGAGCATTTTTCTTCCGTTCTGTTCTAACGTTCTTAAAATTTTCAAACGCATCGCGAAATGTATTGGGAATTGGACTCTATATCGATTTGTTTACTGGAATGTTAATTAAATATCGATATATGTTAATAATCTAGTATGCTTGGATGGGTTGTAATGAAAACATCCCCTTGCAGGTATGTTGGAATTTTCTGAAATACTTATTATGTAGCTCAAAAAACGGATGGGTACATAAGAAATATTGTCCTTTCAATTTCATTAAAACCTTTTCCAAACTCACAAAATAATATTGTATCCAATAAAGATCAAGCGTGAAGCCAAATTAAAATTATTCCCTCAATATGTAAGAGATTTATTTAATAATTACTTAAAGAGAGCTTGATATTTTCTGGTGGAATATTATTTCGATTGAATTTTATTATTTAAAGTAATCAAACATTCAAAAAATCCTCTTGCAAAATGTAAAGCTAGCGCAACACTTAAAGTTAAGTGGACCGGTGCAGTCCTATCTCAGTAATGTTAAAATGGTCATATTTTAAGGAACATTTTCTCAGAATCTTTTATATGTATTGACTTGAATTTTTTTATACAGGTTATGAAGACACTTTTAAACACTTTAACACAGGGATTTTTAAAAAACTTAAAATTTGAAATTTTGAGAATTTTTTTTCTTCGACTCCAATTTTTTTTTTGGAAAATGACCAATTTTCATCCTTTTTAACACTCAAAATAAACTTTTCTGAGCAGATAGAAAAAAATGCTTGTGTTAAAATATGTTATAGGGTATGATACACTTGTAAACCAATTTTTTTTATATTTGCTTGAATAGATTTTGAAAAAATGTTCCTTTTATGGGAAAAATACACATTTTGAGATATTGAAGTTTAAAGCATAAAATTGACCCTACCTCAAAATTTTCCAGCTCCATAATCTGGATCATCACATATATTATTCATAGAACTCTTATGAGCACTTTTGCATCTTTTTGCAATTGTACTTAAGGTACGAAAGCTTCTTTCGGCATACATAAGTCGTTCATTGTCACCTTGCTTCATTGCACGACGCATGTTCACTCCAGGTTCAATACCCAGTTTTTCTAAAACTTTACACCGACTGATGTTCCCTTCATTAAACGTGCACACAGCATCATATACACCAAATTTTAGGCATGTGATTCCAACAAATACATTTTTTGGAACTCTCGACCAAACAACAGAGTTAAAACTCTCATTACAATTTTGTGTCTTGCCATGAAGACAGCGTTCCAAAAGTTGAGGATCAGATAGATCTCTGTATATTGGTTTAATGTATTCCATTATTGGAGCAGGTAAACTATTTTTGTGTGAATAGGTTTTGCCTTCAGCTTGTGCCTTGTTAAATTTGCACCATGTATTCTCACCTGACGGGCAGAGTCCATGTTGTGGTATATTATCAGTGGACATTTTGTGAAACCAGGTTGCCCATATAGAACGTCTCATTTCTTCGACCGACTGCTTTCCTCTAATTGCCATACCATAATAAGACTGCAGATTATTAATTTCATTATCCGTTAGTCTGTTTTTACCACCTAATGTTTTGCCATCTGAAAGTTTCTTTGAACGTGAGGTTTCTTTCAACCGGCGCAACCTGCTGCCCATTCTTTTATTTACGTGTGCAACACACTCTAACTTTTCAACAACTAGTTCATCACCATAAGGTTTTGCGTCAGTGATAGCTTTGTAACCTTTTGAGTCCCCATCACCTAAGTAATGGCTGTACCTAACGCCTTTAGCTTTGGAACGTTCAAAGATATGCAAGACACCCTGAACTTCCATGCCACCACTTGTTCCACTATAATTTGAAGAACAATCTGGTAAATGTGCATCTTTGTTTGGGCATTTGCAGTACTTTGTGCACACTTCTACATCAATCACCTTACTAGACTCGACACTGAGACAGCTGACTATTCCATTCAAAGATTTGAAACCTCTTTTCTGCCACGAACCATCCAATGCAACAGGGATATTTGCAGCACCATCATTTTTCAAAACGGCTTCTGCAGTAGCACTGGTCATCGAGTCTTCAGCAACTTTTTGTACGGCATCAGCTAATATATCATTATGTTTGAAATAACGAAATGATGGAGACGGCAGATTCATTATTCCGTTGAACACTTTTGCGGACGTCTTGCCTTTTCCAATGCAACGAAACGCATAGGTAAATCGAGCGTTCACTTCATATAATTTGAAATTCCCTTCGATATTTGTTGTGCACTCCTTGGAATTACAAAATTCAACACTAAATTCACAGTTTGTGCAAAACAGCATAATTATTGATGCTAAACCATGAAGAGTTTTGCTTTTGATTGATAAGCCAACACCACCACAATTTCTACAGCAAACACTTTCACAAAGAACTTTTGAGAGCAATTCTAAATTAATTATTTCATTAGTATGAGTTTCTTGAGAACAAACAGATACTTCTGAATGCGCTGATATATTTAATTTCTTCGCTGACGACGACTGATCATTATGACAAGAGTTAGTTGTCGAATCTCTAGTTACATCAGTATTACTAGAAGTTACAACATTCGCTTTGCCAACACTTCTACGCTTTTTAAACACCTTATTAGTGAAACGTGGCATATTTCTCGAAATAAACTGTTTAAATTACTTCAAAATAGACAAATGTAGACGGAAATTATACACAGCTAGACAGATTTAGATTATTTGCAAAAGATCAAGAACACCTGCAAACGAGTTTGGATTTCAAATTCAAACAAACATTATTCACAAACACAGTCACAGTTATCATTACTGTTGCCAAAGTAGCAAAATAGATACAAAATAAAATAGATAAATTAAATAGTGTGGCTTGGTAAATAAAGTTTTCTAATGGGCTTCTCGTTTTGGGCGTTTGTTCAAGACATGTAAACAAAGATGGAAGCCGTTTAAATGACAAAAACGGACGTACAAGTATTTTTCAAAAAATTATTTAAAATTCTTCTACTCAACGTATTTCCATAAATCATGTATCATTTTAAGCAGAAATGTATAAACATTCATTTAAATTGAAAAAAATAAAATCGAAAATTTGAAAGATTTTTGTGCACTGGTCCCCGCAAAATACAAAAAACATCGTCTTTCTTAATTAAACGAAAGTAATATTCTTACTAAAACAGCTTGGGTTGCATTTGCGAAACAAAATACGTGTTATAACACAAATAATAACAGTAACAGCTTGGAAAACAAATAATGTTTTTAAATAAAAATTAAGTGAAACAATTTAGGTAGCAATGTCGGCTTGAATGTCTCAGAGATCAGCTTAATTCTGTCTCTAAAGTATTATTAAATTTGAGAACAGATGAGGATGACGTCATACAACATTATGATTAAACAAAAACTTGAATTATTAATCCATCAGATCGTCGAGTACCAGATTGGTGCTATTATTTGGAATATTTCAAAGCGCATGTCTGTTAGTTACTATTTTATTACTTTTTAAGATGAAATAAAAATATTTACGCATTAAAGAAACATTTAATAAATTTAAATATGACCAGTAACATTAAGTACTATCTCACAAATATTAGTCTTTCTAAAGGCATGTAACAAATGGATAGGTAGATAGGTCGTTGCACTGGAGCGACACAACTTACACAACAAATGAGAAAATATGAGAGCATTTTAAGTGTAAATAATAATAAAAACCTACCAGAAGAAAAACATTTCCAGTCAAGAACTAATTTGACACCCCTGTATTGTCGACGTCGGCACTAATTTTTGATTCATTCTATGAGCGACATGCGAAAACTTCATTGTGTATCATGCCAAATTACGTTATAAGTTAAAAAAAAACAAGAACTGTACACCCACACACACACTGTCTTGTACCTTTAATTCAACAAAAAACTCTCATGGCGAAAAGAAGTTTTAGATACAAAATATAATATCACTAGGAAGGTCATCAAAACCGAATGATGCAAAATGAGATCAAACGCTTTATGAAATATTTTATTCATTTTATATAAATTCATTAAAGAAAAATTTATAAATCACAACATATCTCTTATAGGTTTGTATTTTACTATTTTGGCGATATCCTTTAAATAAAAACCTAACGTTTCTCATAAATGTAAGAAACAATATCTAACTTGATATGTATTCCAATGTCTCTAGAGACCGTGTGTTTCCTTCCACAAGGTAATTGGGGGAGAAACGGATCATACCCAATTTAAGAGAAGCAAATTTTTGATTTATAAATGCAAAAACTCAACCAACATAGGGCTTTGAAAACCAGTTTTTACTGCTCCAAATGTCAAAATGAAAGTTTCCTGGGAGAAATTTTGAAATTCTCCCGGACCCTTAAATGAAATTCATTCAGGCATTTCTATAGAGAGCAGAGAAAAGATAGGAAAAAATAAAACATTTACCCTCAACAATTTCTTTCGTTGAATTACAGGGATCGTAATATAGATTCATCCAAAATCCACCGAATCCCTGTAGATGTTGAAGGAATATATATAGATAAAAAAATCAGAAAATAAAAATGGCTTTTGGCTAGAAAAAAATCCCGTGAAAAGCAAGGCGTGTTTGAAATCAATAAGAGAAAGATTGCTCTGTTCAGGTCTATGTATATATACATTGATGCTTGTAGGAGAAATGAGCTGAAACGCCCCTTTTTTCAGCCCTAGCCCACCTCACTGAGAGTTTAGACGTCTTCTGGGAGGGAATCTAGACACCGAGGAATCAAATCTGCTGCTTTTGTTGCTGATATTTTTCGTGTTGCAGATTTTTTCGCTTTAAACAAGGACTTTGATTTATACATCTTCATGTGTTGTTTTTCAGAGGGAATAAAAAAGCCAGCTTTCCGTGTAAGTGATACACGGGAAGACGGTGCCACGATTAAGTTTTTCTTTTATGTCAGTTTTGCTGTGTTTTTTATTTTTATGGTGCGTGCTTTTAATATCGCTGTGCAGTCTTGGAATGAATTAGGTAAGCTGTGTTTTTGAAGTCTTATTCTCCTGTGTTTTAATAACGCATCTTGGTAAGATTTTTTATTGCTGCTTAGGTTGCATATAAAATGAATCTGTATGCATGCCTGGAAAGGGAGAACGATACGTCTAGTACTTCTAGTTTTAAATACGTGTATGAACATAAAGCAATTACTCATGAGAATTATGATGAATTAGGGTGAGGAAGCTAAGTAACATAATTATTATCTCTGTTACTTATATTTCAATAAGCATATAGCGACAAACTAATACAATTTATGATTTTGGAACTTGTGTTTTAAAAAAACACTTCATCTTAAGGTTATATATTAATCCTCTAAGTGTATCGACGAGATATATCTTTCAAGATATGGTTAGTTTTACTAAGGACGAGATATCTTGACGAGACAAACCTGTCATATTTCTCCAAGGGCAATGAAGATCTAAGTAGGAAAAGCAAATTGTCCCTTGCACAGAACTGGTGACAATTTGGAACAGGTTTTTGTACTAGAAGTTGGACACTACTCGGCAATTTTTGACGTGAAGATAAACCACCAAGAGGGTTAATGGTATTTTAAGTTTGAAGCTTAAATATAATTTTTCAATTAGTATTCATTTTTTTAATAAAATATTGTAATGTTTCTTTTAGGAAAACAAATAAATTATAAATCACATGTTATTAAATCAAAAACTTATCTTTTCATTGTTTGAAAATAAAACAAAAATTAATAATAACGAATATAAGCTGTAATAACAGCTTCAAAAAGTACAAAAGTACAGTGGCTTATTAAATTGAGAGGATCGTTCAATAAACCTAAATAATACCAGTGGTATAGAACTTTGGAAAAGTTATATTTGTAAAAAGTTTGAGTGGGCAGGAAAATCATATTTATCAGTCCAAGAAATAAGATATGTACTTTAGGAAGTTAAGAGGAATTTAATCCATACTTATGCAAATTTCCTTCATGCACCTTTGCACAGTAAGGTGAATACATCATTCACCTTACTGTGCACCAATTGACTAGAAGTATGTGAGTTTTAGTTATTAAAGGAAGTATCATGTACAACATTCAAAGACACCTGAACATAGACTATCAAATGAAGAATCTTTGGATAATAAATATAAAATACACCAAAGCCTACATAAAAATGAACTTCAGTGTAAAATTTAACAGTAAAAGAATTTCTCTTCATTTATAACAAGAAATCTAGTATGAAGAAATATTTTGTTAGAAACTTTCATACTACATGATTCATAATTGCTCTTTTTGAATGCATATGAACGATTCTTTAAAGAAAAAGGATAAAACTAAGAATATGCTATTATGCAAAATTTGCAATATATGTGGAGTATGGATCTAATGTAATCGAGCATTATCCGTGCCTCAACCAAATTTCTTCAATAGCTACAGAATGTCATCTCATGAATTCTTAAATAAAGAAGCTGTCAATTCTAAGACAGGGTGTAGACAGCTCTTCCGAGCAAAACTGACATCTACATCCCAAACACGGAACTCTTGAATGCACCGTACCTTGGATAAGCATTAATGTTCCCATTTAGTTGCATAATAACTGATCCTGTTTTCTGTGGAGTGACTAATATCACACTCTACTTGGAGCAATTTATATGGTCTGACGCATTTAAGCCTTTATAAATTAAGTTCCAAAGTGGATTTCATAACTTCAAAGGTCTCATCTTAAAATGAACATGTTCAAATAATTGTCGACCCATTACTTCTAATTTTGTACCAGCAATGCTTACAGTCATCCATCCTTTCCATCAGCAATGCCAGTTTGTTTCTTTATTGAGAGTTTATCGTGCAATTACTGTGTTCAAAATTATATTAAACATCGAAGGAGGATTATGCAAATCACCTTTCCTGTTGACTAAGAGGAACGAACGTCTTTCATGGTACATAGAATAGTTAAATTAGTAGATGTCTTATTCACGATGTTCTGTAAATGGGGTATTGCTTAAAATTAGGATATAATGTCTTAGATGCAGACGACAGAGTTTGTCAATTTGAAAACCCTTAAGCAAACATTCATCCAGAAAAGTTACAATTAGATTCTAGATATCGCAATACCATCTTATATTCTATTATGCTGCATTATTACATACGTTCGGACAAATAAAAAGTTCCTACTAAAATTATTTCTTGTTTGAAAATTGAGTAAAGGTAATTAACCCTTGAGCGACTCAAAATTTCCGAGTAGTGTAGCATTATTTTTCCCACAACACACGTAATGACTTAATAACCATATTTATTGGGGTTGAGAGAATCCTGTCAGATTTTATTGGTTATGAATGTCAAAACTGGTTAAAAGTTATACAAGGAAAACTACAGGTTTCAGAATGGATATTTGCGTGTGAACACCTCAGTGGGTTAATTGATGTTCTGTTCCTATCCACTGCCATCCTAACTGACGCCACATGTACCTAACACTATTTCTATTTTTAGTCTGAGAAGTGGTTGAACTACTCCCTATATTTCATTCCTTCACTTATTTGTCATCACTCAGCATGGCAAGGCGTGTTTCTGTTACTCATCTATTCCCGCTTTCTCCTAAGAAAATTTAGTTTTAACACTCCATGTAGTTTCGAAGAGGTATCTCGTCCATCAAGATCTGGTCAGTTTTGCTAATGACGAGATACTTCGTCAAGACAACCAACCACCAGGAAGGTTATACTTTGCAGTCTGCTTTGGGACATCAGCTTCCATTTGCTATTAGCCTAAGTTAAGAATCATCGTCGAAGTGGGGTCGTCTAAATACAGGGTTATTCAAAATGAATCATTCGATTTCAAAGTGCTATATTTTCATAAATAAACGACACAGAATTATAAGTAATACATGAATACAAAGGAAAAATATGGAAGTTTTTTACAAGCGTTCGATATAACTTCCTTTAGTTACACGTATAATGTCAAGACGGTATGCAAATTCCTACCACACCTAAAGTGTCGGTGGTAATTGATTGTACAGCAGCAGAAATACGTTGTTTAAGTTCACATAAATTTGTGGGTAATGGTGGTACATACACTTTTTCTTTTACAAACCCCCAAAGGAAGAAATCGCATGGGGTCATATCAGGTGACCTAGGTGACCAGCTGTGTTACACCCACTGCTCTCAAACTGATGATATCACCTTCGAATACTTTGAGCCGTAGGTGGATTAATTCGGTACTTTTTACGAAATTCACGCTGAACGGTGATTACAGATCCACATCGCGCAAACGACAGCACACAAAAAACTTTCTGCTCCACGAACGCCATTATCACATCTGCCGCTGAAAAGCTTCTAAAACAGCTTTCGTGAAATAGCTTCACGAAGAACACACGAGCGTCGTCTATTCTTCACAATATAAAACTTCAATATTTTTCCTTTGTATTCATATATTACTTATAATTCTGTGTCGTTTATTTTTGAAAATATGGGATTTTGAAATTGGATGATTCATTTTGAATTACCCTGTATTTAGTACAATAACAATACAGTGTAAATTCGAAAGTACAATATTGTGTATGTATTTCGTTCTAACATACAGTAACAGTTTTGTTTTAACAAGGTTATTTCCTATCTAATAATATTTCTAAAAAATTGCATTCAGCATGCGAATGATAATCAAGATAACTCGACTAACATGTTCTCTCTTTTACATTCCAGGAGATAGCAATCAGCAATATTTCCGAGTGAAACCTAAGGATACGGATATCGTAGAAGGACACTCGTCAGATTTGCAGTGCCATATTGGAAATCAAGCAGGGGCTGTGCAATGGAGCAAAGACGGTTTTGTACTTGGTAAGTCCTTTTATCTGAGAATTCTCGGTTAATTGATCGCAAAACATGATCTACCTCACGGAAACAATAGCAGTTCAGCTTCTTAGGATGCCTATCAGTGTAGCTTAGAATGCATAGCACAATTACCTATTTAACTGGGTTTAAGTTACTAGTCTTATGTAAAATTATATCAAGGTCTTTCAATCGCTAATATCTCCCTCTGTATTGCATCTAAAAGCTGTTCTTTCAAATTATCATACAAAATTTACTATGAATATCATCAAGAATAAAATATATGAAATACATTTATTATTTGTTATTATTTGAATGGTAATAAACCGTTCGTATAATTAATAAACGCATACTTAATCTGAAGTTGGTTGATCAGTAATAAATTATTTTTAATATAGCTAACTATATATGTATTATAGAATTGGTGTATTCCCAATGTCAGTTCGTTGATGACTCAATAATGACGAAAGTGCTTTTTAAAGTATTCTTCAAAACACAAGTTAAACACAATTGACACTAGTTTCATTTATCATTTATTTAACAGAACAAACATGAAAATTATGAGCGCAAAAAAGGTCACAATAGTCATACATCAGACCTCAAGTAGCAAAACCTTAAATAAAGATTATTTTAATTCTTCCACAAACATTTTTGATTTAACCTTTCCACCAACTCAAAGCCCAGAAATTAACAAACACCATTAAATTTTTTTATTAATATTACATTTGTTTTTAATGCTTAAATCGTTAATAAAAATATCTTTCAATTACAAAAATGTTTAATATTGTATACGATACGTTTTCTCTATTTCGGTCGTCATCGTTGTTTAAAAGTACAAGGTGTTGTACTCGGATTCGGTGCTGTACTCTCTTCGGGATCGATCTCGGACCATCCCTTTGAGTTGCTCCAGTGTGACGTAAATTCGACTTCTAACCAGCTACTCCCTCTATTTCGGTTTTCTTTTTAAAGTTGTTATGAAATATAAATAAAGAATACCTTCTCCTTTACAAGGTACTGTCTGTGTGGTCATTTATTCGTTGAAGGCATTATGACGTATTAGCGAATAAAATAAAATAAATTAAATTAAATCACAACAATGAAGCATTACAATTTGAAAAAACATCATACTATTCGAAATTGAATGCAAGATCTTACTCAAATCTTTTTATTCTGAGTTAAAGTTGCATTCGTTAAAAAAATGTTTATGGAAGAAGAGGTTCCATAACATACAAAGTTAACTCGACCTGAAGTATAAAATTTCCTTCTGACGGGTTCCATCTCAAAGCAATCTTTACCTATCTTCAATAAAACAAAACTTGATGGCTAAAAATCCTTCTTGGTTCGAAACTCAACACTCTAACACTTCATGTTTTACGAAATAAAATGCTACGAGAATCTTAAATCCAGCAAGTTGTTTCAGATCTACTTCGATATTGAGCATCGGCAAATGCATAGTTGATATCTTATCATGAGAAGTAGATCTTGTCACACTTGGCACTGTGAATGATTACCCTAAGCACCGTTTTGACAAACGAAGAAACGCGTGTGGTCCTTATCTCATTGGACTTTCCATTCTTCCATTCAGGAGGGATGGGAATCGCTTACTTTCGTCTTCTCCGTACTTCTCTCCTGTAAACCTTTTTAAAAGTACAATTAGCTTAATATATTTTTCTGAAGGGGTTTCGTATTAATCGTATTCTTTGACATTTCACTCAATTGCATTGAATTAAATTGCAAACCTTTTCTTAAAAACAATTTTTGAATATTTACGTAGTCTCTTCCTGCGAGTTGTAGGTAGCTCAGGGTCTGTTCATGCAACTTACCCTGGGTGTATTTCTCTCTACTATGTTAGTAAAACTTCCCTTGCTTGTGTATATTTATTACTTGACGTTGTATGTCTTCTGTTTGGCACAGCTTGGCCAAATGTGGCCCTAGCACGATAAAATTCATCCTAAGTCCACAATCCAATTTCAGTATATTTGCATCCACATTAGTTTATGAAAAACATTATATGTGGTCATTTACATTTATATATACTGCATATAAAATGTTCATATCAAGCATCTCTCTTCTATTTTAAATACTCGTCGCTTAAAGGACGCTAATTGTATAAACTTAGATAAATATAAAATTAATGCGATTCAGTTTTTAAGAAACTAGACGGACATGAAACAAACAAAAGATTAATTTAGAATTTTCTGCTTAGTCTAAATGTAAGCATATAAAAAGTTCAACTAATCTGCAATTCATGCCCCAAGAAAAGATGAATAAATATCGAAAATTTCCAACTGCGTAAAATAAGTTATAAAATTTATAATGAGAAAATAGTACATGTAATGTCAAGGTAATATATAATTTAATATTTGAAAAAAATAGTATTCAGAATATATACCATAAAATACAGGATTAATGCAAAATGTACTTTTGATTGTGTAATATTGCTATGAAGATGCAAATTTAAATTGCTGAACAAACGACATAAAAATTCTTAAGGCTCCAGTAAAATATGGACATAAGATTAAAATGGGCATTTAAATATCTTACCGATTTAAACACACTCATGTATATACTAGTGCATATCGAATATTGACAGTGTATATATGAATCATGATAAATAAACTGTCATTTATTCATACAAAATACCAGCTTCTCTAGATTCAAAACCACCTGCTAAGTCATAAACAACCAAATAATGCACGCATTATGTAAATTTAATTTTAATATTATACACCGATCAATTTGAATAGCCAGTTTGCTTCCTAGCTACGTAACTGCACTTCCAGTAGCATTGATATGCATACACAATCCATCAATCTGTTCTGAAATGAAACCTTGCGTCTAGATACGAAGGATTTTTCATTACACTCCAAAACTTCTAGTACCCGCCGATTTCATGGCTTGATTGACATCACTGCCAACTTCAGTCTATTAGCTCTATTTCCGATTCCCGGCATCATATTTCTCAGCAGGCACATATCAACTCCAGCTGACATGCTCATCACTCATGCTGGAGCCCCAAAGATGTCAACGGGAGACCCCCTTGTGATGACTAAAAAGAGTTAAACGCCGAACGTCGTATCATTGGGGACATTTAGTGCGGGCTAATGTGCTTAATGTCGTTCATTGGAACTCATACCTGACTCAAAAATAATAAATGCCTGCTAAAAGCTCATCTATTTTGGTATCGAAACAATCATATTTGAGTTTTGATAGAATAACCACCTATTTTTGTATTATCTAAAGCTACTAAATATATTAATGTCTTGTGGTAAAAATTAATCCACTTTGCTATCAAGATAATTGATATCAGATTAAAACGTGGCTTGTTAACTAACTTCTATATTTATGATAGCTAAATTACTTTGAAATTGCTTTCAATTAAAAGAACTGCGTATTTTACATGCATTCTATTGGGGTGAAGGTTTAATTTAGCATATTTCACATTAAATTTCTTTCATCTCACTTGTAGTTAGCCTTTCAGTTAACAATTGTTCATTGGAAATAACAATAATTTTGCATGAAACAATTGAAAATAATTGAAAAAGTAATATAATTATCTATTTTTAAAACTCGTGTTACTTAGGATTTATAAATAAACATGTCTAGTTGTTAAGACAGAACAAAGAATGTTAATTTTAATGTATTGCTCACATAAATTATATTCACATGCAACCCCCAGTTCTTTGTCACCATAATTTTATATTGATGCAAACACACTCAACATTATATACTCAATGAAGTGAATGACAATAATTTTAAAATTTTAGATAAATGCTATTTTGTGCACACACATAGGTGGTGTGCACAAAATGCAACACCATGAAAGACAAAAGATATCAAAGCCATATTTATTAAACAAATAACATAACACAGAAGCGTAAAATAATTGAAATTACAGCTCTGTTCGACTTGCGTAAAGAAAAAAAAATCAGTATTGCCATGGGCTGCAATAACTGCTGCTACACTTCTGGGTATTGAAAGAAACAAGCTTTGGATGTATGTACGGGGTATGTCAGCCCAGTCTAATTCCACACGTTGACAAAATTCTTCTGGGGTAGCCGCGGGTGGTGTGGTGTGTGTGCCAATCATTGTACAATCAGACCAGATGTGATCAATGGGCGACAAATCTGCTGAGAGGGCGAGTCAAGGAAGAAGTGAAACTGAAACCTGGTGGACATTGAGGAATTGTACGCTACATGATACGTTCTCACACATTACCCTGTTGAAAACTGATGATAGGCAAGCCATGAAGAGGACTACAAGCTCTACAACTTCAGAGATATAGCTCTGTCTGTTGATTGTAACTGCAGTGTGTACTAGGTGTGGGTGTGGGAATATAATCCAATGGCGTGCCATACCGTAACGCTAGGCGACGGACAGATATGGCGATCCATAATGCAAGATCATGCAGCCCGTTGCCACTGTGTCGCCAGACTCGAATGCAACCATCGTGGTGCTGTATATAGAATCGAGATTCGTCTGAAAAGGCGACTTCAAGTTTGTTCATGGGTGAAATTCTACGCACCATTGCAGCCGTAGACGTTTTTGGTGCAGAGCCAAAGGTAGTCGCAGCAATGGACGCCTTGAAAATGTATCCTCGCTACGGCAGACGAAATCGAATTGTACGTGTTGACGCAGGTTGTGGAACGCACCGAAATTATTGAGCTACTGTTTTTGATGTTGCAGTAATATTCGTAATAGCCATGCACAAAAGATTTCCATCCTCTCGTTCGGTGATGTGAAGGGGCTGTTGCAACGGTACACGTCGGTCAGTTCGTCTCTCCTGCATCCACCGGTTCCATATTCGCATCACTGAGGCTTGATTTCATCCGATACGAGCACCGATTTCTTGGAAGGATAATCCGCAGTTTTGATTAGCTACAATTCTTCCTCCATCAAATTGCTTGGCTAAATATGACCCTCGCGCCATCAAACTCAAAACCAACCAACCTTCGTCAGAAACATGCTTGTATGACTGCCATATTTTTGTGCAAGGCATAATTAAGCGTCCTATGTACAAGAGCGAGAAAATACAATTGCAATATTTTAAACCGGATACCTGTTCTCCCTTTTTATACTGCTTACAGGTTACTGATCTACATGATTTGCATATGCGCTGCATATTCTTTCATGACCTATGCATCGTACAAATTTTAAGGCTCTTCAATGTGTCCTTCATGATGTTGCATTTTAATGGCTCGCAGTGTTGATACTAATTGAATGCTTGTAGCAATTTCACACTGTCTTTGTCATTGCATATAGCTAAGTATGAATAATTGAAATATGTAGTCGAAATATCAACTATAAATTATTTAATGTAAACTCATCTGAGATTATTTGCGTTCATTTCTGAGGCATCTAGCCGGTTTAGTCGCCATACTTTTGTCTACTACCCAGTAGGTAGGTCCCTGGCTCAAATCAAAGTTTATAAGGGCATAGATATTGATTATTGCCCCTGTTAGGAGTAACTGCGATATACCCACTGGATGTTCCTTCAGTAAAGCCATCAGTTCGTTACTTTTAGTGCCAAAGTCCGAAGAGTTTAGTGGTCGGGTATTAGAAATAAACATAAAAAGTTTTTATAAAACCACAAAATTAATCCTTAGATCGGGATAATCATATTTGTGTCTATTGAACTTTTTAGTCAGTGGTTGAGCATTAGAGATAATAAAAGGAAAACTTTAAATTCTGAAGCACAGTAGTCGTGGTTGCAATAGAATATTTATATTTACATGCTTCTTATGATAATATAACTATTGAATTAAATTCAGGCAGTGAAAAAAATTTTAATATAAAGATGTATAAGCAACATAGATACTTGACTTATAAAACAATTTAGGATCAAGAAACACACGAATCGCAACCACCAAAACGATTATTGAGACACCCAATCCATCTGAAAAGCAAAGATTCCCATCAGCAAATGCATACTTGCCGTCTTGATTGCCTCAGGAATGCCAAACCTCAAGGAATGCATACCTTTAAGGGCAATATATTACTTTCTTCGGCCAGCAGCCACAGCTGGTTAACTTTCTATTCTCTGCTTCACATTCTTCTCATTCTCCGCACAAAGATCCTTAGCCGATATTTTCTCTTTTGTTCTCAATGCCGGTGGACAATGTCTTCCCTATGGATCGTTTCTCCACAAAGAAAATAGTCCTGATTGAGTTTTTTGTTCCCCAATTGAGGGGAGTACGATCTTTGTTCGTTGAACGATGGCTAATTTCTTTTTTTATCTTTTTCGCTGTTATTTCACGTACTTGAGCGTCGTCTTCGGCATCTTGAGCAGGCTTGGACGCATCTCCAGAGAGGAATAGATATCAATATCTAAGCAGATTACTATCGGCCGTAATAACTCGTAATCTAATTGAAATATAAGGGCTAGATGGCTTTGGGTCAATAGCGACATGCAGTGGAATTGAAGATGTCTTTTGGGATCTACTTCCTGAAAGGTAAAAAGAAGTTATGCTTGTATTGAAATTTAATGTAAGAAATAAAACTGCATTGAATTTTTACCTTTTTATTAACGCTCCAAGTGGTTTCAACGAGATATCTTGCCCATCAAGATCTGGCCAATTTTGCTTCTAAAATGAGAAATCTCGTCACCAAGATATTGCTGATTTTTTTTAATGATGACGAGATCAATGTCTGGTCAGGGTTTTTCCAATGACAGGATCTCTCGTCCATCAAGATCTGGTCAGTTTTGCTAATGATTCGAAAACCACCAGGAGGGTTAAACTTAAGATCCTTTAACAATAGATCTATTTTTGTCTTCTACAACTTTCTAGAGGCTTCAAGACGTTGTGAAGAGTTAAATGTTAATTTTATTTTATGCATTGTTAAATTATCAACACATTATTACAATCCTCCCCCAATAACATTAAGGAAAATCAATTTACAATAATTTACTTTCAATAGAACTCTTACCAAGGATTGGATCACTCAGTTCAACAATAGTCCATATTACGTATCATTAATTGCACATTAGGAATGTCCTGGAGGTGGATATGTGTTGTGTGGAGTCAAAGGTGAAATGATGGCAAGGTTTTAGGAGAGTGGTACTCACAAACCTTTGGTCTCTGGCATTTGGATGTTGAGGTTCAGTTCCGGCTGCAATATTCCAAGGGCGATGTTACGGATGTCAGCGATGAACAGATGCATTACATATCATTCACTCTAGTCGTCGGAATAGAAACAAGATCTGTTTCTATTCCCCCGAGAAATTCATGATCTCTCCTCTTGCCAACTCCATCTCCAGTAGAACCTAGCTTCATAATTAATGCCAGAAAATCCCCTCGTCCCATAGTCAATTATTGAGGTTGTTTGACCTCTCCCAATTTCTTATAGGAACAGTGACAAAAGTTCTTCTATTTTGTAATGCATCACGGGTCGTTATGACATTGTCCTCCTACTTTCTATTAGGTCAAGTCATGGTGACACCCACACATAATTCAACCCTCCTTATTTAGCCTTACAGGAGAGGATTCTTCTGCATGGCTAAATATAGAAAAAACCAATATTTTGACATCTTTCGAAACTTGTGACATACCTTGGCTTATTAGTCGAATGCAGCTTTGGCGTATTGCTTACATGGAAAATTCATGCCAAACATTTCCAAAACAGAGATAAATCAAATTAATTCTTAAACGTAGAAATTTTTTAATTAATTCTTCATTTTTACTTTAAAACCCTCTAATATTCGTTCGACAAAAGAAAAAAGCAAAATCGAATCAAGTCAAATGTGGATTGGAGGAATAAATAATTTAATAATGCAAATTGAAGAACACCATGAACCTCAAGCAAGGAAAATGTTCTTCGCTTTTCTTCTCTAATGTTTTTTTACGATCATAAATTGCTCTGACAAATCAATCAGCAAAAATAAACAACCCAAATATAAAATGCCAATTGAAATACAAAAACTATCAATTATCAAACCTACCACCCAAAACAAAATGAAACAATAAAAATGACCAATTAAGAAGATTTATTAGAAATAGTAGAATGACGTGGCAAAACTGCAGCTACAATTGCAATGTCTGATCTCGTCTGTTATCTAGGTGTTGTCTACGCTGAACAGATTATAGTTTGAATATCGAAATTTCAATCATATTACTTCTCAAATATCATATATTACGTGATGGTAGTAACAAACGCCACTGAATCGAATCACAACCGACCCCTTCTTTTGCATCTTCCGCCCCGTCTACAGCGAATCCGTCTTGAGAAAAGTTTTCATTTTCACTGTTATGTCCAGTTGTTTTGCGGGACCACCGAAGCTCAGTGTGTTTACCCACTGCACTACAAACGGTGAATTCTAGGCGGCTCATGTTAGGTTGTTATAAGGTTTGATTCCACCCTGGGGTGTATGTGAGAGTGTGCAAGAGCTCAATGAATTTAATTTTATTGCGCGCATCCAACTGCTACTAGCGTACTTGTAAACGTTATTATATCTTATATTATATATCAAGCACGCGTAACCTATTATGTTAGTGAATGTATTTTTCAACTAAGCACGTGCAAGTTATAACCATGACATCGAATGTGATGAAAAAATTAATTTGGACTTCGGATGAATTGGAGGAGTGCAAAAGAGTTGATTCATGTTTTTTTAGTTTTATATCGTCCTTAGTTTATTAATAAAAGCTGAAATTTTCTAACTAGTCTTCGCTTCCATGTGTGCAACCGAAAACCTAATATACAATTATATAATGCAATATTACTGATACTCTTATCACCCAAAAAGTGACTAGAGAGTCTTCATCTCCAGATGATTCAGGAACCGACGAGGATCACCACGCTATCTCCCGACAGTGTATTTCTGTTTTCCGTGTCATTAAGAATTTCATTGTTTGCATGTGTCCATTACTTGACGTTCTTGCGTTTGGTACAGTTTGACTAAGTGTGCTTTAAAATTCCAATCGACCAACCAACCATTTGGTTTTGAAATAGACCGGGTACGCACCATCGAAAATCTTCCAGTGCTACAGATCTTATCTGATGGATTAGTCCATATTCTGTACAAGAACTTAGTGTAGCTTTCCAAGTCTACAAGTCAGAACGAACTTTTGATAAAAATTCGGTTTAAAAGCTGATGATGTGTCTGCAGTTAAACTGATTGGGAATGCAAAAGATTTAGTACGGAAATGCAAAAAATCATTGAACTGCACAAGAAATGCCCACTTCCGAAGCTCAAACAAAGGGAATGCAAGATACTGTTTATGACCTAGCATTAGCAATATTAAGTAAAAATATTTTTTGCGCAAACGGGTCATTACTTATTCCATAATACAAAAACTAATGTATTTCAACTATAAATCTCTTTTCCTCAACATTTCCTTTCACTGACAGAAGAAAAGAAACTACACTATTAAAAGATAAAGCAGACTATAACAGAAATAGCTAGAAATATATATCATTAAGTAACTTAATGGTAAGCGCATTCTTTGTATATTACTCCAGAATTTCAGATATTCTTGTCATTGAATAAATTAATGATGCAGTTATGATTAATTCCGAAGTAATATCTGAAATCCGTACCATGATTTATTTGGATAATAATCCAATGAATTAAATGAAAACGGAAATATTTCAGAGTTGTCAGGGTTATGTAATTTGCAAATTTGTCTAACGAAGCATCCATTAAGGTATTAAACATTGCCTGAATTGAACATACTCACAAACACAATGCTTTAATTGCAAAATAATTATTGAACGTATATATACAAACAACTACAGATGCAAAGAAAAGCTTCTTTAGCTTGTTAAATTAATTCTATTTATTTTCGTTTGAATTTTTTATGAGTATTTGGGACCTTTCATAATAAATAAATGTTTCTTGATAAAACATGTAAGATTTTATTTTCAAAACTTAAAGGTAGACGTAATATATTAGTAATCTTTTTAAAATTAATTTTAAAAAGTATGAACTGAAATTTAAATCAATTATTAAAGGTAAAGAAATACAATTCAATAACATTTATTCGGCAATTGATTTTTCACGAATGTTAAATTATTTATAAAAAATACAGTACAGTACCAAACATAAGGAACTGTAAGCCTCTCAGTTACTACTAAACAGTGAAGTCACCTATATGTGAGAAAATGATAAAAGGTTCATCAAGAGAGAGAGATTTGCCGTACCGATGACTAAAAACAAATATATAACAAGAACAGAAGTAAACAGAAAAAGTCTTTTAACTGAAGGGGTAACACTACACTGAGTGCTATGAGATAGAAGGTTAACTGTGAAAACTTAAATAAAGAGAGGAGATGGTCCTTAGTACATTGTTCAACTTCGAACACTGATGCTTTACACCGCGTTTGCATACTGAGAATGAGGTTGGCGATGAGTTCAAACGGTAGCAGGACCCATTCTTCTGTCAGAGCCTCTGAAAACACGATTCTTGAATTTGAATATGCACTAGCTTTCTACTGGATATACTCTGTTATATAAATCGCCACAGAATCTTTCGTTTAGTAAGTTTTTGAGGTGTAATATTTAAAAAAGGGATACCGCGCCAGTGTAAGTATTACTTTTTACACCACCCCATGTATAGCACCCAAACTTTCATTTATTAATAATTTTCATACTATATCAAGATAATAAATTAATTGTTCTATCATACTTTATACTTTCGGTATTTTAAATTTAAAAAAATACTATTAAACCTGAAAGAGAAACTTTTAAATGAAACAGTAATATAAAACAAATAAAACCTCATTAACAAAGATTTAAAATAACGTATATTGTTTTCTCATGATTCAGCATCACTTTACTGACATGTGTCATTACGGTTATTTAATGCAAATTAATTTTTTCAGATTTCTTTTTCATTTATAAAGCTACTTAATTGAAAATAGAGAACCTCAGAAATACATTTTTTCGCTTCTATGTGAAATTAATTTTTATAACTAGAACAAACTCATTAATTTCCAAAGCTCTAACAGCATCACCTCATTGATTTTCGTCGATGGTAAATAAATCTGTAAAAAAAAATTCAAATATGATAGTAACATAAATCGGTATAAATCATTTTAATCAAGATTATAGCTAAAATATGTTTTCCTAATTTCTATATGTTCACATTGTTATAAACATATATCGTCGATTTACAAATGAAACACACGAAATCAAAATTTTGAAAAATATAGTTTTTCAACTTTTCTAAACCAGGATGTGGTGTGTGGTGATTTTTAGACTGATATATATATATATATATATATATATATATATATATATATATATATATATATATATATATATATATATATATACATATATATATACATATATATATATATGTATATGTATATGTATATATATATTATATATATATATATATTATATATATATATATACATATATATATATATGTATATGTATATGTATATATATATATTATATATATATATATTATATATATATATATATTATATATATATATATATACATATATATATATACATATATATATATATATATATATATATATATATGTATATATATATATATATATATAATCACCACATCCTGGTTTAGACTAGTTTAACTATTCAAATAAAACTACCCTAAGAATAGAATAGATTTTGTTCTCTGCGGCTTTTAGCGCTATTCATCTAAAGGGTCAATATTATTGTTGTTACTTTGCTCCAATTTTTGTTCTTATTTGTGTTCTTGTTATTATTTTCATTTTGTTTTTATTTGGTTTCTCCTTTTTGATTTGTGGTGATGGTCTCTCTCTATATATATATGCATGCAGTTTAATGTAGTGTTGTCAGTGCACGCTTAGGATTAACGCAATAGGGCAATGGCAATAGGGCTATGGCTATAGGGAAAATTGGGAAGTCTGTAGAGGTCTCATAGAGACCTGGAGTTAGATATCACCTGTAAAATGATTTTTCCTGTGAATAATTTTTTATTCGTACATGTTGAATTGTGTATTCCCATTAAAAAAAACGTGTTTTTAACTATTCATCTGGAATTCTTCGATTCTTGGAGAACCCAATACCAACCATTCAATTGGAGAACTGTATTTAGAGTGGGGCAGTTGGAGAACTGTATTTAGAGCAGGGTAGTTGGAGAACCCCGATGGCACTACACTTAACCTGGGTATATTTTCCTTTTGTATGTCAGTAAAAATGTAATTTTGTTTGTCAGTCAGTTGTTCTTTGTATGTATGTCCATTTACTTATTGATTGTCTTGCGTTTCGCTCAGCTTGACCAAATGTGGTCCTTGCTTCATATAACCCAACTCAAACAACCAATCAACTTTGCACAAATTATTAATTACATGTGTGAAAGTTTTGTATACCAAATACATAAATTAACTTAAAAAGACTTACTAGACTTTTATGTAACCTACGCTGTGATCATGATTCTATGCCTTACAATTCGAATCATATTTTTTGAACAGAAAAATCCCTGAAAATGTTACGATAACTCCATTTATTGCATAAACCTGCATGTAAACATCGCTAAATGAAAATCACTTCAGCAAATAAAGAAACTACCCCACACTTCCCCCCATTCAGAAGCACCGGGCTTATTTGTCAGCAGAATTGGGTAAATAAACGAGGATGGTGCAGATTGTTTATGAAGAAGTCATGAGTTTCCCTACAGGGAGTGGCACAGATGAAAGTACCTAAACCTTCTTTCATTAGCACAAAGGCCCACTAAGATAACAGAAGAGACTTGGGGTAAATAAATGGACAGGATAGAGCTAGTGGGGAAATAGCTCCCAACTAATACTCTTACCTAAGTTTTCTAATGTTCTAAGTGATACTCTTTCTTCCTTTTATGGGCTTATATTTAACCTTTATTTAGAGCCAATGTTGAAAGCTGACTTGATTGTTAATACTGATACATGTTTTGATTTCTCTGGATAAGAAAATGATTATTTCACTCATTGTGCTTAATTTATATACTATACTAGCAGAATTACCCGGCGTTCCTCGGGTTGAATTATCTGTAGTTGATTGTGATATTACTCGATGTTATTCCTGTGGGGATTTCAAATTGATTTTATCCCCCTCCACTGCATAGCCAAGACAAATCGAACGGGGTTAATATGTAGTCTATGTTTCTCCCAGGGTTCAAAAGTATCAGTTTACTAAATATGGTGTAGATTGGTCAAAAAGTGATCGTAATAACATTCAATGTTATTCCCGTGGGAATTTAGATTTGATATTTGATTTTAGCCCTTTAGAAAATCAGGGCAAATCGAACGATTATTAATATGTACCCTACGTTTCACGAAGGGTTTTAAAGAATAAGTCTATCGAATTCGATTTGAATTGATCCAACAGTTAATTATATTCATATTCAATGTTATTATTATGGATATTTCGAATTGATTATAGCTCCCTGTTCACATCCAGGACAAATCGAATATTTATCCAGGACAATCGAGGATTTATATGTAGCCTACGTTTCCCGCTGGGTTCTAAAGAATTAGTGTATCAAATTTGGTGTGGATTGGTAGAACGGTGTAGATTTGTATGGAATACAGATAGATGCCAATCCTGCTTTTGTATAGAGATAACCTATAGTTATATTATATAAAAAGTTTCGCTTGCAATATACAATTTATGCACATCTCAGTGCACTATAAGGGAATCAATTAGTTCATTATAATGATGAAATAATTTGATTTTCACTATTTAAATGATGGTTGAAAATACAAAAGTGCTTATTGATGAAACGCGGAATCTGTATCAAGGTAGAATTTCTAAGTCCATGGGTTCATTTTTTCAAGTAGAATTTGATGAGTAAATAGGGAAAAATTATATTTTACCAATGAACTAAAGTTTTATTTCTATAATTTGTAATGAAGACAGTTTTGTTTCAGTAGTGAGGTCGAAACCTTAAGGGTGTCAAATAACGTGCAATGTAGCTTTATAAATTTAAAACAAGCAGGAGATAATTTATCAATTTAAAATGAACAAAGGTACATAAAATAATAGAATAGGCTGCAAGAATATACTTAGGATTTCAAAATGCATTAATTTATGATGAGATTTCCCAGAAATGCTTTTAAAAAATCGAGTGTATAATCAAATCACAATCGTTTTCAGTAGATAAATTAGGTAATGCAAATTTTGAAATATGTTTTCCTTCTGAATTTCTGTATTCAACTGCTCTATAACGATATAAACGTGCATTCTAGTAACATAATTTCTGTATTTAACTGCTGTGCAATGATGTAAACGTGCATCCTAGTAACAAGTTTTGTATCGAGCTACTCTACAATGATGTAAATGTGTGTGCATCTTGGTAACATCATTTCTGTATTTAGATACTCTGCAATGATTTAAACGTGCATGCCAATAACATATTTTCGATATCTATCTTATCTACATTGATTTAAGTGCTTTTTACCTACTTTCTAATAACATAATTGGTGTATCAAATTGCTGTACAATGGTGTAAACATTTTAGTCTTATACGTGCATTCTAGTAACAGACGATTGAAAACAGAGACCCTATGCAAAAAGAACTCAGCGTTTTTCTATCTGAATGTCATTTAGAATGTACGTATTGAAAAAGCTAAAACGGGGAACAGAACATGTGTCCGAGAATAACAATTCTTATCCAATGTTTTCTGATACCTTAGAATACGTATCTGCCTTTCTAAGTAGAGTAAGATCGTGTATTGGAAGTCAGTACTGTCAATATTGAGGACTTTTCCATCACTGCCTTATTTCCATTTGTCAGTTTGAACACACATGCACAATCCAGATATGTACAATCGCGGGAAAAAACCGAACCACCACTCTTCATTTAAACAATTTTAACAGTAGAGCAAATTAAAAGATGACATTCTACAGAGCATGACGTCTTCTATAAATTCATAAAATGTGCATAAGGGACCGCCTTCATATTAAATTGAGTAACAACGATAATTTCTAATACCAACCCCCTATTTTGACACACAATTTCGAATCTATATCATAATTTAATTTCAAATACTAAATTTCATGTCATTCATGAATACAGAAAGTTTAGAGCTTCTAATGTTAAATCAATTTCCCAGACTTTTATGGATACCTTCCTAAATAATATTCCTACAGCGCTAATATTTTGTAGCATGTTGCTATTAGGGTATCCAAACAAAATATACATAGTGTTTTAGTTTTTAAATAATTTTTAGTTTCTAATATTAATTCTTTAATTAATATTCAAAACATTATTAATTGGAACATTGATATATTTTGACACATTTTTTATTTCCATTTTCTTTTAATATTACCATAAAAAATTTCAGCTCTTTCCTCTGGATGATTTTGTGCTACACTTAAATTTTTGTCACAACTGTAATTTTAGGGGGCATCTAAAAGATGAAAAAAGTTATGACAAACCTGAGGAAAGTATAAATTTTTAGAAAATGTTTGGAAATATCATTTATATGTAATCTAACTGACATTGCCTTCTACTTGTCATGTGTAGTGCAGCTGAACAATGATCAATCGAATTGTAGAGATGTACAAAACTATGTTTTTACGATAATAGTCTTAACGGATATTGCTAACTTGCAATAACAGTTATTATGTAAAGTTATTTAATAATTACTGAATAAGTTTAACAGTTATCATTAACTGTTAAAAATTGAAGTTGACGGTGAAATTGAACAGCAAATATTGATTATCAAGCTTTCAAAATTTCTTGTCTAACAAGATCTGGTCAATTTTGCTAATGACGGGATACCTTGTCGAGACAGCCACCAGGAGGGTCAAGTTTCTTTGTAATCTTTTAGTCCAAGCAACAAATGAACAATTTCCAATAAACTACAAATAATCTCAATCTACGAATACCGACTTGCAATGTGGAGATGATTCCTGAAATGGACAACTGATTCAACATTGATATCTTTGGATATAACGATAGTAAATTCATGAAATTTCATATTTAGTCTAATTTGACGATGTAGAATCTGATTAAAGCATCAAAACATGGTGTTGACATTGGAAATTTTGTTGTTTATGAAAAATTTGATATGAAGGTGACCCCTTATTCAATGTTTTTAATTTGAATTTGTAGAGGAGGTTATTCCCTATTGAATGATATCCTTGAATTTGCTATGCTTCGAGTACTATGAATAGTACTCGAAGTAAAGGGCGAGGTTCGTTTTTTTCACGCGACCGTACATAAGTGCGACGAGATTGTAGGGAGTCAGTTTCTATATTTTTTAAAGTACAATGAGTTTCGAAGATGCATACGTACGGATTTTTTACATACTTTCGTATCAAATTGAATTAAAAGAATTTGATCCAAATTTATGGGGAGTGCTTTATACTTTATTTGCTTTCAAGATTGAAAGTGTAAAAATGAATTTTGTGTGAGCCTGTTTCACTGGTTTTATTTCTTCAAATATTTATGTAAATTATATGTATTTAGATAAACAAGGGTAGTGTTATTGAGTGCTATCATTTATCGTTAAGCCTTCCAACGAAATTAATTTGGAAATTTATGTTTAAAAAACTGCACTAATAAAATAAAGTTTACAACCAGATTTTCGCCTTTATTTTATACCTATGCAGTGTCCAGTATCATTTTGACTCATTGTAGGCTATTTACAGTATATTTTTAAGAAATAGAAATATTTATTTTAAAAAATGCCCCCAAATATGTGTTCAAAATTACCTTAGATTCTTCAAAAAGATGCTTTCCGTTCTTTCTCTTAACTCAAAAATTTGAAGTAAGTTCTGAGTCATCAAACATTATTGATAATTTAATTTTTCTTTGTTTTGAACCATGATTGATTTCTATACTTGTCAAAAATTAAAAACATCCTTTTACTTTACATATAGAAATTCACTCATACTAATTGCATTAAAGTAATTAAAGGGAAATTTCCTTTTTCGTTCCTCATTTAACGGTGATTAAATATAAGAAAAAATTGGATAGTAAAATTTTGTTTGAATTGAAGTGGTACTAAAAATAAATTATGCAATGTTTCACTTTAAATAAGTAAATTTAAGTCCATTTAATGTACAACATGGGTTTTAAGAGGGAATCTTTTAAAACAAATAATGTTAAAATTAATGTAACATCACTTGGAGCTAATGAGTTCAAAAGCAAATGCACGTAAATAGAACACACGTTAAGATATTTCACAGACGATTATAAATAAAACCATTTTAAAAATATCTCGTGACTACAAATTCTCTCGTTTACTTTAACTATCACCGGTAGATTATTTTAATTTAAAATATTTCCAAAGTAATAGCATTTCATAGTACTTAATGTACAGAATGCAATTTAATTTGTTTTCTGTTTGGAGACACAATTCCTGTTAATGGAATGGAAACTGTAATGCTTTTAAGACGCATTTACTTCTTCAAAGAATAAAGTATAAATAGAAAACATATCTAGTATTAGAACTAGCACGACTGTTTCTTCAAACTTTTAAAAACCACTATTAAATGCTTAAAAAGAAGCAGGAAGAGAGCAATGAGTGTAATCTTCCTTGAGAAATAGTGACACAGAGTAGAAAATTTACGACAATAATGGGTTAATGCACAACCGCTGTGAAAAATGGTTTCTGTAAAAATATAAGTACGATGTTCCGGAAAAGACTTTTTCGTTTACATGAAGAATGATCACCCCATACATCCATTACGTCGTGCATCTTAGTTTGAAACTAAAACTACGTTATGAGTATTTCAAAACTTTGATGGAGAAAATAAGATTTTGATCATTTCTTTAGATTTGTGGCTGTACACTTTTTCCATCAAAAAGAAAAGGGACTCTGATATCGAATTAGACTTGACACAGGGCTAAATATAGAACGAGTTTGCGTTCATTGGAAATTTTAACGTCTTTGGAAAGTTTTCAAGATATTTGTAAAGCGAATGCGTGAATAAATATTGGAGTGCAACGATATATAGTTTTACTTGTTTCTCGTTTTGGAAAGGCATGGAGGCTTTTATAATATTTTCATAGTAAAAGAAAAACTGAATTGTTGTACTCTTTTTCATTAATAGAATCAGCATTACCTGCATTAAGTGCTTAATTGCTCAATAGATATTTTATTATATCTTCTGCCTAGAAATGATGTTAGCAACTGAATTAATTTAAAATATATTAAAATACTGTTCACTAAGTTAAAATAAAAAGAAATGGAATTTTAATTCTTAACAAAACAATGTGTAAAATTGCATTGCTTTTCATTTATGGAATAAATATTTCTTACATTAATCACTAGTTGCTCATTAAATATTTTCCTATTCTGCCTAGAAACAATTATAGTTATAAAGTCAATTTGTAGTGTATTAAGGTATTGTTCCTTGAGTTAAAATAGAAGTTATCGATTTTTAATTTCTAATCAAATAAGATTAAATCTTAATCGTTTCTGTTTTATTTTAAGAAAGAAAACAAATATATGTTAAATCTGTAAAATAATTGTTAATATATGTAATTAAAATACGAATAGAAAGTTTAATTGCAGATATACATTATGTTCAATTACACATTGGTTAAATATAAGTATAATTTTACTCTTAATTTTAATTAGCAGAAACTTTTCTTCTACTTTTGAATAAAACGCTTTTGTTTAAGAAAATACATCATCTGTACAAAATAGGAAACCGGAATCAACATTGGTCTTTAAGGTAATAGCTATTACTTCTTATATGGAATGAATTTTTCATCTCTCTAAATTCACTTACTTTTCAATCAATTCAATGCATAAAATGAAGCTTGTTTGTAAAAAAAGTAAACGGATGTATAAAATATAAAAAAGTCACTATGTAATTTTACTGTTATACATCCAAACTCTCTTGCACTCATATATTGATATATGTAGTTACCTCAGATACAGTATTCATACATGTACGTGACACTCATGATCATGTGAAAATATATATAAAAAAAATCAATCGGATCTCGAAAATCTTGCTTTCGATGTGCTTTACAATCTTCTCATGCATTTTGAAGGTATCCATACTTTCATTTCCTTTAGACATGACATTTTATAATTTAATATAAAAAATGTTTTAATGATAATTGTTTGTAACGTAATTGAGTAACAACCTTTTAATACTGTCTTGTTCTTGGAGCAGAATCCGGCTCTTGCATTATAAACTTAAATCCAAATCCAATGCGTTTTGGTAATCGTATATTTATGTTATAATTGTTATCATGTATAAAAGTATATAGAAAAAGCCTCAAATTACTTTCGTACCTTTCCGTTTCGATTCATATATACCTGGTTATCTCCGATATAATATGAGAGTCTGAAAATACAGAGAAGTAGCAATTCATTTTTATGCTTTTTAGTTTTGATTAATATATACCTGATTGTACCGATACAATATGAGAGTCGTACAAATACAGAGAAGTTACGGTTCACTTTCTGTATTTGAAAGAAGTGACGGTGAAGAAGAGTGAAAAGTGACGGTTCATTTTTATGCTTTTCAAGTTTGGATTCATATAGATCCAGTTATCTCCGATATCATATCAGAGTCGTTCAAATACAGAGAAGTGATAATTCACTATTATGCTTTTCAGTTTTGATTCATATACACTGCTGGCCACCCAAATTGCAACACCAAGAAAGACAAGAGATATCACAACAAAATTTATTTTGTAGATAACATGTTGACCAAGTATCAAATGATTAAATTTATAGACTTCTGTGAAGTGTGGTTCCTGCCAAAATCAGTAGCCAGAGTAGCCGCCATTGTTGGAGATCACCGCTGCCACACGCCTCGGCATTGATTCAAAGAGACTTTGGATGTGTTTCTTGGGGTACAGCAGACCAAGCAGCTTCCACACGTTGCCAAAGTTGATCTGGTGTGGCAGCTGGGGATGTATTCTGGGTCAATCGTTGAGCAACCATGGACCACATGTTTTCTATCGGCGAAAGATCCGGAGAGCGAGCTGGCCAGGGAAGCAATTCAATCTGGCGATTGACGAAGAACCCTTGGACAATGCGTGCCACGTGTGGTCGCGCATTATCCTGTTGAAATATGGCTGTGGGCAAGCCCTGAAGGTAAGGAAGGACAACTGGCTCCAACACCTCGGAGATGTAGCGCTGGCTGTTTAAAGTACCGGCAATGCGTACTAGAGGAGTGCGAGAGTGATATCCAATACCGCCCCATACCATAATATCCGGTGCAGGACCAGTGTGGCGGTGCATAACGCACCTGTTCAGCATCCTCTCTCCACGGTGTCTCCAGACTCGAATCCGACCATCGTGGTGTTGCAGACAGAAGCGTGACTCGTCAGTAAAGACAATTTCATTCCATTCTGCCGTCCACATCCTTCTTTCATCGCACCATTGGTGGCGGAAACGTCTGTGGTTCTGCGTCAAGGGTAGACGAAGCGATGGACGTCTTGCGGACAGACCACTCTGCTGTAAACGGCGTCGAATGGTATGCGCAGACACTGGATAATGCGGTACAGACTGAATGTGCTGTGCTATGGTTCGTGATGTGGCTGAGCGATCCGTCACTGCCATACGCACAATATGCCTGTCATCACGTGAAGTGGTGCACTGAGGTGGATGCGATCGAACACGTCGGTCCGTCGTACCCTCCTGCATCCAACGATCACATATCCGCATTACAGTTGTTTGGTTTCGTCCAACACGACTACCGATTTCCCTGAAAGATAATCCACAATCTCGGTAGGCCACTATCCTTCCTCTGTCGAACTCGGATACTTGATCAAAAGATGATCGCTGTTTTCTACGAGGCATAATTGATCGTTTTTTTGAAAAAAACCACAAGAAAAACACAATTGCCGTACTTGAAATCGTCGAAATCTCCAAGCCTTAAATAGCGCTTTGAAGTGGCGCCATAGGCGCGCGTGATGTGCGTCTGCGCTGAAATTCTAATCATTTGCATATCTCACCTCCGCTAATGCATGTTGTAAATTTCATATTTTTTGCATGCTTCCTTCAGGGTGTTGCATTTACGGTGGCCAGCAGTGTATATCTAGTTATCTCCAACACAATATGAGTGCCGTGCAAATACAGAAAATAAACAATTCATTTCTGTTTTTCAGTTTTGCTTCATATATAGATGATTATCTCTTATGCAATATGAGAGTCTTGCAAATACAGAGAAGTGAAAATTTCTTCTTTTATGCTTTCAGGTTTTGATCCAGATATACCTGGTTATCCCCGATACAGTATGATTGTTGACGAAAGAAGAGGCGTGTACAATTTACGCTTAAGGGGAGTTCATTTGGACGATGAGGGGGAGTACCAATGCCAGGTAAGTCGAAGATTATTACAGAAAACATGCATTTGATATTCTCCGCCTCGCCAACATTTTAGTCCCTTATACCTCTATTTTTTCTCAAAATTTAAGTATTTTTCATCTAAAAATGCTTTTATAGCAACTTTTAAGAACGAACAACACCACGTGTTCGTTACGAAACAAGTATCAAATAATCAATATAATCATCTTTTAAATTACGAAATTATGAGGTGCTCTCCTTGGTTCTTTCCCTTCGGGATTGATTCCGGACTGTAGTCTTTATGTTGCTCCAGTGTGATGTTAATTAACTACCTACGTTTTAAATTACATGTACAAAAATGTGTGCAAATACATTTACTTATTTGTAAAATGCCGCGTACCTTTTCATTTTAAGCAAAAAATATACTTTTCTCACTTTGAGGTGATCTTAGCAACGACTTCTCATGCTACATAAGAAGATTTTGGAATCTTTAACATATTATGTCTGACTGCAAGTTATTTCAGGTTTTCTATTTTGAATATGGGTTTGGATCATTAGACATACTTGAGTTCGCTTACAATAAAACATACTTAAAAGCTGATACTCATTTCAAAAACTTTCTTCACACACACATAAATAATACCGAAACATTTGTCTAGACAACTTGTGAAAATGTTGGTGAAAGGAAACTATTGCTCAATTCAATGTTCTCTAATTTGTAATACATTTTAGAAATTTTATTCACCTTCTAATTACCTATTTTAAAATCCTTTTTTATAAAAAATATTGACAGGATGAATAATGGTTTAATTTTTCATCTGTAGAATACAGAATTTCTTTACGACATTACTATTCTATATTTCCCTTTGTAAATTCTGCATGTTAATTATCTCGACATACTATGTTAACATGATCATGGACTGTGAAGATACTGAGCCTTTATCACAGAATTTTTGAAAAACATACAAGACATGCCGATCTACAACAGTAGCAAAGTATTAAAAATTAGCACCTTTGAAGTACGATCTACTTAAACAACGCATTAATCAGTAGCACCGCATTAATCAAAAGCAATTTTTCTAAAAAATATTTATCGTTGAGCACTTACTTTTTCTTTCTTACTTTTCTAATTTTCTAAGCGTTTTTAAATGTTTACTGCATCTTGAAGTCCGGAGCTTTTAACATCTTTTCTTGGAATGCGAAGTCATGATAAGAGTCAGGATCCGTCTTCACTGTAGAAATACTTTCTTCAAGCAAGACTTTTATATCATTCTTGCGGCCTGTATGATATCTCCATCAGTCAATAATAACGCGCCATTACACTTTCCCTCCTCACGGAATGAATTGAGCATTCGCTAAAAAAGAATCTCAGGAAAATGTCGTCTTCTTTATCCAAGTAAAAAATTACTTATAAGTAACTAGCAAATAGTTATTAATTACTTACAAAATATGTGACAACGATTCACAGGATTACTTTGTATTAGTATTATGAAACAAATAAAAAGTTGAATGATGGGTATAAATAAAAGGACTGCATCGAATAAGTTATCGACGAAAAGTCAGTTAAACACAGACTCCAGAAAGCATATGTAAGAGTTGAGTGACCACGGACTGTGTTGATATTGAGCTATTATCACAGAATATATGAAAAATATACAATATATGTCGATCTACAACAGTTGTAAAATATTAAATTAACTTAGCACATTTGAGAGCTATCTATGTAAACAACGTAGCTCATCAAGAAAAACCATTTTTTCTAAAAAAAGTATGTATTGTTGAGCACTTACTTTTTCTGATTTCCTAAGCGTTTTTCAATGTTTACTCCCTTTTGCAGTCCGAAGCTTTTAACAGCATCTTTTCTTGGAACACGAAGCCATGAGAAGAGTCAGTTAGGATCCGTCTTCACTGTAGCGATACTTTCTCCCAGCAAGGACTTTTATATCATTCTTGCTCCTTAATGATGTCTCCGTCAGTCAATAACAACGCGCCATTATACTTACCTTCCGCACGGAAGCACCTTCACGGGATGAATTAAGGATTCGCTGAAAAAAATAAGAATGCAGAAATAACGTACGATCCTATCCAAAGAATTTCCAACGCATTATATTCTTCGAGACGAAACGGGTGCACCGGGTTCTGCTTTTAACACCTACAAGCTATACTCTGCGTTGATTTATGCGAGTTAATGAATAATAAATTTCGGCTGATGAGACTTAATGGTTATTTGACATGCGATCCAGAATCTGTGACATTCGGCGATTCGGGACTGCGAGTGAATTAGAATGTTCCACTTTCCATTTTGATTCCATCGTACACAAGGAAGTAGTTCGAAGTTAAAAAGTTGCAGCTTTTCCTTACCTCGTTTCCGTTCGTAATTCGTGGAACTCATTTAAATAATAATGATGCGCTAATTTGCATTCTGATCGGATGGTCTAGGATGGAAATTTATCCGCTGGCGTATTTTTAATTTTTCCATTCTCTTGTAGTAAAGAAAAATAAATTATAATTTTAGTAATAAACTGGGGATGTAGATTTAGACTTTCTGTGAGAGACGCTTTTGTTAAAATGAAATATTAACACTTGAAGGCAACATTCCATCTGAGCAGTCCATGAATCTATAGACACTTCAATTTTTTCTCTGTAGTAGACACACCAAACGTTATGAGTAGCTTGTAGTGTTGTGTGTTGTAGTAGTGTTGTGTGTATTGCACAACGAAACAGTGCGTTTAAACAGTACAGTAAGAGCATTTTTGCAAATTTATTTTTATTTCAGCATTCTTTATTGCAAATTAATTCCTCTTTTGCTATAAGGTTTTTCTGTCATACTAAATATAAGTGACGGTGTTTTTAATGCTGAAGGTGTTCCTTGTTCGTATTCCAGACGTGACGTCACTTGGCTTTTTTTCGAATACGATTTCATCAAGTCACAAATAAAAATTCAACAGAAAGAATTCCACATTGATGTATGACAGATGATTAGCCAACTTCAGTTAGAATAAACGCCATACATCACCCAACCGCCATATAAGATGATCGCTTGTTTTTTTTTTTTTTTTTTTTTTGGGGGGGGGGTATGTGTGTGTGTGTGTGTGTGTGTGTGTGTGTGTGTGTGTGTGTGTGTGTGTGGCCCAAGGGCCATATTTTCTATTTTCGACACATCCATATAAGACAACCTCGGCATTTTAAGCTAACTCCGATATGCATCATGTAAGAGTATTTAGTTAGTAGGAAGTAAACTCGCCGTTTTTCATCTGGTTTATTTGTTTGCATTGAAAATACCTCTCATAGAACCGTAGGTAAAAACAAAACACCAAAGCCACAAGTTATCCAACAGATCTCGTAATTGAACAAATTTGGATTACGTCAAAAAAAACATTTGTAGCTCAATATATTATTTTATATCGGCACCATTATATAAGCCGATTAATGTCGTAATTTGCATATATTTGTAACCACTAATGGACAATAAAAGTATAAAATAATTGTGGCATATACTTAAATATTTTCATTAAAAGTGTTGCATCATATTTCTAATTATAGTTTGTGCATTTTATAACTTTATAGTGATCAACGTTTTTTGTTTAGCCTGAATGAATAATTCAGTCGAATATAGTACAACAACGATTCTCGAAAATAATTTAATGCGTCTCCTTAAAGCCTTTGTTTATTTAGATAATATTTTATGACAACTAATTTAAAATTTCAAATGAAGCTATCTCTTAAATATTTAAGGAATGGGAAATTATTAATACCTACACAAATCCTCAAGAGCAATAATATAAAAAGTGACTTTAAATATAAATATTTCCGAAATATAAATCACACCGATGCATTATAAACGCACAAAATCGATACCAAATTAGCAAAATAAACACCCAAATTTTTTCAAGGTGATCTATTATTTATCAAGGAAATATATTCCGAAGCGTCAAATCATCCTTTTAAAAGTCTGGTCATATCTTTCACACAGAAACTGTACGCCCGTTACACGTTACAAATAATGATCGGATCATGGTAATCGCGACTTACGCGCAGAACCTGAGCGTCACGTCTGCGTCTTAATTGACCACAGCGGGGCTTTCTTAAGTTTCTGAAACGTGAGTTTTGTCTGCAGTGTGCCATCACTTTAGACCGGTGTGATCAAATGGTGCATTCTGTATTCACAGAGAGTGTCGATGTTTACACCAAAGCTCCTTATCGAAATTGTTATAGTATGAGGCATCGCATTTATGTTACCTCCGAGGTAGTTTGGAGAATTTGATACTACGGGTTTATAATATTTGTTTTCAAACATTTATTAATCATTGTTTCATACGTTTGAATTTATTTTAAAGGATTTAGGTTGATTATTTATAGAAGAGCTTAAAGGTAGGTAGTTGGATTAGCGTCATTCCGGGGCAACACAACGGGGTATTGGCTACAGTCCGGAATCAATCCTAAAGGGAAAGATCCGAGAACAATACCACTTTTGAGCCACCGTCAAATGTCGAAGTCACACCTGAGCTGAACTCCATTCTCCAAATTTCCACACTACTCCATCGTGAGGACATTTGAGGCCACGACAGATTTAACACGCACCAGCCCCCACATGCACGACGGCCCTTGTTGGATCAAGTTTCCAACTCACACTCCTCAGATTGCCAATCCGCTACTCTTCCAACCGGGCTACAGCGGCCAGAAACGCTTGAAATGCAGATGATTTGATTTCAGCAGGAAATGCTTCGAGATGATGTTAACTCATTATTAGTCACCCGGTTAGTATTTCTTTTGAGCTTTGCACAAAGAGATTAAAAAATAGTTAGAGGGACCACAGCGACTAAGAGGGTTTTCCCGCCACTCAAGCAACTTTAAGCTTTAGATGGCTCAAGCTCGAATCCTGTAACAATCCTTTGTGCATTTATCTAGTCTTACTCACTGAAACTTTTCTTGTAAGTGTGCATGTCTATTTATTTTACTGAAACAACGTCATTGGACGCAGCTTGGTCATATCTCTGGTCCTTCCAGAATCAAAATCAACCAATCAATGGTTGGAAATAATAGGGACACCGACGAGGTGATTTGGTTTGAGAAGGAGCCACTTCAAGTGACTTTTAAAATGGCATTAACCATCCGTTCTTTAAAAAGAGCTGAATCACTTATTAAAGCGCTGATCTGACCTTGGGGATGAGATGATCTTGTAGTAGTTCTAGAAAGGCAGGAAGCCCTCACCAAGGGTAAAAGATATACACAAAATAATCTATGGCGATTATTTGCTGCACCAACCTATGTTATCGCTCTTGTACCTAATAATAAACAACTAAAATCCGCCAAAGACACCAATCATGGGAATTCATTGTTTACGCTTCAATTGCCCCTTAATTTAGTGAATAGATTCGTTCGAAACCACGTGACTGATGCGAAATTGTCAAAGCTGGACGATATCTACAAATAGGGGTCTGTTAACATTTGTGTGCCAATTGCGATCATTTCCGTTACCAAGTGAACGCTGGTACTACATTATATATTTTTCATTGATAAGCCGGAATTTTCCACCGAACGTAATTCGTAACTTTTAGTTTATAAAAGCTGCATTTGGAGCACCCGAGTGCTCTTTTCCTTTCAATAAAAACAATTTTTTAAGTATGCATTAAGGAATTCTGGAACACTGAATTATGGGCATTTGTTGCATTTTGAACTCCTGGATGTTTTACCTTTTGAGACAAACATATTTTTTGTAATGTAAGAGCAGAATTATGAGCGAAGATTGATGAAGTTAGTGTTAAAAAAGTTAGATAAGTTCAAAATCTAAAAATATTTTATTTGATTTGTTGGCGTTAGTTTTAATTTCACTGTCATTGATTGCTAAATATTGACAATCTGTCTATATCCAAAATTACGTATACTAGTTTCTAATAGCTTCGTTTTTCTTTATTCAAATCAATAAAATAACATAATTGGTGCAGAAATACAGTTCATCTTGATAATTTAGTCATTTATTTAAAAAATAATTCAATTTTATGCATCGTATTTCTTACAATGAGAAACGATATTTATTTTCAACCCAAACAACACTAAATTCTAAATAGCACGTTCACGTAATAGTAAACACTAAATTATAATAGGCGTAGTTAATAGTACACGATTTCATAAACAGTATTTCAGAATTTCTTTTCACTGAACAATATTTCTTTATTTCGTAGGCTTACAATTGATAACCATTAAGTCAAAATTCTCAAATGTAAGTTTTTTAGTCTTTAGACTGGTGAAGTCCACTGTCATTTTTTTGCATGAAGGTTAGATTTCTTGAGAAACACGCTTAGAAAACACATTGGAGAAACATAGAAACAAATGAATAAACCTGCATCATTATAATTTTATTAGTAAGATACTTTAGCAATACATAATTATACTGAAAGTACTCTTCTCTGAATAAGTTGAGCAAATACAAAGTATAATAAATAAGCGTTAAAATGATTAAATTAAAACATTCGCTTAGCTTGAAAATTACAATTTTTCCCCTGAGTTTTCTCACTCGTTCGCGATTATTTATTCTACGTTTTGTTTCAACTGTATTCAACATTTCATTATATTGTCCTCCGCTTTAAGAAGAATAAGAACGGTGAAGCAAAAACCTGTCCTCAGGCACCCTCATAATATATTTCTCATCATCGGTTATACTGCCAGAAATGCTTCTATGTAAACAAATGCATCCACAGAGCTTTCCCTTAACACCGCCACGATAACAAATCACGTTTCAGAGTACGTCTCAGTTCTGCTATACGTCATTATTGAATGACTCGACTCTCGACAAATACGGAAGAATATTTTCGAGATTCAATTCAGAAAGTTCAAATAACGCCTGCGGTGATAGACTAAACAGTTGAAATACTTTCAACAAATGCATTTAATTGGGGGTACCAAAATAGTTTAAGTATCATGTGTAGTTCAATATTTCAGGATGTTTAAAAGTCATCATATTTTAGTTAATAAATGCTTTCATTTATGTGTGTTGAAAAGTGTAATACTTTATCAAATGTGTTTAATTAAACCTACTAAAACTCAGTTATTTATAAATCATAGTTGTTTCAGGTGTTTAACAATTTCACATAATTTAGGCTTGATAATTTAATTTAATTGATAAAAGTGCTAATAGAGGCAACTTGCGTTCAATCTTCTTTTAGTGGTGTTCTTAATATTAAACGTAATATAGAATTTTAAATTTATGAATTTCATCATTGTCATGTAATGAAAGGTTTGTTATTAATAAATCTAAATTGATGCTAATTTAGATAGATTAAAAATATCGTTTAATTATTAAATATAAATTAAAGGCAATTTAGATACCGCCTTCTTATGTGTGTGTTGACAAATGTCATTCTTCATCAAATGTGTTTAATTAAACATATTAAAACTCAGCTGTTTACAAACAATCGTTGGTTAAAATAGTAAACCTTTTAAATATTTGACATAATTTAACTTATTGATGTAAATGCTACTAAAAGTAACTTGGATTCAACCTCCTTTTGAGTGTATTCTGAGTATTGAACATGATGAAGAATTTTAAATTTAATCAATTTCATCATTAATGAAAGCCGTGGCTCAGTGAATTTTCCCACTGCGACAGCAACCTACGAGTCGCTGGTGGTTTAATTTCGATTCTTGTAATTTACCCTAGGTACATTGCTCTTTTTGTGACAGTAAAACTCTACGTGTATGTACATGTTCGTTGCTTGACGTCTTCTGTCTTGCGTTTGGCACAGCTTGGTTCTTGTCATAAAACGCAACCAACAAACATTAATGTAGTGTAATGTGTTGTTCTTTCTTTTTCAATGTTATAATTTTTTTAAAAAGTATTCTGATTACATTTGATGTAAGCGAGATAACTCAAGCAATGCGTTTTATATTGATAGTTTTGTTACAAATTTTAAGCTGGAAGTACTGGTTAATTAGTTTTTAGAAAAAAATGACCTTGCAGTGAGAAAACAAACTGTACAATCGGTACAATCTTTATTTGTTGGTGTTCTGAATATTGTACTTTGCTATCGTAGAATTTTAGATATCAAACCTTCCAGGTTATGCTAAGAATTCTTTTTAATGTTAAGCTCCTTTGTAAAATTATTCTTTTGATTAAATTATAAATAAATAGAATTAGCTTCAGCAAAGCAATACATAGAGGTTCTTTTGGTAAATAAGCCATTAATAAATGCAAAAATATCCATTCACTAATAGCAGCTTTTCAAATTAGTTGAACAAAGTAATCAGAGATCCAACTTTTTATCTACCGAAATAGGAAAACTATCGATCGCTTTGTTTGTTTTCTGACCCATAATCCGACACCTAAGCCTTAAATTGGATGCCGCAAAAATATAAATAAATCTAATCAAGCAAAATTGCTCCCTCGAAAACGGGAGAGCTACTTGGAATGAAAGAAAACTCCATTTTGTAATTTACTGATGCTGTTTAGAAACTGATAAAATAAAACAAAGTATCATTTCAAAAGTTTTGATAAAACAGTCAGGAAGCTCATTTATTTTATTTAGTTAACTCCAATTGAATTTTAACAAAGATATTCTCGTCCAAGTAAACTTTTGGTGCTATTTCTTAGAATTTAATCTCTCGATAAAAATATGCACAAGGACTAATCATTTGTTTAAAAAAGTTTTCGAGTATGTGGTTGTATTTTTCTACTTCAGTCAATGTACTTAAAAATGCAAATGCGATTAAGAAGATATATCTAAAAGCTTTATTTTTCAAAGTACGATTTCTAAAGATTCTGTTTTGAAATGCAATTAAATTGATTCGAAATACTTAAAACATTTTTTTATCTAAGCATGAATTCCCAGAATTTCTTTATCTTCAAACTTTCAAAAAGTCAACGATGAGATTAGATTAATTTCAACAACTTAATTTCGTGGTAATCAAAGGTATACGTGCAAAGTAAACTATTAATGAAATTTTTTTAATGTATTGTATTAAGGAAACAAAATTTCTTTCGATTGATTAAGAAACTTCTTTTACAATTATGTTTGAAATTTCTTGAAAACACCGAATATGGAAGATAGAATTTCTTTCGATTCAAAAAGAGATTTCTTTATAATTCAATCTACTAAACTTGAAATAAATTATAAACACGATCAAGAATGATTTATATCATATACATTGTTTCAGTACCTTATATATAGAGCAGAAAATCTTCTTGTCTGATGCAGCAAAAACTCTCAAACACTGAGCTATGGAGTCATGAAATTTGCACTGTTTATTATTTCTGTAATTTTTAAATCAACACAACTACTTTCAGCTCGCTACTTCGTATCCTTAGAATCATAGAAATAAAAATTAACTAAGAATATTACGTAAGAATGACCAATTTTTAATCAAATTCTAATCAATACAAAAAGTCAAAAGCTGTCACGAGTCGACCAATAATATGAAGTAACAAGAGCATAAAGCGGGCAAAGTTCAAAATGCTACTTTTAATGGAACATAAGTGCGACTTGGTTTGTATGAATCAGCAAAAACTCCTGGGTTAAGCTGGATAGTAAAGCTAGAGTTGCATAAAATATGAATCTATTTCTTAGTTTTAAGTCTTCAATATCAACTTTAAAAATCATGTGTTAAAATAAATATTTTTAATAATTTACATGTAGAAAAGTGATGAAAGTAAGAAATTATTCATGTCACAAGGAATATTTTTATTAACACGTAATTTCACCCCAGTAATTAATTATATTCTTTAAAGATATAATTAGAACCACAAAATCTCTATGCAATCTCATAGAGTTGATTTTCAGGGGAATTATTTATAACCATGCACAAAAATATTTTTTCATGAAATTATTATTCACTTTCACCTTAACATGTGAGTTGTTGGGAAAATTATTGTGGGAGGCAAGTAGTCCATGTTACTTCATATACAGGGTGTTTTAAAATTCCTGTGCAGCCTTAAGGGAAGGTAGGGGACATTAATTTAAGCAGCATTCACAAGAGGTGTAAATCAGCAAGGGGCTCTAAACGGTACTTTTGGGTCTCGATAGATTAGCTAGGTCAAGAATCTTTCATTATAAATTACCATTTTAAAACTGAATGCTTAAATACCGCACTTTTTTAAATGAATTTTGATAAAGACATAATATTCCTCATTTCTTATCGACTATTAAGTTGACAATTACTCAAAAATCATTTTCCTTTCATAGTAAATATTATCACTTTATTCACAAATATCACGTCTTAAAAACACACATTTACACGTATTACCATTACTTTATGTTTTGTTGTTCATTATATCTAAATAGTTATTAAAAGTTTTATAACAATATTTTATTGAGTGTTGATTAGATATATTCGTATACTGAAATCTGATTTACTACCGAAATATAATTCCATTAGAAATTGAAGCATTCCTCCGTTTATCAATAATTTTACCACTTGACAGGGAAAACAAATTCTAAAAGTAAAACTCTATAGGAAATAATTTGATTTAATTTAGAATAAGGAAGTAAAAAGTAATGATAATTTTATACCAGGAGGTAATAAGGATATTTTGATACCTTAAATGTATTCTGTATACATAGCTACCAAAGATATACTAATTTTAATTATTCTATATAATTGTGATATGTGTACTTTTATCACTTAATAATATTCAAAATCAATTCTCTAATCACTTAATAAAAGAATTCTAAAAGTAAAAATTATATACGAAAGACTTATTAAATTTATAAAAATAAAGTAGGTTGTAATGGAGGGGATAATTTTAGATCAGAAGTTTATAAATACACACATTATGAGGCCTTAAACGTACTAAATACATACCTACTAAAAATATACTAAATATAATTACGCTCTATAATCGTGATATACGTCCTTTGGTTAATCAATAATTTTAAAAGTATTCTAAAAGTAAAAATTCAATACGAAAGAATTTGGTTAAATATAGTAGTAATGATCATATTGTATCTGGAGGCAATAAAGACATAAGACCTTATAAACTAAATATGAACACATAAAAATATAATAAGTTTAATTATTCGATAAATGAAATGGTGAACAATCGAATGGTTAGCATAAGTAAAATAGCAAAAGCTCTTTGTATAAAAATCTAAAATTAAATGTATAGCTTAAAATCAAAAACTTCAGAAGCCACTTACATCCTTATTCAATATAACACGTGGATCAATGTTTCATCATCCTTATGGCAATTTTGATACTTTCTCACACCTACGTTAAATTGTATCTAATATCAGCAAAATTTTACTTTTAGCTGCTTCTTATTTGAACGTATATATTAATAAGGAAGACAAGCTACGAGTTGTTAGTGGTATTTAAAAGAAATTATGCAGATTAAATTTAATTTTGAGCAAGGCATTGCAAGTGTCCTTAGATTTTAATTAATTTGTGAAGCTGCCAATATATTCCTTTTTAGTTTAAACTTCACAAGAAATTTTCTTTAGCACGAAGAGTGTTATTTTAAACGAACTTCATAAGCTTAATTTTTCTTGAAAGAAACCCGTGATTCTTATCTAGTCGCTTTAAGAAACAAAGTTTACACTTCGCCATCGCCATATTTACATTTATTATAAATTGTATTTTTTGTTTAACCTATTACATGAGCGATTTAAATTGTCTTTCAACGAGATAATTAACAAGTATTTGCCTAACAAGATAATAAATCAGTGTAAAAATCAATCTTCGAATAATATTTTGAAAGAAAGGGGTTTCGACTTTAAAGTTTGCGTTAACGAAATACTAAGGCACCTAAGTATGTACATAAAAGAGTGCTTTCAACTTTATTCATTAATAAAATGCTCGTGATCTAGAACAAAAAAAGTGCTTGATGTAAATTTATATCATTATATCTGCAACTTCAGCGTGAAGGTAATTAATAATGGCTGAGATAGTTAAAAATATGAATGTGCAATGCAGATTGCGTGTTTCAATGTTAGATGTGATTGTTTCAGGGCAGAGTATCCTGTGTACAAATCGAATTCCTTTTTTAAAGACAACCACCCAGTCTACCCAGAGGGTGTAAGGCTACTCCAGAGGCTGTAGGGAGGACATTCGTCTGGCCCCATAAGGTCTTCAGGGTCCTTAGTCCTATCGGTTAATCAAAGTACAATCGATTCATACAGAACGAATACAAGTAATGAACAAAACTAATGTTATATAGACACTGCATCCCGTAAGACAATTTAACTGTTTAGATTAACTGCTTAGATACAATTCTTAGAATAATTTATTTTTATTTTGAGTACAGTGAGCTTTTTAGCCTTATGTAGCAAAAAGTGCCGTAGAGCGATAAACCAAACATCGGTCTCTTCTTCCATCATTTCAGTTTCCCCGCAGAGATATCACTTACAAACAGACTCACAAAACTCTCGACTTCAATCTTCTGAACCCATCACTGTTCTTATGCTTTCATATTCGTAAAGAGAGTATAACACAGTTGTAAGGATCCCAGACGGTTCTGACCTTTACTTCCGTCTTGGATTGTTGTTTATTAACATCCGGTGGGATGAATCATACATCGCCTGATTTTATTTCTGAAATGTAGTTGGTCAAAGAGTCAGGTGGTGTGTTTGTAAAAGAAAAATAGGTTGCTGTTGTCGTGTCCACATTTCTGAATCAGATGTCGCCGTGTGCATTAAGAAAAATAGGTCATCAAAAGAAAACATGACTTTTTTGCAAGTAGCGTATAAAGTGATATCTGTTAAAGGTCTTGTTTTTAACATTTTTCTCTGCCGCTTCTTAATTTCTACCTTCCAGAATGCGATATATGTTTGAGGAGGAGAGTCGTGCAACATTGTTTATTGCATATATTGATATACGATTGTGAAGCAATAATTCGCATATATTTAAAAAAATTCGGTAAATTTAAGGTGCCATAATTTTCCCACTACCCTTAAAATTACTGTTTTAATCCTCCAACCACTGAGTCATCAGTAGATGAGCAGTCCAATAGAGATCTGAAGTGATTAAATATGATTTAAAAAAAATCATCTGCAGTAAAATTTGCAATTGTATTGTCAGGAACTCCTTGAGGTATTTTACAGCCATTTTGTCTAGTTCAAAAGAGTATAGATAGCTGTTCTTGCTGCTCCAATGCTTTGTAAATGTCTTTGTTTGTAGTGAAAAGCTGATAGCAAGACTCCTACAGATCTGGGTAATGATTCTGGGATATGAGTGGTTATTCTTCAAATAAAAATTCTAGTTCTTTCCTCTAGACATGTTTTTGTAGATTGAAAGTATATTTTTCTATAGACGAGCATATAAACCTCTTGGTGTTACGTAGAGGCAAACGAATTTAGATTGGGGCAAATGTGCTCCAGCTTTAGCCAATCGGTAAGCTTGTTCATTGCCATATATAGGCACATTAACTTGGGATTTGATATTTAATTGGCATTTACATTTTATATGAAAGTTTGTATTTGTTTTATCATACGGTCACTTTTTGTTTCACCAGAGCTAATTTCATGTAGAAGAGTAGACGTTGTGTGTTCCGTTCATTTGTTGAAAAAAAAAATTCCCTACGTCAGGAAAAGTCCAGGGACATAATTTACTACGGGCAGCCCAGTACAAATTAACCCGGCTAAAAAGGTCGTAAACTAAGATGTGATCGTCAGATAAAAAGTGCAAGATAAAAGGTGACTAAAATCCATTCATTTGTTGAAAGTGATTACCCCAATATACTCAGTTTTTATCAGTACCTAACAAAATTATCCGACGCTACTCGGGTTGAATTAGGTAACCGTAGAGAGAAAAGTGAACAGAATAATCACTTCTTTTTAATGAAAAAATGAAAATATCATGTATATTTCCGAAAATAATTTTTAGCACCGTTTCGATCTACCATCTATCGTTGTTCTATGTCCATCCATTTAATCCATTTCACATCTATCCTCCTGGTGTAAGACAAAACTACAAAACGGGATACTAGGGCGATTACTACAGAAGTTTATTTTGAGTTTTGGAGTGATTATGAATGAAGTTCGTTTCCTGTAAAATTACCTTAACTCAGATTGCAAAAATGACGAATCTACGGCGAATAGGCTTGCACACGTCATCAGTTTTCAAATCAATATTTTTTAACTTGAAGAACTTCTGCACCAAGGATGCTATTTAAAAAAAATTTCCTCCACGAAAAGGAAGGACGACAAATAAATGTGATGGGATATTCATAATTCTTTTTTCAAGCAAATACATTTATTTGTAAATTCAATTCCTAATAGCAACACATTAAGTAACAAATAATGTCTTTAAAATTGAATATCTTTCAAACGGAGAAGCACAGGCCACCGATTATCATTTTTCAAAAGACTAGATTTTATAGCATTTTTCGAAAAGAAAATCAATGTTTTCACTAAACTTTTGAAAAGAGCAATAGATTCAACTTAAAAAATAAGAAACCTCTACTTTCAGTAACTACGACAAAAAAATAATATTTCAAAAGTCCTAGTTCGAATGTTTTACAGCATTCCTTCCAATACCGGTAAATTTCTATTTAAAATTTGCTTTGCTCTAATTAGCATGCAGTTTCAAATCAATTACTCTAAGCACTTTTTCAATTCAGAGCTTGTTTCTGAATGAAAACCACCTACTTGTTCAGATTGAGAATGATGTTACTTGTCTATTGAGAACCGTTTCAATAAATCCAAGAAATTTAAGTTGATACATGTAAAATAAATGCATGTTTTAACGAGTTTGATCATTTTGTAAGGAAAACCTATGTCAAAATTTTAAAACACTTTGCATAATTGCAAATTCCATAACCTACCAGTCTTGTTCTAAAATGTTTTGTGTGCAAATTTTACTTGTCATAAAATGCAATCCCATAAACACATGTGTTACAAAAATGAGACTTTTAATACATGTAGGTCAAAATATATAAACCTGAAGTTATCGCATTAAATAGACTCGTTTTCGTACTAATTAATGGAAGAACGAAATTATAAAAAGTTATAATTGTGATAAAATGCGATCACTATACTTCTTTAAAATTAATTTCCAACACTACCAAGGTTCTAGTGGCCATGCATAAAGGATGAAAAATTAAAAATTTTATTCTCTTTATCAAAAATTTGGAAATTATTTGTATTTTATTTTCCAGCAATACTGGTAAAGCAATCTGAGCTTCAACCACAATCGCATTGCTCAATTTAGGTCACATCTTCTCCAAAACTGTTTGTGTGTTGTTTTATTCAAGTATTGTAAAGAAAATGAGTATTCAGATATTTGACACTTGAAACTTGCATAAAATGCAGACAGGGGGAGTGTTAACTAAATTTTTCACTAAGTTAAAATATATTTTTAAAAATATGTAAATATTTTATGAAAAGAAATTTTGTTGCTTTTACAAACATACAAACACAAAAACCTATTAAACAGGGAGACAGATTGACGTGTGAAGTTTAGTCTCTAAGTTACTGTGAGCACGCAAAGTAAATAAAATTTCATGGAAAATATTTAGGTTTTTTAACTAATCCGGTCAGTATAGTTAAAAGGTACTTTTGCTCACCCAAATAGCTCTCATGAATATGAATGGCAGCTATTATGAACTCGATTAAGGAAGCATGTTACTGGAGAAATAATTCTTCAACGAATCTATTAAGAACATCTAAATTTTCTGCACTGTAGTACTTTTTAAGTATCAGTACTTATATATGCAGCATGTAACTGCCGTCAGTTTACCAAGACTAAACTTTGAGATACTGCCTTTCTAACACGGCAGTATCTCATACATTTTGCTCTCCAAAATAGTTCTCATGAATATATATGGCAAGCCATTACGGAATCGATGAAGCAAACGTGTTATTGGAACTAAACTAATGCTTCAATAAATGTATAAAAAACAACTAAATTGTCTTTTAGCTACTTTTTTTCCGTTGTCACATCAAAGCCCGCTTTCAACAGCATACATTAACATACACTAAAATTCCTATTTACCTTTAACATTTAATACACAGTAGATATTTATAGCACACGTACTGGCTTTGTACCGCAAAACATCCATCTCACTTACACATTATTAAAACTCAAAATGGGCGTTACTTCGTCAAAACAACACGAGAAGTTTCATATTCGTATCTCCAGCCTTACACTCTCAAGGCCTCACTATAAATAGCACCCATGAATCTATACGCTTTTTTAGTATTCACGAGTAAACAAAATTAGTGAATGAAAATTTGGAACGTGCTCATACATGTTCTTTCTTTCTTTTCACAGGTGGGCCCTGCGCATAAGAACCATCCCATCCGGGCAGCTGCTCGCGTGACGATCCTGGGTAAGTAATACGTTCTACACAACCCCTTTTTCCCGGGCATACCCCCAATCACAGTTATTAACACGGAGGCCTTAGAGTCACGCACAAATCCCATCCTGCCTGCGACAGGCCCTGTGCGTACATGAAGGATTGAAGAAAAGCATACAGTTATTTCACTGAAATGTACCACCACTGGTATTAATTTTTCACGCATAACTCAATTATATTTACGTGGTTCTGTGTTTACGGAATCTGAGGTATTTTATATTAATTTTCGACGAAAATAATCGCCCTGGAAGGTCACGTAATGGCTTTTTATATCCTCCCACCCTGTGTAGCTGCTTTGATTGTATTTTTTTTTCAAATAAAACAAACACGAGGCTGGTGTATGATGTATTATGGTAATTTATTTTAATTGCGTCGGTCTGTTCTTAAGTGCACGCGAATAAAAAATGAATAGAAGTCGCGTTTTATCCAATTAAATGAGAGCGGCTTTTTAAAATTTATAAGCTAAGTTTCTGTTTGAACCATCATTTAGTGTTTTTAGTCTTTTTAATTGCATTATTGTATCAAAGTATCCATCACTTTTAAATAACTTTTCATATAACTGTTGGGTTATTTGATTTGGAACTTAATGGGAGGCATTCTAAATGTCTTTCAACATACGAAGAAATATCTCTTAATATGTAACTATTATTTTAAGAGATTATGTATTGATACGTGACTATTATTAATTGTACTATGAACCTATGCTTATGAAATGCATATGAAAAGGTAGAAAAATTTATTTGTGATCAACTGCAAACAAAAGGCGAATTGATGATTTTTTCATAAACACCAACTGTTCATCACAATATACTATTTAGATAATGTGTTACCGGCAATTTGTAAAATACAGGCACTATATAACGTCTAGGGAATCTATAGAATGCGTGACGTTTTTAGGCAAATCATGAAATAGCTGTTATTTTAATATATTTTATACTGCTTATTTTTATTACTATATTACTTTATTATTATTATACTATTATTTTTTATGCTTATATAGAACAACAAGTAATATTTAGGCAAAGGTTTGGAAGAGAGTCATGGAAAGTCTTTTATTGAAAAGTTGTATATGGAAATGAAAGAAATACAAAGTACAGAAATTTCCTAATAAAATAACAATAGAAAAGGAATAATATTTACCTATTTAATGCAGCAAGGGATGCTATAATGGCAATATGAATTGCACTTAATTGTCTTTCCACACAAGGGTACTTCATATTTTAGCACATATCCAATAATATGTAATAAGTTAATAATACATGCCAATAAAACCGTTGGTTGGTTATTTGGTACTTTTCTCATGTGCTAAATGAATTCTATACTAAGACATGGAGTTTGTGCAAAATTAATTTTCCAGCTAATGCAGTGGGCTTGGAGAAGATTTCTTAGCTATTGACATTGAACATTATGTAAGATGTGATGTGAAGAGGTTGGTTGTTATTTGTGGTATTTGGTACCATCAACGAATGTCATATGCTTCAGATGTTCAGCACTCAGTCGGTGTCAACTTATGAAAAACACTTCACGACATGTCAAGATCTAAAAGCTCACCCAGAGATTTGACCATGTACTAATGGGGGTAAAGTACAATTTTTTTATAAAGGTTGGATTTTAAGCTGAACAGAATGTTAGATTAGCCTAATCGTCAGCAGTTTCGTTTCCTGTGATGCCAATGGGAAAAGGGATTCAGTGAAAGTAATACTGAATTATTTGTGGAAGTTTATTACGATGTAGACAATTCTATGTAAAAGTGGATCGTAGCTGGTGAAGCATCCCTTAACAACATTTCATGGAATTTCATAAGACTCATTACGGGAGTATTTTATGCTTTGTCGGTTTATCTTTGGTGTTGCTTAGATTGCCTAGGAAATGTGTGAAAGATCATACTTTAACATCCCATTTATGGCATTCTATGGATTTCCTAGGCAAAATATACAACGCCTAATTTCACACAATGACAGTAGAAAATACAATATAATACAATTATATATTCACTACACAATTGAAATACACTGTACTTAAAATTTTAGAATCACCATGTATTTCATCTCACATAAAGAAATGGCATAAGAAATCATAAATATGGAATTTTCGTGTGAAATCAATCTGTTGATTCATTTTCTAGATTCATTCACTTGGGATTTTTCTTATTCTTTTTAATGATAGTACCGTCTGAAACAGTTATCTGAACAAAATAATGCATGCGATGCAGTAAAACATGCTAAGCTAATAATTGACTACTTCGTTCTCTATCATATTATAAATTATAAATCATGTCTTCATGAATTTTAAGTCACATCTGTTAACCAAGTATTTCGACTTCTGAATTTAAGTGAATCACTTAGCCTTTTGAATTAGTTATTTATTATTAGTAATTCCTATTACGACGTTCAATTTTTCCTTTTTAAATACTTTTTCATTACGAAGTTAGTTTTATAAAAAATAATTTTCTTCCTCTTGTTGCAAACTTTATAATATATCCTGCTTTCTCTTGTTATATTTAGTTATAAACTTTATAATAAATCTATAGTACCATTATGGGTTTCAACTGAATTCTTATTATAGTGTATCAATATGGATTTCCGTGCTATATAGTTGACTATGCTATCCTAATATTTGACTACTTCTCTATTTACATTTCAAAGCTCCAAACATTACCGGTTCTTTACATAAAGCAATAGGAAATTATCTCTTAAGCTTTTATTCAAGGAATATAAAGTATAGTGTGTTTCTAAAGTAACTATCCATTATGTGAAGAAATGTTACAATGCTTCTTTTTGTTTAACAAATGAATAAAACACAAGGAAATCCGAAAATATTAAAACAATTCCACATGGCGTCCTTGTGTATCAAAACACAAATTCCAACGTACAGCGGTACAAAAATCTTTACAAGATATCATGAGTAATCAGCCATTGCAGTTGTGATCCGTACCTTCTGTTTACTAGTGCTTTTAATCTTAATTTTGACCTTTGCTTTAACACAACCCCACAAATAAACATTTAAAGGTTAGTGAGGTCAGGTGATTGTCAACATCTGATTAGACCTCTTCCTATCCACTTTTTCCGGAAAAGTTTCATGTAGGTAGTCATGGACGCTTGTTGCAAAATTGGGTCCTAGTTAGAAAACAACGTGTTGATAATTACATCAGAAATAAGTTGAGAAGTTGAATACACGTTGCCACCATTAGAAATAAAAAATTCTTTGGAATCATTGCACATCTAAACTAAAATATTATGAAGTAGGATTAATTCATGTTTTTCTTTGAGCTCTATCTGAGTGAGCTCTTATTTGTATCATTCTCATTTTTAATCACTTCTACTTGAAATTAGTTTTAAGAAAGGAGGTGTGTTGAAATTATCAATATCAGTTGGGCAGCTCTCTACAAAGATATTTTTAAGAAACGAAAATCACCAACAGCCATCCAAGTTTGAAACTTTCGTTTACACAACCAACACCTACTATAGATGAATGGTTATAGGAGGTGTTAACTCAACAAAGACATAGCCACTCATTTCTACTGTGTCCCAAATACAATTGAAATACAATTGTTAAACTGTCGCTTTAAGGAATTCTGGGAACAAGGTCATGGAGACATCATAACAGCACTGTATTTCGAAACACCGGAAGATTTTATACAGCACATTAGCTCAAATAAAGTACGAATTCAGAGGTGATCATTTGTTCACTGAACTAGTGTTTTAAAAGTGTTATGGTTACTATCTGAACAACGTATTACATCTATTACACTAGTGTACAATTTTTGGACCAGTTATATTTTCATGTAATGCCTATTTTTTGAGCGTTGAAAGAGTTACGAGTAGTGGTAATTGCTTTTACACCACAAAACACTTTGTGACTAAATAACCACATTTTTCAAAAGTATGCATGAATTTATTCCCCATTTAGAAAGATTCTATTGCTCCTTTCCATAGAATAGAATCTCTCTGTGGAACGATTATATCGCTCATTTCCTTATCATATAATAAATGAGCAATATAATCCCTTAGAAAGATTATATTGCTCATTTGTTATATTGACAGCATGTTGTAACTCGTGTGTGAACACCTCAGAAAACTCTCTGAGGTGTTACGGAATCTGTATTAATCTAGAAACGGAATCTGTATTAATTTAGAAATTTACTTTGTATGGTAATTATATGCTAGAACAGAAACTCCTGAGATATAAGAAAAATGTCGCGCAGAAGTAATGCAATACTTAAATAACTTGTAAGCATTCAGAACCATGGTGAAAATATCTATACTTACACAACATGCCTGAATGCTGGTAAGACACGTTTTCACTCGTGTACCTGGTTTATTCAGCAGAGATGATTACCATATCTAGAAAGATGCAAATTTAATCCGCCTAAAATCTTTCCCTTTTATTTCAGTTTAATTCACTTAGTAAAATATTAATTCGCCTTTCGTTTCCTCTTTCTCACGCTTCCTTTGAATCCTCTCATTTGAATATTGCTGTCTCAGCGCTAATTTTAAATTCTTTCCCAAGAGCTCTTCCTTTACTTTCTCAGCCCCGTAGATCTATAGATCTGAAGATATGTTCTTCTGGTCGTGATCATCGTCATGTAAGGAGCTCAAAGTCGAGCTGGCCTGTTGTAATGGGGTGAAGGTTTACGATTCGACACACGACTGCAAATTAAGTTCTTTAATAAAATTATATAATTCACACTTTGTCATGTCTTGTCTTTAAGCATTATATACAGGGTGTTTCGAAAATATCTGGCCAAATTGTAAGGAGTTGTAGAGTGGCCCAAAATAAACATTTTTGTCATAGAATGTGTGTCTGGAGATAACGCGTTTCAGTGATAGAGGGCGCTTTTTAGGTGAGTCAATGACATCGTTTTTGTGGCGTAAAGAGACATTTCCCTTTCGGATTTTCAACGGCAAGCTCCAAATTTGTGAAGCGATGCATGTCGTTGAAAATCCGAGCTGGGAATATCTCTTTACGTCACAAAAACGATGTAATTGACTCACCTAAACAGCGCCCTCTATCACTGAAACGCGGTATTTCCAGACACACATTCTATGACAAGATGTTTATTTTGGGCCCTCTACCATTCTTTACAATCTGACCAGATATTTTCTAAACAACTTGTATAAGGCAAGAGATAGAGATTAAGTCAAAAGTTATCAATTGTTGGCTATCTCTCGGAATACAAAATTTTGCTAGGTTTCATATTATTGTAATACAAATTAAAATATCTAGCTTATTAGCTTACTTGTACATTTAAGTATGCAATTGATTATTCTTTACCAATTTACATATTCTCTCTAATGAATTAGTTTGTTAATAATCATTCAAATTTTTTTCTATTTGTATTGATATTTCTTAAAAGGCGCAAAACGGAGGCATTTTAACTATTTAAAAGTGACTAGAGCTTGAGTTAAGATGTATAGACGATTTTTCTTCTGTATTATGTTCAAATTCCCACTCTGAATCAGAAACGTGAGACGACTTTGTTTTCCCGGGGATTTAGTCAAACAATAAACTCGCAACTCTTTATTAAATATTTCTGTAACCATAACATCCTCCGGACAAAAGAGCCGCCCAAAAATGCGTAATGTAGTTATCGGTTTTCAATAGTTTGACTCACAAGCATATTTGGGAAGGCGTTGGAAATATAAGTTCGACAAACACTCAAAAGTAAACATCCATAAAAATACAGCAAACAAATTAAAATACTTTATTCTCTGAAAAATGCATAAATGTTAAGTGTAATATTCTGCTTCAGACCATTGTTCATACGAGCAGAAAAATCTTTGGATATGCAAATGCAGGATTACGGATTTTTTAAAGGGACCGAAGTGCACAAAAGCTGTATGCTTTCGGAAGAGTAAATGGATGCGGCAAAGTGGATTAATTACTTCTCCAGACAGAATGGATTAATTGTCTTCTATATTAGGTTTTGATGAATGGAAATAAGGGATTACAAAAAGCAGTAGCTGTATAGTTCCCTGTAAATTTAAAAATATCGCATTTAATTACTAACTAGTGTTTGCAATTTCGGATTCTAAGCAACTGCGCGATTTCTCAGGAATGATAAATAGAAATTCTTGATGTCTGAAAGAGTTTTTATTTTGTTTCTAAAATTAAGTGAGTTTTATTTCAAAATAGAGCGTCATTAATCAGAGCTAATTACTAAAGAATTCGGAGTACAACTTTCATAGAATTTAATGTTAAAACTTAGTTTTAAGCGAAGATATTTGTGTCATTTTAAAGATGAATTTTTCACTTAAAATGACTCATTGAAACTGAAACTAATAAGGATAATTTGTTAATAAACCACTTTGACGTTAAAATAAAAATAATTAATTAGTATTCGTTCAGAGTTTTGACTCATTAGCGAAAACATATGGTATGTCCCTTTACTTAATTACTAAGCAAGTTATTATCTATCGTCGTTTCTTAAATATTTTTTAATATTTTTTATTTCTAAAGTAAATATAGCTCTAACTATTAGCAAGATCATCAATAAAAATAAATGCAAATCTTTGAAGTTTATCAATTATTATGTTTTTCAACTACATCAATTTGTTTTTTCGAACAAAAATAAATTTGTAAACGCAAATTCAAAATTCGTTGTATTAGTTCGATTGTAGTCATTGTAAATTTTCTTTATTGTCAGTCAATTTTTCTGATACATTCTAAAAATGGTTCTAAAAATAAAAATATTCATTTTTCAAATATAGCCGCATTTAATAAGTATACGTACTGAACAAATGCAATTCAAGAATAAAGTTATGTTTTAGTTTGATTGAATTTTCAATTTAACTGTCTGTGACAATAAAATCTGTTAGACGTAAATTAGGACTATTTCTTTTCAAATAACTTAAATTTTAATGTATCATTTACAAAAATCGACATGCTTTTTACATTTTATAAATTGCTGAGAAAGGTTTCAAATTTCAAAATTTTAAACTTTTCTAATTTTTTTATTCTGTTCCTGATGGGTGCTGTTTCAAATTTGTAGCATTTATTGTTAGTATGTATTATCGTTATTTGCAGCATTATTTATACTTGTTTTATCCCAAAAGGATAAATAGCCCATTTTGTTGCTCCAGTGCTACGTTAGTTAACTACCTACCTAGCCAAAATGATGCTCAACCATATAATTAGTGTTTTATTATCCAAATTTTTCTAAATTCTTGAGAGACAGCCATGTTATACCTTTTTAGTTTGCAGAAATGATACCAACGTAATTAAAATAAGTAATTACATTAATTAAAATAAATAAGTTTTTATCTCAGCAATAAAATAAAAATTATATATTTAACCTTTTTTGCAATGTTTTGCATTCCTGAACACCAAACATATTGTGCCATTGCGGAAATGCTATCTAAATAATTGCACTAGACGTTTCCTATTAAGACATACATGCAAAAAACAAATGTTTTGGCCATAATAATCAATTTTTTAAACTCATTAATTTTTTACATTGTGCTCTGCATTAAATTAATCGCTCTATATAAAAAAAGACAAAAAGCGAGTACAATTAACTTGCTAGCAAATTCGTCGCAGAACTCGATGATAAATTCTGTACAACTTTTATAAGTCTCTATATATATTGAACGTGGGTTGTAAATTGTGAGTTTTTCAATATAAACTGACCGCAAAAAACAGTTTTCGTATTGAAATAATATGAGATAATTATGATATTGTTCTTGCTCTCTTTGCAACCTATCCAATTTGCTTCCTCAATAATTTCCATGCAACTTTTGGGTAATTATCTCTCATCTTCTGGTGTTTGATCCTGTTGTTCAAAATTGAGGAGAATTCTACACTCTAGAGAATTCTACACTCTGAGTGACAGACCATGTCAAGTACCTCTTTATATCTGTACTGTGTTGAAAGGACGAATCATTAAGATCGGGAATAAAATAAAAGGTGCTCAATTAATTTGCAATCTAAAATATCCCAATTACTACTTTGGACAGCTTGCCCATTTCTGGACCTTGAGCCATAAAATATAAACCAACCAACAAACCCAATTACTACTAGGTTGTTCGACAGTGGAATGTGAAAGAATGATAACGGTATTGAGAAACACACAAGAAATTCAATTTGCGACTATTGATTTGTTCACAAACCTCTTTTACTCGTATTTACTTACAAACTTATTTATTTATTAACTATTTCAAATGTATTAACTCTTATTTACTTGTGAACCCTATTTACAATACACCCAATTTCCTCCAAGAATATTTTCCATATAACTTTTCAGTAACTGTAACATCTGGTTTTCCTCCTGTTCAAAAATGAGGATTCTACATTCGAAAGTTGAATGGCAGACCATGTCAAATACCCCCACTATATTTCTAATGCGTTGCAAGGACGAATCATTAAGGTAGGTAATAAAATAAAAAGTGCGTAATTAATTTGGCAATCTAAAATACGCCAATTACTACTAGGCTGTTCGGCAATGGAATATGAAAGAGTGGGAATGAAACCGGAATGAGAAGCATACAAGAAATTCAATTTGCAAGAGTATTGATTTACCACACCAAATATCCAAAACGCCGCAACCACGATCCCATCCAATCAAAACAATCCTATCATAAAAATACGCCACTTAAAACAAGACGATTCCCTTTGGTGATAATCCACCCACACATCATCCAACCGTGCAAGACAAAACCCCAAAACTAAAACACCAAATTGCCACGCAAGTTTATATTCAGGGAACTATTTTTCCAGGTCGCAGCCATCACGAGGAAATGCAGATCCTTCCGGCGCTAGTTGAAAAGCGAGGTGTTGTAATCCCCAGTTTCGATCCCGGGCCCCTCACATTCATGTCAAAGAGATTCCGGAAAACGAGCTTTAGCGGCAAAAAGTTTACACCAAACTCGTTTTCCATTTTCATGGAACTCTCATTGCCGGCGACTCAGCGCCCGGGGGATTCATTCCGCTTAAAACGAGTTCGGATTTCAATCGTGGCGAAAACGGTTCGTAATTCGTGGTGTAACGAGAGGAGGTTGGGGACCGATATGCAGCTCCGTCTGTTGCATACTTTGGCCGATAAACTCCTTTGAGAGGACTGAAGTGGTTTATGTCTGGTTGAGGTCTCGAGCGAGGAGATTGCTTTGGATCATATTTCGTACAGATGTAATGTTTGTATTAGCATAATCGGTTTTTGCGTCAACACGAATGTTAGTTCGTCAAATGGAGGTTGATGCTTGTTGAGATATACAGATCAGCTAGCGAGCTCCGATGTGTTTAAAATGCACACAGTGGTCTATCGTCAGAATCCCTGTATCTCCATATAAAAGAATTGAGATTTGGTGGTAGCATATACTAATCACTAAAACCTTAAGCAAAAGTGATGGTTAAAAAACGAACTGAGGGAGATCTCAGTTTCCGTTTTAACCCTCTTGGTGGTTAATCTTTGCTTCGAAAACTGCCTTGTCGTGGCCAGCCTCTGTCGCAAAATTTTGTTTCGAACTGTCACCAATTTTGTGCAAGGAACAATTTGTTTTTCCAGCTTGGATCTTCATTCCCATTAGAGTAATAGGGCAGTTTTGTCTCGATGAAATATCTCATCCTTAGTTAAATTGACCAGGTCTTGGACGAGATATCTCATCAAAACACTTGGAGGGTTAAGTTCTTAATTTTCAAAGAAGTCAACCAGGACAGAGGATGTCAAATCCATTTATCCTCAAATGGATTTTTACTTTGATTGGAGAATGGCATTTGTCATGAGCAATGGTTACCTTCAACAAGTACTCTTCTCCCCTATCCCATGCTTCCTATTGTGTGTAGATTCCAGTACATATAATATGCGTAGTTGGTCCTTGCGCATGGTCTCTAATTTTCATCACTCATGATCAATCGTTAGTTCTTTCTCGTTCCTCTGTCATTGAAAAGACAGTCTCAAGCTGTAAGTCAGCGTTTGTATCATTCACGGACCTGTCACGATTAGACGAAATTATGCCTTTTCGATTCCCTTTGCTTAAGGCTAAAAATAATTTGTATTTTTTCTTGTCCCTGAGGAAAAGATATAGCGGTGAATATAGTTCACTTGTAAGGTTGTCAAAAACTAAGCACTAAATTTTTTTGCTTTAAATCCAACCTTGGAATCCCCAGTTATATAAATGATACGCTACGCTGCTGGATACACAGTATTAGTATAGACGCTAGTTCAGCAGTATATTTCCAAGCTTTAACTCGGACTCAGTTCTTACGGTAGTTTTGTTTGTAATCAGTTTTGGCTACACGAGGGTAATTAGCTCTTTAACTATGGTTTAAAATGCATTTCATGCTAATATCGCGCGAAACTCGTAACTAGAGCATGTTGAATCATTTCCTTTTGTAGAATTGTAACGTTCGGTTATTCCCGCATGCCATCAGTATTGTTCCGTTTTTAAAGACGTCACGTCAAAATGAGCAATAAACACTAAAATCAGTTTCATCAAATAATTATTACTGATTATCTTAAAGTTGGCACACTTAATCTTTCCTTATTTACTTCAACGGTTACATGAAATTTGTTAGAAATGTAGACCAAACATAAGTTATTAAGATATGTAAGGTACATCTCCACAGTAACCATTTCTAAACTACACACTGTACCAGATGTCTATACATCCTCCATTCCCCATAACATTCCACTTGGTAGAGTCCTCCAAAATTGTGTCCGAATCATCAAACATCACTGAAGTTTAAGTCTGAATGGTAGAGTATTTTATTTCGAAAACTCTGCTGTGATAAGCTTTTTCTCCGAATCTGATTTCTCTGAGAACAGATGAAAAAGCAAGAAAACCTCTTCAACCATCAACTGCTGATACAGGAATTTTACGATTTTTTCGTCCTTGAAATATTAGAAACTCGGCATATTTCCCTTCAGATTTTAAAACTTCCAGTTTAGGAAGAATTTTTTGGAGGGCTGTATCATCGGTAGATTTGTACTTAGTCTTGTCTTTGTTAGATGTTTAAAAAAACATCTGCCTGAGTTATATATATATATATATATATATATATATATATATATATATATATATATATATATATATATATATATATATATATATATATATATATATATATATATATATATATATATATATATATATATATATATATATATATATATATATATATATATATATATATAGTTTCGATTACTGTAAACAAGATACATCTCTTGTTACCAACTGATTTTCATTAAAATCTGTGGTGTCAGTAGTCAATATTAGATGATTAATTTCATCTTGCACTGATTGTTCCATAGATAAGTTGATGAGGGACACACGTATATTTTGTACCAACAAATATTTCATTTTTATTTTGGAAATTAAATTTTAGTACAGGTAAATTGCGGGAAAAAGATAAAAACCCCTGTGACCAAGGTTATAAAACTAATCACATAGTATTGGAGCCAAAGCATAGTACGAGGGGTTCATAGTGGGTTTGGTTTGTCCTAAACTCTGGTCATTTTTGCACAAGACCATTTGTAGGATCGATGTGGGAGCGAGAATTTAAAATCTCGTTGCTTCCCATAGCAAAAAGTTGAAGTCTTATTTTCAAATTTATTGCAAATAGTTAAAGTTATGTACATTCAACTATACTGCAAATAGTTGGAAGTGTAACTTCAACACTTGTTCAGATAATTTTACTATAGAATAAATTTTAGAATGTATTTAGTTTATTGAATTAAATTTATTGATTAAAATTATGATATAACAAAGTTAAGTTGAGAAGAAATTTAATATTTAAAAGAAAATTCAGATTCTATTGAGAACAAAGGCTTAAATTCATGAGAGTTTTGAATTTAAATTAAATAATTTTAGAGAACAGTGATGAAGAGAGATGATAAATATTATAATCTATTGAGTTTATCAAATTGAATTTGTTGATGAAAATTATGGTATTATTACAAAGTAAAGTTGGAGATGTGAAATTTAATATTTTAAACAAAACTAAAATGCTATTGAAAAGCTTTCAAGCATTTTATCAAGCTGAAAGCTTGAAAATTTCAAAGTTTGAATTTAAATTAAATATTTTATGAGCAGTGATGAAGGGATAGTAAATATTATAATATATTGAGTTTATTGATGAAAATTATGATACTATAACAAAATTAAGTTGAATATATGAAATTAAATATTTTAAATAAAATTAAGATGCTATTGAGAATAAAGGCTTGAGAGCGTGAGAATTTTGAAATTTTAAGTTCAAGAATTTTTGAAGAAAATATGAAAAATTCTTAACAATTCAACGTAAAAGAGTGAAGATTTTCGAAATTATAATATTGTTTTTAGATTTTTCTGTAGATATAAAATATTAAGAGCACTTAAAGAAATTTAAAAGAAACTATGAAATATTAAAACTTGTTATTGACGTGAAAAACATATTGACATAAAAAATATAATATTGTGGTTAAATTATTGTCAATTGAATTAAAGGGGCAAGGTACTTAATAGATCAGAGTAAATATTGAGTGTAACATTTAATTTTTTATAGCGTTATTGTAGAGTAATTATCAAAATATAAACTTAAATATAACTTTTCATAGATTGCAAGTAGCTATAGTTCAGGTTATTTAATGGTGTATTGAAACATTTGAAAAATATCTCATTTGAATTGATTCCATTAGTAGGAAAATTGAATAATGAAAGTCACAATTTTGAAAAATTATTTAATATTTCAACAGAAGCATCCTTTCATTGAATTGAGCAATTTATAAGAGGAATTAATTAATAAATTGTAGGTTGTGACTTTGATTTGGATAATCGTTGAAAAAGAAACCAGAAGGATCTTTTTTTATTAAAGCATCTATTTTACAGAATATTAAATTGCAAAACCTCTATTGAGTTGAAGAGGTAAAAAAAGTAGAAAAATAAAGAAAAATAGTGTATAAGGTGGAAAAGCTTATAATATTATGGATTTAAATTATTAAAAAGAAAATTATATGATGAATCAAAAGAAACTATAGAAAATTATACGATAGATTGAAATTATTTGAAAATTATATTATAGATTGAAATTATTAGAAACCATCAGAAAAATATATTATGGTTTGAAATTTTGATTAAATTAAAGATTAAAATAAAATGTGTTAAGATATTTTATTCAATGGAAGCAACTATGGAGGCGCTATTATAGAAAATTTAAATGCAAAATTGTTTCGTTTGAAATTAAAATTTTATTAAAAGTAAAATAATTTTGCACAATTTCAGATAAATGACATTTCAACTATCACAAATCTACCTTACACGCGTTTGCCCCATCATAGATTGAAGTGAGGAGTCTAGGAAAAATTTCAGAACCATAAATGGCAGGCTGAGAGCAACATCAACAATGGACAGTTACGAAAATCGACGTTGAGCAGAGATGAAGAGAAACATGCGGTGATGTTGATACTTAGAAATGCTTCAAAAATGGCGGAACAACGTACGAATACGATAATTGATACGTTACTAAACGTACGAACATTATCGAATATCAATCAGTTCACCTCCTGTTTCTCGCTACATCTATGCTAAACCCATCAACTGCTGATGTCAAAGCTTTAAACTGTTTGCTCTTCTGGGTTCTAAAAATGATACCCAACTCCTCATTTTAATCTGTGATAGGGTGGAAGCGGTTAAGGTGAATTTGGTATTTGATGGTTGGTTGGTTTTGGGGTTTTATGGCGCAAGGGCCATATATAGCCATGCTGCGCCAGACACAATACAATATCAAGTAATTGACACAAGACATACAATAACAAGTAACTGACACACACAGTGAAATCTTTACTGACACAGAAGAGAGAAATACACCCAGAGAGGAATGCACCTGGCAGGAATAGAACATGCGCCCCGCCTACAACTCGAAGATTTGGTATTTGAAAAATTTAAATTTGTTATTAATTTTTCAATAATCAATTTAATCTGGAACGATATGAATCCCTTAACTGCTTATATCTAAGGTCCAAACTTGTTCTGCATGATTTTGAAAACGAAACTCAACTCCTCATTCCAATACATGACGGTCCAGATGACAAGAAATAATTGAAAATCATGACACAATTTGACTTCATCCATTTTCCAGAATGCTTTTTCATATACTTTCCCAAGACTTATAATTTATTGACTATGTATCAAAAACTTAAATTGGAGGTCACGTATTTTGTGATTAAAATATTCGATGTATGCTGAAACCTGTTTGATAGTTGCATTTTTACTATAGATGCATTTAATACATTGACATAAAGCATCAAAATACCAGACAGAACCAGAATCTTATGTAAATAGGTGTGTTGTTTGTGATTCCGTGTAAACACTCACTTTCTAAACAGGATATACATTAATGGTTTTTGTTCGCAAGTTTAGTATTTTATTTAGTTCAAGATTATGAAATGCTGTCTCAACGGTTACTTTTAACTGCATTATATATGTTATAAATACAATGTATTCCAGATAATAAGAAAATATTAGATTATACTATCTAAGAATCCAAACTTAAGATCATCAACGGAATCCCAATTTAAAAAATAACTTTATTCTCAGTAACCAAACTTTATATATTTCCTGATATTTTTATCTTTTTGAAAAGAATGGGAAAAGAACTTTCCCATTTCAAAATCCTCTTCAAAGATGTTTGCCTTCCCATAACAATTTGGGTTATGCTGGAAAACCATATTATCCAAAGTCACAAGTTCGTGTAAGAACTGGTTATAAATAATTTACCTTTGAAAGAAAAAAGACAAGCATTCTATAGATAAGAACTCAAAACTTTTGCATAATGTGGTAGACATCGAATATTATACAGAATGGTTACAATTAAACTGACCCTACTCAAATTCTCTGCAGCCTGTTCTAGTCAATAGATCTTGACGCAATTTGGTATCTATACTATTTAGGCTATGGTGAAAAACATTAGCAAAGAAAGAAAATTAATTCAAATTTTCACCTCTAGGTGAAAATATGGCGCTAGGTGAAATCAAGGGCAACAATTATGACAGATAAACACAACTTTATTAAAATAGCAAAATTCAATTTAAACACAAGAATACGTGCAAATTTAGAAGAAGAAAGAGTTGACTGTTCAAATCGTAATGTCAGGTTATCAATAGGCGCTCTATCCATTTCGGGAGAAATAAGAGAGATATTCAACGTTATTGTTCTTCTCAGCTCAGACAAATAATGTATTCTATTGTTTCTTTAATCCATTTTCCTTTGATTGGTCGTTTCATACGACTTTATTTTCGGAGTGCTGGTAGGCTATTGTACCTTTCTGATAAAAATAACCACCAAAAGCACGTTCTCTTTCTTATCTAAAGACATGAGGATTAGGGCAGAATAATTTTGCAGGATAAAATCTTCGCTTTGTATGCTTTGAAACATGTTGTTTACAAATTTGCATAGCATTACGGCAGAAAGTGCCTCCTAGTGGCTAAAACGGGAACTATTTCTTTTTCTTTGCTAATGCTTCCACGATAGTTTGAATAGCATAAATACCAAGTTTCATCAAGATCTGTGGTATCAGGCTGCAAAGGATTCTGATTAGGGTCAGATTGATTATAACCACCCTGTATTAGCGTTATGTTATAAGAAGAGATATCCCTATTATCAAAATAATTTAAAAACATGAACACTCGTAATATCAAAAGAATGGTGCATCAACAAAGTTTTCTCAGAACTGACGTGTAATAGTTTATTTTTGAAAATATGTCAGTTATACCTAACCAGTACATCCCAGCCTAATTTTTCAAGTTATCCTTTATTCAAATGTCAATTTGAAACTATTGCAATCAATTATCATCGTTCTAAGTTTTTCTCAAAATCACTTTTATTTGTTCTGAAAATTATCACTAAAATACCAAATACCGTGTTACCTAATTTTTATATAATAATTTACAGATTTACTGTCATAATTTATTATTGCAAAAATTTAAAGTATCTGAAAATATTGAAGCTAATTCTGTGAAGATTTTCACTTGCTGGTATTCTACTTTGACTGGATAGCATTTTTCAGAGTACATGCTCAATGGTTGTACTTTTACTTTAAAACTTAATGTATTAGATGTTGTAGGTGTAGAAGACTAGACCATTCACCTCTTAAACGCTTTGCTTAAGATCATTTGCACTTTCTATAAGTTACTCTAAAATTCTTCATTTCTGTGGTTTTTTTTTTTAATTTTACCCCACTTCCTAACGGTCTATGTTTTTACTTTTTGAGTCTCATATTCCTCTTATTTCCTTAAACCTCTTTATTCTAATTCTAAGCCGGTTACCTTCTTACAACTATTTTACTTCATTCAATCTCTTTTTTGTTTTGTTTTGGAATTCACAAAATGCAGAATTTAAAAAGTGCAAATCTAAGATTTGTACTCTTACATTGTTTCGAAAAGTGATAAATAATCAAATTTCTCATTTATAAAAATTTCATTGATGTTATAAACGTAACATTATGCTTTAAAAGAGGGGAAAATTGGCTTTTCGAAATTTTATATATTTAAGCATTAAAATTGAAAAGCTCATGTTTTTTGACGGAATGGAACGCTTAATACCGCTACAAATCAACCCTTTAAAAAGGAACATTTATGCAAGAAAATCAATGGAATCATACATATTTACAATCTGGTTATTACAACACGGTTTAAAACAATTTTCACAACCGTATTCACTGCTCTCATACCATCGCAGGAGGACATTCTGCGATGGTAGGAGAGCAGTGAATACAGTATGCTGTCATTTGGTTTATGTATGCTGTCATTTGGCTTCAAGAGCCATACTACAAACAACTAAAGTGTTTCTAGATATACGTTTATAAATTTCATCAACTTTTGTTATTCTTTCTTCAAAAAATCCCAAAATGGATAACATTAACACAATTTGAAAAATCAAGTGGTAGTTTATTATTTCCGTGGAATGACCCTGTACACTCTGTATTATGACATGGGCAGCTAGAAAAGCAAAAATATATAACCTAAACTGTCAATCATTTAATTTTAAAATAAATATTACGAATTTTATTTATAATTTATTTATTCTAAGCAGGGACAAAGCTAAGTGAACTTGACAAGGGAGTTGGTGCCGAGTGTAATTGTCCAAAGGGGCAGCAAGCATTTCAGAAATATTTATTTTTAGAAAAAGTTTTATAACTTTAATTACAACTTTATCTTTGTCACGGAAGTGTTATACTTACGAAGTGAATGCTTTCAACCACTCCATCTTTAGAAAACAACATTTAACCCTCTGAGTGTCACTAGACTTCCGAGTATTGCTTTTTCCCCCACAACACATAATGAGTAAATAATCGCATCTAGCAGTTGAAAGAATCTTTGGAAGGATTCTATAGGTCGAGAAGGTGAAATCTGATTAGAAGTCATGTAGGGAAGACTCCAGTTACAAAAGATATAACCGTGTGAACCTCAGAAGGTTAATCGTCAATCTTTCCTTTCATGTTATAACCTGCAATAATACAGCTATTCAGAAATAAATGAGTAAATAATCGAATCTATTTGTTGAATTATTCTATAGGGGAAGAAGGTCAAACATGGTTAGAATTCAGGTGGGGGAAGACTCCAGTCACAAAAGATATATCCTTGTGAACCTTAAACATTAAGCGTCAATCTTTTCTTTCATGTTGCTTCCTGCAATCGCATTCAGATAAAACGAGTAAATAATCGCATCTATTGGTTGAAAGAATCCTCGGAAAGATTCTACAGGTCAAAAAGGTCAAAAGTGGTAATAATTCATGCAGGGTACAAAACGGATATATTCGTGTGAGCCTCTGAAGGTTAAGCGTCAAGTCGTTCTCTTCAGCTATTCAGAAAAAATAGAAGGGACGAAGGAATCATATATCTAACATAAAACATCATATCCCACACACAAACTTCTGAAGAATACAAAACTAAACGGAGGAGGTGCCTTTTACTTCCGTCCTGGCAGGTAAGAATCCAGAATCCATTAATAAAGTTTCGGTGTTTGCTGCTTTTATGTATAATCGATAAAAAGTTGCAATCACGATAACATAATCCCAATATCATTTGGTTGACTAATAATCTAATGAAAAATTTATTTATTAACAAATTAATGTGGCTCTAATTGGTATACGTTAACCAAATATTTAAACAATGTACTTTATCATAATTTCACATACGCATGTTTCATTTTAGACTGAGAACGACATTATCCCATTTGCCTCAGGTTATAGGTCTGGCATCACATGTAATTCCAAGATGAATTGTAGTGTTTAAAGAACTATATTTTATGGCTCACTGTGTAGCACATACACGTTGAATCATTTTAAGTTGCCCTAAGTATAGATGAAAACACCTAAAATTGCGGATTCGTGTCGACAGTATATTTAGTTTCCAATTTAACGAAGGCTATCTAATTTTAAAATTTCACTTGCAGTTTATGAGATCATCATCCCTAACTGCAACCGAAAGGCTGCAGGGGGGGGGGTGAGCCGAAAAGGTGCGGTGGAAAGGAGGAGACTTCCTGTGTGAGTTAGATGCAGTTTGGAGGTGCTGTACCCTGCTCCCGTTATGTTGTACTTACGATTTTTCTTTTAATATATAAATACTAATTGTACTTAATTCGCATTGTCCTCGTCTACTGAACCCGCTGTAGCCCAGTTGGAAGAGTAAAGGTTTAGCAACCGGAGGGTTGCGAGTTCGAAACTCGGTCCAGCCAAGGACAGTCGTGTGCACTGGAGTTGGTGCACATTAAATCTGTTGTGACCTCAAATGTTCTCACGTTGGGGTGGTATGGAAATTTGGAGAGTGGGGTGCCAGGTGAGGTGTTCTTGCCATCTGACCATTGTTCAAAATTGTTGTTCTTGGATATTTCCCTTCGGGATTGATCCCGGACCGTCGCCAATAGCACGTTGTGTTGCTCCAGTGTGACGTTAAATAACTACCTGTTTACCTTGTCTAATGTAAAATTAAACGTATTCGTCCTTAGAAACTTTTTTTAATTGATACATACATCAAATATCGAACCAAAAATAATCCAACACAGTTCATTCTCTTTATGGTAAAATACTATCTGCTTCCCAACGCAGACCAATAAGAAACTATTTTAACGAGAAAACTTTGTTTCTTGATTTTACCAAAACCCCCCTAACAGTTTTCTAAATATCTCCAGATTTAATCCTTATAAACATCTTTGCAACAGATTCCAGGTATAGCGTGTGATTCCAAAATAAATTTGTATGGTTTCAAGAACTATATTTTTATAAGGGAAGGAGTCACTATATAGTACAAATACGTTTAATCAACATAGGTTGACCCTAAGTTTAGATAAAACCATCTAAATTTGAAGAGCCACGCTGACGATATCCTTAATTTCTAGTGAATATAATTAACTATAAACATACATAAATTTAAATTTCACCTACAGCTCATCCGACTTACAATGAAATACTATCTACTTCCCAATGCAGACCACTAATAAACTATTCTAACGCGGAAATTTCGTCTCTTGATTCTCCTCCAAACCCCCACCAATAATTTTCCAAACATCTCCAAATTTAATCCCCACCAAACTGGAGCTTCGGTTTAATGTGTTTACCGAAACTCCATTCTTGTTGCTCAGAGTGGCGTAGATACAGGAACCGTAACGAAGCGTGAATTATTCACCCTCATTATCGATTCAAATGCTTCTTTAGGCGGTCATTCGACCAGTTAGCCCACCAGCATACCGAATGAGAACATCAAGAGATCACCACCACACAACCCAACTGGCCATTCGACTCGATCAGCGTTCCAGTCCAACAGAGCTGCCCGAGGGAAAAGACTCAAATTCGTCGGATGAATAGAAAGGCAGCCATTCACAAGGAAGTCGCAGTGGCATTTTGGAGGCGATTTGCAGTCTTGCAGCGGCAGAGTGGAGGAATTGCATGGGGGATACTGCACATGCCTATGCATAAAGCGGAAGGGAGCGCTATACAATAAGTAGCAGCAGCCAGAACTGGCCGTAGAAACCGTTATGAATGGAATTCATCTTCTGGAGATGGCTTGCCGTACTAACTTCGGCAAAGGGAAGTGCTTTCGCTCGTAAGTGGTGCAAGCTCGGAGAGTACGGTGGCGCTTTCTGAGTTTGTTTTGAGCTCAGTTTTGGGAGAACGTGATTCTCGATTCGTCGGGAAGAAGTTTTATGGTGTTGAAATAGTTGATTGAAATGCGCTGAGATGGAAAGGAAGGAAGGTAGTTTTATGACTATTTGCTCTGGTGAATTATCATCCCTACATCGCTGAAACTGAAGATGCTGTGTTGCAAAGATACTGTACGTTATGTGAGATGTCAAAGTGATTAAATGTTGAAATTCTTAAAATGGAGCATTATTTTATTAATGTATTATGTAAAACAAACATTTTGTGGAATGAAACTTTTCAAAGTATGCATGCTTTTTCCTATAGTTTTAAGGACAATTTTCTGTATTGAGTAAATATTCTTTTATTGTTTACTATTCCTGGTTATTAGTTTTGTATTATTCAAATTATTTAAGAAGTTTTATGATGAAGATGTTAAGAACTCTTGAATTTTAGATTATAACTATTTTTATACGTGATATATTTTTTCGCTTTCCTTTGAGACCCTCAAATGGAAGAATAGAATGGAACAAACTCTGTCGTAAACATTTTTTTTTAAATATGGGCTATATTATTTATGCATTTAGTTTGTGAAAAATAAACATATGTCCAATCATGTATACATATTATTTTCAAAAATACACAAGGAATACATTTTATAAAGTTATTAAAGCACGTAAATATATTTGAAACTGAATTAATGGGATGCATTTAATTCAGTTTCCATACTCTCTATTTACCTTTTATTAATTCAATTTTCTATCATCTCTACACTGGTCCTACAAAGATACTTGAAAGGCAATACAAACTAGTGAATCTATACTATTTCAATATCATTAAGCGCAATAGATGGTGATTTAATATATTTGATTATATGAGAACGTATAAATATTAACTTATAAATTAATTTTCTGATTAATTTGAAGTAATAATATAATGGTAAATGTGTGTATTTTATAAACCTATTATTTTGAAGAACCTTGCGGCTTCTACTCTCTTCAAAGACCATGTTATTGTTTGCTTTTCAACTGAAATACCTTTGAAGATAAGATGTTACCTATCAAAGTTTCAAATAACTCTCATTATAATTGTAACAAAGAGATAGATTAAAATAGGTAATTTAATACAAAATGTATTCCGTCATGGATATGACCATTGATGTATATTCCGATTGAGGCAAAATTTGCAAATTAACGTAAACCTTAAATGGGCTGAATTCTGTATTATACTTCAGTATCGAATTCCCCTTTTAATACAATGGATATCACAGAATTGTGGTCTTGGCGTCCCATTCCCACTCCAACCTATTTATCCGGAACGCAAAACGAACTCAATGCTTAATCTGCTTGAAATGCAGCGAAAGACAAGGCTTTCCTCCACTTGTATAGACCTTAAGTTAAACCACTTCCGCCCTCAAAGCTCCAGATTAACGAGGTTAGTCTTACACAATAGTCGAAAACTCTGAGTTGATATTTCCCTCGACTCTAAATTGGAATAGCGCCTGCTATTGTTATGATTTTAAAGGAATAATTTACGCGTCTTCGCGTCGACAATTCCGAGAATTTGAAATGGTGGTAGAGCGAGCATTAGGAGGGTGGGAGCTATTTAAGATCGGAATTGATATTCATAAAAGCTTTGACATTGCGTCTGGAGCAGTGTACGAGGGACATTACGCAAGTGTCACAGAAACTATTTCAAAAGTGCCATTTAGGAGATGTTCAGAAGCACTTTTATGGTCGGCGGTATGATTATCCAGGCGTGTTGTTTTCGTTGTGCGTTCAAATTAGTAACTCTGATTTACTTTCGCATCAAGTTCCCTAGAAAAGGCTGCCGGCGGGCCTCTTTAAATATGTGTGGAAAGAATTGGTTCACAGATGTAGACGGACTTTTATGAAGGAAGGCGCAGTTTGCGAGGAATTATGGTGCTTGGTAGTCAAACATATATTTGGCTAGAGTAGACATTTTATATCAATTTATTGCAAAGAGAAAAATTTTATGAAATAAGGAGGCAGTTGAGAGGGTGTTAGAGAAGGTCTAGCGTAATATCTTGATGCGACCAAATTGTATTCCCAGCGATGGAAGATTAAATTGAAATGCTTCTGGGAGTGGAAACTATTAAAGAAACTTAATTGAATACTTAAGGGAAAGAGGGATTATGGCGCCACCTTAAAATAAAATGCTTTGTGTCGTTTAAATAAAGCTATAAGATTACAAACAATGAAGTATGTTAACGCAGGTACATGAGAGGCTTTTTCTGTAAAGCTGAATGTAGATGGCGGTAGTGTTTCTGTGGCGGGATATGTTTTCTGTACGTATTCCTCAAGTGACGTCACAACTTGTTTTTTTTTCGAATATCATTACATCGCTTCACCAATATAAATTCCAAGGAATGAATTTCAAATTTATATATGATAGTTGATTGGTCAATGCTAATTAGATTAAACGCCGAGATGGTGATAAACAACATTTTAAGGTAACCCCGATATGTATCATACGAGGGCATTTGGGTAGCAGAAGTAGAATCTTCGATTTCCGTCTGGTTTGTTTGTTTGCACTAAAAATCTCTCTCATGGGCTCAGTAAAAATAGGCATCATTATTCCTTTTTTCTAAAATCCTGTTAAAAACTATAAAATCAGAAAAGGGGTGAAAATACATTAGGCCTCCTGGTAATTATTGTCATGGAATATTCTTACACAATGAAATGAATATTATTGAAACCTCTTACTGGAATGTGTTGAATTGGCCGTGTTATATGAAATTTGAAAGTTCATAAACGCACACAGAATACTATTTATTTTCAAAAAAGTGGCATTCATATGTATATTTTAACGTATAGCGTGAGTTTGAACAACAGTTCAGAAATGAAATTTTAAAGTTGTACTCTAATTTTATTAGTGTAAAGTAAAATTCAAAAGTATAATTAACCCATTAAGGAAACATTCTTGACTAATAGGAGTATTTTCTGATTCTTTCACTCAATAAATGGTTATTTAGTCATTCATTATGTGTGTTGAGGAGGAAAGGCAATACTACACTATTTGTAAATCTCGTGACGCTCATGAGGTTTTTGCATAAATAGTATTTAGAAACAGAGCAATTATGAATAACGAAAACATTTTCATTTCTATCGTCTATTTTTACCCAGCTTCATTTTACTCTAGTTCCTATTACAACTAAAGCACCCATTTTGACGCTCAAACAATTACAAAGTCTAATAACTACTCAAAACAGAGCCTTCCGATGGGAATAATTACCTCTTCACAAAACCCTGACCACTCAAAACCACTTACTTTGCTGGCCTTTTCATCAAAATGCTTGTAAATCGCTAGGGTGTGTTATCAGACTGAAACAATAAATAATCATAGCTTGTAATTTTAGGTAAAACGTGCTAAATCGTACTTTACCAATTTTCTCTAAAGTTAAAACCAATTTCATAAATCATGTAGCTTTAATTGTTTTTTGGGTTATGTTATTTCAATTTATGTATTTTTATTTTTCCTACATCGTAGACCTCCATTATATGATAGTTTCTTTGAGCTACCATATTTCTAGGAACTATAGTAACCTTCCAGAAACGTTGCTGTACTTTAATTTTACATCAGAATGAAAAGCAAATCGTAAAAGTACATTTCTGTACCTTGATAGAAAAAAGACCAATGTTCAAATTCGCTAATTTTGAGGCATGTTCACAAATCATTCCAAGCTTAGTTCATTCCAAAGTTATAATCTAAAAAAGTGCTATATGCTCCTGGCAATGTATTGAGAAAGAATCAGAACATTGGAAAGTAATGGTAATGGTGATTAATTAACGTCGCACCAGAGCAACACAACGGGCTATTGGCGATCACCAAGGGAAATAATCCAAGGACAACATCACGTAGTTTTGAACCACGGTCAAATGACGAGATCAAAACATGAGCTAGAACATTAGAAATAATTTTTGTACTCCGTAAAAAGTTAAAATTACTAAATTGGGTGGTATCCAAAACCTGCAAAATGGACATGGCCCTTTTTCTACCAAGGTACAGAATTAATGAAATGTAATACTATTTAGAAACGGTACAAATACAAATACCGGAACATCGAAACGATACTATTCCAATAGTCTCTTTTCCCTTCTTCAATTTGCTCTCAAGTTCCTATCACAACTAAAATACCCATTTAGACTCTCAAACAATTACTTAGTCTAAGAACGACTCAAAACAGAGCGTTCCAATGGGAATAATTACCCCTTCACAAAACCCAGACCACTCAAAACCACTTACTTCTTTCCCGGCCATCTCGAGAAAATGTTTTAAAACTGGTAGGGTGTGTTATCACAGACGGAAACAATAACGCCGGGGCTATAAATTGTACCAAGAGCATCTTAATACGTGCTTCCAATACCGAAGAAAGTCGACTTCAGGGTGGGCTGGCTGCAAAAGGGCTGCAGAGAGACAGTGTCATTTATCGGCGATGTGCTGATTAGTGTTTCACTAAACGCGGAAGATGTGTCATTGTTAAGGATGATGGTGTCATTAAGCCACGGAGATCGAATCATTCGCCCTAATCTTAACTACCACGGCATGGCTGGCTATTAATCAGATAAGTGATGCTGCTGTCAACGGGGAAGAAAAGTTCTCGCTTTCTAGCGTTTAGAAACTTGAGAAGATAAATTGCTCGTGGAGGGGACATTTAAGTTGTGAAAAAGCAAGTCCGAGATCTTGAGTGTTACCTGTCAGGTGGTTTTTTCCAATTTTTTAAGGTTGTTCAGATCGAGGGGGTGGCAGTGCAATGCATGAGAGGCGTCTTCGAGGAAGACATTAACACTCTGAGGGGTTCACACGCATATATCCGTCCTGTAGTCTGCAGTTCTAATCAGTTTTGACCTTCTTCCTCAATAGGATCTTTCCTAGTATTCTTACTGTTAGGTTCGATTGCTTCCTAGGTGTATTTCTCTCTTCTGTGTCAGTAAAATTTTCCTTGTGTGTTTATTCATTGCTAGTCATCACCAGTTTTGTATTTGGCACAGCTTGAACAAATATGGGCCTTCCCCATAAAACCCAACCAGGGTTGTGGGGAATCTTGGCTACTTGGAAATCTCGTGCTTCTTAGAGGGTTAACTTTAAAAATCGATTTTTTAATTCTATCGTTAAAATTAACTGATATCAAATTCTGTGTACAGAAAAAAGACATTTTTAATAGAGTTAGATATACAACATAAAACATTTAACAGATATGTATAGTAAGCCTGCTATAGAAGCATGTTTCCTCCTATTGAGATTTCTTGATATTCTTCTGATTTCAATATCTTCCCTGCGCATCTGGTTTTACTGATTTCCTTGAAATTTGTTTTGGATAATCCTTGAAATGTGTTGTATATATCTAAGTTCAAATAGGAAATTTATGCTTCCAAATTTTGAAATTTTGGTTTAAAAGGTTGTTTAACCTAAGTTTTTTTGTAAACTTTTAGGTGTTGTAAGGTAATTTATTTTGATATACAATTGAGCCATAAACTTATCAAATAGAGTTAATTTGATTTATATGTATACAGACTATTATGTGAATCAAAAGTTCGACAATACATGGAAAATTAATGTTCTCTAATCTATCAATGTTTGCTAATTTACCAAAATTTTTTACCACATTTTATATAACTTCCAAATGATTTAATATTTTTGGACCAAATTTTCTATATCGGCTTTTTAGAAAAAAAAATTAACAGTTTCTGAAAATTTCATAACTATCATAATAATTGCAAAAGTTTGTTTTGAAAGTTCACTGTTCCCTTAAGCTATAATTTTTCAATATATTAAAAAGAAGCAAATGTTTTTTCTTTTCTGCAGTAGTTCGAGAATTATGTTGACTCAACGCTCGAGATTTTCCCTATAATAAAAATCACAACTGTAATAAATCACATTTCAGACACGAAAGAAGCGCAGACTTAAATTTATTTCTTAGAGCCATTAAAGTTTGTGCCGTTTTGGTTTTTTAATTTTAGTATAGATTTTTCAAATAAAGCACAATTTCAATAACAAGGCCAATATTCAAAAGTGTCAGATCCGGAATCAGTGAATGTTTGCAGACTGCAAAAAAGCTATATCACTATTTGACTTGGGTTAAAATGGTAACGTAAAGTATACTGTGCATTACTGAAAATAAAATATTTACAATTAATATCCTTCATCTTAAAATATGCGTTTTTCTCTACGGCCAAACTAAAGACAACAATACTTTAACCACACAAATTCAACTGGAACTAAGTTTACAACACCACTACTACAATTAGTTTCTACAATAAGATGGTCTAGCTGTATAAATTTAAATTCAAAAGATGCAAAATTATTCCGTTATTAGTCCCGCACTGAAATTTTCATTTTAAATTTACTGGGCCAGTAATTAAGCGACACTATTTCAATAGTATATATATATATATATATATATATATATATATATATATATATATATATATATTTATTTATTTATTTATTTATATATATATATATATAAATACAATGTTATTAAAAATAAATATTTTAATTGATAGAAACATATTTATTAAAAGTTCACAATCAATGCACAAAGAAACGTGTATTCATTAATGCATTTTTTGCTTATACTTTTGCCGAATATTAAATACCTACTATGTAACAGTAACTATTATTGTATGGATTAGATAGATGTGACTTTTTTATAAGATTAAATAGGTTTTCAAGATTTTTATATGGTTCTGTTCATTTCAAATTCATTAAAGTTGCTTTTACTAAAGGTAGTGGGAGAGTATTCAATTACATTATTGATAATCATTCTTATATGTTTATTTACTAATTATTCATACTTAAATGTAATAAAATTAACTAATTTTGACTACCCCTTTTGTTCTAATCAACTTGAAGCAGAGACATATATTTTTTAGAATTGAGTATTCGATAGAAATTATCAGAGAATCAGCAATTATTGCTCAGAGATAGAATTAGTATGATTCTATAGAAAACTACTGCTCTTAAAAAAATACTTCTTCAGTTTTACTTAAAAATTAACTTCTTTTTGACGTGAATACGTGTTTGACATTGGAACAGAACTGGAGGCATGCATTAAAAGTCGGGCGTCATAAAAAATTATTACAAATGAATCTTATGACAGTGGAATCTTATGATTTTAAAACTGGAACAAACATCCAGAAGATAAATATAGCTTCGTGTAGAAAAAGAATGTCCGTATCGGATATGATGTTCCAACTGAGTGCGCACTCCCACTGAATGCTAGAGGGAGACTGCAATATGTCGAAATTCTACGGTGCAGGGCGAACTTTGAGTCAATGTAACTTTGGTTACGTGGAGTGAGAACTGTGCAATGGTGTCCTTCGAAAGCTTCAAAAATACGCTACAATTATTATTGGATAACAATAATCTTGCACAAGGATAACTTGGCTAGAGATTAGGAGAATGTAAATAAGTATAAAATTTCCTATGATTTCAGAACTAGAAGAAACATCCAGAACATAAATATTGCATCGTGTAGACAGATAATGTAAATTCATGTAGACAAAGAATGTTCATAAATAACATCACCTTCGGATCGAGAATGCAGAACGTACTGAGAGCGGGGAGGGTGTCCGTAATATGTCGGAATTCGAAAGTGCATGGCGAGCTTGAGTCAGTGTAACTTCAGAATTGCGTGTAGTGAAGACTGAGCAAGTAGTGTCATTCGAAACCTACCAAATATGACAGAATTGATATTGGATAACAATAACTGGTGATTACTTAAGAGAATGTAAATAAATGTAAAATTTCCTATGATTTCAGAACTAAAAGAAACATCCAGAAGATAAATATTGCGTCATGTAGACAAAGAATGTATTCGTAAATGACATGGCCTTCGGATTGAGAGTGTAGACGCACTGAACGCGGGGTGGGGGTTCGCAATATATCGCTATTGTACGTTGCTGGGTGAGCTATGGGTCTGTGTAACTTTGAATTGAGTGGAGTAAGGACAGTGTAATGATGTCATTCGAAAGCTATCAAACTACGCTACAATCACAAGCCTTTAATTAATAAAATTATCATTCAGTATTAATATTAAACTGTAATCATTCGAAGCGTAAATTAATAATTGAATATTCACAATAAACAATCATTCAAACTTCCCATGAGTCCTTCTTTCATTGAACTATCCAACATCAGGCCCGATCAAAACTACACTTTGTATCATCGACGCAACCTACCAATTTTTTTAAATACTAGGGGTGTTCAAATGAAAAGGTACGAAACGACACTGTGGGTATAATTGAAGTCTTTATTCAAAAGTAATCACCAGAGGACTGAGCACAACTATCCTACTGTTTCACGAGCCGAAGGATTCCCTGTTCCGAGAATTCCTGTGGCTGTGACAAGAGCCAGTCCTCCATTGTGTCCTTCAGTTCGTCGTCCGAGTTGAAGCGCTTCCCTTTGAGATGTTTTTTAGCGGACAAAACAGATGGAAGTTGTAGGGCGATATGTCCGGGCTGCAGGGCGGATGCTCAAGCTGCTCCCTCTTGAACTTGGTCAGTACACTTTGTGTGACCCTGGAGACGTGTGGACGCGCGTCATCGTGGAGCAGAATCACTCCCTCCGTGAGCAGCCCAGGCCGTTGCTCTTGATGGACTTGTGTAGGCTACGGAGTGTCTCACCTACCGGTTTAACACCTTCCGCAATCAGAAATCTGATAACACCTCGCTGCTCCTCAATCGTCGAATTTTGCAATGTGAACGCCATGAACGCACTGCCGTGTCAATTGGACGGAACACACAACTGCATGCTTCTCTTCTGCGTCATGTGCGGGCGCCCGCGCATGCGCACAACCACGCCGGTACTCGTGCATTCGCTTCCTTAGATGTCTCACTACGTTATCCCAAAGCGGCATATTCAAATTTCAACCGGTTTGGTTTTTACGACGTTTCGTACCTTTTCATTTGAACACTCCTCGTAGTAATAAACAATAAATGCATCATGAAAAGTATGTTTGAAAATCAGGGATAATTGCAACAAATATTGAATTACCATCTGATGAAATGCATTCCTGGTTCATACATAAGCGTTTCGTTAATCTAACACTCACTCAAACTCAACTAACTATAAGTCTCCTATCACTTCGACTTTTTATTTACGTTATATTGAGCATGAAATATGCATATCGAAACAAATTTCTCACAATAATAAGAAATAATTTTTTTCTGAAGAACTCGAATTTCTTCCATTTCAGTTCCTCCCAAGAAACTGGAAATACAGAACCACCTGAACGGAAGCACTCTGCAAGTTCGTGAAGCCGAAAGGATTGCTCTTACCTGCGTAGCGAGGCATAGCAAACCAGCCGCTAAATTGAAGTGGTACCGCAACGGAGTTTTGCTTCAAGGGGGTGAGTATTTACACAACTTCATATGAGTTTATTACAACTGAGGTAAACTGATATCAGATTCCAGAGGAGATAGTTTCGCATAAGTGAATACAACAGAATAACATGTTATATTTAGGATATTTTGAAGCACACCGTATTGTTTAATATTCCTTATTTATATATTGTATTGCTGGGTTTGCATTGTGCTATAAAATGTATATTCTGTTGTACGCAGTTGTGCATATACATATGCATCTTTGATCTATTACTGAGGATCCTATTTCAATGATAACTTCGGATGAGAGAATACACTGTGACGACACCATTTGTTAGACAAGCACTTAAGATATTTTAATACACATTGCATTGTTGAAAGTCTCCTATTCATACTGCGATCAGATTTACATTGTGCTAAAATATTTATAGATCTTCTCACATTCACTTATAATAGTGTGTTTTGATGGTTTAAGATTCTAATTTCTTGCATGCATAATTTCTTTGGTAGTAATCATGCTGAAAGTTAATAATTTTATTTAGACATTTTTTAATTTCCATTAAAATGTTCCATTAAATATTTGTGGAACAACTATTCATTGTTTTTATCACTTTTTGTGACCACTAGCTAAGTAATATAAAAAAAAGACAAACACACACATAAATCGAAACATTAAAGTAAAATCGCTTGAAAATATTCAAAATTAGTCTCTTTAAATGAATAATTATCATCTGATAAAATACAAAAAATTAGAATTCGTATTTTAAAAGAATTGGATTGGATGTTTGGGGGTTTTATGGTACAAAGTCCAAAAGCGCCATGTATTTTGAATGAATATGGTTTGGTAAAATATATTTCTTATATTTTACTTGCAACAAGCTGTTTATAATTACTAATATGGAAGTAAGATCAAATCTGAAGGAAGAGGTAATTTCGTGCAAGTGAATACACTATACTAATTCTTAACATCTGTTAGAAATTTTGGAACACATTGCATTATGTATTCAATTCCCTTATTCATATATTCTATGGTCGGCTTTACGTTACATTATATATAGAGAGTGACGCATGTTAAATAAATTCAAAGATCTAAAGAGGTAAAGTTTCACTCATATTCTCTCAAATATTACTAATCTACGACTAACTTAATACTACTAATCCACTATACGTAATTAGAGTTTGAATAACTGGGACCTACATCATATGTTGATTTATTACACGACTTTTAAGTCTGATAGCTGTATTGTTAAATTATACTGTTCCCTATGTATGCGATTAATTGTAAATGACTGATAGGTAATAGTATTTTATAAGATTAAACTTGGAGATTTAACGGAATGTGATGCAAACTAATTGTATCATCCGGCTATGAAGATAATGCATGAATTTCTGTAACATTTGCATGAATTTGGAATGCAGTAATTTAAAATCAATCTAATGAAAAGCGTATCTTTAACATTTCATGAGAGTAAATTTATTATAGAATTACTCAAATTATAATCATCATCACTATAATTATAACAATCTATTTCTCTTGTTTCAATAATACAACACTATTTATACTTGCACTACTTCAATTAATTTTCAGGGGTCGCGGTATTCTCGTTGGTAGTGTCACGGATTAGCAAAAGCGGAGTGTTGCGAGTTCAAAAATCGATCCAACCAACGACATCGTATTCGTGGGGGCTGGTGCACGTCAAATCTGCCGTGGACTTAAATGTCCTCACGTTGGCGTGGCATGGAAGTTTGGAGAATGGGTTACCTTGTTATCCTTGGATCTTTCCCTTCGGAATTGATCCCTGACTGGCACCAATATCCCGTTGTGCTGCTACAGTGCGACGTTAATTAACTACCTACCTACTTACCCCTATTGTAGTGAATGCAAAAAGACACAATGTTTGCTACTAAGTAAATGAATACGAAGTAATTTTTTTGCGTTTTATTTATATACAAAAATTCCCTTGAAATAGGCAAGCAATAATTTTAATTTCCCACAGGATACCAAAATGATAAATTAAACAAAGGGTTCCTGGACTTATTAAGCGGATGAGCGCATTTGGATATCGAAAATCATACCTGTATGGATATTAGTCCAAACAAATAATACTCGTTAACGCCAAATTAATTAATTAATTTGAAATAACATTTATTAATCCACACTGATAAGAACAGACATTTGCCTGAAAAATAAGACCCTTCAATAGAGACAAGGATATATAAGATAAGTAGGGTTTGAAAAAATCAAATTGAGAATATAGTTGTAATAATGAAGAATCTATCGCAAGAAATTGCTGCAGAAAAAAAAAGAGATCTTGTGTTCAGTTTAAAATCCGTATGTCCCGTCTGGCCGAAAAGATTGTAAACCGCTTGTAATTAACATGCATAGATTGTGCGTATTATTAAAGCTAAAGATAAGGCTACTAAATACTAGATAATTGTTATCTTAAGATTTTGGGAAACATGTATGACGGACCATTCTAATAATTTGAACCAGGTAAAATTTTACTGCTTTTTTATTTTCTTCAAATGTCAACTGTCATTTTAATTTATTATAACTTTTCACAATTTTTTTGTGAAAATATTCTGAAAACTGTAGATTTGAACAACAATGAGTTTTAGGGAGTGAAAAGTTTGGCATGTGCAATACATTAAAAAGCCATTTTATTGAAAAATGGTTTCTTCGATTATTCTGTAATTTTGACTTGGGCTCTATGTCTTTAATCTTGCATTTCCAGCATAGAATTCTTCAATAGAATTTCAACATCAGTGACCGTGTAATTTACGTCAAAAATTCCGTTGGCCCGTAACCATATGATTCTTGAAATTGAATTTAGATTGAATTATGCAGCAATTCCCCAGTGATTGGTTTATTCTAAAAACAGAAACACTCTTATTCAACAACAGATTCAATTTTTCGTCAGTCAAAAGATATTGTCTAGTGACTTATACCCATGTCAAAAGAAATCTTTGCATTTGTTGTTCACATTTCAAGAGAATTTCAATCCGAATCATAATATCAAATAACGCAAGAAAGGGGCTAGCGCTCTCTAAAAGATTCTGTTTACTTTCAAGCAACCGGAGTAGATTGAAAATTTCTCTTCCATTTCAAAAATCAAGTTTAATATTCGCATATCGCTGCAGCTTATTGAACCTGTTTAGGGAGAAAAGGGTGAAAATCCCTGAAGAAACCTCTTCAATTTCCTTAATTTAATTCAACTAGAATGTAGTAACCTCCTTTTTCCCTCTCCATTTCGCTCTTCACTTCAGTTCGAGTGAACCGAAATCGCCATGGCTTATTTTTATTGTGACGAACAATGAAAGAGTGGAATCTTCGATTGATAAAACGGCGCCTCCTTCGAATAATCTGGTTACTTCGTAGAAATTCTCTCGTTTTTAAAATTTATTATCGTTTTTTATTTTCTCAGTTATCCAATAGGAGACCGCAGACAGCTACAGCAAACGATATGTCGGGTAGATTGATTCAGCGTGGAAACCAATCTGATATTCTCTCTTTTGCAACAATAACGAAAATTCTCAGAAAGGGAGAAATAAATCAATGGGCACTCATAAATTATTCTTTATATTTCGTGTCATGTTTGGGTTCTTATTTACATATGTTTTTGCTCATTTGTATCAAAATCACAAGACACAACGGGTTTTCCTTGATCGATAATTTTAAATAGACAATGTGTATTATATTGATACCAGGAATGGTAACATTTCTTGAAAAATAAAAATATTTGAATTTAATTCATTGTACTCTGCAATGATAAATTGCGCTGGGTTGTTTATGAGTGATAAACAAAATAATCCAATGTAAACATATCATGTTTTATAAATAATTAATTTATTTAGTTATGCATACTGTCAAACAGACTGCACCAGTTACATGACAGCGAAATAAAAAAAGTACAAAGCATGCAATATACAAACAAAAAACGGTACAATCAAACAACATGAATTACATCATGTAAGCACAAAACTAAAATATATATAACAAAAAGGAGATATAAAGAAAAAATCACGATCGAAACATATCCACAGAAAAAAAGTTGAAACTTTGTTTTCAAACGATAAAGGGGGTTATCAAATTACTAAAATGTATTAAATCGCCAAAGAAAACATCAAGAGTTGGAGTAAACAATTGATCGATCTGACACAAATTGGGCTATCCGTTGATTTTTCCTCGTCATCTGACCGTGGTTCAAAATTAAGTGATGTTGTCCTCAGATCTTTCCCTTCGGGTTTGATTCCTGATCGTCGTCCATAGTCCGTTGTGTTTCTCCAGTGCGACGTTAATTAAAATACCTACCTACCTACCGTTGATTTTTCAAACATTTTTTGCTGAAAAAAGTTTCTTGAAAAATGATTGCAATGTTTGGTAATCTGATGTAATTTTTAATATAAGTGCGTAATATAAGAACGTACTAAAATTGCATTCGAGAAACATGCCAAGTTACATTACAAGTTACGTAGTATGTTACCAAAACATTAGAGCCTTTATTTTTATATATTTAGCGGTATAGAGAAAACTATTTTTTGTATATTGAACTCAGAAAGGTAAATCGGTTTTTCATTTTGGCATAAAATGAATTATAAATATTCTTAATACTAATGGTCGATTAGAATATTAGTTCCTGATTTATATTTCGATTTTATTTTGAACAATAAAACCTCCTTTAAAGTTCTTATGATATTATGAAATATTTAAAGGGCCTAAAAATAAACGAATCTTTTAAATAATCGTTTTGATACAAATAAATAATTAAATGGCATACTGTTATTTACAGGCCGCAAATAAAATACTGGAAATTTGAAGTATTAAATACGTGGGATAGACAATACTTCATGTACTGGAATACATAAAAAAATACGATTTAAATAGTTTACTTTTGCTAACTACTCCGGCTAATAATCACTAATAATAATGGCTGAACCACTCTGTCTTCTAAGCCCATTGATCTTTCGAGAATAAACGCATGCAATACATTGTTTCCGAAATATTCATCTCTTAAACACTTTGAAGTCATGTGATGACAAAACGTATTATTTGACAACTGCTACAATATATGCAGCAGTGAAAAAACGAACCCCCCCCCGATGTATTTGTGTACCATTCATAATATAATTAATGAATTAAACGATTTCATTAGCTAGGGAATAATGTCTTCTTAAATTCATGTGCATAAATTTGTATAAGGAAACGTCTTCATATCAAATTGCATAGAAACTGTATAATGACCAATGGCAAAACCGTTTGATTTCAAATCTATGGGCATGAAATAAAGAGGGGGCTCGTTTTTATTTCCACACCTTTGAATTTACCAAGGCATGATAATCAATAAAATATATGCTTTTACACTGTCTTTAACATCTCATAAACGTTACAAAATATCTTTCTATCATGACATTTTAGAAGTAGTTTAAATAGGTTTACAACCCATAATACCATTCGATAACGATGCGAAACTGAAACGGAAATCTAAAATCATATATTTAAACAAATACAGTAGAACCTTGCTTATACGACAATCCAGTTGTAGTAACACTAAACAACCTACACGAAATGCAGGTAAAATTTGCTTTACTACATGTTTCTATTATTGTTACTGAAAGATTTATAAAGAAAGGATTACAATGATCTGACGTTATGACAGACAGCATTCTGCCAGCCAAACAATTTTATTTCCACACCTTTGAATTTACCAAGGCATGATAATCAATAAAATATATGCTTTTACACTATCTTTAACATCTCATAAACGCAGACAGCATTCTGCCAGCCAAACAATGACAAATTGCAGACACTCTTGCTAGATGTTACTTAAAACTAAAAAAAACTCGGTATAAAATCACACAATCAAATGCCGTTTTGATGACACGGACACTCGGTTAATCAGAGTTCGGATAATCAAGGTTCTAGTGTACAACTTGCATCGTTCAGTAAGAGGTTTTCTTTTATTTCAAGTTATAGTCCTACAGCATTTATGTTCCTTCAATTGATTTGGGGAATTCGATTTTTAAGAATTCGTGTACCCAAAGAAAACCAATCATATAATGAAATAATTCTTTCCTGAGGAAGCAAGTAACAAAAAGTTCGCAGATGAGAATTTAAATGCTAGAAAATCTGTTTATTTTTATTTCTTGACTTTTGAAATAAATATTATATATTTTTATCCTTTCAGGTTCTTTCCACCCTAGAGAAGAAATAACAGGAAATCGAGTTCACACGACTTTAAGTACAATTACTGTATACGTTATCATGGATGACAACGGAGCATCGTATACTTGTGAAGCAATACATGGAGCTTTAACGCACCCGTTGAAATCAAAGATAACTATAGATGTATTATGTAAGTACCTAAAATAGTTTACTTTTAAAATTTTCATATTGTATCATGGTTTAAATTCTTTTAATAAATGTTATAGCTTCAGGATGCGTATGTTTCATTCAATCTAGTCTGTAAATTTCAGAAAATATATTTAAATATTGTTTGTACAAATTTTAATTTTTTGAGGATCAGAAAATTAAAGATTTATATTTATACAGGAGTTTAAACTTATGAATAAAGTATAGATATAAATTTCAATATATAAATACAGCTTTAACAGAATGAAAGTTATGAATTATGATAAATATTCTAGATATTAAGTAATAATTAGTACTTTGAGAAGTGCTAATAGTAAAATTTTACTCAATATCTACCAACTTCTTTGACATAGTAGGCCTGTACTCTGCTCGTTGCCTCTCTGGGTAAAATGGGCAGCAGAATATACGAGACTGCTCTCTCTAGGCTTCGTAGTGAACACTTGAAGTCAATGACGATCGAATTGCAGTGACGATGGTTTGAAAGCACTTTCCTCTGGGTTCTAAATGCAATTCAGCTCATCCTTCGTCCAAGCACATCATCTCCTGTCTCGACTGTCCCTCAGTTCAGCTTAATCACAATTCTGAGCAGGCTCTTGAGGAATTCAAGTCTCACGGGGTAATAGACTTGGTATAATTTCTTTATGCCAAGTAAAGTAATAACAAATCCAACATTTGGTCTCTATTCTTCGTTCAGAACCATACGGTATTTTAAACTTGCCTAAAATGTAACAATTGACATGTCTCCAAAAGGCCTATTTTGTTCTGTGCTGGTCTGGCAAGGTATAATCTCTATGGATGTCCTGATCTATTGTTGGACTTTTTGAGCATGTTTGAAATCGTGGATGCGGTATTTATGTTTAGCTAAGCCTTAAGGAATAAGTAACAACAAATATAACAACACATTACTGAGAAAATAATTACTCAAATACTAAAAGGAAAAAGTTAAAATTTCAACAGATAAGGATGATTATAAGATTTTTTGTTACACGAAGTTCAATCAGATGGAAATTTCTCTTTGGACTATCCTGTATTTAATTTTGTTTTACACAGTTCAAATGTTATTACTGAATCTGATGTTATTGGTTGGCATTAATCTGAACATCGAAAATGATATATACTAGAGCATCTAAAAAATTTCTCGTTTTATTTTGTAATTCAATGTATTGTAAAACAAGGTATTTTCACTTGGGATCAAAATCGTCATATTTAAAATAAAAATTGAATGTTATTTTCCTTAAGGCCATGTCTACATTATTTATATAGCATCATACTTACCAAATGATATATGGAAATCAGTGAAGAGTCAACAAATTCGATTTTCAGCGCATAATATTCTGCTAATATTTACTCGAACCACACATGAATCTTTAGTCAGGAAAACTGTTTGCGATGAAACTTCGTGTATTTACATATCTAACAGGTGTTTTGTGTGTAAGCAGATTCTCTAATTCCATTTGTAGTTTTTTATTTTAAGTTTTGTAATTATTGAATTAAACTTCAATATTCTTAACTAAACATATTGAAAACATAAAAAATAATACTAAATTGAATAATAATAAAAATCTAATCGACATAAAATAACAGTGCAATAAGTATCGTGAAAGCAATCTTTAATTGAAGGTGAACGACTTGAAATTTTTTCAACATTTTCATTCTTATAAGAGATGATTTTACTTATAATTTTTGTATACATACATGTATCATTCTCTTTATAGCAATTTCATATAACAATTATTTTAGCCAATTGACTCTTGTAGTGCGTAATAGTATACAACAGTTACAGTTAGATTTCAATTAAGAAACTTCCAAACAATCGGCTAGATCAAAATTTTATTTAATAAAATCTTTTAGATTCTTTAGACTTCTTAAAGATTTTTCTAAGAAAATAAAGAAAACTGCTTAATGACCAACCTAAGATTTCGCGATGTTCTACATGCTACTTATGCGTCTCTTCACAATTGTACACTCTACTAAATTTAAATTGTTTCTTTTTCTGAATTTTCTGGATGCATGCGCTTAGCAATTTTGTGTTTGATGCAATTTTAACCATCTATATAGTTTATATCAATTATGATGGGTAAGCAATGAGTTCTCAAATCTTACCATTAACAAACATACAAAATTAGTAACACATAGTAAAGTATTAGAAAAACTGTAGTCTTGGATTTAAGCTTTACAATAATTGAGTTACTCAATCGTAAATAATTATACTAAAGCTAACATTTTTAGAAAAACATATGCACAAATACATTTTTAGGAAAGCATATTAATATTTAATAAACTTTTTCTAATAAACATTTTTGATTTGCAGTTTTTTTAGACAAAGAATATTTCCACTCATTAATTAAGATATTTTAAAAACAATAAACCATATCATTAGCGTAAAACAATAAACCATGCCATTAACACAAAACAATTTCAGCAAAACTAGAACAATTCTCTAACACTTACGAAAGGATTTCCTAGAGGCTGATTTGTATGATATGCGAATTTAAATCAGAATCTAAAAGCCATCAATTTAATATGCATAATTAGCGGAGAGATAAAATTCACTTTCCCTTAACACTAGGATGGATACGAGATTTTAAATTATCCCGAAAAAACGATAGAATCCTCGAAAACGGTTTTGCTAATGTATCATCAAATAATCATTTTCAATCCGTCATAACATGGAGCAATCGCATTATGAAAATAAGAGCACTGATTTATGAATAAATTACACACTTCTTACCTGCGTTGCTGTATTAAATCTTGTGGCTGCCTGCCCTCTTCAGTTCACTTCTAATAACCATCAATCCTTTTTAAAAAACGTTCAAAATCGCGATTAGAACCTCCAAACGATTCAACAAAGAACATTTCGGCAGCTGTTTCTTTTTCGCTGAGCCATTTTCTTTTTCTTCAGTTGTAGGAAGCATTTCCAGTATTTCCAAATGTCTTTTCGAATCAATTTTGAATCGGAAATTTCTATCTCGCTCATTCTCTGTTTTATTTATTTTTAAGCAGCTGAAAGGGGGCATAAGGGAGGGCAAGGAAAAAAAGCAGAAGAAAACACTTTCGCGATATCGAAGTAACGCCATCATTATCTAGCTTCCGGTGGCATCAGACAGTATCTCAGTCAGAACGAAGGCTCTTCTAAATGCAAAGACCGGATCGTTTTACGATTCGCAGCAGATAAAATAGGTTACATTACGAATAAAGCACGAGTCGAAAAGCTGTACCGTAGCTATGACTTTCCTCTGCCTAAGGAAAGAAATATATCAAATAAATTCCTTTTCCCCATACAGAAAAATTGAAGAAATGCTTGAAAATATACGTTATACTTAATCCATCACCATCTTATATACTATTATAAAAATACCTGAAACAGAATCAGTGATCCTAAGAATTTCCCCAGAAATTTAGAAGTGGTGTATACCGATGGTACTGTTTCGATAAACTAATGTTTAATCTAAAGTAATTAGCGCATAATATTTCGATCTAACGCGTGGTTGCTTTATACCTTGATATGCAGGACTATATTGAATCGATAGTTAGGTAGTACTGTAATTATCTTTTAATCATTTATATTGTAAGCATACTTCAAAGTTGGGTAAGTTTTCGAATCACATATATGTATTGAATGAGATTTTGCTACTATTTGGTACTCTCCCATTGAATTTTGAGAAAGTGGTGAAAGTGGCTTCATTATTCCGATTAAAAATAGATGTTCGAGACCAAATCATGTTTTACACTTCGATGCAGCAAGGGGATCTGATGCCTATGAACAGAATGTCAGAGATATGACTACTCGTCTTTGGTTGCTAAGTTTAAAAGTATGTTTTGACCAATCTGACAGGCCTATCACGACGCGCAAAACTGGATGACGCCTTTCTGTGGAAAATAATTTGATTGTAACGCTCGGTATATTGGGTAGACAACATTACATGAGCAACATGCGTATTCACTGTCCTAAAAAAGCTACAAAGAGACAGAAAGGGCTAAAATTGGGATAATAAATGCCCCACAAGCTCTTCCAAGAAAATCAGCAAAAGATGAAATCGGGCATTTTTCATCTGAGATTTAAACCAGATTACGACAAGGGATGAAAGATGGGTTCTTTATGAGGTAAGTCGCCATGAATGATTCAGTTCCTTCAAAATCTTAAGACAACATTCCTGAATCTGCCTGCATCACATAGAGGTAATGTTGAGGGTGGTGGGATTGCGAAGGACTGACCCACTTTGAGATCTTGCCACCTAATCACACCATCAATGTTAATGCGTACTACTAGCCGCTAAAGCTATTAGCATTGAACCAGAAGTGATCAATTCTTAATCGAAGGTGTTCTCTTTCATCAAGAGAACGCTCTGAATAGATTACGTTAACACTGTTCTTGGAATTTTGTTGAGAAAAAGAAGTGCACCCAAACCTTATTCTCTGGATCTCGCATCCTCAGACTACTTCCCTCCCCTTTTAGCAACACTCAGAATTTCCTTAAGGAGACAGTAGCCTTTGAAAGTCACCAAAATCGATCGAGATATCTATATTTCAATTTCAGCGTTAAAAGTTAATTCATATAAAATTCTGTGGATATCAAAAATAATTTTTCAATTACGATCCTTTTAGTAGTAATGACATATACGGCAACATCAAATATATATCACATAACTATAGTATGTCAACTACAGAAACGCCTTTTTCTCCGATTAAGATTTTTTGCATTCTGATTTCAAAATTTGGAAATTTCGATTTAAAATGCTGCTTAATCTATTATTTGTTGCAAAATTTTAGTTGTTTTAGTACAAAAATTGTTTTGCTTTATAATTTTTCAAATAGAGTTAATTTGATTTTTATGTGTACAAAATATTATGTGAATTAAAATTTTGACAATACACGGAAAACTATGAGCATGGACCTATCAATGCTTGCTAATTTATCAAACTTTTTGACCACATTTTATGCAATAACTTCCTAACGACTTAATATTTGTTGATCAAACTTTAGATATAGAATTTTTCGCAGAAAACAAACATTTTGTGCAAATTTCATAACAATTGAATAATAGCAATTTTTTTAAAGTCCACTGTCCTTTTAACCTGGTGGAAAACGCACCTCAGGTCGTAACACGAATGGTACAATAGAGTTTCTTCTACCCCATACGCCATATGTACTAAGAACGTTGAATTAGCCCTATTTCTTGTATAATTAAATTTAAATGCTATTAGCTTAATTACTTAAATATAAAAACTATTAAAATCATCACAATTAATATTTTAAGCATGAACTCATAATGTGCAACAACTGTAGAACGTAATAGCATAAGATAAAAGTGAATTTTTATGATATTCATGTATTCATTCAAGATTTTCAGCAGTTCTCACACTGCACATTAATAAGTTAACATCACATGACTATGAAGGTAAGAAAAAATTAAGAGGTAAGCGCTTGAGCTCGGCTCTTCCAGCGTTTCTTATTTCCAAGTGCCCCTCTGTTTTAAGAAAATGGGATTGTTTTCCGAAATCCACTTTGCATTTTTTAAAACTCTTCAGAGCTATTCTAGCAAAAATTCATCACAAAGGAAATACAACTCCCAACAGATCCAAGCATAAAAACGTCTCCTGCCCAATCAATAAACCTTAATGGCCTTTTAACTGCCCAATTCTTTTCTTATTTCCGTACAGTATTCTCGTTGGTCAAATCTTAAATCCATTAAAAATATTGATGGATAGAAACTGACTATTTAGCATTAATAATTCGCCGGTTTCTATAATCCACTTAAGCACTCTTTCCAGTTATTCTTAGCATCTGAAAAACTGAACTATTATACTAACTACTAACCGTTTATTTTGGTTTCTCATGATTAGAATATAATCTGCTTGGGAGCTTAGTGAACTGTCTCAAACAATATTCATATAAAGCATGGTTTGATGAACTAGTTCATGAATTTAATTAAAATATTCATTGAAAACTCTCATTACTTCATCTTTTTATTTATCCACCTACAAACAATTACTTTCAAGATTATATTTAATGCACATTTGTACTTTATTATCAGACCCATCTTTGAAAAACGGATATAATCACGAATTCTGCCGCTTAAACTTGTAAATAAAACTTCCATCCAATGTTATTTAAAATTAAAGTAGAATTTTATGTCCTGAAACTCTGCAAAGTCATAGTATACAAATAACTGATCAACATTTTACTCGTTCTTGTCGTGTATGCTTAGGATTTCCTTAAATTAGATTTTGCAGTAAACGAAACAAAAAATATTAAGATATAAATTTCGTATATAAATTTCAAATTTATTCAAAGGAAGCTATTCTATTTAATCTTTATATATAGTTAACTTAATATTATATTTTCGTTGAGGATTAAATAACATAAACAGGCAATGTTGATATCTTTGAAGAGCTTACAAATAACGTATATCTAAACTTTTGTTAAACCTGCGCAGACACATGGTGCTCGAATTTCATCATAGTTTGTATAAGAAAATAAATAATTAAAAACAATTTCAAATATCATAAATGTATTATTATTTAGTCACAAATCTAAACAGGTACCTATGCTGTTTCAAATACCAATAGATATATATCGCCAGGCATGCAAATATATTAGATTTTTTATTGCTAATGTCCAGGCCAATTGAACTTAATCATTACAGCAATAAAAAGGCGTATTTAGGGGACTATTTAGCGTCACACTGATTCTCCACGGAAAGGAGTCACGTTACCTCAGTTATATCCACACATTCTAGGCAGAGCCCGTTTGTAGAAAGGCCGCACATTCATTCTAAACTGACGGACGTCCATTCCTTTTAAGCCTTATTTCAATCCAGAACTGTTCAATTCAGAATTCAGCATCCTGACCACTAGAACGATTGATCTACTTCGCTCAATTCTCCTACCATGAATATGTTTTATTCTATTCCTTGGTTATTTCCATGACAAAAGCTAATGTTCATCAGGCACTTAATGAAATGGAGAGGTTTCGCGGTAAATTTTTGTAGAGTAAATATAAAGCTATATGACAAAAAAAACTGAGGTACCGAGAACACTGTACAACCTATAAAGCGTGCTTCTAACGTAACAGAATTTTGAAGCGGTTATATACCAGTCAGTACAACGTTATTAGATATACCAGTCAGTATAAGGTATATGTAAGATAACCTTCCAGTTAATAGGTCACTACCATTTAACTGGAAGGTTATCTTACATAAACTGTACAATATTAAAGGACAGAATATTACCAAAATACATAGTATGTCATGTGATACTCTACAGAGGTTACAGACGCCTCAGATGCAAGATTTGGCGTGGTGTAGAAGTTTGGAGAGTGATGTGCCAGCTCAGGTGTTTACCTCGTCATCATACCTTGATTCAAAATTACGAGGTGTTGTCCTCGGATCGTTCTCTTCGGGATTTATCTCGGATCACCGCCAATAGCCCATTGAGTTTTTCTAGTGCGACGTTAGTACAACTACCAACTAGAAGCAATAATTTTGGAGATAAACTAATACTATTCCCTAATAAACCCAGGTTCAATTTATAAACCTATTTTCGTCGAATTTCTCTCCGGAGAATGTGATATGGTCGCTGAAATTATGATAGTAAAAGAACATATTTCTTTAATTTTATAGGCAATCATCATGTTCAATAGGTTTCCGAGGTCTCCTGGTTTGGTAGAGGTACTATAAATGCCAAGAGCAACATAGTTGACAAAAAGTTATATCTATGAATAATGATGCCCATAATCACATAACTTACGTGGCTTCGCCAAAGTGAATGCATCCAGTACATATGTTATAGACAAAACATTCCCGGTAAAATAATACAAAAGACAACTTGAGAAGCTTTGAAAATGTGAATTGAACGTCATCATCACTACTAAGGACTATTTCGGCGTTTTGAAATGGTCTTCTACAAAAGGGCGACTTGCTACCGCAAAAGCCACATAGAGTAAGACATAAAAAGAAGTACCAGAAGCCAGTTCAGGGCTTAGGGTGTTGATAGTGGTATATTTATAATAATACTTCTTAATAATCATATAATCATAATAATCATAATATACCACGTTCATCTTAATTGTATGCACTCAGGACATTTGCATTTGTAAGTTCGCCGTTCGCCTTTACACTTGGATTAAAACGCATAAATTTAAAATTATATCTTATGTAACAATTATTCTTAGTTTTTCTTAGCTTCAAGTTTTATATTAGTAACAAACAATTGAAACATAGTTGTGAAAAAATTAAATTGAAGAATTGTTTAATGGCAGTGGAACATTTTGCAAAATTTTTCTTTCGCAATTTCAAAATGATGTAGTCTATTACTTAAATTACTTCGCTATGCAAAAGATTTAGCGAACAATAATGTTACACAAACTGCATTATGAGAGTTATATATAGTTCTACATTAGGAACTGAGCACTTAAATTATATGAATACAATTATATAAGCACTAAATTACATTAATATGCATACAATCAAACTCTGGAGTAGATTACTAGATACCTTGGATGAAAATTATGTTTTCAAAGAATTATAAATAATTCTTTATAAAATGTAGTTGAGTAGTATCAAAATGCAATGAAATAAATACGTGTTTCTAGTTTTTGTTAGATAAAAATTATGTTTTCAAAGAATTATAAATGATTATTTATAAAATGTAGTTGAGTAGTATCAAAATGCAATGAAATAAATACGTGTTTCTAGTTTTCCTAATTCAATCAAATTGTTTTTTCTTCCATTAAGTTACTTAATCATATTCCAAATCTTGTTCCATTATACATTGCAAAAGTTAAAACATGAATACTTTTGGAATAATACTTTCGAAAATGCATATTTTCAATATAATTTCACTGTAAAGTTGATTTTTATCGTATATACTATTTTCGCCTAAAATTATTATGAAAATTTGCAAACATTGTGTGTGGAGTACTCAATATACGCTTTCGAAACGACTCTAAAGAAAACGCACTCGTTTGATAAACTATATTTAACAATATAAACAAACTCACCACCATTTAAGACTGACAGAATAGATATGTAGATTAGTGGGCATATTTCAGGTCAAACTTAGTTTGCTTACTCTTACAAACTATATAGAACATAGTTCACTATGGTGAAGTAGCTACCGACCTGGTAACTGAATATTTAATGGCCTGCTTTTTAATTCTGGTGTGTGGGCGGGTAATGCTCGACTAAGGGCTAATACAGGCAAGCAAGAGTGTGAAATAAGGTGCTAAAAAACTGTCATCCAAAAATGTTTTAACCCTCCAAGTGGTTTCAACGAGATCTCTCGTCCATCAAGATCTGACCAATTTTGCTAATGACGAGATATCTTGTCATCAAGGTATTGCCTTTTTATGATGACGAAATCAAGATCTGGTTAGTTTTCTACTAATGACGATTATATCGACCATCAAGATCTAGTCAGTTTAGCTAATGACGAGATACTTCGTCTAGGAAACCACCAGTAGGATTAAGCAAACACAAATCCACTTGACCATACAAACATTCATTACTAATGAATTGTCGCAAGAATCATATGTTGCAAAATGCAAGTTACAACTGGTCGATCTAAAAACAAGATGACAGGGGATTTAGCATGTGTGCATGCGAATTAGCATGTATACGCAGGTTAGCATATATATTTGCGCTCATTTCCAACTTACTCAGTTTTACAAAAATAGTGATAGGAATCTGCCATGTATGTCAAGCTTACTGTACAATACTATAAATATGAAATACTATAAATATATAAGAATACGAATTAATATTACACTGTTTCCAAAATCTGTGACGAACGATGAGCTATCAATTCGGTGCACAACTACATAAGTGTTTTAGTGAAATTTAAATTATAGACACACCACACTTTTAATTTATTATTAGTTAAGATAGCTTTCCTGAAGGAGCACCAAAAGAAATTGTATTTGAAAAGGGGTTGAATGAAAAAAGTTTTTAGTTTTTGTCTTAAACCGATACAATTAAACATTATCATAACCCAAATATACGGCATAGGTTCTATAATTTATCAAGAGGTTTTCACATGATGTAAAAGTACTCTGTTTTCCTTCATTAAATATTTATATGAAGTCGCATTTGGTGATATTTTTCCGTATCCATACTTTATTGTAACTCTTGATGGCCTGTTTTGTCAGCGATCCAAAAATTATATTTGTGCAATCCAAATAGCAAACCCACAGTATAATGTAAAATCCATTGATGAAGTAATAATGCTAAACACATGATTTGAAGCGACTTCAAATGACTTTATTTATAGGCTCAATGAGAAATATCAAATGCCAAATGATCAGCGTAATGTTTACATATAGTCACAGAGAGTCTTAGTACGGTGCGTGTTTGCAAACAGCGAATTCCCATCATTATTCAATTCAATTGCTAAATCAATATCTAAAACAAATAAAACTAATGAGCTTTTTCTGTCATTATTGGAGTAGTCCTGAAAGTTCTTTGACTACGGTGAAAACACGTTTATTATATTTACTAATCATATAAGACCGGCTTCTGTATTGTCTGAGACTTTTATTGAAATGGGATGTATTTATGCTAGTTACTGTTTCTCGATAGTTTGGTTGTGCACTTTGAGTTACTTCATAACAAAGCTAAAATAATGTACCAATTTCTATTTAATATGTTACCTCACATATTCACGTAACACCTTCAAAAGGTAAAATTTTTAAAAGAACCAAAAGAAGATTAAGAAACTCTGTCTACTTTACTTATAGATTTAAAATTTCTATAAAGCATTCATATATTTTTAAAATATGTAAAATATAATAGTAAATTTAGTTGAGAAAATGGAAAAAAATTAAACCTTCATTTTGAATGGTGTCACTTTCCTAGCGAAGGTAGGTAGGTAATTGAACAAACGGGCACTTGAGTAACACAACGGGCTATTGCCGACTGTCTGAGATCAATCCCGAAGAGAAAAATCCCAGCACAACTCGCAATTTGGAACAACGTTCAGATGGCGAGGTCACACCTGAGCTGGTACATCACTCTCCAAACTTCCACATCACACTAACGTAAGGACATTTAAGGCCACGACCGATTTAACTTGCATCATCCCCCAAGAACACTACTGGCTGGACCAAGTTTTGAACTCACAACCCTCCGGTTCGTAATCCACTACTTTTCCAACCGGGCCACATGTGCCATTCTAGAGAAGGTGCAATTTATACACAGCTTTGATTAGACTCATGTATACCAACGGCAGATCAGTTTATGCTGATTGATGATGTCAAAAAAATCCCCACACTATGTCTAATTTACCTTTATTTCATAATTAGATAATTGTTCATTGAATTTGCAAACATTTACCCTCTGAGGGGCTCACAAGCATTATTCCACCCTGCAGCCTGCAGTATTCCCTTCATGACTTCTAACCAGTTTCAACCTTATTGACCTATGGAATCGTGGCTCAGTGGGTATACCCACTGCGCTAGCAACCTTAGAGTTGTAGACGGCGCAGGATCGATTCCTGCCAGGTGCATTCCACCCTGGGTGTATTTCTCTCTTCTGTGTCAGTAAAGCTTTGACTGTGAGTGTCAATTACTTGATATTGTACGTCTTGTGTCAATGACTTTATATTGTATTGTGTCTGACGCAGCATGGCCAAATATGGCCCTTGCGCCATAAAATCCCAAAACCAACCAACCTATAGAACCTTTCCTATGATTTTCTCCACCAATAGATGTGGCTATTTAATCATTAGAAATGAAGTGGGAAAGCAACACTACACTACAAGGAAATTTGGTGACTCTCAGAGGGTTAAAAGTAGATTTTATGTGAGAACAAAGGAAGATCGAATATCAAAAAGCCATTTTACTTGGAAATGGAAGTTTGTAGAATTCATTCACATCCTCTATAGATAGGATTTATAGCAGGTTTTCTGATTTGATTTCCACGATATAATCAAATCTAATAGAACCTTTGGTTAAATGAAAATATTAACTTACAGTTTGAAAAATGCCTCCCACTTCTCCAGAAGGTGATCTTTATGCAACTTTGATTAGAATAATATAAACCGTCTCCCGAGAAACCTATTTTTGTTTAGAAAAGTCAGGAAAATCTCCAATTTTTCATATTTTCCTTTCCAATCAGCTTTATTTTCCATTTCCTTAATTCATAAAATCTTTCTTCAACGAGCTCTGGTTCCGTATGCCGATCACGGCATGGATGTTCATAGCGACTTGGGGAATTAGTTTTAAAATTACTTACTTTCTCACCAGCGGTAAACTATCGGTTTTTAATTCTATAATTTTCCTTAGAGGGAAGCGTCACCAATAGCCCGTTGTGTTGCTCCAGTGTGACGTTAATTGAAATACCCCCCCCTTAGCGGGAAGCACTGACAGGGCATGATTAAGGGACTTAAAATGGATTAGTTTTATACTAGATAATCAGGATAGAAAAAAATATCTATTCATTATTCTGCAACATATATGCTCATTATCATCAGTAAATTAATAATATCTTGATGACGAAATATCTCGTTATTAGCAAAATTAGTCAAATCTTGATGGACTAGATGTCTCGTCGAAACCACTTGGAGGGTTAAGCATATGTTTAATACCATCGTCACTTCTAGCTGCTAAAATGTTGCGTTTTCTTCCATCGATCTGTGGGAATGTATCTTTGTCTGACCCAATTTCCTTCTCCTTTCGTTTCACCTTTCTATTCTTGTCAACAGATCCCCCAGGAATTCCAGAAATCGAAGGTTACCAGGAAGGCGATATCGTTCAAGTCGGAGACACCCTCACCCTGGCTTGCATCACGAGGGGTGGTAATCCCCAAGCGGAGCTCATATGGTACAGGGACAATGTCCAAGTGGACATGTCGTACAGTACGAGCGGGAGAGAGGTGACCAATATTCGGACATTCACGGTGGACAAGACCGATAACAACGCCATCTACAGATGTGAAGCCTCCAATTCTGTGACTTACCATCCAAGGATAGCTACAGTGAAGCTCAGCGTGCAATGTGAGTTACCTTTAACGTATCATTAAAGTGTGTGTTTAATATATTTAAGTTGGGGGACAACAGATTTTCAAAATCACCGAAATAGATTGTTTAAACGAGTAGTTTAAAAAGTAATTGATTCAAATTCTATCGATAGCTGAAATAATTTCAGTTATTATCATTTTTGAAGGAAATACATTGACAACATAAAAAGAATATCATGAAAGTATGTTAGGTCTACTACCAAACGCTTTTTTCTCTGATTGGAATGTTTTGAATGAACTTTTAAGGAGTAATTGATTCAAATTTTATCGATAGCAGAAATAATTTCAATTACTATCATTTTTGAATTACATTGACAACATACAGCGAATCACAGGAATGTGTGGTATGTCTATTAGAAAAACGCATTTTTCTCCGACTGAACTGTTTTGACATTTTTCTGATTTCGAACTGTTTCCTGGATATTATATTTTTCTTGAATTTCATAAAATGTTTTGGGTAATCCTTCTAATCTGTTGAATATATTTAAGTGCAAATAAGAAATAGCACTTATTATTTATGGAATTTCAGTTTAAAATCAGGATTAACCTATGTTTTTCGGCAAAATTTTAGGTGTTTTGGTACAAAAATTGTTTCAGCTTTTGAATCGAATGATACTTGCCAAAATGGAACTAATTTGATTTGTATGTATTTATACTATATGTGAATTAAAATAATGGCAATACATGGAAAATTAATGGACATGAAACTTATCAATTTTTGCTTATTTATCAAAACTTTTTACCACATATTATGTAATAACATCTGCACAACTCATATTTGGGGACCAAACTTTGTATAAACCTTTTTGTAGAAAACAAAGTCTGCAAATTTAGAACTGAATATGATCATAACTTGAAAAATTTTGTTTTCAGTCCTAAGTTCGCTGTCCCCTTATAACAGAAAATAGAAATTAACCAGCAATAAAACTATTGTTGTTACATTTGGTTTTCGAAAATATTAAAGTTGTATGATACGGCTTATATAATTGATCATAACTACTGTCACTTGTAAACCTTTCTTAAAATATTTTCTAGCGTATTCAGAAACGAAAACTAGCTAACACAAGTTTTTGTTATTATAATCCTTCAACGACCTTTCCGAATATAATCCTTTCAATGTTTGACGAAAACACAAGATTAATGCCAGTTTCACAGAGAAAAAAATGCGATTATCGTTAATGTACAAATTTTTAATGCTTAGTTTAAGAAAGAAATTGTCCGATTTACTATGTTTTTATTTTTAATTGATCTTCAAACATTTGGTATCATTATACTTTTATCATAAAATTGTAAGGAATGACTAGCACTACTGTTGCAATCTGAAAAAGGAAATATTTTTCAGCTAAAAGAATAATGTTCGATCAATTCGTGATTTTCAGTTGGGTCAAAAAGTGCGAGAAGACATTTTTTAGCATTCCATTACCTAAATAAACATCACATTGTTTTACTAAACAAAAATAAATATAAGTATCCAGTGGTGATTTAAGATAAATCTGTTCCTGCATCAGCATGTGCTTTTGCATCCATGCATGACAAATGTAAAAGCTTGTATTTAATGAATAGATAAAGAAAGATATTTGCGAATTTAGATAATTACAAAATTGATTTTCAATCATTCGGTTGTCATATTTTGATCATTACACTCTTCAAAATGACAAGTACCAATGATGCAATTTGAACAAGTAAATATTTTTCCGAGAAAAGGTAAATGTTTGTGGAAATTTTTCAGATAGGTCAAAAAACACCCCCAAAAGGTTTCTAATATTCCATCCCACAAAAATCAGCAGATTGTTTTACTAAGCAAATATAAATTTAAGCCTTCAGTGATGATTGGAAATAAATCTTATTCAATGTATCAGAACGCGCTTTTTCATCCATGTAATGACAAATTAATTAACCCCCACCCCTAGTCTGAAGACAAAAATTGTTTCCATAAACAAATTGAATATTTGCTAAGTTTGAATGGCAAACTATTTCAATGTTGAATAAGTTTCAACCAACTAATAGATGTGGTTATTTATTCATAATGTAAGATGTGGGAGAAAGCAACATGGAAAAAGGCTACTCGGAAATTCCTCGACGCTTAGAGGGTTAATTATAGCTAATTTCCTAAATCCTTAATTTTTGCGGGCTTGCTGCCTTTAATAGTAATTACCCTTTGGTTCTAGAGTGGCTTTTCAAAAAATATTTTTGAAAGAATTATTTGCGATACTTTTTCATAAAAAATAATATTAAAAATTATTTCTACGGTTATTGAAAAATGCGGATAGTACTTGGAATTTGCAAACACACGTGTGAAAAGTTCATAACTAAACCTTTGAAATGGCAGAAATGTATATGTCAACCTTTATCATCTCATGAATAAACACTAAAATTCTAGGGCACACGAAAAATATACTACATTTTTTCCAATGTATATGGTAGAGTAGCAATTTTTAACCATTATCATCTTATGGCACACATAAACTAATTATGTTCGGAATTAAATTCTGCGGCAGACCAAAAAATATCGTAATTTGTGCCAATCTAACAAAAAATACGAATAATTTTTATTGATTTACAGAAAATGAGTAATTACCTGCCTTTTTTCTAAAGTGGCTTTTAAAAAAAAATTAGAAACAATTAATTGATTATATTTTGCAATAAAAATTAGTACTCAAAATTATTTCTAGATACTAAAAATACCGGTATTACTTGAAATTATTTTTTGACTTGTGAAGATACTTGGCAAAAGTTCAAAACTAAACCGTTGAAATAAAATAATCTTACACAATTTAAAAGGTTTCTCCATTCGTAAGGCACATCAGTTCCGTTCTTGTGGCACACCAATTTACCATGGCACATTGGTTAAAAAGCACCGATGTAGAATGATATTCTTTTGGCCACTATCTCCTATCCAATGAAAAACACTCAAGATGAGTACCTGCGATGGTTTCGAGCAGAACAGGTATTTCGAATAGACGATTTAGCAACATTCTGTCTTCTTTTCTATCTACTTTTCACTCCCCTCGTTTCTTTTCTGTCACTCCTCATGATATAAAGCCGATTTATTTTATAAATGTGTGCAGAGATACCCTTATACCCCGGGTACCCATGACATATATTTAATCCGTCAACACCCCTTCAAGCGATATGAGTGGTTTTCATTGCTCCCTCAGGTCCCACTTTGTTCGGGATCACACCCAGACCTATGTCCACGTACCCTCCAATGCCTGTCCCTAAAGACCCTATTTATGGTCAAAGCCAACATCTGTCAATTCGGTTTATTTACGAGGGGATTTATTTGATGTAAAGTTTATTAGAAAAAGTAGAAGCACCTTAACGTTCGCCCTTAATTTACTGAAGTTAAAAGTGATGTAACATCATCAGAAAGTTACATTATACCTAAAGAACGATCCCGAAATTACATATTATGAATGAAAAGCTGGATTTCAAAAAAGGATATTTTATTTATTGTTATAATCAATAGCTATGTCCATGGACCCCTATCCAAGTCCCTAAAGACTATTTCCATGGTCAGAAGTAAGCATGGGTCAAGGCGGTTTATTAAAGTGAGGATTTGTTTTGCGTAAAATTTATTAGAAAATGTAGAATCACCTTAATGTCTGCATTTCATTTATTGAAGTTAAAAGTGATTTTGCATCATCAAATAGTTACATCAATCCTAAAGAAGGATCTCGAGTTTATATGCTTCGAATGAAAAGTTGGATTTCAAAATAAGATTACATTTATTATGAATGTAATTTTACTTAGACTTTATTGCTGTAAACTACGGATTCATGAATTCTAAATTTTTTGTCATTTACTTAGAATAAGATAGTGATTAAGGTTTTCAACTGTAATTAAGACGCTGACCAGTCGGTCTAATTGCCAGGTTGCTGGCTTCTGAATCGAAAAGTTCCTAGATAGAATCCATGGATGTTTCTCTATCTGGAGTGAATGTGTGGCCAATCTATATACGATCTGTGGATAGAATGAATAGTTAGTATGATATTTGAAGTGTAACGTGAACCCACCCGGCGTATTGCACCAAGGGAACGCCGAGTGGTTCACAATTTCGTCCATGTGGTGCAATGATGAATAAGGTTGAGTCGGGTGGACATTGAGAAAACATATAATTAATGCATATCATATCCAATTAAAAACGATTTTTCATATAAATTTTTACATATAACTTCTAAATCTTTTCCTACAGACTTTCATAGTACTCAGCGTTCATTACGTTTTGTTAATACTGTTTCACGAGTAACTTGATTTCATCATTAACTTAGAGTAAACTGGATTAAAGACACTATTTAGACATATGCACTTTAGTTTTTATGACTGCATAGAAAAATATATTGTCATTCAGTTTATATAAAATAATTCGTGCGTTCCACATCGTCTGGGAAAAGTCATTTAATTTCGATTTGCATTTTAAAAATTATTAACTATTGTATCACACACATTCACTCCTCTTTACTGTTTTATTTATTTATAGTTTTAAAAAGAAAACGCTTCACATTTTAAATAAATCTAGAATAGTAAATATTTCGAGAACTATAGATTTGGTCGTCATAAGTCCCTAAAATTTAGGTAACTAATCAAAACATATTTCATTGAAACATATGACATGAAACATGATGTTATTTCTTGTTCTATAAATCGATAAACTAATAAAGTCTGCATATTTGTAAACCTAAGTACTCTGCAGGAAATAATTTAATTATCTTTATTTCTTATTGAGCTATAAGAAGATGTATGAACTTAGATATGCTGGTATTGAAATTACTTTACACCATACTATACAAAGTTTATTTTCGGAAAAGCAATTGTATACTTATAAAACTTCTCAAAGTTTACATGAAAGAAATTATGAATTTATTCTATGTATTCCACCAATAGATTTTTAGACTATTTCCCCGAAGTTTAGAATTTAAATTCAATATCAAAATCAGAATTTAAGTTGAGATTGAATACCTTTACTTCTTCTAGATGCAATTTTAGTTACATTAAAGACATTATTACTCCTAAAACAGCATCGAAATTCCCAATCTGTCAAAATTAATGTCATAAAATTTTAATCTTCCTCTCCAGTTGAGTCTCAAAACAAGCAAATATTTGCAAAGCTCCGTGGTTCTGATTCAACAGAAGAAAAAGATCATTGGGAAACGAGGTAGTAGAATCGATTTGTGGTGCAAAAGCGCGAGATATTTCTGAAGATTTGTGTGTGCATGAAATTAAACTCCAAACTGCACACAATTCCAGAAAAATAAAAGAATCGACCCTAGAGATGCATGCAAAAAGTAATCTTAAAGAATTTATCATATCTAAAGTGTTATCTGTATGCCCTTATATGTTAAGGGTTATTTTTTATAATCTCATTGTGTGCTAATGGGCTTTGTTTTTTTTAAAGCAATCAGCGGTGAGGAAGACAATTATATCCGTGAGTGTAATGAGTGCTCTGTTTATTTTGAGTCTGTTTTAATTGTAAGAAGTTTTGTTATTTTGGTTATCAAGGATTTTTCATAAAACATATCTACATATTTACTTCTTTCACATGCAAATTATTGCGGAAAAACGTTACTTTGGTTTTCACATTTTTTTGTATTTATTTCTTTTGATTGTTGCAAAATGCACTGCAGTATGCTAATATGTTCTTTCTGTCCTATAAATATGTTTTTTCTGCCCTATAAATATGTTTGATTGATATTTTTGGAATTACTTCGAAGAGTGAGTAATCGGAACAACTGGAAAAGATAACTGATTTAGAATAGTTAACCCTCCGTGTTTTGACCAGATTATCTCGTCCAAGATCTGGTCTATTTTGTTAAGGACGAGATATCTCGTCGAGATAAAACTTCCCTATTATTCAAAGGAAAATGAAGATCCTAGTATGAAAAACATATTGTCCCTTGCCCAGAACTTATGACAGTTTGGAACAGGTTTTTGCACCAAAATCTGGTCATTACAGGGCAGTTTTCGACCTCAAGATAAACCAACAGGAGGGTTATGTATTTAATAAACTCTGCTTTATTTAAATATGTAATTATGTATATATAACTAATCTATTTACATAAAATGGAGTTGATTTCAAACTGTTCTCAATAGAAATATACAACCTTCGACCTGCTTAGAACAAATTAGACGCACGTGCTTTTAAAATATTTGCAAAAATTTAAGTTATAGTTTGATTGAGGTTTGAATTATCCTGAGTACCAGAAATATTCACAGAAATAGCGCTGAAGATTGTTACGATTCCTGTTGACACTTTTGATATATGTTTTCAATGAAAATTAATTGTACATGGAAGGGCACTTTTATCAAGGAAGAATTAGAATGGATTCAAACTAAGATTTTTGAAGTTTTTGCTAGTTCTTAGTCATAGTGACAGATGTTTCTAACTCATGCAGTTGAATTATTCCTTAAGAACACACGTTTAATCAGAAAAATCTTAGCTGAAAACAGTGTTTGTGACTAATCTTCGGTTAGTTGCACCATTTGATAGCAATTTATTTTTATCGCATTATTTTTGTTTATTAAACATGTCTTTAAAATTAAATTTCCTTCGAACTTATCAATTTGTTTTAAATGAAGTAATTATACTTATCTTATCAATTTATATGTCATTGATTCATTGGAACACTGATGCTCAGATGAAAAATTATGTAAAAAAATCTCGAATGATATATGGGTATACAGATATAAGACATTAAGAGTTTAGTTTGGAATACAAATATTTCTATACTCTACAATATTTTGTCTCTTTTCCTATGGAACAGATAAAAGAGAATTTAGTCCCAAAAAAAGTCAGTAAAAGATGTTCAATAGCAGCCTTATCGTCTTTCTCAATTTATATTATTTCAGGTAACTGTTGAAACGCATTAGTTAAAAATTAAGGGAAAAGTATTTATACGCATAAATTTAGCTCCGAAAATAGGTTTTGCAATAAAAATGCACAGAATTATTTACTTAAACATTTAAAAATTCATTTTTGTTTTGTACTTCAGAAAATAATTGACGATCGTGATATATACGTGGTTCATTTTATTTAAACAAATAAATATAAATTATCTTCATACTTGTATAGATTACATTTTTGAATTAATTGTTTTCGTATCACACCTTTTGAAAATGAGTTTCAGAAATCCAGACTCCATGTAATGTAATATTTGTATTTATAAATAAATGCATATATGTATAAGTGCTATGTATGTAATGGTTTCTCAAATTAATATTACACAGCATATTAAGAGATTTTTACTGCTTATAATTATTAAATTCCTTCAGTATAAAAAATATTTTTTAAACAATACATACCGTCACAGCAACGTCAAATGCTCTAATAGAAAATAGGACTTAGGTCTTGACATCACGTCATCTAATAAAAGGACTTACGCGCGCACACGCGTCACTGTGCCTATACTACCATAGAGGAGAGACAAGTCCTTATCTCTCCTCTATGTATACTACGATGTGGGTAGTCAAACAACCGCAGTAATTGACTATAGGTAAGTGAACTCGCTGGCATTAGTCAAAACATTGATTACTATGCTGGATTTTATTGAGAGTGAAGCTGGAGTGGGCAGAGACATCGAATTTCTCGGGGTATCACGCAGAGATCTTTTGAATGCTGGGAATGCTTGACCGGTCGAGCATGGTCCGAAAGAGCGTGGTCCTCGAAGAATCCCGTAAGTTAAGCAGTATCTGACAGAGACCCCCAAAGTCGTTCAGTACCAGTCTTCTAAAAACTTGACATCAGTTCACTTTTTAACCCTCACAACACAAATCCTCCTCTGTAATATCCATGCTGTGAAATTGATTATACGTTATATAAGCTATTGATGAACTGATGCTTCAATAACCTTCTAAAATTTTCTTGAACTTACATTTTTACATAAGAGATTTTCCTTAATGATGTTCTTGGCGCTGCTTGTCTGTCATTGGACCTTGAACCAAAAAATCTCAAACAACCAACCTTAATGTTGTTGATAAATTTGTAACGTGTATATATTTTTGCAGCGATTGAATAAATAAAATTTGGCCTCTCTAAATCTTCATGACGCTTGTACGCCTCTTTGACAATGTGTTCGAGACAGTTAATTGGGACGATCAATTTTCCAGGTATGAACAAAGGTAGGTAGGTAGTTACTGGAGCAACACAGCGGGCTATTATGAACTAAGGTCACATTGAAAAAGTTATAAATTCCAATAGAGTAACCCTCCTTTCAGTAATTGAAGCACGCTTAATACCACACATCAAAGTCTCTCGGTACCGAAATCAAATTATAGTCGTAATGAACGCCGCAATATTGCGATTCCGAAATGCAAGGTAATCACGTATACGAGCCCACCTGAATCAGGCCGTCAATTCCATTACAATTCCAGTCCAGAACCCAAAAGAAATCGCTTCATTCGCATTCAACTGCACAATTTTAACTGCTGTTAATCAAATACTTTAACCGAAAATCCGAGCTCTCCGTCACAATGATACATATTTCAGTTGGTTGGAGATTCGGAAAGCCTCCACATTGTTTGCCGTTCGGAGCCATTTCATTAAGATTTATGTGAACATTCAATGCATTAGGGAGAGGAGCTTTCGAAATACTTTATGATGGTGGGTTTATACGGTGTGACCAAACAAACTCGCATTCCGTATGTGATTCATTAATCTCGGCAACTCAGCTGGGAATTTGTAAAAGGTACGTGTGACTTTGAAAGTGAAATAGTTTGATTTATTTAATTAAAAATGTTCCTGAAATTTCTCGAGTTTAGCGTGCAAAGTGCACACCTAAAGAATTATAATTTTCTAACCGATATCACAAAACAAAAATTAAAAACAATTTTGTCCGCACTAACCACTTTCTAAATATATCATTGGAAGTTAATAATTTATGAACGATATCCATTTAAATACATCTTAATTAGGATTAATTAACACATTCATATTTTCACCTGTGTGTTTATGCACAGATCATGCATTATGTGTCTGCCTGCCATGAGAACTACTCTCGTAAAATTCTTCATTGGCTTGTTGCCATAGAAACCGACCATATCTCATTTTCCATAGGGACCGTCGGGGCTCAGTGGCTTCCCGCTGCGCTAACAATCTGAGAGTTGTAGGCGGCGCAGGTTCATATCCTCCCTGAATATATTTCTCTCTTCTGTGTAAGTTAAGTTTTCCTTGTGTGTATGTCCATTTACTTGGCGTTGTTTGGTACAGCTTGGCCAGCTATGGTCCTTGTGCCACAAAACTGTAAAAAACAAACTATAGGGATGCTTTCAGAAATGTATTCAAGTTTTTCACATTGGAGCACTTAAGACCAAATGGAAACATATTTTTATGACTTTTGCCTGTTGCCGAGATGTACTAGCAAACTATCTCCTTTCCCATCAACTGTGAAATTGTCTTACCCCACTAATAGTTCAACATCAGACTTGAATCCTACGGAGCAAGTTATTTACAGGCTTCCGGATCAAAATCAGCGCATATCACATGCTCAGGGAAACAGTCTGATATGTTCATCAACTGATCCAGACATTTAAGTACATGTTTGCTTAACCCTCTGCATACGGAGCGTCGAAACAGCGTTTTGTCACCTGGTCACTGAAGCGGCCCAGGCAACCCATCATTCAAAATACTTATGTCCGCCCGAGATGGTCATCTCAGAACTCTCTCCAGGAGGCATGAGAACATCGACCTAATGATGAAATAGACAGAGCCTGAGCCGATTGGCTATTGAAGCCCAGACTAGTGTTTTCAATCAAGCTGGATAATCATTTTAACCAGTCAATAATTTGTCCCACGTTTGGATTCATGCTTTCCTCCACAACCATCGACCTTCTAATGAAATAAACGGAGCATGTGCACGCAGTTCATGCTATTTCTTCCGATCGCTCGGTTTGAAGATCTGCCACGTGGTTGTGGGTAGGTAAGTAGTTAATTAACGTCGCGCTGAAGCAACACAATCGGGCTATTGGTGACGATTTGGGATCAATCCCTAGGGGAAAGAATCAAGGACAACGCATCGTAATTTCGAACCATGGTCAGATGACAAGGTCAACAAATGAGCTGGCACCCCGATGTTCAATCTTCCACACCATGCTAACCTGAGGACATTTGAGGACCGGACAGATTTAGCGTGCGCCAGCCCCCGTGTACACGACGTTCTTTGGCTGGACCGAGTTTTGAACTCATCCTCCGGATGCTAATCCGCTACTCTTTGAACTGGTCTACCGCGGCCTCCACATGGTTGTGGGGAAAATCATGAATCCTAAATTATTGATTGGTTAAAGCGATTGTCTAATGTGATCAAAAGTACTAGTATGCGCTCCGGTAGCCAATCAGATACGTCTATTCGTAATTCCACGTGATTTACCACTCAGAGATCTTACGACAGCGAATCCTCCCATTTCTATTTCATTAGAAGGCTGATGTCCATAACCACGTGACAGATCTCTAAATCCAGTGACTGGAAGAAATAACTTGAAGCTTAGGTTACATGTTCCGTCTATTTTGTTAGAAACTCTATGAGAAGATATGTCGTCATTATTGTCTTAAATTGGGAGTCTCTATTGGGGGTCGTGTGTATGCCTGGAAGGGTATAATACTTTCGAAGCAACTGAAGGAGCCTCAATAACTCTTCAACACTGTGAGGATGTGCAAACGGCTGATGATCGACTTAACCACACGTGCAGGTGTTGGCTGAGACGGAAAGAGCGGCGCGCGTAGGTGTCCGCTGAAATCCGGTGACTGGTAGAAACTATTTTCTTGACTCAGCGAGAGTGAGTTAGAATTGAACTAGTAACTGAAGGCTTCCACGCGCAGGTGGAGCGAGCGCAGTTTTTTTACAGAATTAATGCAAGTGGCAGCGTGTAGGCTGTTCCATCAATTTGAGATAACGGTTGCTGTACATAGTTTTTTTGAGGTAGAGAAATAAATTGTGTTAGTCCTAATCTCCGTATCACTTCGTAACACCCTAGACACCGCCCCACATATATATCAAAGTTAAATAAATGTGGATGTCTTAAAATTGGCAGTTGATTTTCCTTCTCCACTCTGGGTTCAACATAATGGATAAAGATTTGTAAATATTTCCGTGGAAACGGAAATATATGGCAATTCCGTTGGGCGATCGGTCCAAGGTGTAAGTTCAGACGATCAGCTCGGATCTCCACGCTACCTATCCCGACAAACACCATGCACTTTACACTTAAAGGAACTTCGAATTGTCTTAGGCACCGTTTGTACAGAAAGATATATACAAAACCAAGTAGCCTAAGGAGAAACGATTAGCTTGGATGGACCACCGGGGACTTGTAGCTTGTCTCTTATCTCCCTGTCATGGACTTCCACACCCAAATATCTTTGTCCCATGGAAAAGAGGGAGAGGAAACTCAAATAGATTCGGGTGGTTTCATCAGATTTCTGAGGTAGACAGAAAACTAACCCCCATACTGAGGCTGTCGGAAAATCTCGGTCACTTGGGCCGCTTCCGTTACCAGAAACTAAAGCAGGAAACTAATTACAACAGGCCTCTTCGTCTCGGCTCGGCTCAGCTCAGCTCGAAGTATGTATAATAGAAAATTTTGAATACCCTATAATACACATATTCCTCAATACTAGTAAAACGATCAATAAAAATCAAAGATGTGATTCGAAATTACATAAATTCCTTAATGAGTAAGTTGTGTTGCTCCAGAGAGACGTCAATTAATTACCAGTATCATCTAAATGAGTAAACGGGAAATTCAAATTCTGAAGTGAAAAACAGCTTATATGCTTGAATAAGGAAATAAGGTAAATAGAAGTGGAAAATGCAGTGTTTGATGTCACTTATATAAATTGGTCAAAATAGATTTTTATGTTACGCAAATATTGGTCTCATTACAAAATGTGTTATGGTTAACATCAAATATGTAATATACGCTGGTTTAATGATGGATTCCCATCAATTCCCCATCGAGACTAGTAATTTAACTTGGCTCTAAGGCTCATAGTAGAAGGGGGGCTGAAATGCTTTTCAGAGGAACAGAAGAGTTTCTTCCCACAAAACGGATTTTGTCTTCTGTGAATTCCAAATTTCAAAAGAATTCTGCTTTTTTGAAAAGCCCGAGATTCTAAACATGTTCTACTTATATTCTGCCATCCAGGCTCTTCGATTAATTTCATGAGCGCATATCCCATAGATGCGTTGTCGTAAATTTTCGAAATAATATTTTAAGCACATTTTCTATGCTGCCTTAAAAGAACAACCTGAGCGTGTTTTGATTCGTATTGACCCAGAATATGTTGGCAATATCCCATTGGAGTTGAACAGTCAAACCGAATTAATGCTAGGAAAGGTATTCCGGCCGAAACCGAGCTGTTGAGTCGAGTCCACCGTTCGTAATCAGTTATCTTCCATAGAAATCCTTTGTAAGGAAATTAGACGGATTGGACCGAATGGGTCGTTTATAATGGGTTACCTACCTTACAATGTATCAAACATGAGGTTAACCTAGTTTATTATCCAAGAGTGGTGCGTTCTTTGCTTCAAGTGTAACCATTCTATCCGAGTTGAAAGAGCATCGAGGAATTCGTTGATCAGTCTCCCAGAGGCAAAAAATAATGCATCTGATAGGGCCTTTAAACTATACATTTCAAATCTTTATTTTATTTATATTTGTTCATCTATGAAATCCGCTCTCCATCGGTGTTTGGGTTCATTCAATCGTCCTATCTAGAAATGAAAAAAAATCGCAATTTTAGGAACACTTCTTGCTGTTTAATATTTTTTATTCTGCATTCATAATTTTATTAAAAAATAAGCTAAATTTTTACACAAATGTCGAATAATATAATTTTTCGTTATTTTTTCCATTGTTCTGTGGGTCGTGGTATCCCAATTTGTTGAGTCAAATATTAGCAACCGAAGGGATGCGAGTTAGAAACTCGACCCAGCGAAAGGCCGTCGTGTACGAGAGGGTTGATGCCTATAATCTCAAATTCCATCACGTTGATGTGGTGCGACAATTTGGAGAGTGGAGTGCCAGTTCAGGTGTTGACCTCGTCATCTGACCGTGATTCAAAATTAACAGGTGTCCTCGGCTATTTCCCTTCAGGATCGATCCCTGACCGCCTCCAATATCTCATTGGGTTATTTCAGTGTGACGTATATTCAACTACCTACAGTAACGGGCAATCCTTTGTTATTTCTTCTCACTCTTCTGTTGAAAATTAGTGCTTTCTCTTTTCTAACACCTGAATCTATTTTTAAACATAGTACACAAAAACATAAGGAACAGAAAATATTTATTCAAGTTTAATTTCTCTTAGTTGGTTTTATTTGACACAGATGTGGGTGTAACAAGGAAGATTGAATATACAGGGTGTCCCATAAGTTCAGAAATAGTTTAAAAATTCATAAAAATTGAAGGAATTGGTATATTTGAATGCGGTTTGCGATAACGTTATTCTCATGAAAGGGGATTTTTTTTGGTAGAGAAAAAAAATTAGTTCAATCTTTTGTCAATAGAGGGCGCTGCACCCAACCAATCACAGAATTCCGTGGAAAACGACGTTTATTTCCATGCAGGCAAATGTTTACAAGCACATCACAGCACTAGAGTACTACTTGTTCAATTAAACTGAGGTAAAACAACTTAACCAATAGTGCTTTATCCACCAATGTCAACATCACAATGAAATCACAGGAATACGTATCAATCACAGGAAAATTCAGAAATGAGCTTTAAATCATACACCCATCATTTTGTAGGACTCTGATTTGCATATTTCCTGTGATTGGTTGCGTGCAGCGCCCTCTATTGACAAAAGATTGAACTAATTTTTTTTTCTCTACCAAAAAATATCCCCCTTCATGAGAATAACGTTATCGCAAACCGCATTCAAATGTACCAATTCCTTCAACTTTTATGAATTTTTAAACTATTTCGGAATTTATGGGACACCCTGTATATATATATATATATATATATATATATATATATTATATATAAAATATATATATATATATATATATATATTATATAAAATATATATATATATATATATACATATCCAAATATCCGAATAACTGCTAAAAAGGCAAGTGAAGCAAATGGTGTACTTTTGCCCAAATCAAAAATCTTGCTATTCCTATAACGTCTAGCAGTCCATAATTCACTTAAATAAAGTAGCTTTAGCTGGCAATCTTCATGGAAAGTGACAATAAAACCACGAATGTACATAAAAACTAATATCGCCTCTCATATATATAGTATATTTTCCTAAGAAAACAGCAGCGATTGTCATACTTAATTATCATAAATTTCCATACTCTACCATCGGTTACAATGTCGGTCTTACCTAAGCCACTTAGTCGATTTTACCGTTCAATTAGTGCCTCAAACACACATCGCCCCGTGAAAATCCAACTCAATATAGGGGCTTCATTAATATTTATGAGACGATCTAGCCCAAAAATCTTTTCGCGTAAACTCACCAAGAGTGGCGTGAATCGAATTGCCCTCGTATATTTCACACGTATCAAAGCCCGCGCCGCTTTCTAAACGGTTAAAATAAAGTTTTCAGTCTTTCATCAACTTAGTGAATATATAAGTTCCAGAAGCTAGTTGATTCCAAAGTCTTGCCAGCAGATCTGGCCTATTATTTATGGTCTAGAATCGTGACTAGACATAATAAAGGAAATAAATTCCTATTTCTTTGACTCGAAACATTAAAAGTAAAGCCTTAAATTGGTTAGACAAAACAAATGTTGGGATGAGATTGAAAATAGCAAGGAATTTTCTTCTCTTTTCCTGATAGAATACTCTGAAATGTGCCTGGCATACGTTATTCTTCAATTTAAATACAATATATTGCTCTTGGTGTTTATGTATGCGTAGAGAGAAATTCTTTTGGGATACTCTTTGACCGAGGTGATTTATTTCAGCTATAACTAAGATCCTTTGATGTCAAACGGTTGACTAAACTGGTTGTTTTAAACTCTTAAAAACGAACCAGTTTTTCGTAGCACGTAGTTATAGGTTTAACTTTGGTATGGGTTATAACTAAAACTGTAAGCCTTACCCTCCATAGTTTTTCAAGAAATTAGGAATCTTCAATTTCTCACAGTTCAACAACAAAAGTTTTTGTAATAATAACAATAACAATATATATATATATATATATATATATATATATATATATATATGCACTGCTGGCCACCGTAAATGCAACACCCTGAAGGAAGCATGCAAAGGTGGCATGCAAGAAAGCATGCAGACGCACATCACGCGCGCCTGTGGCGCCACTTCAAAGCGCTATTTAAGGCTTGGAGATTTCGACGATTTCAAGTACGGCAATTGTGTTTTTCTTGTGGTTTTTTCAAAAAAACGATCAATTATGCCTCGTAGAAAACAGCGATCATCTTTTGATCAAGTATCCGAGTTCGACAGAGGAAGGATAGTGGCCTACCGAGATTGTGGATTATCTTTCAGGGAAATCGGTAGTAGTGTTGGACGAAACCAAACAACTGTAATGTGGATATGTGATCGTTGGATGCAGGAGGGTACGACGGACCGACGTGTTCGATCGCATCCACCTCAGTGCACCACTTCACGTGATGACAGGCATATTGTGCGTATAGCAGTGACGGATCGCTCAGCCACATCACGAACCATAGCACAGCACATTCAGTCTGTACCGCATCATCCAGTGTCTGCGCGTACCATTCGACGCCGTTAACAGCAGAGTGGTCTGTCCGCAAGACGTCCATTGCTTCGTCTACCCTTGACGCAGAACCACAGACGTTTCCGCCGCCAATGGTGCGATGAAAGAAGGATGTGGACGGCAGAATGGAATGAAATTGTCTTTACTGACGAGTCACGCTTCTGTCTGCAACACCACGATGGTCGGATTCGAGTCTGGAGACACCGTGGAGAGAGGATGCTGAACAGCTGCGTTATGCACCGCCACACTGGTCCTGCACCGGGTATTATGGTATGGGGTGGTATTGGATATCACTAAACTAGGGACTAAACTTCATTGGCTTAGTCTACCTTAAGATTGTCGCTATCTTAATGCTTTATATCAGTTTTTGTGTCTGTGTTTGTGCAAGTATCACATAAAATTTATTCAATAAAATTTCTTAAAATGATAAATCTCTCTATATATAAATGGATGTGTGTATGTATGTTCTCTATACAAATCTACACCGTTTGACCAATCCACACCAAATTTGGTACACATACTTTGGAACCCTGCGAGTAATGCATGCTATATATTAACCCCCGTTCACTTTAATCTAGGTGTGCAGAGGGGGCTAAATCTATTCGAAATTTCCATAGGAAAAACATTGAGCATCAAACGCTTGCGGTACGCAACTCAGTTTGTTTTACCAGTATTGATCGAAAATCAAATTTTCTAATAAAATTGTTTTACCAGTATGGCTGAAAAACATTTTTTTTCCGAAAAAATATATTTAAACAATTTGAAATTCTAATTAGTTTGAACTGATTTTTCATTTCTCTCCACAATATAAATAATTTAGGAATATTTGAATGATGAAAAATGAATATTTAAAATATTTAATTTTACACAACTTGAATTTTGCAATGGAACACGAAAAGCCAAAACAAAAAACTCATTGATCATGAAAGCGTAATTTTGCAATTTGGTATCTGGCAACGCCAGAATTAATGTTTTATTTTATAAATTAGATTTAGAATTCCTTGTGTATTTGAGTTAAGACAGAAATATTGCGGTCATATTTGAGCATTTCTAAGTTTTGTAAATTTGTGTTCTTTTTAAAAATAATTCATTATTGTTTATCAATATTTTTCCAGCGCCTTTTTCGAATTTCTCTATTTCAGAATATTCTCATAACGTCGAAATTCGACACGCTTTCTCAGATCTTTCGTTTTCCAGAATTCTACATTTTTCAATGACCAGAATTGTGTTTCTGTTTCCATTTATTTGTTCCATTACTGTCCATATTACAGATATATTATTTAGGAGTTAAATTGTAATGAACTATTTTTACTTTCTGCCAAATACCACAAGACATGGGTAATTTCTTGGTTGTATATGTATATTTCGACGAACTTTCCTCAAGTCTTTGGTTAAATACTTTATAGTTTGTAGAATTCTGTTTCATACAAATAAAAGGAAACCTTTTTAAATAGGTGTATAATTTGCTATTTTAAAATGACTAGTAAAGTTAAAATAAAGTTATAATATAAGATATGTTACGTTAAATTAAAACGGGTAACCATAGTTCAAAGATATTTCTAAATTGTGACATATTTTCATTACAAGACGATTACAATCAATTTAATTTACATTTGTTTTTCATGTTTCATGGGTATTGTTGAAAGCTGTACTCCATAGTCAAGTAACTATATCTATCATTCTAAATAGGTATGTAGTTTCAATATAAAAATTGAGTCTCTCCATTGAAAAAAGTACCTTAAGTATTCGATTTAAAACTAAATATTTCTGTTGGAGGAAAGCGAATTTTAAATAAGACTGCTGATCTTGGAATAATATCATAGTAAGGAAGTATGTAAACTAGGACTGTTTAAAAGTAGAACCTTTTGTCTTGAGTGGCAGAAGGTCGAGGTTGTTTCTTGAAGTTGAAACTGTTCGTATACAACTTAGGTACCTGTGAAACATTCATTGAAAGCAATGATTTTGTAAAAAGTGTAATCGATTGAGTTTTCTGTGTCTATACTGATGACATTTGTTTTAAACAAGAATAGTTTTCAAGAAAAAATGTGTGCTTCAAAATAAATTAACAACGAATAACGTAACAGTTTAATTTGCCATCCTCTCACAATGATAATGTAATTCGAAACCATCGAATCCATGGTGCTAATGGTACAAATAGTAAATATTCATAAAAAATAACTGAGTGCAAGACTATACGCTGAAAGTTCCTCACTTTTACTGAAAATGAACTTAATTGGAATTCGTAATCACTCCAAAACTCAAAATCGACTTCTGAAGAAATCATCTCAGTAAAAGCTTTTGTTGTTTGTCTTACAGCAAGAATGTGATGAATATGAAATGAATTATATGGATGGTTATATTAAGTATATATATGTGCGTCCGAAGTAAATTGTCGAAGCTATGAAAAGTTAAAAAGATGTAAAAAATATTTTTTGTACACTTAAATGATGCTTGCCTTTTTGTATGAAATGGAATCAACATTTAACCAATTCAACCCGAGCATTGCCGGGTAATTCTGCTAGTAATCTATAAAACATAAGTTAAGGAATGCATAACGTAAATTTCCTTTGCTTACATTTTAGGTATGCTTCTAAAACAGCTAAAAGCCCCTACTTAAATCAAAATTTATTTGGGTAGTTCTGGAGAAGCTGCGATATAAATTGAACGTTGGATTACTTAGATTGTTTTATCAGTATAGCTGTAAAAAAATTATTTTTCCAAAAATTATTTTACAGTATTAACTCTAATAATTTATTTATTTTGAGCATTATTATTTCTTTGCCAAGAATAAATAATTTCCGAATATTTGGGACAGAATATAAAGAGAATACGACACTTAATTTTGTACTAGATCTAAGTAGAAATTATTTCATTTTGTGTCCAATATTTTATTAATGACTTCTGTTTATTTCCTGGATATTGTGAACATTTCTACCAACTCTTCTCAAAAATCCTTGGCTTAACACACGTGGTTGTAGAATTCCGTTTGATGAAAAGAATTAAATCATACAGCAAATAAAACCCTTTTAAACAAGGCTGGTTGTTAATTGTAGTTATTTAAAATGTTTTTAAATTTTGACATAGGTTTCCTTTACAAAACAATTAAACTCATTAAAACGTATTATTTCCTTGTTTCAAATAAAATGACTTGTTATTGAAAGCTGCTTTCAATAGACAAGTAACACCATTATTTTCATTCTAACCAGATAGAGTTTCCGTTCAAAACTGAATCTGTGAATTGAAAAAAATGTACTTTAAAGTGTGGCGCGTTCTCAACGAAACGAAAACTCGTTATCGTTGACTACGTGCAGTAATATTATTTTCTGATTCTTTTTCGCTCGTAATTAATTTCACATTTTAAAATTTTGTTTCATTTTTAGTTGTAAGTTGCCACAACTTACAACTAAAAATGAAAAGATGAGAGAATGAGAGATCACATGATAAATAGAAATCAATAACTAATAGTATATTTGGAACAATAATTTTTTCTGACAAGTTTTTACTTTAGTTTCATATCGCTCTGCTTTCCCGTGGTTGCAAATTTAAGAAATACTTTTTATAAATTGTAGTCCTTAGTCATCACAACCTCACAAAAGATTCAATTTAAAACTGCATGCAAGCTAAAAAAGCAAATTTTAAATGGAACTTTGCCAATATTGAAACAATATTAATGTTAGAATAAAATCCGAACTAGGAATTTATAATATTAAAAACTCTTTGTTGTGGTGACAGAGATCAAGGATTCCTACTTTACGAGATGAAGCTGTATTTAAGCAACTTATTATATTTGATAAAAGTTTGCTGAAAACAGAGATTTTCTTTAAAAAAAAACGCTATCAAATCGGCCAATCATTTTTTGAAAAATGATAATCGTTTACCTTTTTCTTGTCTCAATTAAAGACATTCAATTTTGAAATAAGTTCTTTTCTGCCCTTAAATGGACACTTGCCATTAAATGGAATTTTCAAGAGCAAAATATTTGCTTAAAAATTCAGTCATAAATATATTATCAAGTTTATTATAATAATCCTTCCTTTAAAAACGGTGTAATTCGAAAATGCCTGGTACACAAGTCTAAGAATATTGATAAGAAAATTATGAGTGCTAGATTATTCGCCGTATATTCGCCTTTTTTGCGATTTGCGTTACTGCAATTTTACAGGAAACGAATTTAAGAAAGGACATTCATAATCATCACCTCAAAACTCAAAATCGACTTTTGCAGTAGTCACCTTAGTGTCTCCTTTCGTAGTTTTGTCATACAACAGGGGTACGATGTATGTGAAATGTGTTATATGGATGAATATGGGCATGGGGGTATGCGATTTTAATCCAAAGTAAGTTCTAGAAATTATAAAATGTCCAAAAGGTTTTAAAAATTATTTTCCCGAGACATAAATGATGTCGACATTTTTCTACGAAAGAAAAAAGTAATCATTCTGGTCTCTTTCACTTTACAGGCAATGATTTCAGCCCCAGTTAGGTCGGGCAATTCTGCTAGTTGAGGACAAAAATTAACACCAGTAAGAATACATGAAATGCTGTTGCATGTTTTTTATTAATTTTACTACATTTGAGGTACAAAATATGAATTTAGGTACTATGTTTTTTATGAACGGATTGAAATATGTGAAATAGTAGTAACGATACTTTACCATCAATAGATATAAGCAATTAAGGACATTGAACAGAGATGCATTGAACGGGTTTGTTAATTGCTTGTAATAAATAAACTTTTTTCTTTTTTAGTTAAATACAATTTTAATTTAATCGCTATTATCTTTTATAAAACGGTAGTTGGAGTATTATTTATTTCTCCTTATTCCTCTAGCAGCAATTAATTTCTATTAATGTTCTTTCCCTCTTCGTGTCTGAAATTCCTTCAAATCGAAAAAAAGTATTGTACATACAAAAAGGTCCTTCATTTTTCTTCGTAGGTCGTGTTTCAAATCTTATCCGAATCTTATATTGTCATTGGATACTATAAAAATTTTCCACAGCGATTACTGCCCTAAATACTTCTATATAATTACTCTTGATTACTTGATGGTTTTCGTGTACAGCAATAACATACCGAAATTTGTAATCATATTCCAAATCAAGTTCTGCTCCTGTTTAGTGTTTTCCTAACTGAAACTTTTATGCAGGGTCATTTTCTTCATTTGATATCACTTCTCCTGTGTTGTGTCCCTTTTCATATTTCCTTCCACATGCATCTGAGTAATATTCTTCTCTCCTATCTACTTCTAAATGGTACTCACAAGCTTCAAGGTTATTCATTCCTTACTTCCCTTTGTTTGTAAACAGCTCTTTGGGTTGCTTCATTAAGGCGTATATTCAAGATACTACGTACCCTCAGTCCCTGGCACAAAATGCATTCCAATCTGATAATTCCGATTTTCAACCCTTCAGGACGATATTCCATTTCAACCACTTTACCTTAAAAAGTTTTTCAATCGAATACTGACTTAAGAATCTAAATATATTAGATCAGTGGAAATGGCAATCGCTATATTCATTGAATCAGAAATTCACTGAACTGAATTTTGGAAAATTACCTGCTGAAGAACTTGACAAACTCAAGATGTTGATTCCCTGTTATACTGAGGCACCATTTACTGAGTCTTTCATAATCGGCTACACACAGCTTTAAAATGGAGGGGGAATTTACTCCATGAATTAATAGCGCATCGAGTAAACATAAAGCAACCTATATACAAGCCCCTAGTAACCGAAATTTTCAACGAATAGGTATCAAACTTGAGGTTTGGATATTTCAAGGTATGAGCTCGAGAATTATGTAAATAATGACTCGGGTTCTTACTGTAACAAATTGCGAATGCTAACGTCTATATTTTTTATTGCAATGTAATTGTATCCCAATTGTATGCTTAGCGCTTTTTCTTTTTTAATAATTTTACTTGTTTATACTTGTATTTGTTTTAATATTTTATCTTGCGTTTACCTTCTTTACTAATTTCACTCTCTTATTGTATTTTTTTAATATTTTATCATGCGTTTATCTTTTTTACTAATTTAACTTGCATAGTAAAGAAGATAAACGCATGACTTGTGTAACTTTTTAAAAAGAAATGCAAATATAAATACTAGTGTCTCTATTTTTATTTCTTTTTAATATTTTATCTTGCGTTTGGCCTAGTTTATTCTCTTTTGAACATTGTGCTATAAAAGCGCACTAACCAACTAACCAACACGCCAATACCAAATACCTCTCTCCAAACCTGAACTTTCATAAGTGAATGCCACCAACGTCAGGTGCACAGTTTGCGAAACGATTCCGGACTCGTCCAGTCGAAAATCGAGCGTATAAGTTCAAGTTCAACCTCGAAAATTCCAAAGAAAACACATTCCGCTCGGAGTACTACACACACACATACGCACTTTTTCAATTTGTCTTGATCCCTCAGAGCCTTTGTTTGAGATAAACGAAGCTTGCAGAAATACACAGGGGAGGAACAGCCTCATAAGAAAAGTGGTGCAATCGGTGAAAAAGATTCATATCTCTTGGAAATCCCACCTTGTGAGGCTGGCATATCAATTCGCGTTTCTTTTGTTCGAGATCACTGGATGGAATAGATAGAGAGGACAGTTGAGTCGCCATCAATTGAGGCATTTTGCATTTTCGTGTCTCTTCTCTAATCATCTGGAGAGGTAAGGTTGGAGAGTGAGCTTTCTTTTGTGTCAGGGTAATTGCCCAATTTTCCATCTAAATTTTGGATGTAACGCTGATGATTGTGAGAAATTTTATTGGTGTTGTCCAGAATTCTTTGCATGTAAATGTGAATAAAATATTAAAAAGGGCTTCAGGATGATATTAAGGCATAAGATATTTTTTATGCAGATGTATTCTAGGGGTCATAACAAATGTAACATTGAACACTCATAGATTACTAATTTATATAAGAGCTTTTACTTTCCATTGCATATTCTGATATTTTTCTTATTAAATAATTTATTCTTAATAGTATTCTGTGCCATTCGTTCGTACTATCCAAATTACTCTAATCATATGGAGAGGTTAGGTAGAAGATTAAGGTTTCTTTTGTGTCAGGTTAATTGCGCATCAAAATGTTCAATGAAAATTTAAAGGACTGATACAGAAGTAGAAATTTTATTAAACACGTTCAAGGCCTTTTGCATATGAAAGTGGGTGTCTGTGCATTTCTGTGGACATAATTGGCAATTTTGTCAATAGATCTGGATTAAATTTTTGAGTTTTATGGTGCAAAATCGAAAACTGGAGAAGGTATGTCAAGCACCAGATAATACAGTTAAGCCAATGTAAATAAAAAACAGTAAGTGCCTGAATGTAAGGATTTATTAGCTCAATAGAATGTATAAAAAGTCTAACTGAGAGTAGATTGAAACTTCAGGCAATGTGGTCAACAACATGAATTTAATTTATTGTTAAAGTTGAAAGATTTTATCAACACCATGAATACATTAAATTGTTAAAGTCACAGCATTGGATCAACAATATGATGTATGAATATATTAAATTGTTAAAGTTGAAACATTTTATCAACACCATGAATACATTAAATTGTTAAAGTTACAGCATTGGATCAACAATATGATGTATGAGTTTTGTTTATAGAAAAGTAGTTTATTAGAATTTAATTTCGCATACACATTACTAAATGTTTAGTGCTATCGTCGATTATAGTCGCATGTGTAAGTTCTAAATTATTAGAATACGACTTAATCTAAAGTAAGAAGGGTAAACAAACATTAACATCCTCTGGTCAACAACTAATTAAGAATAACATATAAGTGATATTTAGAGTTCACAGAATTGCATTATGATAGCTTTGATACCACATAGATATCGATAAAATATTAAAAATGCTTAAAGAATATATTTAAACCAAACTTTGCTATTGCTCTTGCATATGCATTTCTAGACACCCCCATAACAGGGAGAGGGGTTACAGTTGTCATAGTACTGAAGCCCGATGTCTAAGAAGGGAACCCAGAAATGTAAAAGGATTTTATAATGTACAATCGGTCTTTTAAATCCTAAAAGTTATAAATTGTTTCATTGGATTTATTGTAATATAAGCGTGTATAGAAGTGAATTAAGAAAAAGAAGAGCAAAAGGTATGCATTTTTAATGTTAAACTTGTTTGCGCGATACTTATGATGTATATTTTATTCCATGAGGAATCCATCGTCTAACTTGGTACTAGAGTCCACATAGCAAATGTCTGAGAAATCTAGTGATTTTCTATTGTTCTCAAAAGTGTATATTTAAAAATTTTAGTAACTATTTCAGTTACGAAGCTCTAGTTTTTAATGCCATGTTCTGACATATTTCACTTCGTTTCCTTAGCTATGTGCCTTCGTTTCCATAATGATGAAAATGGAAGATGAAATTCAAAAAATCTTTGGATTGAACATATACTCATAAATATGTTTATATTTTGTTTTACGTTATATGATGTTCCGCATATATATTTTTTATAAGAAACAGAAATGAAGCATCCCAGTCAACAAAGTCAACAAGCAAATTGCATTACATAATATTTACCTTTCACTTGTTTGTTCATTCAAATCCCAAAAGTCAACTATGACAAGTTGTGACTACCGCTGTTATCGCATACTTCTGATTTAGAATTGCCTGTAGGGTTTCAATATAATTAGCCCTTACGTTGTAGAGTGACAAACTAAATCAACCTGATATTAGATTTCCATTCCAAGTTAAATTTTTAAATTTTTTTATATCCCTATAAATTGGAATTTTAAGTTTTTCGTTTTCATATGGTGATAATAACATGCTAATAGTAAAAACTACATAAAGTTTAAACCTTCAACACCTACTTGCATTAAATTCTTATAACATAAAATCAAATTGCGAAAAACAATGCGTTTTATTTTTAAGAAAAGCATAACTCCTTGATTATTCATAGATTCTATTATTAGAGTAGCCGCAATATATTTTAAAGAAATATTATTTTAGAGTTAATAGAGAAACACACATAAATAAAATTTACAAATAGGACATTTTTGATTGGCTATCAAAGAACTAATACTAAGCAATAATCAACCAATATGTAAAGTAGACACCACGGTAATATTGTGCAACATAAAATAGTTTATTGTAAGGTAACAACCCCAATTTCAAACATGATATACACACATACACTTACTTGCAAAACTCAGCGAACGCCATTATTTTTAAAGGTTATAACCTCAAAATTAAACGGAACAGCCTATGGAGATTTGAGTAACCGGAGATATTCAGCTGGTGCATATTTAAATTTTGGAATCGTCACATCAGAAGCTCTAACATAGGAATAGGTTCTGCTACAACAGGGACTCGTCCATAACCCTATTCTCTGTATACAAAAACAATGCAAATCTTGCATCAGTGTTTGATATTGTTGTACTGCCTGCGAAAGACCCCTCCCTACTTCATTTAAGTTTTCACGGTGCCCTTTTGTATCATGGCATCCTGTGCAATGTCACCACTTCTATTCAGACTTTCTCTTCTGTTCTTATGATCATTTTGGTTTTTACTCATCTGTTTGATAACTCTAGAAGCACTGTTGTTTTAATTTTCCCACATTCAGGTCAGCTGAAAACTTTACTGTTCCGTGTATGTATACACTAGAACATTTTTTTTTTTTAATTTCGACTTTAAAAATCCAGTTTTTTCACAATAAGTCATTGGTTTGTGTTTAAACTCATTTCAGTGTTAAAAATTCTGATTATGCTACTCATTAATTATATAATTAAGATATAATTAGCTAATTAGCATGTTTTTTGAACAGTGATATCTGAAATTCTAATGTGTTCAGAAAGACAATTCATGTTGGAAATTATTCCTAACATTATTCTTCATGTTTTAACCCTCCATCAAGTTGTTAGAGGGAATAGGTTATTTTTAACAGTTTTCTTCATGAAGGAAGTCTAAAAAATCAAGTTTTTTTCAGGAATTTCAAGATTTAAAAATCAACTAAAAATTAATTTCTTAACCAATAACTTTGACTGAGGGCCAAAACATCCACTGTATTATATAGATTATAATGACACAAAAGTAATTATAGTAGATCAATTCATTGTTGAGTTATCACTGTTCGAAAGAAGCATCGTATTGAAAAAACCTAGTTCTTCAGAAATCGAGTTTAAAGTTTTGGAAGCGTGTTTATCTAAGGTGACAGTACCTATCCCAAACCCTTATAACTAGAAAACTATTTCGAATATTTTCAAGATCTTGGTATCGTTTGAAAGCTAAGGGGTTGGACAATATTTTTAATTATTAAAAATATATCGATATTTTGGTCAATTTTCGTGATTTCTGGTGTATACATACACCTTAAGTTTAGCATTCCATTGTATTTGCACAACTATGGGAATTGCTGACATAGTATATGATATGTGAAGTAACATTACCCTCCAAGTGGTTTTGATGAGATATATCGTCCATTAAGATCTGACAAACTCTGGTAGTGACGAGATAATTCGTCATCAAAATATCGCCTATATTTTATGATAACGAGATCAAGACGCGGTCAGTTTTCATTTAATGATGAGATTTCTCGTCCATCAAGATCTGGTCAGTTTTGTTTAGGACGAGATACTTCGTCGAGACAACCACCTAGACGATTAAGGACTGAATTGTGTGTTTGAATATATAGTGTTATCCTTTTGGTTCTATCCAAGATCCCAAGGGTTTGAGATCTTAAGAGCTGAGTGTCTGAAATATGTCTTTTTTGTTGGCTATGTGGTCCCCACCCCAGTTTTTTCAATACTTTTTCAAATTTGCTTGAACGCTCTTGAACAATGTTTCAACATTCCAAAGTTCCCATGGTGAATTTAGCCAGCACTGTAATATTAATTTACAACATACAGTATAATCTTGATATCCAAGGTAATGTAAATCGAGGTCACCACAGAAAACCAAACACTAAGGTTATACGAACGTAGTAACACAAAACAGCCTATCCAAAATACACAAAAAATTTAGTGTAGTTTATGGTGCCACTACTGTTATTGAAAGATTCATAACTCTAGAATTTAGAATAATCTGTACACTTGGATTTGAGTCACGGTATGTATTTATTGTGATAATTTTACAATAAATATGGGCATGAGTTACATACCTTTTAACTCTCTTGAAGAAGTTTTTCTCGCTTCGACTCGTGCTAGAAGCTTTATTTAAAGCTTTAAAAAATCAAATTTGACTTGGATAATACGGACACTTGGTTTATCGGATCTCGGATAATCAGGGTTCGTCTGTTGTAGTACATGTAGCAATGCATGCAATTTCAACCGTGAAGTATATTTGGTATATTACGGTCTTTACACGTTCTGCTAAATATTCGCGAACTTTAAACTAAGAATATTGTACTTCTTAGAAATAAATGGGCATTCTCCTCACATCTAATGTATTTCGTGGGCATCAGAAAAGTAGGAACAAGATTCATTGATTGCAGAAATATTGCACGTCCAGTTCACACATAGAATGATCTCTTTTCCAATACTTACTGTTTGGGTTGCAAAACCAAATCAATCACAGCCTCTAGATCAATTATATCCAATCCTCTTCTTGGTCTAAACCCTGTCAGAGGCGAATTATCGAGTGTGTCAAGATTCTTTGAAACGTTGATCCAAGGAAGCTTACCAAAGGAACTAGAGTCACGAAAAGCTTTATTTGACAAGTAATTATTATCCATAGAAAGATACGGATATAAGCTTATAATTGTCTAGAAATGTACAAATTTCTGTTTCGAGCGAAGCATATTTTCACTATATTACTCATTTTAATTTATTGAAACTTTGGGATGTCGCCCATTTCGAAACTTTTCATTAATAATTGGGTCGTCTTTTGAACAAGGTCTAAGCACTGCTTATGAAAATTTATAATCTTTATTGAAGCCATGATGTATGGAATATATAAAAGAGTGAAAGTAATAAATAGTATCTTAAGTGTATGTAATGGTAAACAGGTGTCTCTCCTTTTCAAAGGCTTAGGCGCAATCTGTTTCCATTAGCTTGCATTATCATATAGCTAGTTAACAGTATTTCAAAATTATGATTCCTTTCGATGAAGACAAATACAAACTTCGTCGGTAGTAAACCATTCTTTCAGCACATCTTTAATGAACTGTAAATCAACAGCCATAGAACATTTAGCATTATCTCCCGTCCACGCTCTTACGCTTCCTACATTAAAAATTTCCATTAAGTCCTAAAGATTCCCATTTTTGGTAATTGCTAGCGAAAAGCTAAGCCCATTATTCAATGGCGCACAAAATTGTACCAAGCCCATGTCGAAGGAAGCATATAATTATGAACGAATTCAATTAACACTAATTTCGCATTTTCCCATCGCTGCGTATTATACGCGGAGAGTAATCGAATTATAATAAAACAAAAATCATTAAGAATTCACGCAATTCTGAAATGTTTTGAGTTAACACTGTGCCTACTGTTTTCATTAAATTCATAACGCGCGCAATGTGTTTTTCTCTACTTCATTCATTAATGCAATTTTATTCTCCAAGTTGTGAAAAACCATGAACAACAGTATTCTTTTTTACGAGCTATTACTTAGGATTTTCTGTATATTAAATCCCATCATGGTACAAAAGGAAAATAACATTCATTAACATCTTTTTATATATTCACGTTTTTAGAAGTAATTCAAAAGCATATTTCTTCTTTTCTACCCAAGCGTATACATGTACAGTAGATTCGGTTTGTTTATATGTTACACTAGATTTAACGACTGGCAGCGATATAACGACCAGTTGAGAAGGATTCGGCATGTGTATAGATGCAGTGCTATTTTGTGATCAATATAACGATATCGGTAAAGGTAAAAATGTCGTTACAGTGACCTTTAGATGACAGTATTCCCATTGAGGTTTTGCTTATTCGTTGAGAGTTTTTAGGAGAGATTTGGCGGTTTTCGGGTCTTGCTCTATTGACAAATATCTCATTTCACTTGGATTTCTTTTTTGCTTTCTCTTCCACCGTCATTGCATTGTGTGTCTTCTGTTTGACGCAGATTGGCCAAATATAGCCCTTGCACCATACAACCCTGAAAGCGACCAACCAATAGCTTGGGATTCTCTTTACGAATCAATGAGGACGATAAAAGAACGTTTTAAGACAATCTAAAAAGGGTGCAAGAACTACTATTAATCTGTACAACCATTAATATACGAGGGTAAATCAAAACATTATTAGTTATTTGCTGGTCAACAATCTGAAGACAGCAATTTGCACCAAACATCGAGTCATATTGTCGAAGAAATTATTGTTGCATGACAATCCACGTCCACACACGGCCGGCCAGACCGTCAAAACCATCATCCATTTGGTTTTTGAGGTGCTGAGACACCATGCCTATAACCCAGATTTCGCCCCTTCCGGCTATCATCTCTTTGGACTGCTCAAAGATGCTTTAGAAGGTCGTCGATTTTCTACGGATAAAGAAGTGAGGGAAGAAGTGATGCATTAATGGATGGTCGACCAACCGAAAACCTTCTTCTTGGAGCGAATACGTAAGCTTGTGGACTGCTGGACCAAGTGCATCGAAAAGGAAGGAGACTAGAAAATGACATACTTGTTCAACCCCTACATTTGTACAGATAATTTAAAAAATTAAGATCGGATAATTTTTAACTTTCCCTCTCATATTTAACTTCATATATATATTCCTTTTTAAACTTTTCTTCATTATAATTCATATTTTCTTCGATACTGCTATTCATTAATTCTCCAATTGCTTTCGACGAAATACTTCATTCAAGATCTGACCAAATTCGCTAATGACGAAATATCTCGTCATCAAGATATAGTTAATTTTTTTATGAGGATCTGGTCAGTTTTTTCTAATGACGCGATATTTCATCCACAAAGATCTGGTCACTTTTGCTATTTACGAGATTCCTCATCAAGACAATCACCAGAGGGACTAAAGATAGTTTCTTAAGCGAAGGATAGTTTTTCTTCTGAAATTGCAAAATTCCATAACGTGTGTAAAATCAGCATTTCCTTTCTCAACCCACCCTAAATAAAGAAAAGCGGAAGAGCAATGTTTGATATAACATGCCAGGAGCGAATGTCCACCCGTGATTGCTATAACGCGAGTCTACTGTATTGAAGCGGTAAGTCATGGGCCTTGTTGTTAATAAGACTTAAAAAATGGTTTGTTAAGACAAAATATAACGACATTATGAACATGAATTACAGACAGCACCTCCAGGGGATAGGCGCTAGATCTGTGAAGAATCACAAGAAAGCGAAAGGCATGTAGTGTGAAATGGCAAGTAGAACGTGTGAAAGATGCATAACAGCAAGTTTAGTGGCTCCATCAGAGGCGTCTGAGGTATGAATGCAATGACTTGGAGTTAATAATAAGTTCCTGGGTGGGTAGCTGTGTGTTTATTCGCAATGAAGTAACAGGCTATTGGTGACGGCCCGAGATCAATCTCGGAGGAAAACATACGAGGACAACACCTCATGATTTTGAACCACGGTCAGATGAAGCCTGGTGGTACCTACTGTTGGCCCGTTGGTACCTATCTAGTACGTCGCCTACTGTAACTCGGTTGGTAGAGCAGCGGATTAGCAACCGGAGAGTTGCGATTTCGAAGCTCAATCCAACCAAAGACCGTCGTGCACGTGGGAGCTGGTATACGTTAAATCTCTCATCACTTTAGTGTGATATGGAAGTTTAGAGAACGGGCTGCAAACTCTGGTGTTGACCTCTGACCGTGGTTCCAAATACAGAGGTGTTTTACCTACCTGACACAGAAGAGTGAAATACACCCAGGGTAAATTACAGAAATCGAACCTATGCCGTTTACAACTCACTGATTGCTAGCGCATCCGGCAAATACACGGCGGACCTAGAGTAATCGAGAGAAAAGCGTGCCGAGATTTCTCCGCACAGAAGTAGTATATAAAAGCAGTTGTGGTCGAAATTATTGAAGATTAAAAAGCAGATTTTTTTACATAAAATACGATGTACTAACGAATTATGTATTATGGTACCAGAGATGGATTACATGAGTTGTATGAAATTTAAAAATCATTAGAGGAAAGTATGTGCTGAAACGGCAAACATAAATGTTGCGATATCCTCAAATTTAGAAATAAGATCACAAGCTTGAGACTGGAATGCAGGGATCTCGAATGGTGCCTGATGCTATCTATTCCTGAATTTCTCGGTCGAGAAATGAGACGCTGTTATAAATAAGATGCATATTTATAAGTTTTTAGTAATTCTGTTACATTTGTCAAATTCAAATGGTAGAATGTTATTGTTATTGTGAACGTTTTAGAAACATAATAGTTGCTCTTATAAAATAATTTATCATTGAAATAATTACACAATATATAATAAGAACACCTTGGTGAAAACAGCTTTTCTATGATTGTGTTCTTATTATACACTCATGTCCACACACACACACACACACACACAAAAGTTAAGAATGATTGCTGTTGATGTAAATATTTCAGAAAATCTACATCGGAATGGAAGGAAAGGCGATAAGCGGGTGTAATAGAGTTATAGAAGAAGAAAACAATGCAAAACTAGGAAAATAATTAATTTTATTATCCAAAGAAAAAGGTTGAAAGATAAAGGTTCACAATAAGAGTGTCAACTTTAGTGAAACAGAATGATTAAAACAATGTGATGCTAAAGTTTAATACGGTGTGTGGCAACGTCTGGTAGCCACGCATGCTGCACAACGATATCCCATACTTTCGGTGAGAGTATGGAAGAGTTGTGTGCTCCAAGAGTTCAAAGCCTCATTGAGAATAGTTTTCAATTCCGGAACGGAGCGTGGTGGGTGGTAGATGGCTGCAATATGTCTCCGGAGCACATCCCATACATCCTCTATAGGATTCAGATCAGGAGAGTTGGCAAGCCACAGCATGCGGTGGATATCTTCACTTTAAAGGAAGGCGTCGACCAGAGCTGCACGGTGAAAGGCGCGTTATCATCCATGAATATGAAACCAAGACCGACAGCACCTCGAAACAGGCGAACGGTATACTCAAGGACTTCGTCTCTGTATCTTTGACTGGTAACAGACCCCGTGTCAAACATGAGGAGGTCTATGCGGCCGTCCAACATGATGCCTGCCCTGACCATGACTCCCGTCTTTTTGTGATGTTTCCCGGGTGAAAGCGCGTTCCACATTCTCTCCAGATCGTGGTACGAGGAGAATCATTTCGAGACTAAATCTGGATTTGCCAATGAACATGACATTGCCTCAACTGCTGTCGACGCCACTGCCGATATTCCAAACTCCACTGTAAACGCGCGCGTTTCTGTGTAGACGTCAGAGGGATGCAAAATACTGGTCGTCTTGCATAGAGACCAATGTGTTTGAGTCTCCTGTAAACAGTTTGTCTCGAAACTATGACTCCTGTGGTGGCTGTCAAGGCTGAACCCAGTTGTCTGGCAGAGCGATTCATCTTAAGTCGCGCAGTTATCGCCAAATATCGGTTATGCCGAGCGGTTATTACCTTTGGCCGACCTGGTACTGGTCGTCGGATAATATCTCCAGTGGTATGAAACCTCCGCCACAGTCTGGAGATCACACAGTAAGGCACATTCCGAATTCGATACGCTTCGATTTGGGATAGACCAGATTCCAACATTCCAATAATTCGTCGCTCCACAAACATGTCCAGTTGGCATCTGTATGACATCTTTCGTCTTTATTGATTGTTAACAATGTTCCGTACCATAGCAATTGCAAAATTTCTGTCTAAACTGGCCATGGCCCTCGATTCCGTTTTATACTCGTTCCGACGTGTGCAGGAGCTTTGCTTATGGCGACGCCGACTGAACTGTTCTGCATATGCACAATGTTTCACCTTCGCACCACGATTATCCACAACTGATTTTTAACCAATGGTATCCATATTTACTCCGATTCTTTCGCATTTTACGAATTATGCTTAACTTTTGGACATGAGTGTATTTATTAACCCTCTGTTGCATTAATCCTGACAAGTGCATATATGCTTTGCACATGCAGGATGTAAAATGCACATGTAGTTGGTTTATGCAATATTTTCAATGCTACACAACGAAAAGAATAACTGCAAAAAATGAATTTTTATTGAATTAAATAACACATTTTTACAGTTATTTGTTGTGAGTATATCCTAAAATATATTACAATTTGAAATGAATAATTAATGCGTATGACACTACAAAATAATGCGTCGAGATCCTCACAGAAGTAGTGTGATATTTGTTAAAAAAGATCACCGAATAATAGAGGATTGATGTGTTTATTTTCCAATAAAACTTTCCTATAGCGTGTTAATTTTTTACAGCAACCATTTTATAACTATCATGTTAAACACATTGAGGTCCTAGGAGACAGGTGGCGTTTCTCATATGTGTGTACACCGCGTACAGAGTTGTCAGGAAAACAAAGGTTCTTGTCCAACCATGGAGTTAAATACATATATTGCCAAACATGGAAAATACATAACGATAAGAACGATAAAGTGATGTAGTGTCTCTGTTCTTAAGATGAATCATTACCATTATCGGATATTTCCCCAAAACATGCAATCGATTTTGCGACAAAAATAAATGCTTAACATTTATGAATATTCGCTTGAACTACGAAGTTTTAAGATGGGTTTGCGTGGCGAATCATTTTGGGCCGAGTGTTAGGCAATCAAACATCTTTTTATATACATAAAAACAGAAAATTTTGTATTGTCTCACTGATGATTCGATATCATTTGATACTTCAAAAACGAGACTAAAAACTGTCCAGATCATACACGGCTCTACTTTTTACAATAATGATATAAATGTATAACTCTTCCATGAAATGCTGTGCGTATATTTGGAGGGAATTGGTTGATTTTATGATTGATGCATTGCCCTCCTGGTGTAAAAGCGCTACAGGTTTATTTTTCTAGAAGTATTTCAAAAGTTTGGAAACAACAGGAAAGCGGGCAATAAATGCGAAAGTATTTATTATTGTATAGTTTGATCAGTTTTTTTAATATTTACAAAGACATTTGACCGGAGTCTGACTTAACCCTTTAAGTGGTTTCGACGAGATACCTCGTCCATCAAGATCTGACCAATTTTGCTAATGACGAGGTATCTTGTCGAGACAAAACTACTAGGAGGGTTAAGATCTCATCCGCAGTAGCTTAGAAGATAAATTCGTAGTAGATAATCATCACAAAACTCCCTTTTTAACTCTGACATTCGTTCACCGGTGGTACTATGTAGTATTTAGTTGCTCAGAGTTCTTGGCACAGTCACTTTACCGAGACATGAAGACAGCCTAAATATTGTGTGTAGGAATGTTGAAATATATGTTCTCTTTATGAAATTTTCATCCTATGCCAGAAAACGGAAGGTTATCCATTTCACTTCTTGCCGTATAATAGAGGCACCGAGTGCCCATTTGGTAGAAAAGGTGGTCCCATAAATAGCAGGTAAATCATTACAGTATTTTAAATGATACATTTTAATAATTGCATTGGGCAGTCACAGAGGGGACATGATGCAATGTTCTTTATTATGATTTTATTCGAAAGTAACGTAGTTAATTTGAAGTGAATACAAGTTACCGAAATAAACAGGATCCAAAAACCAGTCCTAGTTGAAAAAGCCGTCGAAATAGTAGTTGTAGACGAAATAAGAATACATAAATAAACAGTGTACTACAGCAGAGTTGTCAAACTGGCGGCCCCGAGGTAATTTTTTGTGGCCCACGATGCTCTGAAATAAAATGAAAACAGGACAATATGTTATGAAGAAAATAACACTTAGGGAAGATCGAGGCAATACCGTACACACAATTTCGTCATGTTGAAAATGTGTGAGCAACTATTTTCGTCCGTGAAATTAAATGAAATGGCCTACAAATCAAGATTAACTGATAAACATCTATCTGCCATAATGAAGATTGTCTGTTCTCAGTCTTTGAATCCAGATATTGGAAAACTAGTAGGAGGAAAGCGCTGGCAAGTTTCCGGTAAAAAAATTAATTTTAGTTTTATAAATACATTAAATTAAATAACGTTTAAATAAAAGCAATTATATAACAATATTTTAAATTATTACCTTAAATTCACTTAATTACATAATATGTTTTAATTATCCTATCCATATTCCTGAATCCTCACTTCAAAATATAATTTTAAGAAAATTTGTAAATGTGATTTGGCCCGCGTTAATCTTACAAGTTGCAATAAATGGCCCGTGTTTTAATTTAGTGTGACACCCCTGTACTAAAGGAATGAAATGAATAAAGGTAATGTTACATGAAAACTGGTCCCGTAGGCCAACTCAAATGCTTAGAGACTAGTGATTACAAAATATACAAATTTAGCATAGAAATCAGACAATGGATAGCGAAAGCATAATGAAACATGCATATGCATACATAAGAATATCTATATCCGTACATACACCATAGACATATATATGTGACTGTTAACATGATACAGTGTTTTCGGTTAAATATTTCGAAAGTTTTCTACAATTCATCAGTTTATAGATAGAGATTGAGGATTGATTTACTTAAAATATTTTTCAGCCATGTGTGTTTTAAACTATTTGTAGGTTCTATTAATAGAAGATGTTTTGTGAATTTAAAATTGAAATAAATTGTGATACGAGTCACCAATTATACCGCAATAGTAGAATGATGTATTTTTATGTAAAATCTTGATAAATATGATATAATGATTGTCCATGAGATATAAAAAAATCAAAAATTTATATGTAATATGAGCAGGTGGTTGGCATTGGGTAAGATGAATTAACTCCAAAGTGTATCAAAGTAAGAAAGAAAATTATGTTTGAACGCTGAAATGGTGTTACTCCAAAAACAGTTTTAACAATTTTGATTTAACAGCCCATTCAATCATTCAGCATAAATGAAACATACATCACACCTCACCGAAAGTATAAAACCCAATGAAAATATACGAATTTCAATAAGCGAAATAAGCTTCCATAACAATGAAGTGAAAACTGGCTACAAATGTAAATGATGATTCAAGAAACTAATTAACGATCACCATCAGATAAAGTAATCTTCCCGGAAGGAAGACTCGTATGTTCTGATACTGAAACCACGCGATCATATGAAATTAATAATTGGATTCTTTAAGAGAGGATGAGTTGTTAGATCTAAGATGTATTTCGATTGAAACGATTGTTTTAAAGATCGTTAAATTTGATAGCTTCAATGGAATTTCGACGCACCTTAGCTGTTTCCATTTGCCATTATTTGAATTTTAAATGTGTCCTGAATACAATGTGAATCAAATTGCCTCGTGGTCAAATTGGCAATTGAGGCAAAATTTATCTTAGAGGCACAGAGGACAAGCTGAATGGAAGGAAGCTTTATTTTTAATGTATATAAGTACATAAGGTAGTCAATTCCTTTTGCGAATTATTATATTATGTAATATTATGTTTTTTCTGAAAGTTAGTCTTGGGGGTTGTAACTTTAAGTACTATTTGGAACGTTACACACAACAGGCAGCGGAGAACAAAGTGTGGGAAATAAGAAGTTAACTTACTTCCAGAATAAATTGTTAGGAGAAATAAACCTATAGAGAATTATGGAAATGAAGTGAGCTCACTTTGTCAAGGGGAAAAAAAGGGAGTGACTTTAAAAAGGAAGACATTTTGAGTTTTTTTATACTTGTGTGAGGTTCAGATTAAAAAAAACAAGTTACCTCTTGAAAACCCAAAATAGAAACTTACGGTAAACAGCGGGAATGGGAAAAAATGCAAAACAGTTAAGTAATAAGAAATAATTGGAGAAAATTCGAAATAAAAACTGGTAAAACATCGGAAACGGAGAAGTGTAACTGTATGAAATAATCGGAAAAGGATGAATGTGCGCAAATGGTTTTAACAATCTTTTCATCTGTATATTTGTATACTCTAATTTAATGAGTATATTTTGTTTCTGAAACACTCATCTTTTCTGTCCAAATCTTGTACAGCTAATTGTATATCCTAAAAACCCATTTCAATAGTTTAAAACAACTATTGACATAAGTTTAACTTAACTCTCTAGCTAAATCTATACTGTCCTCTGTCGCCGTCTTTTCCTCTGTATATTCGTATATTCTTCATTTTTTTTCTTTTTAGCTATACAATGTACTGACTAAAGTCACTGGACACCTGGAGTAGAAACGAAACATAGCATCCATTTTGGGGTCTGACTCTAAATTTAAATTTTCAATTTCAGAGTACACATCCACATGGGTAACTACAGAGTACAAGTTCTAGGGGACTGAACCATTTTGGCTAGTCAATAATTTTATGAATGGGCACCAGCACAGTTTAGTCCCCTAAAACTTGTGATCATGATGGTATGTATTTAACATTCTAAATACGGATATTTAGGGATAATAAAGTGACTGCTACTTCAGTGTTTAGATTTTGATATAAAACATTTGCATATTTCTATAGGTATTCCTTCCTCAAATTTCAGTCAATACTCACTAATAGCTAGCTCTGTAGTTACCCATGTGGATGTGAGCTTTGGAATGGAAAATTTAAATTTATAGTCACCCCCCAAAATATATGCTATGTTTTCTTTCTATTCCAAATGTCCGGACTTTTGTCACTACTCACAGTATATCAATACCACACTACCTATTTCATCACTATATATTCTCTACATCGATATTTTAATCAGTATATTTCTTTATCCGTATCCCTAGCCCAATATAACAACTTTTATCCGGCTGCATCGGTCCTTATTTGAACTGTAGCTTTCAAAGTAATTGCACGGGATACATTGACCACCACCGTCTCCCCAGAAGCACCCCCAACAGCAACAAAACTCCGCTCGACGCAGAAGCTCGATCAAAACACGAAACAGGGTTTGCTCCGAACCCTCCCGAATTTTTTTACCTCTCAGGGAAAAGCAGTTAAAAAGAGATCTCAGCGTCTTCGGGCCTCGCACCACGCCAGTTTGCCCTCCACCCTTCAGCGAGAACCCAAGAAGTCTCGGAATCCTCCACGAACTAATTAAATCTCTGGGGAGCATGTTCAACTAGAGAAATCCAGAAGCGGCGACGAAGTTGCGATGTTGCCTTCCCACTCCCTGCACTCTTAGTTATGCAAATGTATAGCGTGCGGCTCGGTTACTCATAGCTCGGCAAATACACGCATGTGTAAGTATGCTCTTTCTGAGAGAGCGAATGGCGGAGGGGAGTGAATTTGTGTGGCATTTCAGAAAGTCATTCCTTGGTCGGTCAGAGACGGTGGTGGAAGGATGGTAAGAAGGGGTAATGATTTTCTTCGTTTAACTCGTGACCTGGGCTAAGAGGATTATAAAAGTCCCCCCCCCTCTCCGAGCTGATGGCGAATCCGTCATTCTGGACTTCTCCTGTGGTATCGTTTCTATTCTGGGGATTTTCTCGTGTCAGAGCGCTCTAAAAATAGTTGGAATTCGCTCGGGTTTTGAGTTTTGAATTGATTATTGTGGCTAGGAGCGGTTACCGAAGAGTTTCCGAGTAATTCCGGACGGTGAATGAGATCTGAGTGTGCCTTGGGGAACGCGGATGAGATTTGAGTCTTCGCATGTTTCATTAGTGGCTCGGATTAGTGACTACTGATGTCACGCTTAGCAGAAGGTTGAGCATATCTATTTCATTTCTTAAGGAAGCCTATTAATTCTGACACTGTAAAGTCTATCAAAGTTTTGGGAAACATTAAAATCAGACTAAGTATATAAGTTAAACTTCTGACATGTATTATATAAACTGACCTGCGTTTGGTTTTAGGTTCATCTCAATTCGTATGAAGTGCTGGTATGAATGTTCTAAAAGCCAAGTTAAAGTTTTATACGTTGGGATATCGGTTTTATAAAACCTTACAGAGTGGTAAGGTTATACTTCCGTGTTAATTTAAAAAGACGGTATCTTCGAGTTTGGTCATTTTAAGATGACAGTTTTGTATACTGTATTTGAAAATATCTGATGCTAAACAATTCTACTTGATAGTATGATCATACAAGAAAATGTTGATTTCGCCCTCACTATTTTTTAACATTAACATATACCAGATAATTAAATGCGAAGCATGCAGTAAATGTTAACTTTAAGTGATCCAATTTAGAGACACTGTCGTTTTGAATCACAAGTCAGTGGGATTTTTATCATAGGTACCAGATAATTATATGTGAAGCATTTAATAATTATTAACCTTGACACTCCTGATGGTTGCCTCGACGAGGTACCTCGTCATTAGAAAAGCTGACTGGATCTAGATGGACGAGATATCTCGCCATTAAAAGAAAACTAAACACGTCTTGATCTCGTCATCATCAAAAAATATTACCTCATCTAAAAAAATTCATAGTGTAAAATATACACAAAAATCATTTATTCTGAAAACGGTACAGCCAGTTAGTATAAGGATAGTTCACGTTTTTGTTTATTACTTATGGAGATGTGCAACAAAATATGCTATTTACCTAAAATGTTTGTGCTTTTAGCACAAACTGTTTTCAATGTTGTGGAAGTTACTGCGCGACACTACGTATCTTTCATACCGCTCTATAAGACGTCTCACTAGCATGCATTGGCATGGAGATTAATATTCGAATACCGAATAATATTCCCCTATTTATTTCTAATACAATTTTCCCCAATACTCCATAGAGGTGGTAAAAGAAGACAGCTATTGCATCAGAACTCTATTTAAAGGTGAGGACATGCATTCATCCGCACAATCCATTCCAAAACATTAAAAGAGGATGGAGTATTTGCAGAAACTTGGCCGACAGAAGAGCTGGAAGTAAGAAAATGTATTAAAACAATTCAGTGTTCAATGTACATAAAAATCATTTACTCAGAAAATGGTACAGAGGATACTTCACGTTTGCTTATTACTCATTAAAATGTGCGCCAAAATATAAAATATGCTATTTACCTTAAAGCACAGTTTCCAAGATTGTGGAAGTTACTACGTGACACCGTATCTTTCATAACGCTCTGTTAGACGTCTTACTAGCTTGCATTGGCATGGAAGTTAATATTCGAATATAGAATAATATTCCTCTATTTATTGCTAATACAATTCTCCCCAACACATAGATGTGGTAAGGGAAGACTTCTATTGCACCAGACCTCCATTTAGAGGTGAGCATTTGCATTTATCCGCACAATCCATTCCGAAACAAGCAAAGGGGATGGAGTATTTACAGAAACTCGACCGACAAGAGAGCTGGAAGTAAGAAAAATATGTTTATTCTGAAGACCAATACCCGTCGCCTTTGAATAGGAATGCTGAGTTAGACACGAACTAAATTAGGCAGGGTGGGAAGCCTATACGCGAAAAGGATGGAGAGAAAAGAGAAACGGAAAAAGAAATATCCTATTCGGCGGGAAGAACGGGACTAAGTTCGAAAGAGGAAAAATTGAAGAAGAAAGTACATCTTGATGTCTTCTTCCCCAAAAGTAAATGAAAAGCCAGAAAGCTCTTCCTCCTGATGAAAATGGTTTCCGAAGAGGGAGAACCAGGGGAAACATATCTTGATATGCTTAGAGCACCACGCGATAAAATATGATGAGTGTGTGTGTGCGGCCAGAAATTTAAAGCTCAATACTTTAGACCTGGCTCTCAAAAGAAGCCAAAACTTGGAACCGTTTTATATCTTAATGCATTTTTCTGAAGAGTGTTTTCCACGGGAAATGGATAGTTTTCCTTTTTTTATTGTTATTTGCTTTCATTCGAAAATCTTTTTAGATCCCATAAATTGGTTAGAAACATTTCCTGAAAGGGTTCGTGGTTACCAAGGGAAAGTCCTCTACAGATTGGATTTACGCGGGGAGTTCTCGAAGAATATAATTTTTCTGCTGAGCCCTCCCTCTTCCTTCGGAGCAATAATAATTTAGTAAATATGAAGTCTCGGCGGGATACTTCAGGTTTGTGAAAGTATTTCTGATAACATGCTTCAAAGTGACTGGTTTCATCTCGTTTAGGATCGACCGATGAAGAGACGCTGTAAAAAATAAACGAAAGTACCGGAGTAATAATGTACAAGAAATAACATTCGGGACAGTCTCTTTCAATCTATATTTTATAAAATACACAAATTTTCACTACGTAAAATGATTGAATATAGTATCAGCTATACGATTAAATGGAAAGGTGCTTGAACATAGATAAGTATAATATTTACTTATAGTTATTTGTAGATTGTTAATGAACAGTCAACAATATTTTTATTTAAAAAAACATTTATGATTGACCGTTAAAATATGAAGGTTTTAACATATATATGTCGCATAAGAACTAATCAGTCATGGACCTTTGGGGAGGGGGTACTTGAATTAATCCTCCTAATGGTTGTCTCGACGGATTATCTCGTCATTAGCTAAACTGGCCAGATCTTGATGGACGAAATGTCTCGTCCTTAGAAAAAACTGATCTAATCTTTATATTGTCATCATCAAAAAACGACAATACCTTCATCATTCGGAATTCAATCGGCATTGTAGATGACAACATATATATCGTCATTAGCAAAATTGTTCAGATCTTGATGAAAGAGATATCTCGTCTTTGAGGATTAACCTCTTTGAGGATTAACATCGCGCTTGAGCAACACAAAGGACTATTTGCAACGGTCCGGGATCAATCCCAAAGGGATTGATCCCGGACCATTGCAAGGATCCGAATCTGAGGACTCCTCATAATTTTGAACAACGGTCAGATGACGAGGTCAACACCTGAGCTGTCACCCCAATCTCTAAACTTATACACTACGATAACATGAGATAATTTGAGGCTACGACAGATTTAACGTGCACGACGGTCTTTGGTTGGATCGGGTTTCCGGGCCGATTGAATTCCGTTTCGGCATCGCAATCCTCCGGTAGCTAATCCTCTACTTCACAAACCGGGCTGCTGAAGCTCTCATGGGCCGACGGATTGAAGTCAAATAAGTGAAGATTGGATAAGAATTTTTAGAAGTGATTTATCGCGTCATTGTAACGACGTTAGGATCATGAGTTACAAATAGCGGAACCAGGAGTAATACGCCCGAGCTATGTGGAAGTAATAGTCAGAAGGGCGAGAAAAGTGTGCTGGAAATAGCAAACAGAGCGCTCATCTAAGTTCATTCATATCGATTTGTAAATAATTGTGCATCCTTGTTCGTGGGTCTGTTTTGTTTTGTTCATTTTCTCTTTCTACTGTCTTTGTTAACAAACAATTTATATCATTTGAGATACGATTGATAAATATGGTAAAACAAGTTAAGAACCGTTTTTAGGAAATAATTAATTTTTTTCTCAACATAGTCTCCACTGAGGGCTACACACTTAGTCCAGCAAGTTTCTAATTTTTTTTACTCTGTCGGAAAAGTACTTTTTGCCAAAGACTGTAAAATAGGATTGAAGGCGGAGCAGACATCGTTATTCGACGAGAATTTCTTCCCACCGAGCAAATTTTCAAGTTTGGAAACAAGGAGAAGTAGCATGTGGCCAAGTTCGAAGAATAGGATTGGATGCCAATTTCTCTACATAAAAATATTTTATCACTGCACGGAGTTCAATTTTATTTTCATTTTTGTGGCAGCTGCTGCAATACTCTGTTCAAACGTCTGTAAAAAGCAGAGAAAGAGTCGCATCTGGCTGAAATTCGGTATGAGCTAGTTTGAGGATTGTCACCTGCCACTCGTGATGTCACCAAATTAATCATGGTGACATCTCAAAGAAATTTACGAAACTTATCAAACAACCCTCGAATAATCACAATAGAAAGTATATTTGTAGATTAATACGATACTGAGGTGTTTACACATGTCCTGAACTGGCTATAAGAAAGTCGCCTGTCAGTCATGATGTCTAAAAAATTGTCTCACCTTCTCAGAAATTTACAGAACTTATCAAACTACCCTCGTACTAAACCGCCATTTCTAAAAACAATCTATCTGACTGGTAGATATACTTTTTCGATTTAAGACTTTCAGATAAATAAAAGGATAACTATAAGTGCACAATACATACGGGGTTCTCAAAAATTAATGGAAGATGCATTTAGTTTCTCAAAATTAATGCAAGATTCCTGTAATGTTTATTACAATTATAGGAATACTCAAAAGCAAGGGAATAAGGACGAAACAAACACAAGCGGCATTCGTCATTGACATCAGTTACAGGAAAGATAAAATAGCTGTGCTCAGTTAACTCTCCAAGTGGTTTCGACAGGATATCTCGTCAATCAAGATATGGCCAATTTTGCTAATGACGAAATATCTCGTCATCAGGATATTGCCGATATTTTGATGTTGATGAGATCAAGATCTAGTCATTTTTCTTCTAAAGACGAGATATCTTGTCTATCAAGATCCGGTCAGTTTTGCTAATGATAAGACAACTCTTCAAGCCAAACACCAGGAGGTTAAAACCATAGATGGCATTACCGATACATGAAATCCTGCATTATAAATAGATACATAAAAATAGGAAACAGCTTTATAACAAATATATGATAAACATTAAAAATAAATAGCCGTAATTTGAGAACAGAACAGAACTCAATTTGTATTCTGTTCACCAGTGGTGAAATTTACTTCACCACCATGAATAATTGCATTATTCGTATTCTTACATCCAAGAGAACCGCTACAGTCTAAGATTTCAAGTCGATACATCCTTCATAAATTTCGATCGAATCCCCACGGGAGGAAACCGCTGATTCCGGCTGTATTAGAGGGATAAATGAAATGTTAAGCAGTCCAAATAATCTCACACGTACCTTCAAGTCCCATGGTAGCTTATCGCTTGGCATTTTACCGATAACACGTTGTTATGCTAATGCGTTGGGTCCCCGGATGGAATGTAAATTATTTCTATTCCAACGTCCGACGCTGATATATTCCTCGACTTATATTCCTCAAAATAAGGCGAGCGTCAAGAATATAGATTTTGATAAGCCTTTTAATAAGCGCCTTCACCGCACCCTAGGTGAAATTAGCCGGCTTTGATTAGATCTCTGGATCTTTGCACAAAACGAAAATGGACTTAAAAAAGAGAAACTGGCACAAGTAAAAAATAAAGTAATAAAAAGCCTTTCTCAGAATGAACCGGGATGTATTTCTCAGAGAACTTATATAAGTTTCTGATTTAATAGATTTTGTGAATTATTTATTATCAATGAAAAATAACACTCATGTGTTAGTTGACCAGTTTTCAAGGCTCGGTAAATGAACAACATACGATATCGAGATTATAACTATCCCAACTTCCAATGGTATATCACTTAGTAAAGTTTTATAGAAATCTATAAATCTGCGAATATAAGACTGAAATTTAAAACACTGCCTTAAAATAGCAGATGCATTCAAGTGTCAAAAATGGACGCATTAAACTGCTTTATGCGAACCAAAGAAATCATTTCAGTTGTGCATAAGGTTCGTTTGATGAGTTTGGTAAATTTCTATGAAATATCACCATGATTAATTTGGTAAAGTCACGTCTGGCAAGTATCACTCTTCAAACTAGCCCGTGCCAAATTTAAACCAGAAGTGACGATTCGTTCGCATTCTACAGACGTTTGAAAAGTGTTCATTCTAGCAACAACAACAAAAATGGTAAGAAATAAGTTCCGTGCAATGATAAAACACTTTCAATTGAAGAAGTAGATACCTCCTAGTAGAAGACCTCTTTTAGTGACTGTTTCCTATCACTTAAAAGAACATTTCAACGCAATGTTTGACGATATTTAATAGCAATCCGCAGGATTTTCGTTAACGTCGAGTACTTGCATCGATTTGTAACTGTGGACGAAACATAGGCCCACCACTACACCCTTGAGTCTAAATAGGAGTCAAAACAGTGGATAGCAAGTTGTCAAAGTGGAAGAAGGCAAAGCCCGTTTTGTCGACAGGGAAGCTAGTGCCCATTATTTTTAATATACCCAAGGAATCATCCCAATCGACAACTTGTAAAAGAGGAAAATAATAACAAGAGCCTATTATACAACGTTATTGGATCTTTTGAAAGAAAAACTGAAACAAAACCGGCCAATATTGGTGCACAAAAAAGTGCTCTTTCGTCAAGGCAAATCGACCTTCGCAATGGCAGAATTGCATAAATTAGGCTTTGCAATGATTCCTCATCTACCTATTCTCCGGACTTTACCCTGTACAACAGCGGTTCTTAACCTATGGGTCGCGACCCAAAATTGGGTCGCGAAGCATATTTCTTGGGTCGCGCTGTCGAACCAAAAAAGTTAGTAATACACCAAATAATAAGTAATACCAACACCTCCTAGAAGAGTTATTCCCTAATACAAGTTATTCCCTAATACAATGTTTCGGTTTTACCGCTCTTCGCGAATGGCCTTCCGGAAGTGACGTCCAATTCCTGTCCTGAGGCTTTCTCTTCTAGGAGGTGTTGGTAATACGCACGCAATTTCTTTGCGTGCGCGCAGACTCAGTAAGCTCTCTGTCAAAAACTCGTTTCTGCGTATTGTGTTGTGAATAACAGTGAAACGTGAAACGTGTAATAACAGTGAAACGTGAATACAAGCATTTTAGAAACAAATTTTGTCTTATTATTAATAGTGGAGTGATCAAGCTGCAGTGTGTATTGTAAAATTGTAATCACCCTAATAATGGCAAAACGTGAATACAAGGAAGCATTTTTAGAATTAGGTTTTACTTGCATTTATGATCGAGGAGTGAACAAGCCGCAATGTGTGTTGTGCAGTGAAATATTAAGTAATGAATCGATGAAACCGAACAAACTTAAAAGACATTTTGATGCAAAACATAAAAATTTTTCCTTTGAGGGAAAAGATCGTACTTTTTTCGAAAGAAAAGAAGCCCATTTAAAAAGACAGCGTTTGGATGCACCAAGTAGTAGTGGTTTTATAAATTCTGCCAAACAAACTACACTTGCTTCTTTTCATGTGGCTTGGCATATTGCAAGACAAAAGAAACCCCATAATATTGCTGAAAAACTTATAAAACCTGCTGCCATTGACATGGCACGTATCATGTGCGGAGATGAAAGTTCAAAGAAATTACAAAAGATACCATTATCAAATGATACAATTCGTTTACGAATTAATGATATGTCATTTGATATTAAGAATCAACTTATTTCTGCTATAAAAATTGCTGGTTTATTTAGTATTCAACTGGATGAAACGACAGATGTAAGTAAAGATGCTCAACTCATGGTTTACGTGCGGTATCCAGGTTTAACAGATATACAGGAGGACATTTTATTTTGCAAACCAATGTCAACAACAACTAGAGGTGAAGATATTTTTCTTATGGTCGATTCGTTTTTTAAAGAAGAAGGATTAAATTGGAATCAGTGTTTCAGTATTTGCACCGACGGTGCAGCTGCCATGACAGCATCTCAAAAGGGATTTTCGACAAGAGCAAAACAAATGAATCCACAAATTATATCGATTCATTGTTTGTTACATAGATAAAATCTTGCTTCAAAAAAATTATCACCCGAATTATGTATCGTTTTGGATGAAATTGTTGCGGTAGTCAATTTTATTCCCGACTCTTAATTTACTTGTTGAAGACAATAATATTGATATCACAGATTTTGAAATACAGAAAATTATTATTAATCATTTAGAAAAACTAATAGCAGACTTTGATCGATATTTCCCTGCAGACGATGTTTTCAAATATAATTGTGTTCGAATGCCATTTAATTTTGATGTAAGTGATTTGCATGAGGAATTTGTTAATATTAATCAATTTCAAGAACAATTAATAGAAATACAAAGTGACCAAGCACTTCGATACAATTTCTACAAAAACACTGAATCTTTATGTGCTTTCTGGTTAAAATTAAAAACCGAAAAGCCAATAATTGTTAAAGAAGCCCTAAAAGTATTATTGCCCTTTTCAACAACATATATGTGTGAGGCTGGTTTTTCGGCTCTGTGTGTAATCAAAAACAATTACCGGAACAAGTTAAATCCTGAAATAGATATAAGGTGCTCCTTGACAAGCATTCAACCGAGGTTTGAAGATCTTTCAAAATGTATTCAAGCACAAGTTTCTCATCAAAACTGTATGACTTGCATTTAAAATTTAAAAGACTTAACATATGTATTGATATTTCTTTTTTTTAGGAATAAGTTAAAATGTCAATTATTTTCAAAAAGTTATAAATATATTTTAATTTGGTCAATAAAAATTATTAAAAACACTTGATTATTAATTAAATTTTCCTTGGATCGAAAAGTACTTTCGTTTATCTTTATTATTAAAAAAATAAATAAAAAATTTGTAAGTTAAAAAAAATCATCATCGTAGGATTGAAGATTTTTTAAAAATACGATCTAAAATAAAGCAATGAAAAAATTTTGACTTTTTTTTGGGTCGCGACATGAACATATTTCTCAAATTTGGGTCGCGGCTTAAAAAGGTTAAGAACCACTGCTGTACAACGCCTTGTTCCCAAACTAGAAAATTGAGTTCTGTGGGAAAAATTCTTGTCAAATAAAAATATCATCACCGTTGTCTCAATGCATATTTTGCAGCCTTGAGCAAAAGATACTTTTCCGACGGGTTCAAAACATTGTAAACTCGTTGAACCAAGTATACTGTCCTTAAAAGAGACTTGACAAATAAAACAGTTTTTTCCCAAACATGTTGTTTAATTTGCTTTTTTTACCAGACATCAAACGACCCTGGTATACTAAAGATTAAATTCTCTTTGTACTGACGTTTCCCCGATTTCTAAGTGTAACCGTAGGTATTCAGCCTAGAGCTCAATTACTTGGCTAAGATAAACTCTGAAAGCTCTAAAAATGACGAATAAAATAAAACTAAAATGATAACACTAGTTTATACTATTTCGGGGAAACACGAGCTGTAATAGGCTTTTCCTGTCAATCTAATGCAGGTGTCAGTAATGTTTTTGCAGCGTAACGGTTTTCTGTAATAGCTCCGGAAGTGACTGTACTTGGCTTGTTTTTCAAATACGATTTCAACACGTAGTCAATAAAAACTTCAAAGAATGAACTCCGAATTGATATATGATAGTTGATTGGTCAGCGACAGTTAGATTCAGTGCCGAACGTAAACAAAATAGTGATAATTTGCATTTTAAGGTAACCCCGATATGTATCATGCGAGAACATTCGGGTAACGGAAAATAAAATCCATCTGTTTTGTTTATTTGCACTAAAAATCGCTTTCATAAACTAGTCTTATTATCTTTTTTTATTTCTGTTTGCGGTTTTTGAAGCTTTGATTTTTTGACTACCATTTTGGTTAAGATTTTATCGTTTATTTTATTTACTATTTAACCCTCCTGGTTTCAACAAAATATCTAGCCTATTAAGATCTGATCAATTTTGTTACTGATGAGATATCTCGTCTCATAAAGATGCTGTCGATTTTTTATGCTGACGAAATCACGATCTGGTCTGGTTGCTTCTAGTTTTTTTCAAACGACAAGATATCACGTCCATCAAGATTTGGTTTGGTTGGTTTTTTCGAATGGCGATATATATTGTCCATCAAGATCTGGTCATTTTTGCTAATTACGAGATACCTCGACGGGACAATCACCAGGAGAGCTAACTCACCTAGAAGTTCTACTTCAGTGCAATGTGAGATGCATGCGAATATCAAAATAACTTTCACACTGAAACAAAACAATTTCCAAGGTGAAAGGGAATCAAATATTTTTTCCAGGTTAACTTAAAAAATAGTATGATTAATGCTCCTGCATAACGCTTTCGTATCTTTATTTTAGTTGCTCCTTCCAAAATTGCCATTACTGGACCTACCGAGGGCACAGTGGGAAATGTCATCACTATGTCATGTTCAGCTGGACCTAGTAATCCTGCTTCCAAATTGTCCTGGGTTATAGATGGAACGATAACTCCGTCGACGACATCTGAAGTAGAAGTCTCCAAGGGTGGTTGGCTCACAACTTCTAACATAACCGTCACTCTCACCAGGCAGGTAAATCTCTTTAAAAGTATTTCTTGTAACTGAGTTATAACTTAGTGTGTGGAACTTCACAAGTTAATACATGCAGTGTATAGTGTGCTTTGATGGTATATGTAACCTATTTTCTTGATAACTTTATCTCATATTATTATAAACTAAATGAACATGCATCAAAAAGAATTTTTTGAATAAGGAGTTGGAAATGCATGTCAATCGCTAGCACCAAATGGTAAATTCTTAACACAAACTGATCGATTGCTAGCTGTAACATTTGTGTTATCATTGATCAAATTCTTTCATGCTGTTTCGAAGGTATAGGACTGTGTTCTCGGCCTGTTTCAATACATTATATGCTTTGTTACGTATTACTTAAGGCATAGCTAAGCCATAGAAGTGAAATACAAGTAGACTGAGCATAGCTAATGAGAGGACCTTCAAAACATGTGACCAACTCGTCGACTAGTAGTCACATGACCTCTGAGAAAAAATTACTTTGTGGACCGATTTGGCTTCTTATCGACTCGTTTGGTGAAAAATATCATATGATATGGTTGATGTGTGAATGCATATTTCTATAGAGCGGTGACAAAGATGGGGAAATCGCCAAACTCTACTATGTCGCGTGGACCAATCAGATGATGAATGTTCGTTTCCACCCGTAGATGAAAGTAGTCCAAGGGTCATGTTACTACTAGTTTTGGTCACATGATCCTGGGCACATAAAAAGGTTACCATGCTCACTCTCCTTTTATACTTCATCTAAGAGTTAAACAGCTAGATCAAGTACACGAGTCCGAACATGATCAAAAAGTTCAACATTGGAACAGGACTTCCATACTTCCATAGAGATTCTTCCTTACCAGACCAACGCAGGCTAGAAGATGACTTGGAGAGACTTGTTTAGTGTTACATTTTAGACAATTTGGATATGCCTAATGAACCACAATGAAGGTAACTTGTATATATAAAGATAGAGATCACATATGCCATCTCCAAATCTAGAAAGAGCTGTCTGATGTTTTCTGTACCTCGTATATTCGAACGACGGGGATCTTCGGTGGTACCAAATATGAGTAGGGGCTCTCTAAATTGTATATTTTAGATCTTCTTTATGGCAAATAACTTTTGAAAGATTAATGGGCAAGTTGTGTGAAAAAGCTCGGTTGTGCATTCTTGATAAGTCTATCCGCAATTTTATAAAATTTGCGGTCTGTCTGAAATATTCAATTTGTAAGATATCTCTGGTATTAAAGCTATTCGTGAATGTTCTGTTCCATGGCAACCCTCAATTCTTCCGAATACTGAACTTCAGTACGACCTCCAGTAAAGTGCTAGTTGGTACACCAAGGTTCCCTAACGTGTTTGTCCACATTAGTGTAATTGTCGTCGCTCAAATGTCAATGGATTTTTCACTATTTAAACTATCAATGGTAGAAACGGTTGATTGTAGCTTCATTTTAAAACTATTGTAAACAAGGTCAAACAAGTTCTTGTCAAATTTGTCGTTTGCCGAATAAATCCTGATAGTTTTGTACCTTCTAAGACTACTGAGATATAAAGGGAAGAAGTTGTGGGTACCAATTGAAACACTCTTCAATAACACAGGGAATTCTTGGGTTGATTACTCTTTAGTTATTTAGTAGATATTGCTTGATTGAAAAGAACAATAATTTTTTAATTTCATTTAAATTCTTTGCAAATCAATTTATAAATTTTAAAATCTCAAAATTAAATTTCTGTTTTCTTGAAAACTTAAACATATAAACTATAAATGACGCAAAAGAGAAAAATATCAATGGATATTCTACTATTTACGTTTTAAATTGAAAACGAATCTAAACTCACCTGCAACAATGAAAAACAATTTTCATAAGCTATTTTATCAGGCCATATATGCGATATTGCATTAGAAAATTTAATACATTGCATATACATTATTAACAGTTTAAAGTGGTTAAACAACTTTTGAAAAGTAAAATTAGAACAATGTTCATCTACTTAGATTATTTAATCAAATGTAACTTTTTAGATTCGTTGTTTGCTACAATTGTAGACGAAACTTTACACTGAATCCTTCTGGAACCTTTAATTCATAAAAATTCTTCCTAAACATAAGTAATTTGTGGAAATTCCCCAAATATCTATAATATAATTATAAATATTTCCCAAGTACTCTATTATATATACAAGAGCTCTATTATATTCTAGTCTTTCAAACCGCATATCAAAGTTCAATTTGACTGTTTCATATACAGTAATTTACATATATTACTGCATCCTAAAACTTATCAACTTATGAATATTTATAGATGTCAGAAGATTACTGAAAGTCTTGAGTGCTGCATTACACGAGTACATGAAACATTTCGTAACATTCTAGAATCGCTTTACTGAGCAAATAATGAAGTTTGAATCGTTTCAATGAAACTTGAATTATCATAAGTACCAAGTCTCGACACTGAATTATTGTATCCGCAATATCTTATTCCGAAGAAATTGCATTTTCTTGGCAACTAGGAATATAAAACTATTGCGTTCCAACATTTACTTCATGAAATGGGAATGCTTGTTAATAAAGTCTTATGGGAATTTAGAATTGTCTTCCAATAAAAATAAGTTAAAGCAACCTCAAATTTGCATATTAAATTGTACAATTCATTGTGATAAATGTATTGAATGGTTATGTAACCAATACAGCTATAAAAATTTTAAAATATTGTCTGCAGTTAGTATTCATGATATATTATTCAAATAATGCAATCCACACATACCGGTTGCTTAAAGCATTTTTTTTCAATATGAGTTGTATATTAACGGTATAAGGAGTGTTAACTTTTAGATTTATTTAAAGCCAATTTATTTTTCATATTGTCCGATGTTGATTCTACTTAAGGATCCAAGTGTCCTACGAATTTCTTAAGTGGACTGTATAGCGAAATAGTACATGTAGAAGCTACACTAGAATTAAAACGACATTTAAAAACAAGACATTTATTACAAATGCATATTTGCATGACACCAACCGTTGAACTGACCAATTCTATTCTGAAAACTTTATCGTTTTTCAAATCAAAATTCCGATTCTCGTTAAAGACAAAACCAAAATTGTGCGGGAAAATTGACCGAACAATAAATTTTTAAATGTAAATAAATTGATGCATCAATCACGAGCTCGAACTCACATCCTTCAACAGTCATTTAAAAAAAAATTTCGCTATAAGTAAATTGGTAAATATTTTTATTAGTGTTCCTTTGGCGATTAGATTTTGGCACCATTCAAAATCCGCCAAATGACTTATTCTCGTAAAATTGAATATCTCACAACCCCATTATATGATCGGATGAGTAACCGTTTTGGAATCTTATCGGGGGCACCATTTCTGTGTTAACCAGCAATTCCAATTATTATATCATATAATACATTAATACAATTTATACTTTTGACAACATTTACGTTGTGTGATTTAAATGTTCTAAACATAGTCCGTGAACATAAACAATCCAAATATATCTTGGACATTTTATGATGGAAAATTTACTCAAGACTACCATATAGTGGTCTACTTATCATCAGATGATGCTCATAAAAAATTTAAAAAATAAGTTATAGCTGCTTCTTCACTCATTAAATGATGGCACATGTACGATTTTTGCTTATTTGCCATTTCTGATTTCAAAAAGTCACTTAATATAGCTATTATAACAAAAATTGCAAATAAAAATGGTACGAAATGACTATCAATATGTCGCAGAGGTAAGATATATCTCTGCGACATATTGATAGCCATTAACGACAGATCTAATAATACAAATTTGGTAGAAATAAACATGCGGCGTTAGTAGAAATACCAAATACAATTATTTGGAGTTGAAAATTTAAAACAACAAAAATTAATTTTGTTTTTCTTCAAGTTTCAGTGTTCCTTTTCGATAAATAATTCAAATAATTCTCTGTTTGACCAATACGTTTTTTCAACTATTTATTGCAGTTTATTTGCCTAACTCTAAAATTCGTCAAAACAGTTTATTCATAATATGGAAACGGTGTTCGTGCAAGGTTATATAAGGTAATGTATAAGATAAAAAGGTGAAAGTGAGTAAAATGATAATCATATCATATACGGTAAATAAATGGAGTCACGTGATTGCTTTCATCCGGAAAGTTCCTTGTGTACGAAAGGTACTCATTACACATGAGAAGTTGGTTTATTTTCTTTTAAGCTTAAACCATTGTAAGGAAACTTAAAATAAGATATCTCGTAATATAATTCCGAGAGAAATATTTTTAATTATGAAAACCTTTCTTTTGGTCTTCCTTTCATAAACTACCTTTCTGCAATTTTTAATATAATTATGTCATAAAACATTTTAAAACATACAGTGTTATATTTTTCTTAAAGCCTTTAATTATATTTATTGATTCTACGATAGTACAGGAAACCATTATGACATAAAGAAAAATAGTTTTTCCTTTGAAAAATTCATAAAAAGTTCTGCAGAGTGCAACTGAAATAGAGTGAATCATTAACTCTTATCAATTCAGCTTTCAATGTGATGTCTTAGCTAAATCTGAATTTAATAATATGGATGGTTCGACCCAAACACCGAATATATGTAGCAAATAAAGTCAGTTAAAATATAATATGATAACAGAGTATACTTTAAAATTTAATAAAATGCAATTCTGGATTGAAATAAAGAGTCAACGTTCTAATTCTAAATATAGTTTAAAAAACTAATATCTGTGATAAATAAAAGCACATTTTTATGAAATGTATCAGCGGACAGTTTGATGAGTAACATCAAATCGGTTAAGTCTGATTTTTAAAATCTGGGCATTCTGTTAAAATGTGTCGAACTGAAATGGTGATGCTACAAATGCGTTCATCGAAGTAGGTTCTCGAAGCTTCGTCGATTTTACATGTTTTCTATTTAAATTCAATTTTTAGAATCCCTTTATTGATGTTTGAACGAAGTTAAACTTACTCTGTGTTTCTCTATTACAAATGCTTTACCACGATTTGTTAATTGCGGATTAAAATAGGTTCCGTATTTGATAAATCCAATTGGAAAGAAAAATTTTGTGTGGATTCATATCAAACAAAATTTGGATTTAACCTATTCACTAGATTTAATTGGAGTTAAACTTCAATAGAAGCAAAATATGTAACACCACTTATATCCCCTTAGCATCAGTTATTGTTCCGTGTGATGCAGCTTGCAAATGCTTAAATCGAAATATTTTCTAAAATACAGCACCACATTGCATCTAAGAAAAACACCATCTGTTTTGATATGACAGTTGAATTTTAGTACTCACCTCTTAAAATTGTTTTCCTATAATGGACTGTTTTTATAATTACAGGACCCAGACAACAAGACGTTTTCTTGCCACGCGGATAGTGATGCTCTGAAGGCGACTATCAAAGAAACTGTTTACTTTAGTGTTGTTTGTGAGTACTTTTAAGTCCCTTTTATCTTTAATCTTTTTACTTACTTTTATACATCAAATGCAAATTGCATATACAAAGTAATCAAAAGAACTTTCATATTTAGCAACTAAGAATTATCTCTAGTTACGCCTTTCTTGTAATGAAAAGATGTGTGCAGTAATTATCATGCATGCACACTAACAAAAGGTCCAACTTTATGAATGAACATATTAAGCTCACATTTTAAATAACATTAATATAAAAGTGTTGTTTGACTAAGGAATTGTCAGTGTCCCTTTATTGCATTACATCTCGGTACATGAGGCCAGTGCATTGGCAACGACATCACGATGTCTTCTATAAACATGAGGAAAAGAATTCAAACGAAACAGGAACAATTGATTGTAAGTCACATAGTCCAATCAAATTTTCCCTAAAATGGCTATATAAATGGAAATATATATATCATTCGGTTCCTGTTGAAAAAGGAAAAGGTGTCGATATACACCAATTCACATAATTTGACAAGCTTCTCTTTGGGTCATATTTAAGCACATGAGAGAGAGAGAGTGATCCTAGCTAAACGAACACACTCTGGACACATTTTTGATGCCATTTTAGCCAATCTACAACATCATTACTTTTACTGCCTTAATGCGCGGGAGCCCATTGAACAGTGGGGGCCGCGGTAGCCCACTTGGTAGAGTAGTGGATTAGCAACCGAAGTACATGTGAGCTGGTGCTCGTTAAATCTGTCTTGACCTCAAATGTCCTCACGTTGGCGTAGTGTTGAAGTTTGAAGAGTGGGGTGCCAGCTCAGTTGTTGTCTTCGTCATCTGACCATGTTTTAAAATTACGAGGTGTAGTCCTTGGTTATGGTCCGAGATCTTTCCCTTCGGGATTGATCCCGGACCGTTGCCAATAGCCTGTTGTTACCCCAGTGCGATGTTAATTGAACTATCAACCAACTTACCAACCATTTAAAAGTGAAATCTTTATGTCCCTTATTTGTTATTAGATCATCCAAAATTTTATTTAATCATATGCTTTCATGTTTACCAACATTTATTGTGCCAAAAATACATTATTTATTCAGTACTCTATATTTCGTATTTTACTGTCTCGTACCAAAATATTTTCGAACTTTATAGTTAATTTTTCTTCATGCCCAAGTATAACCAATAAAAATGTGTTAGAGTTTTATATCTTGTTTTGTTACAAAAAGAAAAAGTAGAGAAGGAATAACTTAAGTTCGCCTTAGAAATTCATGTGATAGATTTCAAGAAAAGATCAATCCATATCAACGAATGAACATTTACTGAAGAGCATATACGAATATAAATATTTTTATTCATTTATAATGCCGTTAAACCAACATCCTCACTCTGCTCACAATTGCATTATTCGTAATAGTTTCGTATTAATTGGATTAGGTCGGCAAATTATAAATTCTCTTCAAATTCGAAAGTCGAGATTGTTAACGGTAGCATATTTGTATACACCATTCCCATATCAGAAAGTTTAATTTACCATCTCATTCATTAACAAACTACCTGCGTTTTTGGATTCCAAGTTTTAGGATATTTCAGGTTTTTCAATGAAGACTGTCATGTTAATTACTTTTCTTTAAGCCCTTTCTGTTCCTATTCTTATTCTAATGGAAAAGTCTGGTTTTTAAAATACCACATTGTTTCTAAACTGAAAAAAAAAATACCTGCACTGATTACTTAGAGTATTTTAATCAACTCTTTGATGGTATCATCTGACTAATGCCTTAGTCAATAATATTTTATTCATGTGCTTTTTCATTCAATTAAATTATCTTGCGTCAATATTTTAGTAGTAGGTTGGCTTTTGTAAAAAATGGGATATAGTGGAAATAAATGGATATTACAAATTAGTGGTTACCATTTTTTACTATATCAGCTCGTGTGTTTAGTAAAAAACTGCTGGCAGAGTTTTTTGCGTTGTAAAAGCGCATCAGCATTTAGTGCATAAAGGTAATGTATGATTTTAAATCCTTTTAAGTAAGAATTTAAATAAAAATTCTTTGCTAGTTTAGAGTTTTATAACAATTCTTTTAGAACTCGAGACAAATGGATTAATTTTAAAAATTTTGACGTTAGCTTATTAATTTACTTCAAGGTAATTCGAATTCTTTTGTCAAGCAAAATAAAAGTAAAAGGATTTACCAGAAAGGAAATATAAAAATTTGAATGTAATACAAGTAGCACATATAACAGGATACAATTGTTGAGTTCTTATGATGCATGATCTTTCACAAAATCTATCTGGAAAACGAGAGCTTAGAAATGAGCATTAGAAAAACTAATCGATAGAGACGTGGCATGTGATATGGGTATTGCATTTAGTCTATGAAATCACAACATTTATTGTTCATTTTACTCTGACTGCCTCGATTCTTCCTAAGCATGTTATAAACCCATTCTCAGTAAAGTTTTTGCTAAATTAAAATTGATATCACTTCCAGATCACGTCCTGCCACACACTGAATCAATTGAGACATGACATCCGACATGCGCATATATACTACATTTCTATACTGAAAATAAATCGGTACGCGCATTTCAGTTAATTTAGGGTCACAGGATTGGGTTTGGACCAATGTGTGGCTTGCCTAAGAGTACTTGGAGACGAGATTGGCGTTATAACTTAACTCATAATTGTTCAATTGGGATTCCGAATTTTGAACGAAAAATCTAGCCTTTTACTTATGGAATGATTTTGAAACTTAAACTTACCTTAAGTGGTTAATTATTCACCATTTAAATTATCGGAAGATATGCTACCTGCATATCTTCATACCTGTATATCTACCTTCATATCATAATAGTATGCTTCATTTTTGTTAAGAGGGATTTTCAGTGGTAAACATACAAATCTGACGATAAAAGGATATTTCACTCCCTGTTACCCAAATTGTTTCGCACTATATATATGTCGGGGTTACCTTAAATGTAGTTTATCGACGTTTGACGTTTGGTCTAATTAGTATTGACGAATTACCTATGATATATCAATTCGAAACATATTGCTTCGAATTTCTATTAACAATGTGCTGAAATCACATTCGAAAACAAATCAAGAGCTGTCACCTCCGTAATATGAACAGGAACCACTTTCTTCCCCAAAACATTACCTCTACCTACATTTTAGTTTGACAGTGGAAGCGTTCCATAGCTCATTTTTGAATAGAACCCGTTTTTTATTCTTGCATGAACTTTTTCTTAACATGAATTTATCATATTTGCACATTCCGATTTCAGTTGTCTTCAACTCTGTCACCGTGAAAACCAATCTTTATTAGCAACACCCAGTTCAGAAAGGGGTTCACCAGAGTTTGGACGGTGTATTTTGCAGGATCTATAAAATAATTATCCTGAAAACGAATTTCTGAAGTATAATTTCGTTGTAAAATAAATACAATAGTATTTTGTAACAGGAATTATGGAAGTAACTCTCAAAGAAATTACGGAAGAATTTATTTCAGAAATGCATTTCTGACAAATTTGACTTAAATATTAAGCAATACACTGCTAATAAATAATTGAATAGATGAAAACCATTCAAATTTTTGATAAATGACAAAAATGATTTCTTCCCCACAATTTTTAAAAAATACACGGCTTTACGAAACATTTTAATTTTTCTCTTCATAAAGGATCAAAAGTGTTTTAGTCATTTGATATCACAATAATAGTACATCCTGAATCACTTAAATTGCGTATTTCAATATATTTCATTCTTAAATAGTTTATTTTATTAATATAGTTGGTTAATGCTGTAGCCTATTCCTGTAAGAAAATACTACATCAAATTTTTTGTGCCAGTGACAAACGCTTAGAACAAACGTCTGTCCGTCCTGTCAGCACCAGATAAATTCGAAACGTTCCATCTTCATCTCCCAAGACAAATAGTGTTTCAAAACGCGAGGAACGGTGTTCTGGAAACATATTTCAGTTAACATCTTCGGTCCATACGCGTTTTGCTCCATTTCTATGACGAATGAGCTTGCCACGGCATCTTATCACCCGTGGTCATAATTCAGACGCCGAATCTTTCTTCCGAATGAAACGAATGTGTCACAGTATTTCCTGAACCTCATGACAAAATCATTTGTATTTCATGAGATCGCCTTTTGCAGTAAGCACTTGAATAATTGGGTGAGAATCGATTGGATACGTATGGTAGTATTTGTGTGAAGAAATTTTATTTTTTCATACTTTCACATTTGTAAAATAGGTATACTTATGGGACAAACATATACCATATACACTCAAATTGTTGTCCCTTAATTTTTGACGCTTTTCTTATATTACCGATGCATTGTCATTTTTAAGTCGTCTTTTTTATTAAAACATGCCGTGGTAACTCAGTTAGAATCGCGGATAAGCGATCGTAAAGTTGGAAGTTTGATATTCGATCCAACCAAACACCGTCGTGCGTGTGGGGGCCGGTGCACGTTAAACCTGTCGTGGCCTCAAATGTCCTCGCTTTACCATACTTTGGAAATTCGGAGAGTGGGGTGTCATCTCATTTGTTTACCTTGTCATCTGACCGTTGCTCACAATTATGAGATGTTGTTAGAAAAGCTACGATGCAATATGCCTTCCTTTTGTAAGGTCTCTTGCAATAGTTGTATTTCATGCAGTCACATTGATAACATGAAAGGCAACTGTTGTATGAGAACCTTTCAAGAAGTTTCAAAACAATACTTGCATTCCAAGAAGAATTTACTGTTTCTGGAAGGGATTGTTGATGAGTTGTTCTACCAAGCTTATATTAAAGTCGTCAAAGAGAATACAGTCTACATTATACCACCAAAAACGGAGTTGATTAATCGAAAAAGTGCATTTCTGATTCAATATGAAGCGTGACCTCACATATTTGGACTAGTTTGAAGATAAAGCAACTTATCTGGAGGGCTTAGTCTTATACCCCTTTTACTTCCATAATATCTAATGATTACCATCTTTTCCGTTCAATATATGACCAAGTGTACAGCACAATTCATTAACTTCAATACTGCAGAAAGATATTCATAATACAGTCTGTAAACTGAGAATTTTAAGATCGTGGTATTTCATCACGCTTAAACGGCGAGGTATTGTACATTTGCTGAAAACTTTTTTGTTATATCTATTTTCATACGATACCCTTGTTGAATCTACATATACCAATACATTAGAAGTTTTTTAACGGCCTCATTGATGAATCACTGGTAAAATTGCAGATATCCAATACAAGCAGACATTACTGACCACAGACTAACAGGCGTCATTGGACTATTCAACAAATGAAACTTTAAACAATTATGAAGACACTTAAAAAATGAATGCGTAACATGAGTTCTTTCGCTGTAAGAATTCAATAAAGTTCTGTACATTTTTGCGTGTATCTTAATTTATAGTTTTTATGTAAATGTGTCATTAAAAGAAACAAGTAGTCCCAATTTTATTTTTATTAAAACTACATTATCACCATGTTTCTATTCATAATATGCAATAAGATAGCATGAGTTAATCAACAAAGGGGCAAGTTTAAATTTGTATATAGAGCAAATGTATATATTTGAATATAAGTATTTACATTACGTATTTCATAAGAAATTATTACAACGAAATGGAAATGACCTTCTTGACCATTAAAATATTTCCTATGCATAGCAACAGCAACACGGCACTGCACTACCTTGGAAATCTCGTGAAGTTCAGATGGTTAATATTGGAATTCGATTTCCTCAAAAGGCTCACAGTTGTTATATCGACTCATCAAAAATGCCGGTTGATTTTATAACTTTACTTTATACCCTGTATTTTTAACACCACCAACACACATGACTTTCTAAGCAATAATTATTAACTATCAATGCAAGTAGTATATCCAATTAAAATTCGTTGTTTTTACCTTTGTTGATAACTAAACAAGTTTACACATTGCAATTTGTTTTTATCAAACCGATTGATTTGCCAGTCTGCTGTTATCACCAAGAGAGAGAATATCAGTTGTTATAAAAACTCAGAAACAGTGCAACTTTATCCAATTCTCTTTGTCTTTACCATCCAGTCATTAACTCACTGGTTACACACATTAATTCCACAATAAACAATCGCCATCTATACAACTTTTTCCACTTAACATTCTTGTCATTAGTAAAATTGACCAGATCTTGATAGACGAGGTATCTCGTCATTATAAAAAACTGAACACATCATGATCGCGTTAACATAAAACAATTTGCAATATCTTGATGACGAAATATCTCGTTATTTGTAAAATTGTTCAGATCTTGATACACGAGATATCTCGCCGAAGCCACTTGGAGGGCTAACATTAGAATTCCATTTTACCAAAATGTTTGGTTTGCCACCCTACGGTCATTTTACCCAGAGAATCTCAGTTGTTATGACCATTCAGTGACAGTACAACTTTATCCAATACTTGCTGCCCTTTACCATCGTCAATAACTAAACAGCAGTTTCAATATTTGAATTCGATTTCCCCAAAAGGCCCACAGTTGTTATATCCACTCATCGACAATACAGCTTGACGTAACAGTCCTTAGCGCTTTTTGCCCTGCATTTTTTCGCGCAACCTGTCCACATTACTTCCCCGGCATTTGTCCACCGAGCACCAGGTGCGGCAATCCAGCTTCACACCCCACAAGCACCCTCAAATCGGAATTTTCTTCAGCAGCTCCCGCATAATGAGACGGGACGAGACGAATCTCGCTTGCAGCTCCTGAAATCCGAGCCTTATTAGGGTTGCTAAAGCGTAAATTCTCATCACCCGGGCACTTCCCGAGAGTGATTTACATATTTTATCGTCGATCCCTCTCTCACCCTCTCACCAAGAGAGAGGCAGATAAAGGTTATTCTTATTTAAGGGCCAAAAATGCGCCCCTTTTCCCACGGGTGCCGGGTCTTCGGGGACATTCATATTTTCCAAAAGGCACAAAAGTTCGCAGACCGAGATAATTGGAAAGTTTGAGTTTTATAAGCTCTAAATGGAGAGGGGGAGCGCATGCTGGAATTATAGGGGCTGTAAATTGAGTTTGCCAAGTTTAAGAGCGATGGGGGCCAAGAGCAGTTGATGAAGTTGTCGGGGCTATAAAATAACAGGCTCCTGGAACCTGAGCACGGGAAGGTTTTAAAAGTTAGTTTTAAAAGTAGGGCCAGTTTTTAAACACGATTAGTATTGTGTTTTACGATCAGTTGTAGATGCTTGTTTATCTAGCCGGGAAATATATCAAGCGAAAGCTGACGTGGGGTAAATAATTTTTACTGGTGCGTCATCCGGCGGGTTTAGTTTTGCTTACAGTTTACGACCGGGTGACAAGCGTTTAAATTTATTATGCGTTTGTTGCTTGAATATATCCTTGCATTCTAATTAATGTTCCAAATTTTGTGGTATTATTGGAGCAGAAATATGGACGATAAAATACTATACATACGAAGAGCTTAATTGTTTAATCCATTGATGGAAATGTCGTTACTTATGTTTCATACCTTATCTAAATCCATTTATAATGAATATTGCTTTTTCAGCAGTACTGGTAAAATAATCCAAGTAATCTCAATGCCAATATATATTTTAGCTTCGCCAAAACTACCAAATTATGGTTCATTTAAGTATAGTTTCTCAGATGTTTTAACACGAAACTTGCCTAAATATGCAAACAAAGGAAATTTAAATAACATATTCAATAAATTTAAATATGGTTTTTATAATACTTATTGCTTTAATAAAAAAGTTGAATACACTTAACGTGATACTTTTACAAACATACAGACATAGAACGCAAAGACGAAGAGACATACTGACGAAATGAAAACTCAGTCACTAAATAAATGTACTCACAGTGTGCAAAGTTTAATGAAAATACAGAGGCTGTTCGGACATTTTTTGAACGATTTTAATGGACTGAATCTCAATTTTTTACATGCATTTTTTGTGTTTTAAATGTTCCATTTCATAGCCCTTATTGTTAATTATCTTTCTACACCTAAATTTCCATGATAATAATGACATTTGTAGTATCGACAGTGGTATTTTGTCCCATTCTTGTTCCACAGTTTTCCAGTCCTTGAATGGTTTTCGGTCGACGTTTCGATAATGCCCTTTTTAAAAGTTCAAAAGCACAAAAGTCCATGGATGAAACATCTGGCGATTTAGCAGGAATATCAGTAAAGGGTACTGACGACTTGATACCAGTTTCTTGTTCCATTTTTTCCAAGAATGTATTAGTCGATTTAGATGTGTGGCTGCTTGCTTTACCCTGATGCAGTTCTACTGATTGTTGGCACTGTGGGTAAAGATATGGTATTTCTTTTTTTTAATATTGGGAATAAAATATGGTCTTGATAATATGTGGGAGTTGATTTTTACATTTCCCCCTCTTTTTACTTTTAATTTTCGATTAAATGCAAAGCTGGTAAACAATCATAAATCTCTTAGAGAAAGTTCTCACGTTCACTTTGCTATAGTCCTTTGACTTTGCGCATTCCCTTTTAAAATTAAAGATCTTACCTTACAAATATTCTCAGAATTTTTTTCTTTTTTGGATACTTTTTTGGAGGTATTTTTCCACTTTTACGTTTTTTTCCTTTCTCATTAATAATATTACTTATCGTACCTTTAGATATCGAAAAATCAGGACTTTTACAGCGTTTTTGAATAATTGAATAAGCATAATTCTCTTCGGAAAGAGCGGAAACATAGCCTTCCATCCATTGCTTGTTTAAAAGCGCCATTTTGAAAGTAAACAGAACTCTGAGTTAGCAGACGATAAGTTATACTTTAACTATTTAACTGCTGTGAAAATAAAATTCTTTCGTAGGGGCATACAATTTTTTACAGCTCATCAAAATCGTTCAAAAAATGTCCGAACAGCCTGTGTATACCCAGCTGTTTGGACATAATGTGGGCACACATACCGATACCAAACTTGGAAACCCCTTATATTTCTTTAGAATAGCCCAAAACAGATAAATAACTTGAAATGGGGTGAAAATATTCAATGTACAAACAAACACTCCATTCGTATTTATATAGATAAGCACATTTCCTTCCTAGCAACCCTATTCCAATAAAAGATGAAGCAACTCATTGTTCATTTAGTAAATCTGTAGAGCATTTAAGAAAATTATCAGACAAAATTATTTGAATCAACTGATTTATCACCTAATGTTGACCAATCGGTCTGGTGGTCAAGGTGCTGGCTTCTGGATCGAAAGGTCCGGTTCTAATAAGGGTAATGCATTAATGTTTGTCCGTCTGGAATTAATGTGTGGCCTCAATAAACGGGTTTTGCCTCAAATGCGTGGTATGTGAGTTGTACGCGAACTCCCCCTGGTGCACAAGGGTAAGTGGTTCACAAATCCGCCCATGTAGCACCATCATGACTAATGTTCAACTCGTTGAGCAATAGAAAATGAAACCATCATCTATGGTATCAAATTTAACAATAGTAGAGTAGTTAGGAAAGGTTATTTTAGCAGCAACTGTATACATTATGGAGGCAGTGAAAATTCTATGCGGCAAATAAAATAAAGTTGATAAGAAAAGTAAAACAGCTTTTCGTGTACATCTTACAAGTATTCATTTTTATTTCCATGAATGTGCATAACAAAATAAATCACACCATGAAAATCATTTTACACAATTAGACTCTAAATAATTGCATTCCATTCCCTTATGCAAATGTAATTCTGCATTTTTTTTTATGGTAAACCTATTTTCCCTCATAGCTTATTTCTACCCTGAATTTTATCTTCCAGATTTCTCATTGCTGTCTATAATCAGACTGCTGAGTTCTTCAGTGTAGTTTCAGAAAAATTATGTAACTTCATAGATTAAATCAAGCATATCTAAACTAAGCGATAAAATTCGCGAATGAATCCCTTAACGGTTGAACAATACATAAAAAATATAATCTTTATTTTGAGTTGTATTACTTTTCTCCTAGAGGCAAAACATTTAAAAGTGAGAAATTTTACCTTACATACTACTTTTATTTAAAGATGTGCAGTGTTACGATTTTATTTACTTAAATATCATATATAAAAAATATTTTATTTAATACAAATGTTGAAAATTTATACAATCGAAATTGCAGATTTCTAAACTAATAATTAAAACTACATAAACATATTTGTCAAACTATCAGGGCTAGTTTCTACAAGTCCTGAAAGTTTAGTTAAAGATAAAATAAAGCTTTCTCAGTGCACCCAATTTTGTCGTACAAACTTTATTCTCCCTTAAAGCTTTGGTATAAGGGTTATCAGCATCACTAATTGAAATACGAAGATTCGTGAATTCATTAGGGAATTATGCTGTTAATTAAAAAGAGTGCTTCTTAAAAAAGAAGTCTTGCTAACTATAACATCACTCATTATGCCCTGAAGGAACAAATACGATCCTTGTCTGTGAGAAAGTTTTCCTCTTTTATGAAGTTTGTGAATGGAATGAAAATAAATGAAAATGAAACATGCTTTGAGACTTATCAGCTACGCAGAGGTTAAATGACTTTGACAACATCAAGACTCTTAGGAATAAGGATATAAGATTATGATATTTGTAAGAATTCTCATTCTATGACAAATTATATGATTCAGTAAACTTTAAAATACGTTTGAAAACTTTTACTTGTGAAAAGCGTATTTTTCATACAATTTTAAAAGTGAAATGTAAATATTAAGTCTTAAAATATAATTATTTTTCATTGATATTTGGCATTCAATTATATTTGGCATTTTGTTTCAACATGAACAGCAGTTATAAAATAATTAACTTGTACTTACTGAATGTAAACTGAGTATTTTGATAGATAAAACTCGTTATTCAGTAGACTATGCGATAGAATAAAATGTTTATACTTGGTAAACGCAATTGATGAACAGAATTCAGATTGTAAACGTTAACTAAATAATATGCATATAATTAAAACATCTATATATTAATACGTGAAGAAAAAACTTTGTACCCCTTTTTAAGCACATTGCGCGCACGGAGGAGTATGAGATTTGGCATAATTAAAGTTCATATGGAGAAGGAGTGCAGAAAGATAAAAATAATGTATAATATGCTTTAAAAATATATTAAATTAAACAAAATAAAACATTTATTGTTTACGTTCTTATACTGTAATCTATATATTAATACGTGAAGAAAAAACTTTGTACCCCTTTTTAAGCACATTGCGCGCACGGAGGAGTATGAGATCTGACATAATTTGCCAACACATAAGTTAGTATTGAAAGTTAATTGCATCGTTTTGCTGATCAGAAACTTAAATACAAAGGAAGCATTAGTCAATGGAACAAGAATGCGCATCAAATTTATGCATCGTAATACTATTGATTGCGAAGTTTTAACTGGAACCGCACGAAATAAGAGAATTTTGATTCCACGTATAAATTTAACATATTCCGGAATTATTTTACCATTTAACTTTCAAAGAACTCAATTTCTAATTATACCTGCATTTGCGATGACAATAAATAAGTCTCAAGGACAAACATTCGAAAAAATTGGAATTTTATTGAGGCAGCCAGTTTTTACACATGGTCAATTGTACGTCGCAGCAAGTAGAATTCGATCATTCCATGGTTTGAGATTTTATATTTCCGAATATAACGGTCAACGGCATTTAGCAAACGATGAAAGAGTTTTTACAAAAAACATCGTCTACACAGACGTTTTGAATCATTAAATTCATTGTCGAACTATTTCAAGTTCAATGGACAACATTTATTTTTTTAACCACCCGGTTTTTTTTTGTTTCAATAAAAAATATATAAAAAAATACGAAGCACGTATTCCTTATTTCATTTTTTGGATTTATTTTTTATTTAAATTTTATATAATTTGAAAAAGATAGGCAAATTAACTGTGTAGCCTTGGCGAAACTTGTGGCCAGTATAGCAATAAAAAAAAACCAAGAAAATGTCAAACAACGCGTTATTGTTTTTTAGATATGGCTTAACCAAGCTATACCGCATTTTTCCTATGACGTATTTGTACATGCTCGCAGCTTACGTAATACAACAAAATTCAAAAAAATTATATGCAATGAATATAGAGGTATACACTTTGACAAAAGAACCTTATTAACGTTCAAACTTAAAAATTAAATGAATTATGGTCGAATTTCGACCACTGGGCGACCACTAGTATGCATTAATTGATCGGAAACTCACACGACAATATGGGATATCAGACCACTTTGCAACTTGGCAGTGACATATAACACAATGAACATCTATAGTATCAATCCTCCTGGTGCTTGTATCGACGAATAACCCGTCTTTGGCAAAACTGACCAGATTGTGATGAACGAGATATCTCGTCAAAAGAAAAACTGACCAGATCTTGACCTCTTCATCATCGAAAAATCTACAATATCTTGATGACGCACGGATGCCATTGATTTCGGAATCAGAATTTGAAAATAATCGACATTCTCATGCCAGTAAATTAAGCAAATATTCTTCGTACTTATTAATATTTATATCTTTTATTGTGATCTTGGAACACTAATTGGATGATTTTAGGACTTAAATCATGTACTAATTCCGTACTACATCATTCAATGAAAAGATATCTCAAGATATTTTATATTCTGCGTTCAGGAACACCAAACTTAACAATACTTTTTGCGACAACTTTCAGTCGAGACCTACTTTCCGGACTTCGAAGGGTTTTTTCAGTATAAACTAACAAATCATAAGGAAATATTATACTTTACTCACAGCTACGAAAATGCTCTCGCATAATACATATCTGGGTTATCTTAAAATTCAGTTTATAACCATTTGGAGTTGCCAATTAGCAATTATATATCAATTCGGAATTCATACTTGGAATTTTTACTGGCGAAGTATTGAAATCGATTTAAAAAACTATCCAAGTGACGTCAAGCTCTGAATACAAATAGCATACACTTTCCACTGCAGATCCAATAGCCCGTTGTGTTGCTACAATGATACGTAAATTCAATTACTACACTGCAGAAACACTGCAGCCACCTACATTTAACTTGGCAGAAGAAGCCTCTGACTTGTATAAACGGCAAAACGAAAACTACTTTTAAACTCTAATTAATAGTAATTTATACTTTACGCATAAAGCACGAAAACAATAAACTGATAAACCCATATTGTCGTCGTATAAATTTATATCTGTAGTATAATCTTAAAAAAAACAAATAATAATGAAATATCTTTACTTAAAAACCAATACAGATATTTGAATAATGCTAATCACCAATCTTCAAAATCGTTATTAAATCCTACTGCAATCGCTATTTTGAATAATAGGAATTCAAGGATGCCTCTTCAGATAGCAATACATCACTGATGAATGAGTTGGTACATTTCATACACATCAAGGCAGAATCGCTGAATGCGTTCATCAGGAATGTGTCGTTATCCGAGAACTACCAAGACACTTATCGTACCGATTCTTCGCCAGACATGTCCCAAGTCAAGCATATTACAGTTAAGGCAACTGATACGTCTAGTGCCTCTACCACCCGCAATAAGTTGTCTGATAAGGAAATATTGCTGCAATAGTTTCCCCAGGTTAAGGGTCCAAGTTAGCCAAGTTTGTAGAGTCACGGATTAGCAACCGCAGGGTTGCGAGTTGAAAACTTTATCCAGCCAATCATCTACGTGGGGGCTGGTGCATGTTAAATCTGTCATGGCCTCAAATCTTCTCACGTTGGCGTGTGGAAGTTTCGATAGTGGGGTGATAACTCAGGTGCTGACCTCGTCATCTGACTGTGGTTAAAAATTACGATATGTTGTCCTAGGGTCTTTCCTTTGAGGATTAATCTAGGACTGTTGTCCATAAATAGCCCGGTGTGTTGCTCCAGTTTGACGCAAATTGAACTACCTACCTAGAACTAAACCTACCTATGTTTAAATCCAAAACAACCTTAACTAGAAGATGCTATTGTTAGTCAAAATTCCTTCTAAGAATCTTATAATTTTTGAAAGAAAGACATTTAAACCCTGAAATTGCCATATCATTTATCACTCACATGAATATACATGAAACCAGTTCATTTTTAATATTTTTGCAACTGTAATTTACATAAACAGCAGTATATAATATTGGATCGGTGCGAATGAAATGTTCGATGAGAAATAGCTTGGCCCCCATACAGCTAAAAATAATTACCTACAAGCACCTTACGTCATAGAGCTACTATAAATACCTATCACGCGTGTCAAATCACGAGTTCCAGATTTAATTTGTTTGGGCGTAAGGTGCTTCCAAATTCGACATGGAAAACTCAGATTTGAGAGTCCTTTGCGAATTTAAACTGAGACATTCTGCTGCAGTTGTTGCTCGAAACGTTAACACAGCATTCAGGGAGAATACAGTCAATGAACGAACCATTCGGCGATGGTTTCGAAGTGAAGATATGGACCTGTGGATATGAACCACGTGGTCACCTAGAAATGCAGTTTCTGACGATGTTCTGCTAAGTGTGGTTGAAGCTGAACCGCAAAAAACATGTCGCGAGATAGCGGCCGATCTACGTGTCCACCATACTACAATTGTTCGCCGTCTGTTTGCACTGGGTAAGGTCAAAAAGATGGATTCTTGGGTGCCTCATGAATTGACAATTGCCAACAAGATGAGATGTTTGGAAGTCTGTGCATAGCTTCTTTCCAGGAATGAAAGAGAACCTCTACTGCAGCAAATCGTTACCTGTAACGAGAAATGGACAATCGGAAACGATCTGCACAATGGTTGAGCAAAGCACAGCCTCCCTAGACGCCATCCCAAACCACCCTTACATCCCAGGAAGGTTATGCTTCTTGCATGGCATGGCGGTCTACAGCTGGAATAATTCATCGCAGTTTCCTGCCAAGTGGCCAAACCATCACTTCAAAACGATATTGTGAATTACGACAGATGCACCGGAAATTGATGGTGAAACAACCGGCTTTGGTAAACAGGCATGGCATTCTCCTCTTGCAAGATAACGCCCTTCCTCATGTCGCACAACGGACGATGCTGACACTATTTGAGTTGGGCTATGAAGCGATGCCTCATCCCCCTATTTCCCTGACTTGTCACCTACGGATTTTCATCTGTCTCGTCACCTGGATCGCTTTCTGTCTGACAAACGGTTCACCCAAGATACGGAGGTTCACCGTGCGGTTGATTACTTCTTATCCCAGACAAAAGACTTTTTTCGTTCCGGGATAATGCCTTTTCAGACAAGTGGCAACAGTGTGTCAATTCAGAGGGAGATTATTTCGAGTAGGTCAGTTACTGGGTATTTTTCAGTTATCGCCACCGAAGTGTGATGATGGTCATTTTTCGGACATTTCATTCGCACTGACCCAATAATTGTTATAAATTATTGGTACAAATATGTATTTATCAAGCATATTATATGAATTCATAAATGATTCTACATGGAAATAACATAATCCAAACTCTCCTGACGAAGAAAAAGAGAGAAGGTAAAATAAAAGAATATATTTAATATTTTACTATACAATAAAAAGATTCTAAATTAACCAAAATTGGAAGGAATGCAATGTTTTTTAATGACTAAATATTCAATTACATCAGACCCAGCTTTAAAACTCAGCAACAGGAGATTTTATTTAGTAAAAGGAGAAAAAATAATACCTTTAAAAATCGCGCAGCGTTATTCTTACTAAGATTAAATATCTTTATGTAATTTATATAGGGGAAAGAATAACAACAAAATATGAAACACGTTATTTGTAACATTTTTTTTCTAAAAATGTAACAATGAAATTCAAATAATCCTTTATTAAATGAAATATAATCAGTCTTTTTAAAAGTTTCATGTACAGTATTTTCCATATGCTGCCATTATTTTAATTCACATAATAGTGTTTCCATTCATATAAATAAAATTAACTCTCACTTGGCAAGTACATCCCTCAACTGCGAAGCTAAAACAATTTTCGTACTAATACACCTATAGTTTTGCAAAAAGGAATTGGTTAAGCAACATTTTAAACCAAAACTTCAAGCCTAGGAAGAGTGACGAATTTCTTAATTTCACTTAGATACAACAGATTACCAGGATTATCCAGAAGATTTTGAAGGTAGGTTTATCTTCTGAGGTTTATCTTCGAACTCAGAATCACGTTAATTAATATCAATCAGAGAAATACGATAAGTGTACAACGCGTTTTCGTTGTACACCTATCATACTTATCTAATTTATGTTTTATTTTATTGTCAATATAATTCCGTCAAAAATTATCATAATTAAAAATTCTTATTTTCAATTTTTTTGATATCAATTACTTTTTAAACAAAAAAAAATTAATTTTCGGTTGATGTTCATGAAGTTGAAAGTACACTGTCCCCTAGTGGTTTTTTCGATGAGGTATATTCTCTAGCAAAAGCGACGAGACCTTAATAGACGAGATATCTCGTCCTCAAGATCTCGTCGTCTCTCGTGATTAGCGGAAAACTGATCAGATCTTGATCCCGTCATCATCAAAAAATCGGCAATATCTTGGTGACGAGGAATCTCGTCTTTTGAAAAATTCTTCCGATATGGATGGATTAAATATCTCAATCTTCTATCTACAAGGAGGGTTAAAACAGACAATTCACGAAATTGCCGAAACAAATACAACTTCCCGACGTAAAACACGAGTTTTTTAGTAAAAATTCAAGGAAACTTAAAAATTTAAGTCAAGCAAAGATTACCCAAGTAACTTTTTACAACGAAAAGCACCCCCAAAGAATTCACCTTCCCGTAGCAATCCCCTCCGCCGCTCCGGGAATTCGGAAAGCTGTAGCACTATTTTCCTATCAAATCTCAGAGCAGCAACCTTGCCGTAGTGAATAAAGCTGTCAGCCAGGTGGATTCCTTACCTAATATCCTGATGTTTGAAGTAGGAACGAAAAGCAGGATAAAAGAGGGAAAAGTAGCGCGGGATGTTCAGTGTAAGTTACTGGGCAAAAGGAATCGATCCCGGACAAGATGAAGTGTGTTGGAAATAGAAATAAAAAAGGTTCAAGAAAACAGAAACAGGCTTTCGGGTGGGGTTGTTTTGATACCGTGGAAATCGATAGGTATTTTTAAAATCAGTTCAAATACTTCTGAGTGCTGTAACGTATGTTTGAGTGAGGGGATAAATGCCTGCTAGTTTTGGAAGTAGTTTTGCATACATCAGGGAATTGCTCTTTCGGTGGTGGCATTACGAAGCTCTCAGCGAATATTTAAGGTTATTTAAGATTACAGTAAATATGGTAGTCATATATCAATTATTGATAAATTAGTTGTTTAGTAAATAAATACGCGATTACTGTTAATGTTTATAAATGAATATGTTGTGACAAGTCTGTTCAACACGTAATTAGCAGTTGTTTCTTTATACCGACTTCCAATAGAGTGAGTCACTATGATTTAGATAGGTAGGTAGTGAATTAACGTCGCACTGGAGCAACACAACGTGCTATTGGCGACGATCCGGGATCAATCCCTAAGGAAGGGATCCGAGGACAACGCCTCGTAATTTTGTACCACGGTCAGATGACGAGGTCAACACCTGATCTGGACCCCACTCTCCAAATTTCCACACCAGGCCAAAGTAAAGGTATTTGAGGCCACGACATATTTTACGTGCACCAGCCCCCGTGTACACGACGGTTCCGAAGCAAAGGGATAGAGTAACTGTCATAGTGCCGTTGAAAGACCCTAAACCGGATGATGTAGGATGGGCCAAGAATCGAATACAATAGGGGGAATGGGTTGGTATTGGTTAAAACATTGAAAATTGTGATGATCTAGAATTCAGTGTACCACTACATAGCAACGAAAAGGGATAGGGTAACTGCCATAGTGCCGTTGAAAGACCCTTCAACTGTACGATGCAAAAGAGGCCAAGAATCGAAACCAATAGACTGTGATGGGTTCATGTTGTTATCGGTCAAAACATAAAAAAAATGTGATGATCTAGAATCTATTGTACCATTACATTGCAAAGTAGAGGGTTAGACTAGTCCTTGTGCCGTTGAAAGACCCTCAACCATACAATATGGGTGGGGCCAAGAACCGAAAACAGTAGACTGACTGGTATTGGTTAAAGGATTAAACTTGCTTTGGATCTAGAATTTAATGTACCCCTACATTGCAACTAAATGGGATTAAAGTTCCTGTCATAATGCTTTTTTTGACTCTCAACTAAACAATATGGGAAGATTTAATTGGTTTTATTGCGCAAGGACCATGTTTGGTCACATATTGTAAACCATGCGGGATAGACCAAGAAACATAAAAATGTTGATTGATGCGCACTCGCTGGCATTGGTCAAAACATTGAAATTTGCGCTGGGTATTGACTCTGAGAAGAACCTTAAGACGGAAAAGAAAATATGAATTTCTTTTTCTTGTGAGAGATTGCTATGGAAGCTTTTTCTGGTTTGGGGTGAGCCTTTTTTGTTTGTGGTTTTTTTTTCGGAGAGACAGCGACGCCGTGAATTTATTGTCCCCAAGACTATTCACCCAAACCTGCCCTCCGACCGAGAAAAAAACAACTATGCCGTTAATCACCACTTTCCTTTAACATACCTTGACCATTACCATTGACTCTCCCGTAGTTAATAAATCTCAAACAACTCTCGGTCAAATAATGTTCAATACTCGCTTTATCATACTAATTAAACTTATTGACTGTGCGTTATGTGTGTCACATGTAATCCAGCCATCAATAAATATGAATTTATAATGAATATATAGATACTTTAATTTAAATTGTGGTCTGTTGGGTTTGCTTGCCGCTAACAGAACCATAACACAATTTACTACCTCTACAATAACACATTTAATGATAAGAGACAGGGAAGGGGAACATTCAGTTTTTTTACTTTTAGGTTTGTACATGATTAATGTGTCCACCCTTCGTAAATCATTTGATGGTCATGTATTCTGACTTAAGCCCTTTCTCGCCTCAGAATTGCGTGATACCCCTGAGTGATACCCGTGATAATATGTGTTTTCTTTTCCATTAAATCGAGGTCAATGGCAGAAAAGAGAAAAATCAGGACCTGTTTTACACTAAACTATTGAAAATGATAGTTATATAATTACCAATAACGCTGGTAAATACGAAATTGAAATAATTCTCTTGGGAGAGTTTTTGTGTAAATACTTTATGTTAACACAAGGCGGATGGTGTTTCTTTGGCTTATTTACTAAAGTACCAACATAGAATATTCTATCTCAATCCATAAAAATTCATAATCTCTTAGACTCAAGATTTTATACCAAATTTTGCAGGAAAACTTCACGTGCATTAATTACCTTATATTTATTTCCGGTTTAAAATATTTTTTCCCTTTTCAAATTTTATAAAGTACATCTTCGCTACTGCTATGCGTTTCAAACTTTCATAACACTTTCTGTTTTAAGTTACACATTAGTTTTCCCATGATAAATGTCAACTCATATAATAATATCGCTATTTTTCAAAGCGTATATTAAAAAAGCTATACCACGTTGATTTGCTTTGAAATACATGTGTGATCAAACAGAAATCCCCTCGCGTTGGCAGCAAATACCTAATAAATAAGTTAATGTATTTGACATCGCCTTAAAATGCAAAACATCTCTTTACGAATTTTAAATAGTTTTAAAATGTTTAACGTTATAAATTATTATTTTTAGCATTATAACGACGCTAAAGATCTGAATCAAAAAACGGAATACATTTTATTTATGATTAAACAGTGAAATTTCACGAGACTTTTTTTTTTTATCAGAAAACGATCAAGACGTTTTAAAGAGGTCTTCCTCGGCCTTAATGTCTCCTGGCTGCTTCAAATCACCTGTTCATTTTTGCGATGTTTAAAAAAATTAAGTTTGGCAGCATTGCAACCTTCCGTATATATCTGAAGAGTAAGTGCGAGTGATTTCAACTCCCTGCATAAACGCGGAATGATCGAAGCGCCATTCCACCCCAAGAGCGTTGCGCTTTAGCACCACATTCGGCACACACTCGGCACAAATGGAAAGCATTCGCACATTTACAAGTTTATGATGTGGAAACAACCGCCGTTTCCTTTCTTACTATTGCATGCCAAGAACCGCATGATAAAGATTTTTATGAACGCCATACTGTCCACGAAATTTCCCACGGAGAGCAGTTACGGTTACCGTCGAAGTGCCGGAATAATGCCACCTCCGCCGCTTAAACTGTACCTCTGTATGACGCGCGGGCATTAAACAGCTTAGATGAAATCTCCAGTTGCCAGTTTAGTGTTGGTATTTCGACAAAATTGACGTTTTTCCTTCGGAATCGAATATCATTACCGCCGTGCGCTGAGAACCGTTGCCACTGAATGGCGAGGAAAAAATAATTCGGGGAATATTGTTTCCAAAGCGTGTTTGTCGTTTGACTTCCTTATTGGGTTGGGAACGACAGCATAAATTCGGTGTCACTCGTTGGTGTGAAGTTTTTTTTTATTTGACTTAGCAAAGTATAAAAAAAGCAAGGCGAGTGTTAAATTTTATGTTTCAATATAAACAATGTAACTAGGTCTGTGTGTGTTTTCACCTGCTGGTAGAGTGTAATAAATATTTAATAAAAAATTTGGTGTCACTGGTGTGAAGTTTTTCTGACTTAGAAATGTTTGGAAAGTAAGATGAGTCTTAAATGCTGTGCTGCGATATAAGCAATGTAACTAGGTCTGTATATGTTTTCACCGGCTGGTAGAAGTGAATGAAATGTTTGGTAAAAAGTGTGGTGCAGCTAGCAAAAATAAAAATGAGTGTTAAGTTCTATGCTGTTCGATATAAGTATAGTCTCGATATAAGTAACTAGTCTATCGATATAAGTAACTAGTCTATCAATAAAATTAACTAGTCTATCAATATAATTAACTAGTCTATCGATATAAGTAACTGGTCTATCGATAAAATTAACTAGTCTCAATATAATTAACTAGTCTATCGATATAAGTAACTAGGTCTGTATGAGTTTTCACCTGCTGGTAGACTGAATTAAATGTTTGGTAAAATATTTGGTGTCACTCGTTATTGTGAAGTTTTTGAAGTGGCAAATGATTTGTAAAATGTAAGGTGAGAGTTAAATGTTATGCTGCAATATAAACTTTGTAACTAGGTCTGCGTGTTTACGACGATTGGTGGAATGAATTAAATTAAGAATTGAAAGAGAATCTTCAGAAAGGTGAAGTTTAAGAAGTCCATAACACAATTCGACATTTTTTAAAAGTTTACAAAGAATTCAAAATTATGTGATATCTGATATGATAATTTGTAATTTCAATAATAAGTATGCTACATAGAGAAAATCTTTTGAAATATAAGTTAATAACTAGTCTTAACTCTGATTGTCGTGGAATTTCCGAGTTGTTTAGTATTGCTTCCACAGCAAGACACAATATTGATTAAGTAACCACATCTATTGGTTGGAAGAATCCTCCTAAAGATTCAATTTTTCTAGAAGGTTAAAACTGCAGGAAAGACTGCAGGTTGCACAACGGATATATGCGAATGACCCCCTCAGAAGATTAGAGGAGTTAAGATTTATGTTTACTTGCATTTACATTTAAATGTGTGCTTTTATAGTGAATAAAACGTCTGAGGAAATGTTTTAATAACCCCTTAACGAAACTCTTAATGATATAAACTTTTTTAAAGATTTACACTTACCTATCTATTTTGATGTCCATTACCTATAAATTCACGACACATTTACATTAGATACACGTAATGTTCTTGATGACTTTTAGCCTTCGTTTTCATTTTTTCGTGAATACTAGCAAACTATGTTGTTAGTATTCACAAAAAAATGATTGATGAATTAATACGCTTAAAATATTTTTAAGCATGAGAGTAAATCAGATTAATAATACGCAAAAAAATAATAGTGATTTTATTACATTTGGCTTGTTGCTCTAATGGTATGGTTTAGTACGCAAGTGCTAATTATACTGTTTACTCTAAGAATAGATTCCTTATACAATTTATATTGTAAATATTTACATTATATATTAAGCATATTTTTACACTACCATAAGAAGTAAAACCAACAAGCATAATGTGAATTTAAAAATTGTTGTAATGCAGCATGAAATATTTACGTTGGGATATGTAAAAAGCAATTAGTTAGCGATGATTACTTAGCAATGCAGCAAATAAAGTATAACAATTAGAATCTAATATATACATAATACTTTATTTTAAAAATACAATATGAAGTGCTTCTTTACAGTGATTACTTTACACTTTAAATATCCCGAACAAAAATTATGCATAAACTCTTGTATCAATAGCATTGTTGTATATAGACGCTAATATTCGAACAGTAAAGTTTCATAAGCGAAGGCAAGCTCTTAATTTAATTTCACTTTATTATACGAGCAGTAAAATAAATCTACGTGCTATTATGTTTCACGTGTATATTTTAGAAATAACTGTATAACATGTATTATTTGCGTAACATATCGATTAATAATTTATCAAGAAATGTTTCCAATAAATTTAGAATAACAACGCAACATAAATATTTATACATGTTACATGATAAATCATTTTTCTACTTCTTAGTATCAAAATAAACAGAAAAGTATTTGCTATGCAGCAAAATTGTTTTGAACTAAGATATAAGCTTTTAATCGAAAATTCGGAGGAATTATAGCACAAATAGTTAACTTTTCTTCCAAAATAACAACGTACTCAAATTGGGCTTCTATTTAATTTGTTCAAATCCTTTAATTTTAAACTATTTTAATGAATTGAAATATTGAACTTAAGACTTAAACGAAAACTCGTATGGAATGATAAAAAATACAATTAATAAATTATAATTTCCATAGGACCAAATATTTACATATTGCTCTAACATATAAGTCCTAAATCCAATATTTCCTTAGACTAATTTCAACACACTTGAATACAATTGGAATATATTTTGGATATATATACCGAGAAAGCACAGTATCTGAATATCTCAATAGAAATTTCAATTCGGCTGCTTTCCTACGCAATAACAAAGGCAGATAGAACCCGTTACAACCTTCAGAGCACCAGCTTGAAAAATCAATTCTGCAAGATTCTCAAGGGCTAAGGTGCTGATGCTGATTAATGGCGATATCCAGGCAAAAAAATGTTTAGAAGTACTATCTCATTCACAACGGGCTAATCCATCAAGTGACTTTCTAAACTTCATTCCCTGCTTTCGTTCAGAGAGATTTGAATTAAATATGCCTTTTCTGAATGGATGAGGAAAACCAATAAAGATAATTTGCATTCGATAATCTCCTGTCCCATTGTAATACGCCAGGTACTCATTATTCGTCACAGTTAGGGATTTGAGTCTGACAAACACTTATAACAATGGAGTTGTTCTTACGCAAATAAGATAAAGAAGGGGAAAAAATCTTTTTAAATGTTGTTTTCACACTCGTTATAGTTGTGATGGAAGCTGGAATTTCATTTTCTATAGGAAACGTTCGGGCTGTCTGCCGTAAGCGTGTAATTTATTTTTTAATTACGCCGTCCGTTTACGTTATTAGTTTACGTACGTTCATTAAATAAAAAACAATAACCTTCAGTGTTGTTTTAGTTTGTGGAAGCTGTGGGGCTTTAAATAATGGATAATGAAAAAAGTAATTTTCCTCATTTGGGATTTTTATTTAGTTTAAAATAATTTGCTGTGCTCCTATGCGATGTTTATTTTTATCAAATAATGTATAATTCCGATGTTTTGAATTAAGGAACCCCTCTGAATTGTGTTTTTTAACTGAGTGGAAACATATGGACCACTTTCAAATTATGTATCATTACACCCTTACCCTTACCTTTATTCATGAAATAAAAACTGTGAATATGTTTTGAATGCCGAAGTATTTATGATGTATCAACACACATTTAGAAAATGAAAGTGGGATATATGCGAGGGTTGTAAAATAAAAATGAATTAATGTTTATTATTATGAGTACTAAAAGGAAAGTACTATGATACAAAAATGTAGGTAGATAGTTGAACTTATGTCACACTGGAGCAACACAATGGGCTATTGGTGACGGTCTGGGAGCAATCCTGAAGAGAAAGATCCGAGGACAACACCACGTAATTTTTAACCACGGTTGTATGACGAGGTAACCTAAGCTGGCATCTCACCCTCCAAACTTCCACTTCACGCCAAGTTGGGGACATTTGAGGCCATGACAGATTCAGCGTACACCAGTCTCCATGTACGAGATGGTATTTATGGTTGGATAGAATTTGGTATGATAGAATGTGTTGGATAGAATTCGCAACCCTCTGGTTTACCAATCCGCGTTTCTTCCAACTGGACTACCAATGTCCCGTTACGAAAAGCAAATACCAAGTATTCTAGTTGAATTCTATTTATTACCCAAGTGTTTTTCTTGGTACAATTGCTAATATCGCTATAGGTTTTGTTACATGCTGAAATAATCGCAATGCTTTCTTAGGTATTTTTACTAAATATTGTATGTTTGAATAAATGACGTAACACAAAGCATATTTGAGAATTCTACTAATAATACAGATGTTTTTCTGTATGCTCTTTCTAAGAATGTGTGCATGTGTTTTGGTTTTTGATATTTACACAAAGTAATCGCAACACGTTCTTGGACTACCTAGAAAACTTTTTGTCCCAAATTTCGAATTAATTCTTTTGTTACTTTGATTGATAACATTCCATTTCTATTTCCATCTAAACAAACATCTTTTCCCTCAAAAAACGAAACCTCAACTACAAAAAGCAATCAGAATCTGATGCAGGAGAACTAATTAGAAAAGCAAGAAAATAAATTTAAACTCAAATCAATCTTTGAAAGTATTAAAAACAATTTTAAAGAAATAACGTATTCTCTTATATGTCATTCAACTTGAGAGACAAATGAGATCATATCGAAATAAAATACGAATATTCGAAAGATGTTATTAAAACGGTGGCACGATGGATTAAATATGTTTTTATGCTAAACATACACAACTAATTGTGAGACAAAGAACAATATTTTCTCAAATAATTTTTTAAATTTAAATTAATTAAAATCTAATTTACAGTTCTAATACGAAATGAAACATAACAGAACTCGCTTATAGTTCAAACAAAACAGAACATCTAAATCAATAAAGTCATATTCCCTCTAAAGTCTGATTGAAATCACTGAAAAAAAATTTCCGGTGCAAATAAAAATACCAACTGTTTCGAAGAGAGCAACAGTCCTAAATCAAAGTTAAGGGCAGCACTTTCTATTGCAAGGCTTGATCAAAAGTCTCAGGGATCGTGAAGACCTTTTTACTTTAAAAATCGTGGTTAACTACACTGCTGGCCACCCAAATTGCAACACCAAGAAAGACAAGAGATATCACAACAAAATTTATTTTGTAGATAACATGTTGACAAAGTATCAAATGATTAAATTTATAGACTTCTGTGAAGTGTGGTTCCTGCCAAAATCAGTAGCCAGAGTAGCCGCCATTGTTGGAGATCACCGCTGCCACACGCCTCGGCATTGATTCAAAGAGACTTTGGATGTGTTCTTGGGGTACAGCAGACCAAGCAGCTTCCACACGTTGCCAAAGTTGATCTGGTGTGGCAGCTGGGGATGTATTCTGGGTCAATCGTTGAGCAACCATGGACCACATGTTTTCTATCGGCGAAAGATCCGGAGAGCGAGCTGGCCAGGGAAGCAATTCAATCTGGCGATTGACGAAGAACCCTTGGACAATGCGTGCCACGTGTGGTCGCGCATTATCCTGTTGAAATATGGCTGTGGGCAAGCCCTGAAGGTAAGGAAGGACAACTGGCTCCAACACCTCGGAGATGTAGCGCTGGCTGTTTAAAGTACCGGCAATGCGTACTAGAGGAGTGCGAGAGTGATATCCAATACCGCCCCATACCATAATACCCGGTGCAGGACCAGTGTGGCGGTGCATAACGCAGCTGTTCAGCATCCTCTCTCCACGGTGTCTCCAGACTCGAATCCGACCATCGTGGTGTTGCAGACAGAAGAGTGACTCGTCAGTAAAGACAATTTCATTCCATTCTGCCGTCCACATCCTTCTTTCATCGCACCATTGGCGGCGGAAACGTCTGTGGTTCTGCGTCAAGGGTAGACGAAGCAATGGACGTCTTGCGGACAGACCACTCTGCTGAAAACGGCGTCGAATGGTACGCGCAGACACTGGATGATGCGGTACAGACTGAATGTGCTGTGCTATGGTTCGTGATGTGGCTGAGCGATCCGTCACTGCCATACGCACAATATGCCTGTCATCACGTGAAGTGGTGCACTGAGGTGGATGCGATCGGACACGTCGGTCCGTCGTACCCTCCTGCATCCAACGATCACATATCCGCATTACAGTTGTTTGGTTTCGTCCAACACGACTACCGATTTCCCTGAAAGATAATCCACAATCTCGGTAGGCCACTATCCTTCCTCTGTCGAACTCGGATACTTGATCAATAGATGATCGCTGTTTTCTACGAGGCATAATTGATCGTTTTTTTGAAAAAACCACAAGAAAAACACAATTGCCGTACTTGAAATCGTCGAAATCTCCAAGCCTTAAATAGCGCTTTGAAGTGGCGCCACAGGCGCGCGTGATGTGCGTCTGCGTTGAAATTCTAATCATTTGCATATCTCACCTCCGCTAATGCATGTTGTAAATTTCATATTATTTGCATGCTTCCTTCAGGGTGTTGCATTTACGGTGGCCAGCAGTGTATTTAGGTTTGAAAAAAGCAGGAAATTTCGAAACTTTCTGTATACCCTACTGGTGGTTGTCTAGACGAGGTATCTCGTCAGTCTTTAGATCAGTTCAAAATTACGAAATCTTGATGAACGATATATCTCGTCATTAGAAGAAAACTGACCAGACTTTGATCTCGTCATCATAAAAAAATCGGCAATATATTGATTACGAGATATCTTGTCGAAACCACTTGTAGGATTAAGTACGGTAGGGTAAGTAGGTAGGAACACAAATTTTAACTGTATTCACAAAGGGAGATATGTCCGTAAGAGCCACTTGGATATACTAAAGGGAATGCTGAGGTGCAGAAATGTAAGCCAATTTTATAATTTGATGGTATTTGTATATGTGCTCAATGTGTGGCCACCAACAGTAATACATGCCGCATGGATTACTACAAAGCGTATAAGCTGGCTTTTGACGAAGAGTGTGCTCTAGTAAATCCAGGTGAAGCTTGTGAGCATCCATCCGTGTGAATCCGGTTTAATGTTGTGTTAAGTTCGAACAGGAAGTTTTAAGACATACTGGGCAAAATTACGATTGATTTCAGCTTCGAATCATTAAAACTTTAGTGCTACCGGGTGCCATAAATATTATAAAACGAAGTGGGGGTAGAAGTGGTTAGTCCTTTAGTAATAGTAACTCAAAGTTATGAAAGTATAGTTACTGGAGTGAAATTGTATTTAATTACAAGTTGTGGTTATATAAAACTATTCACGGTTCCAAAACTTCTAAAAGCTATCTCAAACACTAAAATTTTGTCCAAAGAAAGGCATTAAAGCTTTACGTTCATTGATTTAAGAGTTTTCAAAGCCATACCACAGATCGTTTAAGTTCTCCAGAAATCATAAATGGCAGAACTAATCTTGGGGCTAAATAAACTCATCGCTAACATCATCTTAAATAACCTCAAAAAGGAATTAGACCGACTGTACGTCTGAGGTCATCGCTTCATCTGATGTTTCTTTCCTCGAGCTATGTAGAGAGCATTTGTGGTTCTTGTATTTATCAGAAAGGGTTGGCCTTACTTAGATAAATCACCGACTCTTTCTTTATTGGTTTAGAATTTATTTCTCTCTTTTTTCTGCCAGATCCACCAAGTCCACCTTCGATCGAAGGCTACGAGGAGGGTACTCCAATTAAATCTGGCGATTTCCACAGATTTACTTGCGTCGCCAACGGCGGGAATCCTCTCGCAACTTTGCGCTGGTTTAAACGAGATAGAGAGGTGAGTTATTAATCATTTTATCGCTTAAGTTTCGTTCTTTTCCCCGCCAAATTCTATTACTGTAAGTGAGGGTATTCTATGAAAATATGAATTGCTTAAGCTTACAATTCGTTCATAGTTGTTAGAAAGTTTAATTTTAGTGTGATGGTATCATCGATTTTTGGAGATGAATACAGAATCATTCCTCAAAAGCCATCATCATAAATGAGGGGTTGAGAATCACAGTGGTGTAGGTTAGAAAAAGTGCTTATTTGGAAATTCAGGATTTTGCGTTGGAGCCGATTAAAAATCCAATCTTTTACATTATTTTAAGTTCTGAAATTTTGTAAAAAAAAATATTGTAGCTTCCTTAAATGCGGTATCTTAAAAATAGTTTCAACTTTTAATAGTTAAACATTGTTGATATGATTTAACTAACAAAAATGCTATGCAAAAAATTTTAAATCATACAAAATAAATATTAATAACACTTTCTGGCAACAATGTACTTGTAGATTTAAAATAGGCATGACGATACTATAGCAATTCATCGATAGGATACCCATTCCTTATACATTTTTCCACTTTTTGCTTATTAAAACGGATAGTGAACTAGAGGAATGTATTTAAAGAGAAACACGCCCTTTTTTAAAGAAATTAACATATGACTCTACATTATTTGCTTAACGTTTTAACAAACTGTGATGTCCATTCTTAAATTAGATATAAAGTTCACCGAAAGAAAATCCAAATTTAGAGTCAGTTTAAAAAGGACACGAAAGTTTACCTTTTTCGTAATTACTGTATGAACAACCAAAGAGTTTACAGTTTTATTACACTCCTTTTATTTTAGTCTCGTTTATTAATAATTTTTTCAGTATTTTATTTAATATTTAATTACGCAATATTTTATCAAAAAGTCGTCTTGATCCATCGGCACTCAATTGGGTCAACTTATGATTTCGCATTGTTTCGGTTTTCTTTTTGTACTATTGATAACATAAACTGGTATTTCCCTTGACCTTCTCAATAATATCGTTTAGTAGTTATTAGTTAGATAAGAATTGCACACAACTATGGACTAATGGTCAATGAAATCAATAAATGACTCTTACCTTAACTTAATAAGTGCTAGTGAAAATTTCATAGGTCGGATTTGGACAGTGCAAGGGTTACAATAAACTGATATAAGAATTTCTACATCATTTGAATACGTTTTCAAAGACATTAATCGATGTTTGAGTAACCATCGACACAAGTAATTCGAACCACACTACAGGATGTCAGGTAGTTTTTGCTATATCATAGATGTCTAAATTATAACAGTACGCCTACTTCTTGTAATAGGCTTATGAAACAATTTATTTAAAAAGTGGTGAGGCATTTTGCAGATGGATTGAAATTGTTTATATATATAAGTGTAAGAATTTTCACCTCACACCAAACTTTCTCTAACCTTAAGTGCTTTCTGAAACTTTTATTCATGATCCATCTCCAGTTAGTTTCTTATGACATACTCCCAACAAAGTTTCAAACCCTGAAAACCTTTCCACTTCTTTTGACACCACAGAAGCATATTTGAGATGAATTCACTCACACGCTTTTATAGACGTCACTTCGTTCAGCCTCATAAATTTCAGCAAGAAAGAAGTTTTCCTAAATAATTTGGTGTTTGGTTAGCTTATTGAACCGTGGCCAGATAGCTAACGATTCAGCTAGCAGTTCGTCTAGAATGAAGAAAGGATTAAGCTACTACTTTAAGTAAAGTTATATGTATTGATGCTTGTGACTGAGTGTTTTGATATTGAGTGAAGTGCATTTGAAGAAAATATGCTGAATGACTAAAAATATTAGTGTAAATTAAATGACTTTAAGAATATATAGCTTTTAGAATAAACATTCCGAAAATTTTAGCCATCACGACTTTACTTCCATTCTAACAACAACGAAATAAAATGCACCTACATTTCCAGATTTTTTACTATAAATCATGAATCAAAAGTATCTTATCTTTTTTTCTAGCTTTCATTACTTAAAAATACTCTTCTTTGACACTAAATAAGAATCAGTAAAAGTTTGTAGAAGAGAAATATATATTTTCTAAGCCACGAAGAAATGTGAATATGCTACGTCAGCTGATATTTTCTAACACAAATAATAGATTTTAGATTATATTTGTGAGATCATCACCCCTAACTGCTACCCAAAGTCTGCAGTGCGATGTGGAAAAAAGATGTTGCGGAAAGGAAGAGACTTGTTTATGATCGAGGCAGGGTGGATGTGGTGTTCCGTGCTCAGTTATGTTATTCTTACGTTTTTCTTGTAAATACTAATTATGCTTAATTTGTAATGTCCTCGTCTACTGTAAAAATAAACATATTTGTCATAGGAAAGCTCTATTTTTAATCTAACTCCAGAACATCAAAAATCGAACCAAAAATAATCCAACAACTTTTGGCGCAGTTGACAGGATATTACAAATTAACGTAAATAGATTTTATTTACTTCTAAAATGTAAGAATAAGGAACAACATACCCTCACTGTTTCGAGCACAAACTGGTAGTGTCCTCCTTTCCTCTGCACCTTTTCTCCTCACACCCTACTGCGGTCTTTCGGTTGCAGTTAAGGGTATGATACTTAATAGGGGCTTGGTTGAATATATCCACAATATTCAACCAAGAAAAATTTTAACTTTTAATAAAATATATAGAATATCGTAAACATTCACTAAAAGACGGAAAATACAAGCAAACAAAGAAAGCACAATAAATGTTTGTGACGAATTGATTTAATATTATTTCAGTTTTTCAAAGTTACTTGTGATTTGTACAAATATTAGTTTTCATTGATTTGAAATCTTAACCTTCCGAGTGTTACGAAATTTCTTAGTACGTACTGTAGTACTGATTTTTCCCCGCAACATGCATAATTACTAACTAAACACATTTATAGATTAAAGTACTTCTATGGAAGATTTTATTGGTCAAGAACGTCAAAGCTGGTTTGAGGTCATTGCAGAAAAGACTACACGTTACAGAATGAATATATACGTATGAATACCTCAGAGAGTTAAAACGTTCTTTAAATCTAACGCATCTTCAATTTAAATAGATTTCTTAAGGGGATTTTCTTCGATTAGAAACATCTGTTGAGATATTTTTTATTAGCGTCGTTTCCCCGCTGTCTGCAGAAAATCGATGCTTAATTTTGTCGTTGTCTTCCCTCTCCTCACAACACGCATAATGACTAAATAAAGATTTATCGATTTAAATAATCATGTGAAGGATTGTAATGGTCAGTAATATCAAAACTGGTTTGAAGTCATGCAGAAAAGACAGCAGTTTGCAGAAAGTATATATGCATGTAAATCAGTCAGAGGACTAAAAGCAATGCCCTTTTCTGTATTCTTTGAATTTAAAGCATGTTCAATTTAAACTGTTTTTCGATAACTTCTTAAATTCTCAGCCAACAAGACAGACTTTATTTTACACCCCACAATCACCATCAAACCTAATCCCCTACACCCCAATCCATCCCCCTCGTGTTACTTTTCTGTTCAGTCAGCAGAAACACGTCGAAACGCTGGATAAAACAAAAGGCAACAAACCGAGAAAGATACCAATGGCCCTAAAACGTCTGCTTCCGTTTGGCTATACTGTCCCGATGGCACAAAAGCCCTGGCTCATTCGTGACACAATGTTTTACAGCTTTCAGATGCTGTCCCGATTTTATGACCCAGAATTCTTTTATGACTTTCGAAAGTCTGGTTACAAACACATTGGCGGGCATTTTCTTCGATTAAAACCATCTGTTGAGATTTTTATTAGCGTCTTTTTCCCGCTGTCCGCAGAAAATCGATGTTTAATTTTGTCGTGAACAAGTGTCGTGGTGGGTTACTTTATTACTTATTTAAAATCCTTTGTTTATAATAGCTTCCGTTGGGAAGGCTTGGGAAGATGGATTTTATTTTCCTTTACGGCGCTCGACGTGCTTTCTTGTTGATTTATGTGGTCCTTGAGTTTATCAAAGGCGGTACTTCAAGGCGAGGGTGAAGTGATGAGATTACAAATTTTGGCTAAATTAAAACGTACCTTGAAGTCACTGCTTTTTCTGCGATCGTGTATTGGCGGAGCTTTTGGAAGTATTGGGTGGTATTTGAATTAGATGCTTTTTGTTTGCTGAGAGTTTTGACATCTCAAAATAAAGGGTACGCTGTATAAATACAGAAGACTGATTAAATGTCGATCTGTAAGCCATTGAGAATAATTTATGACAAAGGAGAAAGATCTCAATGCAGTTTACAGTCTAAATGTGGGATTCACTATGCAACTGTTGGGGCATTATTATTAAATTGGCTTATTCAATATAACCCTCTATTTACGAATCACGTTTTGGTTTCTGAGGCTTTTCAGTAATATGAAATAGCGTCTATTTATAAGCAAAACGCACTAATTCAAAAACATTGTTCTCAGAAAACGAAGGGGGAAAATTCTACTCACTAAGCTGAACTCATGAGTGCTTATGAAATATTTTTATTTCAGAAGTATATGTACATAATTAAAAGTATCCTAAGGTATAATCACTTTCTAAAATGACACTGTACTGTAGACAGGCAATTGAATCTTTTTAAGAATGAATTATGGTTTTGCTAAGACTTTTACTAAGTATAACGTCGTATTATCTGATTTATTATTATTTGATCAATTTTTTCATGTTATATGTACATTTTTTTTACCTAACAGACATGTTTGAAACACGTTTTCAGTAACATTGATTCCATTTAAGACCCTTAGTTTGAATTTATTTGAGTAGTTGCAACACACACGTATTCATAAACTAATATAAATATATTTAACTGCTAGCACATATTTAAGAAAATCTGTCAGTGCAATGAAACAAACATAAATACGTAATTGTATCTTTTGCCATTTTAAATATACCTTAAATACTCTAAGCTAATGTTGAAAATCGGAAATTCAGTAGTAATGCATTTCGCAGTTTACAAGTCATGACGAAATTTGAAATAATTTTTTAGTTTTATCTAAAATAGGTTCCGCGCATCTTGTAATGTAAGTTCATATTTGATTTGTAGTAAGATTATCATGAAGTAATGTTTTAAAACGTTTAACTCTTAGGCATGTTTCAGAACACAGTGCTAAAAAGGTTGACTCTTTCTCAATAAAAGATACAATAGGCCATGTTTGTGTCGTTGTTAGACTTTTTTGAAATGTGCTGAGAGAAGTGCTTGAGAAATAATTATCAAAAAATTGTATGGTTCCGATTCACGAGTTCTAGTTTGCTAAATATATATTTTAGGTGTATTGTATAGATCTGAAACCACTCTGAAGCGCAAAAAACAAGTAACAAAGAGTAATCTTATACATAATTTTTATTATTATAATTAAAAACAGTGTGGAGATAAAACATTTTAGAATTGATTGAAAGTTGTATATATGTTATTAAATTAATTCCAAGTATAGTTTTTCTCCTCTTAAGAGGCCACGGTAGCAAAGTTGAAAGTTGGAAACTCTATCCAACCAAAGACCGTTATGAATGTGGAAGCTGGCACGAGTTAAATCTGTCGTGGTTTCTCCTCACGTTAGCTTCATGTGGAAGCGTGAAGAGTGATATGCCAGCTCAAAATTACTAGGTGTTGTCCTCGGGATTGATCCAGGACCGCTGCCAATAGCCCGTTTTGCTATAACAGAGCGACATTAATCCAACTATCTACCTATCGTTTTCTTTTAATTTCAAAACATGTTCCAAGCGTAATGCCTTTGTTGGATTTTTGTCTCATAACTCTTCATCATTACTATGAAATATTATTTTAATTATTTTATTTTTTAAGGTTCGAGCTATAACCAGCATCAGTGGAAGTGGAGTTTTCAGCGAACTGGTGCTAAGGGCAGATGCAAGTGATAATGGAGCCATGTATCGATGTGAAGCCACTAATTCTGCCACAGAGAAACCTCTGGTGGCGAATATAAAACTAACAGTTCATTGTAAGCATTTTTATCTCTTAAGATAACATGGAAATAAAAATGTATGAACTCACATTATAAACATACTTTAATTATATTTTTTAAGTTTCTCACGAAAGGAGTACATTTTTTACGGACTCCTTATCTTCGAGAATATAATGTTGCCATTAATCAATCATGTAGTAGACAATTTTCAGGTGCTGGTCGACACAAAAATCTGTTAACTAATTAACCCTGTTGGAGCAAAAAACACCGTCTTTGAAAATCTCAAAAATAAAATATTTTCGTTTTAGGAGTGCATAATATAGGAGCTTATTATACTATTTCTACCTCGATCACTAATAAAACGATTAATTATCCATGTCATTCAATATTTTCGCCTTTAATATACGGTGGAGTACAAAATAATACGAACACCTGTGAAAAAGTATGACGTATTTCACACCTGCAGTACAGCCGCGCCACCTGCAACAGAAGTCTGCCACCTAGTGGGCGTGAAGAGGAAGGTATCAGTCTCTCAACAGCAGTCACCTGCGTTGCATGCGTCTATCGAACTATCTGTGATAAGTTGAAATGTCAGACCTGTCAGAGTTCCAAAGAGGAATGATTGTTGGAGCGCGTTTAGGTGGAGCATCGGTTACGGAAACAGCAAACCTTTTGGGGTTTGCAAGGAGTGCGGTATCAGCCATTATGACAGCGTACACGAAAGAGGGTAAGACGACGTCTTCAAAGCACAACAGTGGCCGAAAGTCAAAGCTTGCTGATAGGGATAGACGGGTCTTGAAGCGCATAGTAGCCCGAAAGCACAAGCAATCGTTATCCGAGATAACATCCGAAATGAACAGTCATCTCCAGGACCCCGTTTCAACAAAAACTGTCAAAAGGGAACTTCATGCTGCGAACATTTATGGCAGAGTGGCAATTCGTAAACCCTTGGTGACAGCAACTAATGCTTTCAAGCGACGCCAATGGTGCAGAGATCACAAAATCTGGTCCCCACATCAGTGGCAACAGGTAATATGGTCAGATGAATCGTCATTCACCCTATTTCAGACGACCGGACGCGTTTATGTCTGGAGAACGCCCAGAGAAGCGTTTAATCCTGAATGCCTCTTGCCGACTGTGAAGCATGGGGGTGGCTCCATTATGGTATGGGGTGCTATATCTTGGCGCGGTCTTGGGCCACTTGTTATTCTGCATGGGAGGATCACATCCAATCACTATCTAAGCATTCTAGGGGATCATGTCCATCCTTTTGTCCAGACTGTATTCCCTGGAGAGCGACCGCTTTTTCAAGACGACAACGCCCCTATCCACACTGCTAGGTGTGTTAAAGAATGGTTCGAAGAGCATGACGATGAAGTTGAACATCTCGACTGGCCGCCTCAGTCTTCGGACTTGAATATTATTGAACATTTATGGGAATATTTGGAGTCCAAACTTCGTTCCCGATTTCCACCTCCATCCAGACTTTCGGAATTAGAGACCGTTCTGCAGGAGGAATGGCTTAATATTCCTTTAAATATTGTCCATGACCTTTATGTATCTATCCCACGTCGCATTAAATCTGTACTTCAGTCAAAGGGTGGTCCAACCCCCTATTAATAAAGATTTTCCATTATTTCACAGGTGTTCGTATTATTTTGTCCTCCACCTGTAGAATAAAATAGGCATGTTATCTTTTAAGGTATTCATTCAAAATAATTGATATAAAGAAATGCTAAAACATATTTAATTAACCAGCTTGTTGAATAGAGCAATAATAGATCTACAATACCCTTGTATAGAAATTTGCTTGTACTGATTCACTTGGGACAACCGAAAATGCGCTATAACTTCAAAAGGGAGAACATTTCAAGCTGAAATGTGAATACAAAGTCCCTTGCATTTTCACAATAACATCGATATAACAGAATGAGGTAAAAATATCCACTATTGTCATTCAGAGATCAACTCGTTGCTGCATATTGTGAAATGTACAGCATTGATATTGATTACTTCAATTTCTTGTGTGATGTTTTGCAGTCGCTGAATATTTCTAGGATTATTTCTGTATACAGTGTCTTTTAGACGACCTCATAAGAAGTAATCGAGGGAATTGAATGATAGCTCTTTGGGAGGAAGTCCAGAGTGAATCACCCTGTGTATTTTACTTACAGAAATGTATTACTTGAATACTATACTTACTCAAATGTAATTTGGGTGTATTTCAAACTTCTTCAAATGCATTTTATATATTATACTTATTCAAGTGTATTTCATGTGTATGCGCTTATTCAAGGTTCATATTGCTAAAATCCCTTTCATTTCAGTTCCACCATCTTCTGTTACGATAAAAATAACTCCTAACAGACCCAGGGCTGGAGAAATGGTAATTGTCTATTTTACATTATTCAAATATGCATTAGTTACTTAGTTACTAGGGTAAATTCCTCACGAAACATTGGTGAGTCACAAAAGCTGATTTTTCAACATTGACGTAAATCTTGAGTTTACGATTAATGCATTGAGAAGCAATTTTGAAACTCGTATATGCGATGACTATTTATTCAGCTGTCAGTGAGAAGCAAAAATAATCAAAAGTAAATTGAGAGTAAGTCAAGCTGGAAATGCTCGAACTATCTTCAAGAAATACTTGGAAAATGGATAAAATACTGATGTATGGATGGTTAAAAACGAATTAAAAATTGACAGAAAATGAATTGATTTGTGCGTCACTGCGGAAGAAGCTCTAAATATTATTTGTTGCCTTATTTGAAGTGAAATATTGGACACTTCTGAGACATTACTATTACAAAGAGAAGAGAAACGATCATGTTATAGTTATAAAGTTTAGTTTCAATAACTATCCGGAAATATTAAAGGAAAAAGCTTCTAGAAAAATTGTTTTAATATGTTGCTTCGTTGTTTTGTAAAAACATATTTTAAAAGATCGCAATTGAACAAAAATTAAATGCATACATGTCAAACTAAAAGTTAGTTACCTAAAGTATTTAAAATAATAGATAAAACAACTTATATATATATATATATATATATATATATATATATATGTATATATATATATATATATATATGTATATATATATATGTATATATATATATATATATATATATATATATATATATATGTATATATATATATGTATATATATATATATATATATATATATATATATATATATATAAATTTTCTCTTCAATAAAATAAGATAATGGCACTAAATAAAGGAGGATGTGGATTTTTTCCCTTTTTAATTTACGTCGTACATTTTTTCTTTTGAGAAATGGTATATTTTAGTCAATTAGTTAAGTCAATTAGTTAAGTCAATTTCAAAACAGAATGAGATAAATTAATGCAAATTGAATTTAGCTAAGTCGTTAATTATTTTTTATTACATTCAGGTGACTTTAAAAGAGAATTTAGTTTGAACTAATATTTAGATAATTAGAAAATATTTGTCTCTAGAACCTGACAACGTCTGTGTAAAAAATGCAATTATTTGAAATTTATGGTATAGAGGTCTTGTATGTGTATGCCTTAGATTATCTATTCTCAGTTTACGTCTAATGCCAACTAGTCCCCAGGCCATAGATAATACCAGATTTTATATCGCATTGAGCTTCGAAGCGACAATCCACTGACAGCTATTTTTAAATTACCATGTTTTTTCCATAATCTTTAAACTTACGAGCCTTTTAAAGTAATTTATTATACATTACTTCAGCCTTATATATAAAATGCTCTACACAAATCCCTGCTCGGCACTGCTCCGTGCAATACTTTCGTGCTGCACCATAAGACTTTATCGTCGTGTGAAAAACAGAGTAACTTCGGCTACCAAAAGGTACTTCATTTGGAGATAGGTTACACTGCTATTACACTGCATTGTAAGTTAATTTTTGTAGTGATAGCTAAACTCACCACAAATACTGCCGCTCTGTATTTTATCCGTGGCTAAATTCAATAGATGCTACCACTAATTGACAGATTGCCGATTGCTTGAGACCGTGAGAGGTGTATTAAGTTCAAGGATGTACTTCCATATGCATGCGCATGCAATGGACTATTGCGACATTTGACTTTCCTATATTGATTTATTTCCTATTTTCCCGAGTATGGGGCGGCGTGTGAAGAGAAGGGACAGCGATGAGTGAAGTCGTGAGAGGAATAGAAGCATTGTCCGTTATCACAGATTCAGACTGTTGTTGGAAGTGATTGGAATCGTTTTAGTCGTCGCCGTAGAGCATCCATCGAAATGCGAGCCGGTCGCTGTAAGAGATATCAGGCTTGTTTTTTAATGCGCGTCTTAATAATGACGTCCGCCCGTCACCAATTTAGCAAAACGTGTGGAAGATAATGCATATCTTTCTATCAGAAAGTACTGCATAGGGAAGACACGTATATACCACTATAATGTAAGTTAATTTTTGTAGTTGCGCTAAGTTCACCACAAGATTGCCTGTAACTTCATTTCAAAATCTGCTCTCGCCATGAATACAATCAAACATTAAAAATATCCAATTACTTTTATTAAATGTATTACCTGTGGGAGGCTAATGTATTATTTGCCTCCCACAGGTGAGTATTCTGTGTGATTCCGGCAGCAGTAGTCCGGAATCAACGCTACATTGGTGGCGAAACGGGGAAGCTCATTCCGGATTCGAAAGCGAGGTGTCTGATGCAATCTATGGAGGGAAATCGACTCACAGCAGGCTGGATTTGAGCGTCTACGCGAAAGATGACGAAGCTATCTTCACCTGTCAGGCGACCAACAACGTCCTCCAGAGAAGTGTTCATGACAGTGTCACTCTCAGAGTCTTGTGTAAGTATGTCATTCGCCATTCCTCTTCGTTTCTCATCCCCCAGGTCCTATTTATAGGCTATTGAGACACCGTCGATAAAATGCCAAGAACTATCTATTTCTGGAATTCAGTAAATATGTAAAAGAAATAAACGAAAAGCATATTTAATCTGTAGCTGATAAATTTTATTAAATCTTTAATCATTCAGTTTTGTGTAAGTACGCCGTTCTTCCTAAGGCAGTAATTTCCTCTTTTTGCTGCTAATTAAATATAAGGTCGGAAATAAAACCTCTGGAATTGCAAATATAGTTTATTTACTAACTATAATCATGAAACATCATTATAACTTACCCATTTCTTATATAGACAGTTATAATTAGCTATATGCTTGAGTTTGCGTAATCATGTTACTCGTCGTTATTCACAATCGGCAACTGCTTTGAAAAATTATGTTTTATAGATTGGCATAAAATCATGGTAATATAATTTGTTTTACGATAGTTAAAATGATTATATTTAATATTGCAATACTTTCATCAGCTAGAAAACTCATAAATTAAGCATAAAGAAAGGAATTTAAATGTTTATACTTTTAGAACTTTGTGTAAATGTACGTTTGTTGTTCATGGACCATCGAGTCAATATAATTTACCAAAATTGATAATGTGCGTAGGAATTTTATGCGTTAAATGTATTCATCAGACAGTCCTCTAAATAATTCATATATATTTCAATAGAACATATTAAATAAATATATATTTAGTCTTGAGTTTGAGTTCCAATGCTCATTCTTTATTTATCAAGGATGCACATAATTGGATATTTGATGACTTTCAAAAAAATGTAACTAGTGTAAATACTATTTTAAAGTATTAAATATTCCTATTCAATTAATACTAGTGAAAAATAAATAAAAAATATTGCTATTTTAAATTCATCTTAATTTTAAAACCTAACGTTATTATGCATCAGTTGAATGGTATAAGCATCTAGCAGATTCAAAAATATTATATTCTCGTATTTCACTAACCAACTAATTACTCAGACGTTGTGAAAACGTTCTAAGGAAATCCATAAACACATAAAATGCATACATTACATACAAAACTACTTGCTTGGAAGTTATAGTTCCAGAAGATTGCTCAGTTATGAAAATACTATTTCTAAAATATAAATATATCGATTCAGTTAATACTGTATTGACAAATAAATAAAAAATATTACAATCTTAATTCATCTTAGTTTTAAAATATAGCATTTGCCATTCATCAGTGGTATTCAAGAGTCACCTAACAGATTCCTAAATATCATCTCGTATTTCATTAAACAACTCCTCTATACTTACACGCAGTGAAAAACATGCTACGAGAATCCATGAACACACAAACTGCATACATTACACAAAACTATTCACTTGGAAGCTCCAGATCCAGAAGATTACACACGGAAAGCATAAATAACGTTCCGCAGCGGCATAACCACCACCCTTCTAACAGCCAGCGACCATCAATACGGCTTTGTTTCCCTTCGGCAAAGGAGAAACCATTAACACCGTATCACCGATGTTATGAATGCCCGAATCAATCATACGCACGCATCGTTGCGACAAATGAGAAATGATTCAACACGAAAAATGCATCTCGGCACAAACGCGTCCACATTTTTTACCATCTCGTTATCTCCTCTCCTGGTCGGAGGAAACAGGTCTCCGCAATCCATCAACGGAAACCCCCGCAGTTTCCTCCATTAAAGAAACTCAATCTTCCCCATCCGGAAAACTTAATTCCAATTCTTTTGTTTCCTTTTCTGGGTCTGCCGCAGTCAAGCCCGAGTTCCTGGTCGCGAGTCTGGAGAAGTTCGACGTCAACGAGGGTGAATCAGTGATCGTTAATCTGACTGCCCGTGCCAACCCCGCAGTGGTGTCCTACTCGTGGAGGAAGGGGTCCGGGACCCCCATCCCCTCGACCCCACCGAGGGGGGACGCGGGGGACAAGATTCATCTCCGAGTCACATCCAGGGGCCCCCTGCTGGAAATCAAGGAGTCCCGGAGGGAAGATGCAGGACAATACGAGTGCGAAGCTACCAATTCGGAAGGAACGGGACAAACCATCGTGGTCGTTAACGTTAAGTGTAAGCGATTTTTCTTCCCTTATTGTTTTGCTTAAAATGTTGTAGTGAGTTTCAATTCTTCGGGATTGTTGTGAATAATGCGGGTTGAGGGAGAACTCTTGTTAATGGAAATTGTTGTCGTTAGTAAAGCATTTCTATTAATGGTTCTTAATTAAAGTGTTAAGCGAATGTGTTGTACATTGTAACTAATCAGCGGAATAATTTCAGAAGAAAAGGTTTGATTTATTGAGGGACAAATTTAAATGCCGGGAGTTAATTCTGATCCTAAATAGTTTCATCCTCTCTCGAAATGGCTTAACTAGTAATCATTTGTCCCCCTCCAAATGTATTATTTAGTTAGTTTCGCTGCAGCAATTAATAGCGTTATTTTGGAATGGAAGTGACAGCTCGTACACTGGCGTGGGAAACTAAACCCCCTGGTGGTTTTCTCGACGAGGCATCTCTTCATTAGCAAAACTGGCCAGATCTTGATGGACGAGATATCTCGTCGAAACCACTTGGAAGGTTAAGGAACAATAAGCAATTTTTTGTCTAACGTATTTAATGATGTAAACAATTTTTAAATATTTCTATATTATCATATATAACGCTCGTTCGCTCGTAATATTCAGAACTCGTTTTCCTTTAAAATTCATAAAAGCACTCCTTTATATTGCGGTTTAATAATAATAATGCGGCATAAAATGTAATGATATTACAAAAAAATGTTGCTGGTGATGTTTTCAAGGTAGTCAAAACTTATATACAATCTTTTCAGTAAGTTGCTTTTACCTTTCATGCACCATCGAATTTTACTGAAAAATTTCACCATCTTGATTCTTTCTAGGATTCTGTCAACCAATAGATTTGGTAATATAGTCATTTAAGTTGCGGAGTAAAAACAACACTATACTACTCGGAAATCTCGTGACGCTCAGTGGGTTAAAATACCTATTAAGAAAAACTAAATTTCATACTTGACGGAGATAAATTAATATTGGTACATGAGTAAAAGACAAAAACTCAGTAAAAGTGTTTTAACAAGACGATTTATATCAGTACCAGCAATTCAATATATCTCATGTCACTCCAGTATATCTATAAACTCCATTATAAGTAACAATTTATTTAAAATTGTAATGTGTAGAAATAATAGACCATTTAATGCTGTAATTTGTACAAATGAACAATGAATTCTTTTTCACCTATTGCTCTCTTTTATTCCATCAAATTCACCTCTGCCACAATCTTAATTTCTTGTCACGATTTTAATTTCTTGTTAAAATTTACCTTTCTCCCCTCCCTTTCATTTGTACAAATCTTTCATGTTATCTCCAAGCCACCCTCTTGCTCTTTTAAAATCCGCTATTCTAGATAGGACGGATCTGGCAGTGTTTTGATCTCCTGCCTTGCGTGGCAACATTCGGTAAAGTAATTCCTTTGGTTGTTATTTTTTTCTCTTTCCTTACATAGGTAATAGGTAATATTTTTTTATGATTTTTCTTTCTGGTAGTACTTTCAGTTTTCGGAGGTAATTTGTGTTGATCTCTTCGGCCCGGCTTCACACAAGTGCAGAAAAAACTCAAAGCATCCCTTTTAAGTGACTCCTGGCTTTGCTCCCCTTGTTAATGTAAGCGGGCTCACTCAACATTCACATATTTTATTTTAACTTGTTTCTCGGGGAAATCTATTCTTAGGTAGCTTTACTTATTATTTCCTTTTATTTGTTCTCTGCGGCTTTCAGCGCTGTTCGTCCAAAGGACTTGCATTTGTTTTTGCTTTTATTTGGATTCTCTTATTCGATTTTTGGTGATGGTATATATAATAAACAATCAACCATACCAAATATTAAAACGCGTAGTATTAGAAATGCAGACTAGTAAAAATCCAGGCCAAAAATGCAGATAACTACAAAGCCAAAAGGCTAAAAAGCCATAATACCGGGGTATAAACATAGTCAAACAGAAGCAAACAGTACTGTCCATGTATGCATGCCGAAGCCGCAGACATAGCATGTCTAGCAATATATTCAATACAAAGAGACATTTAGGAATTTCAATTGAAGAGTTGGTGGATCAGGGCGTCAGTTTTACCATTCCACTTATGGTGTTTGGTGTTTGGCTACTCTCGGCAAACTGCCGCCCACACGCAGAAAACACCATATTGTGTTGACTGGGTCAGGCTCCTCCCTGATAACGTACTGATCCACCAACACTTCTTCAATTTTTTCGAAATTTTCTTGGTACTCCAATTTAATTTCCTAAATGTTCTTAAAGTTTGTTTTGAATTATTGAATTATTATACATATATATATACATATATATATATATATATAATAATTCAATAATTCACTTTAATGGAATTCCTCCACTTTTACGGATGAAAATGTCCTGTTTATCCTTCCCTTATCATTTCGCTTCACGTACGCATTATGCAACAAATTGTCTGGAGGAACGGAACAGCAGTGAGAAACAATTTCACAAGAGAGGCCCACCTATTCTTCTCCGCCAAACACGAACGGACAGGAAATTAACTTGCTTCAGAACTTATCGCAACTAAATTAGCCATCGCGCCAAAATTCCTACTTCGCATTTTAACGCTCTCCCGGCAGTTGCGATTTTTCCCAAGAAAGCAAGCAACTGGCAATCCCGCTCAAAACAACTAAGTGGTAAAAGGTACTCTCTCCGCACCCAATCATACCACTCCATTGTACGCGAACCAGGACGCGAAAAAATGCCCGGTCCGGCGAACCATTAGCCTGGCATTCATGGGGCCCAAATTATTGCATTGTGCTTCTCCCGAAAGGAAAGAGGGGACACAAGATAAAAATCACTTTTCCTGGAAGCCTCATTATCCTCGTGGGAGAGACGTCGCTGTAGGGATTTAGTGCATCGGGAAAAGATGGAAATCCGGGAAAAGGAGGGTAGGATCAGGAGGGGATATTCATTTTGAAGAATGTGTCGAGTTTTCTGGAACGGGCATTTAAATGTGTAGTGTTCGGCTTCCTTTTAATCCTCCGAACCTCAAACGATCTAGGAGGGATAAAGTTTCTGTTTGCGTCACGGGTTTCTAATTGTGCAGAATTGGTTGTTGAAGTTTCTGGAAAATTTCCGGATTTGGGGAACTTTGGGAATATTCTATGCTTAGATTAATACGAATTTCAATAAATATCTATTGTGATGTCGCAAGACCAAGCTATAAATTCAAGGTCTTGAGATAAATGCGTGATTTGACTAACAATGTGTTGTCAGCAACGGACTTAATATTTTTTGGAAGTTTTATTCTGAAGAATTTATTGAGAGATAGAACTTAATATTTTTTGCTTTAGGCAAAACGTAAGAGTTTGGACTTTGGTTGAGTTTGAGATAAAATAAAATTGTCTCTTACCAGTCAAAATCCCAGCACAATAGATAAATGAAATGATTTCGTGTCTTATCACATTTAAGTGGCTGGTTTCCAGGGAAAAAATGAATATTTGCTCACAATAATAAAATGTGTATTTATGTGTATGTATTATGTGCACAATATATTAAACCGATGTAGCAGAATTTAAAACTTGCAAATTAAAATAATTTATTTTATCTTTTAGTTTTTATAAAGTTAATCATATTGAAAATTAATATCATTTGAATGATATATGTAATTCGTGGTTCTAACTGATAGGAAATTCTAGTAAAAATCCTTATCCACACACACACACACATGAAAACTTAAACAGAAGATTTGTATCAGCATGCATCATCAGACAATATAGACTTTAAAAAAATAAAATATAGCGTTCCATAAAAATACCTTTCATATAATCGAATTGTATATAAAAATATGAATATTTTACTTTCAAATAATTAAATGCCATACTTAACCCTTTGTCTCAATGCAATACGTTTTAAATTTGGCAAAAGTAATATACAACGTGATGTACTACTTAAGGTTTCTCACTATATGAAAGGAACATCGAAAACAGTAACTAATCACAACAGTTATTACAACATTTTATGAAAATATTAAATATTCAACCCATGTTATTAATCGAATAACCTTTTAATTCTTCTGATCTAAATTATGTAATCCATATTTATTTAATCCATAATTATGTGTCAGAATCAACGTAATCTAATCCATACGCACATACTTTTTAACATTTAAATAGTAAAACCGGACCAAATGACCACAAACTTAGCAAAGGAGATGTAAAAAAAGAGTTCAAGATAAAAATTCTGCTTATAAAATTTTTCAGGAACTTCCAAACTACAAACAGGTACAGGACGGTTTTATGAGCAGTGCATATAATTTTGGATTCAAGGAATCATCTTAATTATCTGAGGGGTTCACATGTATGATTCCACTTTGCAATCTGCAGTCTTTCCTGCATGACTTCTAACCAATTTTCATCTTCTTGACCAATAGAATCTTTCCAAAGGATTATATTATAAGAAAATGAGCAATAGAATATTTCCTAAAGGTTCTATTCTAAGGAAATGGTGAGCAAATGTTTTTCCAAAAGATTATATTCTAATAAAAGGATGAATATAATTTTCCAAAAGATTATGTTCTAAAGAAAGGATCAATAGAATCTTTCCAAAGGATTATATTCTAAGGAAAGGAGCAATAGAATATTTCCAAATGATTATAATCTTCAGAATGGGCCAATAGAATTTTTCCAAAGGATTATAATCTTCAGAATGGGCCAATACAATTTTTTCAAAGGATTATAATCCTCAAAATGGGCCAATAGAATTTTTCCAAAGGGTTCTATTCGAAAGAAATAACCAATAGAATTTTCCAAATGATTCCCTTCTAATAAAAGGAGGAATAGAATCTTTCCAAGGGATTCTACTCTGGCAAAGGAGCAATAGAATCATTCTAAAGGATTATAATCTACAGAATAGGCCAATATAGAATCGTTCAAAAGAATTCTGTTCCAATGAAAGGACCAATAGAATTATCCTTTTGGTTGAAAGAATCCATGAATTCTTTCAACCAAAAGAATCTATTGATTGAAAGAAAGAAAAATCTATTGATTGAAAGAAAGAAAAAATCTATTGATTGAAAGAATCCATAGATTCTTTCAATCAGTAGATATTGTTATTTAGTCTAAGTGTAAGTGTGTTGTGGGGGGTAAAAGCAACACTACACTACTCGGGAATCTCTCGACTCTCAGAGGGTTAATTAGAAGACTCACCTAATTTAAAATTGAGATTCAAAAGTACATACCCGACTTGAAATATGAATACTAAAATATTTAAGTACAACTAATTACAATTGTTAAATTGAATTCACTTCTGAGCCGAGAATGTTTTTCCTTAACAGCTTGGGATTGTATTGATGTCAGAATAATGCGTGCAAGAAGGCACAGCATGAATGCTTGGAAAAGATAATTCATCAAAAATCTCTCACTGAGAAACGGATTTAATTCTGTTTAATGATTTTCTAGGAATTACATGAAATAAAAATATAAATTTGCATAACCTATTAAAATCTTCAATTTCAAACAAACCACCTCTGTCTCTTTGATTTAATTGTAATAAGCCCTTATTGTAGAATCTCTTTAATATTCAAGAAATTTTTGTTCTTGAATTCACTCTTAACTAATTACGTCCGGAATAATATGCAACTGTTAAATATTCAAAGAATTCCTCTCGGATCTAGAAGCCTTTTCGGAGAATTCAAATAATTTTTTCACAATCTCTGTTGCTGTTACTTTTAATTCGAGAACAATTAAGGATATTCATGTAAGATTGTAAAAGAATACAACTAACTCAGAATGATTAACATACTATAAATTCTTAAAATAATTAATTCTCTTGTGATTGAAATATCTCATGCTTTTGGTATCAAGAAGCTCGTTTGTATTAAACTACCATATTTCCTATTTTGAGAAGTTTTGATTCAAAGTCAATAAAAAGACTAATATGAATAAACTAATTTATTGAAGTCTTCTCTCTCTATCTCATCAATATTTATGTTTTCAGATTAATATCACATTTTGAACCTCAATATATTTGGTATTAATTTGTGTAATATTAATAGAATAAGTAGCTATAAATGTTGGTATATTTTAGTTTAATTGGCGAAAGTAAAGCAAAAAAAACTTTATGATGTTCGTATTTTTTATTGTTAAATATAATATCCATCAATATACGTACGTTAGCTTCTACACATTACTCTTTCTTATCAAGTTGAATACAAAATAAATCTCTACACACAGAAAGCAAATGCTCGCAATGCAAAATGTTGTCTTCAAGCACTAGTAGCTAGGGAAAGTTTCAATGCCTCGGAGGGTATATGTCACTATATCCAAAAAGTAAAGTTTTTCAGGAGAGCAGTTTAAAGTTTTCTACTTCTCCCTCAATAACACAATTATTTTTTAAAGAGGCAGATCTCATGTATTGAGACTGGATATTGTGTGTTGTATGCTATTAGAAAGAACAAAAAATAAAATCGAACAAAATTATTGGAAAAAGTCTGTTTTCAAAACAATTGGATTTAGTGCCATGTACCCTCACAGGTATAATTCAATACATTTAACACGATCATAAGTAACTTCATCCGAGTAACAGGACTCAGTAATAAACTCATTTAACCCTCTTGAGCATCACGAGTTTTCCGAGTAGTGTAGAATTGCGTTGTCCCCACAACATATACAACGACTAAATGACATCTATTGCTTGAAAAAATCCTAAGAAATATTATATTGGTCCAAAAGGCCAAAACTGGTTAGAAGTCAAGCATAAAAAGTGTAGGTTCCAAAAAGGATATGCACTATATGGACAAAAGTCTCCGGACACATGCAAAGTTTAGTTTTATACACATAAGTCTAAAATTAATATGGAGTAGTTCCACCTTGTGCTTTAATCACAGCGGATACTAGGAAGGCTATTCACTAATCATTACTAAGTTTGAGCTGGAATGGCAAGCCATTTTGTAAAAGAGCAATGGTCAGTTTTGACGCCGATGTAGGCAGGTGTATCCTATTTGGCGGTTTTCAGGTCTCGCTGAAATTCTGCTTTACTCAGATTTCTCTTTACTTATCAATCGCGTGTCATTTCAGTAGAGAGTAAGACAACTGTTTGCCACTTTCCTAGCGATGACTCCACTATCCAAGTTCCTTTTACTATTCGTCTCATTTTAGTTGATTGTCCAAATTTTAATTCTCCTTTTGTTTTAGAAATTTTACATAGTATTAAATTCAATAGTTTTTTTCTTTTCATGTCTTTTATAATGAACCATCATTTCATCTATTTATGCCATCAACCCATTTGAATTTTTTGTAAATTTCAAACAATTCTATTTTAAATCTACGTGTATTGTCGATTATAATTTTATATTAAGTCATTTATCTAATTTACTGGATCGTATCCTGTCTTGCGTTTGTCCCAGCTTGTCCATTTTCTGGCCTTGTACCATAAAACCTAAACTAACCAACCTCTATCCAAGATTAAGAGCTAGATAGAAATCGTCGATAGAAACATCCTGGAAAAACGAATCTACTGTATAAAGCATTTCTTAATTAAAATTTTGATGGATGATCTCATGTAAGAAACTAACCACATTTCTCACCAATGAAACCAATCTCCATTGCAGATCCGGCAGTGGTCACCACAGTGACCAGGAGCGCTGCCCTGGGCGAGGGCGAGAATGCCACCTTTGAGTGCGCAGCCATCGGTAATCCCATGGACAGCGAGGTCATCAAGTGGCGTCGTGAGGGATTCGACATGCAGCACAGGACGCAGGCCAAGATCGAATGGGGAAGGGCCTACCTCACGGTGATCAACGTGTCACGACAGGACGCTGGAACATTCGAGTGCATCGCCTACAATGGCATAGGCAGTGAGATGGTGGCCAAGGCTCAACTTATTGTTAAGTGTGAGTTGTGAGTGCACATTTATTTAGACAAAACTTGACATACCATGTTCATGAGAGCTTTAAGACACCTTGATTGATGAGTGACACCTTTTCTGGCATTAGTAAAGCTTGTTCCATATTATGGAAACTTGTTTTAATAGATTCATATAATTGAACCCTGCCAATTGTTCCATATTGTGGACACTTCTCAATAATCAATGTTCGTTCGCGGGGTTACACCTTTATTGATGAGTGACGCCTTTATGGAATAAAGTAAGATTGTTACTGGTTCCATATTACGGAAACCTGCTTTAATCAATTCATATAATGGGACACTGCTAATAACTCCATATTGTGGAAACCTCTTAATATATAATGTTCATGTGGGTAAAGACATCTTAATTGCCCTTTTTTTGGCTTAAGTAAAGCTTGTTACTTGTTCCATATTATGGAAACCTGTTTTGATATATTCATATAATGGGACTCTGTTATTGGCTCCATATTGTGGAAAGCTCTTAATACATACATACACTATCTACCAATAAGTATTTGGACACCTGTGATAGAAAAGAAAAACAAAATTTATTCATATTGAATAGTCGGTAGAGCCTCCACGAGAGGCAATTACAGCCTCAACCCTCCGGGGCATGCTTTCCACAAGTCCTTGTATGACTGCTACTGGTATTTTCTTCCACTCGGCTTGGAGAAGACATGTAAGTTCTTCGCCGATTTTGGACGGTTGTTGCACTCCTTAATTCGGCGATCCAACTCGTCCCAGAGGTTCTCGATAGGGTTCAGGTCTGGGCTCTGGGCAGGCCAGTCCATTAGGCTAACCCTATTGTCACCATACCAATCCATGGTGGACCTCGCAACATGACAGCTGGCATTGTCGTCCTAGAAATAACATGGGTCCAACCCGTAAAACTGCCACAACGTAGAAAGCACAATGTCATCCAAAATAGTGCAGTTGGCGTCGGCGTTGAGCTTACCATGAATTGGGACCAAGGGTCCCAGTCCATACCAGGAGAAACACCCCCAGACCATAATTCCACCTCCGCCGAACTTTATTGTGGGCACAATGCATTCTGGCAGGAGGCGTTCTCCAGGCAGACGCCAGACCCAGACCCTGCCATCCGAACGGTAGATCGTGAACCTTGAATCGTCGCTCCAGAGAACCCGTTTCCACTGATCTACGGTTCACTTTCGACGTACTTTGCACCACATTAACCGAGCAGCGCGGTTGGACTTTGTGATGAAATGCTTATGGGCGGCAGCACGACCATAAAAACCCAATGTTGTTTCCTACACGATATTTAACGGCGGAGGGCGTGACGTATATCAGGACCGCAGATATCGTCATTTGCATGGGTGTACAAATACTTATTGGTAGATAGTGTATTATAGAACCCTAATAATTGATCCATATAATAACATCCTGTTAATTGTCTAGCCTCAACGTATTAAGTACAAAATTTCAATGCACTTTATTCTAGCTTGATTGGTGAAACGTGGTTCAAGTTATATACGAGAAACAGCTTGATTTATCTGTCACCCTCTTCGTCAGAGTAGACCTTGTTATTATATAGTTCTATGGTACAGAATTCGGTTAATAGGTTCATTTATAGAACCCTGTTAATAGTTTCATGCTTTGGAGCCCTGTTAATAGGATCATATTCTGGGACTCTTAACAGTGCCCCCTGTTAATAGTTCGATACTATGGAGCATGGTAATAGTTTCATATTATGGAACTGTTCTAATGGCGTATACAACAAGGTGTCCAAAGCTCTACCGATTGTATAAGGTGAGATGTGAGTGCCCACACATATATTGAGAAGAAATTTTAATTTCTATTATTTAATGTTAAAATACGTTTAAAATTTTTCTTAATAGGTGAAAAAGATTTAAACACATTTTATTTCCATACAATTACTGTTTTAATATAATATGAAATTTGTCCCCTGAAACGATTATCACATTCATCATATTTACAAAAATGTTATAAAACAATTTTTTTCTTATAATTGATTCATATAATTTTTTATATTTATTTTATTGAATTCATTTAATATTGGCTGAACAGTAATTTATATACAGCTATGTTATCTTGTCGGAGAAATTCCAATGGACCATCTTCCATCTCTTTAACCGGGTTTGATCCTGGACCGTCGCCAATAGCCCATTGTGTTGCTCCAGGGTGACGTTAATTAAATACCTACCTACCTACAATCATTATATCTCCTGGTGGTTGACTTGGAGAGTTAAATCCTCATTAGTAGAACTCACTAGATCTTGATGGTCCTTAGAAAAGAAACAGATCTTGATATAGTCATCATCAAACAATCGGTAATATCCTGATGACAGTGTATCTCGCCATTAGCAGAATTGATCAGATCTTGATTGACGAGATATCTCGTCGCTAGCAAAATGATCGGATGTTTATTGACGAGATATCTCTTCGAAACCACCTGGAGGGTTAAATTGCAAGGGGGCAGTAAATGTGTCATCCATTACAACTAAACCTTTTGTATAGGGTTAGGCAGATGATTTTTATCACTCATTGATTTTTATAACAATTTAATCGCATTTAAAAAATCTGAGTAGTATATACTATATAAGAGGCATTTTCAGTGCGAACGAAGCAAACTGAAGACAGATTTTACTTCCTGTTACCCGAATGCCTTCGTATAATACATATAGGGGTGCCTTAAAAAGTAGATTATCAACGTTTGGCGTTTAATTTAATTGACATTGACCAATTAACTATCTATATATATTAAGCAGGGTTGGCATTTATCTGTCTGTGTATGTTCTCTATACAAATCTACTCCGCCTGACGTTCTCTATACAAATCTACACCGTACTTTGGAACCCTGCGAGAAGGCAAGCTATATATGAACCATCGTTCCCTTTAACCTAGGTGTGCAGAGGGGGTCAAATCAATTCGAAACTGCATAGGAAAAAAATTTAGCACAAAACGATTGCCTACGAAACTCTGTTTTACCAGTATTGATCGAAAATCAAATTTTCTAATAAATATGTTTTACCAGTATTGCTCGAAATTAGTTTTTCCGAAACGTTATATTTAAACAATTTAAAATTCGAATTATGTTTGAACTGATTTTTTATTTCTTTCCACAATATAAACAGTTTATGAATATTTGAATGATAAAAAAGGATATTTAAAATACTTAATTTTACACCAACTTGTATTTTATAATGGAACACGAAAATCAAAGCGAAAAATTCATTCTTGATAAAAGCGTAATTTTGTAATTCGGTATCTGGCAACGCCAGAATTAATGTTTTATTTTATAAATTAGATTTAGAATTCCTTGTGTATTTGAATAAGACAGAAATGTTGCGGTCATATCTGAGCATTTTTAAGTTTTGTAAATTTGTGTTTTTTTATAAATAATTCATTATTGTCTATCAATATTTTTAAGCGTGTTTTTCGAATTTCTCTATTTGAGAATATTCTTATCATGTCAAAATTGGACACGCCTGCTCAGATCTTTCGTTTTTCAGAATTCTACCTTTTCCAACGACCAGAATTTCGTTTCTGTTTGTATTTGTGTTCCATTACATTCCATCTTACAGATATATTATTTAGGAGTTAAATTGCAATGAATTATTTTTATTTTCTGGCAAATACCACTAGACATGGGTAATTTCTTGGTTATATATGTATAATTCGACGAACTTTCCGTAGGTCTTTGGTTAAATACGTTCTAGTTTGTAGAATTCTGTTCCATAAAAATTAGTGGAAACCTTTGTAAGTAAGGTATGAAACTTCTTATTTTAAAATGACTGATAAAGTTAAAATAAAGTTATTCTAAAATAAGACATGATACGTTAAATCAAAACGGATAGCCATAGTTCAAAGATATTTCTAAATTTTGACATATTTTCATTACAAGACGATTAATGTAAATTTAATTTACATTAGATTTTCATGTTTCATGCGTGTTATTGAAAGCTGTACTCCGCAGTGAAGTAACTACATCCATCATTCTAAATAGGTACGTGGTTTCCATATAGAAACCGAGTCTCTCAATTGAAAAAAGTACCTAAAGGATTCGATTTAAAACTAAATTTTGCTGTCGGAGGAAAGCGAATTTTAAATAAAACTTTGCTGATCTTGAAATAATATCATAGTAAGTAAGTATGTAAAATCGGACTTGAAAAATAGAGCAATTTTGTTTTAAGTGGCAGAAGATCAATGTTGCTTACTTGAAGTTGAAACTGTTCCTATACAACTTAGGTACCTGTGAAACATTCATTGAAAGCAATGATTTTGTAAAAAGTATAATCGATTGAATTTGCTTTGTCTTCACTGATGACATTTGTTTTAAGCAAGAATAGAATTTTCGAGAAAAAAATGTGTGCTTCAAAATAAATTAACCACTAATGCCGCAACAGTTTAATTTGGCATCATCTCACAATGATAACGTAATTCGAAACCATCTAATCCATGGTACAAGGGTACTACAAATAATAAATATTGATTGGAAAACTCAGTGCAAGACTATACGCTCATTTTTACTGAAAATGAACTTAATTGGCATTCGTAATTACTTCAAAACTCAAAATCGACTTCTGAAGAAATCATCTCAGAAAAAGCTTTTGTAATTTCTGTTACAAGAGTGTGATGAATATGAAATGGTTTATATGGGGGGGGATGGATATATTATGTATACGTATTTGAATCCGAAGTAAATTGTAGAATGAAAAATTGTAGCTATGAAAAAGTTGAAACAATGTTAAAAATTACTTTCAGTACACTTAAATGATACTTGCATTTTTCTATGAAATAGAATCAACGTTTAACCTATTCAACCCGAGCATCGCCGAGTAATTCTGCTAGTCTATTTGTAAAGCAGTTGGCGTCTGTCTGTTCTCTATACAAATCTACACCGTTTGACCAATCCACACCGAATTTGGTACACATATACTTTAGAACCCTGCGGGGAACGTAAGCTATATTTAAAATCCCGTTCTATTTGTCCTAGGCGTGCAGAAGGGGCTAAAAATAATTCGAAATCCGCATAGGAATAACATTGAGTATAAAATGATTGTGTTACGCAACTGAGTTTGTTTTGCTTGTATTCCTCGAAAAACAATATTTTCCGAAACAAATTAAATTTTAATTAAACTAATTTTTATTTCTTCCCATAAAAAATAATTTACGAATATTTGATTGATGAAAAAAATGATATTTAAAGTATTTAATTTTACATACGTTGCATTTTGTAATGGAACACGAAAAGCCCAAACGAAAACTCATTTATCATAGAAGCGTAATTTTGCTATTCCGTATCTGGCAACGCCAAAATTAATGTTCATTTTTAAAATTTGATTTAGAATTCCACGTTTATGTATTTGAGTTGCGGTGATATTTGAGCATTTCTAAGTTTTATAAATTCGTGTTCTTTTTGTAAATAAATCATTATTGCCTTTATCAATATTTTTGAAACGTCTTTTTCGAATTGCGCTATTTCAGAATATACTCAGGAAGTCGAAATTCGACACGCTTGCTCATATCTTTCGTTCTTCAGAATTCTGCATTTTTTCAAAAATCGCAATTTCGTTTTCGTTTGTATTTATGTATTCCAGTATTTTACATATTGCAGATATATTATTTAGGAGTTAGATTTTAATGGATTATTTATTTTCTGCAAAATATCACAAAATATTGGTAATTTCTTGGCAGTATATGTATATTTTAATCAATTTTCCTTAAGTCGTTGAATATGTAATGGTTCGCAGAATTCTGTTTCATGAAAATGAAGAATACAAAACAAAACCTTTTTAAGTAAGGCGTGTACCTTCTTTTAAATTGAAAGTTAAAATAAAATTATTTTAAAATAAGATTGGTTGGCGTTAAATTAAAATGGGTAGCCATATGTTGTAGTTCAAAGATATTTCTAAATCGAGTTCTGAAGTAGTCACGTTAGAAAAAACTTTTGTATTTTGTCTTACAGTAGGGGAAGTGGAATGAATATGAAATGGAGTATATTGATGCATATATCACATATATAGATATTAGCATCCGAAGTAATGTTTGTATTTTTCTATGAAAGAAATCTATTTTCTATTCTAAGAAATTGTATATAATTACAAAATAAAACTACTTTTCCGAGAATATATTTAAAACTGTATGAAAATACATCAATGCATAAATTTTAAAGTATCAACTTTTTATATGAAATGCTTTACACATAATTAAAAAGTTAATCACATCCACAACTGAATTAAATATAAACCATATATGAAGGTAAAATTTTAAGTTTTGCATTTCATGGTTGCATATATGAAAATAAAAATTTAAATATTCATAATATTCCATATCGATCAAATTAAACGAATGTAAGAAATATATAATTTTAATTAAGAAGCTTTTTATGCATCCACTTCTGTTTTATTCGATTGGAATCTGAAAACTTTTTTAAATACAGATGTAAAAATCCAATTTGACAAAACAATAGATAAAATTATAAACACAGTACATATCAAAATAGGATTTCTTTAACATTCCCAGATCATGATTAATTTATAAGAAACTCCTATTTTGTTCGTTGGACTCTAGGAAAAGATTTTTTTGGGCGCACATTGCTTAAAACATGTTTCAATTGGATAAAAAAAATTGCAGTTAAAAAAAGGGTAACGTTCCGTGAAATTTAAATTATTTATGAACCAAACTTTGTTTTTGAGGGATGGAAGAAATTCTTTAATAATGTTACGCAGTTACAAACAAGTGCAAAAGTTTAGCAAACTGTTTATTTTAACTGAACAGTGTACTTTCTGTGTTCTATTTCTGTGTTGTTTTCAATTCTTTGTTCGATACATTAAAAATATTGCAGTTTAACTTCCAATTGGAGGGTTATTAATTTCTGCAATACTTGGAAAATACACAGAAAAAGGACCCAAAGATAAATAATAACTTATTTATCCATGATACACTTTTAAGACATTTTGTGCCGGAACACACTGGTGTGCATTACGTATGGTGAAACGGTTTAACCCTCTTTGTGGTTTATTTTCGTGTACTTAAACTGCCTTGTAGTGATCATCCTCTTGATATAAAACCTTTTCTGATTTGGATCTTCATTCCCCTTGGAGTAGTAGGGCAGTTTAGTCATGACGATGCATCTCATTAACAAAGCTGACCTTAGTTTAAGTTCTTCAATTTAGTTTTGAACTTTTGACGAATGTGTTTACAAATAGTTTCTAGCCGTATAAATAATTTTTAATATTTTTTATTACAAAGTATCACAAATAAATTGTTTCAAAATGATTAAAAGAACAATTGAGGGGGGGGGGCAAAAAGTGGATAGCTATCAAAATATATTTGTAAATCATTCAAAATTATATTTACGTTTGTCATATCGGCAAAAGATATATATTTTTGCGTGTTTCGCAGAATTTTAATAATTAATTTACGTGTCGTGAGATGGAAAAGGTTGAAAATCATTGACCTTAATAATTAAATTCAACAAAAATATACAACTAAATGTAGTATGTTGGTCAAACGAAGGGGTATGAACAATCTGTGCATTAGCATGAACATCCAGCTTTTTTAATATCGAATTATCCACCTAGTGATCGTTAAAACACTTTGGAGCAAAAAAAAGTAGATAACAATCAATACTTGTTTATAAATCAATCAAAATTATAGCTATTTTTGTCATATCTGCAAAAGATATAACATATTTTTCGTATGTCGCAGAATATTATTAGTTTATGTTTGTCATGAGAAGAAAAAGATTAAAAATCACTGTTTTTAATCATACACATTTAACACATACACAACTAAATGTAGTACGTAGGTCAAACCAAGGGGCATAAATAATCTGTGCATTAATGTAAATATCCAGCTTTTCCAATATCGAAATTATTCACCTAGTGATTGAGGAAACACCGAGAAATTCAGCCTCCCGCTAGGATTAGGACAATTCGCTTACTGTCTCGTCCCTTGCCGTCGCCTCCAGGAATTAGCCGCTGATTAGCATATTCGGATAGCTGTAAGATGAAACAAGGATACTATTTCAGCATCCCATTCGATCGACAAAACTGTGTCCCTTTGAACTCTGCAGGGATTTGTGTGCTGTAATACACGCAATACGACGCTTTTGCATTATAATGTATGTTCTGCAGGAAGTATGCGCTTATTTCATATGCATACCGTAATGTGATCTGAAATATATTGAGTTACCCAGGGAATACTGATGAAACATTATTTCGCATTAGAAGATAATTTGAATGCAATATATAATAATAAATGCGACTCTATCTTCTTAATTATAATGTGTGCATTAGGATTATTTCTTATACACAAATAATGACTTTTGCTCAAAAGCACAGTTTTCCTTTCCAATAAAAGTTCGGGCCGCGGTGGCCCGGTTGGAAGAGTAACGAACTAGCAACCGAAGGGTTGCGAGTTCGAATCCAGCCAAACACCGTCGTGTACAAAGGGGGCTGGTGCACGTTAAATCTGTCGTGGCCTCAAATGTCCTCACGTTGGCGTGGTGTGGAAGTTTGGAGAGTGGGGTGCCAGCTCAGGTGTTGCCTCGTCATCTGACCGTGGTTCAAAATTACGTGGTGTTGTCCTCGGATCTTTCCCTTTGGGATTGATCCCGGACCGTCACCAATAGCCCATTGTGTTGCTCCAGTGTGACGTTAATTGAAATACCCAACCCAATAAAAGTTCGTACAACTGACGGGTTTAGTTTTTTGCACTCTGGTGACGGTTCCTACATTTTTATGGAGTCACAGTAGCCCGATTGGAAGAATAACGGATTAACAATCGGTGGGTTGCAAGACCGAAACTTGATCCAACCAAAGACCTTCGTGTAGGTGGGAGCTTGTGCATACTAAATCTGCCAGGGCCTCAAATGTCCTCACATTGGTGTGGTCTGGAAGTTTGGAGAATGGAGTGCCAGCTCAGGTGTTATCTTCGTCATCTGACCGTGGTTCAAAATTACGAGGTGTTGCCCTCGGTGTTCCCTTCGAGATTGATCAGTGTCCATCGCCAATAGCAGCTCTGTTGCTCCAGAGTGACGTTAATTAACTACCTACCTACATTTTTACTCACTGCATTAGCCTCCGGACTTTTATTGTGTTCATTGCGGTTCTAATCCCGGTTGGCATGGATGTTGTTAATTGTCCCTGTTAGGTGTAACTGCGGTTTAACCACTGGGAACCCCTACACAAATAGCCGTCGATACGCCCCTTCTACTATTGATGGCAGAAGAGGTCAGTGGTCGGGCATTAGAAATAAAAAAATATTCACTGCATTTAAAACCCATTTATTATTGATTACTCCTTTTAAATGTAATGTTTGTAAATACACACATTATAGTACGTACACCTTTGGTGAGTCCACTTCTAGAAAGGTACTAAGCACGTCAGGGGGAAGTATGTCTGTAAGCAAAAGTGTGTTGAGATTGACAGGGATGCGTTTTAAGATAACTCGCAGTTACTGCTATAGCCCATGACCACTACATCGAACGATAAACTAAGTGCGGAATCCGTGGTATAGAAGTCATTTGTAAAGGTGCATCGTTTACGTCTACACTTATCACTTAGTTTAACGATATATTTATTCCAAACTATGTGACTCAAATCTTAATTCAGCAGATACAAACTCTAACTCAAACTGTAAAATTGATCTCAATCCTATCCACTAGCAAAATCAAACCTGCATGGCTTTGCCAAAGATACATGTGGCAGATTCAAATAAACAAGCTCTGCATTCTTAAGATTCACATTTGTGAAGTTTTATTCATTTTAACGAAGTTGGTCCACTTCATATTTTTATTCAAGAGAGATAGTACTCGCACAATCAGTCTACACTAGCAATCTTTCATCTACTACAAAAAGCGTTTCGCGATTGAGTTTTTTGTAAAAGACCGAGGTGCGAAAGATGACATTTCCTATCAACAAGTATATTTGAGAAGTTAATACTAAAAACGTGGGTAAAGTTAAGAATGTGTACTTAACCCTCCTTGTGATTGTCTCGATGAGGTTTATCGTCATTAGATAGGCAGACTAGATCTTGATGGACGAGGTATCTCGTCATTAGGAGATAATTGACCACATCTTGATCTCGTCAAAAAATTAGCAATATCTTGATGACGAGATATCTCGTTATTAGCAAAATTGATCAGATCCCATGAATGAGATATCTCGTTGGAACCACTTGGTGGGTTAACATTCCTTTCAACTAAGAAAATAAATTGCATGTTCACTAACGTCTTTCCATTGTAGTACACATTAGCGACCTAATGTTGACATGTCCATTAAAAGATATGTTAATTGCATAAGATGTCTTTTTAAATTAAGACATAAATGGAGCTAAATTGACAATTATGTTTGAAATATATACTGTGACACTCACAATGTCTCTTGGTATTAGAGGCATTTTAAGACTACATTCAAATAGTTAAAACTAGTGGGCGGAATCACATGCACAGAATTTCCTCCCAATGACTATGACGCAATTGACTATGTCTTTTCTCATATCTAGTTTCAGTTAAATAAATCCATTTTCGCTGACCTAACGCATCAATTCTTTACGAAACTGATAGCAAACTATAGTTTTCAATAAGCTCATTTTAATGTAATAAAAAATACGTGCTAATGTTAGAATTTAGAGAAATCTCTCATTTCGGTCATTGTTTAAAAGTGTTTATGATGTTCTATGCAAATTCCATGGCAATTTCAAATTATAGTAACTAAGAAACGTGAAATGGTTTGAGGTGTCGTAATTCTCTGATGTGGAATGGCAAGTATTTAAATACTATAAAAACAGTATAACTTAAAAACCAATAAAAGAGGAAAGGATGTTCATACTTTCGATATAATGAAGAAAAATGTACAATAGTTCAGAAACGTTTACATGTGTCTTGTTTGAAGAAAATTTTATCGGATGATTGGAAACATTAGTACAGTGCAACAATTTACATAACCTATATTCATCAAGACTAGCGAATTGGACACCGAAACAAATTATTCATACGACAGTAATCGTAAAAGTATGCATAAGACGTATGCATGACTTTTTGTACTAATAATTTCTCATTCGTTTGAGAAATATCATTCACGTACCACTGATGAAACTTGTTCTACCAAATGGAATTAAGTAAAAATTGTTATAATCAACCGGAAACCACTGATTGAAATTTTAAATGTATACTACTATAAACTGAAGTGCCAAACGTTGTGGGATACCTACCTAGCATCGTATAAGATTTCTTCTAGTTCGGCGAAGTGCAACTCCACCTGGCATCGATTCCCCAAGTACCCAGAAGACTTTTGTAAAAATGTAATGTCATACTCTCAGAATAACCTCTCAGTTCTCTAAATTTTGTAGATGCAGGATCTTAAGTGCCGAATGGACCTTTCCACCTCGTCTCATAAATGCACTATTAGGTTCATATCGGGCAAACGTGGTGTCCAATCTGTCTAGAATGCTTCTAGAACCAATGTTGGGCAAATTGGAATCAATGACCTGGTGTATTGTCCATCCGGAAAATCTCAATGTTGTTTAGGTACATGAAAGATCGCAAATGAAGAACTAATGAAAAATTCCAGAACTAATGGACAACCCATCTGTTCTCCATGAAAGTGGTTTCAACATTCGTGGGGTGCCAGAAAACTTTACCTATGATGCGCGTAATTATTTATCTGTCGCTTGAACACTATAGACCGATTTAACATCTCCCGATTTCTTTCAATGGGGATACCTGAAGAGCCTCATGTACAAGATTCCCACTGACTCCTTTGAGGACCGCATAGCAAGAGTTTTGCCTGCAACTGTTCAAAAAGTACTAGGTATTTGAAAATGTAGGTTAAACAGTTCAGTGGAGCTGTTAAGTATCTATTACAGTTGATTGTTTCTCCTTAGAACAACTACAGTAAAACGAAGAAAAGTAAAATTTCGTTTAACTTTCTGATCAATTTATGTTAGCGCTTACACGCAACAGTTGCGGACACATATTATTTGACACAAATGCTTAATTTGATGCACCCTACCTCCCTTTAAATTTTGCCAGGAAATTTCAAATAATCCTGTGTATTAATTAAAAAAGAAACTACAGGATCGTTTCCATCCACGATTGTAGTCGGAACACACATAACGTTATGTTGTGGAATCAGTATTCCATTAAAAATAGCTTGGAAACAATATTATATTATTATTAAGGGTGGAATCCATTATAGAAATAGTTAGATGATGTAGATAGCTAGGTTGTTGTGAATCAGTTGCGAAGTTTTGGTCTGATTGCAGTTTAGAAAAATACTTGAGAAAATAGCATAAAATGAATTTGTAAAATATATATTATATTATATATTTTTTCTATGTCTTGATCTTAAAAAACCTTTGATAACGTAATATGATCAGACTCGGTGTAAATTTTATTCTAAATCTTTTTAAATTAGTTTCACTTAATGAGCTTATGAGATTAAAGTACATAGAACATAAATGCATGTATATTAAAAATGAAATTATTGGAAAATATGTTTTTGATAAGAGTATTTGATATTAAATTTAAATAATCCGTTTTGCTGACTTTCGAAACATGTATTAAAAGATGGAATATTATCGCTAGAGTTACACTAGCCACCGTTATATTACTGAATTATTTAAGTGTAAAATATTTTATTACTGTTTCTATGAAATTTAAATATTCCGTAGAAGTTTTCTAGAATAATGAATAGAAAACAATCTTAACTTTAAATGGAATACGATAACATACTTCTTTGGAGAAAGCATGTTCGCATAAATGGATGAAATCAAAGTTCTGAATCCACAAAACATGATTACACTAGTTATTCTGCACAAAACGCATTTCCACTATTAACTGATTTTGCATTTAAATACTGAATATCAAAAATTCAAATATGATTTCCTCGAATTTATGATCATCTTTCAAATCTCATAAACGTTTAACTAATGTATTCATTCATGTGTACTATCTGAAATAACTCTGGAATCGCGTTTGTTTGCGTCAGCTTTCCTTAAGAAATGAAGAAAAATACAAGTTAAGAGTGTGAAACATCACGGGTATCTCTTCAAGGTATTTTACTTTTATTGCTTCGAAACACGAAGTATAAATCAGTGGTAATAAACTTCAAAACAGATATGAAACTTGTGTACATAAAAGTAAGTAAACTAGTTCACTATAAAATAAGGTATAAATAAACTATGGATCAACTCTGTTGCATTTTGATACAACTGTTTACCAATAAAATACTCCAATGAAGCAAGATTTAATAAGATGTAGTCGTAAGCGAAATGTGATTGCGTTGAAATTATGCTTTGGATTCCCATTAAAAGTATATATTTCTTTTATTCTATTATATCTTTTATTCCGTTATTATTTTCGTTATCAGTTAAGTTGTTCTTTGCCCATTGTTTTGTACAGAAATAATTTATATTTTAATTTTGGGTTGTTTTTTATAACACAAGGGCCATATCTTGTTAAGCTGCGTCAAGCACTGTTTCTCTGTTAAGAAAATGAACATATACATACAAGAACATTTTTACCGACACAGAAAAGAGAAACACACCCAGAGTAATTACAAGATCCGAAGCTGCGCCACATACAGCACGCAGGATCCTAGTGCAGTGGACGAACCAAATCAGCCACATTAATTTGAGAGAAGTTCTGGAAAAATTTAAGATTCCCGCATTTTAACCTCTGAAAACTTTTCCTATGGAACATCCCTTGTTGCTATATCTGATACAAAAACACTTATTTATCACTAGTTTATTTTTTATTACTTAGATTTTAAGCAATCATATAAATTGCTTATTGCCTTTGTTACTGTAACAGATCTGGTTGAGCGGTATACTAGATGTTCCAGTGGTGAACACAGATAGGGGTGCAATTCTTTCAATAAATATTTTATTATATAGTACATATGTACAATATCTCTGTTCAAAATTGGACATGAAAAAAAATTACAATCGCCTAATTTAGTTTGTGACCTTTATTTGAGGCCACGCCCTGGTAGACTTTCCATCATTTTATGTTTATCGAATTTTGATTAATTTATCTTTTTACCTATTATGTTTTAATTTCACCAGTCTTCAATTTTACGTGAAATCACCACCGTATAATGGATTGCACATGATGTAAATCTCACAGCAAGAAACAAAGGTTAACGACTGATGTCACAATGATTTAAACATCGACCTTCTAATGAAATAGACGGAGCATGTGGGCGGAGTCTCTGTCATAAGAGCTCTGACGGGTGGGTAAATCACGTGGAATCGCCTTAGCCGATTGGCTGTCGAATCGCAGACTAGTGTTTTTGATCGCGGTGGATAATCACTTTAACCAATCAATAAATGAGAATTCGTGCTTTTACCCTCAACCACGTGACAGATCTTCAAACCGAGTAACTGGAAGAAATAACAGCCGCTGGCACATGCTCTGTCTGTTTGATTTTAAGGTCAATGAATTTAAACTTTCTTCCCTGCCTTTTTCGTTACATATATGTTCACTAAATACAAATAACTGAAGAAACAATAATCACATCATATATACTTCGAACTAAATCTTACCAAGAAACTTTAAAACAATGCAGCTCGTATGAAAACAAGAACACTTAAAAGATACCAAACCGTAAAAATGATAATAATAAATTGAGATATTTCTTTAACAATAAACATTTATTTAGAGATCGATCATTTCATCACATCAGTCAAAACTTAAAGCAAGATTTCCGAGTAAATTAATTCCATATTTTATAGATATTTATGTCGTTACAAGAGCATTCTTCATCCAAGACTTAGTATTGAAATATTAAAAAACGCTTTGAATATTTTAATACATTATTCGATAATTAACCTCGTAGTGTATAATATTTAAGACAATCATCTCATAGAATCATAATTTATTTTTTATAAATGGTTCGTCACAAATTTTGTCGAACTAGGCCTCATGTTTAAATTATAAAAGGAATAATTAATGATTGAGTTTAATAACAAATTAATTATTTTTGTATAGCTACTTTAAATCACAATACCTCGAAAGAAATATAATTGTATGTATGATTTATAAATTGCTTATAAGCAGTTACTGTATTTCGTTCTTATTTTAGTCGCTCCTTTAAATCTATGAAATGGTAAAATATTTTTGAAAGCATTAAAAGATTAACTACCGTTGTGCTAACTCAAATATCATAAACCTTTTGTAGAATCACGTACCAGTTGAAACGTATACCTCATTGTCTAACATTTTTTTAAGTATGTCTGCATTAATTAATGGAATTATCATGAGCAAAGCCTTTCTGAAGTGGAACAATTTTAAGCAGGCATCTGGAGTTATCTGTTTCACATATAGCATAAGGAATCATCATAACTAAATTATTACTTTATTTAGTATTTTTATGTCTGAAATGTGAAACTAGCATTTGTAAACTTTTTAAGATTGTAATTATATGTATGTTTACATATTGCATAAGGAATTGCTCATCATAAAAAGCATCTTATTTTATTCGTTACATTGCATGTCTGAAATGTGAAACTCTTACGTGAAAATCTAGTAAGATTTACTATTGCTGGTGCAAAAACATACAAAACATACCCGTCAGAAGCGTTACTTTCTTCAAGTAAACACAGGCTTCACAACGCCGAGGTACCTGTGATCTGCCCACCCTGCCGTTTTACCCTCTCTTTTTCATTTGCTTTCGTCTTTCTTTTTCCTCCCTGGTGTTGTTGCCTCTTCGGAAGTGAAAGTTTCCCTAAAGTAGCTTTTTAGCGCTCTGTCGCTATCAACTTTTCTTGGGGATTGTATCACCCACGGATGTTGTGAAGACCCGCGCCCCTGATTTGTCTAATTATATCTTGTGCATGGAGCAGCTTGTCCGTTATTGAACCTTGCGGCATAAACCCTATCCAACCACAAAACATATATCCTTCATGAAATCATATTTCTAGAAATTCGTGTTTATAAATCATGCTACAGATGCCTCATATATTTCATCACGTTTCACTAGCGACACAACGTGCCCTAAATATTAAAAATTAACTTTGAATGTTAGATTTCATTGAATAAGCTAACCACAGCTAAGCAATAACACCACAACTCTAAATTTGCAGTCAAACCGGAATCCTATCTCCCAAGGCGAGTCTTTTAAGACCATTTAAAATCGTATACGATTCACAATTATGAAAATCACATACAATACATATTTTCTTCTTGTAACCAAATTTTTATCAATCATACTACAAATGTATCACATTATGTTCCCTCAACGAAAAAACGTGTCTGAAATATTAAAAATTAATTTTCAATGTCTGAATTCATTGACCGAAATACAGGTAAGCAATTATGACCCATCTCGAAATTTAATTTTATCTTCTAAAGCGACAGTTCACCTTTTAAAATCATACGATTCACTATTGTTGTGTACTAACACACGAAATGAACTCATCGTGTAATCACAATTTAGTAATTATGCTACACAAATACCTCGTGTGTGTATCTCCTTAAATTACATCAATGACACAAACTGTCTAATATATTAAAAATTAACTTTGAATGTCTGAATTCATTGACCAACACTAAACACAACTACGCAATAACACTCCATTTAAATTTGGAGTCAAATCGGAGTCCTATCTTCAGAAGCGACAGTGAACTTTTTAGGATTAAATAAAATCATCCCAGATTCACTATGGTTGTGCAATAGCACACTCAATGCTACAAATACCTTGTCTCATGTTTTGTTAATGCCATCTCATCTGTTTTGTCAATGACACAGTGTGTCTAATGTATTAAAAACTAACTTTGAATGTCTGAATTTTCATTGACAAGCTAACTACAGTTAAATAACAACACTCCATCTCTGAATTTGCAATCAGACCGGAATCCTATTACCCGAAGCGGCAACGATCTTTACAAGACCTAATAAAATCATCTAAGATTCAATGCAGTTGTACAATAGCATAATCGTCATGTAATAAGTTTCCTGAATTAATGCTATAAATACCTCATGTATCTCATCATGTTTCATCAATGACACAACTTGTCTAATACATTAAAAATTGGCTTTGTATGTCTGAATTCATTGACCACAAACTACATCCAAGCCATCCCCCAATAACCCCCCTCCTCTTCTAAATTTGCAGTCAAACCGGAGTTCTATCTCCCGAAGCGACAGCGAATCCTTTAAGACATAATAAAATAATCTTATCCACAATTGTTGTGCAATAGCTAGCACAATAATCTTATAGTCAAATTTTTTTATCAATTATTCTACAAATGCCCTGTTTAATTCATCATGTGTCTTCACGAGCACAGCGTGTCTAATATATTAAAATTTGAATTTCTGAATTCATTGACTAGTTAACTACAGCTAAGCAATAACGCTCCTCTCTAAATTTGCAGTCAAACCGGAATCTTATCTCCCGAAGCGACAGCGAAAGGTGGCCGCGGACCGTGGAGAAACAGTCCTGCTCCGATGTCTGGCCATCGGCGCTCCCATTGTCAAGTTTTCATGGTCCAACGCTACGGGCTCCAACATCACCGAAATCCCGTCCAGCATCAAGTACTCGACCAGGACGTCGCAGATCGATACAGTTACTTGGGAGAGTGTGCTCTACATCAACAACGTTGAAGAGGAGGACTTCGGCCTCTACACGTGCACGGGGACCAATGAAATGGGATACGACTTCCTCAATGTGCTGCTCAAGAGGAGAGGTAGGTTAATTGAGATACAGAATATTGCGAGGGGGAGACTTTGTGAAGGAAGTGACTTTGATGTAAATACTATTCGTGTAGGATTAAAGTGCTTAAGTTATTGCCGTCACGTATTTATGAGGGTATAAGTCGTTTAGAACATTGTTTAAGCATACATTCTGCAGGGCCTATGAAATTCAAATACAATTAAGACGCTTGTAAGTTCTGAATCTTCTGTAAGATTTCAAATACATTTCAAAGATGCTAAAATATATTTGTTTTGAAATTAGAATTGCTTATAGATTCAGAAAGTACGTTATTTTATTGACGCAGATATTATCCATTTACAGATTGTATCTGCGAGCTTATCGGAAAATTATCGTTAGTGGGAATACCAAGTGATTAGCGTTGCGGGCGAGTATTAATATCTTAGCTTGGGAAGAATTAACAATCGTTTGCAGTTTATTTATTTTTGTTTTTATTCTTTAGATGTTAGTTGTGGCACTATTTAAAAATAAAGCTTTGGAATTCTGTTCTGGTTAGAATTTCTCGTTGAAAGAATTATTTGACTAGCTGTACGTCGATCATTTTGCCTTAACGCATATTTTATACAGACGCATGCAAGCACTTTAATATAGTATGGTCAACTTCAGATTCGGTCTCTGTTAATGTACACAGAATTTTGTAAATAAATAAGTCTTTTTCTAGATTATCTCTACATATATCATTTGCGTCGAATACAGATTCAGTACTGTTAAAACCCAAGACTGTTTATGATTTAACTATTGTTAAATTTTAAAATTTCTTGCGAGTTTTAAATGATGCTACAAGAATTGCACGTAATACTCGCAATACCATGTATAGTTTCAATTATCATTAAACATGAAAAGTTGATCTAAACACTATTCATTTGGGATTTTAGTGCTTAACTCATTATCGTCATGAGTTATGAGAGTATTATATGTTATTTAGGAGATAGTTTAAACATACCTTTGGTGTGACATGATATTTAAACACATTTAAGAAGCTTATAAGTTCTGAACTTTCGGTAAGATTTCAAATACTCTTTCTAAGATTATAAAGAATATTTGTTTAGAAAATCGTAATGGTGTGTGTCTTGCTTATACTCTCAGACAATAGTTTAATTTACTGGTATAGATATTATTCTTTTATGGAAATTGTCTATACATCCGTTATAGAATTTTCTTTTATATAATTGTAGTTAATATATATATACTTGCAATGTGTGACATGTATGATTTCAATCTTCGCTTAACATGACGATGTAAATACTATTAATATTGGATTATAGTGCTTACCGTATTGTTTATGTGTCATTTAAGAGAGTTTGATCTTGAATTTTCTGTGTGGATATAAAATTCAAAAGCATTTAAGTCGCTTATAAATTCTTAATTTATAGTAAAATTTTAGGAACTCTTTCCGAAAAAAGGATATTTACTTTGAAATCGTAATGAGCTATATACTATCTTGCTCATAGATTCAAGTATTACTTTTAATCTATTAACGTAGATTCTATTATCCATTTACAGATATTGTCTGTATATATAGCATTATCATCGAATATGGATTCAATGCTTAAAAAAACAAAGCTTTATTTATAATTTAGTTATTGGATATTCTTCCAAGCTTTAAATAATATCGTAATTGTGCTTAATACGTGCAATGGCATCGTTAATTTCTATCGCCTCTAAGCATTATCGGACATATTAGCTACTGAATATAAAAGAATAAGTTTCTTACAAGTTAGGTATGTTTAAAGGTATTATTTAATGATATTGAAGTATTTGTTAAGGGGTGCGCAAACATTTGTCAACTTAAAATGTTATGCCCGTCCCATTTTGAAAACGGATCTAATAAACCATTTCTCCCACTAAAACTCGCATCGGTATGGTAAAGTAAAGGCTAACTTTTAAAAGAGCAATATGTGCCATCTATTCGAATATCGTTAAATAACGCATAAGTCACTATTCGTCAACATAATCAATAAATCATCTGGCAAAATTTTTAAGTAATATTACTTAATTTTATTTAAAACGTATTGCATGTGTGATTTGAAGTCATAAAATATTTAAGGTGGCTGTGCATCTTGCACGTTAAAACTAAAGTAAAAAAATATTTTTATCAAATTTATAATAGAGTTAGTATTTTTGAAATTGCACAAAAGGTTTTTTACTTCACATCCGTGGTTACTATGGTAACAGCGATTTCATCTAGACAACAGCCGTCCTCTTTTACATACAGTTAAATGAAAGTTCCGTCAGCCAGAAAAACAAGATAAACCCCAAAAAAAATGTAATTGGAAAAGAAACGTTTAATTCGAATTACTTTCCTTTTACACGAAATAGTTTTTCCTATCATAGAATAATAATTTTTGCCTCTGCAAAAAAAAACAGCTTTAGCACAAATTCAGCTAGTTAACTATTTCTTTACAGCTATTCAATCAAGAGAAACACAAAATTAAGGATGATCGAAACCATAATTGCTGTAATTCATTGCTTAAAAATATGCGCAAAAATTAACCTGACTTTTTTAAGAATCACCAAATAAGACACCAATACACGATCAAAATATCCTGTACGCTTACAGAATGGACCCTGATCGATGAATTAAGAGGAACGTTGAATTCAAATTATTTTCCTTTTCATTTATACTCGTCACTTGACCGGTGGTTCAAAATAACGATATGTTGTCCTCGGATCGTCGCCAATGGTTCGCTATGTTGCTCCAGTGAGAAGTTAATTCAACTACTAACTTTTTCATTAATAAGCAATATTTTTTTCTATCGATGAGTACTTTCTGTCACTGGAAAAAAGCTGCTTTAGCACAAATTCGACAAGTCAAAAAGCATTTTTTAAGCGATTCAATCAAACGAAATACAAAATGAGGGCACAAAAGCATAATTGCTGCAATTAGACACTTAAAAACAAAATATGTACGCTAAAATGAACCTGGTATTTTAAGAACCACCAAAGAATACACCAATATACAATAAAATCTACCACGTATGCTTACAGAATGAACCCTGATCGACCTCTACTCTTTTGGACGAAACCTATAAAGTTTCAGTGTCGGGGAGCCTCATTTCTAGGATGCGAAAGAGCTAATCAAAAACGTGTTGAGCTTTTCTTGTTTCGCAAGAAAATAAGCAGCGTGGAATAGATGGAGGAAGAAGGTTTGTTCGTTTGACAGTCTTGTGCAATTTGCGTGACATGTTCGGTTGAGGTACTTTCCACACTTCATCACTGTTTTTCGCTTCATGTACGAGAAAAAATTTATACTCGAGAAGGGGTCTTCCATAAATTTACTTTCACGGAAAAATTTATTTTCAAGTAAGAAGGTAGTTTAAATTTATTTTCGGAAACATTGAAATGGCGTCATATCTCAACCATAAAAATTAGGTATTCGCAGCACGTCCGTATTTAAAAAAAAAACAGTTTTATTTGTTGAGATTAACGAACACAAAAATAATTCTGAGTCTTGAACATTTGACTGTAAATAGCAAATTAAATACCTCGAGTTTTATGTTGGAGAACTATTAGTTTAGTTTATCCTTACGAAGTTATATTTCGCATTTTTTGTTGTTCTTTCTCATTTCTTAAGGTATCAGATGGCTTTCCAGTGTAAGCAAACAAATAAGACGGTCAGGGAAGAATTTTCTTTTGCTGTCCAAATGCCCTAGCATCATACACATCGGGATTACCTGTAAATCGAGTTTATTGCCGTCTTGGCAACGTTTGACGTTTAATCCAATTTTTGTTGGCCCATCAACAATCATGTATCAATTTGGAATTTATTGTTTGCAATTTTAATTGTCGAAGTGCTGAAATCATATTCGAATACAGGCCAAGTAACTTCATATTCAGAATATGTACAGGAAATACGTTTCGCCGCAGAAATACTACCACCATCAATATTTACAGAAAACGCCTCTCTTACCTAAACAGCTAGACTAAGTCCATGAGTCGAATACTTCGAAGAGTTCAATACTAAATCAAGACTACCATTGAGATCCTTTCTTGCCAGACTTTCACAGGTCAAAAAATGACTTGGGGAGGCTTGTTTAGTATATTTTAGCTATATTGGGATATGCTTAATGGCCCTGAATAAGGATAGAGATTGTATGTGCCAGCATAGTTGGAAAAGACTTTTACCTCTGAACAAAGAATATAGATCTGACGTTGCAGTTCATCCTCATAAAGCAATAATATTGGCAAACCTACTAGTATCTCGTTTCACTAATAGATTCTATGATCAAATTAAATTTAAGATAATTCGAAAGAAATGCTGTCTTTCCTGACGGTCGTAGAGACTAATTACAGTCCTCTACCTTCAGAAATATATACTAAATAACTAATTGTTTCGTTGGGTCAGTTTTTTTAAAAGGAAATTATAAACATAGACACAGGAAAGCAGAAAAAACAAAAAAAGAGTCAAAGTATTTAATCAAGTGTTTGCATCAAGAACTTTTTCAAATTATTGGCAAATCTAGTCAAAACGTTTGAATATGCAATGAATCGAAAAGATAATATTGTCTTATGAAACACTAAACCAAAAATCTCATTTCTGAGAAAATGTACGGGGAAAACTCTTTTTACTAAGTTAAACCCAATAAATTTGTTTCTCAAGAAGAAATCTAACCTTCACGCAAAGAATTATGTCATAGTGGTCTTTGTCAGTCTAAAGATCGCGACATTTTGGTCTAGAAAAACTATAAATAAATGTATTTGAAAATTTTGACGTAGTGTGTCTCGCTTGTAAGCCAACGACATGCATTGACCACTTGGCATTTTCTACACTTAGCAACTTATAAATAACATTACATTACAGTGACCTTCTAAAACAAACTTTTGAGGTTATTGTCCGATTTTTATGAAATTTTCGAGCACTGTTTTCTATTAAAAAGCAGATGTTTCCAGTTTTGTCCAAAAATTTGGAAGTTATAAAACATGGTCAAAAATTGTGATAAATTAGGAAAAAATTGGTTGGTTTCATGCACATTAATTTCCATGCATTGCCAAAATTTTAATTTACATACTAGTTTGTATACATATAAATCAAATTAACACCATTTTGTAAGTGTATCCCTCAATTGTATAGCAAAATAAGCATTTTTGCACTAAATCACCCGAATTTGCAGGTTAAACAACATTGTAAGCCAAATTTTCAAAATTTGGAAGCAAATTTCTCATTTAGTCTTAGATATATATGAAAGATTTCAAGGATTATCTCAAAATGTTCAAGAAATAAAATAAAGCCAGATGCACAGGAAACATTTTGAAATCAAAAGAATGTCAAAAAAATCTCAATCGGAGGGAGACGCGTTTTTATAGTACACTTACTATACTCATCTATTTATATCTTTGATGTTGTTGCGTATGTAAATCCGCAAAAAATGAGTGATCGAACAATTCTTTTCGCTATCCACAGAATTTTATATAAATTAACTTATACGGCTAAAATTTAAAAAAATAAATTTTTCGGTCGATTTTGGTGATTTCGTGATTTTTAAAGTTTATTGTCCCCTTAAAGACATTATTATTTAATTAATCCCCATTATTTAATTACTTATCGTATAAAGTAATTAAAATTACTTTATACGATATTTTAGTTTTACGTTTTCTCCAAGGCGATAGTATACCAAAAAAAGTTTCAATTTTTTGGAGTTCCTAGAGTTTGGAATTCCCGAAAGTTGGGAAATGCAAATTCTTAGAAGAAAGCACATGTGTGGATTTTTTTACATGACATTTAATGTGATAATTGTAGTGATACTTAGTGCTTAATTACTATTCAGTTCATGGTTTTAGATGTTCTTCTTAGTATATCCAAAATCCCGTGCTGAATAGTAATTGACTTCGCCTAAAATATATAATTAGATGCCTGAAAAAATACGATTAATTCGTCTCAAGTTTTCCATAAGCAAGAAAGTATTTTCTACGGAAATTTAGGATATCCATTTGCTATATCAGAGGAGACATGCAACGATGATGATAGTGCGAATTGATGTGCAAATAGAATCTGGCCAATCCATTTTTAATAGCCTTTTGCGTGTATATTCCATCATTCTGAATTAATGAAATGGTTACCATAAGACCTGTTTTGAATTATCCTAAGGTTACACCCCTATAACATCCGGTGTATAGCTTTTTTATATGATCTAATCGCAGAAAAATGCTGAAAGTGAATGTAATAATCTTGTTTTGTGTTCAATTTTCTTCTTTCTTATCCCATTTTTACATGAGTAGAAAGCGTCTGTTATTGGTCCTAAGATCTGGGAGCCATCTCTGTAGCAGTCCGACTTAGCCACCCTTTCAAGACATACAATATCAATAGACACACACAATGAAAGTTTTTACTGTCACACAAGAGAGAGAAATACCATCAGGAGGAATGCACCTGATATGAATCGAACCTGCTCCGCCTACAACTGGAAGGTTGCTAGCCCAGTGGACATATCCACTGAGCCACGATGGCCCCGTGTTTAATTGTGAATTGTGTTAATTGTACTCTTGCGTTCAATAGAATATAATTTCTCATTAATTTGGTGCTGTCCTCTGCAACTATCTTTTTTCTATTTTATTTCTATTTATTTTACAATTCTGAGAAAGTTCTAACTTCTAATAGTGTCCCTAAACTCGTTGCTATCAGACTCTTCTGGTAGTACATGGGCTACCGAGACTTCTATGGTCTAGCTAATTAACTTGTCTATCTACAAAAGTTATTTGGCTTACAACATATTTTATATAGATATCGTACCATCTTATCCACAACATGTATATAGATATTGAAATGAATACTAAAATAGATGTAATGAAATCCCGAAACACTTTTCTTTAAATTGCGATCCATTTCTAGATCGAGTTTCCAAACTGACTTAATTCAACGCCATTGTATTCCTCTCTCTAAAAACTTTGTGCTCAACCTCTAAATTTGCTGATTGTGTACCACCTTTCCCCAAACTCTACTCGTCTCTGCTCACAAATGTTTTCTAGCTCTCCTTTCTTTAACTTGCACTCTGCTCAGAGGTCTCACTCCCGGGTCAACTATACTTAACCCTCCTGGTGGTTCATCTTCGCGTCGAAAACTACCCTGTAGCGGTCAGCCTCTGGTGGAAAAATCTCTTCCAAACTGTCACTACTTCTGAGCAAGGGACAATGTGTTTTTACTAGTTGGATTTTCACTCCTCCTTGGAGAAATAGGGCAGTTTTGTCTCGTCGGAATATCTCGTCCTTAGCAAAATTGACCAGATCTTGGACGAAATATGTCGTAGAAAACTTGGAGGGTTAATGCATGTTCATAATGTAGTTATATTGTGCCCCAATAGCTTGTTTAAGACTTATCTAATAGGCAAATGATTTCTTCGTTTTAATTCGATATAGTTATATTCCTGCATTGAGTATTTAACGCCTCGTACTTTTCCCTTTAAACATCTTTAAGAAAACATGTTTAACTTTTTGTCATTCATCCCCATTTCATGCGCATTGCAAAGAAGCTCCATCTCTTGCATATTATTGAGCGTGAGACAACTACAATTAAATCTAATCGATAGTGTCTGTTCTTTAAGTTTAAACAACACAAAGACGAATATGAATCGAATGTGCATACGAATTGGAATACGAATAGATTAGGAATTGAATTGGGTTAATTACCCCTATTTCCCAGATAAACGATATGGAGAGGCAAGGATTGAATACTGGACGCAAAAGAATACAAACTCAGATAACAATTTAAAACTGGTTTAATATTATCCTTTATAAGAGATTTGATTCAGCCATTTAGAGTTTATTTTGGTGTACGAATCCCACAGTCCCACCTCTTTCAACGTCCGAGCAAGAATGTGTCCCTTCGTAAGAATGTAAAGTCCCTTCGCGTTGACCCCACCGGATGGGGTGGAAAATGTTTCGGTTCGCAATCGGGGAGAGTTTTTAGCTTCTTTCGTTTACCTCTCGCTTCCTCCCGCGTGTCTCTCTGGCGTTACTCAACAGTGTTTCTAATGCTTCTAAAGCACCACTCTTTTAACCCTCACGGTGGTTATCTCGACAAAGTATCTCGTCATTAATTAATATCTCAATATTAATTAATGGTTAGCTGGTTAATGACTAGACTCTATAGTTGATTATGAATACTGGGAGTTTTAAAGTGGAAATTTAAACACAATCAATAGAGAAAAGTCAACTATGAAATAAGTTTAGATGTTGCCGTTTGTAATCAGATTTGGGGAAAATGGAGACTTATGTATATATTCATATTTTATAATTTATGAAGATGGTATTCGGTTTTGGAAGTCTTACATTTTTTTCGAGTATCAAATACAGTATGAATAAATTATTTTGACAAGTAGTACTTCGCTTTCACTGAAACCTATATTTCCCGTCATTTCGATTTTTTAAATTAACAATACCAATATTAATAGAAAACCAGTACCTATCCCTAACTAGTACAAGCGTAAACATATCTATCTTAACATATTAAATCCCCATCGAATTTTAGAAGTTAGGTGATATGGATTGTGAAGCAAAGAAGGAAAGTGTGAAAGCATTGTTATCCGTTGAGCATTCTTTGTTTTATACTTTTACCCTGTTCTAGAAGAAAGTGTAAAAAACTTAAATTACCTGAGATCCTGAGGGTAGAAAAAAACACAAACTTTGTGAACACGGTTTTCTTCTCCCCTTTCTCCGCCATGCTTTCAATTTCCTTCGCTTCCCCTGCCTTTGTTTTTGTTTATCTTGGCTATTTAATATTTTTTCACGCCCCGGCATTTTGTTTTCTCTCGCGACCACGAGATGGCGCTTCCCGATACGAACAAGAAAAACAAAATTGCTAGGTGTTGAAATTTTTATTTGGAACCACGGCCGTGAAATAGCGTTTTTATCCGGTGTTTGACAGTAGATTAAATAAAGTGTACTCGAGAATTTTCAGACGGATTTCTTTTTCACTCGAAGGCTAATTACTTTCATGGAGAAAAATGACAAAATGTATCAGCATTCTAATTTGTGTTGGAATTAAAAAAGGATTACCCCTCCAACCTTGCATGTCTTTCTGAAACGCATGGAAGAAAACTACTTGTGCTCGTTTCCATCTTACCTTTTTGCTTCGTGTCATATTCGTTGAAATCATGGATTTAAATCATACTTAACTTTTTCAGAGAATAATTTTAAACCAACATGAGATTTTGACGTTCCTAAAACTGAGTAATTAGGTAGATGTAGTTAGATGGTAAGAATACTCATTGAGGCGCAAAATAACACTTTCCGAATCAAAAATATGTAAATGAAATCAAGCTAATATTACCAATTTTTTTGTTAATTACTAAATTTCAGGAGTAGTAATTTTAGCAATGTATGGTACTTATGTGTATTGTATACCATTACCATCTTGGTAGAAAAAGGGCTTATGTCCATTTTGCAAGTTTTTGTTAACAGCTGATTTAATCATTTTTATTTCTTTAATTTATAATACAGCGCACAAAAGATACTTTCGAATGTTCGTAATATATAGTTAGGTAGACAGTAGCACTATAGTCTACCATAACTTTCGTTGTATTGAAGTGATTTGTGGACGTAACTGGATTCATCAATTTGAACACTGGCCCTTTTTCTATCATGATACAGTTGATTCCACGTTGAAATTATTCATGAAATTAGTGAAATACAAAATCGAACGAGAAATCAAAACCAAACTTTAAAAATACTTTCAGACAAGAAACCATTATGACTTGATCCTCAGAAAAACTCATGTTGTTTTTAAATTAGTCTTTAGCTCATTTATTTCATTCGTTAGCTAATATCTAACGTCTTATTTCTTTCTCTGAGACTCATTCACGGTTATTAGCACTAAAACCGTTTCAATTCAGCTAAAAAATGTAAAAATGTATTGTTTCCGAGCGAAGGACCGAGTCTTTTTCTCAATTGCAACTGAAACGCATGGACTTGGATAGTTTGCTCTGTTGCATGGATAGTTTGCTTTGCACCTCCGCAAGCAAAGCAAACTATTCAGTTCAATATAATTCTAATTTAATTTATTTTTGCAATTTATCAAACTTCCCACTGGAAAGATTATACTGTACATCAAAGCGCCCGCCAGACTCAATTTATGCAAAAGAAAACTTATATCAAATTAACTTACATAAATGACAGACGTATTCTGCTTCAATATCAAAACAAAAGCCTCAACTTGAAAAAGTTTTCAACTCAAACTAGATTTACGTTAATCAAAGAAACTACGAGTTTCTATTCAAACATTACTAAGGTTTTTAAACTCTATGGATTTTGAAACTGTGGCATAAAGGTAAAGCCATTCATCTATATCGTAGCTTTTGTGGTGAATATTAGATCAATACGAGTTTCTAAGTTGGAAGTGAACTATTGAATTATAAGCAAACCAAGCGTTTTATCTTTGACTGGAGTTATTGTAATTTGACTAGTTATTAGTTTTAGAATTTTACAAACTTAAAAAAACAGTTTTTTATGGCTCTAGGACTTGCAAAACCAAATAAAAACATTGTTTAATAAAAAATTCATGCATAAAAACAAATGAAATACTAGAAAAGAAACTAAAAAATATAATACAAATTCTTACAAACCAATAAAAGAAATAATTACAAAGTAATTTCAAATTGATTCAATGAATTTAATCCCTGAAAAAGGTAAATACATTGTTAATATTAAACAAGTTCGAATTTCTTATAGGCCAATCAATATCTAGGAGTATCAGTTTGTCCTTTCAAACTTTTAATATCATTGAACTGAGAGAGCCAGCTTTTTTGCATTAATCGACACATTTCTTTTTGTAAAATTCACTTTTTCAGTTTTATTGGCTCATTTAATTATTTCTGTTTCTCAAAGCAGAACTAAAATATAGGCAATACTTATAGTTGTGTCATTTTTAAATGTTTCAACACATCTGTAAACATAAATTATTTAGGAAATTGAATTACTAAAGTAAGTTAATCATTATAATAAACGCCATTTTACAATAAATTGCAAAGACAGTCAAATATCTCTTTACAAGGAAATAGAAATTTCATAATAAAGACAAAGTTGTAAGCATAACTTTTAAAAATTGTGCAATTCGGTCTGGGAATTTAGAATGCGAGCCGAACGCATCGCGATGCATTTCAAGAAGTTGCAACTTTTTATTACTCAATTGAGCCAGGTACTTCTAGAGTTGTTAGTTGGCCTTACCAGATTATATTGATTCGTTTCTATACCTTAACAGATTTGAGGCTTGAAATGTTCCCTTCTGTCGGTGTTGGAATTATCAGCACAGTACCGAAAATGTTTGATATTGCTCGCGAATTATGAAGAAACATTTTTTCCATCTATCCAAATAAACTATTTAATTTTATTAATAAATTCCGATCCATTCAAGTATGCAACTGCTGCCAGACTTTCTAACGAAAAGCTAGTAGAACCCCCTAGTGTTTATACTTACATACTGGCTTATAATACGTACTTATATTACAAGCATATATACTTTTGCTATGTTACCAGTTATGTTGGATTAATAATATTAGTGCAGATCTCTAATCAAGTACGTTTTCATTGTAATTCTATTCTAAAATGATAGATAAAAGATGGTTACAGAAAACCATGGTTCCGACTAGCTGTACCTCTTAGTTTTAGATATACAGGAAAGATGCATTTAAGTTTGACTCAACTGAATGTATTTTTTCCTGATTTCAGTTTCAATTCTATACGTTCAAGTATGATCATTCCTACATACGCGTCTAGCTTTCTAAAAATTAAATTTAAAATCACTTAAATTTTAATGTGTGAATTTAAAAGGAAATTCCTGTGATTTAACACTTTCCATTAAACAACCCTTGAATGTACAAACTAAATTACTAGCTATTCGGAAAATCCGTATTAAAAGCTCATTTGTAGAATGAGTTGTGGCACATTGAAGACTGGGAAGAATTAAAGTATATTGCTTTAAGGAAATGTATCTCTTGGTTTGCCCAAGGACATGTTCCTCTCAACCCAATTTGCATGAACTCATAAATCTAAACTTCCCCATTCTTTACTCTAAAAGTTCCGTTTAATTAAAGCACTACTCTGAATTATCACACCGAACAGAATAATTTGTTTAAAAGATTGGCCTTCATTTGTAAGTTGGTGTTTGGTGGATCAGCGAAATATCACCTTACACTAAATAAATTCTATCAAAGTCGTATATAAATAACTATCGCTTAATATTGCATTGCTCTTTATTTTATGTAATTTGCGAGACGTGGGCTTCTAGGTAGAATTGTAAAATTTGGTTCTTTTTCACTGTGATTTCACAATTCCCTTTCCAAACTTTAAAGGGTGATAGTGCACCAAAATGAACCATTTTTGCTAAAGAATGTGTGGAGTCAGGTTACTAGAGTTTCGGATTAGCAACAGGAGGGTTGAGAGTTTGAAACTTGATACAACTAAAGACCGTTGAGTACATGGGGTTGGTGCACGTTAAGCTTGTCTTGGCTTCAAAAATCCTCACATTGGCATGGTGTGGTAGTTTTGGACAGTGGGGTGCCAGCTCAGGTATTGACCTTGTCATCTGACCGTGGTTCAAAATTAGAAGGTATTGCACGTAGCCCTGATAAGGGCCAATCCATTGTATGGAGGGCTTGAGAGTTTCGCACGAGCAGCAATTAAATCCCTTTCATTTACAGAGTCCAGATATCGAAACTTAAGGATTATCCTCTGTTCGTTGAATTTTACGATTCGTTTCTACAACAGAGCGCAGTACATACAGATTCTTTTAGAATAAGTACTCTTGACAGATGAAGCCTCTTTTAATTCGACCATTTGTTCTAGAGTGCAGAACAAACATATTTTAGTATAAGTGCTCTTTACATATGAAATCTTTTAACTCGACCATTGGTTCCACAGTAAAGTGCAGTAGAGTCAGATATTTTAATATAAATACTTTTCACAGATGAAGCCTCTTTTATACATGAGGGAGGGTTTAACATGCACAATACACATGTGTTTGGGAGCATTCCAATCCACACCCCACACGACCACATGCTTAACAGCGACAAAGTAGAGGTAATATGTATAGAAATCAATATGTAAAACTCATTTTTGAGAAAAATCTCAAGATTCTACTTATTAAATTTCATAAAAATCTTAAAAATTTAAGAACCGCCCCTTTTAAAAGTGTATGTGTTATCAATGAAAATTTATTTGACATATAACCAATTCTAAAGTCAAAATAGAGTAAAAACCACTGAAATACTCCACGATAATGGTTGGTTGGTAAGGTTTTACGGTGCAAGGGACATATTTGGCCAAGTAAATGCACATTAGGAAAGTGTTACTGGCACAGTAGAGAGAAAAACACCCAGGGAGAAATCAAACCTGCACTGCCTGCAACTCTCAGCTCAGTGAGCTAAGTCACTGACCATGAAAAATTCTATACGATTCTGAACTATGCGTACTTAATTGTTATGCAATAGGTTAATGCGGTCTTTTAATCTCAAAATCTTTTTAGAACTTAGCTCATTTTTATGAGTATGCATTATTGTATTACTGAAAACATGAAATAAAACCCCTTTGTAAACCTTATATAAAGTAAAGAATGTGCTTGAACTACTAATAGAAATCATAGATATCCGAGAGCTTGTCTTATTAAATATGGACACCTCCCCAAAACTATTTAATTTTTATTATTATCGTATGATGGATGAGCAGAGTAATTTGAGTTCAAGTAAAAAACTACGTAACTAAAGAAAGTAAAAAAACAAGATCGTATATAAAAATCTCAATTTACGCGTTCCAATGATGTATGCTGTATTTTTCAATTACTGGTAATTGGTATAGCGTAAGGCTTTCGTGTAAAAAGGCTTCACTGAGCGATGATTCTTAATTTCACTCTTTAATTCTTATTCTTTACTTCCTTCATTTTTTCTAAATGCATTTTATGAATTTGAATTAAGCTTCTTGTGATAAAAAAGAACGATAATTTTAGGAGGTAAGAAATTATCTGATGCAGTTCGAAGATGACCCAAGCTTGAAATAATTTAAAGAAAGGTAATAAAAAGTAATTCTGGGAGAAGCGCTTCTAGGAACGAAAAAGTTCTTAATCTCTTACTTTGATTTCTTTAAAAAACATAATAGAAGGTGGCAAAGGAATAGTAATTACAAAATTAAATCTCGAGACTCAAGATCGTGATCGACTTCGATACTTTGACGGTAGAAATATTAATACATGACTAGATAGAAAAATGAAATTTCCGAAAAAATGTGCCCGATTTTCCGATTAAACCATCGGATAAGGATCGGGATTCTGAAAAAAAATTAGTGATACTAAAATTATCTATTCATTATAATTGTCATATTCCCCTATTCGCAAGGAAATGTGTATTGAATAAATCAATCTCTATTTCAACTTTGGAAATGGAGGTTTTAGATTGGAAATTTTTTCAGGTTCTCGAAGTATGTAGCGCTTGATTTCTGATGTAATTGGAATTGAAAATTGTATTCTTATTTAGTCATTAAATGGAAATAGAAAGTCCAGAAGCTAAATTGATAATTATAAGTCAAGTAATAAGTTGCACTTGAGATTTGAGAGAATTCAAATATGAAATTTCATTTATTAGATTTTAAATGAGATTTGAAGCGAGAGAAGACCTTCGTATTTTTATATTTTACATTTGCTCGTTGTTTTTAGATCTTCGATTTCACATTTAATTCATTTCAATTCTGCTTTTTTTACTCGTAGTTCCTTTTACATACTGGAAGATAAATATTGTATATTTAGATTTAATTATTACGATTTTATAATTATATCAAGTTATAATTAACACTTTATTGGGGTATAACCTTTGAAAGGCATGTGTTTTGGTTTTTGATGTAATTATGCATTGCAATTATATTTTAAAAACCAAATTTACAGTTTTACGGTTTTGTATTTTCAAGTCTACATAAAAATGTTTTAAAGCGTGTTATTTTTTGCTCAAGGAAATAATTTAATGTACCAGCAATTCATAAAATAAGTTATTAAAGTTTATATTTTGTGTGTCGCGTAATTGGTATAATAGTTATAGCACTTTTGTCTGCCACCCAGTAGGTCTGAGTTCGAATCTCAGTTTACAAGCGCATGGATGTTGGCTATTTTCCCTGTTAGAAGTAAAGACAGTTTACCTATTGGGTGCTGCCTCACAAATAGCCATCAGAACTTATTTTAAATACATAGTAGTCAAAACAGAAAGTTGAGTTTAAAAGTTAGTGGTATTCGCTTTCTGGCATTCAACGGAAAAACTTGATAATAATGTAGCTCCAGGTATGAAATTTAGCACACAAATTCTAAACGGCTATAGATTGAAACCAAACAACAAAAGAATATTCGATCTTTTGTTTATTTAGTGTACCCTCCTCTGTGCCTTCTTAAAATAAAAATTTCATCAATGGTGAATTCGCATAACATTTACGAATTCTTAAACTTTTAAAACACTTTAAAATAGATTACCAGTTCTAATCACACAAAGCATAGTTTACATCGATCTTCTAATAAAATAGACAGAGCATGTGTGGGTGAAGTCGATATCCTAAGATCTCAGAAATGTAAGTAACGTGAGCTTGTGAATCGGCCTGGGCAGATTGGCTATTGAAACGCAGACTAATGTTTTTAATCACGCCGGAAACCACTTGAGCCAATCAATAATTTTCCCCACATTAGGAATCATGCTTTTCCCACAACCACGTGACAGATCTTCTAACCGTGCGACCGGAAGAAATAGCATGAGGCTGTGTGCACATACTCCGTCTATTCTATTAGAAGGTCGATGATAGTTTACTTATGACGCGTGATTGGGAAAAGATATTTGATGACAACAGAAAATACACGAATGTAAAAAATATTTGCAAAAACCTTGAATAAACGTTTGTTCAAAGCTATATTATAAACACTAATTTTATATACCTAAAACTGAAACCCATGTCTTACAATTGTTTAAATACAATTAGATAATTCAAATTGATGAAGCTACCGAAATGGGGACTGTGACGACAAACGAGATACTGTGTTTAAAAGCAGATATTTATATCATAATCTTGCAATTATTGATAGCAGTAATTGTCATATCATCGGTTTAGAGAAGAAATTCATTAGCTGGCATTTTTAGGAAAGGTATTTTTTGGCACGAAATGGTTATTTTCATGATGATTAAAAATAAATTGCCATGTCGTATTAGGTTAGAAAGAAAATATAACACTGAAAATGTTAATAATTTTTATTTTGACCAAAAGTTAAGAGTTACTCTTCAATCGGTTGTGCTGTAAAGTTTATTTTTTCGTCAGTTAATGAGTTTCTGCTCTAAGTCTACGATATGTATAATCGCGTCTATTTTAAGGGGAATTAAATTTGTAAACTCCATCTCTTTTGTGTAAAAATAATAAACTCAGATAATCTCCAACACTGCATACCGACTCAATCATTTAATTAAATCTTAATTATCTCTAAATCTTTCCAAAATCGTCTTGTGTTCAGCATCTCCACGTCTTACATAGAACTCCACTCTTTATATTTTAATGAAGGCAATCCTTTCTAGCCGTAGCACTTTTCTTATCTTTTTTATCCTAAAACACATGACACCTTCTATGATTGATGTCCCTCTCTGCTGCCAAAGCTTCTGAACAATTCAGGAGAAGGTTTTTCCAAAAAAGTGAACGATACCCCATCCTACAAAAGACGGCCGCTAAAGAAGATGCTTAATCACTTAATGCGTCTGATGAACCGTCACGTGTAAAACATTTTCGGTCCTTTTTCTACCCCTTGCCGTGGTGCACTTCCACAGAAAATGTCATTAAACGAAGTACTTGGCAATCAATTCCTCTTATCGCTCCAACGCATCAGGGATAATTGTAATAATATCAGTCATTTCTCATCATTGCCGGGGGCAGAAATATCCTAAAAGAATGGAACGGGAAGACTCATAAAAATGTTTGATCTGTTACCGTTTTTTATGTATTTATGCGGGATTCCGAAACAGTTATTCCTGTTCTGTGGAACGTTTCCTAAAGTTCATCCAGCATTGTGAGGGAACAAAAACAGTGATAAATGTGTAATGTAATAATGATTTATCCTAATCGTGTTTTAGCGTATGGATATAGCCAGAATAGTCTCCTGGTGAATGTGATTTTCAATCTGATATCATCATATTAATAGTGCGTGTCGTAATCCATAGAAACAAATTGAACTTGATCGGGAAAAGAGCACGATTAAATGATAAAAAGTCTCTATAGATTGCTGCAGACAATAGATTGTTCCGATTGACGAAATGAATATTTATAGTTTAGATGGTAAACTAACTCAATGTTGCGCTTTAATTCTCGTAAGGGTTCACACGAATATATCCGTTCTGCAACCTGTAGTCTTATCTGCAAGACTTTTAACCAGTTTTGACTTTTTTGACCATTACAACCTTTCCAAGGATTCTTTCAACCAATAGAAATTATTATTTAGTCATTATGTATGTGTTTGGTGAGAAAGACAATACTACACTACTCGAAAACGATGCGACTCTCAGAGGGATTGATACGATAAAAGATTTTGCTGAAACATTAAAGTACTTTTAAATTATGTCTTTTAAGTGCTAATTCAAATCTGAACCAGATTATAGTCCATGAACTTTATCCAAATCTGGTTTGTTTTCTCAGCATGATTTGACTTTCTTGATTTTATATCACTAAACCTAATATCGTTTAGAATCTGACAACGAAATACCTGTGAAAACCGATTTTGGAAATTGGTGAGAATTACATTATAAATGGCTTTCATATTTTCATGTTTTATTATTTTAGCTCTATTTGCTTTAGACTTTTATCATACTTCACTGATCAATTGATAAAATGTTAATAATAGTATAGTGCGGGACATAATACCACCAGAAATATAATCTGAACAGCAATTTTTTGCCTTTAGTTCCAAATTTAAATAAAAAGCAAAGATGTCTGTTTATGAACACAGTTCTTGAAGTTCTTATTTTTCTAGATTCGTTCTAAATAAAATATTCTAATAGTAACATTATTTTAGAAGCGGCATTTTGAAATTTCTTAAACTTTCGACGATGAAATATACAAAAAACCAAATCTTACGGCGTTTTTACAGCCACGTCCTGCATGTGGTCAAAGTTCTAAACTATATTACCCTGAATTTATGATCATTATTCTGCGGTTTTTTTTGTGAACGGAAATAACTAGTAACTAAATATTGGTATTACTAAATATTGGTATTACTAGCTATTTGCAAAATAGCTGATGTCCTGATTGATATCAATTCACGTCCACGAAAACTCGAACACTTATGATGAGTTGTAGCGGGTGTGTTTACCAGACCACAAGATGGTTTTAACCGTCTCGGATACTAGTTACGGCACTCCATGTAGATTCATCCGACCTTCAAATCAAATACGGCCTTCTGGATAGATTTACCTGGCCTGCAGACATGATTTTTTATATTATCTCCATACATATTAAAAATTTTCTTTCATTGAACGTTGTAGAAGTAAACCAGTACCTAATTAAAACTTCATAATCACACTCAAACAGTTTCTTCTAAAAAATAGATGAAAACCAGTATTTGAAAGCTGCTATCAATATACCGTTGTTGAGCACCTCGGTAAATTTTTATTCCTAATATCAACCGAGAAACTCAGAGGTCATCAGTCGGATCCCTTGGGTTGAGTTTTTGTGGCACAAGGGTCACATTTGGTTAAGTTGTGGACATTTGGCTAAGTATCTGGACATACACACGCAAGGAAAGTTTTATTGATACAGAATATAGTAATACACCTTGGGATGAATGGATCTTTCGTCGCCTACAACTCGCTGGTTTCTAGCGCAGATACATTTTGATGATAGAATTATTCCATCCTTATTTTCTCTATAAATGTATATGATTTAATCACAACAGAGAGATGCTGATGACATAAATCTTTATTTTAAGGTAAACCGGATACGCCTGAAGATTTCCAAGCCCAGAACGTGACATCCGATCGAGTTCTGTTGAGCTGGACAGCTGGCTTTGACGGTGGATCGCCTCAGTTCTTTCGCATCCGATATATGGTGAAGGGGTCGGATGAAGTTGCTGCAGTCGATGTGTTACCAAATAATGCCTCTGTTTTTATGATCACTGGCCTGGAGCCCGGGACGGAGTACTCTTTTGCTTTGATGGCGTGGAATGTTTATGGGGAAAGTGGATACACAGAAAACGAAGTTTTAGCACAGACTACTGGTAAGTGCACATTTTCCGATTTTATTTCAGTTTTACTTATGTATTATTTTATTACATGAGACAGTGTTGGGGAAAGTTAAATCTGACTAATAGTTTTTGGAAACCAATGACTTAAAAATTAATCCTGACTAAATTCCTATAGCAGACGTATGCGAAGTTACATGCAATGCAACACTTTTTATACTCAATTTGTATGATTTTCTCGAATCAGTTCAAGAGTGATGATTTATAATTTTTAGTCATTCCACGTTAATCAATCATTGATTTAGTTTTAGCTTTAATCAAGTTATCATGATCAAAAATTACGATCGGAATTGTGTCTCAATTCAACATTCGGAATCTAGTAGGGGCAGTGGTAACCCAGTTGGAAGAGTAACGGATTATCAACCGGTGAGTTCGAAACTAGGTCCAACCAAAGACCGTCATGTACGTGTCTGCTGATGCACGTTAAATCTGACGTGACCTCAAATGCCTTCATGTTGTTGTGTGGAAGTGTGGAGTGGGATGTCAGATCAGGGGTTTACCTTGTCCACTGACCGTGGTTCAAAATTACGAGATGTTGACCTAGGATGTTTCCCTTTGGGATTGATCCGAACCGTCACCAATAGCCCGTTGTGTTGCTCCAGTGTGACGTTAATTGAAATACCCCCCCCCCGAACCGTCGGCAATAGCCCGCTGTGTTGCTTCATTGCGATGTTAATTAGCTACCTACCTACATGAATCCAGCAAAAGTAGTCTGTGACTTACAGTTTTGCTACAACATACCTATCTACCAACGCGTTGAAGAGGAAAGTTACAAGAAAGTGGAAAAGAGGATTACATGATGAAATTGTTTATTGGTTTATATTTTACAGCGTAACAAAATCCACATGAACCAAAAAATTGAACTACAAAACTGAATTAAATTTTGTTGGTTAAATAAGTTTGTTCTTGAACTGATTCGACAAAATCATGCAAATATGCAATAATGAAAATCAGTAAAAAATGTCAGTAAAGTAATTTTTCTACCTCTGGATATAGGAATTTAGTTAACATATGCAAAACTAAAACTAATGATTGAATGATTAATAGCTAATTTATGTCATGATTATAACTAATTTTCCAATTGTGATTAACTTTAGTCATAATTTAACTAATCACTAGTTAAATAATCAATCGATTGAAAATATTAGTCTATTAAGCCCAACACTGAGAGGAAATACAAAAAGCCAAAGGTTTCGACCAACAGAGATTAGAGGAGGCTCGTTATTGGTTTCAAGGACTTCGTCCTCGTGCAACCCTCGAGTTCTCTGGGGACAGGGCGGATCAGACCACCTTCCTAAGATTCAGAAACGAACATTTAATCCTTCTGGTGGTTGTCTTGACGATGTATCATCATTAGGAAAACTGACCAGACCTTGACGGACGAGATATCTCTCTATTAGAAGAAAACTAACCACATCTTGATCTCATCATCAAAAAATCGTGAATAACTTGATGCAAAGATATCCCGTCATTAACAAAATTTATCAGATCTTGATAGATGATATATTTCGTCGAAATCAATTGGATGGTTAAGGCCCTTGAAGCCTTATGAGGATAAAAAGAAGGTTTCCACTTTGCACAAGTTCATGGTAACTCCGTCTTCTCCTGAACACCTTTCCTGTATTGGAGTCGCTTGAGAGGATTTCTCAGTTAAGCCACACGGTTGGCCAATATCAGCCCCGCGACGCTAAATAAACTGAAATATGCATGCGTACAGACATTTTCTGTACAGAAACGGAATGGCATGTGTATATCGGATGTTTGGTTGCATGACTGGTCAAAGTATGGCTTGCCTTAAAATTCGGTGCTCACTTTCAATGAACTGAGTTAATTGTCCTTTGGACCTGGTCTAGCTTAGTTAAGATCAAGATGGATAAATTAGACATGAAACAATTTACTTCACATTTGGTGAGGCAAAAAATCCGTCTTTTTTCTTTTCTGAACGTACGTTTCTCGCTTTAAATCTTTAAAAAATGTATCTTAATTGAAACACTTTTGTAATTGGATGTATACCTTAGAACAAACAGTGGAGAAACTAAAGATCGTGAGAAGAATTTACTGAACACCCTATATATTCTAAACGTGGAATGATATGTAGGTGTAAATTACGCAAATTTCAAGAAAAGCAAATTTCAAACCCCCAGTCGCAGTTGTTAATTAAAAACCTTTTTACGATCCAAATGTTCCCTGTTATTCTTGAAGGATCACTAGAACTGTTTGCTGCAAAATAGATTATAATAAAATGGAAGATTAATTTACTGTGTTCCTAGAAGTGTATTAAATGCAATTAAAAGTACTTTTTAAAAAATAGCTAGGTATATTTAAGTTACGTACTAATTAAATTATATTTCAGTGGAAATTAAAATGTGGGAAAATTTTCTTGTGTTTCCAAAACAAATATTTTTCAATGTATTTGAAGTTACAAAATCTATCTAGAGGAACTATTATTTTTCGTGGAAAATTTAATTATATTTTAACGATAACTTATGGGTTTGATATTAATAATTGGTATTATGATTAAATACTAACAACTGTATTTTTCTAGGTCACGTGATAGTTAGAAATCCCTTTTAAGTTCCTTTCAGTTCATTCCTTATTTCAAAACATGCATGCATATTATTATTAAAAACAACAAATAGTGTGAAATATTGCAACCTTGTTCATCATAGGTGTTTTCTAGTAATCAATCTTATGACATAATTCATCAAATTCGTAAAAAAGTGTTTATCAACTAAATATTAGAACAGAATTACTTCAAATTCATCCTATCCCAATCATACATACAAAAGAGTGAATGAAGCACACATGAATGTCCTTTTAACTTGTCATTACATACAGTTAAAAGCCCCAAAATAGTCAAAGCTACCAGCATAAAAAACCTTTCACCACCTACTAGAAATACCTCACAAGTGCTTAAGCTGGATGAAAGCTATACAGAAGTCCCAAGCCTGCGACGGTAGAAACGTCGTAGAATGGAATGACCCAGAAAAATGTAGCAGACACAATTCGACTTCAATATGATCCTACGTGAAAAGAAACTCTAATTCGGAGGGCACAATTCCACGAGTTGAAAACTGCGCTGCAGTCGAAAGTGGCGGTTGTGCAGTAAAAAAAAACCTCCAGAGTGCAGTTCGATCACACCCCGTGCCTGTTCAGACCACGATAATGGTATTAAGCTTATCTTGTAGAGGGCATTATGGGAAATCCCCTTGGTGATATCCTACAAAACCCATTTGAGGAGGGACACAGTCTAGGAGGTTTCAGAAGGGCCAGACGCCATTATTATTGCTTTATTTTACCCACAATTCGTTTTGGCCTCAAGGCCGCAGGTAGGTGTTTTTCGTTTTCGGTGAGAATTGCAGAGAAAGGTCCTTGAAATAAGCGTTTCTCATTTGTGTGACGATACATCCGACATGGTGGACTTTTATAGCATATCAAGATAGTTCTTACAGTTGTATGAGGTCCGCTTAGAATCTTCGGCAAGAATTGTGTACATAAATGAAAAGTGACTTGTCTCAGTTCTTTTCCCGTTCACTATAACAGTGCAACAGTAGGTATGAGAGGTATTGTCTGTCAAATTAAATGTAGATGGTGATAGTGTTTCTGCAGTTGGATGTTGTACGTATTCCAAACGTGACGCCAAGGTCCCAAAGAATCCCAAAGAATAAATTCCGATATATGATAGTTTATTGGACAACGCCAATTAGATTAAACATCAAAAAGGCGATAAAGTATATTTTAAGTATAACTATATTTTTTCTATGTATCATGCCAGAGCAGTTGGATAGTGGAAGTAAATTCGTCGCATTTCATCTGGTTTGTTTGCATACATTGAAAATCGCTCTTAGATATGTCGAATTAAAACGAACAATGGGCCTCGTGGTTAATACATTTAAAAGGTTTTTAGCAAGACGCAGAATTTTTTCTACGAAAAGTACTTCATGGTGGAGGGCTGTTACAATGTTATTTCTATATTATTGTATCATAAGTAATAATTTTAACCTGTATGATTCTCTAGCAGCCGAATGTGAGGCACCACTGTGCAGAGAAGGCTGAGTAGCAATGGATAGTGAAACAGGAGTATAAGCAGTTTGTTATCACAGGGTTTCAGACAGTTATTGAAAGGATTGACATCACGTTGGCAGTTCAGCTGTTCACAGTAGACTGTCTAACGAAGTGCTACCTGATTGCGGCGAGTGCCATTTAATATTTGTCAGATGCACTATCAAGCTAGTTAAGTGCGCCATATTTATAATCACCAGTCACCAGTTTAATAAAACGTGTGAAAGGCAGTGCAACTTTGTTTACACAAAATGTTCTTCATAGTGGAGGTGGGTGATGATGTATTGAATGGTTATGGAGCACATGGCCCCCGAAGGGGCCTTAATCTTCGGTATTGACAATTGGAGCTTGACAGACGGAATTTCATGAAGTTAAAAAGGTATTAAATTAAGACAGATCAGAGGAGTATTGTTTTGTTCAAACAGAAGAGTTTAGTTACTATTCGTGATAAAAATATCAACGAGTGAAAGAATTTTTTCTAACGGTGAATTAACTTTGTTTAGTCTGTACATGATAGCGGAGATACCTCTGACTGACTTAAATATTTTGGCAACTTCCTTAAGTATCTGGAGGACTTCTGAGATGCCGTCCAATGAGCACTTAGGGTGATAGACATCTGAATATCTGTGAGTAGGGCAAGTTGGACGTTGGATGTTTGGATTGCTATTGGGATTTTTGATAGATTTATCAGCGGTGATTTAACGCAGGTTATATTATTTTTTATTAAATTGCTGCGCAAGGGTTTTGGTGAGATCTTAGGTTTAGGGGGAGTTTACGGGGTAACATCTTTCATCCCATCCAGGATGCAATATGTCCGGTTACTGAGCAGTTAATACATGTCGGGGTTTCGGGTATGGGCATTTAAGAGTTTGGTGATCTTTACTGCATCTCAGGCACCTGGGTATCTTTAAGCAGTCATTGGAGCTGTGGCCGAAGCCGTTACAATTAAATCATTGGATAGGTCGGGCTGTTCCTCTGTACTTTTCAACTGTAATTTTCATGTACAAACATTCTTTCAGATTATAGATCTAGCAGACTGTTGAGTTATTTATGATTTCAATAAGAAATAGCGGGTAAGGTTATTTATTTCTGAAGTTTTTAGTTAGGGAGATTTTATTAATGTTGAAATCTTTTGTTTAAGATCTTCAAGGATGTCAGAAATCTCGGTGTTTTTAGATAAGCCTTTAATCACAACTTTTAGGGGTCGATCGTAGTAAGGGGTAATTAAGTATCTTCAATTTTGTTAGTTTTAATATAATCCGAAACTTCTTGATGTTGACAAGGGTATTTGTAAAAACTTTGATGTAATCTTTAGCAAGTTGGCTATTGACATCATTACCATATAATGTACGGATTTCTTTTAAAGTTTAGGGGGGGGTATTTCAATTAACGTCACACTGGAGCAACACAACGGGCTATTGGTGACGGTCCGGGATCAATCCCAAAGGGAAAGATCCGAGGACAATACCACGTAATTTTGAACCACGGTCAGATGACGAGGCAACACCTGAGCTGGCACCCCACTCTCCAAACTTCCACACCACGCCAACGTGAGGACATTTGAGGCCACGACAGATTTAACGTGCACCAGCCCCCTTTGTACACGACGGTGTTTGGCTGGATTCGAACTCGCAACCCTTCGGTTGCAAGTCCGTTACTCTTCCAACCGGGCCACCGCGGCCCTCTTTAAAGTTTAGGAGAAATCACTATTTGATTTAATTATAATGGGTTCAATAGTTTTGGCATTTAGGCTGGGGGGTCGTTAAGCGGACTGAACTTATTTTGGTTAGCAATGCTATTCGGCTGTATTAGGGATGTCGGAAAAGGAAGAAACTCATCGTCAAGAAAGTCAGGATGGGGGTGCCCAGTACATCCAGAGTAACAGCATGGGCCAAGAGATTTGCACTGTCCTTCTATCTTGACTAATCCGAGGCTGTGAATATTCAATTGTTCCAGAAGTGGAGCTTCTTCGTTAGAAACCACATTGGACCTTTTTTGCATAAAATCGTCGATTGCCTTCGTGATTTCGGCGGTCCTCATTTTGGACATCTTGTGAGCTTCTTCCTCAAGGGTGAGTCGCTTACATCTTTCTTCATCATATAGCTCACTGTAGCTCAGGGTTATACCCATAACTTCCGGTATGGCCGGGCTTGATTTGGCTGAAGCCATGATTAAGGGGGTTCTCAAATTGGTTGAAGTGAGTTAGTCTTGAGAAAGACTGTTTCTTCTCTTGGTTCAAGGTACCCGTTGTCACAGCGTAAAGGTCGCGATGCACCGAAATGCGAGCTTTTGTTTAAATGGCTGAGTGAGTGAGTGTTTGTTATGAAGTTCCTTAATTCCAATTAATCATATTTAAACTACGTGGCAAAATTGGCGAAGAATCCGTACCAGTTGATTTTAGATTGCGATATGAAGATAGAATTTCTTCATTTTGAAACTTGAGTACTATACACATTCGCATCGATAACTTTTTATAAGTAAATGTTATGACAGCTCAAAACTGCAACTCAGTTACTAAAATAAACAAACACGGATTCTGAGCAATTGGTGATAAAACTGAGCTGCGACTTTTATATATCTTCCACTCAAAGCAAAAGAATATTCCAGAAATATCACGCAGCGTGGAGATGGGTTACACTGCTATATCCTTGTAGTGGTGGCTAAGTTCATCCCAGCTCATTTATTGAGGTATAGTATAAAGATGGAATGGATATGAATAACGAATAATGAACAAAAGATCCAAGGGCATAAATCCAAGCTATGTGGATATTAATATCTGAAGAAACAAAAAGATCTGCTTACATAAGTGTAAAGCTGGACTCAGGGAGAGGGACTCAAGCAGTAGGTTTTGGAGTTCGGTTCACAAACCTCTGAGAGAGAAATGGAATGGCATTGAATTAATCTGGCCTGGGAACTTGAACTATAAATTAACAGCTATTATAAAATAGAAGGATTTGAAGAAAAAATTTCCAATTTTCTCACATATATAAAGTATTTAACCCGATATAACATTAAAATTAAGTTCTTGTTTGCTTCATAATGAATCTCTCGGGGAAATATAGAACATATTCCTCTAATGTTTGTCACAGACGAAGACTATAAGAAAGTGAAAATTGTGATTTATTTGCATATTAGAGTCACTCTTATAAAATAAAAAGAAGATAAGAAATCTCACGGAAGGACAAGAACCATCCTCAAGAACCACTTAGTCTCATCTATTCACAATCTCTTTTTTTCCACCTAAGCCCTTTAGGGTTCCTTGGTGTTCTCCTGACAACGCCTGGTTTAAGGATCGTAAAAACTGAATCCTGGCAATAGGAAAGACTCTCCGGTAATTCGAATCTTACTAGAGAAAAGAAAGTACTCTTGATATAGCTCAGTGAAAAAATTGTTAGTCATTTCCTGGACAGTTTTTCCCATTACTTGTTCTTATGGTAGGGGCATAGAACTAGGCCAAGTTTATTCCAAATGCAGTCTACACGGCAGTCGCAGCGAATGTATGATGGGATGTGCCTCTGTTTTGAAACATGACCTTTTCTCTAAAGGTTTAAGGTACTTTCAGAACCAGTACCTTGTTTATTATGGAAACAGTTGTCCAAATCTCCGACAAATACCAGACAAAGTAGCCTTTAGAGTACTGCACTGAATACACATTATTCAAGTTATATCCACATATATACTCGCCTCTCACAAATATTATAAATATCACAAACTGCATATGTTTTACCAAAGTTAGATTCTCTCTCTAATAGAGCTTTGTAATTTAAACTCTATTCCCAACAATTAAAGAATATAGAAGCAAACTTTTAATATTGGAAAACAATATTATAAAGCCCTCTGTGCTCTCTTCACATCACCAACAGTGAACATCCCGTATTAATGAAAAATACCATAAACCGGTTTCAAGTTATTGTATTTGTCATATTTTTTAAGCACACAGTAACCTTACATAAAAAGTTACTGTTACAAAAATTAAATAGCTTCTTACAAAAATTTCAGAATCGAATCGCATACAACACTAATTACACAATTCGCTCAAATTAACTCGTTATTATAAAGTCATTTACTTACTCTTTTGTACACGACAACAACAGTAAACATTCCGTACTAATGAAAGAATACAGTAAACATGTTTTAGATTAGAGATTCATTTATCAACGGCTACCATTGACTATTTTTTAAACAGAGACTTGACTCTTAGTTGCTGGCAACATATTGTACAAAAATTTGGAATCGAATCACATACAACACTGATTACACACAATTTACCTAATTGAACTCGTTAGTATAAAGGCCTTTAAATATTCTTTTCTACACGCCGCCAACCGTAAGCATCTCTTACTTATGAAAATATACCTTAAACATGCTTTAGAGATTGTTTCATCAACCAGCTACCTTTAACACTCATATTTTTTAAACAGACTTTACTCTTAATTGCTGGCAACTTACAAAAATTTGGTTGATTGGATTTGTTATGGTACAAGGGCCATATTTTGTCGCGTTGCGCCAGACACAAGGCATACAATATCAAGCAGTGGACAAACACACAAGGAAAGTTTTACTGGCACAGAAGAGAGAATTACACCCAAGGGGAAATCGAACCTGCGCCGCGTACAACTTGTAGGTTTCTAGCGCAGTGGGAATAACCACTGATACACGACAGACCCTTCAAGAATTTGGAAACGAATCACATACAACACTGATTACACGTAATTGATCCAACTTTATACTCCCACCAACACCAAAACCTACAATCTAGACAACACACAAAACATCTGATAAAAGACTTTTCGATTTTCTTAAGGATCGTACCGGAGACGATCTAATCTCACACCCACCCCCATCTTTGCACAGCCGACCCCATACCTCAAATACGTATGAAGTAGTTAATAAGGCATCGAAGTTTATTACAGAGACGGAAGACATCTTCTCTCCAGGCGGACTTAGATGAGTAGAAAGAAAGAGATAAGTCTTAGCTATCCTGCACTTCAACGAGAACCACTTTCATTTCAAGTGGTGTTTCCCCTCAAGCAAATTCCTGGAAAAGAATGTTGAGTCGGGAGTTGATGGTGCTTTCATATACCTTGTACCTCTGTGTGTCCCGAGGCTGGGTGGGAATCGTTAGCTCGTTAGATTTTTGCTTCAGACGTAATTTTGGGATTTTTATAAAATTGTTTTTCGTGGGAAATGCGCTGTAGTTTCCAGAGGGGAGAGGGGTTGGAGGCAACCCTCCGAAAGTGTTGGTCTTTCATTTTTAGTACCATTTCACAAGTTAAATATTATAAGTCTGTCTGTATACATTACTTTTGTAATTTTCACATTAAAATACCAATTATTTCATTAATTATTTTCTGGGAAGCATATAAAAGTAGGAAGCCTATAGTTTTTCTGTTGTTTCATCTCTCGTATTCGCTACTCTACGTATCGCATCAACGTTCCTAAAGATTTTTTATCCTGCGGCAGAATTTCCGGAAGGTTATCTCTTACCATCCAGTATAAGTGCGAGTTTACAGCCTACTCGTTGAGAAAGGTGGTCTCAACAATAGCAGATAATTTCCCACGCTTCTTCAAATGATCGGCCTTCATAATTGCAACGTTTTAAAAATAACAAGAACACAGAGTTAATACCGATAAACAAGATTATGTTTTTAGTCAAATATTTAGCAAATGCAACCACCTTGAAGTGATTTCTGCATTCGGATCAACTTAGATTAGTCACCTTTTAGTTTTGATACTGTTTAATACATTACTAAATTTAGTTTACGATCAAAATAATATCGAAGAACCTATACGATAAAACCCATAAAATCAAAACTTTTTCAGAGAAACTTAAATGGCCAGGTCTTCATTCGGCATTAAAATTGAATTTTTAACTTTGGACCACCTTCCGAAATGAACTAGCTACGCATCTAGTCATTTAGCATTTTTTGGATAATTTTGCAATGTGACGTTGTATGGAATAAATGCATTGAAAGCTAGTTTATCCTGTTAAGATAATTAATATTTATTTATAAAAAAATTCTAACCTAAGCTTCCGTTCAAATATTATCATAAAGTAACGCAACATATGTTGTTATAAATAAAATTATTAATGATTGTGTCTCTCGTAAGAATGCTTCGATTTGATAGTCGTCACTCTTGATTCCCATCCTACACCTTATTGGTAGCAAAAACCAAAACCGAACCTAATTCTCTTGCATTCAGGTGACAATTTACTGTCACAAATAGCATACGTTATTTCAATAGAGGATTTGTTTACCCTCTCATATTTTATGTTTAATAAGAAACTGCTCCGAATAGAATCGCAGCTAAAAATAAAGAAAACAATAGAAAGAGAAAGGAATACTATCGAAGGTCCCAAATCTCTCAAACATTCACCAGTCAATATCAACTTTAATGTGTTTGCCGTAGATTTTGTGAATTTATATCGATTTTCCTTAACCGTTTCAAATTGTACTATTTCCATTCCAAAGACCTTCATTTTAGGTTCCTTCAGCGTTAAATCAAACTTCCAACCACCTCCCTCGAATATCATGGGAATTCAGAAGTCTAACACGATTTGTTTCAATGCTCCTGAAAACGAACCTATGTTTTATTTCACAGCAATGGCGTCGCTAGTCACGTCACGCCGCTCAAAGTAATTCCTTCTCAGACTGTTTCATTTTGCTTCTTTCTTCATCGGTGGGCATGTTGTGACTGGGCCCTATTTCTCTGCCTTTTTTTCTTGACGACTGCCCGCCCGACTTATTTAACCATTTAAATGTGCATTCCCATTTAAGGGGCGATGGCTGATTGAGCTAATTTGAATCTTTTCCTAATACTCTTACTTCTGCATTTAATTAAATGAAGACGTTATTCTAATAGTGTTACAGTAACTCTCTAAGAAATTTTTTGTTAACTACGTTTCTGGAATCGTACTCCCTTTTCATGAACCCAAACAATAAACAAATTACTAATCTCTATCAAATAAGTGCGGTCCACTTTTTCAGATATTTCAAGTCCTATTTAACATTAGGGCTGCGGTAGCCCAGTCGTAAGAGTAACGGATTAGCAACCCGAGTGTTGCGAATTTGAAACTCGGTCCAGCCAAAGACTAACGTATACGTTAAATCTATCGTGGTATCAAATGTCCTCACATTGGCGTGAAGTTTGGAGAGTGGGGTGCCAGCACAGGTGTACATCTCGTCATCTGACCGTGGTTCAAAATTACATGGTGTTATCCTCGGATCTTTTCCTTCGGTATGTATACCAGACCGTCGCCGATAGCCGGTTGTGTTGCTCCAGTGCGATGTTAATTAACTACCCACCTACCTATTTGACATTAAAACTTTTTTAACTTAACTCCTCTCGAAATGGAATTAAAACGAAACACTGTGGAACAGTTAGAATAACACAAAAACTATCAAAATAAACCGCCTATTTAGTATAGAGGTCATAGCGTTTGTCTGCCACCCAGTAGGTCTCAGTTTCAAGTCTCGATTTGTAAGAGCATAGATATCGGTGATTATACTTGTTATGAGTTAAGGCGGTTCAGCCACTGGATTCTCACAAATAGCACCGGCAGTTTGCTCCTTGTTCCGAAAAGGTCATGGTCGAGTTTAAAACGTTATAAAAGTTATGTACACAAATAACTTTGACTTGAATACCCGGGCCTGATGCTGGATTGTGGAATGAATGAAGCAGACACGAAGTTGGAACGATTGTTTATTTGAATATAGAACAATTTACAGTTTTAACAATTACAGTGCAGTTTGAAGGAAAACTTTATTGAATAAATACCTGTGATTGTAGAGTAATTTGGTAGCTCCTGAATGAAACCATAGTCCTTTCTCCACGTAATCCAAAGTCACAATGGTCCAAAGCTCGCACAGCACCATAGAATTTCGACATATTGCGCATCCCCTCAAAGAGCTCAGAGCGCCCGCGCATTCGGTCCGTAGGTTATGTCAGGTACGGACATCCCTTGTCTTCACAACTATATTTATCTTCTGGGTGTTTTTCTAGTTCTGAAATCTTAAGATAAAACAGTTGTAACACTTTTTGTAACGCTCGACATTTCATGCATGCCCTCCAGTACAGGTCCCCTTTCAAAGACGTATTCGCGTCAAAATATTATTAAAATAGAGCCTTCTCGTGCTTGTAAAAAATTTAAAACAATATTTAAAGTCCAAACAAGACTGATGTCAAATAAGATAAACAAAATTATCACTAAAGTTTTTGTATGATGGTTTATGGTTTACTAATATCTGCTGTCTAGAAGTCTCCGGAAATTAAAATTAATGTATCATTGTTTTGCGTGCCTGCCATTGTAATATACAAGGAATTTGCCTTTTGAAGTATTTGGATATTTCTAAATTCTTGCATACAAGGGGAGGTAGTGAAACAATTGTTAAAATATCTACAGGAAACAAATCTTATACTAAACGTATATTAAGCACCACACACGCATCAAAACCAATGTACGCAACACAAAATATAACATATTTTAGGAAACAGAAAGCAAAGAACTTCGAACAAGTTCAAGAACTTTCATTTTGAATATTTTATTTGTATTTCAAACAGAATATAAGAACTTTTAGACGTGGAAATGAGAGAGAATATTACTTTTAGAGGGAACTTTTAAAGAGAATATTTAACTTATTTTTATTCTTAGAAATTCTGATTATGACGAAAATATTTAATGGTACCCACTAGATATGCGCCTACTCGATGTGATGCTGCCTGGATAGCATTATTTTATTCTTATTATTTACTTTGTGTTCCAAGTAGTACGCTGTGGCATCCATTTTCCCAAGAATTTAACACTCTGAGAGTCACAAGATTTCCGAAATAGTGTAACAAATTGCTTTTACTCCATACCACCGTATATAATGGCTAACTCACCAATCTATTTGTTGAAAGAGTAATTGGAAATATTCTATTGGTCAAGTACGTCGAAACTGATTAGAAGTCTTTTAAAGAAGACTGCAGGTTTCAGAAGGGATATATGAATGTGTAACTCTCAGAAGTTGAGAACAATAATTTTTGTATTATGTGATTTGCTTTTCTAAAAATGTTGCGACTGCACGTTTTTCCCTTTCCTTTTTACGGTGATCTGTGATTGTTGACGATGTTTGACTTAATAAAATTTGTTTTACAATTGGAATATGTTGTTTAAATCAGCATCTTCTAAAAGTAAATAATTCATTTTTTCAATACTGTGATCGCGTGCAAACATCCGTGAATTTATATTTTTAGCGCGCGAGCAACTGTTATTAATGTAATTGTAAACTTTGCTGTCTTTATAATATATTTTCACTCAGTCTCTGCTAAAGAGCGATTACTGTTACTAGTGTACTTGTAAACGTTGTTGTATCTTGATGTTAATTTTTAAGCATGTGCAAACTATGATATTAATGAGTGTTCTTTTAATTATGAGCGTGCAAGCTGGTAACCGTGATAACAAATGTGATCAGAAATTAATCTGGTTTAGAAAAATTGGAGAAGTAGCCTAAAAGACAGCTAATCAATATTCTTTGTAGTTTTGTATCGCCCTTAGTTTATTAATAAATATCGAAATTTTTCTAAAAATGTTCGTCTCCGTGTGTGCAATTGAAATGCGAATCTACAGTTATTTAATGCATTCTTACTGATACTCTAATCACTGAAAAGTTACTATAGAGGGTTCTCATCTCCAAGTGGATTAAGTTGGTTGTTTGGAATTTTCGGCGCAAGGGCCATATTTGGCCAAACTGCGCCAAACACGACAGACAAAATTAAGTAAAGAAGGGCGTGGAAGGGAGAAAAGAAGGATCGGGTAATAGAATAATAGGAGGAAAGCTGAAAAACATCGTTTGGTATCACGGGAGAGCGACACTCATGTTTACGAAAGACAATAAACCAATTGAGATAAGAAGACATAGCTAGAGTACCTCAGATTTGTGAAGCCCGTACTCACCTAAAGAAGATGTGCCCCTGAGGGCCTAAGATAATTAGGGGTTGATTCGGATCATCACGCTTTCTCCCAATTTGCATTCAAACCTGCAGGCTGCAGATTTGAATGACGTCCAAATTACCTCTTTATATCGTTCGTTGATTGTAGGTTTTATGGCATAGTGCTATTTTTGGCCAAGCTGAGGCCAAACACAAGACAAAATCAAGTAAAAAATGTCGTAAAATGTAAAAAAGAGAGATTGGGGAATATAGTAGTGGGATGAAAGCAGAAAAAGATCACTTGGTTATCCCGGGAGATCGACCTTCCTGTTTACTAAAGACAGTAATCCCCATGGGGAAAAAAGCTCACTATAGTACCTCGTGTCCGTGAAGCCAGTAAAAACCTAATGGAAATGTGTCCCTGAGGACACATCTCTATATATGATGCTCAAAAATAAATTAAGTAATCCGCATGGTTTTAACTTAATTTTCACAATAAATCAGAAAATGATTCTCAGAGATCTTTGGTCTTTTTCTTCCAGTTCCCCGACGACTACCCAGTACCGCTGTCGATGCATTAGCCAAGAATAACGACGATGTTCCTGTGTTTCTGTTGGTGATCATTTGCATTGCTGGCACTCTGCTAATTCTCATCAATGGGGCCATTGTGGCTTGTTACATGCAACGGAAAAAGAAGAGACAAACGCAAGGTAAGCGTAACTCGCGATTCTTATTTGCTCTGCGGAAGAATGATGTTAACAAATGGGACACTGCAATCGATGTCCTTAAATACTGGGGCATTTTTATGCGATACTGGCTACTTAATCCAAATAACTTTTCTTTATTGGGTTTCACGTTGTTTAATGACACTTCAAGTTCAATGGACAAATCGCAATCATCTATAGTAGCAAGTTGTTTAACCTTCTTAATCCATGGTAAACATAACCTAATTGCTAAAATTCTGCGAAAATATATATTATACAAGTAACCCGCTTATGGAATCTATTGCTTGTATCTACTACTAGCAAAGTGTTGTTACTCACATCTTATTTCAATCCATTTATAATGAATATAAGCATCCATATTCACATATATGGATTTCTCTGACTAAAATATAACTATTCAAAAATATACAATAGCATTTAGTTTACTTTTACTAGTGCTAGTTCCAATAAAAGAACATCTTGGTCATGTTACCACAGTTAGATTCTGGAAGTCTACTTCAATTCTATAACATTCCCTTGTACAAAAGCGAATCGGCCTTTTTGGACGCTAAACCGATTTTTGCTCACATTTTTTCGCTGCGCTATCTTCCACATTCCTCATTGATATCTGTCATCAGACCGCTGAATTTCATTAGTGGCGGGCTCATCCGTATAGTTTTAGCAGTATTATGGAGCTTCAAAATTTGACAGCATGATGAATTCCTCATTTGCACTCATACATGTACAACAGATTGCAAGGATTATCTAAAAACTAATTCAAGGAAATTAATTAAAACCTGACGCGAAGGGAACTTTTCGAAATCAGAAGAATGTCAAAACTAATTGGTAGGTTCTGTCGAGGACACAAAACGTAGTTTGGACGTGAACACTCGCGTCTGATGTTAGATTGTAGAATGAATGAAGCAGACATAGGAAGTTTGAACGATTGGTTATTGTGAATATTCAACAATTAATTTGCAGTTTAAACGATTGGTCATTGTGAATATTCAACAATTAATTTTCAGTTTGAATGATTGTTTATTGTGAATATTCAACAATTAATTTGCAGTTTGAACGATTAAAATGCAGTTTGATATTAGTATTGAATGATAATTTTACTGATTAACGGATTCCGATTCTAGCGAAGTTTGGTAGCTTTTGAATGACACTACTTATGCAGTCCTCTCAATCCAAACTTATATTGGCCCGAAACTGGCCCAGCACTTTAGAATTTCGACATATTGCGGACCCTCTTTAGTTATCTTCTGGGTGCTTCTTTTAGTTCTGAAATGACAAGACAAAACAGTTGTAACGCTCAACTTTTCATGCATGTTCCCGAATATTGCTCCGATTTTAAAGACTTATTCACGTTGATAATCTCAATCGTAGGAAAAAACTTTTTGTAGTGGACTTACAATACTTATTTACTACACGCTTTACATTGTTGTATATGTAACTCCTTTCAAAATGATCGTAATTGGAAAACTATTTTGCTATCTACAGAGTACGGATATCAATTAATTTTTAATGCTGAAACTAAAAAGTCGATCTTATGATCGACTTTGATGATTTTGAAAGCTCATTGTCCCCTTAAAGCATTTTTAGGCGATACATTTTTTAGCATCTGATTGCCCATTCTTCCTCCTCAACACCCCTTATTTCCCCTGGAGCCCCCAAAGATTCCTCCACCGCCCACTTCGAGAAACTGTGGTCTAGAGAGGAGACCACATGGTTGAATTGGGGTGTGCCTCGTTGCCAGGAGATGTTTTTGTCTTTTTAGGTTTGGCACACAGTTCCGCGCCGAATGGTGTGATGTCTCCAAACATATTACTTATTTTTTTGTAGAATAAATTATTCATGGCCAAAATGCGACCCGCTCTGCTTTGAGAATAGCAACCTATTTAACACTCGACTATAACCTGACATAAGAAATATCAAATATATGAGAGCATAGGTAGGTAGTTGAATTTATGTCTCACTGGAGCAAGACAGTGAGTTATGGTTCGAGATCAATTCCCAAGGGAAAGATCTGAAGACAGCACATGACAATTTTTAACCACAGTCAGATGACGAGATCAACATCTGAGCTATAGCACCCGTTCTACAAACTTTCACACCACCTAACGTGAATCTAGGAGAGGCATTTTCAGTCCAAATAAACCATATACATGAGAGACGAGGATTTTATTTCTTGTAACCCAAATGCTCTCACATGATACAAATTGGGGTTACCTTAAGATTTATTTTATCACCTTTATAATGCTATTTGGCGTTTAATCTAATTGGTTGGTCTTTGAATTAACGTCGCACTTGAGCAACACATCAGACTATTGCCGACGATCCGGGATCAATCCCGAAGGGAAAGATTCGAGGATAACACAGTGGTTTTTAATGTAATTGGCACTGAGCAATTATCTATAGTTTATCAATTTAGAATTCATTCTTTGGAAATTTTATTATTAATATTTTTGGATCCAGATCGTAGTTTTTCCATCACTTTTTTAGTATTTATGTATTTTGCGTATAAAAGCAATTTTGATAAGGTAAATATTTCATCACCTTGTGAATGAAATTTTTTAACAGCCGAGTATTAAATGTTTATAATCATTGTTTCAAGCACGAATCGCCATTTATTCAAGTATATATTAGTTTTTGTAATCACTTCATTAAATTAATCACGGACCTTAATATTGAAGAACTAGTAGTTGAATAAAGAATAACACTAAAATTAAGAATTAATAACAGTAAAATGCTATTGGCGAGGTACTGCAATCTTGTTTGAAAAACAATCTGTGACGTCACGTCTGGAATACGTACACGAAGAACGTTCCATCACAAAAACCCTACCCCCATCTATATTTAGCTTAACAGAAAAGCCTTTCTAAAGAAATAAATGCTAATTAATATTATGACTACAGAATATAAAAAGTATCATACTTCCGTGTTATTGGACCAGTTTTTACAAAACTTTTAAAGAAACTCAGTCCACACGAATATGGAATTAATTTTCAAACACACGCTTAACAGGTAAGAAAAGCAAATAATTTTAGCAAACTCCGCTAAGAGAAATAACAGGACACTACAGGAAGAATCTGTTATTCTTGAAATTCAGGGACGAAACATATCTTATGTTGTAAGCGTTGGTACTTAAGGAATTGAATTAATTCCTTCGCCTTACAATTTATTTTCCACATCTCTGCTATTATTAAAACACTTCATAAGCCAACCTATTTAATGCGTCATAAAACTTAACGAAACTAATCAAAATACTGTGCGCCATAAAGTCTGACTAAAATATTATGCCCGCAAATATGAATATACTTTACTTTGGAGGGCCGAAAAATTTAAAACAATGTCCTCAAGAACAAATATTCAGATCATAGTTAAAATAAAATATATTTTCACAACGATGATATAGTTTAGTGAGCTTTTAAAGTGAAAGTAAAATACTTTAGATAAGAGTTCATTTTCAGAATCTGGTGTCACTTTTGATTTAGCTCTCAAAGTATGCAAATATTTAGCTTTTAAAGTGGTTACTTAAGATAAAAGATAACGGTATTTGCATGGCATGCAATTCAATGGCAATGTCTGAAGCAATATTTTTAATGGATATAGCACGTTTTCCTGTGAATAAGTGGGGTTTTTCGTACACGTCTGAGATGTCATGGATGACATTTCTAAAGTTCCGAGATTTAGAAGTTCGTAAATGGATATATGCATCACATTTATTCATTTATTCATACAGATTATTAGAGTACTGGGTAGCTCAACGCTGTAAAATTCTTTCGCCGCATTTTGAAGTACTTACGTTTCTGACACGATAAAGATTTTAACAGTGATAACAAGCATTTTTACTATGAAATAAAAGTTTGATGTATTATCTTATGATCAGAAAGAGTTATAGTATAGTTTCCTTTACAGTGATGAAGCAAAGCTTAGGTTCGAAAGCCCTGCTTCGCATCCAATCTGGTGAAACACTTTCTAATGGAAAATTGGATTTATTAAAATCAAAAAGGCATTTTGAAAGCCTAGTGATGTCTGTATTCTCTCTATATTCTAAGCCCTTTAACAGATTTGAATTAAGTTATGAATAGTTACCGTATGAAGGCTTTATCTGCCTCTTTCTGGGGTATGAGAGGCTTTTCGAACCTCTCTTTTCTGGGCCATGAGATGCTTTTTCTGCCTCTTTTTTCTGGGGGGTGTTAGGCCTTTGCTGGTGGTAGTGTCTTAACTGCAGACCTTGTTTCTTGTACGGATTCCGACCGTGGATTCAATTGGCTTATTTTTCGAATACTATTTCAGCATGCTGAAAATAAAAATTTCAAGGAATGAATTTTGAATTTATATGTGATAGTTGATTAGTCTCAACACTAACTAGATTAAAAGCCAAATGTCACCAAAATGGCAATATACAACATTTCAAGATAACTCCGATATGTATCACTCAAGAGAATTTTGGATAGTGGAAGTAAAATCTTCACTTCGCATCTGGTTTGTTTGTTTACACTAAAAATCCTTGTCATAGAATTCTGCCGGAATAGATGCCGGGTTCTACGCGTGTATAAAATAGTGGTCTAAAATCTTGATAAAAATAACGTAGAATATTGTGATTCTAATTCCCAGTTTCCAACACATATTTCAGTTAGATAGTTGCGGTGTGTGAGACATTTTTGTATTGCTAATGGTAGGTAGGTATTTTAATTAACGTCAAACTGGAGCAACACAACGGGCTATTGGTGACGATCCGGGATCAATCCCAAAGAGAAAGACCCGAGGACAACACCACGTACTTTTGAACCATGGTCAGATGACGAGGCAACGCCTGAGCTGGCACCCCACTCTCCAAACTTCCACACCACGCCAACGTGAGGACATTTGAGGCCACGACAGATTTAATGTGCACTATCTCCCTTTGTACACGACTGTGTTTGGTTGGATTGGAACTCGCAACCCTTCGGTTGCTAATCCGTTACACTTCCAACCGGACCACCACGGCCTTATTGCTATATGGAAATGGCGTTAATATTTATATGGCAGAATATATTTCCTATACACATTCCGCATTGTGTAACGGGAAGTAAAATACCCGTCATTTGAACGTCTTTTGAAACGGGACAAGTAGAGCACTCTGCTAATATATACCTTCGTACAAAATACAATCGCGATATTTTTATTAAGATATTTACCTTTTTGAAATTTAAAAGCAAAATTTATGAGAAAGCAACTTCAACATATAAAGAATAAAGAGAAGTTAGATTATGGAAAATTTATGTACTCATAACTAGCAGCTTTATGCTAGTGAAAAGATTTTGCTAGTTTTAGGAATTGGTACACGGCAAACACGTTTACTACGCATCGTGTAAATTTCAAGGCTATCGGATGATTTCTTCATGGTGTTGCTTTTATATGTCCAGTAGTGTATAAGTGATTAGGTGATTAGAATATGGATTATACTCGTTGTTTATATGTAGATAGATTTAAATTTTTTCTTATGATTAATTTACCTGCTATTTTGGCTTGGTGCAAGATTTGAAAGCTTTCATAAGAATTACCGATTCAATCATTTTGATATATCAGTTTTTATCTCCAAATTATGAAAATTGTTCTTTTATTGAAGAATAATTAATCATACAAAATTGTTTTTGAAGAAGTTTTATTAAGACAATAAAAATAAAATGATAAGAGAATAAGTGATTTATTTTCTTTGCTCTAAACTAAATCCAATACCATATTATGTAAGAGATGAAATGGGCTTATAACACTTCCATCATTCGATACAAGCGATAAACCATTCAGCGCAAAAATGCTCTGTACGAGTTCATTAGCATCAACTGAAACATTCAGTCTATATATAATATTTAAAACCTTTTAATGGGTGGTGAACTTATCAAAAATTTTCCAAGCAAATGCAAATCCTTAATATCCTACAATACATCGCCGATTTATAAGTAAAATAAATTAAATTAAAACCGTTATTCTAACAAAAAGACGGGGGAATTCTGCTCACTGTTAAATTTGCTGTGTGTTTCTCAAGGAAAAAAATCTAACAAAGAATAATCATGCATATAATGATAATTTCAGTTTTGATTAACGTCGCACAGGAGCAACACAACTGGCTATTGGCGACGGTCCGGGATCAATCCCGAAGGGAAAGATCCAAGGAAAACGCCTCGTAAGTTTGAACCACGTTCATGCAAAGAAAAAATGACTTAGACGATTTGGCCATTATAGAGATCACCACATTCTGCTCTAGAAAATGCAAAAATCTCTCTTGGAAATTTTGTCTTAGTGTGTTTCAATTGTAAGCCGAAGATATACTAGTTATACAAAGCATATGTCTATTTTTAATAAATATATAGTTCTGTATCTTGGTAGAATAAGGGCTAATGTCCATTTTGTAAGTTTTAATGACAACTGATTTAGTAATATATGTTTCTTTGATTTTTAATGCAGCGTACCAAAAATAATATTCAATATTTCGATGCTTTTATAATATATAGACAGGTTGGTTTGTTGTGTTTTTATGGCGCACGAAACATATTTGTCCATGTTGCGCCAGAGACAAGGCAGATAATATCAAGTAAGGGAAATGCACACACAAGGAAACTTTTACTGGCACAGAAGATAGAAATACACCCAGGGAGTAATAGAACCTGCGCCGTCTGCTACTCTCAAGTTGCTAGCGCAGTGGGTATACTCACTGATCCGCTACGGCCCCATATATGGAGAGGACTGGCACTTTTTGTAACATTATCTTGAAGTTATTTGTGTACCTAACTCAAAATCAGCGAATTTGTATTTTGGCCTTTTTCCCTACCAAGGCAACAAAAAAGCCTGCTTCTATAGTTAAAGCTAGCATCACAGCAAAGAAAGCAATTGCACTAATTCAAATCTATGATATTTTAAAACATATCTAACCGACATAATTCTAACATTTTTTATTCTCTTCCCCATCAATGTCCTAATAATTGCAGAATAACGAAATCCCACGAAAGCGAGTTTTTTTACTCTTTATCCAAATGCAATTACTTAAAAGCCTCGCTGGAGAACTTAAACACCAGAGGGAAAAAGCACCAAGCCGTGCTTCAGTGGGAGTCTTTTTTTACATCAATTAACCAAACCAAACCTAAAAAATACATGGAAACAAATAAATCTCCGACAGGAACCCCCTTAAACAATTCCTGCTCCAACCGTAAAAAGTATCTTAAGACTCATGTCTATCCCCCTGAAAGCCCGACGTTATAGAATAAAATTCTGCGCTTGTTTTTATTTACCTAGCCGCTATCCCAACATTACCTCTCGATGATTCATCGCTAGTATTAGCATGATCTTGAATGATTCATAAGCAGGGGATTTAAATTTTGCAGAAGTCTTATTTTTTTGGTTCTGGGGTTTCCTTCGAGGAATAAAATGTGGAGCCATGGAATTCCAAGTGTGCTGGTGGACTTGGAATAATTTTTCCTTACCCTTTCGTAATTGCCCCTTTTCCTACGACCCTCGTTCTATGCTGCATGTTTCATGGGGGAAACATGGAAGTATCTGGATGCATGGAGATGATTCGGGTGTTTTTAGTGTGGGTTTTTTTCTATTGCTGGAGGTCGGTAATAAAGGCGAGCAATTTTGAAAGAAATAAAAGACGAATCTTCGGCGTTCCGATTCTCAATCCAAGAAGTAAGGCTTTGTAAGAATGTATAACACGAATAAGGAAACGTGACATCCAAGCACAGTAAAAATATATTAGTGCGTAAAATTTATCTAAAGTTTTCTGTCTGCAAATGTGAATTATCTGACTATCAAAACAATTCTAAATCTTGAAGAAAATATTATGCATTAACCCTCCAAGTGGTTTCAACTAGATATCTCGTCCATCAAGATCTGACCAATTTTGCTAGTGACGAAATATCTCTTCATTAAGATACTGCCGATATTTTTATGATAACGAGTTCAAGATCTCGTCAGTTTTTTCTAATGACGAGATATCCCTTCCATCAATATCTGATCAGTTTTACAAATAACGAGATATCTCGTCGAGACGACCAAAATGAGGGTTATAATAATATGCAGGTGGTTTACATTTAATTTTATAATATTTAAAAATGTATCCTAAATCAATATTCGAAATTGCTTTTTTCTCAGTTTTCCAAATTTCCATGCGCAGTAAATTAGATTTATTTTGGGGAGAAATATTAGTTTTCATAGTTCTTCACTGCGAATTAAAAAGATGTAGGGTATTTCATAATGGAAGGTTTCTACCAGAATATTTCTGTCGAACTTTAACTTAAAAAATACAGCTATATTAAATTAACCCTCCAAGCAGTTTCGACGAGGTATCCGGTCCATCAAGATTTGACCAATTTTTTGGTAATGACGAGATAACACCTCCAACAAGATCTGACCAATTTTGCTAATGACGAGATATATCGTCATCAAGACAATGCCAACTTGTTCATAATGAACAGATCAAGATCTAGTTAGTTTTTCTAATGTCGAAATATCTCATCCATCAAGATCTGGTCAGTTTTGCTAATGACGAGATATCTCGTCAAAACAACCACCAGGAGGGTTAATGAATTTATTGCCATATGTTAATAAAAAAATTTCAAATGCCCGGCAGATTGAACATTATTCATTATTTCTGTACAAGAATGAATTAGTGAGAACTAATTCATTCTTGCGACTATAAACTACTTCACCTGTAAAACCAAACGCGTTGCATGAAAGTCAGTCATCCAATTCTAAATGTTATCCCCAATCTCTCGATCCGTACATTGTGGGTTGCATGCATAAACCATATAATTTTCTCATGCAATAAACATGTCGAAATTGTATGATTTTTAATCAGTAAATGGTATGAATGCATAATATTTTCATGTCCATAAATATGCAACTTTAAATGTCTCTTCTAAAACCGAAAACCATTATCAAATTTTTGTGTCGTTCCATTACTATAGTCTCTATATTAAGATTTCTAAATTAATAATGTGTTATTACATAAATATTAAATTAGCTCTCCGGTTCAATAAATCCTTGAGACTCGATATATTAATTTCTTTGACAGGAATTAGATAATTTTCAAATTTTATTCATCAATAAATTATATATTCTTACCAACCGATATTAAATATTTAATCATAGCAAAAAGAAATTTCTTTTACAACCGAATACTGGGAGATAATCATTTATGAAACGAAACAGAATCAAACTGACATATAAACCAGTCGAAGGCTTTAGAAATTTGATTTTCTTGATGTACTATTTATTTTTTCTATATCCACATACATAAAATCTTGCATAAAAATGTAAATATTTTCTGTTATGAAAATCATAAATAAGTTTGATTAGTTTTGATGCATAGTAACCAATTCATTTCCTTTCCAAAGGATTTGTAACATTTTATGAATAAGATCATAAAATAATATGTTCTCTTAACCCAGAAGTAAGGAGACCAAAGCATTATAAAAATTCGCCTCTACCACAAATATTCAATATGGAATAAGGGTTAGTCCCATACATAAGCATCGGCTGATATCGAACATAAAATATATGCATAGTTTATCGTCGTTCAATATTTCCTTCAACTCAGCAAACAATTTTACTGCAATTTTATAAACGACTAGTTTCAGTATCAACTGGATTTAATCAAAAGAGTGATGAGAATATCGATCACGTTGTTTTATTTAAGCATGTCCACAAAGTTATTCTAAGCCATTTTGTCGACTATATACTATGCAGACGAAGCATTTTACTCTTGTTAGAACTCTGAACAAAAACATTATTTTCAATAGGGGTGGTATTAATACTATTAAGCATTTCAACAAAGTTTTTACTATCATTAGGTTTAAAATTGATAAAAAAAAGTTAGTCAAGTCAAAATGAATTCGAAATGGCAAAAATATCTTGACAAAATATATTGAACCAACATTCATAACTATTTTAACTGAAATAACTACGATAAAACTTAAATACCTAACGCAATTGACGGAGTAATTTTTACGCATTTGTTATACTATTATCTTTGTTATTAATAATCATAAATAGGGCGCATGGAAATAATAAAAGCTGCTGAATTACCAGAATAGCGAAAATAGTTAAATCCATTGCTAAAGTAGAGGTGATTGCTTTTTTGTCATGCAGATCAGATGCAGATATTCTACCAGACAAATTTTAATTTTTTATGAGTTCATTCATTATTTCAAACTACTTTTTTTATCAAAGAACAACCATTCCTTTCACTATTCATTGATATGGAATTCATTTATGGTCTTTAAAAGTGGCCTTACTTCTATGAAAGTTAGACTATTTAAGAATGATAGTGAACTAAGTTTTGTGGCTTAAATTATTGCTTGCTTTTGTTTAAATATATTGTGCTCACAGTTTAATTCTTCGATATTTATTCATGGAAGTCTATCATTTTCAAAACATATGCATATAATTTGCGTACTAATTTCATTGAAAATAGGTAAACATTTCAACATTCTGTAAAATATTTATTTTTCGGTCAATTCTTTTTAAACTTAGAACTGTGATAGTATAAAAGTTATATTTAAAACGGAAATCACTTTAAGGCTTCTATGACTTAAAATTTTATGTTCATGAACAAAAACTAAAGAAATAATTTTTCCCAAGTGACATTTTTAGTTTTGTGGACCGCAAAATATCTCAAAACTATTCACCCTACAATAATGAACTTTTGCACATATTACAGGACTTCTATTATCTAGAAAATTACTAATAATTAAAATGATAAGTTTCTAATTATTCAAGTTATTACTTTAGAAATGTTAAAACTTTTGTAAATATAAAAAATCGTACTGCAAAAAAAATGTTGATCTAGTATTTTGAAAATAAGTCCCTTGTTAGTGTGCAAAGTTTTATTATTTTAGGGTAATTAGTTTTTGACATATATTGCGGACCACAAAACTATAAAAACAACTCTTGGACAAAAATGGTTCGTACATTTTAATTATTCTTATTAAACAGAAAAGTTTAAATGCTAGAAGCTTTAGTGATTTTCTTTTTAAGTATTACATTCCTACAATCGAAGTAGTAAATTAGAAACGAATCGCTCGAACACTATTCTAGGACTCATTATCTATAATGACTTATTCTCAAAATCCTATCTCATTTTTTATATTTATTTTCTGCAGTAATATCCTGATGTGTACAATAATTTATATTTTTCTGAAGTAATAACGAATAATTATTAGTCATTTTATAGATAATGGGTCCTATAATAAGTATGTAAATGTTCATTACTGTATTTAATTTTTAGATATCTTTCAGACCGCGAAACTAAACACTTGAACAAAATTTAATTCTTATATTTTTGTTCACAAACGTAAAAGTTTCAATGATAGAAGCTTTAAAGTGATTTCCTTTTTAAATATAACACCCATATTATCGAAAATCTAAATTTCAAAAGAATCCACCAAAAAAGAAATTTCTTATAAAGCTTTGAAACTTCTACCTGCTTTCACTGAAATTACAGCGTTCAGAGGTCCTGTTCCCCTTAAAGTCAGTGTACGAACTCTTTTGGTAGAAGTGTTGTTCAGGATGACTGGCACTTTTCCAAGAATATTCGATTCTTACCGAAGGAAGAAAAACATAAAAAATAAGACAACGGCAAAATTAATATAAAGACAAAGTCGCTAGTTCAAAACGCAAGATATTAAAGGGTAATGGTACTAGAGCACGATAGTAATCACATTTAATTTATCCAGAGACGTTTCGTAAACTTCCGTTCATGTTCTACGAAAGTTCAATATCTCAGCTGATTTATTTTTGACGTCAAATTAAATTTGAACGGAGTGGCGGTCCATTAATTTATTCCATGAATACCATTAAGAGAGTTAATAATGCTTAAATTACACAAAACTTGTTTATACGTATACAATTCTTTGATCTTAAGCAGAAACTGTATGTCTGCAATGTACTCATTGATTTCACTGTATTCTCCTTGCTGTGTTATTGCACTATATCAAAATTTTCCTAGTTACAGATTTTTTTCCGAGGTATTAATAAATTACTAAATAGGCTCTTAACATGTAAATCACTTTCCGTTATATTCAATAATCAAATTCTTTCTAAAATTTTCATGTTCTAATATAGTACTAAACTAGAAATCTTTATATATAAATGGAATGTTTAGGACGATAAATATTTTCGTCTCATTTCAAATTATTCATCCATTTTGGGTCATTGTAATGCAAAATCAGTAGTTCCGCGTTTCGTGTCTGTCTGTACTTGTGTGCCAGCACTATGTGTACGGCTGGGTCATGAATTATTTAGTACTTTGAGCGCTCACAGCAAATTAGTGTGTGTAGTATACTATACATTACAGAGTATTCACACTAATAAACCTATGTAATAAACATTATATTGTCATTATCTGAAATCAAAAAGTTTAATTCGTACAAAAACTCTTTTGAGATGAATACGTTCAAACCTATTTCTATAAATCAAAATGTAACTCGATTGTATAGTATTTTAACCCTCCTGGTAATTGCCTCGATGAGATATCTCGTCATTTGAAAAACTGATCAGATCTTGATCGACGAGATATCTCGTCATTAAAAAAGTAACCATATCTTGATCATCAACAAAATTGGTCAGATCTTGGTGGACGAGATATCTCGTCTAAGCAATTTGGAGGTTTAAAGTTTTAAAACTATCATTTAAGATTGGCTTTTTAAGGTATAAATAAATAGAATCTCTAGATAAAAACACATTACTCATTAGATATTATTCACACTAAGAAACATATTTTCCAAATACTACATTAAGTTATCTGGATTCATGAACTTTCTAATGTGTACAAATAACTCTCAAAACTCCTTAGAAATGTACATGTTCAAGCCTGTTATAACAAAAATGTAATCAGCTTGCATTACATTTAAATGCTTTTAGACTATTATTTCAGGATATAAATACGTATTTATAAGGTGTACTATATTTTTAGGATATAAATAATGGAAACTCTAAGCATATACACACTACATACTAGAGAGTTTTAACCCTCCTCGTGGTTGTCTCGATGAACTAGCGTATCATTAGCAAAACCAAACAGATCTTTATAGATGAGATATCTCATCATTAGATGAAAACTGACCAGCTCTTGATCTTATCATGAAAAAGTTGGCAATATCTTGATGAAGAGATATCGTGTCGTTAGCAAGATTGGCCAGATTTTGATGAACGAGATATCTCGTTGAAATCACTTGGAGGGTTAGCAGTAAAGAAATTTGTTTTAAATAAAGTTCTGATCTGGACTCTCGTAGTCACTATTTGATACAAATAACTCACAAAGTTAATTAGAAATGAATATATTTCAACCTGTTTCAAATACAAACTGAATCAACTTTCATGGTGTATTTGCAATTTTCTTTAAGGCTATCAAGTTGCCGAAGCGAAAGGTCCGCCCTTTGGTTCCAGCATGTACACGAGAGATAAATATCATGATACCATAAATGGTGAAGCTCTTCGAAGTCCTTTGAATGAGGGAGAAGAAACGTTTCATGAGGAAATTCTCATGAAAGAAATTATGGTGATACTTATTTCTAGTATTTTTTTTCTACGTAACTCATTAAATCAGTGTCTTTCTAGATTTTCTACATTTACACTTGAGTAGAAATTTAAAGCATGCACTATAAGATGCATGTTATCATTTAAGATTTAAAATTCTAATAAGAATTACCGCATTCTTTTACCTTTTTATTGCTATACCTATTTTGCTAGATTATTCCGATTTTACCTTTAAAACAATCGAACCTTCTAATGAAATATACGGAGCATGGGACTGAGCCACTGTCGTATGACATCAAAAGTGTAGATCTCAGTGGACTTCAAAATGGTTTTGGTCCGATTTGCTATCGAAACGCAAGCTAGTGTTTTTCATCGCACTCGTTAATTAATATCTCATCAGTATTCCTGATTTCTTCCTATGCCCCGAGATCTTCAAACTGAGCGATCGTAAAGAAAAAGTCAAGTCACACAGTTGTCTAACATCAGTCCTGCGACACTAAATTAACTGAAATACTAATGCATGTTTTCTGTACAGAAACGGAATACGCATGCGCATGTTGTATGTTTAGGAGCATGCTGTTCCAGTGTGTAGCTAGGCTTACATGAACGGTTTCTGGATATTTCAGTCACAAGAAATTTAACTACAATATAACTTATACATTTATGAGCATATGATATTGAATATGTAAGCCTCGTTAGATCATATAATATCCACAAATCTCTATAATGATATCCACAAGTAGTGTTTATCCATCTTATAAGAATGGAAGAGAATGAGAGTCAATACAATAGTCACTTTCCAACAGTCACTAAAAAGTGGGAATATTTAATACTTGATGAAAAATACCAATATGATAATACAACTATATGACTTCACATTATTCAGCCGATTCAATGCTGTTTTCTGTTGTTGTTTTCTTATCATATGGTTTATCATCTTACATTAAGAACTGAGAAAAATGAAACAATGTCCTTTGACAATCGGCAGATTATATTAGCAGTTCATATTAATGTCGTGATCAACGCATTTAAGTTTCTAAAAATTCACTTCTCTTTGTGATTTTAAATTATTTAGAAGAACTAATTTGATTAATAACTTAACTTGGACCTAACTTGATTAATAATTTTTCTTAAGTTCGTATTTCCATAACGAGGACAAAATTGAACATCGGGTTTGATATGTACATTACTCCATCTGAATAATTAATAGAAGTAGGACTAACTGTGTATAAATAATGAAGCAAGCAATAAATGTAAAGCATTGAGCTTATTTTACTTTTGCATTAGTAATGTAATTTATTCCAGAAACAAGAAGTAGAACCAAGCAAAAGTTCCAAGATTGGTCCCAAAGTGCCACCAAGTAAGCTGTTGCTATTTATGTATTCTCGTCGTATTTAATATCAGAGAGCGAGTTATGCATATTTAATGTTGAAATAAGACACACCTAAATAAGATCTATCAAATATCTATGTACGATAGTTTTAAAAGCATACTAGACCAAAATGGAATATTGCATATTTTCATTATTTAAGCAGTAATTACAGTAGCCGTGTGATTATCACTCCGCCCTTTGCCTTCGCAGGTTCTAGAATATAGACGATATATTTCGTCTATCAAGATCTGATCAAATTTGTATATGACGAGATAACTCGTCGATACACCACCAGGAGTGTTAAACAAAGTATAAATAATAGCTTAATTGAATAACACTTGAAACCTTTCCAACATAATACTTATTTTCATAAACACTTAATAAAAAATTAAAAAAAATATTGAGAAATTTTTTTCTTAATTAACTAATCTGATAGAATCTTAATCATTCCTTATAATTTATCTTTAATTTCAATCACCCTCATCTGGATATCAAAGAACCATAATGACGTTATTAAATTCAAAATATGTTTCGTGAAAAATTAACGTAAACCAGGAATTTAAATCATTTAATCTATTTGCATAAAATCGAAAGGAGTACAGTCGTTTCAACAAGAGCCTTGATTTCTTTACATTCCGAAAATTCTGCTGTCTTGTTTAAAGTGCAATATCTATGATGTAAAGCAAAAACTACCGTATACACAAGCATTCAAAGCAATGATTTTTTAAGAACATCCATATGGATAATCTGTTCAGTATGTCTTTTTCTGACGACTGATTGAGGATTTCTAAAATTCTAAAAAAATAACGTTAATTTTATAAGGATTGAAAGCGTATAAATCTATGGGCATGTTTAAGAATAGGTCCCGAAGAACCTTCCCTATCTCATGATTAAAAAGTAAGAAAGATAATTAAAATTTCTTCCACAAGAGATGATTCTTTGTGATTTTAAATCTATGTCGAATTCTTTGTGGTCACATAAAAGGGAATTTCGAAATTCTAAGCTATTTATATGTAAATTCAGGAGATTAACTGCGTGGAGAATATTTCGTTCGTTGGATTATATCAAAGGACAAAAAATGCCATTTCATCATTTTTCTCGAACTAGTCAAAAGTAAAGCGATCCATACGAGAACTTACGGGGTTTAACGAATAAATTATAAATTTTTATTAAGCATTTTTACGTCCCTCATTATATTTAACTTCAGAATACCCCAATTCAGAAAGAAATGAAATTTCTGAACTTTAAAGAATCTGTATAGTGCTTTTTAATCAAACAAGCCCCTTGTAAGTTCCATCCAATATGTCTTGATATGGAAGAAATAGTTTCTATTTAAAATTTAATTAGTTTAGTACATTTTCGTTTAATCAATAGATTCTTCTATAAAAGTAACTTAGTCACATTGTAATACATAGAGGAATTCATATTAGGATTAAATGTTGTACTGTTTTATTTTTTATACAGGAACGCATCAGAACCAAAGATGGCCTAATTCGGCTGAGAGTAGCTGTCCAGATATTTTGAAAAATGGGCACAATTATGTCAAAGTAAGTAGATGTTTACATTTATTAATAATAAATCCTGTGTAATTTTTAATATTTGAGGCTTAAAATTTCAAAATAAGAGTATAGATTACCATCTGCATATTGACTGCAATGAAATAGAGATTGAAAAATTTACTGTTGTTCAAATGTTTTAGCTTAGATGAGCATGCAATTGAATAGCATTTTATTCATTAAAAAATTGTTATGATCAATTATTATTATGCATTAAAACTTATATATTAGTTGCACCATTTTGTAATTCAAAAGAAGTTATTTAATTGTATTTTATTTCTTTTGAATTAAACAAAGCTCTTTAGCTTAAAATGTATGCAATATATGATTAAAGGGTTTACTTAATTCAAAACTTTTTTACGTTTCAGTTAGCTCAGACTCTTTTATTACAATTTAATTAATAATTTTATAATGTGACTTTGAGACCGTGATAACAGTAAAAAAAGTATAGTAGAAAGTTCACAGAAATTAATATAAAATCTAAAACATGTCTAGCAAAATTTTTATACAAATAATCATTCATAAGAAATATTCAAATTAGAATATCTAAAATAAAACCGTTCATGACATTAGCATTCTCTACATTGTATTTCGACAACTTTTGCCGTTCGAATCGTTACATTTCTGATCTCAAATGATGAAAAGAACTGATAAGTATGGTGTGAAAAATACGTTTAGTATTAGAGTGGCATATAAAAAAATTTCAAATTCGTTAATTTCATGCGGAAAACTCGCCGTAAAACATTTCAATAAATGTAACGAAACAAACTTTGAGATTATGATAATATACTTTAAAATATATGTTGTGATAATATAATACCATGAAACATAATTATGACTCTTATTCGAATAAAAGTGAAGTTTGCTTTCAGAATTGATTCATAACATTAAACACCCTAATAGCAAATAACTAGATAATTATACTAAAAGTTAGGACATGATATACCATAATTTGTATATACATTGCTATGAAACAGGTTGACAATCATTGTAACGTGTTCTAAAAATCCAAATGAGAGCATGAATACATATTTTAGGTGCCCAACGTACGGGTACATAAGCGTATTGGTTACACAAGTTATTGAGCCTCTAGTTTATGAATTTGGTCACAGGAACGCACTTTAAGATACACTTTTATACATAATTTCAAATATAGATAAGTACCCAGGTATCCATATGCACATGAATAAATATAATATTATGCTTTATAATTACATATAAATTTTACTAACCACGCAAGTCCTCTGAGGAGACCAACACCAGTGTATATATTCTGTAACCTGCAAGACTTCTAACCTGCATTCTTCTCTGCATGACTTCTAACCAGTTTTGATCTTCTTGACTAAAGTAATGGTACCTCGTCCTCTGAGAGTCAGGATAATTCGGAGTGTTGTTTTGCTTTTGCCTCACAATACACATCACGCTCTGAGAAGCTAACGCTCTTGAAGATATTCGGTAACCTTCAGTCTTCCTTGCATGATCATGATTTCTATCAAGGTTTGATCTTGACGAATGTAATGATACCTCGCCTTCTGAGCAATCATATTTCCGAGTTGTGCCTTTTTGCTTTTACCCCACAGTACACATCACGCTCTGAGGAGCGAAAACCCTTGTAGATATTCGGCAACCTGCAGTCTTCCTTGCATCATTTCTATCCAGTTTTGACCTTGACGAATGTAATGTTAACTAGCCCTCTGAGCGTCATATTTCCAAGTAGTGTCGTTTTACTTTTACTTGACAACAAGCAAGAACTAAACACCCACATCTATTGCTTGAAAGAGCGCTAGGAAAAATTGTATTGCTTAAGAATGTCAAATATGATAGATGCCATACAGGGAAGACTAAATTTGAAGAACGGATATATGCGCGTGAGCTCTTGAGAGGGATTGAATTCTTTTAAGCAAAAGATCTAGTTACTTAGTCTTTAAACTTGTGTGGGGTAAAAGCAATGCTACGCAACTCGGAAATCTCGTGAAAATCAGAGGACTAATGCTTTCTTGAGAAAATGTGTACATTTATGCTTTCAAGCATAATTGTTTCCTACAAATCACACATTTGTTCCATGGTCTAATTAGCTCTCGTGTAGCAAACAAATACCGTAGAAGTACAAATCAAACCGATGAGTTTTCCATGGCTTGAATTGCATTATGAGAGGCTTTTTCTGCCAAGCTAAATGGCATGTGGTGATAATGTTTCTCTGGATCATGTTTCCTGCTTCCGGACGAGATGTCATTCCAGAATGAAAAATTCCAGAGAATGAATTACGAGTTGATATATGATAATTGATTGATCAACACCAATAAGATTAAACGCGAAATGTCGCCAAAACGATTATAAACTACATTTCATGTTATCTCCGATACATATTATAGGAGAGCATTTGGGTTGCGGAAGTAAAATCTCATTTCGTCTGGTTTATATGGAAACGTTGGAAATCCAACTGGAAATGCATTTTGTTAACCTACCAATTGGGTTATTTGATCTCTATTGGATTCTCTAAATCATTGAATGATCTGATAACAACCCTGTCCAGCCCAAATCAAAATAAATGGCGTTTATACTCTACTCAGTCTGGTGTTGACTGTGTTATGGTTATATGCATTATTCAATGGCGCGATACGAGTCTGCAGCCTCGCATACCAATATTGCGGTCATTCAGTCACAGTCATCGCTAATCCAAACAAGATAGGGTGGACATTGAAGCATGTGATCTTTAGACATGCTTCGAATAGGGAGATTATTTCAATATACTTATCCTTCAGTTGACAATTGAATCAATAAAGCGAATTACTGTATAGTTTTGAATTTAAATCGTGTGATTATAAGGATTTAAGTATCAGAATTTTATTTCCAGTATCTGTAGAAGTTATTTGAAATGTCTCCAAGAAAGTGAATTGGTTGTGTGTAATCGTTAGTGCCTTAAAATTATATAAGAAACCAAGTTTAGACTTGGTTTCCAGACATACTTTACTTGGGTTTATGATATAAATTGCGTGTTATAATTCAAAAGCTATTTTTCCGTGACTCCTTCAAATGCAAACTGGTTTTTCATTATTTTTATGAACTGTACTTTTAAAAAATAATAAATATAAAGCACTCTTTTCTGATTTTCATAAAAAAGTAGGGAAATGTTTTATTTATTATTTTATTGAGATATAAATGATTGGTTTTGAGCGATCTTCATTTTCTTTCAGAGCATAAAGCTTAACTGTGGATTTAAAATTAATTAAAAATAGCATTTTGAAAGAAATTATTTCAGTCAGCCTGAACATTGTTTTAACCATTATATGCCCAAGTGAAAGGAAACGAAGAGCATAGTATTTTGCAAGTACTCTATTAGTTGGAATGGTATCTAAAAACCATTAAAAAATTGTATGTTTACTTCCAATATCTAAATGTCAAATATTATTGCGTAATATAATATACAAACTGCTGAAAATTTTCAAAACATAAATTGTAGTCCACATTTATTTATATCGTACTCCCAGTGTGCGCTATAAATAAAATGTTCCGTAAGTTCTCATTTAACCAAGAGAGGCAATTTGAAATTTTAGAACGATTTGAAAACTTTATGATTTCAACTTCTTCCATAGATTCGTCATAATACTGGTTTTAGTTGGACAATTTTATAGGAGTCTTAAATGGAAATAAGATATGTTTACACGAGAGCTAAGAAATAGCATTTATATTCATGTACAAGTTTTAACTTCTCTGTAACTGTTTCTCATTAACTAGAAGTATTTAAGAACCCCATAACTTTAAAAAGTCTAATTTGTTTGAGTTACTGTACTCTTGTACCCGGTTGGTTGATTTGGGTTTTATGGCGCAAGTCCAATAGCGGACAATCTGCGCCAAACGCAAAAAATTGCTCAAAACACAATTCGACTAGGTAAAATGAAATTATTTAAAATCTATACAGCAATAAAATAAGTTGGTTTTTACTTTAAATATTTAGATAATAAAATCTCTTGTACCAGGGAAACAAAAATGTGCAATGAAGCAGTTACTGAAGAGGATTCATCTCATGGTCAGAAGTATCGCAGTTTCAGAAAACTTTGCGTTATTGGAGGGAATGTTTGTTCATTATTCAAAATGGCGTAGGCAAAATACCATTTAAAAAAGCCTTATATACAAGTATAGGAAATGAGCCATTTAGATTGGAATTGTACCAAAATGTAATAAGTATGCAGTTACTAGAAAAATCGAGAATAAATACTTGGTGGCTTTATCGGGGGTGCAATTTGTATAAAAATTATGATAATGGAGTAGTTGTAATTATCATAACAATTACAATTGCGGATACGACACGACAGCAATAATAATTTAATAGTTTTTCCATAATGGTGGCTTTTTAAGCTTCTGTGTGGTATTAAAACAGTAACAAACAGCAAATGATTCAGAAGTCAGTAACACATAGAGTGAATCATGAGTATATAAGAAGTGTAGCTCTTGGCACAGTTACGCTATTTATACATGTGCGTTGAATAACAGAAAAGTTCAGTAATGCAATTTCCATAAAAATACATAACAGAATTATAACGTAATTGCTTGCATATATTTACGCTTTATTACTAAACAACTAAGAGATAATTTGACTACACACAATTTATCATGTAGGTCTGCACGTATTTCATAAATGTTTCTTACATATATTTTTACTTTTTGCTTCAGGACGATTCTGCAACCTCTGAGATCGAAGTAGGTGTCACCGACATCCGCAGGAGTTCCTTGCTCAACGAGGGGGTCTCGGCAGACCCATCGCTGTTCATACCACCCCCGCCTTTAGTATCTGAAGACCCCTTGCTGAAACCAGGGGGCGCTACAATGGCCTTAGGAGTATCGGCAGTGGACCTCACCTCCGGGAAGACAAAGACAATTGTCATCCACCCGCCACATAAGCGCCACGAGGGAACTCCTAACCAATCCTCACTGGTCACACTGGACGGCCATTTTTTATGACTCTAATCAAAAGAATATGGACGTCTGCAACTCTGCGAGAGGCGTCTTACATCACATAGTTTGCTCACAGTTTTTTGAGACGTGGTCAATTTTGTAACCGCGAAGTGTGCCTCTGGCTCGTAGCTGGGGACACGCTCAAGAAGTGTTCAACAACAATTGTGGGCTTTTCAGTTCCCATTTCAGTCATCAGATGGCAGCCTAGCGAGATTGTAACAGAATCCTATGTGTAAAATTTCATATGAATCAATGAAAGAACAAAAAGAAGGGATGTGGTCAAAGAGTTGGAAATCATTCACAAAGCGGGTAAAATGCAATCTTGTAAGTGTTGGAGTGGGAAGACTTCCTTTCACTGCCTGTGTTCAGTCAGAAGAATCGCAGAAACTTTGAAAAGAAATCATTATTGAAGATGATGATGCATTATTGAGTGTCCGTGAAGAGAGAATTGAAATTCAGTGAAACTGCGAAAAAATCGCCAGTGAAGAGAATGGTGTATAATTGTCTATTCGTAAAATCAGAATTGGAGTTTCATAAAACTCTTCGAAGACGTCGTTGGAGAGAATATTCATGATTAAAATTGTCGGAGGCAAAATACCATTTCGGAAAAAGGGCCTTATATAGAAGTATATATAGAAAAGTGAGCCATTTAGATTGGAAATCGCACCAGAGTGTAAGAAGTATGCAGATACTAGGCAAGGCTAGAATGAACAATTGATAGCTTTATCATGAATGCTTCGTTTCGAGATCAAGTGGTGAGGCAGTGTTCTTGTGTGAATGGAAATTGGTACATATGTCAGAAGTTTTCCAATAAGTAAACCTGATTCTGTAGTGGAAATAAGGGAGACTAATAGGAACATAAAGAAAAGTTACTATCATAACCATTTGCAAAGAAAAGAAGCGTATGCAAAATTTCAAATTAAGATAGTTGTGAATTGGTGTTTATCTAAAAGTACTGCTAAAACATATCACAAAATGGTTGATATTTCTACGAAAGAGCTGCATTTATGGAAAGAAGACATAGCAACATGAATATTATCAGAACTCTATGGATCTGTAAAATTGAAATGTGCAAATTACATTTTTGGCTTGTTTCAAGTTTTTCATAAATTGTTCCATTTTTGTCATTACATTGTGCATGACTTTAAGGCGAATTAAAGGACCAATTTTAGACAGCATAACGTTTATATTTCGGAAATCATAATAGTTAAATATCAGAGCAAAAGCTTCGCAATAATTCCCCCATATTAAAGGTTTATTTTTTCCAAAATCAACCTAGTGTTTATTACTATTTGAAATCATTTGAGTTTCATTTATTTAGATTCAGTGTAAATGTTTGATTTTAATCGTTTTCAGAAATACGTGTCAAACAAACAAATCCTGGTTTTTTCTTCATCTATAAACTATACTCACAAAAGCAATATTAATTTATGTAACTCTTACGAAATTAGTGAAGCACAGTTACATTTTCGTTTCACATCGTTACTATACAAATGTTTATATCAATTAAAATTCTTTATACACCAGCTTATCGCACTTATCTTTTCAATGAAGTATAAACTGTATACACTATTATATACTAGTTTCACAAAATAATGCTAATTTTCTGTAATTATATTTATACTATTTTGAGAGAATGAATATTTTCTCTACAATTGGAAATTCCCATATAAACTAAGTACTAAAGCAAGCTGTATAATTTATCGAAATCAGATTAATTATGTTCCAAAGTAATACAGGTTATCTCATAAACTTAGTCCATAAAGCAAATAATTTCACAGGAAAAATATTCAATTCCTTATGCTTAAAGATTTCGATTTTATCCCCAAAGGATTCTAAATCTGAGTTGACTTTATTTTATTCACAATTATGAACTGTTTTTTGAAATCAGTGCCTTCTTGACTAAATACGTCATATCGATTCTGTATCGAAAACTTATGAGCTAATGATAGAAGCTGAGAAATGTACTATCATTTCTGGAACAAGAATGTATGTAAATATACACGTGACTACAGTTATCAATGTACTTTAAATAAGTGTACACATGGGTGTGCACAAAAAGTATGGAGACTTAGCTTTTTCGGATAAAATTTGATGACTGAATTAATTAAAACTGATTCGATAAAGTTTCGCTACAAATATGATAATTCTTATACATAAATTTGCAATTTAATATTGCAATGGAAGAAATTTCTACCAACAAATAGAAGATATGAATTACATGTGCCTCTTAAAATTATTTTAGGGTTTTCAAAAATTACATCGTGGTATATGTAACTTCAAAAACGCGAAATTAATTTTTTTCGAACTTTTTCTGTCTTCGATTCATAACATTGCTAGTAATTTTTGCTAATTTGGATTCTAAAAGCTAAAATTTCTAAAACTTCAGAAAAAAAAATAAAAATATTTATCCTGAAAATTGCAATTAATTGTTTTTTATTTTGGTTCGCTATTTTTGCAAAAGATAGAGATTTCTTAGTTATATTGATTTAATAGTATTCAAAACGCTGTTTTCATTTCTGGAAGAAAAGTGTTAAATAGAAATTGATTTTAATGACCCTAAGGATGATATGCACAAATTGATACTCAAACTTTTTGAAATCTTATCAGACTGACTAATTTGAAACATGTCAGATTTACATAGAAAATCTCCGATAAAATAAAATATTCCGGGACAGTAAAAATTTAAAAACTAACTTTTACTTATAAATGCTATTTTTAAAGTTGAAATGAGGATTACTTGATAATTAATATGCAAAGTTATATACGTAGCGGTATACTTTAAATCTTTTTTTATTGTTTTTGAAACTCAAATTTTATGAGAAAAAGCATAAGTGTCTATTTTTTACACCCGCTTTATATGTATGATATGAGTATGTATGTATAAGTTTACTTATATTTAAAAATGATTCAAATTCGAAATAAAGTTCGATTTTAAACAAAATGCCTATCATTTGTTAAGGTTCTTATAACACTTATGATCACAGTGCAAAAAAAATAAGAACTTGTGAGTATTTTTTGTTTTCTGAAACCATTCTCAGAAAACAGAAAATAATTAGTTAGATTAAAAAACATCTCATAGGAAACTTTTCCCAGTTGTCTCACAATGCAGGGTTGGATTATTTCAATATAAAACAGCTTCCACACAGCTTTTTGTCAATTGCGCCAAGATGTGCCAAATAAACATTTTTTAGAAAATGTGCGCTCAATCCTGTTTCTGATGAAAAATGTCCATGATTTACGGAAATTTAATCGATGATTTGGATGAAAATAAATCTATATTTACCAATTAATTACAATAGAAAACTTAAATCGTAGATTAAATCATCTTAAATATTTGAATATGTATGCCGCCATTTTGCAATAAATATCGCCAAATCATTATAATCTGAATGAGGACTGATAGCAAGAAAAAAAGAATGGCAGAAACCACGTTGCTTTTTCTAATATAAACTATTACTAAGAATCTATTTGGCACAATTTTTGATGCTTTTAGAATATTTAAATAGGGCTGTCACAAGCAGCTAAAAAGCAATTTTTTTCTGCCATTATTCAACCTTGGCGACTTTTCTCTTAAATATCACCCGTGTTGCTGTCATTTGGTGCCATTTTGCTATAAAAAGATTGTGAAATCTATAACGCTATCTTAACACTGCAATCGCCTTCTTAAGTTAATTTTACAATAGCAGAAATTAGTAAGGTTACATTCATTCATTAAGTTTTTTTGTGGCAATTATGGTTAATCTGGCATCTTTATCATTTTTCAATATAATTTTTTAGCCAATCTTTTTCATTTTGAAGAAAGTTTCGAAAGTTGGCTAGAATCAGAATGAAATCATTAAATTAAATTGTTTAAATAGATGCCTGGCTGTACACTTAGAAATTTTTATTTGTTAATATTATGTAAAGTTGGAACTGCATTCAGATTTCAAACAAGAAAATATCCATAGTTTTGAAAATTTTCATATTTATGCTTTGTTAACTTCAACAACTCGTACATACTAAATTAGCTCAGTTTGTATTTAGTTAATCAGATTCATTTGAATATGTACTGTTAAAATAAGCATTGGGGAGTCTTTTTTTACCTATTATTTAAGACCTTATGCTACTGAAAAAGCTATTATCGTTCAAGGGCTTTAGTTGTGGGTCCTTGCTCTCTTTAATTTTCTTACATCTGAATTTGTTTTCTAATATGTCTTCTATTATACAAAAATATCAGTTTATTAAATAAATTCTGCTTCCTTTGTAGCAAATATTAATAAAAAATGACTTTTTTATTACGTAAAGCTAATTGGAATCTAATTGGTTAAAATGGAATGCACTTTAGATTTTAAAAAGTTTTCTTTTAAAGCATATAATGTTCAATACACTTTCTTGGCTTTTACTCAATAGAGGCATCTCTTAATTTTTATTTTCGTTAATTTAAAATTAAATCTGGAAACACTGTTTTGACAGAAGGCAATCAGAAGAAAGAAAGGGGATGTATCTTGACTTTTATGTTCATTAAACAAATGATGCTCTTAACAAGGCACTAACATCTCTACTACTGTGAATTACTTCTTTAGTTTTCCTGGGATATCTTACAATCAAACAGTTCTTAGCGTTATCACTGTCCACGATTTCACTCTTCGTATTTTCCTGATTATATTTTAAATCACTATGCTTTCTAATTTTAAAATATCCATAATGTGTACTAGATATTTCCACTTTTTTAATTGTAATTGTGGTGGTGGTGTGTATCGAATGCGATGTTCGATAGCATCCCAATCATACTCTATTGGATTTAGATCAGATGACCTTTCTCTTGATACGAATTCAGAATTATTTTTAATTTTTATACACGTGTGTGTTTCAAATTAAAGCGTAAAATTTACCTGCGTTTCATAAAATTCAGCGCATATTTCTCAAATCTGCAAGTTTTTCAAACGAATTCAAATTTTAAGGTTGCTTCCTCTTGTTCAGGTTAAGGTAAGTAACTAAATTTATAGCAATTCATATTAATAGCAAATTATTTAATATGAATAGTATTATTGAATACAATTTTTGCAGAATTTCCAAATAGCAAAATTCGTGCACCAAAAAAATATTAATCTTGTTCCAAATTGTAAAAATAACTGCTTCAAAAGGTGCTCCAAATCACACCATAGCAATTAACACCCACAAAATCATCTTAGCACAGCAAAATCTCTAAATATTGGAACAAATTCTACCTTGTCCTTTTATTAATAGACCTCTGCAGATTTCGAATATAAGAATAAACTTTCGAGACTTTCGTGTTCCTGATAGATTTCATATTAAAAAACACCAATACCTTATCAATCCGTCTTGGATTCAGTTTTTTATAGTTTTTTCTCCAATACCTTCAAAATCGATGTATTGATTTTCGGTAAGTGCATAATATTTGTCCATAAGTACTTCTAAATGCATCATTTTTCTCTGAGTACTTTAATTTCTGATATTTGCTTTTTTTAAGTAAAATAAATTATAGACCACTACTCAAATAAACTTAAGATATTAACAGCCCTTTTCTTCTCATTTAGATTTTTAAAATGTATTGCACTTAAAAAAAGATAATCAATAACTTTTTTTAAAGTTCTTAAAACGTCTTTCAAATATTATAGCTTCGAGTGATATGTCAATTTAATTTTAAATTTCCAAGAGCAAAATTTGTTGGATATACACTGAAGGCCATCGAAAGGACATCAAGTGGGACAAGAGAGATATCAAAGCTATATTTATAATAGAAATAACATTAAATACAACGAACATTAAATAATACGGGGGAAATATTGAAATTACATCTCTGTTTGACTTGCTGAACGCGAAGAATGTACTTTGTATAGCCACCATTGACGGCAAATCCGATGAACGGGCAAGCCATGGAATTGGTGGTCATTGAGGAATTATTGTACGTTGCATGCCACTTGCGGTCACCCATTGTCCTGTTAAATACTGGCCTCAGACAAGCTTTGGAGAGAAAAGAGGACAGCAAGCTCCAAAACTTCAGAAATGTAGCTGTAACAGGTAAGTGTACCGGCAATGCGTGTACTGGGTGGGTGTGGGATTAGAATCAGATGGCGCTCCATACCACAACGCCGGGTGAGGGATCGGTATGGTTATGCATAATGCAAGAATCATGCAGTCTCGCTGCTGTGCCGATAGACTCGAATGCCACCATCAGGGTGCTGCAGACAAAATCGAGATTCGTCTGAAAAGACGATGCATGCCAATCGTTTGTCTGTGTGCGGTATTCTACGTACCATTGCAGTCACATGGATTGCAGTGTACAGTCAAAGATAGTCTCAGCAATGGACTCCTAGAAACCTTCCAGATTGGTGCAGACGACGTGGAATTGTACATGCTGACACAAGTTGTTGTGCAACACCCTAATTATTTAGCTAGGATTCTTGATGTTGCAATGTGATCCATAATTGCCATGTGCACAAGTTGTCTCTCCCACTGCATAACAAAAGGATAGACAAGAAGGGAAAAAACCCAACTGAAATAAGTGAAAAAACGAGATTTAATACTCGAATTCTAGATAATAGTAGAATAGGAAAGGCAAGAAAATAGGGCAAACGTAGCAAAAATGAAAAAAATAGATGAGGTGGTGTGGCGAGACTGCTGCAATCGTTCACTTCTGTCATTTCGTCCCTTCTGCAGTCACAGTTTCCATATTCAAATCACTGTGGCCTGATTTCGTCCAACAAGAACAACTATTTCTCGGAAGAATTAGTCCCAATTCTTCTTTTGCCAAACTCAAAAACATGCTCATACGACTGTTGTATTTTTCGAAGAGGCATGATTAAGATTCTTATACACAGGTACGGCAAGAAAACATAATTCCAATACTTAATATCGTCTACCTGTTCTTTGTTAATGGGGGACTTACTCAAATGATATGCATACGCTGCAGTGCTAATCAATTGCATATCCTTCCATGATCTGCTCACTGTGGAAATTTCAAAGATATTGGATGCTTCCTTCATAGTGTTTCATTTTCGATTATCAGAAATGTATAATATTGTACTAAATAGGTATAACCCTAAGCATGCAGACACTTACATGAAAACAGATATATATATATATATATATATATATATATATATATATATCCTTTTAATAATACTACATTGTTTATGAAACAATACGAAAAGATAAATTTCGTATCTATCTGCATGAATATGTTTTCAGGAAAAACTTCCCAATCAAAAATTTGATATCTGATTATCCTGTGGATTGCTGTAGCCAGTTGGTTGAGTAACTGGAGTGTTGCCAGTTCAAAACTCGATCCAACCAAAGACCGTCATGTAGGTGGGGGGTGATAAATTTTAAATCTGTTGTGTCCTCAAATGTCCCTACGTTGGTGGGGTATGGAAGTTTGGACACGGGGATACCATCACAAGTGCTGACCTCGTCATCTGACCGCGGCTCAAAAGTGCTAGGTGTTGTACTCGGACCCTTCGGGACCGTCGCCAATAGCTCGTTGTGTTGCTTCATTGAAATAGGTATGTTCTAAGATTGCTTTTAATATGTATATATATATATATATATATATAAAGCTAAAAAACCTGGGTATAATCATAATCAAACAGAAGCCTAAAATCAAAAATCAGTGCTATCCATGCATGCGTGCCGAAGCCACAGACATACCATAGCTAGCAATAAAATTCATTAAATTCAAAACACAGAGAAATTTAAGAAAATCAAGAAAATTAAGAAAACTAAAAAAATGAAATGGTATTCGTGGATCAGGGCGTCATCAGGGAGGAGCCTGACCCAATCAACGCAATATGGTGTTTTCTGCGGGGGGTGGCAGTTCGCCAAAAGTAGCCCTCGCACATACCCAAACACCACAAGTAGAAAGGCAAAATAAGAAAAGCAAAATAGGCAAAAAGTCATTCAGGCAAGGAAGTCTAGGCAAAACAAATAACAAGGGACACACATATTAAAGACAAGCTCAAAGGTAACACAAAAACATACAAAACAAAGAAAAGACAAGCTCAAAAGCAACACAAAAACAAACATTGCGTTTGAGCTTGTTATGTTCATATGTTGAACATTTGCGTGAAACCAAACCGAAGTAACGAGAAGAATTAATGTCATCGTATCATCGTCCAAACTTTGATATTATTACCAACGATAGCAAAGCCATCAAAAGACCCATATTCCATACTCAAATGTCTACCGTATTATTCTCCTGCTAAATAGATACATTTTGTTCTCTTAGAGCTAATCACAACATAAAAAGTGTTTCATTCGATTAGTTTTTATAATTTCCTATTAATTCTTGTTATCATATAGTTGTGGACAAATAATATGGTCAGATAAAAAAATCTTATCTGACCATACATCACATGAAGAAAAAAATAAAGCATTAAATAAACACAAAGTGCTAAGGAACACACACGTACAAGGAATATTTTAGTATCCGGTAGAAAGAGTGAGATAATATGTATATCTCTTATAAAGTTTCGAGTAAAAGAATCATGGTTTCAGTATTCTTAACCCTCCTGGTGGTTGTCTCGACGAGGTATCTCGGCATTAGAAAATCATCAGGTCTTGTTGAACGAGATATCTCATCATTGGGACAAAACGTTCTCGTAAAATCATAAAAAAATTAGCAATATCTTGATGGCAAGATATCTCGCCATTCTGACATAATTGTTGGTATTTTATCAAAATTGGGCAGATCTTGATGGATGAGATATCTCGTCAAAACCACTTGAAGGATTCATTATAGAGAAAGATCTTAAGTTTTAATTGTTTCTATGGCGCTAAAAATTACAATTAGAAAAAGTTTGAAAAGGAAATCTTATAATTAAAGTTACATTTCAATATTTTCAAAGAATATTAACACTTTCAATATAATTTTCAATACTTCCTTCTATCTATATTTTGATTATAAACACACACATACTTCAATTTCTTAACACAATCATAAGGAAATTTGAACACATGAACAGAAATCCTTAGAGTTGTATTTAAAGAGCACCCGCTTAAAAACTGAAATTTCAGAAGACTCACCCATCAACGAATATATTCGTAGTGAATGATTGATGCTCCGTTAATATTCTTATCCTTCCCACTATATGAGCTGCCTTGCTAGAACATTAAACAAATTAATTAGGCTCGTGAGAACTCATTAAAAGCTTAGATAATGGTACAGCACACAAATCAATATTGCTGTCTTAACGCTTGCCCTATCCATCTTATTCACGCGAATGCTTATCTAAACGATATCAATCAAATCGTGGGCTACACTCTGTGAATGATGTGCTGAAGCGGAGATAGTTTCATTTAGCTGAAGATTGGATCTGGGAAAAGAATTCAACGTTGCGTTTTTCTTCTATGCTCATTGCATACAATTGCTTTGACATATTCGGTACTGTCGGCTTTTATTGTAAGTTATCAGGTAAGATATATTTCTATCTGCTTTTAAAGGAATTTAAGCATATCTATCGTTTCCTTAAAGAATTTTCAATCGTTATTGCTTGTTTGTATCCTATAAGTTTAATGTTTTTTGTGTCATGGTGTGTTCAATTTGCTTGTTTTTTCTTTTTGTTTAGAATTTTGTGATCTTCATTATTCAGTATCTTTTTACTCATGCAGTAGTTATAGATTAAGCTTAGACATAATTTAATAATTCCATTTCTATGAAAGATTAGTTTTTGGGTTACGTTTTATGGTGCAGAGCCATGTTTGGCCAAACACAAGACCTTCAACGTCAAGTAAATGGACATAACCATAGAACGTTTCACTGTCACAAGAGAGAAATACACTCAGGATGAGTTAAAGTAATTGAACATGCACCTCCTACGACTCATACTTTCCATGTAAGATAGATAGGAAGGTAGTTGAATAAACATCGAACTGGAGCAACACACCAGGCTATAGACTACGGTCCGGAATCAATCTCAAAGGGAGGGATCGAGGACATCTGATCTGAACCACAGTCAGATGTGGTCAACACCTGAGCTGGCACCCCACTCTCCAAACTTCCACACCACGCCAACGATGGACATTTGAGGTCGCGACATATTTAACGAGCACCAGTGAAAATAATGAATGTAACATCTTGTGCACATACTAAACCGAAGTTCAAAGGGATTTGAGCTACTTTATTTTATGCAAGGGGTCATAACTTAGTGGTTCAGAATCTACTTTGAGCAATACATTCCAGTCTAATTAATCCTGTAAAAATGCCCCTACAGGGACATCTGTATGACCAATGCAACGGTCATTCATATGACCCTTACTTTTGTTAATAGATAAATCTTGAGTGAGTAACTAGTTCAAAAACTTAATTTGGGAAGGAAGAAGCTATCTCTTTGGGAGTGCTGAAAAAATTAATGCATGCTACAAATTCGAATAGAACTATAAATTAAGTTTAGCTGTATATTGCACTCTATAGATACTGAATGAATTTATGTTGTATTTTATTAGCCCCACTTAAGTTTTTTTACTGGTGTTTTATACATTTTTCAAATCTACCCACTGTTTTAAAAAACAATCTGTCTCAGCTAATGTAAAATTAATTTGAAGCTTTCTTTATTAATTTTGTTCTTGGTTAGTTCCAATATTGGTGTATCTGTTAAACTTTTGAAGTCTTTTGTCCCTAATCTCCATACACAGAAAGTTTGCAAAAATATACTGTGTGGTCAGCTATTCTCATAGGTTTTTTGCAAAGATAAAGATCTATGTTATTGAAAAAATATAGGTTGATAAGTTCCAAGTGCTTCGTGTAATATGATACTTTAGTTTATATCTTAATAGTAGAATGAATACAGGATGCGGAATTTACGCACTTCATGTTTAGAGAAATAAATAAAATAGGTAAAAATATGCGAGATAATATAAAATATATGATATCGCCAAATATTTTCTTTTGGTGCTTCTAAACTACGTATTTTATATGGGTTTAAAGGAATTTAGCTATTTTAAACAAAATACTTATAATTCTCTTCACCAAACAGTAAGTCTTTCACAGAAAATAAAAGTATTGCTTTAAAATTTTAGTTATTCTAAGAACAAATCAAGTTAAACTCAATGAAGGAAGTAAACTAAAAACAGAAAAGTTTATGAATTGAATCTTTTCTTTTAACAAGATTATATTTACACACTTAAAAATAATCTTAAGCAACGAGAACATTCTTATATATAGTGAATTGATTTCAACGAAACAATTCTACACCCAATTTAGCACTTCTTATTATATTTATCTTAATCGACAAACATAATAAATAATTTATTTTCTCCAGCCAGAAAACTCATATTATCAGACAAATAAAATCCATTATTAACTGAGAAAATTCAAGGGATAAATTTACTTTGTGACATGGGGAATTATTTTGAACAAAACGCATTACATATTCTCTCTCTGAAACTGATTTAAAACCAACTTAAATATTTAATCATTAGATTAGCAAATGAATCTTTTAGAATGTGTACATAGATTTTTCATAAAATAGCTATATTACCTCCATAATTCTCTTTGTCAAAAAACCTAGAAAATTCTTTACATATATATTCTGGAATATATATGTAAGCTCTCATTAATTTGTAAATTTTTAGAAAAATTGCTTAAGACATTGTACTTTGTAATACAAAGATTTTTTCCTGAATTCAATCTGTAAACATTCGTCTCTGTATTGTTGAAAATAAATTCGTCAAATTTTGTATTCCTCGCAAAATGTAGGAAATTTATGTAGCATAATTTAAAATTCTGAAATATCTCAGAAAATACTCCATTTCAACATGATTAAACAGGTTAAAACGTAGAAACAAATACGTTTAACAGAGAAAAATTATTTTACTAAAATTATGCTTCATATCATCTTAAAGTGAAACATGATTTTCAAGTTTCCTGTCAAGATAAATTGACTTTTTTATTTTGAAAATATGCCATATTCTTATTTTCAAAATCTGACAAATTACTTTTTCATTTTTGTTTCAAAGTTTATGCCTTAAAAATATGTAAAATGTTAATTTATATCCAAATTACACTCTATCAATCATATGATTTAATTATTTTATTATTTGAAACTTAGATAGCTTAAAATGATGTCTTTCGTACTCTACATGTACTTAATCAGTAAGTTTAAGGGAACTTATTAATAAGTACATATAGAGAGCAGGAAAATGTACAGCCTAGATGTCCTAGGAAAATGTAAAGTAATGTTCTAGATCTCATCAATTTTGCTAAGGACAACGACGAGATATCTCGTAGGTAAAATTGCCCTATTTCTCCAAAGGAGGACATCCAAGCAGGAAAAAATTATCTCTTTCTGGTGACAGTTTGGAACAGGTTTTTGCGCCAGAGGCTGGCCACCACTACTAGGCAGTTTTCAAGGATAAACCACAAGAAGGGTTAATTAGAATATCACGTATAAATGAATAGAATGAACAAACCGAAGTGGTCTGCACTTGACTTTGAAAATGGAACGGCCGCCACCAAAAACTATTATTTTCAGAAAAACTTTTAATAACCTAAAATAGCAACATATGATAAATGCTTTCGTCAGCAATTCCACTTTAATCGATCACACATTTGTCGCTGCCACCTGCCCAAGAAAAGAAAAAACTCAGAAATAAATGATATTTCCCCGGTGAACTGGATACCTTGTGGCACAGATGCCAATGGTCACTCAGATATAATCCTTTCGTAACAGCTCTCTCTTATCGACAAGGGGTAAAAGGAGAAGTCAGCATCGCAGGCTGCATCCGATGGAACATGATGGATATCTTCGATCAGGAACGATGTCAGCATTGGCGATTTATTGCTCACAGAATTGGCTTCCACCTTCATTAGCCGCCACTCTCGAGTTCACCCCTCCCAGGCTGTGGGAAACCTGGAGATAATAAAAATAGACTGTTCCAGAGGCCTGGCGAATTAGTCAAGAGAAGTAAGAAATTCCCATAAATTATTTAGTTTCTGTCGTCAAAATGATGTTATTGTCTACCCAACTTCCTACAGCAATTTTTTCGCCAATCGAACTGGTCGAGGCGACAATTTAAGCGAAAGTAGAATTAAGCATTTAAAATAACTGAAGTGAAAAAGTATGTTTATTCTTCTGTGCAAAAATCCTGTTGAACTGTAAGGAAAATGGGAATTGTATCAAAATTTAAAACAACTCTTCGGATCCAGTACTTTAACCCTCCAAGTGGTTTCGACGAGATATCTCATCCTTCACGATCTGACAAATAAATTGGGCTAATGACTAGATACCTCGTCAACAAGATAGTGACGATATTTTTATAATGACGAGATCAATTCCTGGTCAGTTTTCTTTTAGTTTCGAGATATCTCGTCCATCAAGATCTGGTTGGTATTTTTCTAATGACGAGATATCTCGTCGAGACAACCACTAGGAGGGTTAAAAGTAGGTTGTTATGAGAAAAAGACGAGAGGAAACGTCAATCGAAGCGCACAGTTATTAAAGATTTGAATAAAATTAATTTTTGGATTTCGTTAACGATATAAATGTCATTTATAGAATCAAACCACTTACAGGCTTAGACAGGAAACTTGTTATAAATGATTTAATCATTTCTATGAATTTTTTCTCATTTCATAAAGGAAAAATATTTATTTCACTTAGTATTGAATTTCACACTAATTATGCACAAATAGAAGCAATTATTTTAGAGCTAAATACATTATTACATACAGGACAAGTACTAGAATTTTTTTAAGGAATGATTGAATCATTTCTATTAATTTATCCGCAATTCGTAATGGAAAAATATTACTGACACAGTATTTAATGCACATATAGAAGCAATTTCTTTAGAATTAAATACTATATTCCATTTATCACTAATACATAGAACACTCATTAGAAACCAGCGCGTTAATTTTGTACAAAAATATGAGCTATAGCCAATAAACCTCAACATTAATCCTCTGAGCGTCGTAATAGTTTTGAGTAGTGTAGCGTTGTTTTCACCCCATAACATACTTAATGGCTAAACAACATCTTTCTAAAGAATCCAGGGATTATTTCAACCTTTTGAAAGATTTTGTTGGTCCTTTTCCCAAAATAGAATCATTTGGAACGATTCTATATTGGCCCATTGTGTACAATAGAATACTTTGTAAAGATTATTTGCTCATCTCCTTAGAATAAAACAGAATCTCTTGTATTCTGCATAGATTCTGTAAATGTTCTATCCATCATTTCTTTAGAATAGAATCCTTTAGAAAAATTATTTTGCTCATTTCCTTGGAATATAATCCATTGGAAAGATTATATTGGCCCATTGTGTAGAATAGAATTCTTGTAAAAATTTTATTTCTCATTTCCTTAGAATAGAATCCATTGGAAGCATTCCATCGATCCTTTTTTAGAATATAATCCTTTGGAAACATTCTATTGTACTCATTTCTTTATTATAGAATCCTTTGGAAAAATATTCTATTGTGATCATTTCCTTATAATAGAATAGTTTGGAAATAATATATTGGTCAAGAAGGTCAAAATTGGTTGAAATTTATGCAGGTTACAAGGCGGAATTATGAGTGTGATTCCCTCAGAGGGTTAAGGTAAACATCTTTAAAGATGAAGGAGCAGTTTTCTTTGAAAATCGTCAATCTCAGTTTCCGCATTACAATGAGAGTACATCATTATCTAAAGTGCAATTCATTTCATACGTACTTAAATTTACGCCGAGAAAATTTGTAATTTACAATTTAGAAAATTTTCAAAGCAAAAGTAAGCTCAGCTAGTAGCGATAAGACTCCTCGGGTCAACGACGCAAGTTTGAATCAAGTTTCGAGTCACAAAACGAGCTTACGAAACACCAAACATCCTACTTTTGTCTTGGTGTCTGAGAGTATAATAATTACAAAGTGAGTAATGTTTTTACGAACAATAGAAAAGCCCTCTCTCTTTTGTAAGTGTCTTTAAATGGAAGTTGCAAATTTTGTTGGGAAAAATACTCTACACAACAAAAACCAGACACTTGTAGCCATTTTGCATGAAATCCTCTAAGTGCATAATAAGTCTTACGGCTGCCATCCCATTCATTCCCCCTTTCCCACAAAATATATGAGCGAAAATGGAAATATCTCCCCACTGAATAGAATATCGATGTAGATTATACTGAGAAATATGTTTACGCGTCTTCGAAAATTCCTGAAGTGCATTAAATAATAGGTAAAAGTACCCAAATTCTCTTATCGACGGAAGCATGGTTTGTTTTATGCTTTTGGTACCATTCCTTTAACCAGGATCCATAAACAAAACATTGTTCGTCTAGCCATGGTCTGAGTGATTGAATCAAGCGATGATAGAAGAATTTACTCTATATCAATATTTTTCCCATTTTATGTGTAGTACGTTGAGGGAATCGAGAAAAGAAATCCTCAAATGTGCAAAGCATAATATGAAGTTCTTAGTGGAAATATGCATTTTTATCTTATTTTTATCTTCTGGTTTATCTCAGTCTTTTTATAGATATTCATGAATTGTTTATTTGAGGAAGTCTGCTACTTTATCGACATTAAAAGGTGAGTGTTGGTTGTGTTAAAGTATATTTTACATTTTCTCGTGTTTATGGCTAAGAAATATTCAAATTTAAGTGTTGCTGACAATCAAAATAGTTTTTTTGTTCAACCCTCCAAGTGGTTTCTTCGCGATGTCTCGTCCATCAAGATTTGACCAATTTTGCTAATACGGGATCAAGTTCTGGTAAATTTTCTTCTAATCCCGAGATATCTTGTCGATCAAGATCTGTTCAGTTTTCTTCTAATGCTGATATATCAAGTCCATCAAGATGTCAGTTTTTGCTAATGACGAGATATCTCGTCTACACAACCACAAGAAGTGTTAATGAAAAGATAAGAAAATAATTTGGTACCCTGTGATCACTTGATACATCTAATGAGCAATTAAACGAACCATCAAGTAGTTTTAAAACAATAATATTGATATGTGTTCAAAGTTACTGTTCAAAAATCAAAAATCATTGTTTTTGCTGTTCTCGAAAGGTTTAAGAATATTATTCGTTTTCATGTAATCAGAATAGCACAAATAAAAATCTCATTTACAACCATAGAATCCACTTAATAAATTAATAGTTATAAATAGTGATATAAAAACAGTGTCCTATTCTTTCCTTAAAACTGTTTTCATGTATTTATAACGTATCATGTGTGTTTTAGTGCATGTCATGTGTTTATTTGATTACAAAACGTGTATGTACTGTAGATATAGCAGTTAACCATGTGGTTGTTAATTAAATTAGATTTTTTAGTCATGACTAAAAAGGTAATCAAACTTTGTTTCAGGTAAATACATTTTTCTGGCTCTATTATTTCCTTCATATGTATGGAAACTTCTAAAAAATTCTGTAAATCTCAGAATTTTCTCACATACAAATTAATTTTGTATATTCTTGGAGAAAATTTTCAGGTTCAGTTTAAGTTACGTCAATTGAGAGAATTTATCTATCTGAGCTCTTTATCTATCTGAGATCCTATTGTACGGAAAACTCGAATACGGCATATCCAGAGCGGTACTTCGAGAGAGTGAGAGCTTCCATGAAAAGCAAATATGCTACCATGTATACCACGGGTACCACATATACCACCGAAACAGAACATGTTTTATTCAAAATGTTAATTTTTAAAACAGTTCTAAAGATAAATATTTTTCTGTTTCTAGATAATCAAATGGCCAATGAGAAATGAGATTAAAGAAATGGGATAAAACAATGAGTGCCAAAAAAATTGTATGAAAAAAGCAATTAAACCATAAAAAACCGGGATACCAAAGAACAGAACTTGGGAAACAAGAAGATTGATTGCTATCTCCTGAACAACTACTTTTTTCCATTTAGGGTCATTAGATAGGAAAAGATTTGTCTCCTATATGCAGTGATAGTAAACTGGATAAAATAAAGCAACTGATGAACTACTGATGTAACTCTCAGGACAAGGGTTGAAGTGAGAAATTTGAGTTATAGATTTCGTAGTTTCGTTTGAGCCAAGATGTGCTTGAGTCTTCTCTGTAGATAAATATCAACGATAAATAAGGGACATTAGATTATTGAATAGGTTAAAAGCACGCCTTTTCAACGGTATCATCGCCAATAATCAGATATATTTTGAATATTTTTTATAATTCATAACTACTACACTACAATTATAGTGCTCTTTATCAAAGAATGTCTGCGGTGCGCTTCAAAAAGCAGTAGCTATCTATTAAAGGTTTATCGCAATTACATGTTGCTTACATAATTATTTGAAATCTAACCCTTCTGGTGGCTGTCTCGACAATATATCTCATCATTGGCAAGACTGACCAGAACTTGATGAACGAGATATCTCATCATTAGAAGAAAATTGACCAGTTCTTGATCTCGTCATCATAAAAATGTCTAGAATATCTTCATGATGAGATATCTCGTCATTAGCAAAATTGGACAGATCTTGATGGGCGAGATATCTCGTCGAAACCGCTTGAAGAGATAATACCACTAGAACATAATGGGATCCCTCAATCAACTTATTTATGGAGTGTTCTTTCTGTTTTCTTGCTTTGTAAGATATCACATACTTCCACAGTTTCTAAACTTTTTGTATATGCTTTACTGGGAGGTAGGGAATACAAAATGTAACCATATCGACATGGATGATTGTCCGCAAACGCCAATCGGATGTGCTTCAAGGTACAATAAAATACTAAAATGACAGACAACAAGTATGTGAACAACATTTTACTAGCCTTAATTTCACACTTTATAGCAGTTTTCCACTTAGTTGCACAATAGGTATTAAAAGTTGAGAATACCATCAATAATGCACATCAGACAGTATCGACGCATGGATTGCCGTAAATGTTCCAAAATTCCTATGTTCAACGTTATGTAGGATTTCTTCCTTGGAAGTAGTGCACGTTGACCAGTATCATGCTTACTGCCGTAGGGAGTATTTTAATCTCATACAATTTCTACTGGAAAAGCGGAGGCGGTTGGCGGAGTGGCTTAGGGTTCCCTGTACTGGCATCCAAACTGCGTCTTTCTAACAAAATCCAAGTTACGGTTGCAGACCCTCATCACTGTGTGAATACGGTTTAAATATGTGCTCTCTACCAACTCTTAAAGTTTGTACAGGAAGTTTTGAAAGAACCGTGTATAGTTATAAACAATCTTTACTAATGACAAATGTGATTATTCCGGCCTCCTTGATAAGCACGGTCATCTTAAGTTTCTCTGAAGAGAATTCAAAAATGTGCAAATTAATTAAAAATTAGAAATGATGTAGGAAATGCATTGCTAACATAAAAGTATATTGGAGCTTAAACATCATAGCCGCGAATCAATGATATACCAACAATCTTAAAAGAGTTTGCAAACAAAAGCGTTGAATTAAACGTATGATAATCTAATGCTGACTCAAAATGATAAGTGCTTTGCGTTATAAAACTATGATACCTAAAATTTAAGTTTATGCATCTTTCACTTCCATAAACTGATAGTTAAAAAAATGCACGCACTAAGTTCATGCACCGCACATTCTTGAAGGTGCTTTCAAAACAGCAAATTCCATAAAACGTTGCAGACTCAGGCAATCTCAACTTCTCTCTTTCTCTCTCATGTCTCTTCTTAAAATATAAATACTTCACAAAATCAGGGGAGTGTTCAAAGTGAGTGCAGCGCAGAATTCTATATCTGCTTTAAGATTACACAAAAATTAAATGAGAGCTACTGTCTTAAAGTTTTCAGTTTCCAATGAAAAATGAAATTGAAAAATAGGATAAAATGATGCAAAGGAGAATGTCACTATAAAAGAAATATAATTTTGTTCTAGCCAATTTTTCCATAATGAACATGCAAGGTTTTAGAAAGGCTTAAGCTCTAAGTAGAAAGTATGCGTGAAATGTCGACTTTAAATGAAGTCATGTTTTCAAGTAAAGATAAAACATTTTGTTTAGAAAATTCCGTAGTTTTCTTTTGCCAATATTGAAGGTTTCAGCATCGAGTTTCCAAGTACTGAAAAATAAAGACATTTGAAACTATTATTTGATTTATATCTAGACAACTATTATTTCCTATATATTTCTTGAAAATAATGCTTTTCTGAGCTTGTTAGGATTAATTCAAACCAATAAGATGGACACTTCACGTGTTGCAAATAAATATGGTGTTTCTGTATATATATTCCCTACATTTTGATTTCACAAAAAGGCTAAACTGATCGAATTGAATCGCTTCCTATATCAACGGTTTTGTAGATCACAAAAGATATCTTCAGTACCAACTCAATATTTTTACTTCGAATTGTTGAAGACTTATTCTGTCACCTTGTCTAAATTCTTTCCTTTTCAAACTTGACTCAGTGGAATAGAAATGTCTGTAGTGAATTGAAAGAGCTATTGGAAAGAAATTCAAACATTTACCCAGTAGAAGAATGGTAGGCATTTTAAAGTGCACTTTGCACATGTGTTCAATGAAGTTATATTTGGTTATAGTTTAGGGAAGTACGATTCACAGAAAATACTTTAAATTCAAGCAAAAAATTTTAATTTCCATGAATTTGAGTCATTGATGTATATGTACGATGAGTATATCCAAAGTCTTAGGAAATGCTCTCTAATTTTTTATTTTATTAATATTCGTCTATATTCATTGTAATTTTCAATATAATTTCAATTTAACTATATGCGCTTGTCCCGTCGCGAAACTTTCTAGTCCATCTAAAAGACCTTTTACCCACTGGTTAAGTTTGGTTACGTCATTTCAGTCCTGAAATCGAACACCGCATAGAGGTTTTTTCAATTCTGGAAACATTATAGTTATTGCGTGATCCTCTTCCATATCCTCTCTTAACACCATCTTTCCATTCCTTTGAAATCCTGCAAGAGTTTTGAATACTCTGTTGGACCCCGAGTCATTGTGGACATAAAGTTAACAAATTTGCTGATAGTGGTGTGAAGACAGCTTCCGTTCCGTTGAAGCAAGCCGTTCCTTTAATAACATCAAGTGGAGTTCGTCAACTTTCCTGGTGGTGGTCTCGACGAGGTATCTCGTCATTAGTGAAACTTTCCAGTTCATGATGGACGAGATATCTCGTCCTTAGAAAAAGAACTGACTATATATTGATCTCGTCATATGCGCAATTGTTCAGACCTTTATTGACGAGATATGTCGTCGAAACCACTTGGAGAGTCAATTCCTTGTGGCAAAAGGCATTAACCTGCAAGTCATCAACAAATTATGTTCCATAAAACCTATCATTCATCAGGGTCAGTGTCTGATGCAAAGGACTGATGTCAAACTGATTCTTCTCCGCAATGGACATACATGATTCACTCATCATCTTTTGCTGGGTGGGAACACTCCTAATGGCAATTAGTGCTCAACTCCTTCTGTTAATCATATTTTAATTGAATCGTGGAATACAATTTTGAATCTTAGGATTTGGTTGGGGAAAATCCCCATTCAAACCTTTTTGCATTAGTACGTCGTTGGTTTTAAATCTCATCTAAGTTTTTCAAATTCAAAATGATCTATCAGTCTAATTTTTCATCTTTTTAAAAATCGATATTTACTATTTCGCACTTTTGAAATTTTATGTATGCAAATCAAATTACTATATTTTCGTCTCTTTTTTTATTGTTCCTTTTTTATTTTTTTTAGTCTTTAACGTAACATTGCTATTTGTTTAATTTTACAATCTAGCGTCTAGCACAGCTTGCCCTGTTTAGGACCTTGAGACATAAAATTCAAAATACAATTCCTCTTTCCATGGAAATAAAATCAGGTCTCTTTGAGAATAGTTTCCCATATTTGCAAACTTATTTAAAAACTCCTCTGTATTTGCCAAGCGACTGAATCCTACTGATTGGCATCAACTAACATCGTGGGAAAACATGTTAGGACGTGTATACTTGAAAGCATTAGTCATTAGCCCATCATTATTGATCCCGATCCCAATTCCCAGAACTTTGGAAACATTCTTCCTAATTACGTTAATTCGTGTGAATAATTCCCTCGATTTGAAAATTCTAAGAATTGCTGCATAATTTCTTCCATTACTGGATTGGCTATTCTATGCAAACTATGACCCAAATTACAAATCAGCGTACTTTAAACATTCCCTAAGCGAAGTTATGAAAGCAAATTTTGTAAGTTGAAAATGGAAACGAGAGGTATGCACTTGAGGCAACTCGTGTCGTCCTTTCTAAAATATTAATATTATAACGAATTTACTTAGTTTGACGGAAAATGTCTAAATATTAAATTTATCACATTAAAACAGTTACTCTTCAGTATTGAAAGAACTGAATGACTGAAAATGAGTTATTTAGAATGCAGAAGAATTTATAGAGGGGATATTTGAATTAACGTCGCACTGTAGCAACACAACGGACTAGTGGCAACAGTCTGGGATCAATCCGGAAGAAAAAGATCCAAGGAAACACCTCATAATGTTGAACCACGGTCAGATTACGAAGTCCCAACTGAACTGGCACCCCCTCTCCAAACTTCCACACCACGACAAGAAGAATTTGTAGAAAGAAAGATGTGCGGTTTACTACTAAAATTGCCATAAAATTGGTTTCAGTTGTAAATGTCTGATATTTTAATAGTCAAAACATATTTAATTTGTATTTCATGTGAATTTTACTTTCAAATTATATTTAAAACTACTATTTTGTCACTAACCGCAGAAATATTTTTACAAATGGTATACCTTTTACACTATTATCAACACTACATACATACCTACTGATGTTATGTGTGTGTAATAAAATCTCAAAATATTTCTGTAATGGAGGCAAATAGTTCGAGTTTTTGAAACATTTCCAGAACTTTTCACGTTAAGAAAATGATCACCAAGTAGGAAAATCACGAATATTCATCCGGGAAATTCATAGTAGGGGAATTATATTTCAAGTTAGACGTTTCATGTCCCCCTCCTTGGAATGGTTAAAGCTAGGTATATAAATATTACATGTATATTCTAGCTTCCAAGTTGAGTAAATATTCTCTCATTTAACATTCTGAAGTCTAGACGGAAGGTGAGACATAAGGAACTCCATCCCCTCTTAAATAAACTGAATTTTCTTGCAAAATAATTCATGCGATGCCCAAACTAAACTTACAAACACGAAAAACTAAATTTTCACAAAGTATAAATTTAAAACTCTTCCATAAGCAATCAGATACTTCCCTCTTTTTCCCTTCTAGGAGATTTTTCCCTGCTCAGCGACATGCTAACCAATCTAATAACCTCTCTCTTCCCTAGAGTTCCCAAGTTCAAGGAATTGCGGAATAGCAACTGGAGGGTCGGGAGTTCGAAACGCGATTCAGCTAAAGATCGTCGTGTTCGTGGGAGCTGGTGCATGTTAAATCCGTCGTGGCCTCATATGTCCTCACGTTGGGGTAGTGCGGAAGTTGAGGGAGTTGGATGCCAGCTCAGGCATTCACCTCGTCATCTGACCGTAGTTCAAAATTACGACGAAGGTCGGGGATCAATCCCGAAGGGTAACAGCTAGTAATTTTGAAACACAGTCAGATGAGGAGGTCACAATTTAGCTGGCGGCCCACTATCCAAACTTCCACACCACGCCATCGTGAGGACGTTTGAGGCCAGTAGAGATTTATCGTGAACCGGCCCCCACATACTCGACTGTCTTTGGTTGTAATGAGTTTCGAACTCGCAACCCTCCGGTTATTAATTCGCTACTTTTCCAACTGGGCCACCTCGGCCCAAAAGGCGATTCGGTATATTTTAATATCAGAACCTATTTTTTATTCGCTTACAATTTCTCTAATTTCTTTTCTGTGCTGATTTCCATTTTGCAAATTCCTCATTATCCTATCATCAGAATGTTGAAGAAATTCATTAGAGTGAAAAGCCACTTCCGTGTGTTTTTTAGTATTTTATTGCTCCATATCTCAAATAAAGCACATTTAAGCGAATCGGCAAAGTTAGAAGCGATTAATTTTATATGGTTTACATCCGTTGCCATTCGCCAATATACAAATAATGTCGATTTCCGTGCCATTTACGCTAGTGAAATATGTATATACATAGATGAGTTATATTTTTCAAATGCATTGCCCATTTACCTATACATATATTTAGATCAAAGAAGAACGGAGCATATTGAGATACGTTATTCTCGACCTCCGATTACAATTTTTCATTACTCCGTTATACGAGATCCAATCAAGATTGGAATCCCGATGTGGGTTTCCTGCTGTCTCCCTTACCTTCGATGATGGAGCAAAAACCAATAATCGAATTGAAGTGCAAGGTAAACTGGATATTCTTCGAAAAGAACTGCCCTCATGATCGTATGAGAATCGATTTCTTTAGTGAAGAAAACTCGTGAGAGAATCGTCAGTATCTTCACATCCTGGTACTATTTCTCTTTCGATTCTTTGAAAAAAAATAATTCTTTGACAAAAAAAAAGTTTTCCTTTAGAGAGGTATTCTCCGAGGTAGTGCTTATTTTTCACTCTTATTCCCAACCGCTCGCAATGTCATCACATGTGATTAATCGGGAATTAGGATTGAATACTCGTTCAACTTGTCTCAGGAGGGCAACTTTTACAATCATTTAAATTACTTGTAAATGGGTAGTTAGTAGCTGACAACGTTACTGACATTCTGACAGAAAAGGAATAATGTCTCTAAGGAGTTTTCAGTTTGTCCCTCTACAGCTATATTTTGCTACACGAGAGCTAATTAGACCGGGATCTATGACTTAACCCTTCTTGTGGTTTATCTTCGTATCGAAAACAACTCTGTAGTGGACAACCTCTGCTGCAAAACATTGTTCCATATTGACACCAGTTCTGGACAAGGGGCAGTTTGTTTTTCCTTCCTGGATCTTTATTCCCCTTGGAGTAATAGGTTATTTTTATCTCGAGGTATTTCGTTCTTAGACAAATTGATCAGATCTTCGACGTGATATCTTGGAGGGTTAAAGTGGTGTGTTCAACCAGAACATCGCATCTAGAATTTACACGCGTACATGCTTCTGCGTATATCTACTTCGTATTAAAGATAGCTAAGTTTTGTGGCGACCCAGAATATTGTGAGGACCAGTACGTAGCATCTAGAATGCACACGTTTGCGTGCTTCTAAGTATACCTGTTTTGTTTTAATAATAGTTAAGTTCTTGCTCTGATTCTAGATCAGATATAGAAATTCATATGTGGACAGCTAGCGTTCGTCTATCAATGTATAGAAAATTACCTCGTCTAGAAATGTATAGACCATTAAATTGTGAATAATTGCAAATAAATTAAATATGGAACATGTAAAATAATCAACGTTTAGCATAGAAACTTTGGTACAATTAAATATTTCACCATATCACCGCAAATATCCGTGCTAAGACCGGAATTAGAACCCACAGCCTGTTGACCCCAGGACCTTAGTTCTAATCACTCGACTACTAGACCAAACCAAGAAAAAGGAGTGTGTCAGGACGTCCTATTTTTAATCAGTATTTTTAAAGCAGATCAGTATAATGAATTCAGTTTGATCAGCATTTTGATCAATCTCCAGAGTTATTTGAATGTATCAATGCCCACAAAAGTAAAAATAAATTAATTTCTTAAATGTTACATTATTTAACTTTTTATAGGAATTTACAATAATAATGATGATATAGCATAAAAGGCTGCAAATCTTGCAGTCAAACACACACTTAAGATAAATGTTACAAATTAAGATGTGAATTGTGCCTGATTTTAGTAAGTTGTTGGCTTTAATTTTTCATTGAATAAACAAGATAGTTTGCAATTACTTAGATTGAGCAGATATAAGTTGTACACGTTTTCAGTGTGAATTGATTTTAAGAACAAAGGAATACCGTAGGCTTACGAAATGAAACACATTAAGTCAAAGAACATAGTTCTGAGAAACGGAAGGAGAAATATTCTACTCCTTAATCTTTATTCACAGTGTGTTTTTTAAGAAATCTAACTTTCGTGCAAAGAAAAAGAACTGTGTGGACTTTACCAGTCTAAAGATCAAAACCTGCTGGTTTTGGAAAGCTAATAAAATCATATCTTGAACGTTTTGGCTTAGTGTGTTTCACATGTATGCCTATGATGTTATCTAGTTCAATCTACACAATGAGATCTTAGCATATTTTTCTTTTGACCGGAAATAAACTCCTGACGCAACCCATGCAACAATAACATTCCATTATGTATTGCAGTAATGTAATAACAATTAGCAAACAATGTCTTAAGTTTTAGGTACATAGTAATTTTTTCAAAAGAACTGATAATTAGATTTTCTACTCTTATCAAAAAATGTATTCATTTTTTGCACTGTCATTTGTAATAAATAAGAATTGTTTAGATTATCATAAAACAAAAAGAGCACCCTATCATCTCACTGCAAACAAGCACATTCAGAATAAATTTACATTCACATATAGCTAGGTCTTTGTGTTTCTTTATGGACGTACTTTTATGTTGTACTTTAAGGCACAAACCATAGGTTATAAACAACCCGTGGTTTGTACCAAATGGATTTTATTTAAGATACATATTTGTATAACATATAGTAGCTTAAATAACAATGCTTGAAAGTTCGGTACCTCTCTATTTAATAGTGAACAATTCACTTTAAAAACACATCTATGAACTTCCATAACTCTATAGGTCTAACAAGATGCTTTTGAAGCGTGCAATATTTTAGTGAGTGACGTTTCTAAACAATTGATGGTATGCCGTTACCGTGACTAACGACGTACAACCGGCTCTTTGTGGCTATAATGAGGACTAAAGTCTACCTCGTTGCTGTTGGTGTAGGCTTACATCAATCCAATCAGGCGAGCGTTAATATATTGCCACTACATTAAATTGCTTGTAATCCTCCAACGACAAAATCCGTCGCGCGATGAGAATTATAGCTACTTTAAAGGTTTTGATATCTTATGCTATCAGAAATTATTACTGAACAACCTTTTAGTTTGATAGGATGCTTTTACATCTTTGGGTTTTGAAAGTACTGTAAGTTACAAACTTTAGATTTACTTTTAAATCAATTTGATTGTATTATGGATTAAAGGTTTTTCCGATCAGTCGGAAATGCAATATGGAGTAGGCATCTCTTGGTCACTTTCTTAGTTGCTTCGGCCTCTCCAGGGAGGATTAGCATTTTAATCTTTTGCCAGTCTTGACCACTTTTTGAGTTGCATGTACTCTCCTTCTTGGTCTAGTTCGTCTAGACCAAGTGCAATAAGAAACAAATACTATTAATCTTCAAATGGTCTTAAGAAAAGCCACAAAAATAGCCACATTTACTCCTCTAAATTCGTGAAATCAATTTATCAATTTCATTTTATCATGGATTATTTTCCCAATCGTCGGAATTGCAATATTTAGTAGGAATCTCCTGGTCCTCCTTAAAGCTAAAAATGCAGACAAGTAAAAGCCGTTTTTTGTGTTGCATTTGAGCTTGTCTTTAATATCTGTGTCCCTTGTTATTTGTTTTGCCTGGGCTTCCTTGCCTGTTTGATTTTTTGCCTGTTTTGCTTTTCTTACTTTGTTTTTCTACTTGTGGTATTCGGGGGGCTACTTTTGGCGAACTGCCGCCCACACGCATAAAACACCATATTGTGTTGACTGGGTCAGGCTCCTCCCTTATGGCGCCATGATCCACCAACACCACTTAATTTTTTTGAAATTTTCTTAATTTTCTTGGTTTTTTGAACGAATAATTTTAACTTCCTTCAACGAATTTAATCATTCTAAATCAAAAGCAGAAAAAATCGTTCAAAAATAGTTCATTTGCATCACATTTTCTTATGTGAAAGTGGACAAGTCTTTCAGAAGTCCTCATCTCACACATATCTGCACTCTTCAGTTTCTGTGATAACAAATATAACTATCACGTTGAGGACTTAAGAAATTTGGGTTGAAAATCTTGTTCTCAACCTTTCATTGACCTTTATTCTACTGAAAGCTTTAATTACTACTGTTTATACCTCTATTTAACATAGATTATTACACAAAATATTCTACTTAATGTTCTGAGAAATATAATAGCGTGTATATTATTCGGAAGTGAATAATAACACGCCCTTATATAACACGCACGAATAAAGCTCACCTTTCATCCTTCACAGCTCATGTGCTCCTCTATTATAGTAAAATATATTTTTTATAAAATATCTTAATTTCTAAAACTTTTAATGCAACTCAACTTTTATCGAGAGATAAAAATTTAACGACTTGAACAAAATTTCGTTACAGATAATATTATTCTTTTTAATATGTTTTCCATTGTCTTTATCTTCTCCGTGATTGCATTTTTGGACATAAATTCCACTGCGAAACTATTACCTCCCTATCAACTTCAACGGACCTAACTCATTTGAACGACAATCCTAATTTTAATCTCATTCGTTCCCTCAAACATCTCATCTCGGAGTCGTCAGAAGATTTCGATAATAAAACGAAAGGGGTAGTGATCGAAGAAAAAGGAAAAGATAAGGATGAATGAAGATAAGGAAAAAATCCAGGAAAGTAATAAATCTGGAACGACAGGACGTCCCCCCTTCAGGATCTCTATTGGCGACATTTATTGGATTGATGAACGCCAAGTCTTCAAGTAGCCGATAAAAACGGCAACCTGACACTAAAAGGATCTGACACTTCGGGAAAAAAAAGAATTAGGCACTCTTCCTTTTATCTCCACCTCCACTGAAAGGTGTTCCAGTGACATATTTTGATGAAGTCCTACTATGCTGAACAGTCCTATTTCGCCTCTCCAAATAGGATGTTCCCTGCTGAGTGTGCTTTTCTACTCGGATGCACAAAGTTTATATGTGGCAGTAGCAATCAATAATATTGATGCATTAATCTATATATAGTTATTTGTTTTGATCTTTTCGGTTAATGGGGTTTGACTGAGTTATTTGTGGAGTAAACTATGGGTTATCGATAAAAAATGAAAAGCATCAAATTGAACTTAGATCTTAAAATGAATATGAATTACATGAGTTTGTATCTAACCTTCCAAGGGTTTCGACGAGATAGCTCCCATCAAGATCTGAAAAAATTTTGCTTGTGACGAGATGTCTCGTCACCAAGATATCCTCAATGTTTTTTGATGAAGAGATCAAGATCTGGTCAGTTTTTTTCGAATGACTAGATATCTCGTTCATCATGATCCGGTCAGTTTTATTAATGACGAGAGATACCTCGTCAAGACAACCACCAGGAGGGTTAAGTACACAGTAGTATGGACTGAAAAATCCAAAATTTCTCAGATCAAAATGTAATTGGACATGGCCCACAACCCTACCCCTCCGATTCTTTTAGCCACAATTTGGTCGTCCAGACCAAAAAAATGTATACAAAACATAAAAATGTATACAAAACAAGCCCTTATGAACCGATCTTTATAGCTATTAGAATATGTTCTTTCGAATTTCAATTTTTTGGGGTCTACCCTAACCCATTTCAGAAGTAATATCACGTAGGAACATGTGATTGATGTTAGAAAAGTGTTTTAGTGCCACAAATTGATAAATATTAAGTGGAATTAAAAGTAGGTATCAGGAGTAGGAAAACTGTAGTATCGAATCCGAAAAAGTCATGCAAAAAAGTTAAGAGCCAGGAGGAAGATAATCAATGTTCATAAAAATAGATAGCTCAGATGTTGCATAAAATAATTTCAGATTAAATTAACAATCTCTTAACACGTAGAAATGAAACAAAAATATACTACAAATCAAATAATTACCTATGAAATTAAAAATCATCTTCGTGCTTGTAATCTAACAAATATTTTCCAATTTTCCATGATTACTTTGTCTACCTATAAATAAATAAGAAACCCTTACTACTAACTTTTATAAACGTTTAAAACTGCCAACTTTCATTAAACACAAAAAAATAACTTTTAAGAAACCCTAAAAAAGTTTCAGTTTTATAATAAAGACACTTGGAAATTTCATATCATTTACTGAACAAAAATATTTCAAGCTATCACTATCACTCTTTTTGCATGGATGGAAAGTTAAACTTTGTCTCAACAGATTTGGCTATCATCTTTTGAACACTTTTGAGAACGAATATTGCACTGTGGAAAGATGGTGTTCTTTCCCTCACGTATTATTTACGTTTCATTATGTGCCATGTGTAATAATTGTGAAGAAATAAATTGTAGAATCACAGAGAGCAGCAACATCTTTACGTAAGAGACCTTTTTGTCTGTAAACTAAAGACACGCTTACACTTCATATGAAAAACTATTTATTAAAATCCCTTTTAAAATACTTTACAAGTATTCCAATTTTTGAAAATTATCCTTCCACCCTCATTTCAAAATTATCGCCACCTTATTTTCGAAGGACAGAGAGATCTTTTTCTCTAATGATTATGTATGATACGGTAAAAGAAATGGTTTGGAAGACAATTTAGAGAAACCTACAAAAGCTCTATATTTACATCGGGCACTAATTTCTTTCTCTCTTAGAGATTTCAGGTACAATTCCCACATCAATCCAACTTTTCCGCCGCATTCAAGTTCCAATTAAGAAACTAAATAGCAGTTTGGCCAAAAAAAACAATCTCCGAATATAGTCCTATTCGGTAGACCATGGAATATAACAAGGAATTGTACCGTGGAATGTTTTAGATTTACTGTTCAATTTTAGAATAATATTAACGAATCAAAAGTAGCTTCACAGAATGAAAATGGTTATGATTTTATCAGTATGGAAAATTTTATTTTTACTTAACTGTTACCTTTTGGACACTTCGAGATTTAGCATTGAATACTCTTAACCTCGTGTATTTTATTTGTCAATTTTGTACCACATGTTAAAATTGTTTATTGTAAAAACGCAAAAACCCTGCGGATACAAAATCGTCTCGAATGACTCCTTCGCTTTAAGTTTATTGGGGAATTAGTTATTATTTCCCCACACAAATTTGGGTGTGGAAATAATAATTAACCCTCCGATAGGCTTTGACTAGATATCTCGTCCATCAAGATCTGACAATTTTGCTAATGACGAGAAACCAAGTCATCAAGATATCGCCGATTTTTTGATGATGTCTATATGAAGATCATCTGGTCAGTTTTTCTTTTGACGAGATGTCTCATTCTGGGTCCTCGTCCAAGATCTGGTCAGTTTTCTAATGACAAGATACCGCGTCAAGATAACCACCAAGAGAGTTAAAACCATTGATAATTATGCACAATTCATCCCTATCTTCTATAATTATCTTTATACGTATCCACAAAGTTCTAGGAATATTTCCTCTCAAACTTGGAAGTGAAAATATTTCTTTCTAAACCACCTCACTTTCCAATGCTCAAGACCTTTTCCTCTAATGATTATGAATGATACTGTAAAAGGAGCAGTTCGAGAGGCAATTTAGAGAAACCTGCAAAGCTCTATATTTACTTCAGACACTAATTTCCCTCTTTTAGAGGTTCCAGGTACAGTACGCTCGATCAATCCTACTTTGGCCACGGCATTCGAATACCAGGTAAAATAACCGAATAACAGTTCGCCGAAAAAATCAATCTCGCAGAATCTAGTTCAATTCGGCAGTGTATACCGCGGAATTTTTAGATTTACGGCTCAGTGTTGGATTGAGAGTAACGGCTCAAAAGTGGCTTCACAGAAGGGGAAAAGAACATCGGATCAAAAGCGCGGGAAACGGAACACACAAAGGGAAAAAATGGCGGAGTGATTGATATTGTTTCGGATGTTACGAAATGGGAAGGATAAAGCGAAGAATAAAAGCGTAGAAGATCAACGCATGTGTTCCGTCAAAGCAAGAATAACGTCAGGCCGGAGCTCTGAAGGAGTGGAAATCGCTTTTTAAAGAGACAGGGAAATGAATGGAATTTGAATACATGCGATTGAAAAGCGACTCGTAAAAAATAGAGAAAGAAGCGGACTCTTGGAAAAAAGGAAGTCGTTGGGTAAGCTGGAGGTTGCTGAAAATGTGTGTCTCAGGAGAAGAAAATATAAATAAGAATTGCTGAATCAATACAGGGCTCTTAGAATCGGTGGAAATCTAACGGGAATCATGGACCGCTTCAAAGGGTTTTCTATGAGTAGTTGAACTAGGAAATTCTGTTAAGACGTAAATATTTTCGTCTGTTTTTACAATTCTAGTCCATGCTCCGGCTGCATTACGGTAAGCAGGACTTTAAAAACGGAATATTTTAAAAATATATTTTCAAGTTTTACTATATCTTTGAAGGGCAGTATCACACTGGCCTTACTGTATCTATTAGAAAATAGGAGGGGTCAATTATTCTGGTTGTTTTACCCCTCCTATTTTCCAATAGACAAAGTGAGACCAATGTGAAATGCTCTGACCAATGCCAGCAAGTCCACTCATCCCACAGTCAATTATTCTGGTTTTTACCCCTCCTATTCTCTCTAGCCACAGCGAGGTCAGTGTGACAGACACTATATTAAAAAATTCTTCCTGAAAAAACTTTCTGATTGAAGACTTATAGTATCCAACCACCTATATTTATTTCACACTACTATATCAAATGAGAGAATATTTATATGCTTAGCTTTAAAGTAGCTAGAATATTTATATAAGTAGTTTTAATCTTTTAAGGTTAGACATCCGACGCCCCACAGCCACTGAAAGTGGTGAAGTACATGAAATGTGAAACGAATCTAAAGTTGGCAAACAATCTAAATTCTAACATAATCAAAAGCTTATTGGAAGTATTGATTTAGGTCTAAATTAATGAAATTTGTAATACAGATAATTTGTTTTTATATACTGTACAATAAAAAATAAATAGCAATATTTCAAATTAATAATTTTAATTAAATTGTATAAGAGCAATGAATAAGAGTTTCATGTATTGTGCAACAACCCTATGAAGTTTTGTTACATACTAAGAATAATTCTGATGAACCAATAATTTATCCAATTTATATTTTATTCATAAATGTATTCACTAATTTTAAAAATATTGCATCCATGTAAAGATAGTGAGCTATTTTAATTATTTCTCTAACATGTTAGAAAAATTTTACAAATTTATACTGATCATTTAGGATATTTTACTTCTAGCTAAAAATAAAATACTATGCTTGCATACAAAATTTCAAATAGTAATGTACTAAAATCTAAAATGGATAATTTTTTCAACCAAAAAAGGAATGTGGCATTCATTACAATATTGGCATATCAGGTAGTCGCATTTCGATAAATTGAATACGAACATTGAAATGTAATTTCAGAGATAAACTCAGTTTGAAACCCGGAAGATGGTTAGATAACAGTACAATTAACGTTACACATTTTGGTATTTCGTTTTCATAGACCTAAGAGAGATTTGTGTTAAGTTGTTTTGGCTATAAAGGGACGTTTTAGTCTACGATACGGGCATACAAATATTATTTTGATTTTGAACCTCAATTTACTTATGCACAACTATTTAAGATCGAACTTAAAAAATATAAATTTACCTATAGAACAAAATATGAAAGTAATTAACCCTACAAGTGATTTTGATGAGATATCTCGTCCATCAGATCTGACCAATTTTGCTAATGACGATATATCTCGTTCATCAAGATCTGACCAATGATGCTAATGATGAGATATCTTGTCATCGAGATATTGCCGATTTTTTTCTGATGACGAGATCAAGATCAGGTCAGTTTTCTAATGAAGAAGTACCTTGTCCACCAAGATTTGGTCAGTTTTCTAATGAAGAAGTACATTGTCCACCAAGATTTGGTCAGTTTTCTAATGAAGAAGTACCTTGTCCACCAAGATTTGGTGAGTTTTCTAATGAAGAAGTACCTTGTCCACCAAGATTTGGTCAGTTTTCTAATGAAGAAGTACCTTGTCCACCAAGATTTGGTGAGTTTTCTAATGAAGAAGTACCTTGTCCACCAAGATTTGGTCAGTTTTCTAATGAAGAAGTACCTTGTCCACCAAGATTTGGTCAGTTTTCTAATGAAGAAGTACCTTGTCCACCAAGATTTGGTCAGTTTTGCTAATGACGAGACATCTTTTCGAGACAACCACCAGAAGGGTTAAGGTAAATTCGTGACAGATTTTGTGAACATGTTTCTTAGTGGCATAACAGCGATTCTCAATATTTTGTGACAGTGTATGGGATGGATTAAAATATACAACCTACTTACGAATACAACCGTAATAATATCTCATTTAAATAACCCTCCCAAAACGCCCACAATTCGATTTAATGTCAAACCAATTTTTATTTACCAAAATCACAAAGTGCATATTTTACATCTCTCGGCCGAAATGCTCTTCACCTTGTTGACTCAAGGGGGAGTCTACACTCGGAATAGCAAATGTCATTTCCTCAATTCTAACCCCTAAGCAAATACACTCCGCTCCCCGCACGCCTCCTCTGCAGCCCCCGCAACCCTTTATAAAAGAAATCGTTTCGTTTTTCCCGAATAGAGCGAGAGGCTGGAATAGGAAAAACTATGTCTTCAATGGCATTCCTCATTTTAATCTCGGGAACATATTTCAAGGACGGAGCGATTTTACCCCACCCGGGAAAGGGAAAAACACTTTCAATAGTGCTCAAAGGGGAATGAAATTTTAGTGCCCGGGAAAGAGAAGAGGTTATTTTAGTGCTAAGAGGAGAAGCGGTTGTCCCTGGATATGGAAGAGATGGCACCATCAGGTGGCAGATGGAGGCAAGGGTGGCAGGGAGAAAGAATGAGTGGAAATACTATCGTATCCGATGAAACGGAATGTTAGAAAAGGCTTTTCAGTTTCGCTCTTTGCTACGGCGATCAATACCTGACGGCCTCAATACAAAATGAGAGTTTCCAAACAGCTGCAAAGGGTTGATTTCTGATTTGGGGGTTTTACTTTTAGGTTTTCTCTGGTGGGGGTTCTTTGTGTTGTTACTTTACTTTCACTCAAGGAAAAAGTTTTCTTGCGGATGGGGAATTAGAATATAAATACTTTGAGAGTGCTAGAGAGTCCTCCTGTACTTGGGGCATATCAGTAACTATTACTTTATCTTTTATTGGACACACTTTAGGGAAATGGTGCCTTTAAGTTGCTGATTTTATTGTTTGGTTACATCTATTGGTTGAAACGAAACCAAGGCAAAATTCTATGGGTCAAGCAGAAACTTTCACTCAAGGAAAAGGTCTTCCTGTGAATAGGGAATTAGAATATAAATACTTTGAGAGTGCTAGAGAGTCCTCCTGTACTTGGGGCATATCAGTAACTATTGCTTTATCTTTTATTGGACGCACTTTAGGGAAATGGTGCCTTTAAGTTGCTGATTTTATTGTTTGGTTACATCTATTGGTTGAAACGAAACCAAGGCAAAATTCTATGGGTCAAGCAGAAACTTTCACTCAAGGAAAAGGTCTTCCTGTGAATAGGGAATTAGAATATAAATACTTTGAGAGTGCTAGAGAGTCCTCCTGTACTTGGGGCATATCAGTAACTATTACTTTATCTTTTATTGGACGCACTTTAGGGAAATGGTGCCTTTAAGTTGCTGATTTTATTGTTTGGTTACATCTATTGGTTGAAACGAAACCAAGGCAAAATTCTATGGGTCAAGCAGAAACTTTCACTCAAGGAAAAGGTCTTCCTGTGAATAGGGAATTAGAATATAAATACTCTGAGTGTTAGAGGTAGGTAATGGAATTTACGTCGCACTAGAGCAATACAATGGGGTATTGGCGACGATGCGTGTGCTAGAGAATCCTCCTGAGTGTACTTGGGGCATATCAACAAAATTACTTTGTTTTATTTGACCCATATTAGAAAAATGGTGCCCCAACATTGCTTTGTTTATTAAATTTAGTTATATCTACTGGTTGAAACGAAACCTAGGGGATATTCTATAGGTCAAGCAGATCGAAACTTTCACTCAATGAAAAAGTCTTCCTGTGAATAGAGAATAAAAATGTAAATACTCTGTGTGTGCTAGAGGTAGATAGTGGAATTTACGTCGCACTGGAGCAAGACAACGGGCTATTGGTGACGATGTGTGTGCTAAAGAATCTTCATGGGAGTACTTGGGGCACATCAGTGACTATTACTTTACCTTTATTTTATGCACTTTCTTTAGAGGAATGGTGCCCAAAAGTTGTTTTTTCTTATTAATTTTAAAATTGATATTTGTAGTTAAATCCAATTGTGCAAGTAGAAATATACGACGAAATTCATTGAGTTTTTAATTATAAGTTTCATTAAAAATATAGTACTCTAAAGTAGATTGTGATAAGCTCTCTATGCTACTCAAAATTTAAGTCACCTTTTAGTATATAAACACAAATTTTAAAATAAAATTAAACATTTAATTTGCTACACAATATTTTTTACTCTTGATTTGTAACCTTCTGAGTGTCACGACATTTCCCAGGCTTGTATTGTCTTTACCTCTCAACACACATATCTAAACAGTCACATCAACTGCTTGAAACGAATCCTAGGAAATATTCTATTGGGGCAAGAAGGTCGAAACGGGTTAGAAGTTATGCAGGAAAGACTGAGGATTTCAGAACGGATATATGTGTGTGAACCCCAAGAGGGTAGATTAGGAATACTTAAATAATACAGATTTTCATGAAATCATTATGTTCGTGATTAGAAGTCTCATCAAAAGTATCAGACCTTTTGTCAGAAATATAAAACAACTTTATATATTTAGTTCAAACCTTGGTTCCTTAAAAATTGACTTTTTCTGAATTGATTAACTTCTTTCTGCAGTTTTGTCAAAAACATTTCTCAATGTCACTATTTAGTGTCTCCGTAAGTGCTTCGTCATATTCTTCTTGATTTCTTGTGGTTTCCGAAATCTTCCCTTATGAGTGTGATCTATATCCAAGAAATTGACCAAAGGTCACATGGAACCATATCTGGGAAATAGAATGAATGGCTTGAACTATGTGTAGTCGTATTTGAAACAATATGAGTAGGAGTTGCGAAGCATGCAACAAAGATTGTGTTGAGGAATCTTCCAGTCATCATTCACTGTGAGTTGTGGTCTTTTTCATCTAACAAATTCTCGTAGACGATGGATAATAGTCAGGTAATATTCATTGTTGACAGTTTGTCCATAAGAAGTGGACTCATGATGAAGTATTTAGTCATCTAGAACCATATCTGAGAAACTGAAGGAATACTTTAACTATTATATTTGAGACAAAGTCTGTATGATGTGCTAAGCATGCAACAAAAATTGTGTTGAGGAGTCTTCCAATCGCCATTTTCTGTGAGTTGTGGTCTCACTCATCTAACAAATTTAGGATAGGTAAACTTTCAAACTTTCCATTCCAAGTCAATTTCCATGGGTTCAGGGAACGAAGCTCTCAAAGTACACTGCTTTGACGTGCTGAAATTTCTTACTCTCCCTATACAATCTGCATCGTTTGGCATTAGTCAATTTGGGCTTTTATGATTCCCTTTGAATTTTCTATTGCCAATGATGTATGTTTCCTAAATTTCTGTTCACATTTCCTTTGCAATTTTTTCGACATTATGAAATTTTTTCTTCAACTCGGAGCACTTATCACCTCATAAAAATTTTTGAAGTTTCTTTTAATAGATTATTATTGCTAAATAATATAGTAGATCATTCTATTCTCTACAAATTGACATAAATTTCAACGTCCCATATTTTTGCAATCTAAAAATCACTCTACTCAAAGCGGAGTACCATGTTCAGTGTTCACAAACAAGCGCTACCACTTCCTTCTCGCCTCTGCACCCCCCCCCCTCACACTACATATTATTTTAATCTAGACATAAACCCTCAATCCAATAAAATCGAAATCACTATATTATTATTTATAGCTTACGAGATAAATGCGATAAATCTGACCATTTTTTTGGTTGTTAGACTTTTTATAGAGACCCTTGTACTCTGTCTGGACCAAATTTAAATGCAATAATAGCTGGACATAAAGTGAACGGGACATGTCAATTGAATATCTTCAGGCTTTGCTCTAAAGCTTTCAATGCATCCTAAAATAGCGAATTATTCATTCAAGATTCGGATCAACCAAAAATGTTTCTAATTTTAAGTCTGATTTGACACAAAGCAAGAATGTAGTCACAACATATATTTATGTATCGTTGTTATTTTAACTAGTAGATAAAAATTAAACTAAATATAGAAAATGGCTCATTAACCCTTTCTTGAAATTAGATGAGCATTTTAATCGATTTAATTCTTGAGAAGTGAATTGACAGAGAATGTAATGCTAAAGAATGCAATAAAAGAAAAAGTGTGACGGAGAATATTTAAACTTATAAACATAACTTGATACAATATATAACAAAATTTAACTTCCTTACACAATTCCGTTAGTTCTACATTATTTAGTGACTACACCTTGTCACCTAATACGAATAAATGGCCCTTTCACGTTTAAAATAGTTTAATCTTACATTAATCCTTAAAATTAATGAACAGGGGTAGAGGATTACTTAAAATGTAGAGAATGGGATACATTTTGTGAACTAAATCTTAAAATTCCCTCCATAATTTTTCTTCGTGCATTAGAGTGAGATTGGGAGATTAACTAAATATAAATTCTTATGCAAACCACAATAATTGATAAACTTCGTAGGAATAGTTTGAAATATCTTATTTTTTATATATTATTGAATATACACTCATGTCCAAAAGTTAAGCATTATTCCTGTTTATGTGAATATTTCAGAAAATCTACATCGGAATGGAAGGAAACGCGGTATGCGGGTCTAATAAGGTTACAGAAGAAGAAAACGGTACAAAACAAGGATAATAATGACTTTTATTATCCAAAGAAAAGGGTTCAAAGAAAAGAGTTCCCAATACGAGTGTCAACTTTAGTGAAACAGAATGATTAAAACAAGGTGATGCTGAAGTTTAAAACGGTGTGCGGGAATCTCTGGTAGCCACTCATGCTGCACAACGATTTCCCATACTTTCGATGAGGGTATGGATGAGCTATGTGCTCAAAGAGTTCCAAGCCTCACGGAGAGCAGTTTTCAATTCCGGTATGTAGTTTGGTGCGTAGCGGAGGGCTGCAATCTGTCTCTCGAGCATATCCCACACATGCTGTATAGTATTCAGATCAGGAGAGTTGGCAGGACACTGCATACGATGGATATCTTCACTTTGATGGAAGACGTCGACGAAGGTTGTACGGTGAGAAGGCGCGTTATCATCCATGAATATGAAACCAGGACCGACAGTACCTCGAAACAGGCGAACGGTAGGCTCAAGGACTTCGTATTTGTATCTTTGATCGGTAACAGACCCCGTGTCAAAGATGTGGAGGTCTGTGTGGCCGTCCAGCGTGATGCCTGCCCAGACCATGACTCACCCTGAAGGAAAACGATGTCTTCATGATGTTTCCCGGGTGAAAACGCGTTCCACGTTCTCTCCAGATTGTGGTACGACGAGAATCAGTTTGCAGACTAAATCTGGACTCGTCACTGAACATGACATTGCCCCACTGTTGTCGACTCCACTGCCGATGTTCCAAACTCCACTGTAAACGCGCGTTTCTGTGCAGACGTCAGGGAGATACAAACTTCTGGTCGTCTGACATAGAGATCAACGTGTCTCGAAACTATGACTCCTATGGCAGCTGTCAGTGCTGAACACAGTTGTCTAGCAGAACGGTTCCTCTGACGTCGAGCAGTTATCCACCCTGAGGCACATTCAGAATTTGAGACGCTTCGGTTTGGGATCGACCAGATTCTAGCATTCCAATAATTCGTTTCTTCCCTAACATGTCGAGTTGGCATCTTTGGGACATCTTTCGTCCTTATTGATTATTAATAATTCTCCATACCACAGCAATTGGAAAATTTCTGTCTAAACTGGCCATGCCGCTCGCGGCCGTTTTATCTTCGTTCCGTCGTGTGCTGGTGCTTTGCGTATGTCGAAGTCGACTGAACTGTTTACCATATGCACAATGTTTTACCTTCGTCCCACTATTCTCCACAAGTGATTTTGAACCATTGTTTCCATATTTACTCCGATTTTTTCGGATTTTACGAATTATGCTTAGCTTTTGGACATGAGTGTATATTGTTTATGAAAAGTGTTTGGGGGATATGATGCCATTAATTCATGGTCTCTCCAGTACTTTTGCACACAGGTCCGTTGCAACTTTCAACACTCTGTGAGGTTGACCAGCATATATCCGTTTTACAACTTGCAATTTTCTCTGCATGATTTCTAATCAGTTTTGATCTTCTGGACCAAAAGAATCTTTTCTATGATTCTGTCAACCAATAGGTATGGTCATTTAGTCATTATATAAGTTGTAGGGTAAAAGCAACAGCATTTGTCACCATAGTAGTGTGACAAGTGAAAGCAACAAACAATACTAAATGGAACGATTTACAGCATAGTGAATTGCGTGAGCTCAAGCAGCCACAGTGATGGAATATGGGATGAGTGGACTTGCTGGTATTGGTCACAGCATCGGGTATGAAGCTGAATTTGGGGATGGAGCAATCGACAGGGTTAAAAAAAATGGGAATTTCTCGAGGGAGAACCAGAGATCTAAAAAATGCTGAGTGGACTACGGGGAAAGAACGAGCTCCTCAACAAACCAAGTGAAACCTTAAAACGTGATTCCTGGCCCCGTAACATCGTCCTCATATCAGCGTGCCCTGCATCAGCGACACTCAGAGCCCAATGCCAAAGGCCAATCGGTGAATACCACTCTCTTGAATTTCCCATCTACATACACATTTGACTCCTCACCATACCTGTCAATAACCATGATGCTACCTCCAGACCAATACTACATATTGCATGAAATATTCACGAACTCAGTGATTGTATGATCAGTGTGGAACTCAAATCAGATTTGTATACGGCATCTTTATTCGATGACAGTCTTCTGTACATATATGTATATGCATAATTGCAAATGATTAAATAAACTAATATCTCAATTTACAAAGCATTGCACTCCTCTATAACAGTATTCTACTCAGAAATCTCGTAACACTCAGAGGGTATCTCATCATTAGCAAAACTAACACGATCTTTATGGACGAGATATCTCGTCCATCAAGATCTCGTCATCGAGATCGTTGTCTCTCGTAGTTATAAGAAAACTGACCAAATCTTGATCTTGTCATCATAGTATCGAAGTATCATCGAAGTATGCTATGGTTGAAAAACTTTATAAAATATGATTCATTACTTCGAAAGTATTAATTTTTCTTCTGAAAACGCGTGTTAAATTAAGTTACAAAAAGTATAAATAGCAGTTTGTTTTTGACCAAATTATTAGACTACATATTTTTTATGCAATTATACACAGAACTATTCATTTTACTTTAATGTTAAAACTATAAAATATTAATAAAATTGCCAGATTTTAAGCATTACGTTTCAAACAATGCATTTCGATAAGTCAAGTTAACACGATTTAACATTATTCATAAAATATACAAAGATAAAATCTAACACAGACTTACACAACTTAGGAGAAAAATGTGTTTCGAACATAAATAAATTACATTAGATCTACGTATGTTCTTGTGAAGCTTGTTTCCTAAGCATATAATACTAAAATTTCTATATCTTTCCATTGTCCTATACTCCAAAATATATTGTTTATCCTTATTTCGATCATTAGGTTAATCCATAAACTGGGCTCAGAAATCTTTCAGTGACCCGATTCTCCACTTTTCCTGAATTTCCCCGAAAGTTGATCCAGTTATGATGGGGGATTTTTGCTGTTGATATATTGATACTCAACCATCCTGATTCAATTTTCAATTCTTTTGGAGAATGTCAACCTCCTTAGAGTTTCACTCTACCCTATTATGATGTGTGTGTCTTATCAGATAATTTCTCAATCCACTTACGTTTCTTATGATCTTGTCAGTGTGTTTGGGTTATATTTCATAAGGAATTCCAGCTTCTTATTAATTTCTGCAAAACCTACACAATGACGTTAAAATGAGTCCCTTGTTTGGAAGGTTCTTTTGTCTATACATTTTATTCTACTAAATTCATGTTTCTGAAAAATAAGTCTCATAATATTGTTCCACTGATCTTTTCACGAATAGAAACCTTTCAATATTATATTTCATTCCTTATCTATATTAATAAACGAAGTTGTGGGGTGTCCGTCATTCGTATTACAAATTACTCAGCTTAGAAACCTGAAAAGGTAGCTTAAAAATCTATAATGTGAACCACTGGCTTCAATTTTCAAATTTGTGAGTTTTAGATATGAAAGAAGTGGGAAAACCAGAAAAAGAATGCCTTTTGTGTACATTAGCCATAGAAAAAATAGCTTCTGCACGAGAACGAGATGTCAGTCAAACAGATTGCCTAACTAGTATTGCGGGGAAAACAATTTATTCCATATTTTGCAAAATCTAAATTCGAATTCTTTATATTTGAACTTATCCTTTCTTCCAAAATAAGAAAAATTTCGGATTATTTAAAAGATGATTTAAGAATTAAAAACATTTAATTTTGCAAATTTCTTAGAGATGGAAATGAATTTCAAAAATCAAAACTTTTACCACAATTACAACTACTTTGAGTCTCATTTTGTTGGAAACAAATCATCTTTATTTAATGCATATTTAAAATAATAATAATTTAATTTTTCTACTCTATATCTGGCAATGTCAAAATCAATGTTCTGTTTTTTGTCTTATTTAAAATTCTGCGTTATGCACCTGAGTTAAGACAACGAAATGTGTTCATATTTGAGCATTTCCAGTTAGTGTAGATATGTGATCTGTTTGTGAGAAAATCATTGTTTTTATCGGTATTTTATTCTGTGTATTTTTGTAATTATTCTATCCCTAAGTAGATTCTAAATTGAAATCCGATACTTTTGCTCACATTTTTCGGTTTTCAGAGCTCTACATTTTCTTTGAATGACCAAGATTTCATTTCTGATTGTGAAGTTGCTACTGCTGTAAAGATATGCGAATTCGTTTCTAGATAGTATGTGTGAATTTAGACCAACTTCACCCAAATCCTTGGTGTAATATGTATGTTAGTAGAATTCCACTCAATAAAAAGAAATAAGTTGTTGGCGAAGTTATGTTTCAACTTATCCATTAACTCGCAATGTTTGCCTTTTTAATTTCATAATTACTTTTACTATTGAACATGTATATTAGTTTTCGTTTTCTTACCCGAATTTTCTCGGTTTTCAATTAATATTTTTTGACTTATGACACTCCCTCATCAGGGATATTTCCGAATTTCACTATCATTACGAAAGGATGACAAAATATATTGATACGAAATTCATGATTAATTTCTTTTCTATCCGATACATTTTGTCCTTGCAAATTCCATTCTGTACGTGAAACAACATCTGGTTCTAAAATTAAATGACGATTAGTAAGAATGTTGATTACACTTCTGAGATCTTACGACAGCGATTCCGCCCACATACTCAGTCTGTTTCATTAGAAGTCAATGCTAGAAATAACTTTCCAACTATTTTTAGTCAAACACGTGTAAGTATTCTCGTTTAGAAATGAAGCGATCCACCTTCAAATCCATTCGCTGAATATAATCACATAAATATGTACAAACGATTTCTCTTATATCTGTTAGAGACAGCCCTCCAAGTGATTTGTACGAGATATTTCGTCCATCAAGATCTGACCAAATTCGTTAATGACGAGATTCTCATCTACGTGATATTGCCGATTTTTTTTATGATGAAGAGATCGAGATCTGGTCCGTCTTTTTCTAATGACGCGATATCTCGTCCATCAAATTTGGTCAGTTTTGCTAATGACGAGATACCTCGTCGAAACAGCCACCTTGAAGGTTAAGATCTACTAGAAGCTTTCTCTTTGTAAGCGGTACGATGACGTTTTTCATTTCATCAGCCTAAATATGTTTGTTTCATTCTGTTCAATGATAACTTACTTGATTTATCTTTTCATACTCTACAAATACTATACCTAGTTCCCCGTAAGGTTATTAAATGTTGCTCTTAGATGCTCCGTATTTTAGGGGCTACCGTGGCTCAGTGGATTTACCTACTGCCCAAGAAACCATAGATGTGAAATATAACGTGACGTGAACTATAGACTTGAACTGAGCATTACTATTCAGAGGAACTTTTAAAACGTGTGACCAACATGTTGACTAGTAGCCACGTGACTTCTCTGTGAAAAATTGATTTGGTTGGCCGATTTGTCATCCCATGGCCTCGTTTGGCGTTGTAACATCTATGACAGGGTAGATGTGTGAACGCACATTTCTATTGAGTGGTGAGAAAATAGCGAAATTACCAGTCTGCTACTATATCGAGCAGAATGGCCGTCTTCTTCAATCCCGTGCACCAATCAGATGGTGAATATTCGTTTCCACCTGGCAGACGAAATAGTCTGTCACGTTACCACTAGTTTTGGTCCTGGGCACATAAAAAGGTTACCACTTCTCACCTCTATTTTTATATTTCCTCTATGGTAGGTAGGTATTTAATTAACGTCGCACTGGAACAAAACAACGGGCTATTTCCTACGGTCCGGGATAAAACCCGAGGACAACACCAAACAACTTTGAACTACGGTCGGATGACGAGGTCCCACCTGAGATAGCACCCTACTCTCCAAACTTCCACACCATGCCAACGTGAGGATATTTGAGGCCATGACAGATTTAACGTTCAGCAACCCCCTTTGCACACGACGGTCTTTGGTGAATTCGAACTTCCAACCCTCCGGTTGCTAATCCGTTACTCTTCCAACCGGGCTACCGCGGCCCATATTTCCTCTATGTTAGTTGTAGACGACATAGATTCGTTGCCATTGGAAAAGAATCTATGCCACATCTTTGCCAGATATGGCCGTTACGCCTTAAAAACCAATCAATCATCACAATAATCTAAAACCTTCATAATATTTTTATTGTTATATTAGAGTTCAGAATATGAACTTTTATTAAGAAAGACTATCCTTAACACTAATAAACTGTCTTTAAAAGGGAAAGTTCTGCTAAATATGAAATGCAGTAGAATAATTAGTAGAGTAAGATCTTATATAATATTCTTCCCAGAAAAAAGTTAATCATTTTGATGAACCTAAGTCATACACACTAATGGCATCTCAACTTAGAACTGTAGTTGAGGATTATGAAATCACGCATATGCTATATTCCATCAATAATAGCACAATACGTGCTTCAATTTTAACTCTCCGAGCATCCGAGATGTCAGTGCAGTGTAGTATGAATTTCCCATAGACGTATGACACACATGATTAAATAACCACGTCTATTAGTTGAAAGAATCCTAGGAAAGATTATATTGGTAAAAATAATCGAAACTGGCAAAAATGACAAACGGGAAGGCTGCAAGTTACATAACGGAGGTAGTGTGCACCCTTAGAGGGTTAAAATACAAATTAATTTTTAATGTTGGAACATCAATAAAAAGTCAAAAGTCTAAGCATATTGTGAGAGTAACCAACGGAACAATTCTAAAGGGAAACAATAAGTAATATTAAAAAGCATCAATTTTTTCATCCTGATAATTAACATATTCAACCTACCCCAGCAACCCGATTTAAATTTATCGAACTATATTCACGCAAACTAAATTTGAATATCATCCTAGAACTATCTTCTATAAATTGAATTACTTATCAATGAAACTTAATATGGTTGTAAACTTCGTTGTTCTGAAAAATTATTAAAGTGAAGGTTTTATAACTGGTATTCCATAATACTTCAGTAAAATCCTGAACAGATTTCACTCAAACTATTCTCGAGCATTATATTGTCGTTTATACAGTTCGTAAATTAAATAAAAACTCAATCATTGGCACTTCTTGATTAAGAGGTGCAAAGTATAAAAACTTCAAAGATCCCGATGTAGTCTTTTTGATGAAGTGACAGAAGTAACGTTTTTACACGAGTTGAAGTTCATGTTACTTACTAATGAAATTTTTATGTTTAATAACATTTTGTCCTCATGGTGTCACGTTTCAATAGCAAAACAGTTTAATCACAAGACCTAATTAACTATGTGATGCGAATTTTAAAAAATGCTTAGCTTTTAATGCAGCTTTTTGTTTTGCATCTGCTGAAAAAGAAAGTAAAACGCAGACAAATATTTTAATATTTGATATTTGAAATTGAAAGTTAAAAAATCATAATATTTGTGAATATAATAACGTGTTTTTATTAGCACTTATCAATTTTTAATTTTTATAACATGCATTTATGCAAGAAAAAATGAATGTATTTTTAGTATTGCAAAACTATTTTATTCTTTTTTTAATTTCAACGAATAATTAATTCCAGCTAAAATGTAAGTTTCTTCTTCCATTCAATTTATATTTACATCATATCTTTCCTCCCTTTACTCATTCTTATTTCAGACTGAATAACAATACTTTTTATTTGGTAATAAGAATGGCTGATGATTAGTTTCGTAAAAAATGTGTCCTAAATCAATATTTAAAATTACTTTTTCTTCCGTTATTTAAAACTTTCTGGTGCAGAAAATTAAATTTGCTTTTCGGAAAAATGTTATTTTTTATAATTATTCGGCGGCGAATTAAAAAGGTGTAGGGTAAATCATAATGTAAGTTTTTTTACCAGAATATTTCTTTCTAACTTTATTTGTTTTAAAATACTCTTAGGTACAATAAACCCTCCAAGTAGTTTCGACGTCCATCAAGATCTGACCAATTTTGCTAATGATGTCTTGTCATCAAGACATCAAGATATCTGGTCAGTTTTCTTTTAATGACAAGGTATCTCGTTCATCAACATCTGGTCAGTTTTCTTCTAATGACAAGGTATCTCGTTCATCAACATCTGGTCAGTTTTGTTAATGATGAGACCTCATCGAGGCAACCACCAGGAGGATTAACAGTAGACAAAGGATAAAGGGTTCTTCCAAATACGACGAGATTTTCGAATTTCATCATCATTAATGAATGGGCGAAGAATTAATTTGATGCTATATTCCTGATTAATTTCAGCATTATTTTTCTAATTCTTCAGTTGTGTCAGAAAAATATCTGTTATCAAACCACAGAAGTATAGCAATTGCGACATCTACTGATTCCTGATAGTTGAATAATAACAGTCAAGCTGGTCAACCCGTATCTTCTCAAAATTCTGACGTATACCTACCCTAAAACCTACAATTTTAATTTGCTAGTTTCTCATAAGTATATATAAGTATATATTTCCGATCACGTAAAAGCCACGTACTTTTAACCACGCACCACGTCCATGCCTTTTCTGTCAGAAGAATCTCTATTACCAAACCACAGTACAGACAGCAAACAAGACATCTTCTATTGAGTCTTGACAGCTCAGTACGAAGTTGATCGTCCTGTATCCATTAAACACTTTGACCTATACGCAACATCAAGCCCACAATTACGAAGGCATCCGTCGTTTCCATATTGCCTCCACTAAGATCTCCCCCGCCTCTAAAAGGTTCGCTTGTCCTAATGATCAAGCCCGAACATGACTTCTGAGTGTTCGGGCCCTTACCTGGACTTTAAGTAGCCGCGTGACTAACAAGCCGGAATACTTCAATGACTCCTGATTAAAACTCACAGCCAAACTCGATTACAGGAAACGCGAATTATCGCTCAATTCCATCCGAGGGGCTAATAACATAAGACGTGGCTCCCTTGTACCAACTGTCGCGCCACTAAATTAAACCCCTGAAACATATTGAGCTAGGGGAATTAGCGGCCATAGTTACTGGGAACTAACAGCCTGTGTAACCTATCCTCTAAGCGTAATTACAATAACTGTTGCTGCTGGTCCAAGGAAGGGTTGCTTTGTAATTTGAAGGCTTGGCGATAATTTGGGGAGGGAAGCTATCAATTCCATTCATTTGTTTGTTTTATTGCTTTTAAATTTTACCGGCTCGGGTTTAATATATGGAGACCGTTAAAGATTTTGGCGTGGCGATTTCTGGTGTATTGTTTCAAAAAGTCTATCAGTTATTGGTTGAGTTATATCTTACCGCGATTATTTTTAATCCTAGGTCATTTTTCAAATCTCAAAAAGATTAATATTAGAGGTCCATTTTGCTTGAATGACAGAATTTTCCTATAATAATATGAAAAATAAAAGTAATTGCTCTCGCAGAAAAGAAATGTCTGGTTTTCTATTTTCTTTAAGTACATGATAAAATAATATTATCGCTATCAATTTTGGATTTTACATCCCTTAGGCTTCGACCATACTGGCCGAATCCTTAATATGTGTGGGAAGATCAAATCAAAAGCACTTGTTACATACAAGCGTTGAATTTCAATAACAAGATAAAACAATTCAAGAAAATTAAAAATGCAACCACCCAGATTTTTAATGTGAGTTTATCTCGTTTAGTGTAGACTCGAAATCTAATTTGTTTATTATTAGAGGTTTGTAGTCGAATTTAAGTGACACTGTAGCAACATAAATGGAATTACTATTATTAGAGGATAATAACGATGATATTTATGTATTTGTGTTACTGATGTAATTGAACCAAAATAAAGTGCATATATTTTTATACATCACATAATACATATTTTCATCGGCCTTATCATTGCTACGGTAAAGATTGCTGTACATATTTCTGACTTTGAGTCACTTTAACCTATAGTGGCAGCAAATGTTATGCTCGTCGCTTTAATGGAGTCCTGTAATCTTTAAATATTAAAAAAACATTTTTATAAAAAAATTCAATAATTTTTTCTTTCTTATATTGATAGATAGGTTGTAACAAAATGGGGAGTTTTTCATAGTTCAGAAAACCAAGAAAAATCTTGATTTTATTGTATTCGAATATTTATTAGTGTCATCTAAAAAATCACGTATGCCAAAACCTTAATTTTTTGTGGAAATAAATTTAACTGACTGCTAGCTAATACATTTTAACTAAAAATAGTGCCATAGTAGAAAAAAGAATGAGCGTCAAAAAATGAAAAATAAAAGAGCTACAAAAGGAACAAACCAAAAATTATTCTTTTTCTTAATGGAAAAAGAGATGTTTTGGGATAAAAAAAACTTGAACTAACCATAGGAATACAAACGGGCTGCAATATTTTTGATGGTACAAAATGAATTTGAGTGCACAAAACCGGCTGGGCACTTTTTAATTCACGGGATATTTTTGGCATTAGAGTTTCTGATTCCCGTAAATGCTTGCAGTTTTCATATTACATAAATTACACTGGGAAAAACAAATTCTTAAAACAAGACTAATTCAATTAGATTAGAAATTAAAAAAAAATAGCTTAACACGTCTGTGTGAAATCTAATCTCTTCTTTCCGATAAGGGCAAAAGAATGGAGAGTTCATTTAAATTAAATTTAAAGGAACATGCACTTTTGTTTCTGCAAGAAAATCAAACTAAAAACAGACAGTATTAGAACGCTTTATAAAAACTACTCTTGTGTCCGCATCATGGTTGGTTGGTTGGATTGGGTTTATGGCACAAGAGCCATATTTGGCCAAGCTGCGCCAAATACAAGACAGATAACCCAGTGTCATGATACCGAGGCCAGAGATCAAGGGTTAGTTAGTTTTTTTATGTTTTATAGCGAAGGGCCATATTTGGCCAAGCAGTGCCAAACACAAGACAACAACAAGTAAAAATTGTCGTGAATTGGAAAAAAGAGGGATTGAGGAATAGAGTTGTGACATGAGAGCAGAAAGAGATCGCTTGGGTATTCCTGGAGCCGGACCCCGTGTTTACTAAAGACAGTAAACCCCATGGGAAAAGAAAAGATCACTAAAGTACTTTGGGTCCGTGAATCCCTTACGCACCTAAAGGAGATGTGCTCCTAAGGGCCATAGATCAAGGGGAAACTATGACAAAATTGTGTACTACAATACGTGTGTCTGCTTTCTAAATTTAAAAATGCATAAATCTTTTCGTTGCATTTATGGTAACAATGCTTTAAACAAGATAAAAAAGTAAGAGAAAACTATACAATTTCTGCTAAGTTAAACTTGTCTTCGAAAATAAATACAGTAGAATCTTGATTATCCGAGATAATGTGGATCGAGGCCACCTCGGGTAGACAGAAACGAGGTTAATACTGACGTAGTTGAACAAAAGAACTTGTACAAAATACAGAAAACATTTGCTTAAATACATGTTACTACTACTGTTACTGAAAGATTCATAAAGCTAGTATTAATTCTCCAAATGGTTTCGATGAAATATCTCACCTATCGAGATCTGACAAATTTTGCTAATGACTAGATATCTCGTCAATCAAGATCTGACCAATTTTGCTAATGACTAGATATCTCGTCAATCAAGATCTGACCAATATCACTACTGACGAGATATCTCGTCATCAAGATATTGCCTATTCTTTGATGACAAGATCAAGATCTGGGTAGTTTTTTTGTCTTATGACGAGATATCTCCTCCATCAAGATCTGGTCAGTTTTGCCAATGATGAGATATCTCGTTGAAACAACCACCAGGAGTTTTAGTAATAATTTATACTCCGATTTGTTTCGCAGTATGTGTTTATTGTGATAATTTTAATATTAATCTGGGTGGCAGTTACGTACCTTTTAAACTTTCTTGAAAAAAGTCCTTAGCAGGGTCTTCTCTTTAGCAGAGATATCTTACCTATTTGGACAACAAAGGGTACATACTAGAGCTAGAAGCTTTATTAAAAGACTTAAAAATATTCGTTATCAAATTCGGCTCGTGTAACATGGGCACTGGGATAATCAAGGTTGTACTGTATTTGTATACCATAAGGGGCACGTCTTCTAGCCCGGTGTTGGTGTCGGAAATTCAGATGTGGAGAGCCTGATATATTACTTTTATAAAAGGAAAGAGGGAAGAATTCATTGCTAACGCCCTTTAAATACCGGTATAATTTTATTTTATTTTATTTTTAGAATCAACATTGGCTATTGTTATATATGCGTACAAATAGTTGTTGAGAGTTGTTGTTTAGTTGTAAATTGAGATATTAATTTATTTAATAATTTGCAAATGTATTTAATAATTTGCAAATTTATTTAATAATTTGCAAATTTATTTAATAATTTGCAAATTTATTTAATAATTTGCAAATTTATTTAATAATTTCCATATACATAAATGTACAGAAGATCTAATAAAGATCTGATTTGAGTTCTACACTGATCATAGCCCTAAGTTCGTGAATATTTCATGTAATATGTAGTATTGGTGTGCAAGTAGGATCATGGTTATAGACAGGTATGGGTGAGGGGTCGAATATGTATAGATGGGAAGTCCATGGAGAGTGGTACTCACCGACTGGTCTTCGGCATTGGGCGCTGGAATGTCGCTGGTGCAGGGTACGTTGAGATTATGATGCTATGGGGTCATAAATTGCTTTTTGAGGTTTCACCTTGGTTTGTCAAAGATCCCGTTCTTTTTCCGTCATCCTTTGTTCTTTGTGAGTTTCTCCACCCATAATAAAATCCAGCTTTATACCCAATGCTCTGATTAATGCCCGAAGTCCATTCATCCCAAATTCAGTCACACATTCCGTATTGTTTGTGTCTTTCAACTTGTTACGCTATGGTGAAGCAACATTTCGTCCTCTTCACGAAATCCTATTTCAACGCCATGTCTTCCATGCTTCAGTCCTAATAATTTCATGCGCATGTCTGAGTGTTCAACCAATGGTCAACTTCCTTTATGCAGTATGAGGTAAAAGGATTGGGCAGTTAAGCAAACTGAGAGAAATAGAGAGGGTAAGGAATTAAGACATGCCAAGATAAACTTCCTAAAAAAATCCTTTGTTTTATGGAGTTGTATTCTGTCTTGTGTTCAGAGCAGCCCATCCTTTTCTGGCCAAATAACCTAAACCAACCATCTAAAACAATTATATACCAGAATTATTTTTATTTCCACCAGAAAAATAACATCAAATGGAAAGCAATTCAAAATTTACTTTAAAACGGACTTATTAGATATTTCTAGTTGAGCATATCGACAAGCAAATTCGCTACCAGAGCCTAAAATTGCTTTTAATTAAACTTGAATCCGAAGCAAGTTTTCCACCACAGAGGGGCCACCAAAAGTCACGCTCTAAAAGGTTACTTGGCGACATGGCATAGATTGATGATTCGCTTTCGGCCAAAGGAAATAAGTTTTCAATATCCAGCCAGATTAGCGATTACGATGTGAATTCTAGTAGACGGTGGCCTCCCTGCGAAAAGCATTGATGGCGAGTTAGCTGAGGTACGGCAAGGTTTCAGCAACGTGTTGAGGCATAAAGAGCCTTTCGCCTGTCGACCATAAGCTTCTGATTAATTACTCGTTACACTCCATCGGGATTGAATAACTACTGAGTGTAAAACTCAGAACGACTGTATAGTTTCGCGATGAGGTATTTTGCTGTATATCGCGTTCCCTCTTCGACGTTGAATTTGTGGAGAGAAATTCTCGCGATGGTTGAGGAACGTTGATTAAATTGCAAACTGATCTGAGATATTTCATTGGGGCCCTCTAGGATTTAAAAACTGGTAATAAATACCGGTAAAAACCGGTTTGGGGATTACTGAGAATTACCGTTATCGAAACATCATAACCCTTTTTCTTGATTATGAAATGTGTTGGTTTATTTTATTTATTTGCGTTTTTAAGATTATGCTTCCGATATCAATTTATACGACCACAGAAGTGACAGGTGTTATTGGTATAAGACATGATGTCGTCAGAAATTTAACCTGTACAGCATGTCTTGCTATGGGGTTACATAAGTATTGATAAGGAAATGGTCCACAAAATGGAGATGATGATCTTACGTTTTATTATTTTTATATGAGAAAAGGATTACTATTTCAGAGACATGAGAAAACATTTAGTTTTCTGGTTGTTTGCTTTTAATAGTGCTAGAGCCAGATCTCACAAAGTTGCGTCAAGCAATTTTTTCCACGTCAAGTAAATCCATACAAGCAAGGAGTATTTTTATTGATACAGAAAATAGAAAAACACCCAGGGTAATTACAGGAACTGAACCTGCGCGCCTACAGCTCGCAGATTGCTCACATAGGATAGACCCACTGCAGCCTCTTAAGTTCTGCTTGCGATTTAGAGATGGATAGATATTTCCATATAAGAGAAGTCTTCGCCTGCATGTTGCCATAAAAAATATTGTCATGTTTAGAGCTCCTGCATACAGTACAAAAATGCCTTGATACCTTGTTTTCATGGAATGTCGGTGCTAGTACCTGATTTAAATCCTATAATCACATCTAGTCAGTGCTCCCCACTAAGGAAAAAAGCAGTACTGAAACCAGTATTAAGAACTGTTTGTAATTCCCTGGTATTCAGAATGATGAAACCCTCCCCACACCAAACGTGAACGTGTATTTTTGGATGCTTTCATAAATGCATTTTTTAGACTATTATTGGATGTTCTCAATGCCAATGGCACGAACATGATTCGTAACCAAAACAATCTAACCACACACACACCTACGCTTTCAATATATAGGTAATAAGGGAGTTTCAAGAAAATCGAACTCCTGTCAATTCAAGAAGCAAAATATCTCAAAGCTTTTTTCATTTCAAAAGTACATTATTTTATTATTATTGAAATATGTTCGCGATGGTTGGTAAAAATTAGAATAGTAGTTCCAAAAAAATCTCTCTAATACATCTATCTACGGAAAATGAAACAAGCATCGGTGCGTCATCTTATCCTGACAATAAGTGCATCATTTATTCGAAATATCAGGGAAAGATGACGTATTCATCCATTTGATTACGAAAATGGCACTATGGTCTATGCCACAAGTTACTTTTAAACGCACCTAACTATTTGTCTATAATAACAAACAACTGAAATAAAAACTTTTAAAGATACGATAAAGTACATAGTATGCATTTTACAATTACAAGGACATTAGACTCATTCCAATAATTAATTTACCTGGCTCAATACCCATTATATAATCACTAGTTTCCTTTATGAGTTTTAAATGAATAAAATTTTGGGTGTTGACATGAAATACAACACGTATTGTGATGAAAATATCAATTATTCTCTCTCAGAAAACAAACTCTGCGAGATTTTAAATGTTCTTTGTGAATAAAATTAGGCATTGTCAAATATCTGCATAAAATCATAAATAAAATAAGTCACAAAATAATATGTAATCATCAATAATAAATCTATAATAAATTGTAGAAGGATATAATTCTATTTGTTCCTGCTAGCAGACCATAGTAATTTTCCTTAGTCACATATTTCACTTTTTCATATTATAATATAAATTCACATCGGATCCTTACACAATTAAATATGATGCATTCAAATAAGTTGGAGATACTGTTATTAGTGTTCCTCCCTAGGCGAATAAATAAATCTAGAGCATTTTTAGACTTCCAATTTGATATTCTTTAAAAAGAACTAAAATGACAATGAAACTCTTGTTATTGGTGTGATGAGTGTCGCATGGTTTAAAATACTCGACCAGATTACAAACATGGTTAGCATTTTAAATCAGACAAATTATGCAACAAAGTTATTTCAAAGTTTTGTCCCTTACTCAACTCGTTAAACAGACAAGATCTCTAATTAATTGAAATGAGCTTTCTTACAGAAAAGATCTAAACATCAGCACATACTCCAGTACCTAATATCATGAGATACTTTAGAATTAGCAATTTACACAGAGAAAGAATGTGACAAACGTAATTCTGTCATATAAAGTAATTCTAATGGAATGGCTCAAATACATATAAGTCGTTGAATTTCAGATTTGAGAATTTAAAAGTTGCATGTAATATAACAAATTACATTCCCAGGCTTTGCGATGGAAATTATTCTATTATAATGAACATTAAAAATTACTCATTTGTCTGTAAAGTTTCATTTGAAATATGTTGAAGTTAGTTGCTTTAACTCAACATTTGTAGGGAAAAAACCAAAAATTTTACAATAGTATCCACAAACTTGTAGAAATGGAATCATTTATTCATTAAATCTACCTTACATGTTATACTCAGAGGATCTTCTCTAGTTATATGGTGCATTTGCATCATAAAGATAAAATTAATGTTAGAAAATATAATTCTTACTTTATAATGATTTATATACGTAATGTACATCTGAAATATTATGCTTATTTAATAAAGGCTTTATTTCATCTCTTAACTCGCAATTTAATGTAATAGTTTTAATGCACAATATAATTTAGGAAACGAAATACGTCTCCAGAGATTTTTCTGGATCATCTTTGTATGTATGACTGCCTTATGATTTTCGAAACTAGCTTATTGTATTATGTTGCATAGCGAGATAATTTTATTATCTACTGTTCATGAAATTATCTATTGGCCTTTACGTATCACAATGGAAGAACTTACTCGTGCAATCAGACATGTTACAATGAAAGATGATTTTAAAAAGCAATCTACAGTAATACGTACGTGTTCAATATAAGACTACGTGTTATTATTTCTTGAACATTTCATACATGTGTGTTAGTAGAATTTGATAACTATTCGAAGGCAGATTACACACCAATAAGTCAGGCGCATGCGCAACACCTTGTTTTCTATATTCTGGAAAGAGATGTATATATTCTACCGTGCTAGTCAACAGATGCGTAACTTAGTAGGTGACAAGGGACAATTACACAATTAATTAAGGACAATTCTGCCTTGTCTCAGAAGTATTTTCCAGCGCTATGTGAGTGAATCGAATATTTTCATGTACTCCAACTCTGTAATGAAAAGATTAAAAGTCAATTTGTCATCTCATGTAGCCTCTTGCAATCGTATTACTAATTAGAAAATGGAGATGCGATAAAGCAATAAAGTTATCTTCTCTAAAATGTGTGGAGAGCACAAAGCAAGACAGATAACATCTTTAAGTATTGCGATTTAATAGCGATTTTCAATGTAATGTCCTAATCACTAACGTCTTTAACGTCTTTACATCAACAGGAGCCATTAATAAAAACCAATTTTTTCTAGTTTTTACTCATAGTTAATAATCATAAAAGAATCCTCTCAATAATCATAGTCAATGGGGTTACTTTAATCCAAAGTCTATTTTGGCTAGGTCCTGAACTTTGCTATTTTAACCCTCTTGGTGGTTGTCACTGCGAGGTATCTCGACTGACCAGATTTTGATGGACAAGGTATCTCGTCATTAGAAGAAAACTGACCAGATTGTGATCTCGTCATAATAAAAAAAACTGACAATATCTTGGTGACGAAATTTATCGTCATTAGCAAAATTGGTCAGATCTTGATGACCTCGTCAAAAGCACTTGGAGGGATAAAGGGCAACGTATCACGGGCTGCGATGAACATTCCTTCAGACATGTTACGTTTGACTGGAGAATCGAAGGAATCAATTCCCGATTCACAAGAAGGGTGGCAACAATCAAGATGGTTAAGTTCCATAAAGGGGAAGTGAATGTACTGAATAAAAGGCAATGTTTCACGTTTCAGCTCATTGTCGTCTTTGTTATTCATTTGTCTGTCAATTGAAACTTTTTTACATTTCAAAGCGCCAAATTACCCTTCTGTGACTTTTGGAACTACTATTTTTTTCGGAACCCTTTTTTTCGAAATTTTTATTAGTCTTACTGAATTCCGTGCCATTCCAATCGAGGGACAGATAGCTTTGAGTAGTGTAGATTAATTACTGCCACTTTGTATCTAATGCTTAGCAAACACTAGATGACAGCATGATCACTCATTGAATTGTTAACTGAATGTGTTTTCACACCTTTCTAGCATTATGAGATTTCTACTTTTATACAGACCATTAACTCTATGATATTTCTACTTTATACAGACCATTAATTCTATACTCTAAATTAGTTTGGAAGTATAGGCATTTGAGCTTGTGCCGTTTGTCACTTCAGTATGTGGTCTGATTGTAATGTAAAAATCCATTATTCTTGCTCAGCTTGAAGTCACATTTACATCTCTGTTAACTATACATTTTGTAAATGTGGTCTAAAATGGGATTTTATTAATTCAAGATAATTATATTCACCATGCTTCAATGTATTTAATCAAAGTTCTACGCGTCCAAATTTAAAAAAATTGTTTTTTATTAATAAGGGTGATCAATTTTAATTTTATGATGTATAAGATGTTAAATTTACTGAAAACTCAAATCGAAACCAAACAAAATAAGATAAAATAACTTTATTGCATGTCGAAAGATTTAACGTAAATCATTTGCTAGGAAGTATAAAAAGATTAACTAGAGCAAAAAATACGGCGTAAATGAATTCATGTGATTTCTGTTTCCACCAATTAGCACTAATATTCATAAATAACTATAGAAGACACGATATCGTTGGTACATATATACGTACCAAGAAATATATAACAGAAATACAGTCTAGGCACATTCTATAAAACAAACCTTAGTAAAGAGAATACAAAAAATTGAAAGATTTCCGAATGACCTGTCTTAGAAAACATTTCACGCAAAATAAAAATGATAAATAAACCCTGCGTTTTATTCGTGTATTCTCTGGCTACTTGAAGGGAAAAAAAGAGGGATTACAAAAAACTTAACTTCGAATTTATTTGCATAGTCTAAATCGTGTTATCGAACTGTTTAAATTAATTAACATACAATTGAGAACTTTTTTACAAGGACTGGCTTTAATAGAGAATAAAGAAATCTTTTTGCTACCCATTCTTATTGGAGTACTTTTAGTCGTTTTCTAAACAGCTACGGTTTTTTTGTTCGTTTGTTTAGGAAGGGATAAAAGAAAGCGATAGAGAAATGTATGCAAAGTGAAATTCATTGAGTGACATAGCTCATTCCGCCAACTTAGCATTAATTTCACGTTTACTTAAGCGCTTTAAAATAAATGGTAGATGAAATCACTGGACGATTTATCTGAGATCGAGCGAAAAAGTTTCGTTGAAAGTAGAGTGGTTTATTTAATGGACGGTGGACACTTCAAACTGCCATAAGAGAAACAGTGTACTTGTTTTGGTGTTTACTGTTAGGGGAAATCCGATTCTTCTTTATTTTCAGCACGAAGCTGAATTGGTTATCGATATTTGTTTCGGTCCAAACTCGTTACAAAGCACACCGCTATCAAAGCTTGGAATTTATATCGTGTATCGAGTGATAAAAGAAAATTGTTTATTTTTATCCATTTGATTTAACTTCAAACGATGAAGACGTCCAAAACAATTGCAATAATAAAAGTGATGTTTTTATGTGATGTGTAGATATAATTTTCTTTCTGGAATCATTGTAAATTGACAAAATGTCATGTGAACTATAACATGAAAATGTCCTTCCTGAGAAAATATATACAAAAGATCTCTCGGGTTATTATTATTGTCATTCCATAAGACCCCGAAACACTGCAGTACATGGTCAGAAGTAACCATGATGTTTTCCTGACAGTTGTGACAGTCAGTTTAAATCTTTCTTTCCTGTCACATATTTTATAGCTGTACTGTGACCAGATCTGAATTCTGAAAATGTCTGTTATTCTCCACATAATTTAGAGTTGACTATGTAAAGTATGCAAGGATATTTTCGAAGCTTAAACATGTGATAGAGGACTGCATAGTTTCTGTTTGCTTCGAAGAATCCTATGTAACATTCTCTAAACTTTTGCTTCATAGTTGACCCAAAGGAATTTCATGTTTTATTACAATTGAAAGAACGAAATACTACTCATTAACTTCTGTTGTAATTTTGTAAGGATTCTACAAACCTTTAAAAATGACAGAGAAATCCTTGTAAATATTTCTTTGAATTTCAAATAAGTGTTCTGCAAACTGTTGATTTGCCTCCACTTGTTTCTAATACCTTAAATGGAAATCGATAGCTTCATGTCGCGTAAACTGCACTAGCATCTTGCCATTACGTGATAGAATCGAAGCCTTGATCCGTCAGATTAGACAATAAGCTTCCAGCCCTACATGATCCATTTAGTATTGGTCATCGCAAACGAAGTTCCCAAGTCTATTTGTTTTGCCTGGTAAGAAAAATAACATATATCCATTAGTTGAATTAAGGTCCGGTCTATATGATGAAATAGATATATAATTTCTTATAACAATGTGTCTCAATTTACTTTCAACTCTAAAGACAATGGCACATTTTCATCTTGAATTTCATAATGTTGACACGAGAAACACTTTGAAGTAAAATCTCCAAAAATTCAACCGTTGAAGAAATTTATTGCCGTTTCTTGTTTCAATCCAGTTATGATGGTCAAACTCACTACCTGTAGATGTCGGTGTTTTTGTGGTAGAACGTGCTTCCTGTGCGTATTGCATATTGGGCAACCGGAAGTAAATTCCACGTCTTCCGAAGGTTTGTTTGTTTACACTAAAAATTTCTCTCACATAGAATAATTTTTGTCATTTTAATTTAAGAAATTGTAATGTGTGGACAAATCCTATGACATTATCTCTATAAATATTGAATCTTAAAACACGCCGTTAGTATCACGCTAAAATCACAAATCTATAAAATGCTTTACACAGAAAAACACGTTTTAAACTTATGAGCTATATTGAGTTACATATTGTAATGATATATTAAACTGAAAATGTAATGTGAATGTTAATTTAGGTTATGAAATGTACTGTAAGTTAGTTATACACTTTTAAAACGCTATCATTTGAACACTAACTCATATGTAAAATAATATTTACATGTACAATACATAAGTGAACCAGTAACAATTACTCATGTTATGCTTTGAACTAACAATTCCGAGCAAGCAAGATACCACCAGGTTCAAATGAGAAACTGCTTTTGAACGTAGAGGAATAATAGATTCTATTGTATATGAGAAACAGTTTATACGAGACATTTCAGTCACTGAACTTACTAACTCAACAGTTACTGACAGAATCTGCTATCAGAAGATTAATGAGATTAATTCAGGCCAAAACCAGCCCAGGAAAATCTCTCTATGAAGCAGAAAGAGACAATAAAAGTTTACACAGAATGGGGAGATCACACTAAAGCTTTCCATTGTTTCAGGAAACACAAATCCTGTGTGAAAGTTCTGAAACTGTCGATACGGTATAAATGTTAGATTCTAGCTTAGTGATTACAATGTTTTTGTAGCTTATCGAAAGCTTTGATAGCCAAGAGGAGCATTAGATGTCCACTAACATGATGCAAGAAGTGACAGTTTTGGCTAATGCCAATTGAAATCAATAAAATCAATTCTAGACAGACAAATTGAAGTTCCAACAATACAATTCGACAGGCCATACCTGGGTGTGGCAAATATCCTTTTATCTACTAATAAAGAAATAGGTTTGAAGCAAAAGATATAGAATGTATTATAAAATATGACCACTGCTCAGTACCTGTATATCCGGATGCCAATAATACTGTTCCAATCTTTCTTCAATGTAGACCAATACTGCCATATTCCACTTTAATTCTTATACGATGGTTTGTAAATATGCAGTGGCTATCAAAATTGAGTAGCATATACCAAAGCAGAAATATTTTAAAGGCCTAAAACCGCATGGTAAATAATAATTTTTACGAAACTTTTATAGAGATTGTAAATAATATCTAAATATATTTAGAAATGTATCACGTTAAAAACCCAATTCCATATTCTCTATAGTCTAATATTTAATTAGCTCTCTTAGCTGAAAAACTTCCTGTTTTTCGAGAACATTACCAATATTTTTAGCAGGCTATAAAAAGAATTGCTTCCTCTCCAATATGCATACTCTCAAGCATGGAGGCGTTTGTACGTTTAAACGCTTATCAAATTTAATTACGTATTTTACTCAATTTCTAAACGCTTATTCAGTTTGGAAATCACTGTAGGTATAAAAAAGTTGGATTGGCCAGTTTGATTCCCTATATGAATCCTATTGAAAATTTGTGGCATGGATTGAAATGGCGCACATGTAAGCATCAAGAACGCATTAAAACAAAGCCATTATATGTTTTGAAATTGGATGGAAGAATATTGCATCTGAAGTTTACAGAAAGCTCATCGATATTATTCATAAACTTTATTCAGTCCACGAATCTTATTTCTGTCAAATTAGTCCACGAATCTTGTTTCTATCAAATTAGTCCAGGGACTGCTTGATCAGTTCAGGATAGTATCCACGAATTGCTTTGAGAGCTCTTGGATAGCATACCATCAGTCATAGAAGTCAAAAGTTGTCCCCAGCAAAAAAATAAAACTAGCATTTTTTTCTTAAAATTAATTGCTTATATTATATGCTGGTTGGTTTGGGTTTTATGGCGTAAAAGTCATATTTGGCGATGCTGTGCCAAAAACAAGATAGTCAACTTCAAGTGATGTACAAGGAAAGTTTTACTGACACAGAAGAGAGATGTACCCGATGCAAGTATTTCGAACCTGCGCCACCTGTAATTCTCAGGTGTTTACCTGGTAGGAAAGTTTATTACCGATAGGATAGTGTACGTAGTAAAAAAATTTTCTAAATGCAATTCATGTTAGTTATAAGTATATCTTAGTTAAAGTCGCAAATTTGATTGCAGCTACTTAATTGCAATCGCATGGTAAATTACAATTTTCGCATCTTTATGAATTTTAATTTAGCATTTTGAAAGAGTTAGCTTTAATTGTACAATTCAACGGTCGACTATCTTATTAATTTGTTTGGTTTTCAGACAAGGGACATCCAGAGCAAAAGTAACCATCCAATTTCGATTGGGACGTTAGTTGAAAGGGATACATGAATCCGATAATCATCTCATTATAAAACAGACATGTTAAAATATTATGTTTCGAGTCAGGATATTTAATGTTTACAAAATCTATGTGCGAATCCATCGATTCATTAGATAATATAAGCAGTACATTCGTTAAACGTTTAAATGAAATCAAAATACAAAAGTTCTTACAACTGACTGTAGGAGATACAAGTATACATCCTTCGATCATGATGTTTTGTCAAAACTTTACAATCAGCTACTAAACCAGGAAATGCGCAATTGAGACTATATAAATGCAATTTATTTTATTTGCCATTGAATTAACGTCATAAAATACATTATCTACCAATATTAAATACAAACGCACTCTTCAGTTCAATATAAACCATCACCCCACCCAAAACACCATCAACCGAAAAATAATCGAAGCTTTTCAGAATTACGTAATTTGAAGGTAATTACTTAATCATAAGCTACGCCTACTCTGTTGCATTTTTTAGAAGTTATTGTTTTAAGACAAAACTCCCCAACATCACGTGTGAAATTAAACGATAATTCTGCACACTGCAAGTGCATTCGCGAGCACCTCGTGCGCATAAAAACTCCAGAAGCAAAGCAGGGCAACGCAGCAACAAAACTAAGAGCAGAGGAAGTAAAATTCGCGTTAAAAAGAATCCCTCCGTTAAAGGAAAAGCGGCGCAGTTTAATTAGGCTTAAATTTTTTTAAACCTGATTATGTCACCGGGTGTAAATATCCTGGGTCATGGAGAGAGGAAGGAGAGAGGGAAGTAGAGAAGCGCGAAATAAAAATGGATAAAGAGACGGCCATCTGTGAAAATGGAAAAAGTTGGAATCGCTAAGCGCTTTCTCTCCCCGTCTTGCTTGCTTCTCGGCATAGCTTTTATTATCTAAGAAATGGAGAAGGGGGATCATTAGTAAATGTTCAAAATGTACTTTGTATTGCATTTTTAAATCTTTCCGAACCTATTTAATGGTGCTGTGGAACGACCCGGGCTTTCAAATGACGTGATTCGTGAAATGGATTATGAGCAATCGAGACGAAATATAAAGGAAATAAATTCATTCGTACTAAACTGTTTATTGTTAATTATTATTCTTACGAGTTAACTGTATCCGTAGTATTTCATATACTGCGGGGTTCGAAGGAGCAACGAACTTTACCGGATGTCACGGGCCAAATTGTGTGACGCATCTCGGCTCTGATCATTGACCTTTTAACGAAATAGACGAAGTATATGCAATCAGATTCATGCTATTCCTTCCGATCGCTTGGTTTGAAGATCTGTCATGCAGTTGTAGTAAAAAGTATGAAACCTAATATGGGACAAGCTAGTCATTGGTTAAAGTGATCATCCTGCACGATTCAAAACAGTTTGAGGTTCCATGTCCAATCGGCCAAAGCATCGGCCTTCTAATGAAATAGACAGAATATTTAGACGAATGTAGCTGTAGTAGTTGTACAGCTGCCGTAAGATCTCAGACTGTACTTTGTATTGCATTTTTAAATCTTTCGAATCTATTTAATGGCGCCATGGAACCACCAGGGTTTCAAATGACGTGATTCGTGAAATGGATTATGAACAAATCGAGGCTCTAAATACGAAGAAAATAAATTCATTCGTACTGTTTATCATTAATTATAATTATTCTTTTTCAATTAACTAGGATTGCTTTATTAATTTTTTTGTTTTTAGCAGTAGCATTTGAAATACATTCATTCGCTAGAGTAAACACTCAACACAAAAACATGACGACAAAGAACAAAGGGACAAAACATCAAAACGAGATAAAAAAACATAAACAGCTGTTAACCCTCCTGGTGGTCGTCTTGACAAGGTATCTTATCATTAACATCTCGTCATTCATTAGATTAAATCAAAACTGACCAGAACGTTATGGACGAGGTATCGCGTCATTAAAATAAAACTGACGAGATCTCGATCTCGAAAAAATATTGGCACTATCTTGATCACGAGGTATCTAGTCATTATCAAAATTGGTCACACCTTGATGGACGAAATATCTCGTCGAAACCACGTGTATTGTTAATCAGTCAGTTAATGTCTGAAAAATGTATCCCGACAATTTTGGGAAAACCTTAAGGTGAGTGGAGTGCATTTCGTCACTACCTCCACACAGGACACAATTTAAACTGTTGAAAATTCTGAATCTATACTGGAGTTTTGGCTAAGCAGTCATGTACAATCTGAAGGCAACAACAGCATATCGACGAGGGTTGTCACAATTTTAGAAAGTATATCCATCTAAGCTTTATCTTTGATTTCTTCTGCGTGCCTAGCTTGGGAATTTTTCTCCATTACGTGTTTTATAATTCGTATAATAGATGAATAAGTAATTGCACTTTGTGAAAGTTCCAAAATACCTTGTCTTTTTCACCAACATTTCGGCCACCTCATTTCAATAAATACCACATTGTGCTGGAATCCATTGCAGAAAGACAACTTTATTTTTATTGCAGTTTTCCTAAATAAATTTCACAGCTTTTAAATCTCTAGCAATCTAGGTGAATTAATTGTACCTTCGGAGAAGAGCAATAAACGTTGGTGGATGTCATGGACCAAATTGTGTGACATATCACGGCTCTGATCACCAACCTTCTAACGAAATAGACGGAGTATGTGCACTCAGCTTCATGCTATTTCTTCCGATCGCTCGGTTTGAAGATCACGTGATTATGGGGAAAAGCATGAATCCTAATGTGGGACAAGTTATTGATTAGTTAAAAAATGATTATCTAGCACGATTAAAAACATTAGTCAGCGCTTTGATTGCCAATCCGCCAAAGCATAGACCTTCTAATGAAATAGACGGATTATGTGTATGGATTGTAACTAGTATGTAGAGCTGTCGTAAGATCTCAGATGGGTAAATCATTTGGGCTTACGAATTGCCATGGGCCTAATAACAAGCAAAGCACAGACCAATGTTTTTAATAATGCTGGATAATCACTTTAACCAATCAATAATTTGTCCCACGTTATTTTTTATGCTTTTTCCCACAACCACGTGACACGTCTTCAAACCGAGCGATCGGCAGAAATAGCATGAATTAGAGCGCACATGCTCTGTCTATTTAATTAGAATGTCCTTGGGTCCAAGTCTATTCGTGATTTACCCTTCTGAGATCTGACGACAGCGACTCCCCCACATGCTCTGTCTATTTCATTTAGGAGGTCGATGGCTTTGACATCTTCTAAGTTGTGAGGCCTTTTTTCTCTAGGTGTTGGGTAAACACGATCTTTACATGTCTGTAAAATTAATTTTCAAAATTCAAGTGAACGTTGTCGTGATGTAAGGATAAATCAACAAGTGTTCTTTGAAAAGTACGAAACATTTAAGCTAATATTCTAAATAGGGATTTTATTATTTGATAATGTCGGTAATTACCGTATAATTCTCCAAAATTGCAAATTGGCTTTCATCACACTTACTCCTTTTAATTTAAATGGCAAACTTCCTTTAAGAGTTCAAGTTAGTTGTTTCTCACTCTAGTCTACTTCTAGGGGTATGACAAGTTGAAGAGGTTTTGTGAGGTGTCCAATCTCAGTTCGTAATTTGCCGGATCAATGTCTTCCATTCCACTTCTTGATTAGTTCTTCGATCACTGCTCTTTTCCCAGAGGTGTCGGGGTACACTTTCTTTCTATAATACAACCACGTCACCTTCTCTTACTCTTGGTGATCTTTGAATATTTCTTACGCATTCCTTTTCCATCATCCTTCACACCTTCCTCTCCATCAAACTGCAGAAGGAAAAATCGACCGCTGTCTGGCCGAAATTTCATAATTAGTAATAACCGTTTATTTCTCCAACCTTACCGATCGACTTACATCACACTTGCTCCTTTCAATTTCAATGACCGACTTCCTTTTAGTTTTCGGGTTCAAACAGACGTGAATAAATGATGTTAAACTAATTTTTTTATCTTACCTCTTTGTACATCCTGTTGCAAATGTTTGGAAATTATTTATATTTCTGAACTGTTTTCAGGACAATTGACGTAATCAGATGTCTATTTTATCTGACTGATTTACGAAACTTCGATTTTCACTGATATAACTAGTTTTGATAGCTGTTTAATTCCCAAATCATCAATTTCGGGAAGACAAGTCCGCGAGCACTCCTCTGAATGCTCTGAATGCTGAATACTTTCCCTTGATGAATGCTTTTTGAATATTTTAATGTAAATTAAGACGAAGATATACAGTTTAATAAGTGTATTTTATTACAATCACAAAAAGGATCTAATGAACGAATAAGTGTAAAATTAATAATATCGGAAAACTTAATGATAGACATGTTAAGTTGGAGGCATACTTCGCGTCTGTCAATCGTCTGCCTCTATATTTTCTGACTAAGTGCAAGTGGACTCCCAACATACCACTCAAGAATGGCCCTGTCCATGATGACCCAGTGGATAATGCCTGGATTGTCGAGAACATGTTTTAACTACAGCAGGACGGACATGTTTATTTAAAGTTGGAGGCATACTGCGCGTTTGTCAATAAGCTGTCCTATATTTTCTGACTACGTGAAAGTGGACGTCCAACACACCACTCAGGAATGGCCCTGTCCGTGGTGACACCATTGGAGAATGCCTGGATAGATGAGAACATTCCGGATAGATGTTTTGACTACAGGTAGGCCAACAATATAAACAATTTAAGCCAGTTTACTTTCTTTTGAATATATACTCTGAGTTTTTGTTGTGAAAATCAGGATTTGCTAGCTTGTCATTGTTGGACTTTTTCAACAGTTAGGATACTCGGGTACACTTTGGTTTTAAAGTCAAAAATTCAGATGACTGCGATTTTAGAGTAAAACTAAATTGTAGATAACTTATAATGGCGACTCATGCCGCAATTATTACTCCACGTTGTACAGAGGCAGTTCGGACATTTTTTGAACGATTTTAATGGACTGAAGCTCAATTTTTTACATAAAATTTTTGTGTTTTAAATGTTCCATTTGATAGCCCTTATTGTTAACTATCTTTCTGCACCTTAATTTCCATGATAATAGTGACTTTAGTATCGACAGTGGTATTTTGTCCCATTCTTGTTCCACAGTTTTCCAGTCCTTGAATGGTTTTCGGTCCTTCGATAATGCCCTTTTTAAAAGTACAAAAGCACAAAAGTCCATGGGTGAAACATCTGGAGGTTTAGCAGGAATCAGTGAAGGGATAGTGAAGGGAAGTGACTTGATACCAGTTTCTTGTTCCATTTTTCCAAGAATTTAATAGTCAATTTAGAAGTGTGGCTGCTTGCTTTACCCTGATGCAGTTCTACTGATTGTTGGCACTGTGGGTAAAGATATGGTATTTCTTTTTTGAATATTGGGGATAAATATAGTCTTGATAATATGTGGGAGTTGATTTTTACATTTTTTCCCCTCTTTTTTACTTTCAATTTTACATTATATGTAAAACCGGCAACAATCATAAATCTCTTAGAGAAAGTTCTCACGTTCACTTTGCTATAGTCCTTTGACTTGGCGGATTATCTTTTAAAATTAAAGATCTTACCTTACAAATATTCTCAGAATTTTTTTCTTTTTTGGATACTTTTTTGGAAGTATTTTTCCACTTTTACATTTTTTCCTTTCTCATAAATATTACTTATAGTACCTTTAGATATCGAAAAACCATGACTTTTACAGCGTTTTTGAATAATTGAATAAGCATAATTCTCTTCGGAAAGAGAGGAAACAGCCTTCCATCCATTGCTTATTTAAAAGCGCCATTTTGAAAGTAAACAAAACTCTGAGTTAGCAGACGATAAGTTATACTTTAACTATTTAACTGCTGTGAAAATAAAATTCTTTCGTAGCATACAATTGTTTACAGCTCATCAAAATCGTTCAAAAAATGTCCGAACAGCCTCTGTATCTATCAGTGTGATTCTTAGATATTCAGTAAACATTTAGTGAGCTTTACCTGCTCAGTAAAAAGTTTAGGTGTAAATGAAGATTTAATATTTCATCACAAAAATGCAGCCAATTTTTTTTAAACTTCTTTAACGACATGAAAAACCATCAGTCGAGCCTAATCATTCGTATGCTAACTAAAGAGTCACATGCACATGAATTTTCTCTCAAGAGACGTTTCGTTTTGTGGCCTCCAAAAGACTTATTTCAAAATGAAAGTATATACAGTGCCTCCCAAAAGTGTTCGTACACTTACGAATTTCAATGAAATACTGTTCTATCCATTAATAAAAATCAATATTTCAGAATGGTAATTTTTTAATAACATCTATAACTTGTTCTTAACAAAACTACATAAAATATTTTGAAAATATAGTAAAACTTTTTTTGGAAAATCGATAATCAAAAATAACAAAAACGTTACCTCACAAAAGTCTTCGTACACTTTAAAGAAATCTCTATATATTAGTAAATATTGTAATATTTCGGTAAATTAGTACTTAGTAGGATATCCTATAGCATCCACAACAGCTTTTAAACGTCTGGGAATAGAGTTCACTAGTTTTTTTGTAATTTCTGCATCAATGTTCCTCCATCTTCAATCATTACTGTTTTTAGTTCGCTTTTCGTTTTAATGTCATGCCTTCGTACTCTAACCTCCAGTTCTCTCCAAATGTGTCCTATTGGGTTTAAATCCGGCGACTGAGGCGGTGTTTTCGGAGCTTGTGGACAATTATAGAGACACCAGAGGCGAACGTTGAGAGCCCTGTGCTTAGGATCGTTATCTTGATAAAAAAAAAAGTTGTTTCCAATACCCAAATTTTGGGCTGATAATTTTAAATTGTCTTTTAAAATATTTAAATAAAGAGCATGATTCATTATGCCATCAATAAATACCAAATTACCTAGTCCTGATGCTGACATGCACCCCCACACAAGGACACCTCCACCGCCATGCTTTACTGTTCCAGCTAAGTTCTTGGGATTAAGTTCCTCATTTTTTCTTCTCGATACAATTATACGCCCATCGGAGCCAAACATGTTAAATTTGCTTTCATCTGCAAATAAGACATGATTCCAATACGTTTCGGGCTTATTTATCATTGATTTTGCGAAGGAAAGCCTAAGCTTTATATTTTTTGCACTTACAAAAAATTTTCTTCGGGCAGAACGCCCATTTAATCCAGTTGATCTGAGCACTCGTCGGACAGTTTCAGATAAAATTGAAGTAGAAAATTTTTCAGTAAATCCTGTAGAAATTTTTACAGCACTCAAACGTGGATTTTTCACAAATTTTCTTGCTATAAATCTCTGATCACGTTGAGTTAACTTTGCCGGACGACCTTTCCTTACCTTGTTTTCGATCCGATTTTCTTCTTTAAAGCGTTTTATCACATACTGCACAGTAGAAGGGGATAAATTTACTAATTTAGAGATATTCCGAACTGATTTACCACTACTATGATGAAAATTAATCAATTTTCAAATGATGTTCGTTGTTTCCTTACGACTACGAGCCATTTTTAAATAATAAATAGAATATTACGAAGTAAGCAAGCAAAGATTATAGCCAAACGATTTTTTAAATGTCACCACAATGCAAAAATAAAAAAAAGCGATAAACGATAATTTTACTTATGAATTTATCCGAAAATGTTTCGGTGTACGATCACTTTTGTGACGTGTTCTTTCTCTGCTTCCTTGCATCTTCATTTTTATAAAAAGAAAATGAATCAATATTTTTTAAAGAATGTTGGGTTTTATTCAGAATCACATGGAGATGATATGAAAATATATTGAACTTTATATTCGAATTCAATTCCAGGCTACAGCGCTTTTTCTACAAATTTTTAAAGTGTGCGAACACTTTTGGGAGTCACTGTATGTAAATTAGAACTCTATTGTATTCTATTCTTGTTTAGAAACAGATAAACTTTAATTGGAACGAAGCGTATTACTTTGTATTCACTATATAGAAGTCTCAAACGTGCTGAAACCTTAAAAGAAGTTACCCATGTAAAAGATATAGGATAGGAAAGTAATATTTCTGATGTGCGGATTACGGAATAACAGAACCCCAGAGAGTTAAAACTGATTTGGGAATAGAACTAATCCTTGAATAGTCTATTTTAAAATGGCACATTATATACATGCTTGTAGAATGTCTTCATTCTTCGATTCAATTCAATGTTCTCTAAAGGAAACACAGACGAATATTTCCTTCCATATAATTTATACAGTCTAGCAAGTAGAAAAGAAATAAACAAATAAATGAAGTGATAGATTGTATCAGTTTTTGTAGATACTCGTGAATAATATCTAGAAAGTTCTGCTAGACATTATGCAAGATCTGACTGCGCCCAGTTGGTAGAGTCATCGATAAGCAGCAGAAGGGCTATGAGTTCGAAGTTCAATCAAACAAAAGACGTAGTATATGTTAAATCTGATGTGGCTGATGCACGTTAAATCTGTGGTGGCTTCAAATGTCCTCACGTTGCTGTGGAAGTTTGGAGAGGGGATACCAGCTCGGATGTTTACCTCGTCATTTGAACTTGTTTCGAAATTACGAAGTGTTGCGTTCAGATCTTTCTCTTCAGGATTGATCCCGGGCCGTGACCAATAGCCAGTTGTGTTGCTCCAGTGCGACGCAAATTCAAGTACTTACCTCTTATGTAGCTTCAATAGTAAAATAAGCCGTGAAGCTATAAAAATATAAACTTCTTTCACTTTTATTTTAGAATTATTCCATGCTATTTTGCTAACTTATAAGTTCTCTGTACGAAAATATAACCAGGAAATAGAAGATCAAGTTAAGAGTAATATATTCTGCCATTATCAACCCATATTTGGTTGCTATTGGTGATTTTTAACCTGGCTGTGATACTTGAGGTGATACACAAAAAACTAATTGTACAATACATCAATTCACACACTGTTAAATTAAGTAATTAGCATGAGTATCTACACAGTTTAGTAAGATTACAAAAGGGTTGTGAGAAAGGTAACATAAATAGCCTGAAAGATTTCAGTATAGATTGATAATTAATTTCATATCAATAACGCTATTCAGTGTTAATAAAATACTTTAAGTTAATGACAGTAATAATTTAGGCACTTATGGTGCTTAAGATAATAGAAACTTGGATTGGAAAGTTGGGCTCAGATTCTAAAACTAAATTGCAGCAAAATTTTAATTACACTATTTATACCACCTAATTCTTTGAAAGAAATTTTTCAATCAATAAAGAAACATTTTTATCAAGCACTCATCTCATTTTATACAGATATCCAACTAATTTTTAGAGTTAAATATCAGACAAAATAGTTTGGAAGTACTGAATCTTAAATATCTATCAGTAATTTAGTCTTCTAGTCTAACTAAAGATACCAGTCATCATAAATGCTTGGAGCAACAGGGATGAGTAACTGTTTTAATGTTATTTTTTATACCTGCTGAATTAAAACAATTAAGTGAATCAATTGAGTTACTTAATATTAATAATTGTTATAACCTGCTTTACCTTAAAATTGTTACCAGTATTCCAGATGAACAACAATGGTAAATATACAGCGGTACAAGTCGCTGTAGTATTACATATAAAAGCGATATAGTGAGAATATGGTCGTACTTACAGCCTTCTATAAACTCAACTTTGTTTAACGGTAAAAAATATTATAAATACATCCAAATTATCCAGCACTTATAGTACACGTGTCATAAACGGAATATTACTATCTTTATGACAGTATATGTTGTGACTCAAAAAGTGTTATTCATTTTGTTACTCTTATTTTCAATGAATTAAATTGTAATGATGAAATAAAAACTGTTCTTCAAAATAGAAAATTTTATTAACAAAAATTATGTACTTACTAATATTAAAAAGTTTTTAAAGGGGGTGATATATACACTCACTACCAAAAGTTAAGCGCGGAGAGGAAAATGTTAATTTCCGGAAGCCAATCTGATTTTGAGAGGCTGCATTTCGCTGCAGAGGTAGATGGAAGTATGCAAACGTGTTCTGTAACAGCCAATCACGGTTTCGTGTCGAGAAATATGCAAAAAAGGCAGTCGTATAAGAAGCCAGCATTGTGAAGGGTTAGAGGAGTTTCATATAAGTGCTGATAAAAAGTGTTTAGAACTTTCATACGATTAGTTTTCAAGACAGATGTGTTTCTATGGCTTCCAGAAGACGAATGGCAGATAGTGAATGCTGGCGTTCTGTGGGACGCCTTGAAGCAGTACAATCAATCACAGATGTTGCTCTTTTCTTCAGCGTTCATCATTCCGTCATTTCACGATTATGGAAACAATTCCAAACAAGCCAAACAGTTGTCCGAAGACCTGTGGCCGGTTGCCCAAGGGTTATACGACCCACGCGGAACATCGATATATTGCTGTTTTAACCAAGCGGAATCGAAGAGAGACCTCCACACGTGTGACATCTATGGTTGCAGCGTCCATTGGTAAGACGATATATGCCACTACTGTTCGCCGAAAGCTACACATGAATGGAATGTACGCCCGGGTACCACGAGTTTGTGTTCCTCTATCCATATAATCCAGAGGGGCACGATTAAGTTGGTGTCGGCAACATGTGAATTGGACTGTGTCTGATTGGGCCAACGTTATGTTCACGGATGAGTCGAGATTTTCCCTGGAGCCAGATGACAAGCGTGTAAGTGTCTGGAGAGAACAAGGCACACGCAATCGGCCCAAGAACATCATCGAGCATCACCCATTCCGAGGTGGAAGCATCATGGTGTGGGCTGGGATTTCGTTGGAATATCGCACCGACTTGCATATCTATAGACGGGGTTCTATGACGGCTGTCCGGTATCGGGATGAAGTCCTAGAACCCACTGTGAGATTGTACGCTGCAGCATTTGGTCCTGCTTTCTTTTTAATGGATGATAATCGTCCCCATCGAGCCAACATCGTCGACGACTACCTGGAGAGTGAGGGGACTGCGCGTATGGATTGGCCGGCGTACTCGCCCGACCTTAATCCCATTGAAAATCTTTGGGATGCCCTCGGCCGTGCTGTGTCTGCACGTTTCCCACCTTCAGTCACTCTCACAGAGTTGCAAACTGCTCTACAGGAGGAATGGCGATTACTTGACTCTGGGGTGGTTGATCACCTCATGGAAAGCATGGTCACACGCTGTAAACTTTGTATGAGGCTGAGGGGTGGTCACATGCCCTATAAATGTCGGTTTTGTTTGTTTGTTTTGAATTTAAACATCATTTTGTTAATGACTCCAATATGACTTCATCTTATAATTTATGAAAATTCAATATTGTTTTCATCTTTGTATGTAATTCTTTGCTTTGTTTCATGCATAAACATATTTGCTACTTTCCTGCCGCATTTCGTGTCAATCAAAGCTGTACTCGTCGATTTTTTCGCATTTTACCGCTTCGTGCTTAACTTTTGGCAGTGAGTGTATTATCTAGTATTATCTAGGTCGGTGATTCCCAAAATATTCAATATTTCACTTACCAAAATAGAGAACTTTCAAGAAAAAAAATATTAGTTTCTCCGATTCTTTAATATTCTAAAAAACCGTTTTTATGTTTAAATGAAGGATTGTTATTAATGCCTTTTATGTTCTAAAAATGGTCTATTGTATAGCAACTAAGGGAGTATTTAAACCTCTGAGCATCACGATATTGAGTAGCGTAGTATTTTTTTCTTTTATCCCATAGTGTTTTTCACATAATATATTAGTAACCACATCGATTAGTTGAAAGAATTCTTTTCTTAGATTCTATTGGTCAAGAAGATCAAAACTGGTTAGATGTCCTGAAGAGAAGACTGTAGCTTGCAGAATGGATGTATACGTGTTAACTTCTCAAAGGGTTAACAGTAATTGATCGTGATATCACACCCCGACTGCAATATCGCCATTATTTTTTAAGATGAATTTATAGTTTTAAGTGAAGAGAAAGACCGTAAATACATGCTTCAAACTGCCCTTTACTTGAGTCTACAGTTGTGACAATTTTGCAGCATGCAAAAACATGTATTTACAGTTTTTCTACTTTTCAGTGAGGTCGATTCAATTCATCTTTTTCAGTGCGGTCGGAGTGCAGCCGGGATGTGATATGTGCATAATAAATCTATTTGCTGATGGTCTATGAACCACCCTGTCCTATGCTACCAGAATGTTCTTTGGCAGATCTTTCAAACTGACATTTCATTAAAATTAAAGTTTTCACAAGTGTAGTTGACTTTTCGTTTAGGGGCTATCATGAATTCTCAAGAAAGGCTTTTAAATGTTTCCCCAAATTATTTGTGTGAAACTGCAGTCTTTTAATTTTAATACATTTTAATTAATACATGAGAATTTGTAAATATTTACTGTTTATTTTATTTCAGAGTTGTAGTTTATAGCTTTGAGCCAGAGCTTTAAATTGTCATCACTAATCATTAATGTGAAATTTTAAAGTTTTATAATCTATTTAACATATATAGCTAAATATTTTACTGCCTATATGTAAAAAATGGTATCATTATAGTTTTATGCAGGTGCCCTATTTAAATTAATAAAATCAAGGGGTCACGGTCGGCGGAAATTTTTCATTTTCAAGGGATCGTTGAATTCAAAAGTTTGGGAATCACTAATATCTAGGTAAATAAATTAATATTTAAGAATTCAATGTAAGCCACTCAATGAACGAATACTCTCTTCCATCAACAGCATTACACCAATTAGAGCAGCACCATTTTTAAAATAGAATAAAAATATTTTTTTTCATACTTCTACAAACCAGAGTAAAATTTAACAGCAGAATAATTGTAATGATCCTAAAACCAAATTAGGCCCGTATCCCTAAAACTTCCAAATGCGTTCTTGGACCAATTATATTTTTTCTATTTTCAACATTCATGACATCTGTAAGTATAATTACACTAATTGCAACCGAATTAACTGAATTTTAAATCTGTTCACGAGAGTTTCACAATTCGAGGAGACCTTTGAAAAGAACAACTTTTATCTTTCGCTGTTTGATCTATCGCTTTAATATTGCGCTCTGAAATTTAATCTCCATCGCTGAAGAACATCTTTTGATCGGATAAGGGAATATCGTCACGTTTTCTGGGTACCTCAAAAATTCCTGCAAGATAGCGAATCAGGAGGAGGGAGTATCGATTCGGTTCCAGCAGATACCTCATGCTGCCTAATTATCCGTTCTATCCGCTTCATAAGGTATATGAGTACGTTTTCATTGAGGAAAAAATATTAATGAAATAGGCTTTCTTTTCCTTCAACTTCATAAACTCCTGGATTATTTTGTTCTTAATTCTTCGTTTAAGCGGAAGTTCAGAAATGCTATTAGAAGAATTCTTGGGCATTCCGTTGATCAGAATTCCATACTAAGCTTTCGTCGAAAAGGCTTGTTTTTAGCTTTTGTTCGGGCAGTAATATAAGTCTAGAGTTTTCTACATTTTAATGAAAATGCATATCGGGACAAATTTTCTTTCGTATTTTCTAATAGACCTGCATTTTCACATAGCAGAAGTTCAATTAATTCACAAATAATTTGATTTGAAGCCCGTATAAGCTAGCTTAAATTTTATTAAGATTTTATGGTTCCGGACAATTTTGCCAAGAATTTTGTAAATTTTAATTAAAAGTCGTATCAGGAGTAGATTTGGCCTACATTTTCACACAGAAGAGGTTCAATTGATTCAAAATTGATTTGTGTGAAGTGGATATAGGAGAGATGCCAAATTTGGATTAGCACCTAGGTTGGACCACTGTCATAACTTGACTTGTATAAGACATTTGATGTAGTAGACAGTTTAGGTTGCATGGATGTAAACTTGGCTGATGCAATCATTTTTATTAGAGAGCACCTGGTGGCTGCAGTTAGTGAAAAGGTGTTGGCATTTAGGCATCATCAACATTTTAACAAAAGACCAATGGTTCTTAGGCTGCATTAAAGTAAGTAGCATGTGGTGAACTTAGCTACCACTACAAAAATTAACTTACGATACAATAGTATATATAGCAGTGTAACCCAACTTTAGCATGGAGTACTTTTTGGTAGATAAAAGTTGCACTGTTTCAAACGAGCTTTGCTAAAATGGTGACCCGTGGACGTGATTTGAACACGCAAACCTTACAAACTTTGATGGATGGTCCACGATGAGTAGTTGAATTGCCAATGCGATGCTAATCACTTTCAACAACCGGCTCTGTGATAGGAGACACTGCTCATATTCCTATCACTGCTTCACTCCATTAATTGCTACTCAGCCTTCTCTTCACAAGGTGACTCACACTCGGCTGCTAAAGGCAACGCAGACTATAGACCACTCATGCGAAAGTACACCCATGATCTTAATATAGCTCTCACGATTCCATGCAAATGCACTCAACTAGTGGTGGCATCTATCGAATTCGGATACCACTAAATTCTGTAGGGGGAGTATTTTGGCGAACTTAGCTACCACTACAAAAATTAACTTACGATACAATAGTATATATAGCAGTGAATAGTATATATAGCAGAAAAATGTTATTATATCTTCAGAAAGTACACTTATCTGGCTACAATTGCTATGATAGTTTTCTTTAACCTAGATGAAAAGTAAGGTTAGGCGACATATTTTTAAATATTTATAAAAATTTTCCAAGGTTGGACCACAAGTAGTCATCTGAATTGGACAATTCCAATTCAAGCGGCTGCTTGTAATCCAATTGGACAGGTCCAATTCAGGTGACGGTCTAATTTCCGTTTAATATTTTGAATAAAAATTTATACATCTTTTCAGAGCTGATATAGCTGAAAGAGGACATCATGGAAGTTAATCCGAAACTAATTTATTAATGGCTGTTGCAACGTTCTGATAGCCGTTCTAAAATTGCAGTAAATACTATAAATAGGCCTAATACACCAATGTCTTCAAGCGACAGTGAAAGCAGTAATGGTGATTCTGCTTTCTTTGTTTTGATTTTTATTATGTACCTCATGAGAGGAAAAATTAAAAAAATGTAAGGATATTCTTCACGACATTTCACCTCCACCTACACGAAATCGGTGCATCATCTTCTTGAACCGGAGGAATAGCCCCAAAAAGTAGTTGTATTAACAAGTAGTCGTCATAAATTGGAATTAGAACAAGCCAGAGGAAAAAATAATGTAAAATCACCAAATGTTGAACTGAAAAGACAAAGTGTGAAAAGTGAAAGACAAAGACTATATGTGAGGAAACAAAAGAAAAAGATGACACAGTTTATAAAATGTCATATTTGGGTCCATACAGCGTGCTGGAGTGAGTTCAAAAATTTAAAAGTACTTTTGCTTCAATTGTACTTAAGGAAATTGGTGATCTATCCTGGGAAACCAGTTTCTTTGATTGGACCTATGACACAATTTTAATGTGCAGATTTTTCACTGTTCTAAATTTTTTTTCCAAATTAAATTACATTAGTCTGAAGATATAAATAGTAACATTTTTGTACTACTTTCTTTTTATTAAAAATTCTTCTATATCCCTATATATTAGAAAAATGTTTAGGTGGTCCAATTTCGGCAACTCTCCCCTATCTTAGCTTAAATTTTATTTGAACTTTATGATTCTGCACACTTTTGTCTAGAATTTTGTATAATTTAACAAAAGTCATATATCGGATAGATTTGGCTTTATATTTTGAAATACTCTGCATTCTCATGTATCAAAAGCGTAATTAATTCAGGAATAATTTTATAAGTTCGTATCCATATTAGCTCAATATTGCACTAAAATTTTATTAATATTCTCGCAATATTTTGAGTAGATTTTTGAAGCTTTAATGTCGTATCGTGGACATATTTGGTTTTATATTTGTCTGTGTTTTCATGCAGCAGAAATTCAATCAATTCAAGTAACATTTCATGAAAGTTAATATACATCTGCTTAAATTTTCGTTGCATTTTTTTCCATATTTTATCTAAGTTATACCAATTTCCCATCCAATTATTTTTGAATTTACTGAGCTTCTGCTGTATTCAAACTCGTTTAAAAATCTAAGTTATATATGTCCCACTTAAAATACCTTCATCGAAAATGTGCAAAATTCTTAACTTAAAAGGTAGCTCGAAATGAATTTTGTGGTTCAGGACAATCTTGTAAGACTAGAGGTTTGCATATTTCAAAGAAAGTTCATACAGTATACTTCAAAACTTCCTGTATAAAATTTAACTCTCTATGCGTCTCGAAATTTTCCAGTAGTGTAGTGTTTTTCTACCCTACGACACAATTAATGACTAAATAACAAATCTTTTTAAATAATACATGGATTCTTTCAAATATTTAGAAAGATTATATTGGTTCTTTCTTTAGTATAGACTCCTTTTGAACGATTCTATTGGTCCTTTACCTGAAATATAATCCACTGGAACGATTCTATTAGCCAATTCTGTAAAATAGAAGATTTGGACAGATTCTATTAAACCTTTTCTTAGAATAGAATTCTTTGGAAAGATTCTTTCAACCTTTCCTTAGAATATAGTTCTTTGGAAATATTGTATTGCTTTTTCCTTTAAAATAGAATCCATAGTAAAGATTTTATTGCTCTTTTCCTTATAATCGAATCCTTTGGAACAATTCTATTGGTAATTTCCTTGTTATTGTATTATAGCCTTTGGAACGATTCTATTGACCCTTTCTTTAGAATAGAATCCTTTGGAAAGATTCCATTGCTGATTTTCTTATAATAAAATAGAATGAGATTATATTGATCAATAAGGTCAAAATTAATTAGAAATCATGCAGAGAAGACTGCACTATATATAATTATATATGTGAACCCCTCATAAACTTAAGGAGATGCAGGAAACACAAAATTAGACTGTATTCACATAGGGATTCGAATTACTTTTCGCTTTATATACAAGGACAGACTTGGATTTATACTTTCAAATGAGTCTACATTTTCGTATAGAAGAAGCTCAGTAAGTAAAAAATTATGGGAAATTGGTATCTTAAAATTTGCATTAAAATTTTTTGCATTAAGATTACAGACAATCTTATAAGTTAAGAGTTTTGTATTTTTAATGAGAGCGCAAATCGGGGACATTAAATGTGTCTGACATTACATAGAATGAGTCTGAATTTTCATACTTGAGAAACTCAGTCGATGCAAGAATAATTTAATGGTAAGTTGGCATGATATATATAAGCTTATGTTTATATTACAACTTTTTCATTTCTACTTTTTCCGCACGATACTTACATTTTTATCTAAATCATAATTACTTCTTCCCGAAAGTATGTTAAAAAATCCTATTACAACTCAGCATTTTCAGGCCTTTCCGTAGACACTTTGCAAACCAAGAAACATTTGCATAATTATTTTATGAGCAGAATAAAGTGAAAACGGTCCCCATAGATGTCCTCCGAATTCAGGTGGAAATAAATGTGTCTGGACGGTTATTAAAGTCATGAGTATGCCGCAAAATTACTTGAAGAAAACATAAATTTCTCTTTAAAGTACTAGTTTAGAATATTTAATTGGATCGAATGCAGAATATATTACAAGGTATGTTTCAATTTAAGCCAGGTTAGTGTTCCAACCACCTTACTAGAGCATTTTCACTTAGTACTTCAAACTTTTGTTACTTGAATGTGTTTCGGATGTGGCCTTGGTACCCCAGTTGGTACAGTCATAGGTAGTAACCGGGTGATTGGATTGCGAGTTTGAAACTCGATCCAACCAAAGACCGTCGTGTACGTGGGAGCGTGTGCAAGTTAAATCTGGCCTGCCCTCAAATGTTCTCAAGTTGGTGTAGTATGGAAGTTTGGAAAGTGGAGTATAGGCTCAGTTGCCGACGTCGTCATCTGACTGAGGTTCGAAATTATGAAGTGTTTCCTCGGATCTTTCCATTTAGTATTGATCCCTGACCATCACCAATAGCCCGTTGTGTTGCTCCAGTGTGACGTAACTACTCATGACCACTCAACTACCTACCCATGACTACTCAACTACTTACCTAAGATTCAACTACCTACCTACCATTCGAAACGGGCCTCGGTAGCCTGGTTGGAAGAGTAACGGACTAGCAACAGGAGTAGTGAGAGTTCAAATCCAACCAAAGATCGTCGTGTACAAGAGGGGCTGGTACACGTTAAATCTGTCGTGGCCTCAAATGTCCTCACATTGGCAGTGTGGAAGTTCAGAGAGTACAAACTAAAATTATTTTCACAGTATAATTCGTGTTTACTCACAATAGTATATTTCTATTTTAAAAACAACCAATGAGTTTCTTTTTATCATTTGAAACAAAGGTTTCGCTCAACAATAAACGTCTTCAATTCTGTGTCGGGTTAAACTGGAATTTCCAATTTGTTCTCGGCACGTTAAATGTGACAAAGTACTTAAATTAAGTTCTACGTTCTTAGCATTTTTTGTTGTCACGACTGGTTAATTAGCATATTTTTCACAAAAAAATATTTTCATGTTAAGATACATTATTTAGTATTTGGGTACCCTACATTAAACTATAATACATAATCATAAATAACATTAAGTAAAAATTTATGTCTTGAAGAATAATAAAAATTTTCATGATGCTTATAATTTATTAAACTAATGTATTATATCATATCTTGTTCAATACTACTTTCAATTAAATAAACAATTAGTACCCCATTTTCAGAGTAGCATCAAAACATTATCTTGAGAAGAAATTCAAGTTTAACTCTCTAAGGATTCAGTAACACTTTCCTTGTGTATATTGCAATATATATATACTTGCAATCTTCTCTGCATGACTTCTAACAGTTTTGACTGTCTTGACCAGTAGAGCTTTTCCAGGTATTCTTTCAATCAATGGATGTGTTTATTTCGTCATTATGTGAGTTGTGGGGTAAACGCAATGCTGCACTAGTCAGAAATCTCGTGACGCTCAGAGAGTTAAACTGATACAAGGAAACTTTAACAGCATTTTAAAACAAAAATTTAGAAACATATATACTAGAATATCTATTGTTAGACACTCAGGCTTTATAATTCACTATCCGCTATAGCTACGCCCCCCATTTTGTTTGGGGTGATTTCCTTCCAACACTTTCGCGGTAGGGGAGTTGGAAGAACCTGGGCCGAAGGCCCTCCATTTCCTGTCAATCTTGTGTCTTGACTAAACAGATGTTAGTTTGTCAGAGGTCTAAATGGGTCTCATAGCGACTTGGAGATGAGCTGATTGCGGGTGAGGTACCAATAGAAAATCTTCCTTCTTTGGGTGGATCTTTAAGATTTCTGGTACTTCGATGAATGACATTCTAATTTTTTGAGAAGAGATGCAGGACATTGAGTACTTTTAGGGATATTCAAATAATTTAAGGGGATTTAAGTTACGATCGCTTTCGTGGTTATTTTCCATTTTTTTCACCACCCTCTCATTCCTGAAGAGAGTCAAATAAATGTATTCAAATCCATTTTATATTAAATAAGAAATAATATAAATGTCCCATCATTTGACTTGAATTCACACACCATGACAAAGTCGAATAGACTAAAGCTTCGGCAGCATTTGCTTCGCGAAGCTTCCTCACTTCAATATATAGCCGCCCCCCTAATTTTTCTGAACGAAAAAGCAATATCTAAGCAACATATTACCGTTATGCAACGGTTCGTATTGTGAATACCAGCCATCGTGCAATGACACGATTTACCTGTTGTAAACAATATAAAGAGCAAAAGTCTCCCAACAAAAAATTGAATAGTTGAAAAAATCTGTCTTTCATCCGTCTTTTATTTCTAGAGATTGGTCCTCCTGCTCCAATTTGTCCTCATGGCATCAACAAGGCTCGTATAAATACATCTACCCTTCCCCTTGCAAAGGGAAAAGAACTTAAATTACATTTTGCCCTCGCAACTCGACAAGAGAAGCGAATTATTTCCCAAGATCATTCCAATTTCGCTGCTTTATTTTATTCTTGTTTACTCGTTCATGTCTCTCTTTCGCTCTCCCGTTTCTGCTTTCTCCGTTTTCCGGCAAACAAGTCTCTCTTCAAGTCGCTACACTTGGGAAAGATTTCTCATACTTCTACAGATATATTTCTTCCCCGAACGAATTGGAAGAGAGGGAAACTTGGCGTAAGGTGAGAAGTTTCTTTCCAGATGGAGGAAAAAATATAGGAGGATATGAAACCTAGGGCAAATAGGGAGGTGTAAGGTTAAAATGCGATGCGGATAAGCTGGGAAGTGAAGATGGAATAAGGAAGGGAAGTCTTCCGAATCCGATGTCGTCGATATACTGGGAAGAACAGAACGATCTGGAGGAATTGAATATCGGGGTCGAAAATATTATATCGAAAAAAGTTCTCTAAACAGAGTTCCTGTGAGTTTGTCAAACTACTATACCTTTCTTTATGTATAGTTTTAACATTTTATACTATACATATATTATTAAAAATATTAAAAATCCAATATTGCAAAATAGGAAAAGCCAAAAACTACAAAACAGCAAACAAACATTAATCAAACAGAACTCTTTCCATGTATGCGCGCTAAAGCCGCAAGACATATGGCGAGTAAGATGATAATTCAACTAAAGAAAATTTTAAAACACTCTTTGTTATACACACGCGCGTGTGCGTCCTCAATAGAAGCGGGTATACTACTCCTTCGAAGGCTTGGGTTAGCACATTAGGATGGTAGATGAATCGGGACAGCGAGAATTAATGGCACAAGGACCATATATGGCCCAGCTGCGCCAAGCAAAAATTTATGAGCAGGAATAATTTAATGTTTTGAAGGCAGGAAGAATTGTTAAAAAGCGATAGTTTAATAATCCAAAACGGGTGCTATGAAAGGGATTTTCAGTGTAAATAAACAAATCATCCGAAAAACGGAAATATAGTTTCCGGTTACGCAGATGCTCAGAAATGATACATATCGGGGTTACCTCAAAATGTAGTCTATCACCGTTTTGGAGGCATTTAGCATTTAATCCAGTTGTCGTTGACCAATCAACTGTCATATTTATTCTTTGTAATTTTTATTGGCGACGAGCTGAAAGTATTAAAAAACAAGCCACGTTACATTTGGAATATGTACAAGAAGCGAGTTACGTAATAAAACCACTACAGCCATCTACATTTTGCTTCATATAAAAAGTCTATCAGGAATGAAGATAATAAATTCAAAACTAGTGAATACAATTGAAATTCACATTTTATAATGAATAACATTTTCTAATTCTATAATTTTCTTACTCTCTGTTATCGCAGTAGTTACATAATTAATTTTAATTACAATTAAAATTTGATCATAATATTAAATTATGTTATCGTCTCGTTCCTAAATAAAAAAATATGACTTCTTAGAGAGATCGGTAAGATCATGTGTGGCTCCTAATCCCTTAGCCCCATAGGTAAGAATGAATTTTGTGTTGATTTTTTTGCGTGGTGCTGATTTAAGTTAATTATTATTAGGAATTTTAGTGTGAGTTAGAATTAGAATTGAATATGTTAGTTAATTTTGATGATTAAAACTGATAAGTTAAAAGGTAGCTTAATTAAATTCGATACATTTTTCATCCATAAACAATAGAAGTTTTAATATTTTAAGTAGATTTATTTGGCTTTTTTATACTACCAACTTATAGATATTTTATGATTTACTTCCTTTAGTACAGGATATTTCAATTTTCAAAAATCATACATATTGAATTTTTAAAATAAAACAGTGTAATTTATAATTTATTAATTATAAATTAGGTATTGCCAACCTACAGTCTCAAATAGCGCTACCTAAACTTGAGAAAATGTTTTATTTTTACTAATTCAACATACATTTTTCAGGAAATTGAACTTCAAACTTAATTCATTTATCTTATAAAATATATTTTCCACAATTAATAAAAGAAACACAGAATACATTTTAAACCATGGAAGTAAGCTCCACTATCAAAACCACCGCTTAAAATATATTCAGTGAAAACGCAAAAATTTTACAGAAACCAGGAAATTTGTGTGAAACAAAATTTATTTGAAAGGTAGCAATGTTCATAGACATAACTAAGAATCGTTAATTCTAAATAGTATTAATTCCCGTAAAACGATTGGATTGATCTGAACTTCTAATCTAATATACAAAACAAAATTTAAATATTATTGATTTTACAGTTCTGATTTATCCAATATTACTCAAACATACTAGAGTAGACATTCCTCTCCCTCTTATGACGAATTGATTGTATGATTATCGTGAAAGATGATGGTTCTTGGTTGATTTAGTTTGGTACTTCTCCGTTCTGTAGGTGTATTGATATTTACTCCTCACTCTACTATTCTAGATGTCTAGGCAATTTTGTCCCTCGCGCTTTAGAGCACCCAACTTCTAGTCTTCACGTTTGCCTCTACCTTAATGATTCATCCAAACGACATCTTCATACATATGAGCGGAATACATAACAAATTCATGAATATCACAGCTATTAAATCATCTTTCCAGTAGTATAGTCAGAATTTTATTTCGTAGGGGACCCAAATTTGAATATGCTGTTTTTAGTACCAAAGGAAAATCCAGACCTTACCACATTTTTAAAAGATATCAGTTTTGTTTATTCTTCATACATAATATTTGGTTGCGAGATCGTGAAATTTAGTCTCCTTTCTGTAGTTATCTTGAAACTAGGAAATTAGGAGCGAGGTCAATTTTACTACAAACATAAAAATGGCATTTCGGTTTAATTGAGTACGAAATAACTTTACTAAGATTGTTTTGCAAAATTTATGACAATAAATAACTAAGCAAGTATACTTATCTTTTTATTAATTAATTTGTACCCCATTGAGGGGATATGAATGAGAATATGAGAGGTTTGTGCCAATGCAGAAAAGCAAATTCTATAGTAACTACTTTGGTACCCCAAAATAAAGATTTCATTTTTAAGAAATATAAAATATATATACAATAAATGGGTATTCCCATCTTTCTTATCTTAGAAATTAAATAATTAATCTCTCTAACGAACAATTAAAATGTACACCGTATAGTATTTTAAAATTTAACACTTTCGGGAGGGATTTAGGATTTAAGATATCAACTCTTTCAGGGTCAGACCCCTGACTACGTCACTGCTTCTTACTTACGTCATAACGTCACATCATATCACTTCAATTAATAATAATTTTAATCAGGGTCTGCTCAGAATAATAAATAACTTGAGAATTAATTTAATTAATTTTTAATGTTGCTTTAGTTTATACTTATAGCAGATGGTTTTACACTTACAGATGGTCACTGATTTACCTTACCTCTTACAAATGTAGAGCAGGAGTTCTAGGAATTAATAATTCAATAAAAAGCCAGTCATTTTTAAATTTCGAATTAAAAGACTTAATTTATGGGTTTAATGTTGTAACATAGTTATATATGGTGTGAAAAACTATCATCCATTTAATCTAGAAATACAATTAGTTGTTATGTATTCCTCAAGGCCTGGCTAAACCATAGAAGAAATATAAAAATAGAATAAACATGGTAACCTTTTTATGAAAACAAGATCATGTGATCAAAACTAGTAGTAACGTGAGTCTTATAGACTCCTTTTGTCTGCAGGGTGGGAACGAGCATTCGTCATCTGATTGGTCCGAAGGACGGGAGAAGACTCATATTCATTGATTCATCATTTGATTGGCCCGCGCAACATAGTAGTAGACTGCAATTTCACCATTTTAGTCGCCACACTATAGAAATGTGCATTCACATAGTTATCCTGTCATAAGATGTTATATCGCCAAAGGAGGCAATAAGATGCCGAATTGGCTAATCAAGTCAATTTTTCACAGAGAAATCACGTGATTACTAATCGACTTTCTGAAGCTCCTCTCAACAACAATTCTCAGATTACTTGTATTTCACGTTTATGAGCTAAGCAGCTAGATCAAGTCCATGAGTCCAAACATGCTCAAAAGTTACAGCATTAGATAGGAATTGCTTTGAGATCCTCTCTTGTCTGGCCAACATGAGCTAGAAGATGACTTGGGAAGGCTCGTTCAGTGTTACATTTCAGGCAAGATGAAATACGTTATGACCTTAAACAAAGGATGGAGATCAAATATGCCCGCTCACAAGTTTAGAAAGGGCAGTATGATAGTTTCTGTCACTAAGAAATATAATTTAAAATTATTAAAATCCTGCCTAATTGGTCATGGAAATAGCTTGTTGCTTGTTGAAAATGTTTAATAAAAACTCTACGCATGCAATGGAGTGGATAATAATGGTGGCTACATACAATTAATTAAAATGTGATTTCAAAGGTTTAAGAGAAACAATCATCTGTAATCACTGACTACAGTCCCTATCCAAATATTAACTGAAATACGAGCATCTTCATCTAAACCAAATCTGGAAGAAGACAGAGCGTTAATGGTGCGATTAACAAGAGTACTAAAAATCGGTTGACTCCGGGGAAAATAAATGTTCCTATTCAAAAGAAAACAAATCGAAAACCATATACAGATTAATTTTGGGGTAATCCTTATCTAGTTGAACTCTGGAATGTATATCTTAAATTTTCAAGAGCTATATAACATATGCTACTGTAAAGACTTCAGACTAAGATAGATGGCGCTCTTGCGCATGCCCAGAAGGACTTTGAGAAAGGAAAGAGTTAAGAACGAGTGTGGCGAGAGACGTGTGGGTTGTGTTTTTTGGAGAGTGATCGAGACTGAGATGTGTGGATTTTGATATATACTACCTTTTCTATTTATGTTGTGTGTCGTGTTTGTACTGTGTCTGTGAGTTCATTAAAATGGTTTAAACCAAAAAGGGAGTATTCCTTGTGATGGTAATTAAAATTTTGAGCAAGTCAGTACAGACGACGAAGAAATGGTGGCAGCCGTTTGGATACGATCCTGGTATTGCTGATATCTCCAGTGCAAATTATTGGGTGAGTACCAGATTTCATTAGCAACAGTGCCTTTTTAATTGTAATTTGTAAAGTTTTGCATGTTGAGTTTTGGTTCATTGAAGAATCGTTGTTTTGGTTTCATGCAGTTTTGGTTTTGTAAAAGGCAGTTGTAATATGCAAAAATGCTCTCTTATTTTAACTAGGCTGATATAGTTAAAATTTTGTTTGGTAAAATGGAGTGGTAATTTTGAAAAGTGTTCTTATTTTAACTAGGTTGATATAGTTAAAATTTTGTCTGATTTTGAAAGGCAAATTTATTCTGTTGATTTGCAAAACTATTCTTATTTTAGCTAGACTGATATAGTTAAAATTTTGTTTGATTGTAAAAAAAAAAAAAAAAAAAATTAGGACACTCATGTGGTATATAAAAAAGAATTTTCTGTTCTGAATGGTTAGAATTAGAACTATTCAAATGGTCAGTTTGAGTTTTGTTTTCTGAGAAAAGAGAATTATTTTAAAATTTTAAATTGAGATAGCCTAGTTTGTTTTGTGTTCTTTTGTATGATGCTATCTGATGACAATTGAAGTGTTGTTAAAATTTGATTTGATTCTGTTGTATGATTCAAAATAGAATTAAAAATTTGGTGTAGAAGTATATAGTTTGAATTACAAGTATAATTCTTTTTGATGAGTGTTGTCAACAGCACCAAATGCCTAGAATTTTCAATATTTAGTGCGTCTTGGGTTATTTTGCTTTGGAAAATATTTTGTTATATTTCTGAATGAATCGGAAATTCATTTAAAAGAGTTTTGGAGTGTTTTGAAATTGTCATTTTCATTTGTTGCTCATTTAAATGACTAAGAAACCCCTTAGAATTGTTTATTTATTTTGCGGAATTTTGAATGTCTAACTTGTGTACTTAAGGAAATTTTTGTTAGTAATTTGAAATTGCTTTGTGTAACTAATTTGGCAAATGTGAGACCATTTTGTGTTCAGAAAAAGAACTCGAAAAAAAAATCTGAAAGTGTGAATTTGAATTATTCACTTCCTGTGTTTGTTGACGAAAAAAAAAGAAAAGGAAAAGAATGATATTCTGTTTTATATTTTTGTGTGTGCATTTATGCTTCTGAGTGTGAATCAATTGTTCATAGAGAAAAGGGAATTCTTTTGAACTGAAAATACCTTTTCTTGATTAGACAGGAAAGTTGAGTTTATATTCTGAATTGTATTTTAATTGTAGTATTATTTTCAAAACAGCTGTTCTTTAGTTGAACTTTTCTTTAACTGTTTATTTTCTTCTCAATTTGAAAACATCTTTAAAAAAAAGATATTGTTTTAATGAATGAAAATTTTAATTTGTTTATGTGTTCGAAAATTATTTCTATTGATTTTTGGTTGTTCGGTAAGAAAGTTGTAACGTAGAATTAGCGAATTTAATTCTTTGATAAAGTCTTGTGAATTCTGTTGGAATTTAATACCTTAATAGAGGTTTTTGATAGTGTTTCCCCTGGCCCTTAATCATGGCATTTCTTGCAATTGGTAGAAAGCAGGACTTAATTGCTGTTGCGGAAGAAATTGGTGAGAAGGTACCAACTTCGTGCAAGGTTGCGGATATTAAACAAATAATTTTAAAAAGCCCAAATTTCGATCGGGAGGAGGTAACGATAATCATGGAACGAGTCATAAAAGATAGACTGGAAGAGGAAGAATTAGCTAGACAAGAAAAAATTCGTGAGGAAGAATTAGCTAGACAAGAAAAAATTCGTGAGGAAGAATTAGCTAGGCAAGAAGAAGAACGACAAGAGCGGGAAAGGGTCAGACAACATGAACTCGAAATTAAAAAACTAGAAATGGCTCAGAAGGAATTTCGCCGGTCTGAAGAGGAATCTGAAAATGGGGCGGATAGAAACAGAAAAATCCAACTTACCCAAATCACTCCCAAATTTGACGAAAAAGGGGATGAAATGGGATTGTATTTGATCAATTTCGAGCGGAAAGCAGAGATGGCTCGAGTGCCGAAGGAGGACTGGGTGGCTTATTTGCTGGCCGTTTTGCCAGCCGAGTTATCTAACATGCTTGCCCGAGAACCTCCTGAAGTGGCCAACAATTATGATGTTGTGAAAAATCTCATTCTGAAACGATACAAAATGAACGCTGAAAAATTGAAACAGTGTTTCTACAGACATCAGAAAACAGCAGAGAAAACATGGAGAAATTATGCTCATGAACTGTACAGCTACTTCACTGAATGGCTTGCTGAATTGGAAATTGAAACCTTTCAGCAACTAAAAGATTTAATCGTTGCCGAGCAATTGAAGTATCGTGTACCAGATCAAATCAAGGAGCATTTTCTTGACAAATGGATGAAGTTGAAGACACCTTTTGAATTGGCAGAAGTGATCGAGGAGTACGAAACCATCAGGCAGAGTTTCAGGAAGAAGAAATTTCCAAAGAAGTATGGCTATCAAGGTTCAAAGGGACATTTTAGTGGAAGTAGACCCAAAGTACCATTCAAGGATGACAAGAACAAACATCCGGTCAAAACCGAACCCGCAAGCAACGAAAACCGTGAAAGAGAGTTTAAAAAGAGAAGACAGCTCCGATGCTATGAATGCGGTTCGTTATCACATCTGAGACCCCAATGCCCGAAGCTCAAGAGATCTGAAGTAGTAGCTGCCAATGAAGTCTTTGGAAGACACGTGCCTGAGTTGATGTCTCCTTATACTAGTGCTGGGACAGTAAATGGAGCCCAAATGTCTATCTTGAGAGATACTGGTGCCAGCATCGATCTTATTCCCAGAAAATTTATCAAACCACATATGTACACAGGTGAGCATGTGTGGCTCGCTTCTCCATTAGTAGACAGCCCGGTCTGCTTGCCCATTGCAGAAGTTGATTTGAACTGCGAATTGGGACATGTCCTTACGAAAGCTGCTGTAAGAGACAGTTTTCTGGATCAAGAGCATTACCTACTAAGTAACAAAACCGTTGCTCTGATCGAGAGTATGAAAAAAGATAAGGAGCTGGAGATCCAAGTTATTAATGCAGTTCAGACGAGAGCTCAGAAAAGTCTTTTGACAGCCGAAGTTGAAGAGTATCCAGTTGAGTCGAGTCCTGGAGAAGAGAATGACAGTACCGTGTTAACAGAGGAAGACGGAGAGGTATTGCCTATGGCGGAAGAAGCCTCACTTCCAGATCTGATTAAAGCCTCACGGAATGATTTTGTCGAAGAGCAGCGCAAGAGTAAAGAGTTGAAACCACTTTTCCTAGAAGCTGAGGAGTTAGCAAAGAAAACCAAGTATGCAATCGTTAATCAAATGCTGTTCTATCTGAAAAGTGACAAGGATGGTACGCAGAGAAAACTGCTGATTGTTCCAGAGAAGTTTCGGGACCAATTAAAGAAACTGTCTCATGAAGGAACAGCGGCTCACTTAGGAGTGACCAAGACTAAAGATGCTCTTTTTAAAACTTTTTTTTGGCCGAATTGTTACAAAGATGTTGAAGAATTTGTCAGATCTTGTGACCAATGTCAGCGAGTCGGGAAACCTCGGGATAAGAAGAAGGCACCCATGAAGATCGTTCCTGTCATCTCGGAGATCTTCACAAAGATTAATGTGTGAAAATTTTAAATTTTTCTTATCATTAGTGTAAATTGTTTTCCTAAATTTTTAATAAGTATATAATTTTTTGTATAATATTTTTGAGTTCAAGGCACTGATTGCTATAATCTGGTACATGTGCAGTGTATTTTGTGTACTTGAACTCTTGAACTTTTCCAATGACTGCACCTATCTGGAGACTTTTTCAGGCAGTGGAGTCATCAAAACTTTTCCCTCATTCTTCGAGAAAAGTTTCCTCCTTGTGGGGAGGAGTTTATAAGTCTGTAAAGACTTCAGACTAAGATAGATGGCGCTCTTGCGCATGCCCAGAAGGACTTTGAGAAAGGAAAGAGTTAAGAACGAGTGTGGCGAGAGACGTGTGGGTTGTGTTTTTTGGAGAGTGATCGAGACTGAGATGTGTGGATTTTGATATATACTACCTTTTCTATTTATGTTGTGTGTCGTGTTTGTACTGTGTCTGTGAGTTCATTAAAATGGTTTAAACCAAAAAGGGAGTATTCCTTGTGATGGTAATTAAAATTTTGAGCAAGTCAGTACACTACATACAGATTTTCAAATAGAATAAAAAATAATTACTATTTACGGGAAAAGAAAAAAATAGATTGCATTACTATATACATTTTTATACATTCCTCTAAAGTGGGTTTTTAAGTTACACCCCATATTACACTCCTCCTGAATAGTCACATTTTGACTGAAAATTAGATAATTAGTAACTTGCGATCTTTTCGAATAGGGTAAATGGTTAAAAAACGATACATCCTCACAGTGTAAAGCAAGCGAGATCCTTTAATCCTCCCAATTCCTTTAATCCTCCCCTTTCCTTTATGTAAATTCTAGTTTGGGTAATGTTTACAGCTTTTTGGAATTAATCCAAAATAAGATATTAAAAAATCATCATACTTCGTTTTCTTCTGATATCTTACTGAATCTTTACTTCATCTCCATACACACTGTTTCATTGAATTCCTAAGTGCTAGTTTGGCTTATTTTGGTAATACAATTTGATCATGTGTGTAAATGTCCTCACATGGAAGGAGCACAGGTACCATTGTACTTTGGCCCGAGATCTAATGGGGGTTGGTAAATCTGAGGAGTTAAACTATTACATCAATCTGTTTTCTAGATTCAAAAATAGTAAACATTTTTTATTTTTTACAAAAATAAAGGTGTACAATTTATACAATTCAAGGGCTTGGGGCAAAACACCATGATAAGCCACTTTTCAAATTTTCGTCTTGCAATTTTGAAGTTTTAAAAAATACCAAACATATAATAGTTCATCCACAATTCAAGGAGTGATGTTATACATTGGCGTGTAAAACTAAAGTAAGGTTTTCAGCTGTTATTTTTCAGTGAAGTGACCTCTTTATATAGTAAAATAATAAAAAGGTATTCGAGAGTTGCCGAGTAAGTAAAACCAAAACAATAACAAGAATAGAAGCTAAGATTAAAAAACTCTTTGAAGTGAATTAGTGACACTGCACTGGGTTCCATGAGACAGAAGGGTAACTATGAAAACTTTAAAAAAAGACAGAAAGCGGTCCTTTGTTAATAAAAAGGGCTGTATGACCACCCCGAACTCTGATGGAGGCTTTGTACTACGTTTGTATACAAATAAAGAGGTTCCTGTGGTAGCAGAACCTCATTTTCTGTATTTGCTCTTTTCTGATTCCTTTTGATGTTTCCTTTCCAATAATATACGCTTCTTACATCTCTTGGGCCACGGTAGCCCGGTTGAGAGAGTAACGGATTAGCAATCGGAGGGTTGCAAGTTCGAATCCAACCAAAGACCGTTGTGTACAAAGGGGGCTGGTGCATGTTAAATCCGTCGTGGCCGCCTCAAATGTCCTCACGTTGGCGTGGTGTGGAAGTATGAAGAGTGGGGTGCTAACTCAGGTGTTGACTCGTCATCTGACCGTGGTTCAAAATTACGCAGTGTTGTCCTCGGATCTTTTCCATTGGAATTGATCCCTGACTGTCACCAATATCTCGTTGTGTTGCTCCAGTGTGACGTTAATTAAAGTACCTACCTACCTTACTTCTCTGTTCATATTCCCTTTGCAATTTTTTCGACATTGTGAAAATTTTCTTCAACTCAGCTCATTTGTCTACTTATAACTTTACAAATTTTATGTTATTTATTGATATTGATAAATAATATTGTAGATCCTGCAATTCTTTGCAAATTGACAACAATTTCAACTTCCTGTCTCTTCGTAATCCAAAGTTACACTGCTCAAACACCACGCGGATTCCCCATTTTCAGTGTTCAACGCAAATACTACCTCTCTCCTCATTACTCATTACTCTCCTCATTACTACCCCTCCCCCCCCACACACACAACTCACGATTTTAGAAACGGACATAAACCCTTTATCCAACAAAATTTAAATCGTTAGATTATCATTTGCAGTAGTTTATGAGATATAAACGCCACAATTTTGAGCACTTTTTTGGTCGTAACCCCTTATACAGGACTTAATTCAAAGACGTATTCAAGTCAAAGCAATGGAATTCTTTACATTTTGCAGCTAGTGTATTAAACACCCAAGTATCCAAGTATTAGGCACTCATTCAAACAATCAGACAATTTTTTTAAACTTCTTAAATAATTGTTTTTAATTCTTTTCATTATGAAACATATTTCTGTGACTTATCCCTATGTTCCCGCAGTCCTTCATTTGTATTTCCTGTATAAAAAAGATAATTTTACAGATTTCTGCACGTTTATATTGTTCTTGACATACATAATTTGTTTCATGATGATCCCATCATCTACTGGGGCCCGTTATATAAATTGGCACTGGGGTCCAGAGTGTTGACGAGGGATCCCTGTGCCTGAACACTGTTCGTCATAAATGGAGAAAGAATCTCTAATCAATAAACGCTGGTGTGTGCTGCTTTCCATTTACACAGTAAGCCTAAACAAACTACAGTTCATCGGAAATGTATTGATTGAACCAACAGCCGGCCAACCTATATATTATAATGACTAATGAGCCAGGAAAAGACGGGAATGTTCATTTCGGATCGAAGTATGAATGGATAAACTTAGTACATCTCAACCAATTGGTATGTGCACCAACTTATGCGTATGCGCTTAGTGTGACGTGTGGCAAATGTACACCTAAAAAGTAGTTTAAATCTCCATCTAAAATTCAAAAACGGACTGATCCATATGACTCAGATGAAATTTTGGTATAAAAATAGTAGATCGTCCAATAAATAAACATAATAAATATTTTTCATTAGTATCTATATGACAGAAAATTATATATTTTTCTTACAGAAATTCTGTTGCCATTCTTAAGCTGTATTTATTATTACTTTTATGTTTTTTCTCATTTTAATATGTTTAAAATTATTCTCAAATGTACTGCTACTATGACTGTGGCTGATCCAACACTTTTCCTTGTATAGTATTCTCTCTTTAGGAGAAATATTCTAAAGGACACTAGTCGGCTTACAACTCTTAAATCGGAAAGTAAATTTTCTTACATGTACTGTTCTATAACATTTTTCATAGGGATGCAACATTTTGGATGTGATATTCCACCAAACTAAAATCTACATTCTACAATATAGTTTGAAGACTTGCCGATTGCCATTCAAAACTAGAATAGTTCGAATGTGTATGGACGCACAGATTTTAAGTGTATGTGGTTCCGTGAAATGTAGCTCATAAAGGTCGATACGGTTTCAATAAAATTTCAACTTATGCCAACATAACTATGATAAAAAGAAGTGATCTTCGATGTTTCTGGACTGTTGACGTGTTTTCTCTAGTCAGGAAGTCATCTACTGCCTGATCGCAAAGCAAATTTCAAGGTCTGATCGCAATACAGGTTTTCTCTAAACAGAAAATTGTAACATATTTTAATCAAAATTTAGTCTAGCTTTTGTTGCGCTGGAACTCAACTGGAAGCAATCTTTAGGTATCCATGCAGCTATCTCTCGGATGCTGCTTTGGCCTCACAGTAAATACTATCAATATCGGCTTTCATTTCTTCATGGCATATATTCACCATTTTACATGCTCCTTTTTGGAAGACATCATTGGAGTTACCAGAAAATGTATTAAACTTCTGGTATCTACAATCTTATCTTTGGGAGATACCAAATGGTTTCCACTGAATTGATGTACTATATAAAAATCTGGATGGAAGACATTAGAATTATCAGATAGTTTCCAAGTACTTGAATGGTTCTGTATCTGCAAGTCACTACTTTCATTCAATTCTACATGATTAATTAAAGTAATAGCGGTTTTTATTTAAATTATGAATTAAAATCTATCAAAACTTCTATTCATTGTATAAGTTTTCCTTATTTTTCTAATGCCAGCTTATGGAAAGATAATCGTTCAAGCGTTAGTTGGCGAGAAGTAGCAGTCTCAATGTTAACCCAGAGCATCGTGGGAGGTGCTGCTACATGACACTTACCGTGAACGCGTAAAAGGCTGGGAACATGCCTACCTGGAGAACTTTGAGGAAGATGTCCTACATTTATGTATCATCTTGAAGAAACCAGGAAACTTCAAGCAGCCAACCCGACTTCCGCACATGCGAGATTCGAATTCGAAGCCAGTACAGCAGTGACTGTCTTTACTCTCAGATATTACACCTAATGAATAAGAAACCCGACTTCCGAAGCTTCGCAAATGTCGCGGGTTCACGTCACACTATTCGAACCCAATCTATCAGCTATTAATTCCGCGTTATCCAGTTCCCATCAGTTGCGAAACAGTAAACTTCTCTCCCTCGTGAAAAATGCACCTTGAACTGTTTGAGTTGGGAAGCCATTTTTCATTCCGTATCAACTTTCGCGAGTCGAAATAAAACCGGGTGACAGAACTAGCGCTTTTACACGCTCCAGCGGAATCTCCTGACAAGAACTCCAAACCAACATGGCTGTCGCACGCGCGTGTCAGCGTGTTGCCATCGATTTCCCATAAATCATTTCCCTGGTCGGATATTAAGACGTTTGTTTGAATCGAATGAGCGTGGATCGCGTTTCCAGATGCAGAAAGTTTTGTTTCTTGGAGATTAATGGATTCCATGTTGTGGGGAGAATGATTGAATTTTGACTTTAATTACCGTGACTTCTATTCATTCCTAATCTCATGGGCGCGTTTCAGATCGAAAAAGAAGAGTAAAAACCCTTCGTCTCAAGTTTGGGAGCTCTGAAGGGGCAATAATTCTATTAATTCTACAGAGGAGAGCGTTTAATTTGTGCCATTCTCTAATGCAATAGTTTGACTGTCAATCTGAAGCGAAGCCAAATAACTGGGTTGCTTCCGACGTTTGATTTACGAATGAGCGGGGTAATTGCTTTGCAAATGCAAAGAGCGACGATGATCCTCTAAACCTCGTTTTTTGTTTGTAAGAGTATAACAGTTACTTCTGTTTGCTTATTCATAGCTGACTTGATCAGATCAGCTGGAAAAATGATAAATTAATATCCTATTGCAACGCTTTGAGATTCTCGTGAGTCATAAATTATTCCGCTAAATAATTGTTAAGAGTATCCTATGTTCTTAAAAAACCATTTGTTTAGAAGCTCATTTGTTTTTTCCGCTCCAGTGTATCAAAATTTTAATCTAAATCATTTAAAATACTGTTTTATAACGTCTAAACTATCTGTGCATCAAGAATCCACGAAATTTAGTTGAGTTTCTTTAGTTGAAGATGAATGCAGGAAACTATTAATCTTCCAGATTTATATTTGCGATAGGCATTTTCTTCCTAGCTAAATGTTGGTGGAAGTAGTTTTTCTACGGAGAAACATGTTTCTTAAACGTATTCCGAACTTGATGTCACTTGGCTTGTTTTTCAAATGTTATTTCAGCCAACATATCAACAGTAATAATTATAAAGAATGAATTCCGAATTGACATACATTGTAACCCTTCAATTGATTTCGACGAGATACCTCGTCTGACCACGAGATATGATGTTCCGTTAAGACGAGATATCTCATTGAGATAAAACTGCCCTATTACTCCAAGGGAATGAAGATTCCCTTGGAGTAATAGGGCAGTTTGTGAGAAAACAAAGTACCAGATTGATGCTCAAAACTGGTGACGATTTGAATCAGGTTTCTGCATCGGAGGCTGGTCACTACAGGACAGTTTTTGACGCTAAGATGAACCATTGGGAGGATTAAACGCCGAACGGCTCCAAAACGGAAATCATTTAAGGTAACCCCCGATATGTATCATGCAAGAGCATTTGGATAGTGGGAGTAAAAGGTTCGTATTCCGTCTGATTTGTTTGTTTGCTCTGAAAATCTCTATGGTCAACATTATTATGTGATTAACCAAAAACTGTAACTCTGTTTTGGCAAAGTATAGGATACGAGCAGGATAGGTTTTATAAGGGTTAAGTGTAGACTAAAATGGGTTCAAACCCACTATGATGAGTTGCTCGTTTGAGATTCATCATTGCTGTCACGTCAATTCTATTGTTAATTCAACTCAGATATATCAAACGCTATCTAAAATTTAAACCGCTTCATCAAATATTATGTAATGGTTACAGTTCTCAAATTATATTGTGTTTTTTTACTGTAAAACTAAACCACTTTGAGGACATATTTTTTAAATTAACAATACTGTTACAGAAATTCGTTTCGTATCACACAATTTCCGTATTTTATTGGTACTCAATATTCTTCTCGACAAGCAACAGAGGTATTCAGGTTTTAATGTTCGAAATTGATTATTACTATATACAGTTTAGTAACATTTTTCTTTCAAAGTTGAATAAAGTACCTGCTGTAACTAATTATTAAATAGTTAAATCGAGTTGCTGCATCAGTACTTGAGTTGAGTTAATCAGCCCCAGGTTCCTGAACGTTCCTGATCACCTCCAGGTTCCAATAATCTAAGATCTAAGCAACATCTTAAAAGCATTTAAAATGTCGATTTCAATGTTTATGTAATATGATCAAGTTTCAGTTCGCTCATACAGCCTTAAAACTCGTGTAGAAACATTTTATGTAAATGTAAATCAAACGTATATATACGAAATCTTTTGAGTTGAAAAGGCCTTTTGAGATTTGATTAAAATAGGTTCTTCAGGTAAACACGAAATGTAAGCATTTTTATACGATAGCTCGCATGCATAGTTGGTAAATGCAAACCTTGTAACACAGGTACTCCGCACTTAACAGTCTACCCGTTTAACGACTGCTTGGACTTATGATTACCTCTCCAGTGCGCAGAATCCCCTTTCTTAAGCCGTTTTTACACCGACTCCGGATACAGTACAATCAAATGGAGTATCTCACACATATCATCCCGGTCTGGCCGCCGACACTGGCCAATACAGCCAGCGTTGTACTCGACAAAACGGATGACTCGACAAACGGTCTAAGTACATGTTCTGTTGGTGAGTGAGGTTCCGATTATCCTTAACGCGTCATTTCCTGTGATGACTACTCATTGCTCCAAACTTCCAGTTCCCCCTAAAATAAACTGGTTGTGGAAACCTTTTCTTTGTTCAGAATAAATAAAATCTATTAAGGTCCTCGTTTATTGACCAATTCGCTTAACGACCTAATCGTAGGAATGGAACCCGGTCGTTAAGCAAGGTGTAATTGTAGTAGAAAAGGAAAATGAATACTATAGTCATATCCTTCAGGAAAGAAAACATCAAGACTTGTCGCTGCACACTGTAGTGTTTTTCAATGCGTTAAGTCAGATACATGTTAACTCCACGAAAAGCATTGAAAGACTGATGGGGACTTGAAACCTTCAAAAAATCCATACGACAATGTTCTTCTATTTATCACACCAGATACATCTAGTACACCACAAGCAGTTTTATAAAAGTTTGGTGGGACTGCAAACCTGGGGGCTTAAAACTATCTACTACCATTAACTATATTAGAGTATCCAGATCTTCCTGTGGACTTTGTTGATGATCTACAGCTAAAGATAATGGGGCAATTTCTTGACGTTAAGTACGGCTATAGATGCGTTCAGACATTTATCTGTATGTCTCAGTCACCTGCGATAGTCCATAATTCTTTTCCTAATCCTTTCAAATTATGTCGACAATTGTTTCATGTTCTATCCAGGTACAACGCAACAAAAGCCTACAAGTAATCTTATGTCTCCGGTGATAAATGCATGCCAATTCGCTTAACGACCTAGTTGTGCGAACAGAAATCGGTCGTTGAGGAGTACTTGTAGTATGAAAACGAATGCAAACTATAAAGTCGTATCATACAGGAAAATTAAACAGCAAGACTTGTCACTGCAGATGATAGTGTTTTCCAATTTTTTAAGTCAGATATATGCAGTACACCACGAACAGCATACAAAAATTGGTGGAGCTCCAAACCTTCTTCAAACAGTCAACCCAACGACAAATTCTTCTATTTATCACACTATATACACCACAAACCGTTTTATCAAAGCTTGGTGGGATTTCAAATCTGCTTCAAACGATCTATTGCCCTTAACGATATTAGAGTATCCAGATCTCCCTATGGACTTTGATGATGATTTACAGCTAAGATAATGGGGTGCAATTGCTTGACGTTGGATACTGCTATAGATACATTCAGACGTTTATCTGCATGTCCCAGTCACCTGCAATAATCCATAGTTCCTTTCCTGAATTTAAAATTATATCTGCAATTGTTTCATGTCCTATCCTGGTAAAACGAAACAACGGCGTACAAGTAATCTTATGCATCCTGTGGTGAATGCATTTTTTCGATTAAAAAGTACCCAAACATTATTTTCTACTTTTAATCATCCCGATGTGGAAAATCAGACAAAGAACTTTTAGATTCCATTAGAAAGTCACATTAGCTTAACTAACTTGATTTTCTTTTAACTATCTTCCACATCATGCGATTGATTCTAAACAACAATAATTTACGTAATTTAAAAGTATAAATATACTCTATGCTACAGAAAATAGATAAAATCTTCGGTGTGGCATTTTCTGTGTGCAAGTGGCATATTCTCAGCATTACTGTTATTCATTTCAAGCTTGTATTTGAAAAGACTTTAAAATGTGTGTGTGCCTTTTATTTTAATAAGAATTTTTCCTATCCAACAATTTAACCTAAAATGATTAAAACCACAATATTCGACGAAAACAAACTAAATCCAAGACCCAAGTGAAAGGGGTTTACTTGAATGCATTCTCAATTCAATTCTTTTACTCGGATAAAATTACAAAAGCCGTCAAATTTGAAAAGAACTCCTTCGCAAATGAGACTAATTGCTAAATCATTCAACACACAACTGTCGCAATCTTCACCTTTTAAAAACAGCATTCCTTCAGAGAACACAGCTACGAGAAGATAATATTAACACGCTTAAGAGTGATTAAAAAATAAGGACTCGTTTTCTTCGAACTCACAATGGAAATTGATTAGAAGATTCACGATGAAAACAGTTTTACTTACACAATAGAAGTATTCTCACATAGGATGCTATGGAAACAAAGGCTGCTTCGTTTCAAATTTCTATGAGGGAAAGAAAAATTTGAAATCGGTTTTGAAGAGGGCTTTTCATTGAAGTACTTCAAGATCTTAGGTGTTATAAAAATTAGTGTTTGCCGACAAAATCGAATCTTTTAAAACTGAAATGTATAAAGAGCTGTAAAATTAATATACACTGGGTAACAATAGAAGCGTCTCATATTTAATTCAAGCTATATATTTTGTACAAAAAAAACGGTAACAAATAGAAATGAGTAAGTATATTACTTATATCCTGCACACAAGAAATAGTGTCCCTTATTATCAATTGGTGTCTATAAAAATTTCTAACCAAATCACATGTAAATACTTAAAACATTGTTCACAATTTAAAGAAAACGTCGTATGTTCTTTAAAAATTATCTAGGATCTACTACTAATGGTTGTATGTGGGAGTTAAAGTCTGTTCTGAATGACTTGGGATAAAGGTATCTGCTGTTTTATGTGTAAACTCTTATCAATATAAATCAACAAATGAACTTTTAGTTTATTGAAAACAGAGTAAAATGAAAGAAAAATTTAGATTTCATTTAAAGTTGAATCATTCGATTTTTCTTTTCTATCTATATTTAATTTTTATCTTTCCTTTTACATTGTTGGATTTTCTCTTTGTTAAACTCACCATACTTTCTTCCTTTACCGATCCATTTATCTAGTTATCTCCTCTCTTTATTTTATCATTGCTTCTTTCTTTTCTCAAATTTATCTCATCTCTTTTCTCTCTACTCCTTTCCTTTTCACCTACGTTTATCATTTCTCCACTTTACCTATCTCCAATCTCCCTCTTTTCTCTATCCAATTCTTTAACCATATCTACTCTATTTTTTTTTAAGTATCCCATTCAATCAATCTAACTTTTTGTATCTCTTAACTATCTTTCTCCTTTCCTCTCATTATTTTTATTTCTCGTATCTCTCTTTTTATATTTCCCCATCTTCTCTGTCGTTTTATTTTAAATCTCTGATCTCACACTTTTCTATTTCTTTCATCTCTCTCCTCGCTTTCTATCTAGAAAGACATTGTCGTGAGCTTGTAAGGAAAAGCCACAAAGTCCAAAATTATAAACAATGAGTTGTTTATTAACCCAAAATCTGTGTTATGTTTACTCAAATTAACAGCATTAAGTAATTTCAGTTCTTAATACTCCCTTTCCTATAAATCCACGAAATATTAAGCTCATAGTCTATATATTATCAGTAAACAGACACTTACCTCACAATTACTTTCGGACTAAGGCTTTTTCGTTAAAACCCCACAATAGATTCAACATCATCAAGGGTAATTACTTGTAATTATATTTGTCACTGCCACTGATATTCTAAATAAACTTAAGCAATTGTCATTGCAACATGAAATACATTCACAACTGATCCCTTCTCATGTGGACCTCTGTGTAAATGAAATGACAGATAGTTTGGCAGAGGAGGGTATCTCACAATCATTGCAATGAAATACTTCTATTACTTATAAAATCTTTGCAAAAAAAGAAATTCTAAACAATATCTCTTGGAAAATTCTTCCCACCCATATCTAGTGCCAGAGAGATATGCCTGAGATGTTCCCAAATTCAAGGGTGATAGAGGTCATCAGACTGTCATCTCTAACTGCTCAGAGGACATTTAATATCGGTTTAATTTTATCATGGATTAAAGGCTTCCCAATCAGTCGCAAATTCAATGTGGAGCAGTCCTCTCCTTGTAACCTCCTTGCTGGTTTGGGGCTGTACAGGGATTATCTGCATTTTAATCCTTTGCTTGTCTTGGACTTTTTGAAGGTGCCTTAACTCACGGATTTGGTCTCTGCAAGTTATACCGAGTTCGAGAAGAAAAAATAACATTCACTACCCCAAATCAACAGAATCTGAAAACTAACCAAAGGAACAGGTAAACAGATAGTAAAAAGTGGAAAACCTTCAAAGCAACGACTAATAAAGATCTAAAAAGAAAAGATTGTCAATGGCCATTTCGGTGAAGCAAAGACGTCTACCATCTTCAGGACATAAGTAAGTCACTAGAAGAAACACGAATTTTTTCAACTGAACCTTTCCATACTACGTGTAAAGGTAAGGAAAGACTAGCGTCATTCACTAGTGAATTCGACAACGCAAAAATAGATGATATTTTTCTGATACTCGTGAACAGATCTCGGAGATTTGATCACTATTGTTTGTTTGAAATTAAACTGATGAGAAAAAAATTATCCCTCATGGCAGATTTGTTATAGTATTACCGTACTTTACAAAGAAACTTACTTAACGCCTCTCAAAGCAAAACATTACACTGATACAGAACCGTATGCGTAGATTTTAAGAAAGATTAAAACTTCAGCTGAATTTTTTAAAATTTCATACTGTCTGGAAACAGAAAGAATATGAAAAGCAGAATTTTTCACAAGAGAAAATATTGAAGTGTTTTGAAAGAAACAAAGCAATTCATTTCCTTAAAAAAATTTTAACTTTCTATTCCATTACTTTTTCTGCTTTTCCACCAAACAAAATTCAATTTCATGTCTGAACCTATCTTTATTTAAACAAATAACCAGCACATGAACTTCCTCCTGGAGAACTGCACCAAGCAACCAGTATTAAACTTCCATCGGTAATTTCATTGAAAGAGCAGCATTTAAAAAAACGTTCTTATCGGGTCTGCCACGGGCCCTTACAAACAGATAAACAAGGAACAAATTAATTATTTAGAAAGGTTATCTACACCCAGTTAAAAATACAGCAACGCGTAAAATTTTACAAGACAATCCATTACAGCTATCGACATAGGATTGATTAGAAAAATTGTGTCTGACTTTTTCGTGATTTTTTCAGCAGAATCAGACTCTTAGTTTCTACGAAAACAATTGCTTCTCTTTAATAATTTCTTTAATGCACACAGCTCGGCAGACATTTTTCATTTGTTTAACGCAGCTATACTTAGTTCTATGTATTGTGATCAATCTAAGAATACACAAAAGCAAGGATGGAGCAAAAAATCGACTCTTGAGGGAAAGGAAAAAAGGGCTTTTGCAGGCCAAGGGAAAAAAGAGATTCTCGAAGAAAAGTTCGAAAGTAACGACAGGAAAATGAAAAAAATTCCTGGGCGTACCATAAAAAGATAATAAGGGTTGTACATGAATGCCGGAGGTACCGGAGCTTTCTGGGGAAGAGGGGGATTGCAGAAGTATAAATTAAGAAAGATGCGATGTTGCTCTAATGTTTACTGACGTTGCGTAGTGAGCAGGTTTCAGGAAAGTTGGGACGCGACAAAAATTGCCTGGAAAAACGGGTCAGAATAGTGTGACTCAAGTTTCTTATATTGAATTGGGATTTTTTAGTATGTATTATTTTTCTTGTGTATGCTTAATTTTATATTTAACATTACTTTAAAGTAGACAGTATCAACGGGTAGTATGACTAGACTATGTAATCGAATTGTTTTATTAATTGTTAAGTGTTTATGTATTAATTGTTTATTGTTTATTTATTAATTGGTAATTGTTTATTTATTAATTGGTAATTGTTTATTTATTACTTTTTACTTGTTTTTTATTGAATGCTGATTTGTAATTGTTTATTTATTAATTGTTTCATTAATATGTATTATTTTTCTTGTATATGTTTAATTTCGTATTTAACATTACTTTTGAGGAGACTAGACTAGTAGATGACTAGATCGATAGAAGTAACGTATCTATGGGATACATTTTCTTTATTTTCCTTTGAAACTTGGTTGGTGCTTATTCCATGGTGCTAGATAAATTCTAGATCAAAATATGGAGGTTGTGCAAAATTAATATTCAGCTATTATAATATGGTTAGAGACGATTTCTTGCCTATGACATTGAACAACTTACCTTTAAAACTTACATAAATTCACTTTATGGATTTAGGATTTATATTGAACAACTGATTGTTTCACACTTTACTTTTCCGAATAAATGCCGTTTGAACTTTGAAATAAAATTCTAAGAACGTGAATAGTAGATTCATGCTATCTCTTATTTTTATAATTGGTTTTTTGTCGCTCTCTGATCATTTTACAAAAGGGCTAATTAGGCATCAACCCAATCCTACGTATTAAAGTGTATTCCAAACTAGTACGAACATCCATGTTTAGGCTGGGATTCGACCCCTAAGTATGTTAAACCGAGGTCCAGAGTGTTAGCTACATGACTACCTAGATGGCCTCATTTTAATTTGAAGCATTGCTTAAAATCGGTACATTCTGTAGATTTTTCACAAATTTATCTCTTTACAATCAGTCATGAATGACCTGTAGACATTTAAGTATTTCCAAGTTTCTCTCTCAAGTTTTTCTATTCACACTTCCTGGCTTTCGAAAACGAAGTGGGCGGCTGCGGTAGGCCGGTCGGAAGAGTAGCGGATTAGAACATGGAGAGTTGTGAGTCCGAAACTCGATTCCACCAAAGACCTTGTGTATGTGGGGATTGGTGCACTTTAAATCTGTCGTGGCCTCAATTGTCCCCATATTGGTGTCGGGTGAAAGTTTGTATAGTGCTAGTTTAGATGTTGACCTCGTCATCTTACCGTGGTTCAAAATTACGAGGTGTTGTCCTCGAATCTTTCCTTTCGGGATTGATCCAGGACCGTCACCAATATCCCACTGTGTTGCACCAGTGTGACGCAAATTCAACTATCCATCAACCTACCAACCAACATAATAGTTTGTATTCTGGGAGAAATAAGAGATGATATACTTCATAGAGCATTTTCTTAGTTACCTTGTAACCGTATTACCTATAGCCTGTGCCATCATGACCTGTAGCCATTGATATGGAGTGTTTTGTACATTTATTTTTGAAGAATTTTGTTCGATACTGGAAGTTACAACTCGCTGTTACAAATATTCCTTTTTGCTATTGTCATTGCTTGATATTTTTACAAAATAGAGTAACTGTAAGAACAAGATACAAAGCTCGGGCATTTCTCTTTACAATATATAACAGTTCTCTCACGTTTTTGTGACTGAAACAACGATCAGATTTTGTGTGGTGAATATGAGATTTAATATATATAGATTTAGTAATGAAATAAAATTTACTCTCTTGTAATGATATGGAATCAATAAACAATTACAAACAACAATAATAATAAATCAAATACAATCCCTTTCTAAATATTGATTAAGATGGGATTATTAAAAGAATTTGACAATTATAGGTGTTTTCTTGCAATTACTAGGTTTGGTACGATAGAAATTACAATACCATTTTAAAATTTGTTTCAATATTTCGACGACGAAAAATACGTACTTGGGAAATATACACGGTTATCAGCAACCACCTATCAAGTATATCCATTTTAGAGAATTTCTAAAATCTGTAAAAATATTTTAATGCTAGGCAATCTCGGAAAAAGAGGCTTAAATAATAGGGATTGAAAAAATTTACAGGAAATAATAAATTTAATTCTTGTTGTATAAGAGACAAAACCCCATCCATTTTATGATTTCTTCCAGTATTTACAAAGAAAAGGAACAAAAGTGTCGAAACTGTTTCTTCAAACTACAGTTCGAAATAGAGCCTCTGACCAGAAAAGATCCCACAGCTGTTGCCAACCCTTCGGGGTAAAAATCGTGACCTACAGATAAGTTTATTCTCTCCTAAGGCCCCAAGATCAGCGCTAGTGCTACCTGCTCGGGCGATCTATTACCAGCTAATGGTCCCTGCTGGAAGTAAACTGCCAAAGCAGTTCGACAAGCCAAACTTTCGGCCCAAACTTTTTCCTTTTTCCAGTTGCCTCGGATGCTTACTTACGATATGCTGGGACGACGTTTCAGAGCACGTCTTGCATCAACAGCTTCCGTTCGTTCGTTTCCAATCGTTGTTGCATCTTGACCCATCTTCTTTCCTTCCATCCCTGCGGGCTTACACCCTTAAATAGTTCGAAACAATGCCCCGGACCCCTTCTTTGAACTGTTTCATTTTCTTCGAGGACTTTGGAATAATTTCGTCTCCGAGAAGTTTTAAATTACGATCCGAGAAGGAGGAGATATCTGCTTTTACTCGCTTTTATTTGCGTTTCTTTGTGAAAGGGGGATTTTTCGTGTGATTGCGGGTTCGCGTTTTGCATTGAAACAGAATCTTAAGTGATGTGCTTTCGATTTTTTAATTTAAATGCCTCGTATTCTTGAACGCTAGTAATGAAACCTTTCCTGTTAACATTTGTATAGAAATGAAGCATTTCATCAAATGAAAATATTGCATAGGTTTACTCTACTTTTTCTGTAACGAGCAACAATTGCTTATTTTGCTATCACTTATAAGTTTTTAAACCTCTAAATGGTTTCGACAAGATATCTCATCCATCAAGATCTGACCAATTTTGCTAATGTCTAGATATCTCATCAAGATATTGCAGATTTTTTTATGATGACAAGATCAATATCTGTTCAGTTTTCTTTTAATGACGAGATATCTCGTCCATCAAGATCTGGTCAGTTTTGATAGTGACGAGAGATACCTCGTCGTGACAACCACCAGGAGATTTAATAAAAGTTTAATGAGTCGAATTATAAAAGATTTAAAAATATCTATCGTCATATACTTTAATACAAACACACATTTACAATCTATTTTAATGAAGAATAATTGCTTTTAAAATATTCGTCAATCAAAGATGGCTTCTAATGTATAAGTCATAATATGATAAAATTCTTTTAGAGATTAACGGAATACATTGTTTCTTTTATTACTGTTAACTACTTAAATTCAAAACAGCTTAACACTCCTTGCGGTTGTCTTGATGAGATATCTCATCAGCAAAACCATTAGAAGATCATGACAGACGAGATATCTCATCATTAGCAAAACCATTAGAAGATCTTGATAGGTGAGATATCTCGTCATTAGAAGAAAATTTACTAGATCCTGATCTCGTCATCATTAGCAAAACCATTAGAAGATCTTGATAGGTGAGATATCTTGTCATTAGAAGAAAATTTACCAGATCCTGATCTCGTCATCATTAGCAAAATCATTAGAAGATCTTGATAGGTGAGATATCTCGTCATTAGAAGAAAATTTACCAGATCCTGATCTCGTCATCATTAGCAAAACCATTAGAAGATCTTGATAGATGAGATATCTCGTCATTAGAAGAAAATTTACCAGATCCTGATCTCGACATCATCAAAAATCGGTATTATTTTGATGACATCTCGCATTGATGACAAGATCGCAACATTGATGCGATCTTGACGAACGAGATACCTCGTCGAAACCATTTGGAGGGTTAAGCAATACTTAAAAGTACTTTAGAATTTATGGAAAGGAAATGACCTGTAAGAATATTTCACGTTCAAATTTCATTAAATTTAACGTAAGAGTTACTCAGCATTGTATTAAAGAAAAGTATTCAAATCAAGCAAAATAATTTTTATTTGGTACATAATTTTAAACTATAAAAACGATCATAGGGCTAGAAACCTCCACTTACCAATACTATAATATATATTTTCTTTATGAACAGTTTTTGATTATCCAAAAGAGATAAAAGAAGGATATTGATAGAAAAAAATAATTCCAATCCACGAGAGTTTTTCTCAGAACGAAACTCCCAATAATGTCACATAAAAACATTTATTTCGTCCAAGTAATAAATAAGGCCAATTCCTTTTTCGCTCTTAGAAACTAAGTGTCGTTAGGCAACGAAAAAACATTTCAACTCTTCCAGCATATTCTATATCAGTCTATATTTCTAAAAAAAATTGAAATATTTGGTTGTAAAGGTCTTTTATTTACTATAAATTGCTATGAAATTAATATAATCTTATAAGGGAAATAATTCAAGGACAACATAGTGATAAGCCACAGAAAAATTTGTTCCGTAATGAAAAAAATTAAAAACAAAATATTATAGAGGATCAAAAGAATTTCTGATTACTTGGAGGCAATCGTAATACTTGAAAGTTTGCGACAATATGATCTCTTGAATAATGGATTAACCAGTATAATTTTGGAATTTTTTTAAACTTGAAACTTTCTAGACTAAAATTTTTTAATGGGGCTTGTATAGGCAATTACTTCCAACCCTTCAATTTATATTTAACCCAAAGACTACAAGTTAAACTAAGTAATTGTGTGAGTTTTTTAAAAATTATCACTGAATAATAAAAACGGTGTTAATTTAATAGCAAATAAAACAGGTCGAATAAAAAAAACTCAAACATAATTGCTAGTTAGCTGAAGAACTGACTAGCTAGGTTGCAGAATGTGATCTTTTTACTCAAGGGTAATATAAAATTTTATTATTGTGCTGTCTGAAGGGAAAGGATGCTAATTTTTATTGCTATTAAATTAAGGCTTAATCTATCATTATTGAATAAATCTTGAAACAGAAATTCTATTAAATTGAATAAACAAAAATATTTTAAATTTGTAATATTTAGTGACGAAAAAGAATTGTTTTTTGTTCTCCCATGCAACGAAGAGGCCGTGGTAGGCCAGTTGGAAGAGTAGCAAATTAGCAATCGGTGGATTGTGAGTTCGACTCTCGATCCAACCAAAGATCGTTGTGTACGTGGGGTTGCTGCATGTTATATCTGTCGTGACCTCAAATATTCTCACATTGGCGTGGTGGTAATTTGAATAGTGGGGGCCTGCTAAGGTGTTGACCTTGTCATCAGACTGTGGTTCAAAATTACGAGGTATTGCACTCATTTCTTTCCCTTCAAGATTGATCCCGTACCTTTTCGCCAATAGACCGTTGTGTTACTCCAGGGCAACGTTAATTAACTATCTACCCATACAACGATGAATATAATCAGTGGACTGATTTATATCTGAATACGGAATCCATTAAAAATTTGGGGCTGTGGTAGCCCGATATTTAGCGTTAATTAACTACCATTAACAGTACAACTTAACTACCATTAATTAATTAACTACCATTAACAGTGCAACTTAACTACCATTAATTAACTACCGTTAACAGTGCAACGTTAATTAACTACCCACCCATACAACGACGAATATAATCAGTGGACTGATTTATATCTGAAGAATACGGAATCCATTAAAAATTTGGGGCTGTGGTAGCCCGATAGAAAGAGTAACGGATTAGCAACCGGATGGTTTCGAGTTCGAATCCAACCAAAGACAGTTGTGTACAAAGGGGTCTGGTGCACGTTAAATCTGTCGTGGTCTCAAATCTTCTCACGTTGGCGTGGTGCGGAAATTTGGAGAGTGGTGCCAGCTCAGATGTGACCTCGTCATCTGACCTTGGTTCAAAATTACGTGTTTTCCTCAGATCTCTCCCTTCGGGTTTGATCCCGCACCGTCACCAATAGCCCGTTGTGTTGCTCCAGTGTGACGTCAATTAAATACCTACCTACCTACCATTAAAAATGTATTAAAAATCAAAAAACTAAACGTGAGTTATTAGCTTCAAAGTATCTAAAATGTCTATTAACTTAATGCTTGCATCACTTAATTTTTTTTAAGTTTCTTAAGTATTTATATATCCATCCACGGCCCGACAAATATCTTAAGTATTTTTCGGGCCGTGGTAGCCTTGTTGGAAAAGTAACGGATTAGCAACCGGAGGGTTGCAAGTTCAAATCCAATCAAAGACTGTAGTGTACAAAGGGGGCTGGCGAACGTTAAATCTGTCGTGGCCTCAAATGTCCTCACGTTAGGGTGGGCTGCCAGCTCATTTGTGACCTCGTCATCTGACCGTAGTTCAAAATTAAATGGTGTTGTCCAGGATCTTTCCCATCGGGTTTGATCCCGGACCGTCGCCAATAGCTCGGTGTGTTGCGTCCAGTGCGATGTTAACTAAAATACCTACCTACCGTAAGTATTATTGTATCTGGTAGTTCAAAATCAGAAAATGCAATCAAAATACTCTTGATGCCGGGTTTTTCCGTGTTTAATAGTAAAAATCGTTTTTCTTCAAAATGTATCCCAAAAGCAGTTTTATTTGTTCACATTCGATTTGGTAGAAATATTTTTAGTTCATTAAAAAGTAAAATTAATGCGCGAAATGAACAAATTATATTCCTTATTCCTTTTATACGCACGTATTTGGTTAAATTGCTCTGAAAGTCACAATTTATAAATCGTGTTTGAGTGAAACTTTTATTCAAATAACAATTTCAATGTTCTCTTATTGGAATCCAAAGAGAGATAGTGTGTTTCTCTTTTTATTTAATCTAACTCAAATAGAACTGAATCACTACACACTTTATAAAATGCATTTTTCAAACTGAGAAAGTTTATTTGTGAATTATGTTTAAGAAAAGAAAAAACTCTAAGCAAATTCATTTTTCACAATTTATGCCCGACTTAGTATTCATTATTACTTGCTTCACGTAAAGTGCACGAAATATCTACACAATAAGCGATTCAACAGACGATTGAAAATACCTCAAGATGGCGTTTGAAAAAGAATTGATTTGAGTAAAAAAATCAAAAACCCAATTCTTATTTTTTCAATCGATCTCTCGGAAATAACTGAATCGAAAACTTTTAAAAATTGCTTTTTGAATGCAGGAATAGAAAAATTCTATCCAAATCGGCCAAGCATATTACAAAGCAATGAAGAAAGAAACAGTTCATTCAGACGAATTTTCGCTTCGAAAGAGTTCCAAATATTTTAGTAAAAACGTCTGATTGAATTAAGTCTCATTTCGATCTTTCCTAACTCACAAAAGAAGAAAACTGTTCGGATTAATATTTGTACAATTTCCCCATTTCGTTCAAAGTTTAAAAAATCATTCAGTGACGGATGGTATAAAAGAATTTTTCAGTGGTTTTAAAAGTTTATCTATTACCACACAATACCTTCATCTCTAAATGAGTGTTCATGAGTACAGGGCTTGAAAATGTTCCAATCTTATTCCTTTAGACAAACTCGGATGTCTGGGTTAAAAGCGTAATGATGATGTTTACACTGCTTAATACATATCATTAAGGGTACTTTCGGCCAATGAGAACTCCAAAACTCCATTCCAGGCTCCTTAATGTTTAGAACTAATAATAAGAAACCAAAAGAGAGACCGTTTGAAAATGTTTCTATTTCTCACTCTGAATGGTAACGGAGTAACGAAATTGTAACTCCTTTTCGTTCTCTTCCCTCGAACTATCTTTTTCCTAAAAAATCTTTTCCACTTAGCTCATTAAAAATAGAAAGATTGTACTTAGAAGCTTAGAAATAGTTATACAGTTAAAAGAAAAGCTAAGAAGTGTAAAACGTTTTTCCGAGTGTAAGTGTTACAAGTCCTTAGAATAGAACATAGAAGTTTTCATATAATATTCTCAATTTCCATAATTTATGATGCAATTCAGGAAGATTTGTGGCACTATAATTTTATTGCAACTTTAGGAAATGTTCCAAATTAATAAATTATTGACATAATAATAAATCTTTCTGAGAAAAGCTATAGACACTTTTCCAACTGTCCTCTCTTAAACCTTACCAAATCCATATATAGATGCTGTCGCGCGCGTGTATGTGTGTCATGAGAATTTTACTAGTACACTAAAAGTATAGTGTATTAGTCTATTCACCTCCAAGTAGTTTCGACGTTATTTCTCGTTCATCCTGATGTGATCAATTTTGCTTCTGACGAGATTCATCATGATATTGCCGATAGATATTTATGATGTCAGGATCAAGATCTAATCAGTTTTATGATGGCGGGATATCTCGTCCATCAAGATCTGGTCAGTTTTATGATGGCGAGATATCTCGTCCATCAAGATCTGGTCAGTTTTATGATGGCGAGATATCTCGTCCATCAAGATCTGGTCAGTTTTTCTAATGACGAGATATCTCATGGAGACCACCACTAGGAGGGTTGAAAATTGAGATAGCTCTGTGTCTCAGATTTGATTGCAACACATATTCTACAAATACCAGTATTAATTTTCCAATATGCAGTTATTGTAGAGGTCATACCCATAGAGGTCTTCCACGCGTTTGTTAATTTAAATTAGGAATAGTATATCTAGTAACATTTCTCTGAACTTATTCCTTGATGTCTAAAACTCACCTTATACGACGAAAGTTTGATTTTTATTTTTTACAGGTATAATCTAATTGAGTAAGAAACAAATTTTTAGCCTCTAGTGAAATAAAAATAATCTGTTTAAAATTTTTGTAGAAATAAAGTTTATAAAACCTATCAACTATCGTAAATCTTCCTAATTTCAAATATATCGCATTTCCAAGGAATAAATCATATTTTACATATTTCTTTATAATTCAGATATAGTAGAAAGCGTAGCTTTTAAGTCTACTAAAATTATGTTAATTCGTTTTCAAGTACAGTTAAAGAGTGAAACTAAAAAATGAAACATATTCGAGTCGTTCTTTTACGTCTTTTTGAATTTTCATGAATATTTTCTTAGAAAAACTCATAGTAAACTTCATACAATCGACACAATTATACATAAATTACAATGTTTTTATTTATTCCGAATTACAATGGAAAGATTTGAACAATTGATGCAATAGCAAATCTGAAAACCTTTACTTATACCAAGAATTTCTACATCAAAATTCATCCTTAGATTCCAAGTTTTATCTTCGAATCTTCTGTGATGTAAAAGGAAGATATTCATTATATTTCTGTAAAACTATTTTTATTTAAAACATGGATCAGAAACTTTTGAAGATATCTTTCCCAAAACTTAAAATACTCCTTTGGCCTTCAGGTTTTTCAGATCTTCCTTGAGAAGCGATAGCTCTTCTGGACTCACTGGCACCAGAGGAACCCTGGGTGATCCAACATCAAGAGGTCCGAGAAGATTCATGGCTGCCTTAAAGCAGGATATTCCTTGACCTGAGGAAATGAAAAATATGCGTCATTTATTATTTAACGGGAGCTAGTCAACAGAAGATTTTTACCTACAAAATATTTTGCTTCTTTCTTGTGAAGAAGAAAGATACTTAAAAATATAGATGAGGCCAGCTTATCGGTTTTTTTTTTCAGATATTTTAAAATAAAAAAGACTTATTTCTCTGTCTCTTCCATAGGAATATTTTTCCTTTATAATATAACATATAAGTTACATATACTATCCTGTTTACCATCAATACAAAACACAAATCTACATTGCATCAGATGTTTCGTTTATTGACGCTGGTAAAAAAATCGGCAAATTCAACTTAATGGTTCTTATAAGCTTCGGCAAGCTTATTAAGTTGGCCGATCAAATCCACTTCTTATTCCATTTGCATGATCACATGCATAAAATAAATTATCATTTGACTGCGCAGCAGTGCCGTCTCATGATGGAAATAATCTCAAATAATTTCCAGTTTTTTGCACATTAGTACACTCAAAATACTACATTCCAATGTCGTGTCTCCGTAAGAGCAAGGCAATATGTTTTGCATGGTAAACACAAAACCAAAGGATTTGGGAAAATTTAGCAAAAGGAAAACTTTTTTACATTACAAGACACTTAAAGATATATCGTTACCACCACGCCAAAGGCACCAATCTGCAAAATTGACGTTTCTACAAAAACGCGTTCCAAGTTCTTCGCTTCGGGATGTTCAATGCTTCGGGAAAAATCGAGTTACGACTCAAAGGTTTTCTCATGAAAATCGGCATTTCCACTAAAAATCAAGATGATTTTTGATTTCATCATAGTATAAAACATGAAATAGTGACTCGAAAAATAAACTTAGGTGAAAATCGCCAGAATGCAGATTGGTGCCTTTGGCGTGGTGGTAAAGTTGAGGGGCAAGAGAGAAGTGAAGTATTTCATAGGCTCGTAAAAGCACAAGTGACTTATGCAGCCAATAAACGAATGACCACAAAATTACTGTCGTAAATTCTCAATATCGGTTTCAATTCCAGGTTTTTTATTTATTTTATTTTTAGTGAGTGACTGAAGTACATTAATATTTAATGTCTACTTTTATTATCAGCAGTGACAGTGAAATAATAGTTATTAAATATTAAACAAAGTAATAAACGTTAAAATTGATACATCATGTTTATCTACTTAGCTAAAACGCTTAATTTCAATAGAATGTATGTGAAATTTAAAAATACAATAGAGAAAATAACGAAATCTATCAATTTTCGTAGTCTTACGTTAATTGACGCATTAATTTTTATTCACTTTCTTGACATGTTATCAGTGCCACAGGCACTTAAAAAGTATGAATTTAAAAATCACAATCTAGGGTTTGGGGAAAACCACACAGGACGAAACTTTAAAATGAAGCAGCTTGAAAAATTCTGTTTTATGTTTGGAGATGTGAGGAAAAAGAAAGTGACTTTTAAACTTAGAAAACAAATGGTTTTGTTTACCAAATAATATTAAAATGTCAGTTTTCAAATTCTAGTGACCCCTAGTTCCTATTAGTTTAAATTTGGCTAAAATCTATCCATCATAACTGCACTAATCATCTCCAGAATCCCAAGATTAGGTTGGTGCAGCTTATCCTGCTTGGGACCATGAAATTCCAAATCCATCCATCCATTCCAAGATTAGGTATCGAAGATTTGAAGCTCATCTAGTCAAGGGCCCCAACTTCTTGTGAGCCGACCTCTTGCCCCACACACCATATACATGATCACCTACACCATGGACGGCAAGTCCTAAGGACCCAATATTTTTATGGTTATTTTTCGGTTCCCCAAACATGAAGTTTGATTTGATTTGTCGCTTTGTGATAATTTTATTTGCTATATAAAGTCTAATTAGACCACTATGAAATATAAATATTCCAAATACAGATCATATGAATAACCAAACCGTAGGGCCCTAACAACTTGGATCCCAATGTTTGATGTTTGGGGCCCCAACCAATATGAGGGATAAATGTTACAAATCGTCGGCTTCCAAGTGAAACATACAAAGTCCAAACATAGTTCTGAGGAAACGGAAAAGAAAAAATTTTACCCCCTGTTTTACTCACAAAGATTGCTTCTCAAAATAAATCTAACCTTTATGCAACGAAAAAGACTTCACCGGTATAACTATCACCACTCTGTTCTATCAAAGTAAAAATCTCACTTGAAAATTTTGACTTAGTGTGTTTCACTTGTACCGAAGAAATATACCAACAATATTGATTATGATCTGTACAATTAAAACAAAGAGATATCTGCACCCTATGGCCTTACTACCGTGGGTCCAAATATTTTTATGGTTGGGGCCCAATCCAACATGAGGGATAAATATTACAAATCGTTGGCTTACAGGTGAAACTTACATATTCAAAAACATAGTTCTGAGAAAACGGAAAGGAAAACATTCTACTCCCTGCTAAGTAAGTGTGCTTCTCAAAAGAAGTCTAACCTTTATCCAAAGAAAAAAACTTCACCAGTCTAATCATCCCCACACTCTGTTCTATCAAAATTAAAAAACTCACTTGAAAATTTTGACTTAATGTTTCACTTGTAAGTCGAAAAAATATACCAATAATATTGGTTATGATCTGCACAAACGAAACAAAGAGCTCAATAAGAAAACACATGGATCAATTGGAACTTTCTTACTATTGGGCCCCCAATAATTTTTCCTGTTAGGCGATCCTGCATAAATGTGTTATAACTAAACAAAACAGTGGAATGACTACAGGGAATTTCTCCCTTTACTAATGGTATATTTTTCTCTAAATACCTTTTCTCAAAGAAACACTACTTGCATAATTGGTCTCCAGTCACTCGTTCTAGAGTGAAGAACTCTTGCTTATCTAAGTACGGCAGCGTGCCGAGTGACATTAATTTTATAAGCGCCTAAGCGAATTCCATGTGGATTAATAGCAAATGTAATCAGCAGCTTGCAAGTATGGTATCGTGAAAAGAACTATTAATGTCACAAGATACGTTGTAGCTAACCGTTCACTGATAGGAGAAACAGTAACGAAATAAAGCTACGCAGAAATTGGCCAAATTAATCACTTGAAAGTACAAGTAATACCAAAACAGTTAACGGCTTTCCCATTTAAATAGTCCTAATTTCTAGCAAGTTTCAAACTTCTGGATATCCGGTATAAAGTTCAATTGCCCTAATCCATCAAAAAACAGTTTTTTTAAATGTTGTTCCTTTGACAACATAAGCACTGCAGATATGTCTGGAAGACATTAGTTAATACCATCTAGTAATAAAAATGCAAGTCTCAATAATCATACTAAATCTGATTAATTATTCAGTTTTCGAATGTCACAAATTCGAAGTCGAAATGGGACACTTTTTGGAACAGTGAGATAACTTTCGATTTTTACTTAATCACGCCGTAACATATCAGAGGAATTTGAATAGAAACAAAACGTACTCACCCCGCATACAAAGACCTCTTTCTTATAGTTTAATAATCTTATCATTTACTCATTAAAAAATATTAGATACCATGGTTATGAGACTTACGACAGAAGGCGTGATGTATCTGCCATAAAACGTAAACGGAAGGGAAAAAAATTATTTGAATTCACAAGGAATTCATTCTTTGGAATTTTTATTGGCGCATTGCTGAAATCGCATTTCCAAGTCAAGTAATGTCATTCTCGGAATACTTACAGAAAACACGTTTTGCCTCAGAAATACTATTTCCACCTACATTAGCTTGGCAAGCAATGACTCTTATACAATTGAAACTCTATCTACCTGCCTAAGTTCAGGAATTATTTGTACAGTAGAGAAATAATAGCAAGTTGACAGTAAGGAGAGGTTTTTATTTTTAGTGTTCTTTGATAGTTATGACAGCGCCCTACACGCGTAGGTTTTCATACTTTCTTTTAAAATTGTGTAATTTTGATAATAATCAGTTTGGGGATATGATTTGTATTGATTTTGATAGTTGATTGGTCAACGTCAATTAGATCAAACGCCAAACGTTTTTAGTGTTCTTTGATAGTTATGCAGCGCCCTAAACGCGTAGGTTTTCATACTTTCTTTTAAAATTGTGTAATTTTGATAATAATCAGTTTGGGGATATGATTTGTATTGATTTTGATAGTTGATTGGTCAACGTCAATTAGATCAGACGCCAAACGTTTTTAGTGTTCTTTGATAGTTATGCAGCGCCCTAAACGCGTAGGTTTTCATACTTTCTTTTAAAATTGTGTAATTTTGATAATCAGTTTGGGGATATGATTTGTATTGATTTTGATAGTTGATTGGTCAACGTCAATTAGATCAGACGCCAAACGTTTTTAGTGTTCTTTGATAGTTATGCAGCGCCCTACACGCGTAGGTTTTCATGCTTTCTTTTAAAATTGTGTAATTTTGATAATAATCAGTTTGGGGATATGATTTGTATTGATTTTGATAGTTGATTGGTCAACGTCAATTAGATCAAACGCCAAACGTTTTTAGTGTTCTTTGATAGTTATGCAGCGCCCTAAACGCGTAGGTTTTCATACTTTCTTTTAAAATTGTGTAATTTTGATAATAATCAGTTTGGGGATATGATTTGTATTGATTTTGATAGTTGATTGGTCAACGTCAATTAGATCAGACGCCAAACGTTTTTAGTGTTCTTTGATAGTTATGCAGCGCCCTAAACGCGTAGGTTTTCATACTTTCTTTTAAAATTGTGTAATTTTGATAATCAGTTTGGGGATATGATTTGTATTGATTTTGATAGTTGATTGGTCAACGTCAATTAGATCAGACGCCAAACGTTTTTAGTGTTCTTTGATAGTTATGCAGCGCCCTACACGCGTAGGTTTTCATACTTTCTTTTAAAATTGTGTAATTTTGATAATAATCAGTTTGGGGATATGATTTGTATTGATTTTGATAGTTGATTGGTCAACGTCAATTAGATCAGACGCCAAACTAGGATAAACTACATTATAATGTCACCCCGAAAGAACATCATGCGAGTGCATTTGAATTGCGGAAGTAAAATCTTCGCTAACAGTCTTTGTTAATACTGAAAATCCCTCTCGTACAAGGTGTTCAGAATCGCGACCATACAATAATCATACCACGCTATTCCTTGTCGGAAACATAGGAGTGAAACATTAGATCAGTGGTTCTTAATTCTAAGGTGTGCGCACCCCTGGGGAGCGAGAAAGCATTTCCAGGGGTGCGTGCGAGATAAGTTTCTAAATTTTCAATGGAAACTACCGCCTGAGAGAAACTAGCAAACGCTACGTCTTTTCGGACCCCACTCCTACTCTCTTTACCTTTGTCTCAGCCACTGAGGTATATAAACTGGAGTAAACGATATTGCTTCGAAGACGGCACCCAAATGCACCAAGCTAGAAAAACCTCTTTACTGAGAAATATTTTACTCTGCAGTAATAAAAACTTACCTTTTGAATAAATAATCACATTTTTAGGTTGCATTTAATTATTTCTTCCCCGAATAAAATGCAAAATTATGTTTTTAATGGGAATTATCATCAGGATAGCATTTTTTCTACCTTTCAGACTTAGTTTGTAACGCCTGAGTAGCTGCCAGACAAAGTTAGGAGATAACACCAGGAAATAACAGCAGGAAGTAGCTAGGTCTATCTATTTTTAGCCTGTTAGTTAAATGGAAACACAAATGTTTCCAAAGTGCCCCAATAGATGACATCGCACCTACCTGTGTGAAATGGGATTTTCATCACTTTTGCACATAAAAACAAAAGCCAGAAATCGCTTAAATGTAAGTGATGGCTTAAGCGTGGCTCTTCCAAAAAGGAGCCTCGCTTCAAAAGTATTATTATGACTCGTACAACAATGTGGCCATTAAAAATTGAGATATTGTTTTGTATGTATATGTAAATGTATGTGTTTATTTTTCAATAAATAAACTATCTTGCAATAGATGTAAATTACTAAATAAAGGAATAGAAACACATTTTTCAAGGGGTGCGAGAACTTACTTTTAGGTTTAAGAGGGTGCCGATCACTAAAAAGGTTAAGAACCACTGTATTAGACTGAGAATTGCTATTGATAGGAGCATCAAAAAGTGTCAACAACTTTGGCATCTTACCGCCTCGTTTGGTGATATAACATCTTATAACAGGACAGAGTGTGAATGCGCATTTCTTTTGAGTGGCGACAAAATTGATGAAATCACCAACGTCTACTACTATGGAGCGCGGACCAATCAAATGATGAATCAATGGATGGGCGTCTTTTCCCTTCCCGTGGACCAATAGATATTGAATGTTCGCTTCCTCCCGGAAAACGAAAGTTCTCTAAGGATCACGGTGCTACTAGTTTTTGTCACGTGATCCTGGACACAAAAAGTGCACACGATCATGTAACTAAAGTACCATTTCTCATTCATGTATCATTCTACTTTATCTCCTCTGTGGTCGGAAATCAACCCGAAATTTTTTTCCCCTTTTTTCGATTGGACATGGCATTTCAAAGATGCGCACAAGCGTACCTATAACTGATAGTTTACACATTTGGATTTGCAAATCTCTGGTACTGTATTTTATTATGTTTGTCTCGATTTACACTAAGGTACCGACAACCTTTGAGACGCCAAAAGGATTGTTTGTTTGGTGTTTTTAGCTCTGAAATTTTTCAAGACAGGAAGTACTGTCACAAAATTTTCGACGCGAATATCTTCGAAAAGGCACTATCAAACGAAAAACGGCCAACACTTAATCGTGTTGGTTTTCGACAAGGATTCAAGTGGTGCAATTTTTGTGAGATTGATTTATCAAAAATCCTAAAAATATTTATTTTCTATTAATGTTATTTTACAAATTAAATAATCGAAGTTTTGTTAAATATTTTTAATTAAAAAGGTGAATAGTACTGAAGTCCGGTATCTAAACTTCCATCAAAACCTTAATATTTATATTTCTGTTTTCAATTCTTTTGGTGTTTACATAAATTGGAAAAGGAAATTTCTTTTATAGATGGGCTGGTAAAGAAAAACTAAAAGTATTTCGACTATATCGAAGTTCTTTTCTCAATGACTGAAACACAATAGTTCGAATTCGATTTCGGCTAAGATCACACCACTTGTGGATTCAGCAAACTTTTCTTTGCTTTCCACGAATTCTGAAGCAGTACTTGGTGGAATTCTGCATTCTTTCCCTACCTCCAATACTTCTTTCAAATCCCAATATTTTCAAAAATATCACGTCCGATTTTATGTTCTAAATCCGAAATTCCGGTGGTACAGTGCGCTGTATTCTACATCTAACTGATCTTAATAATTTTGTAAAACTCCGTTGTTTTTCTTTGCGTAAGACACAAAAATATAAATAAGGACTTCAGAGCATTAAACTTAATTTAATTTTACAACGTTTTTAAGCAATTAATTAATTTTATTATAAACTAAGAGCTAATACAATTTGAAATTTTGAATTTCAAAACCTTTTTAAATTTCGAGTAATTAATTGAAGTCCCCACCATAACAGTCAACATAATAAGCCACATTTTAAGTTTTTCTAGAGAGCAATTTTCAAGTTTTAAAAATTCCAAAATTAGAATAATTTAAAAGCTATTCAAGAGGTCACGTTATCTTAAACTTTCAAGTATTACACACTCATTCAAACGATGTGAAATTGATTGCACCCGAGCTGCTAAGGGTAAGAGATGGAGTGCTCTTCAAAGAATGAATCTCATCCCGGACGCCCGAGATCTGCTACTGGTTGCTCAGTTTAGGCTTTTGACTAATCAAGACTGGTTGCCTGCTCATCCTTACATCCTTTTAATTTAATTTATTCTGAATTATATCTTTTATGTAACTAGACAAGTTTTCAACGCTGATCATTTGGATGGATGCACAGCACTTAAGGATCCACAGAAATACTGGAGCTCGTGAGCTACTGGTGTAATTGCGAAATACTCGGCATTTCCTACCAACAACACTCAGAAATTCTTTTGATCTTCAACATTTTTCTTCATCATGGAACATACACTCATGTCCAAAATTTAAGTATAATTTCTGTTTATGTGAATATTTCAGAAAATCTACATCGGAACGGAAGGAAACACGGTATGCGTGTGTAATAGGGTTATAAAAGAAGAAAACAATGCAAAACAAGGATAATAATTACTTTTATTATTCAAAGAAAAGGGTTGAAAGAAAAAGGTTCACAATACGAGTGTCAACTTTAGTGAAACAGAATGATTAAAACAATGTGATGCTGAAGTTTAATACGGTGTATGAGCACCTCTGGTAGCCACTCATGCTGCACAACGATTTCCCATACTTTCGATGAGGATATAGATGAGTTATTTGTGTTCAAAAAGTTCCAAGCCTCACGGAGAGCAGTTTTCAATTCCAGAACGGAGCTTGGTGGGTGGCGGAGGGCTGCAATATGTCACCCGAGCATATCCCACAGATATCACTTTGAAGGAAGGCGTCGACCAGGACTACACGATGAGGAGGCGCGTTTATCATCCATAAATATGAAACCAGAACCGACAGCACCTCGAAACAGGCGAACGGTAGGTTCAAGGACTTCCTCTCTGTATCTTTGACAGGTAAAAAACTCCGTGTGAAAGATGTGCAGTTCTGTGCGGCCGTCCAGAATGATGCCTGCCCAGACCATGACTCCCCTGAAGGAAAATGGTGTCTTTTCGTGATGTTTCCCAAGTGAAAACGCGTTCCACGTTCTCTCCAGATCGTGGTACGACGAGAATCAGTTTGCAGACGAAATCGGAAGTCGCCACTGAACATGACATTTCCCCACTGTTGTCGACTCCACTGCCGATGTTCCAAACTCCACTGTAAACGCGCGCGTTTCTGTACAGACGTCAGTGGGATGCAAACTGCTGGTTGTCTGACAGAAAGACCAACGTGTCTCGAAACTATGACTCCTATGGCGGCTGTCAGGGCTGAACCCAGTTTTCTGGCAGAACGGTTCCTCTGACGTGGCGCAGTTATCGCCAAATATCGGTCTTGCCGAGCGGTTGTTATCCTTCAAACCACTGGAGATGTTACCCGACGACATGGTCCTGATCGTAAGGTAACATCTCCAGTGGTTTGAAATCTGCCCCAGTCTGAAGATCACACACTTAGGCACATTCAGAATTCGAGACGCTTCGGTTTGGGACCGACCGTATTCCAGCATTACAATAATTCGTCCCTTCACAAACATGTCCAGTTGACATCTTTGTGACATCTTTCGTCCTTATTGATTGTTAACAACGCTCCGTACCCCAGCAATTGCGAAATTTCTGTCTAAAATGGCCATGCCACTCTAGGCCGTTTTATACTCGCTCCTACGTGCGTCGGTGCTTTGCGCATGTCGACTGAACTGCTTTGCATATGTACAATGTTTTACTTTCGTCCCACGATTCTCCACAAGTGATTTTGAACCATTGTATCCATAGTTACTCGGATTTTTTCGTATTTTACAAATGATACTTAACTTTTGGACATAGTGTATATTTCCGGAGCATATCACAATGTTGCCTCGAGCCCTTCAATTGAAGTAAGGTTTGATAGGTAAACTTTAAAAGGTAATATATTAAAATATTTGCAATGAGTAATTTCCATCACAAAAACTCAATGAAATCAAAATAGAGCGTTAAATTGTTAAATTAAATGAGAAGACATAAATTAAATACAAATGATGTAACAAGCAACTTTTACCACTATATTTTAAAATAAATTATTGTAAAATATTCAGAAATTAAAAACATTTTTCTCTTAGGTAGTCAGCTCAAGCACTTACTGTAGGAATATTTTTTCTTCTATAAAAATAATTAATCTAATAAATATTAGATAGAAAACTTACCATGTTTTGCTATTGTCTGGACGGCATGCAGAACTTGTCCCTAAAATGTACAAAAAAAATTAAATTTAGAATGAAAATAACGCATTTGAATGACAAAAAATATCAACATGGCCATTATAAGAAATCTACTGTCACAAACTGAAAAATTATCGAACAGCAGAAACTATAAGCAAATTAAAATTATTTTGCTTTTACATAATAAAAACTACAAAGATTACAATGGGCAGTTAAAGTGCGTCACAATCCCTGAATCATGCATTCTTAGACAGATTCAATTGCCAATATTTATTCATTGCCAACTCATTGTAGATCAATTATTTATTCGCAGCAAATTAATCCGCAAGTAGAAATATTGAATTTGAATCGTATCTTTATAATTTCCATTAGAACATGGAAGTAATTAGTTAATACTACTCACTTTCTACGAATATTTCTCACTATCACCACACATGGAAGAGCAGTGGTGTTGCCAGAAGGCATTGTAGACACCAAAGCCATCAAAATTTGTTTGGTTTTGTTTTAATATATATATTCCAAAATACTTTAACTTGAGATGTCTGTCTCGTTTGGCGCATCATGGTCAAATATGGCCCCCTTCAGCCATAAAATCCTACCCAACAAACCATAAAAGAGTATAAATATAAATTCGGAAGTTATTGTCTAAATTATTTAAATAAATAGTTATTTTAATTAAAATAAATAATTTGAATCCTTGTTAAGTCATTTCTACAAGGATTAAATGTGTAAAGTCATTTCTTCTCTATGGTTGGTAGTTTGAGTTAAAGTCCCTCTGAAGCAACACAGAAGGCTATTGGCGATGAACCAGGATCAATACCGAAGGGAAAGTACCGATCTTCTCTATGGAAGTCTTGATCTAATGTTGGACTCTTCGAACGTGTTCGGACTCATAGACTTCGTCTAACTATTTAACTAGGTAGGTAGATAGTTAATTAACGTCATACTGGAGCAACACAACGGGCTATTGACGACGGTCCGGGATCAATCCCGAAAGGAAAGATCCAAAGACAACGCCTCGTAATTTTGAACCACAGTCAGTAATGACTCTTTACCTAGTCATTAAGGAACAAGTAATGACAACAAAGTCATTTCTGTTTTCATTCTGTTACTTTTTACACCTATAGTAATGCCTTATTTTAAAATTCACGACCTATTAAGCACAGAATTATCGTATTATTTAATATACAAAGACTTAGTGAACCTAACATCTCTTTTAAAATATAATAAGGGGTTGTTTGGGTTTCATGGTGCAAGGGCCATATTTAGACAAACTGCGCCAAACTGAAGACAGGCAATATCAAACAATAAATGATATTTAGTCCAGTTCATTTAGTTTCATCTAACATAATTTACTCCTCTTGAAATAAAATCTTGTCTGTTGTGCGGAAAGGCAGTAAATTTAAAAAACTCTAAATCAAGAATGCATGTATGTAAGGATTATATTCGATAAAATTCTTCATATTTAGAACAATGACATCATCCATGTAACAATACAACATGAGTTGCATTCATAAAACGTTAACCACCCTGTATTCTATAATGCCTCTATGTTGCTGACATAGAGCTGAATTGTATCCTTCATCCACAATCTGGGGGGAAAAGCTATTCCAAAGACGACAGTGAGATCTTCGGATCGCAGGCGTTTCCTCGGAATCGCATGGATCTTATGATTATTAAATGGGATACCTCTCCCATTATAAGTATTGGAATGCTTCGGAAACGGACTGCATTTGCCTGGAAAACTGGATTGCGAACCTGAGATTTCAATCAGTGGCGATGGATTATGCGATGTAAAAACATCAATAAAAATAAATCACTCGTATCACGGAAAGTTTATGAGATTACGTCTTCTCGATTGGAGGGAGGACATTTGACTGCCCTAGAGTTCCAACTAACGTGAAATACATTACAACATTCTTGAATCGATTTCTCCTTCCATTTAAGATTATAAGTCTCGTTCAGTTTTTCAATAAACTATGTTTTGACTGCACAAAAGTATACTCTTTAACACTCCATTACTCGGGGGTCTTTTTAACAAATGAGATCGCGGTGCATCTGTGAGTTGCTCGATGTTTTCTTTTCTAGTTATACACGCACTAATTATTCAATTTTTTAACACGAAGTACGTTTAAAAACATAGTAACTGCAAAAAGTGTATTAATTAAAATTATAATTTTTACAGATATCCTTTTCACTGCTCAACATTGAAGAACATTGATAAAGTTACAGTGCACCTGCCAGAACCAGTGTGACTAATGGAGGGTTTATACATTGTACTGTAGGTAATTGAATTAACGTCACACTGGAGCAACACAACGGGCAATTAGCGACGGTCCGGGGTCAGTTCCAATGGAAAAGATCAGAGGACAACACCTCGTAATTTTGACCAACAGTCAGATGATGAGGTCAACACTTGAGCTGGCACCCCACTCTTCAAACTTTTATATCGCACCAAAGTGAGGACATTTGAGGCCACGACAGATTTAAAGTGCACAGGCCCTTACGTACACGACGGTCTTTGGTTGGATCGAGTTTCGAACTCGCAACCCTCCGGTTGCCATTCCGTTACTCTTCCAATCAGGCTACCGCGTCCCTTATACAGGCTGTAACACTGATATCTAAAAAGTAAAATATAAATATAAATATTTTTAATTAATACTTAGACCGTTCAGGATACTTTTAGAAATATATAAAGATATTACTTGAAAGATATTGAGATATTTTCATGTTCCTACAGCAATTCAAAATGATAATAAAATATTTTTGTAGTAGAATGAATGGCGTTTATTACAAGCTCTAAGCTTTATTACATTATTTCAAACTAGATCGGTTATCAAATAACAATAATAAAGTTATTCATACATCAGCAGTAAATTATCGTCAGTTTAAGTGTATAATTTCCCAAAAGTTGGAAACAGAAAATAATTTATGTTTAAATTCCAACACTGAAAGGCAATTGCATTAATTGTCAAATATTTATTTTTTAATTTGCCTTATTCTTACTTGCATACCAATTCATTCTTTCTATTAGAAATGTGTCTCCCTAAGTCACTGAATGAGTTTTACTCTTGGATCATATTTCAAATAAATTTCTCCGAAGTATGAAAGCATCATAAATCATTCCAGATTCTTATTATATTTCAAATTTCGAGAAAGCAGCCAGCTCATGGGGTTTAACTAAGATGACTTCATTAAAACAGAATGACATATTCTTTCAAATATATGAGACATTTAAGCGGCTACCTTCTTTCTCAGAGCAGTGAAAATCATGTAAAAGTCGAGACGAACAGAAACAAAAAAATGCATTAGGATTCGGAGAAAAACATATAATGTACATAATCAAATAAATAAAAGCAAGAGGGAGTAAAATTTCTTGAAATTCTAAAGAAAACCTGAAGAAACGAAATAAAGCCAAAGTCAGGAGCAAAAAAAAATGATTTTTTATTTTTATTTCTCATATTTTTAATTCGTTCTCCTGAATCAACTTTTCAGTCGTATAATACCGTCTGAGGACAGACAATAAAAAAAACTGGAAAAACTCTGGAAGGGGAAAATAAATAAATGAAATATAACGAGATTCGTATTCCGAAAAGAAGGGAAATAACGGAAAAAAGATGTGAGAATTTTTTAAAGGCAATAAAAGAAGGAAAAGTAAAGTCGATGTTATACCTGCAAGACACGCATAACATGGTCCAAAAAGTACAAAAATCCACAAAAAGTGTCCCACACAACACATGGAAAGCATGGGTTTACTCACAGGTAGTGGCTTTCGAGAAATGCCCATAACTATTCTCATTAGGTGTGGCCTCAGGGTTGCGAAGTTTTTAAAAAGAAAGAGAGTTAGAAGTGAGAAAAGGAAAAACTCTGGTGCTAAAATGTGTTGGGCCTTTTGTTAAACCTCTCGTCGAAGTATCACAATGATGGATAATGACAACAAATCGATAAAGTATACGTACTTATTAGTCAACATTTTTATATAACATATCTTTTAATTTGACTGAATTACAGAAGAGTATCTATATTTAAATAGCGTGAACACAGCAATAATAACCCTCCTATTGGTTGTCTCAACGATGTATCTCTCGTCATTAGCAAAACTGACCAGATCTTGATGGACGAGATATCTCGTCATTAGAAGAAAACTGACAGGATCTTGGTTGTCTCGACGATGTATCTCTCGTCATTAGCAAAACTGACCAGATCTTGATGGACGAGATATCTCGTCATTAGAAGAAAACTGACAGGATCTTGATCTCATCGTCATAAAAAGACATCGGCAATATCCTGATGATAGGATATCTCAATTGCAAAATTTGTTGGAGTTTGATGGACGAGATATCTCGTCAAAACCACTTGGAGGGTTAAGAAAAGCTCAAGACTATTATGGTAATGATGTACAAGTAATGGTTCAATGACAATAATTTATCTACAGTTTCAAAAGATGCTATTATTTTTTTGTATATATTTCTTAAAACATTCGTATATTTAAAATTTGGTGCTTATTCATGTACCCGATAGACTTAAATATTAATCAACTCCGTACATTTCGTTGATCTTGCGTTTGGCTTAGCTTGTCCTAATCGACCTTGCTCCAGAAAATCCAAATAACCAACCTACCAATCATCTTACATTTCTTTAGTGTACAATATTTATCTTTTAAAAGCGGAAAGTGGTGTTAAATAACAATCAATCAATAACTTTTAAAGGAATTTTTTATATTTGGAAGGTGAATAAGTGTTTTCACCGAATTTATACGAATGCTGAGTTCAGTGGGAGAATCTGATTTTATATGCGTCAAATTTATAAAAATATATGCAGCACACACAAAGCGGCTACAGCTAAATATATGGGGGAAGTGAAATAGAAGTGAAATTTTAAGTTACATTTAAGTGGTCGCCGTATTGATTTATGTAACAATAATTTGGTTGTATTGTTTTATAAAATACTATCTGAACAATAAAAACTCTTACAAATCTAAATAAACAAGTCAGGGATTAGCTGTGAACACGTATCTTTGAAAATTCATTGAAAATGAAGTAGACTCTGGAAATTGTTTAATTGGTCACTGAAAAAGGAACCTCAGTACTTTATTTAAAGTACAAATTGCATTGAACATGTCCTGTTTCTTTCCATTAATTTCTGATATTTGTTTATTTTAAGACTAATTTAAATTTTCGTATTTTACAAAACGAAATTTATTGGCTGAATTCTTGTAAATTCGAATATTTTCAGATTTGTGTTCTTTTTTTCGTTGCACTTGTTTCTACTTTCTATACGTTTAGTTGTTATCTGAACCCGTGTTGTTTTTGTATTTATAATTTGTTTTATTTGCTGCCATAATCTGAGCTCAATTGAACGCATTAATTTTCTTCTTTCATCGTACTTGTCAGCCTAATGTTGGTTGGTGTTCATCACTAGTAGGATTATTGTCAATTATAAATCAGGATTTTTAGCGGTAGAAAATTTGCAGTTTCACTGCACATCTACTGCCCTCTCATGCATTGTATGCTGATTTATGATGAATCCTGAACTTTTATGCCACTTCGTGAGTTCGTGTTTAAATTTATATTCACTATTCATTTATCGATCAAGTTCCCAGGCAAACTAATTATTAATTCAGTGTCACTCCATTCTCTTAGAAGCCTGTGAACTTGCTGATTGCTGTTAATTGCTGATTGTGTACCTTTCACGCACTCTGCTTGCTGTTACTCATTTTACCTGAGTATTATTAATTCTTCATTAGTTGTTTTTTTTTCAAGCTTTTATATCATTAACTAAATAGTAAGTTAATTATCCCTTCACTTGAGGTTACTTTCTTCGAGTAAACACGGGCATCATAATCCCAAGGTAACCTAGTGAATGCCCTCCATTCCGTTTTAACCCCCTCCTCATCCTGGATGAATTTATTTTAAATTTAGGGTAAGGGTTGTTTTCATGTATATTTTCATATTTTCTCCTATAACTTTTTAGCTCACACATTTTAAATTTTTACTTGATCCCTTTGTTATACATTGCTGCAATTTCAAAAATTTGACGGTTTAGTTTGTCCTGTGTTTGGCGCAGCTTAGCCATGCTTGGACCTTACGCCATTAAAATCCAACAAACGAACCATTGATTGCTAGCTTATTGAATTGGATAATATTTTAATTCTTCAAAAGACATAAACAGTCATATACAGCTAAATTAAAATAAAAGCATTTTAATGATGAAATAACCAAAAAAAGTTTATCGCACGCTTGCATTCCTTTTATAATTCCAAAACTATCGATACGTAGAAGCATTGAGCATCATGATCATTGATATTTTAATTTTAATTCATACCGTTCTCTGTAGAAACAAAAAAACTTAATGGATTATTATTGAAAACTTAATGGATTATTTTTTAAAAACTTAATGGATTGTAGTTGCGTTGCCAGACTATCGTCTTTCTTTCTTCTTGTTTAATAGTACGAAAAATGGAACATCAATAAACTCCAAAAGACCTCTAAAAAGAGCAGAAAAAATAATTAAAATGAAACTTTGTGATGTATCGTGCTGCCATCTGTCAACTGATTTGAGCTATTTTTTTATTTCTGTAACTGAATACCTTACATTTTATAAACTTTGATTTCTGACCTGATTTGTAGTCTTTTTCTTGAGAGCTTGGAAAATAAATCTATCACATTTTCTTCATAACTATATGAAATTTGTAAAATATTTCGCACATTGGACGCAAAGATTCAAAATTTCCCTGCGTTTAAATTAATTAAAATTCCTATCTCTTTCTCTCAGTATCTATATTTCATGTCTAACTTGGTACTAAGGCCCAGCCCAGAGAGCAGATGTAGGGGAATTTTACTATAATGTATATGTGGTGCAATGTCTGTGTAGTACGTGCAAACAAAATTTCTGTGAACTGACCACGACTAACTGGATCGACGAAAAACTTCAAGTAAGGGCTGTCCGGATTTTCGATAAGTCTATGAGTGCTGTGTTGTATGTCTATGGGTGCTGTAGTTAATAAAATCGTTGCTTCAGTAAACTGACTCTCCTTAAAAGTGAACTAGTATTTGAAAAAGACTGAATTATATTTTTACGTCATTATTCAGTTGACACGAAAATGGGCTTTTAAGTCATGAACATTTCGACCATCTTTCCTTATAAGTTCTAGGTGTTCGCAGTACTTCGTTTTATGAGAGCAAACTAGTCTTCTTTGTTTCATTTTAAAAGAGACTAATTACATAAAGTCATTTGATTCAAAATAAATTAATATTTTACAGATCTGGAGATTGCAAAAAAAAACATTCTTCAACGCAAGTATATGATATGAATTAATAATATTATCGTTATACGATGTAAATGTTTTCACTTTCAACTTTTCTCTCAGTGGCATTAATTAAACAGGGTCGGTATTCAGACGAAAGTGGGTGGGGTTGGAAAAGTAACGGATTAGCAACTGGAGGCTTGCGAATTCGAATCCAACCAAAGACCGTCATGTACAAAGGGGGTTGGTACGCGTCAAATCTGTCGTGGCCTCAAATGTCCTCACGTTGACGTGGTGGGGAAGTTTGGAGAGTGGGGTGCCAGCTCAGGTGTTACCTCGTCATCTGACCGTGGTTCAAGATTATGTGGTGTTGTCATCGAATCTTTCCTTGGGGATTGATCCCGGACCGTCGCCAATAGCCTGTTGTGTTGCTCCAGTGCGACGTTAATTAAAATACCCCAGACGAAAGTGGCACAAAAACGAAACTCGGGACTTTAACAAGGAATTTTCTAATCCGAACAGCCGCTACTAAAAGTTCAGTTAACCGTGGTCATATTCCCGAAATTTTGTTTGAATGCTGTATTCACCTCAGATATATTACAGCAAAAGGTAAAACGAAAGCTTCCCCCATCTCTACACTCCGGATTCTGGTACCAAGTTAGACATTAAATACAGATTTGTATCCAAATACTCAATGCTTTACTTCCAGTAATGTGTGTATAGCATGCTATCTTCGTTTCCTTAAAAAAATGTGTTCTTTGCCTTTCTTGTTACAAACACAACGTAAAGGTTTATAAGTTTTCGAACTTAGGATATAGACTGCACATTTCCACCTTTTCCAGACCACCTTTTAGACCTAGGGACCTCGTACTATATTATCGCAAATCCCCGCCTATGTGGTAGCTCTAATGAAACCAGAAAGAACTTTTTCTGCTATAAAATCCCATTGCTTAAAAGAAAATACCCTACTAAAATACTAAAAGAAAGTTATTTATTACAGTGTACATTATTTTAATTTTTGTTTCACGAATCTTGTCCGGATAGAAATTTCAACTGAATGGTAATTTTTGCGGAAACAATGCTATGAAATCTTTTGACGGGAAAACGTCTTTAAAATCCGAACAGTACTTCATGAACAGTCGAGCGTTTCAAAAAAGCGTTATAACTGTTTTGTCTAATGATTTCAGAACTAGAAGATACATCCAGAAAATAAGTATAGATTAGTGTAGACAAAGGATGACCGTGCCTGATATAACCTTCGGACCAAGTGCGCAGGCGCATTGCGCGTGGGGATCCGCAATATGTCGAAATTCTACAGTGATGGGCCAGCTTTGAACCAGTGTGACTTGAAATTGCGGGAGTGAGGACTACATACGTGGTGTCACTCGAAAACTACAAACATAAACCTTGAATAAAAGAATTATCTTCAATGTTAATATCAAACTACACTTTAATCGTCCAAAGGGTAAATTAATTGTTGAATATTCACAATCGTTCAAACTTCCTATGTCTGCTTCATTCATTCCACTATCTAACATCAAGCCCGAGTATTCACGTCAAAACCACGGTTTGGGTCCTCGACATAATCTATTTTTTTTTTGTTTCATTAAACTTATCGGATAAAAATTTGAACTGAAAGGTAATTTTTTTAGAAACAATACCATGAAATCTTATCTTTTATCATCAGGCAAGCACTTTGAACATTCTTAGTTCAGAATGAGAGAATGTCCATAAATTAAACCCTCTGAACGTCGCGAGATTTCCGAGTAGTGTAGAATATTGCTTTTATCTCAAAATAGACTTAATGACTAAAATAACCACATCTATTCGGTGAAAAAATCAGTGGATTCTATCAACTTTCTGGATCCTGAAAACAATCCCGATTTCTTCAAATCACAGTGATGTGAATGTAATGCAGCTTGTACTTGTTACCTTGTCTTGAATCTATCAGCCCTAAATTGACTGGAAAACATTATCTTTTATTTGTATCATGTAAAAAATTGCACTGCAAAGATGTTTTTGTCATCATTAGTTCAAAAACGAATCCCTCAAGCATCTAAAATCGTATAGTAAAATATGACCGTAGTGACAAACCAAACCCGGTGAAACAAGAGGAAAAAATAGTCATAAATTGTTAAAGGTTTCATCTTTGGGGCATGCGTGCTCATGATATTCGACCCATGCATAAAGTCTCAACCTTTTGAAAAATAAATCAATTTTGTCTAGAATAACATGATTTTCCTTTCGACCACATTACGTCGATGCTATTTTTCAGGACCTCATGCATATAAAACAAAAGGGCATACACACCGGATATGGGAGAATGACTTGTTTAGTTTTCTCTCAAGGTGTGACTGATCAATTCCTTTGAAGAAAAGCGTAGGTTTTACTTTGTTATCAATCACACTAACAGCCCCATGTGTTACATCTCATCTTGTTCTGACATAATTATAACAGTGTGCATCAGTTTTAAAATAGTTGGTTGCCATGCGTCGTGAATAAACTTGAATCGCCATTTACCTGTTCTGCTTAAGTTCCTGTTGAATCAAACCTTTAGAAAGATTTTATTTTTCCTTTCCTTAGAATAGAATGCCTTGGAATTATTCTGTTCTCCTTTGCTTAGAAGTGAACCGTTTGTGGAAAGATTCTATTGGTCTTTTCCTAGGAACTGAATCCTTTGAAAATATTCTATTGGTCCTCTCCTTAGAATAGAATTCTTTGGAAATATTTATTACTCCTATCCTTGGAATAAAATCCTTTAGAAAGATTCTATTGGTTAAGAAAGTCAAAATTGGTTGGAAGTCATGCAGGGAAAACAGCTGGTTTGCAAGGTGGAATTATGTGTGTGAACTGAGGCTTAATATAACAGATAGAGGGATTTAAACTACACTGCTGGCCACCCAAATTGCAACACCAAGAAAGACAAGAGATATCACAACAAAATTTATTTTGTAGATAACATGTTGACCAAGTATCAAATGATTAAATTTATAGACTTCTGTGAAGTGTGGTTCCTGCCAAAATCAGTAGCCAGAGTAGCCGCCATTGTTGGAGATCACCGCTGCCACACGCCTCGACATTGATTCAAAGAGACTTTGGATGTGTTCTTGGGGTACAGCAGACCAAGCAGCTTCCACACGTTGCCAAAGTTGATCTGGTGTGGCAGCTGGGGATGTATTCTGGGTCAATCGTTGAGCAACCATGGACCACATGTTTTCTATCGGCGAAAGATCCGGAGAGCGAGCTGGCCAGGGAAGCAATTCAATCTGGCGATTGACGAAGAACCCTTGGACAATGCGTGCCACGTGTGGTCGCGCATTATCCTGTTGAAATATGGCTGTGGGCAAGCCCTGAAGGTAAGGAAGGACAACTGGCTCCAACACCTCGGAGATGTAGCGCTGGCTGTTTAAAGTACCGGCAATGCGTACTAGAGGAGTGCGAGAGTGATATCCAATACCGCCCCATACCATAATACCCGGTGCAGGACCAGTGTGGCGGTGCATAACGCAGCTGTTCAGCATCCTCTCTCCACGGTGTCTCCAGACTCGAATCCGACCATCGTGGTGTTGCAGACAGAAGCGTGACTCGTCAGTAAAGACAATTTCATTCCATTCTGCCGTCCACATCCTTCTTTCATCGCACCATTGGCGGCGGAAACGTCTGTGGTTCTGCGTCAAGGGTAGACGAAGCAATGGACGTCTTGCGGACAGACCACTCTGCCGTAAACGGCGTCGAATGGTACGCGCAGACACTGGATGATGCGGTACAGACTGAATGTGCTGTGCTATGGTTCGTGATGTGGCTGAGCGATCCGTCACTGCCATACGCACAATATGCCTGTCATCACGTGAAGTGGTGCACTGAGGTGGATGCGATCGAACACGTCGGTCCGTCGTACCCTCTTGCATCCAACGATCACATATCCGCATTACAGTTGTTTGGTTTCGTCCAACACGACTACCGATTTCCCTGAAAGATAATCCACAATCTCGGTAGGTCACTATCCTTCCTCTGTGGAACTCGGATACTTGATCAAAAGATGATCGCTGTTTTCTACGAGGCATAATTGATCGTTTTTTAAAAAAAACCACAAGAAAAACACAATTGCCGTACTTGAAATCGTCGAAATGAAAAACCTTAAATAGCGCTTTGAAGTGGCGCCACAGGCGCGCGTGATGTTCGTCTGCGCTGAAATTCTAATCATTTGCATATCTCACCTCCGCTAATGCATGTTGTAAATTTCATATTATTTGCATGCTTCCTTCAGGGTGTTGCATTTACGGTGGCCAGCAGTGTATATGCAATTGCTCACTATTGTATTCCACCAATGCCCAGATTTTGTTGCCATGTCAACTTTTGTAAGCACTTCGCGAAGTATGGTTGATAATAATGTGAATGATGTGGACAAAAATGGGAGTGCTGATTTTTTTGCTTAGAGAGGTACCATTCTTCAAAAGAAAAACAGACTTATGCCTTATTGAACTTCTTAATCAGAATTTAAGAACTTGTTCAAAACTGAAATGATAAATTAAGCTAAGGTTGAGCCTTGAAAACGTGGATCTACAGCTGATCTTCGTGTAGATCAGCTGTAGATAATTCCGTTTGTTGATTGATCATGGCTGTCGTAATATGCCTATTTGTTTTTCTTTGGACTCGAGAATTCTCCTGATTGCCCTCCTTGTGACTCTGAATGTCCATTTAACAGTGAACACCTCGACAACCTACACTGCCCTCAATGCAGTGGAGAAACCAGACTTAATTGAGACCTGGGCAAATGATAACTGATGCCGCCTTTCGCCCTAAACAAAATTTGTATAAAAATGTAAATCTATTAAAATAACAGAAATAAATTATCTTAATTAGTATCATATTAATTTTAAACGATCAATATATTATTTATTTAGGAATTAGTTTAAAATGTAGTCGTCCTTTTTACAATATTTTTTCTTACGAATACCATTTATACATCTGTGGTTTTAAATTACTGCGGTCACATTTACACAGTAGGATGTATTCGAAATTGGAAAGGAACATCTGGTAAGTAAGTAAACCAAATATAAAGAATGAACTTTTCTACATAGCCATAATCCTCTACAGATCTGTTATCTATAACGTCTATCACAGCTAGAATAAATAGGAAATAATGATACCCAACAAAAATAACTCACTAATTTAACCATTCTGTGAGGGCCGCGGTAGCCCAGTTGGAGGAGTAACGGACTAGCAACGGAAGGGTTGCTAGTTCGAATCCAACCAAAGACCGTCGTGTACAATTGGGGCTGATGCACGTTAAATTTGTTGTGGCCTCAAATGACCTCACGTTGGCGTTGAGTGGAAGTTTGGAGAGTGGGGTGCAAGCTCAGGTGTGACCTCGTCATCTGACGGTGGTTCAAAATTAGGTGGTGTTGTCCTCGGATTTTTCCCTTCAGGATTGATCCCGGAACCCGTTGTGATGCTCTAGTGTGATGTTAATTAATTACCATTACCGTTAACCATTCTGTGAAACCAGAGAAGAAAATATAGAAAAAAATCTATTTTGGAAAAATATAATTTTTTCCAAGTAAAATAAAGATGTAAATTAGTAGCTCTGAAACGCCGCCCCTCTAGACATTGCCACCAGGGGTCGCTGTCCCTGTCCCTCGCCTACGCCTCTGCCTTAATGGTCTTAATCGTGCTGTTCAGAATCATTAGAAGGCTATAAAGCTTAAATAGTAATCGTCTGCATCTTCAAGTGAGCGTATACAAATTAAATATGTTGTGGCTGAAACAAAAATACATACTTTAGTGGACTGTAACTATGTTATTGACATTGATTCTGTTTACTATAATATCCCAAGTCCACAGAGTTATTGAACTATCCTAAGTACACAAAGAATGATTCCTGGAACTTGACTTATCCGTCATCAGACTTTGTGGCCAACGAGGTATACAGGCCATGTCACTGAAACGATCATGTGATCATCTCCGAAATGATAGTTGCTAGTTGTACGAGCTCGTATTGAAATCATTTACCAACCAATTGACCGTTTCGGTGACGTGGCCTGTATATCTCGTTGACCACGATCAGACTACAACTGAGGAGTTGTCAACATTCTTGGCGCCTGCCAAGCACATGAAAAGTCACGCCAATTTAAGTGTGGCGCCAACAACTGTCGTGGAGATACGAACGGCGCAAACAAAATCCAAATCTGAAAGCTACCATAATAGGGTCCAAAACATTACCAACTTATGATACAACAAACAAAAACATTTTCGCATCCGCTGAAAGACTTCTTTTGAATACCATCTGTGGAATAAAAGTAAACATACCTGGATTTTCCTCGCACTGTCCAAGTCTCCTTTCTTGTAAGCTTCCACAAGGCGCAAGGAAATAGGAGCCATAAAGTTATAAGTAGCACCTACGGCTGCCGTAACGCCACTGGCCATGCAGGGCAACAGTACCTGAAAAGAGAAGATTTGAATTATTCAGATCAATCCTTCCAGAGTTTTGAAAAAAGCAAATGCATTCACGTGTTTATGTATAGGGGAGAGGATCAGTGAAGACCAATACACGTATTTCGAACATGATCAGGGGTGCACCAACAGAGGGGATGAGGGTTTAAATTCCCAGGCCATACAAAAGCAAAAATATACTTAATTAATCTACCAGTTTCTTAAAAAAATTGCTTGTGGTGTTATTTTTGATATTTCTCCTTGTTTCATCAATAAAAACTTCGCAAATTCTTTTTAATTCCCTTTACAGAAGTACCCCGTCATTCATTTATAGGCGTTGGGCAAAATAATTTAACCTTTTCTTTTTCAACAGAAACCGAGGGTCCGGGGTTGCCCAGTTGGTTGAGTCGTGGATTAGCAACCGAACGGTTGTGAGTTCAAAACTCGATTCAACCAAAGACCACCGTGTACGTGCGGGCTGGTGTACGTTAAATATGCCTTGACCTTAAATATCGACACTTTGGCGGTGCGGAAGTTTGAATGGTGAGGTGTCAGCTCAGGTGTTAACCTCGTCATCTGATCGTGGATCAAAGGTGCTGTTTTCAGATCTTTCCCTTCAGATTGATCCCAGACCGCAGCCAATAGTCCATTTTGTCGCTTCAGCGCGATGTAAACTCAACCAACCAACAATCAATAGGAACCGAATGACCTTATACATTTCAGAAAGACCTACAGAAAAGTTGCCACTTTTGCTGCCAAAGCTAGAATAGGGCATATTATCACTCTATATATTGAAACTAAAAGTCAAACATCCCAACCATCATTTCACACAAGAACCAGGATCATCGAACCAGAACTAACATACCAGTATAGTATATAATTCCAATACACAAATTAAAAATTTTCCAATTATTAACATTATATTCGATTCATTTAACTTCAGCATAAATTTAATTACAATTAAATTAATGCTTTTATTAGTTGCTTTGAAAATTGGATAATAGTACTATCATGCCAAACTCGAAAATGTTCTAATAGAATTATTGCCGACATAAATACTATACGAAAGTATACGAAGCATTTAATTTAACATATATTTCTTTACATCTATAGCTCTTAGCTCAATAGCTTATAAAAAAGGACGGCGTTTATAAATGCTGTACGATAAATTGGATTATAAACACGGGGAAATTTTTCGCATCAATTACTTTTCAAGAGAGGTAACAGCTTTTCGCATTAAAAGTTTATCCCATCTGGAATGCATTTAGACGATAATCCCCATTTGTCTGTGAAAGAATAAATTTTTACTCTAAGCATATACATAACATATAAATGATACAAATTTTAACTACACTTGCTATTAATTAACGCTGTTAATATTTTTAAAGCCCAGTGGGAACAAATTTATTTCATGGAGCTTTGAGACAAATCATAAACAAAGCATACTGCTATGTGAAGAAATTCTGTTGACTCTTTTTAATATTTTTTTTCCAGAAGCTTCTTGTTAAACTAACTTTTTCAGAGCCCAGAAAGTCAGTCTTCATTTAAAAATTCAAATACTCAGGTGAACATCTTCAAAATAAATACGCTTTGACGTGGTGTGGAAGTTTGGAGAGTGTGGTGCCGCCTCAAGCGTTGACCTCAACATCTGACCGTGGTTCAAAATTACGAGGTATTGTCTTCGGGATTGATCCCGTACCGTCGCCAATAGCCCGTTGTGTTCATCCCGTGCGACCTTTATTCAACTATGTACCTACCTAAAAATCATGAAAGCCGTCGGTGAGACATCTGGAGTCCTATCTCCTTGAAATGGTTAGACTAAGTGTATAAATATGGGTTCCTGATGAATCTTCCAGCATAAACTTTTCTTATATCAAAAAGTCTTCTTTTCTTAGCATGGTGTTCTTCAAAGCATATTTAGTTGGAAATAATCATATATAAAACAAAAGAATTCAGCTTCTTCGAAGGCAGGTAGATAGGTGGTTGAATTTACGTCGCCTTGTTGCAACACAACGGGTTATTGGCGATGGTCCGGGACCAATCCCGAAAGGAGAGATCCGAGGACATCACCTCGAAATTGCGAACCACGGTCAGATGTCGAGGACAACACCTGAGTTGGCACCCACTTTCCAAACTTCCACAACATGCCAATGTGAGGATATTTGAGACCACGAGAGATTTAATGTGAACCGATCCTAACGTACACGACGATCTTTGGTTGGATCCAGTTTTGAACTCGCAACCCTGCTGTTGCTAATTCGCGACTATTAACTGGTTACCTTAGCCCTTTAAATGAAAGGAAGGAATTAAATTCTGGCTTATATGAGAAAGCGTTCAATAGTGCCTAAGTATCTCTTAAATGGAAGATGTATCCTAGTACCAATTTGATGTATTCCGGCATCCTCATTATATTTTCGTTTCGTCAAATGCAAAATGAATTCAAGTATCACTTCTTAATCCAACTTCACAAATCAAAAATTGCACCATTCGTATTTTGATCCCGACTTATGCGTTTATATAACCCCTTCAATATACCAATGATACTTTGATCCAACGAATAAATACTCCATCTTCCCTTAAGCTAAAAATGGATTTCAGGCTTACGCAATACTAATTCTATTCAAGCCCACACCACACATTGGCATAAGGAGTCGACCATCAGTTCTGGTATTTGCCTCCCGGTGAACTCCAACAGCGCTTCCCAATTCTTTCTTCCCCGTCCAATCCTTTTGTACCTACTGCTCATATTTATCGTTTCACTCCTAGAGATTAGAGCACTTATTTTTCAATGCAGAGGAGCGATCGGCTTGTCTAATAAATATTAAAGTCCGGAAGACCTCCTTCTCAAATCCCCCCTCAAGATGCATTCGTCTGTTAAGACTTCCAGACAGGGGGCAAAACGTCCGTATCCAAACCGGTCACGTCGGCCCGTAAATTTAAGCTGCGAGGTGTGGCAACAAAATAAAAATCGTTACTCGAAGCCTTTTTCCCCACTACAAATCAAGAGCCAGGGAAAACGGAGCACTTTGGAAATTTAACTGGAAGGAGGACATTACCGAATCTGTAGGAGGGATGGTGTGTTATGTATTGGGGCACTTGACCCCTATTATGGAAAAAGATTCGACCCCACGTGGCTGTTCGAAGGGGATTGGCGAAAGGGACAACGGCTGATATAAAATATAAAGGAAAGTGTTCTGGAACTGGAATGTGTTCCTTCAACCCATCGTAAATGGATAAATACAAGAATATAACCATGGGGTCCTGTGGTTAAATGTATAGCCTATATCATTCCTCTGGATTTCCTGGAATATATTGAAACTGTTTTTAGTTTAGGCTTTAGCTGGAATTCAGAGGGGTGAAGCTAGACTTTTGGAATTTGGGACGAATGGGACTTTTGTCCCCCTCTGGTGCAGTGCTAAATTAACGCATTTGAAATTAAGAAAAAGCATAATTATTTAGTTAGGTTAAGTGTACTAATTATTATCATATTATATTTGTTAATAAATCAGTGTTCGCAACATTAATTTATTGATTATGCATTATCCCTTCTAGTGGGGGGCGCGCTTGCCCTGTTGGTAGGGTAGCGGATTAGCAACCGGAGGGTTGCGAGTTCGAAACTCGATCCAACGAAACACCGTAGTGTACGTGAGGTGGCTGGTGGATGTTAAATCTGTCGTTGCCTCAGATATCCTTGCGTTGGTGTATTGGGGAAGTTTGGAGAGGAGTGCCAGCTCAGGTATTGACCTCGTTATCTGACCGTGATTCAAAATTACGAGGTGTTGTTCGATCTTTCTCTTCAGGATGATCCCAGACCGTCGCCAACAGCCAGTGTGATGCTCCAGTGCGACGTTAATTCAACTACCTACTTACCCTTCTGGTGGTTGTCTCGATAATATATCTCATTAATAATAATCTCATATCTCATTATCTTTGTCTCGATAATATATATCATTAGAAAAAAATTGATCAGATCTTGATCTTGTCATAGTCAAACAATTGTCAATATCTTGATGACGAGAAACCTTCGCATTGTCAAAATTAGTCAGATCTTGATGGACGAGATATCTCGTACATTGGAGGGTTAAGAGTAGCAAAGTTGCATCACTTTGTTTATATATAGCTCCAACTAATGGGTCTTCTAGACGAACGTAAGAAAAAGCCATTGTCTTATTTTGAAGGCCAAGTCGTTTGTGAGAAGAAAATTTTGTTGATGTTTTGCCTCTTTTTTCTTTCTTGAATATTAATTCGATTGTAGGGGACTACATAAAAAGACGAATTGACATTTAAGCACTGCATTTTAAAGATGGAATGCATGGAAGTATTCACGTCACTCGCATAGCATTGGAAAGTACGTCTTTAAAAGAGGACAGAGTTGTAAAACATTTTTCCAAGAAAAATACCAAAATTTGTATTATATATCCATGAAATGCTCCTCTTTAGATTTGAGCCCTCGATTCTGTGCCTCCATGTTGTCGCTCCTTCTTAGCTAAGCCTCTGAAAACTCAAACGTATGAAGTATTTTTTTACATACACAAAACACGAAATAAAGGTTATCGCCTGTTTCTTATTCTTCAGTCAAAGCACACCGGAAATATTTCAGGTATAAATGCCTAACGGTATAACTCTCCATACTGTCTGGTAAAGAAATTATTTTTTTTGTTGGTAATGGGACTTGTCTCCTGATCTTATTATGCCCAAGAGCCCTATACCGCACTCTTACAGGTATAGACGCACTATACTTATGAAACTTTCATGACAGTGGACATAGGTAAACGTAACGTATGTATCTTTTCAATTCTTATTTTGTTTCAGACATCATACTTCTTTAAAATGGATAGTTAGCTTGCATCGTGCTCTCAAAGAGGGAATGGACTATAATTCTTCCATAAATGTCTTGAATGTGATAGTAATGTAAATAAGAAATGTATAGATGAGTTATTTCGACATAAAAATAAAAGGTTCCTAAAAGATGAATATTGATTTGCGAATATCTTTCGTGACAAAGTGGATACTTTAATATAATGCAAATAATAAGAACGATAGCAGTTAGACGACGAAGACAACAATTGTTTGGCATAGTCTGTCTCAGTTTTCTCTGTAGGTTTAATATTCCAGGAAGAATTTATGTTTTACTTTCAGAAATGTTAACAGGGAAATTTAGTATGGAGAAAAAATCTCCAGACCTTAAAAATGTCGCGTACTCCTAATATACAACAGTGGGGTAAATGGGGTGAGTTATGTTCGGGGACACAACCGCAATTGTTTAAGTCACGAATCCGTCTTTGTGTTTTTAACGGAGGGGTAAGATGATAATGTAAAATCTTGGTTATTATAAGTGAAGTAAAATTTTATTTTCTATGGCCGATGAATAGGAAGTTTTATGCATAAGGGCATAGTATTTACATCGGTGTTTCTGACAAAGGTTAAAATCTATACAAGTGTTGCCCAGAGTAGTGGGTTATGTAGAAATCTACTTCATGTTGAACTCATTATGCATATAGTCTATAAGCGATTTTTTTAGTAACATTGACATTGAAATTATTGGAAAGCAAAGTGGGTACATTGATATTTGGAATCACATTGGGTACAATTTTCCAGATAGAATCTTTCAGCGTTACCACATTCGAAGTCGATCAGTTCAGGTGGCGGCGAACTCGAAGTACTCGCCTCCTTACGCTCTCTAAAAATCTGCATCATTAGGTATTAGTCAATTTTGGCCTTTCTGATTCCATTTTGAATTTTTCATTCCAGTGATACATGTTTCTTACATTTCTGTTCATATTTCCTTTGGAATTTTTTTGGCAATGAAAATTTGCTTCAATTGAACACACTTATCAGCTTATAACTTTGCTAATTTTATTTGATCGATTAATATTGCTAAATAACATTTTAGATTCTGTTATTCTTTACAAATCGGCACCAATTTCAACGTCGTATCTTTTCTCAATCCACAGTTACACTGCTCGAACGCCGTGCGGAATAGCCATTTTTAGTGTTCAGCGCAAGGGCTACCTCTCCTCCCTCATTGCTGCACATCCACTTGACCCCCATTTTAGATGCGGGCATATACCCTTTATCCAACAAAATTTAAATCATTAAATTATCATTTACAGTTTACGAGATATAAACGCGACCATTTTGGCCGTTTTTTGCCATTGACTATTTTTCTATTGACTATTCATTTGACTATTTGATTTCATTTGACTATTTCATTGTTGTAGAGACCCCCTAGACCGGGCCGAATTTAAAGAAGTATTCACGTTAAAAATTGATGCACCACCTATTAAGTAGCATACACCGTTACCCAGCTATCGCATGTGAAAATTTTGTTTAGCTCATGATGTTTAATGATGGTGATCAATGCCGATAAGCTCTTTCAGAATAGTTTTGGGTACTAAGCGACTCGTGTTACTATATTCATTACTTCATCTATGTATATATATAAAAATGGATGTGCGTGTGTGTATATATTACAGTGAAAGACCGAAATCTGGAGAATGTCGACTTTCACCGGTGAATGTCAACATTCACATAGTCGCTTGGTGTATGTCCGAAATATTTGCTAAATACCCTTATTTCTGACTTACACCGGCAAATGTCGACATTCACCATGCACTAATGGTGAATGTTGAACATGTCGGAGATTTATATTTTCTTCTCCGTATTTCAGTCGCGATAAAACGTCACAAGGGTGACGTAACTTTTTCGCCTCTCTTTCTGAGAGGAGTGACCAAGAACTTAAAACAAACAGTACATTCTAAATGAGAAAAGAAAATAATAGAAATTAAAAACTTACTTAATTATACAGTACATTCTAAATGAGAAAAGAAAATAATAGTAATAAAAAACTTACTTAATTATGTGATTCAAATCTTATTTATTGCAACAACTTAAACTATTATGACACTTTGAATTGCACAAGAGTCCCTTGCTTTTACAACTGCATTTATTTGCTGCATTGCTTCTCTCAGCGACATTTCTTGAAAAGAAATCTCATCTATGGAAAGTAACTTTTCTTTACAAATTACGAACTGATTACGTGTGTAAAGCTGCTTGAGGGTACCATTTTTATTTGCCAGTTTATAGCAGTCGGAGTCTTCTATTCCAACAACAACCGCTAACACATTTCGACTATCCGTACGACCACGGTCGACATCAGGGACTTGTATTCGTACAGTATCACCAATTTGAGCAGGAGGAAATTGTTTTTGTGAGGTTCGTAACATTTCAGAAAGTATTTTAGAGTACTTTTCTTGAGAAAAGTAAAAACAATTGTCTTCTCGTTTACCCGCAATTAATGCATTTAACTTTTCAAGAAAAAGATCACGATTCACTGCAGTATCCATTCAGTATAAATTAGGGTATCGGAAAAGAAACCTCGGTTCCTCTCTTTTCGACCTCCACCAGAGCATATCTGTGATTGTCGACATACACCGGTGAGGGTCCGAATGTATAAGAATATAACCAAATTTTCGTCTTTCACCGACGTATATGGTATGTGTCGACATTCACCGGTGAAAGTCGACATTCTCCAATTTGGGTCTTTCACGGTAACATATATATGTTCTCTATACAAATCTACACCATTTGACCAATCCACACCAAATTTGGTACATTTATACCTTGAAACCCTGCGAGTAACGCAAGCTACATATTAACCCCTCTTTAACCTAGGTGTGCAGAGGGGGCTAAATCAATTCGAAATTGCCATAGGAAAAACATTGAACATAAAACGATTACGGTACGCACCTCAATTTGTTTTACCAGTATTGATCGAAAATCAAATTTTCTAATAAAATTGGTTTACCAATATGGCTCGAAAAACAATTTTTTCCGAAAAGTTATATTTAAGCAATTTAAAATTCTAATTATATTTGAACTGATTTTTTATTTATTTCCACGATATTAATAATTTAGGAATATTTGAATGATGAAAATTGGAAAATTTAAAAACTTAATTTTATACAACTTGCATTTAGTAATGGAACACGAAAAGCCAAAACAAAAAACTCATTGATCATAAAAGCATAATTTTACAATTCGGTATCTGGCAACACCAGAATTAATGTTTTATTTTATAAATTAGATTTAGAATTCCATGTTTGTGTATTTGAGTTAAGACTGAAATGCCGTGGTCATATTTGAGCATTTCTAAGTTTTGTAAATTGGTGTTCATTTTGTAAATAATTCATTATTATCTACCTATTTTTAAGCGTTTTTTTTTAAATTTCTCTATTTCAGACTATTCTCATGACGTCGAAATTCGACACGCTTGCTCAGATCTTTCGTTTTTCAGATTTCCATAGTTTTGAATTACCAGAATTTTGTTTCTGTTTGTATTTATGTGTGTGTTCCATTACTTTCCATATTACAGATATATTATTTAGGAGTTAAATTGTAATGAATTATTTTTATTTTCTGCCAAATACCACTAGGCATGGGTAATTTCTTGGTGGTATATATATATTTCGACGAACTTTCCTTAAGTCTGGTTAATTATGTTATAGTTTGTAGAATTCTGTTTCATAAAAATAAATGGAAACCTTTTTAAGTAAGGTGTATAACTTCTTATTTTAAAATGACTGATACAGTTAAAATAAAGTTATTCTAAAAATAAGATATTTTACGTTAAATCAAAACGGGTAGCTATACGTTGTAGTCAAAGATATTTCTAAATTTTGACATATTTTCATTACAAGACGATTAAAACCAATTGAATTTACATTTGTTTTTCATGTTTCATGGGTATCATTGAAATCTGTATTCCATAGTCAAGTAACTACATCTATCATTTTAAACAGGTACGTGGTTTCCATATAGAAATTGAGTCTCTCAATTGGAAAAAGGATTCGATTTAGAACTAAATTTTTCTGTTGGAGGAAAGCGAATTTTAAATAAGACTTTGCTGATCTTGGAATAATATCATAGTAAGGAAGTATGTAAACTAGGACTGTTGAAAAATAGAAATATTTTGTCTTAAGTGACAGAAGGTCGAGGTTGCTTACTTGAAGCTAAAACTGTTCGTATACAACTTAGGTAACTGAAACATTAATTGAAAGCAGTGATTTTGTAAAAAGTGCAATCGATTTTGAGTTTGCTTTGTCTACACTGATGACTTGTTTTAAAAACAAGCTCGGTTATTCCACGTGCGGCTGAATAAAATTTTCAAGAAAAAATGCATGCTTCAAAATAAATTAACCACGAATACCGTAACAGTTTAATTTGCCATCCTCTCACGATGATAATGTAATTCGAAAACATCGAATCCATGGTGCAAGGGTACCACAAATAATAAATATTGATTGGAAAACTGAGTGCAAGACTATACGCTGAAAGTTCCTCAATTTTACTGAAAGTGAACTTAATTGGGCATTCGTAATCACTCCAAAACTCAAAATCGACTTCTGAAGAAGTCATCTCAGTAAAAGCTTTCGTAGTTTGTCTTACAGCAAGAGTGTGATGAATATGAAATGGATTATATGGAGGTATATACTATGTATACATATTTGCGTCCGAAGTAAATTGTAGAAGCTATGACAAAGTTAAAACGATGTTAAAAAAATATTTTCTGTACACTTAAATGATGCTTGCATTTTTCTATGAAATAGAATCAACATTTAACTAATTCAACCGAAGCATCGCCGGGTAATTTTGCTAGTATTTAATACATTTCATTTGATGGATTACAGTCATGAGTTAATGAATTGTTGATTCAAACAATTCCGCAAGTATTTGAAAAGTTGATTCAAATGAACTAATTAGATTATTTTTTAATCATAAGCAAAGAAATATATTTATCTAATAGGAGCTATTAAATTATGGCTCCTAAGCTCATAACGAAGTGTTTTGCTTAGAGGAAAGGAAATATTGATTTTTACTATAACGTTTTACTAGAATTGGTGGCAACAGTATAAAATTTGGAATAAGCTTAGGATGTTTCCTTTTTTTAAAATGGCATTACCAAAAACTTTATCAATGTGATTTTAAAATTCTGTATTCTTGTAATTGTATATTTAAAATATGTCTTGTTTATTTTTGAATTTCGATTCTAGTAAGATTATTAAAAGGTTTAATCACTTACACAATAACAAGGTGTACCCGTGTCAACAATAAAATTTTATGAGAGGCATTTATACTCATCGTTCTAGGAGAAAAAGCACACTCACGATTATAAAAAACGCGAATTCTGCCAAAAGAACAAGAGTGTCCAAAAAAAGCTTTTCTTTCATTCCGTTTATTCAATTTAAGATACAAGGTAGTGTAAACAAAACAGAAAACGAAATATTTAAGTTGTTTAAAGAATTTATTTTTCATTAAAGCACATCTTAAGTGGATTACGGTTTTGAGTAGTCTCTAATACGATTACCCAAAGAAATGCTACTTGATTCATATCTGAATCGGTATTTATTTAGTTCTTGTGAAGAGTTAAAAAGACGGGGAGAAAATATAAATGGTTTAAATAATATACATGGTATAAATGATCTATTATAAGAATGTAAATGGGGGGGTATAAATGATCTATTATAGGAATATAAATGGGGTTTTAAGGATCTCATCCAGACCAATAAATTAAATAAAACCGTGAGTGACTTCGTTCCCCCGGTAAGATAGTTTCATATCCTTTGCAACCAGCAACTGGATATGACAGAAATTTGACATAAATCACATGACCCATAAGCGGCTCCTCAGTGTTTAAATTTGTGTCATACATTTACATTACCATAGAAACATTGATATGACACTAAGAGAGCCCGCATTCCAATCATATAAGAGAGTTTTCTGAAAAGCTAAATACAGAGGGCGCTTTTGTTTTAGTGACCTCTTGGTTAAATTAGTTTGGAATATTACTCGAATATAATTTCAGCAAGCCCCTTTTTAAAAATTATCGCTAAACATTACTCTGCAGATTCCATCTCGTGGCCATGAATATCAGAAGTTCCTTTGGTCGAATAAATTAAATGGCGGTAGTGTTTTCGTGACGGAATGTGTTTCCTGCAAGTATTCACGGTTCAAAATAGCGAGGTGTTGTCCTCGGTACTTTCCCATAGGTATCCATTCCGGATCGTCACTAATAGTCCGTTGTGCTGCAACAATGCGACGTTAATTCAACTACCTATCTGCACGTATTCCGGACGTGAAAATAATTGACTTGCTTTTATTTTTCAATTTCAGCGTGTTTTCAATAGAAATTCCAAAGAATGAATGACGAATTGATATATGATAGCTAATTGGTCAACGCCAGTTAGATTATACGTCAATCGTCGAAAGAAGGCCGATAGACAACATTTTAAGGTAACTCTGATATGTATGGTGGTAGGGCATTTGGGTAACAGGAAGTAAAATCGTCTTCCGCCTAGTTTGCTTGTTTATACTAAATATTCCTCGCATAGGAAATCGAGTTTTCCCATTAGTTTTAAGCAATTCTTATGCTTAATCCAGGCTGTCAGATGTGGAGAAATTGAGTCATTTCATTTTGAGTACTTTCCTGTTCGCATGCCCGAGTCTACATATATATGAGCCCAATCTCCCTTGGTATAGAGATATAGATACATTCCCCTGCGCTTAGATCCCAATTCCAGGTTAGATGACGGGACCTGGTACTACGTTGACAGTAGTGAACTCAGAATTTTTTGTGGTTGGGGTAGGGTGGAAGATCTGAAAGTGGACATAATCATGGTAATGATGTAAAACTAAGGACGTTAAAAGTTACATATAGTTTGAAACAGAACTGGTTTCTTAAAAGAATACATGATACGTATTACATCTTATATAACACAAATTACTATCTGCAGCATACCGCTAATCGATCATCGCATTCCACTGTCCGGTGTGATGCTAAATTACAGAAAAGGGATATTTTCATCCTATCAGAACCCGGGCTGTCCTCCTCACGATAAGATTTAGATTTCCTTTTCCCTCGGTCAAACATCCAAAAAAAGCGAAAAGAATCCACAAGATTGGAGCTAATGTATTGTAGCTTCACTTTCCCAGAATCAAACCTTTCGTCAGAGATTGGTGTATGCCTTTTAATAAGTCTACTAAATATTAATATCTGTTTTCAAGTCGAAGGAGAATTCAATTTTTCTGTTGCTTTGGGGTGGATTATATAATTTTTCTCTATTACTCTATTTCTCTATTACTTACAAAATAGATTGCTGAACAAAAGATTTCAGATTTCCTAGGTTCCATCTCGCTCTCGAACCCTGGTGCCATGGTGAAAGTTACCTCCCCCCGCCGACTCCTACATGATGACCCTGCAAGAAGCTACCCATAGATCTTTTACGATCCACCTATTCGGTCCTATTTATCCACATCAGATTTATTTCATGCACGTAGACATTTAAATCACTCTATATTGTTAAAAAAAGTGCTTGAGGCTATCAGAGAACGAGTGGCCTAACCACAAAAACCCGAAAATGCCAAAATAATTATATTTGGTGCAGGTTCAAGTCTTCTAAAATTACAAAGTAACTTGTTGATCACTGAAAAACAAATTTTTAGAATCTCAAATCACATTCTGGATAAATAAAAATATATAAAAATAGTGCCAAGAAAATCGCATTTATCTCCATTGGGTATGTTAGTGGATTAGGTCACTCTTGCTGTGATAGCCCCATCAATGTCAAAAAATCCTGTTATTTCTCTCTGCTGCCCTACATAGTTTATTAAAACCACTATCATGTAATGCTTTATTTCTCATTTATTTTTACTGTACACAGTATGATTTATAAATTAGTCAGTTAAAATATTTCATCAACAATCTTTTCCATGAAAAAATAAGTGTCGCTTTAAGGACTTCGGGTCACGGGGAGTTTCCGGTAAGCGGGATTCAAAAAATCCAAATTGTACTCTTTACGCGATCGAAAATAACAGAACCGTACGTTTGTTTTAATTCGTAAGTTTTCAATTACTTTTTCTAAAACTGAAAGTGCAAGAAAAATAAAAGTTATCACGTTAAAGAACTTATATTTATAAAGAGAATTGGATAAAAAGAAAAATGGAAAATTTATTATTATGCTGGAATACATTTTAAAAGCAAACAATGAACCTTTTGAGAACTTATAGTTATTTAATTATTATAATAAGAAATATTAAAATTAAAGCTGATTTAAATTACTTTATTTCTCTTTTTTTAATTAAAAAACGAATTGTGATATACCTTTAAAGAACTGGTTTTTCAAAACTTGTTCTTGATTTTGTTGTCTGAAACTTTCCAATACAAGACTAAAACAAACATTAAATTTTACTATAAAATTTTTGCAATTAAAATTTAAAAAAGGTATGTTGCCTTTTCCCAAGCTTCCTACTATTCAGGAAAAACTAACGCAATACTCCCCAAGGATAAGAAATATTTACATGTGCTGCCATCTGCTGTCTGTATAGATAAATATCTAATATCCTCTGCAAAAATAGTTTTATGTATTTGTAATTTTATCACTTTAATCTAACAAAAATAGACTACAAACAAAATTATCTTTGTTCTAAAAAATAGTAACGTTTTCTTTTGAATTATTAAAATGCACGAGGACAAAATATTTCTTTACTTTTACTTCGTAAAAAATCATTTTCAAGGTTCAAACTATATCAACGTTCACTAAAATTTGCGAATACATGATCCTCTGAAAATACCAATTGCCGAGGGCTAGGTACTTTTAGAAGTTTGGAGCTCTTCAAGCAAACAGGTCCATAAAAAGTTAGAATTAAGTTAGAAATTGCAAGTCCAAATAATTTGGGAATTGAAATTTTGAAATAAATAAATATGCTCAAACACAGGACATGATAAAAAAATGTTCCTTGATCACTTTATTAAAGAAAATAATTGGCAATCGTGAGCCGAGTTGAGGGTCCACGCCTCGTTTCAGCAAAGAGCTCCTTACGTGATTATCCCGAATAGAAAGAACATATTTTTATACGATATGTCTACGGGGCTGAGAGTGTAATAGAAGAGAGTCTGGAAGGTGTTTACAATTAACGCGGAGACAGCAATATCTAAACGAGATGTAGTCAAAGGGAGTGTGAGAAAGAGGACATGTAAGGCGAAATTTATTTAATACTAAGTGATTTATGCTGAATAAAAAGTGAAAGATTTTATTCATGGTATACATATCAAGAAATTAAAAATTGTGGACTACCTCGTCCCTAAATCGGTTCTGTGGCTATTTGCTTTTTTAGAGTGCAAAACATTACAGCATTCATGATGTTTTCATCCATCAGAACACCAACGAATATCGATAGATAGGAGCAATCAGGGAAGAGGGCCAAAGGCCCCTTCCTTGTTGATTTCCTAGGTATGAAAAGCTTTTTCTGTGTAGCTAAATGCAGTGGGCGCTAGTATTTTGGTAACCTTTTTCAGAACTCTTGGCGTAACTTGGCGTGATATTCGATTGCAATTTCAACATGTCGCTTATATTAAACACTAATGCAACATCGTCAAAATGACGATAAATTAATCATACATCAAGGGGAGCTGCTTTTTCTTCTCTGGTAGTTGGTTTTTGATTAACATTGAAAATCCTTCTCATACGGGTCAGGTTTCAGCATATATTTGGTTCTAGAATTTAGGATGCCTTTGATAGAACCACAAATGATTGATATTTAATGTGCAAAATGGTTTATAAGTCTGCTTTTGGTTCTCTGCTCTACATTTCATGTTCATTTCCCATTTATTGTAAGCATCCTCTGACCCTAGGATATCCCACCTTCCTCTCACGTTTAGCTTCGTAGATGCAATCTAGTGATAGGTAGTTTTAGAGAACTCCATTTAACTCATTGTCTTATTAGCTCTTTGGATCTTCTGAAGTGCATAGAATAGTGTACATGACAATAACATTAGGAGAGCTTTGAATAGGAACGGTTCTCCTTTCTAGCTTTAACCTCAGTTCCCCGTCTTTATAGGTTATCTGCACTGTACAACTTTAATCTATACATCATAAAATAAAAAAATGCGTATTTATTATGTGAAAAACACTATGTTGTTCTTTTATTACCTCGTCAAATCCAGATAGCATTTTGAAAGGTTCTCCGCACAAACTGTGGCACTTCAACAAATCTCTCACTTCTGTAGATGTAAATTTAGCGCCACAAAATGTGGGAATCGCCTTCCGGGCTTTAGGCATGAATTCCCCAAGTGAAACTACAAAGAGAAATTGAAAAGGGTTTAAATGAAAAGGAAAACAGTGAATCTGAAATTATCTGATGATAAATAGATGTTAAATTTAAGAAATATTTCCACTTAGACACTAGTTAAAGTAATAGAAAGCTAAACGTATTTCGGGGAAATGGCGGAGTTAATCATTCGTGAAACTCGCAAAAAACGATACTGAGAGTTTGCTTATATGATAGTGACTGAAGTTATTTTTTCCGAAATGAATTCTTTCACATTATATATAAAGTAATGTACATATCCCAGTATTCATCATTTTTAACGCAAGTTGCAGTTCATTATATATAGTTACGTCTTTTAGAATATAGTTATAGTTATCTTTTAGAATATAGTTAAAGAATATAGTTACGCCTTTTAGAATAAGGACAGAAAGGAGAAAATTGTCTCCTTTGGAAACCCTTTGAAGCCTTCATTTTTAATAACCAAAAGAAATAATTAATTTTTGTTATTAACTTTGTATAGGTTAATGTAAATAATAATTTAAAATGTATACTTTAATTTTTTGAACTGGTGCGGTGTCTCGCAACACTAGGCACGGTGCAGTTATTGTGAAGTGGTGTTGGTTAATTTCAATTTCTAATAACATTTCTAAATATTGACATTTTTAATCACATACACTTAAATTATTTCAAAACTGAATTTTCAAAAATTAAGTTTTAATACATAAATGTCTACTTTATGCAATACATAATCTATAAAAAATTATAACCTATTGGAATATGAATTTGTGTGAAATATTTTTTAATTGAAAACTCCAGTACAAATAAAATTTTTTAGTAAATAGTCAGAAACTGTCCTTTGAATGGCTCCAAACGGTATCACTAGGACGCTACAGTTGTTTTTAAAAATCTTGGACCGCAACCTCTGATGATTGCACCAGTGATGCCAATTGGCACCACTGGTCCTCAAATGGGGTTAATGCCATAGCTGATATCTTGTTTCCACTAAGTTGATGGAAGCTTAACCCTCCTAGTGTTTCGACGAAATATCTCGTCCATCTAGATCTGGTCAGTTTTGTTAATGACGAGATACCTCGTCGAGAAAAAACTGCTCGATTACTTCAAGGGGAATGAAAATCCAAGTAAGAAAAATAAATTGCCCCTTGCCCAGAACTGGTGGCAGTTTGGAACAGGTTTTTGTACCATACGCTAGTCACTACGTGGCAGTTTTCTAGGCTAAGATTTTTAAGAGTTGAAAACATAATTATTTTTCTGTGCATGAAATTGAAAAGAAGCTTACCTTCAACACTTGAATAGGACGGTATGTGGTACAACATCAAAGGAAGTGAAGGAGCTGCATCAGCTATGCTTTTCAAATAAGCGATAAGATGCTCTGGAATAAAGTAAAAAATTATAAAATCTTCCACTTGTATAGGTGCATAATTGACCGATAATCATTTATAAAAACAAAAATCCTTTCTGTTTTTAATTTTTAAGCGTATAACTTTCTGTTTAAAGAATTGGTTTGGTGTTATTTTGATCTCGAATTCAAATTACTTTATTTTAATTCTTCATTTTCTTGAAGAACTGGAAGAACATGAGACCTACAGTTTCCGATTATGACATACATTGCAAATAAAGTACTCTATTTCTTTATTAATAGTTTCGATTGATTGGAAATCTCAGAACTTTTAATTATTACTCACGAAAATGAATTAATTAGTTAACTCAAAAACGAAGGATGCAAAAGAATCTAATACATTTTATAAAACCGAGTTGTGCCTTGAATGTGTGGTATGTATGTGAGGTGTAACGCGAACCCACCCTTGTAGTGCCATAACAAGTGATGCTCAATTGGCCAGACATTAGAAAAAAATATTTTAGAAAACCAAGCTAAATATACCGTTTTTTGTTGATTTGCAGCGGCTCATATACGTCAGGCACGTAATCTAAAATAACTTCAGGAGTATCCCAGTCTTCTCTTACAATATGTTTTACTTGGATGATTTACTAAACTTTGACTGAGCTGATTATACGTCCAAGTGGTTTCGACGAGATATCTCGTTCATCAAGTTCTGGCCAATTTTGCTAATCACGAGATATCTCATCATCAAGATCTTGACGATTTTTTTATGATGACGAGGTCAAGATCTGGTCTGTTTTTTCAAAAGATGGGTTAGCATCAGGAGATGTCCGGACACCTTGGGCTCCCCACTCTGTGAATACCTCCCTACCATCTAAGCAAAACATTATCTTTGTGTATAATGTACATATACACATGTCAAAAAATTAATTCAGAATAATTTTGAATTCGTATCAAGCTAGGTCCCCTGATCTCAATCCAATAGAGCAAGCTTAATGCTCTCGGACGTAGCATTGCAGCCTACACTACACCACCAAGGACCGTTCTCTGATATACAAATGGAACTCCTTGCTACAGGAACTCTTGCAGTCGTATGGAAAGCATGTCTGCACATTGTGAGGTGTGTTCATTAGGGTCAGAGGTTAGCACATTACCTATTGGTGTTTTTTACAAAGTAAAAAATTCATTTCTTTAATTACCAGTACACCATGAGGCATGTGGGTGTTCTTACTTTATCCTTAATTTATTCCACTTAATTTGTGGAATATTCACTTATCATTTGAGATACTTCGATTAATGTACTTGTCACGGTATTCACATCTCAGATTGCACTATCCTTAATTTTTAAACATGTGTGTATATTCCGAGTCTGAATGTTAAATGCCGCGTTATAATTACACAAGCAAATATTCCATATAATTAAGCGTGTAATATATTTTTCAAAACAACACTCAATTTTGAAGTATAAAAAACACACAGTTTCATTACAGGGAGGCTTAATGATTCAAAATGGCACGAGATTTTACGCGCAGTTATTTTCATTATGTTAAAGGAAGCGTAAAATTAAAGGCGGGTTAAAAAAAGCGAATCAAATTAAAACCTTAAAGCAGAAACAGTACTCACACAAAATCCCTTCAAATTTAAATACATGTTCATAATTTTTTTCCGAAACAGAAATGCAATTTCAGTCAAGCACAGAAACAAAATTGCCCGATTAGTCTTGTGACTCGTAAATGGCGAAGAGAAATGCACAAATAAACATCTACGACGCCTCCTAATGGTATGTCTTATAAACTGAACAGTAAGTATGAATAATAAGTAGGTAGTTTTTTACCATGGGTTTGTGGTTTGTAGAAAAGTGGAGGCAGAGAGGCAATACCGGTTGGGCCGAGCTTCTCAGCATGAGCTGCCTGGGGAAAAGCATAAAATGAACAATGATCTACTACTCTGTAATTAGTTGATTTTATCTTTGCCTCAAAGTATATAATTTTGTTACACTTTCAAATGAGTCATTTTTGGACAATCAATCAACAAAGAGTAGACCGACAAGTGGGAAATGCTCACTTTCTAAAAATGAATGTTTAAGAAAGGCTTAGAGGTACATTATTTATTTTTTGGTTTATGAAATGCAGTTCGTAAGTTAGATTTTTTTGGATGTTATTTCCAAATGAGATACAGCAGTACTACTATTCCAAATTACGAATTTTCATATAAGATCCACAGCATTAAAAATTATGTATAGCGTTGACAATAAGCCTTTCTTGTAGTCCTGTGTGAAATAACTCAATTCCGAATTATACAATCTCGAAAGATGAGTATAGAGAGCAACTGAGAGTATTTTTTCTGTTTCATATCTCTACTATTATAAATTGTAGATATAAGCGAAAAGAGCAAAATTTGTAACTTTAATCAGGATGCTCTGGATTATTTGTAATCTATCATTTTTAACAAGGAAACCAAATGTCCCTTGGAATTTTCCAATTAACTTTTAGACTCTCTTTGTTATCCAGGAGAGTATATGAAATTAAAATTGCGACTAAAATTATCCCTGCCTTTTAAAGAGAATTCTCTATAGAAAATTTTAGCGATAAAGATGAGTAATAGAATGCAGCAGAAAGTTCCTTTTTTCTCTGCTTCATATAGGATGATTACATCGAATGCAACATTTTCTGTTTACATACATTTTAGGGAGATGCTATAACTTGAAATTATTTGTTTTTAATTTTCTGAAAATTTTCTCTATTTATAATACAGTTATGCAATTGCGATGTTATTCTCACCTGTTAGGTAAAGGACAAAAGGGCGCAGCGCTTTCTTTGGTCAGAGATATGAGACACTCTAATGTCAAAGTCTCCCGGAGCAGCCCTCGAATTCTCTGGGGACAGGGTGGATCAGATCGCCCTTTCGAAGATTCAGATGCGGGAACTTAACCCTCCGAGTGGTTTCGACGAGATATCTCGTCCATCAAGATCTGGCCAATTTTGCTAATGACAAGGTACATCATCAAGATTTTGCCGATCGCTTTATGACGAGATGAAGATCTGGTCACTTTTTCTAATGAAGAGATACCTCGTCCATCAAGGTCTGATCAGTTTTGCTAATGACGAGATATCTCGTCTAGACAATCACTAGGAGGGTTTCAGCCCTATTAAGTTTTTAGGGTGATAAAAGAATTTTCCACCTCGCACCAAGTGCACGACGGCTCCAGATACTCCTAGAGTACCTTCTTTCCTGTATTGGAGTCGTTAAGGAGGATTTCTCAAAAAAAAGTCCAGTGCTGACTTGATGAATTCAGGCTAACGGTCTTTTGGACCTGATTTATCTCTGACTAGGCCAAGTGGTATAAGTAAAAAGACCAGTTTGGTTTTGAAAAAAATATGACGTTATCCGAAATGACGTAAATCAGAATCCACCCGAACATTAATAGGATTCGAAGGCCATAAGAATCCGAACTTTTAATTTCCTAAGAATTCCTATAAAATCACAATTTTGACACATTAAATGCTCATTCATGAAGTTTACAATATTATCACTAAATTGACATTGTGTTCATATGAATTTTGCAGATTCTTATGTGAATGCTTTTAAACGAATAGATTATACTAAATAAAATTTTACAGGTTTCAATGTCAATTTCTTATAAATCGCTAAAGTCTTACTAGTTCAATAGAATCTTTAATGCTGTTGGCTCCAATTTGGATGATTATTACGTCGAACCTGAAAAAGACATGCCGAAATTTTAACTTGCTTAAAATCCCTATACTAAAATATGGTGTATAAAAACTAATATCTTTTTTATTGAGAAATGAATTTCCCCTACTCGAACAATTTTTGCCGTATGTAGCTAAAAATTAATAATAGCTCTATCACAATAAAACATAGCTGAATACATACAATCATATATTTTCTTGACATGATAAAGTTTACTTTCTGAAATAAGGTACATAAATTAACCAGTACAAATTTCATCCAAGTAATATTTCTGTGAATTATGGATAAATACTATCGATAATGTTTCCAATTATTTTTCTAATTTTCGAAAGAAACGAAAATTATCAGTCTATAATGCATAATAAACTTGATATTTTTCAGAAATTGATGTTTTATATATAACCGATATTTTTCTCTTACCGATTACACTTATCGTATGAACATTTTTTCGTAATTTTAATTGTTGTTAAAATCCATTTGAGCAAAGGAAATGAAACTATAATGATACGAAAATTCTAATGATTAGTAAGGATTGGATGCTGGTGTTTTATGGCCCAAATATGATTAGTAAGAGTTATTTGAAATAAAATTGAATACAAATGTGATACATCTTCAAAAAGGCATCGGAATGAGTCATTTCAAGTGATATAGCGTTTGAGTTCTTTTATTATAGATGTAATTCCTAAAAAAGAAAGTAGGAAATGGATTTTATATTTTTGAAAATGTTAAATTACAGTTGATTTCTGCTATTTGATAATTTTTCAGATCTGACAGTAGCCATATCATTCAATTCTCAAGCATTTCTGTTCAGTAAATCAAGTAAAACTGAAGCATATACTTTTTACCAAGTATTAATTCAAATATTTCTTGTAACTTACTTGTCCTTTCCAGCCCGGACCCAGCCTTCTGCGATAGCTTTTCTTTCTGCCACAGTGAGAGAAAGGCCCTCACCGGTAGTTCCGTTCACTAAAACGAAATTAAATTACACGTTAGAGATTCCATTCCAATACCAAATTCTGCATGAAAAATAAATACATGAAAATTCTGCATGCTAAATTCCTCAATGGGGGGAAACATCATTGAATAGTTAAAACATACCGAAAACTCCTTTGACTCCACTCTTGACTAAGTGGTCTACATACGCAGGGAAAATTTCGTTATTCAGCTCCCTGAAAAGGAAAGGTAGTTAGTTACAAATATAAAGCAGCTAGCATGACAAGGTTATATAGTTACCACCACGTTACGTTATACATATCGTTACCACCACGCTGAAGGCACCAATCTACAAAATTGACGTTTCTACAAAAACGCGTTCTAAGTTTTGATGCCTCGGAAAAAATCGATTTACGACTCAATGGTTGTTTTCTCATAAAAATCGGAATTTCCACTAAGAATCGAAATGATTCGTGGCTTTGTCATAGTATAAAACATGAAATGGAGACTCGAAAAATGCAGTTAGGTAAAAATCGTCAAAATGCAGATTGGTGCTATTGGCGTGGTAGTAACGATATGTTCGTTCGAAAAGATCAGATCACTTCAGGGCTGCTGCTGACGGGGTTGAACTTAGACAGACAAAAATTAACTTACAATACAATAGAAGAAAAAAGCCGTGTAACCAAATTCCACCATGAAGTACTTTTGGCAAAGTTGTATTGTCTTCCTCACGTATTGTTAAATGGATAACCGATTGATTGATTATAAACACACGCGTGATTTTCCTGAAATACTTTATTTTTATATGTATATGTTGAGTTCTGTGAAGTCTCAAATAAACAAAACGTGTGCTTCACCATTCCTCTGGATTTCTACGATGATTAAGGAACTACACCACCGATCATGGCTAGACACTCACATTCGGTTATTAAAGGCAACTCAAGACGAGCAGTCTACTGTCGTAATCTTCCATTACTTGATCACTGCATACGGAAATACACCCGTGACCTTAATGCAGATCTATGTAATTGCGAATCTACCAACTAGTGGTAGCATCCATCGAATTCAGACACTGCTAAATTCTGGAGGGGAAGTATTGTAGTGAGTGTTAGCCACCACTACAAAAATGAACGATAGTATTTATAACCGTGTAACCCAAATCCACCACATGAAGTAATTTTTGGTAGACAAAGTTGCACGTCTTCGCGTCTTACTAAAGTGCGCTAGGCGTGCATTGCACGTTGTCAGCAAAAAATAGAATTGCAAAAGGCGCACTATGCATCCAACTTTAAGTAAGCATGCCAGCAATAAATTTTCCCTATATTATTAATTTCATACTCATTCGGTCTTTGTAGGTTCTTTTTGCGATTGCAATGAAATATACTTTTGAATCTTTCGTTCCTATTTTACTAGAATAATCAAAAAACACAAATCAAGGACAGGGATGTTTTGAGAGGAGAGTCGACTGGGCTCGGATCCTTCCCGAAATGATTTTCGAAAATTTAAAGCAATAAAGAAGCACATGCTGAGGTAGGTAGGTATTTTAATTATTGTCGTACTGGAGCAACACACCGGGCTATTGGCGACGGTCCGGGAACGAACCCGAAGAAACACATGCTGAAGCCAGTTATATCAGAGAAAATGCACAATACAGGTAAAATATTCGTCTAAATTCGTCAGTAATCTGAAAACAGTAAAAAATCATTTAATGCAATGCATCTAGGGTAGGTAGTTGAATTTACTTTGCACGGAAGCTACTTCGGGCTATTGGCGACGGTTCGTAAAAGGTTCCATCTTAATCATTTGTACGACATCACATGTTATAGCTTTTATAAAAAAAAATAACCTGATTAAAAATGTAGACTAATTTTTCTAATAAAGATGTAGATTTTAATCAGATAATGTGAGTGCCAGAATCTATTTCAAATCAATTTTCCTTGTAATATCGCAAAACAAGAAAAATGGAATTTTGAGTTAACCATATGTATTTGAAATACCACAAAGCATATTTCTACTGTAGTTTTTTATTTGATTTGTCTGTTTATTAATGTATGTGACGAAACAGAAAAGCATTTGTGCACTTACCACTTTTAGTGAGTTATCTATTTAGTCATTACTACCTTATTGAAAATTAAATTAAAGCATATGTATTTTATCAAGCACAGATTAAGGCAATCTACTCACCCATTAGGCTTGAATGCTGTGAAAGGTGCAGATATCAGCCCTTGGAATGCTTGGATCTGAAACGACATCAACTTTAAAATCAAACACTTAAACAAAATGCACTTTTAACGTGATAATTTAGAGAAATAATTTTATAAAGATTGCAGAAAATTTAATGAATTTATTAATCACGTTATCACAATTTCTGTTTGGAGATACATTAGTGTCTGGCCAGGCCCCTACAGAGAAGTGATTGCTTATACCAGGATTCGATGGTAAAGGGTATAGGAAAAAAGAAAATATTTGTGTAATGAAATGGAAAATAATGTGCTTTCTGAATTTAAGTTAAAAATATTTTTATTAAATTTTTAAGACCAAGGATATTATATGCGCATAAACAGTTAAAGATTTCGGTTAATTTAAAAACACGAGTTCTTGTGATATGGGTGCTTCATGTGAGTATTTACAAAATAAATAACTTAATATCCTTTAGCAAATATTCAAAACCTCGTTCTGTAAACTTATATTCTACTTGTTTCGTTGTGGGAGGATTGATAATATTCTAAAAAGATGATTGGGTAAGTGATGATTGAGTAAGCATAAATAAGTGTCCATAATCATTGCTTTCATGCTTGGTAATGAATGTTAAATCATTAAACACAAAGAAAGTATTAACAACTCTTACATTTAATTTATTGAAATGAGTGCAACTTTTAAATGATTTGATTTTATATATTGGTTAAATTCTTCACAAAAATTAAAGTTATCTCTGGCGAAAAAAAATCATTAGGTTTTTATACTTTGTGTCAGTAGCGCAGCAAACATTTTATTTCGGGAAAAAACTTTAAGTAAAAAATGATATTTAGTTGGATTAACACCGAGTTAACATTGTAAAAATTAAGATTTTGTACTAGTATGCATTTTATAATAAATTTCTATAAATCCATAGATATTTATTTTTTGTTCAAAACATTATTTTATTTCTGAGATATTTATAAAAAAATATTCCTTCTATTTTCTTTCTCACCTTCTCCTTCCTTTGGGTCTGTCTCGCAACTCTGATTACACATCTGCCATCCGATATAGAATTTTTTTAGACCATGTGATCTTAGTGAAAGACATGATTTTGTTACAGTTTATTTCCGTCGAAAAGCCGGATTTGAAAAAGTTGCTTTTATTTTCTTTGCCACTTTAATACAAAACTGTCCAGTGAACTCTTCCAGCCGGTTTGACGACCACTGCAGTCAAGTGTGTGTTATTTCTCATGTTTCGCAACAAAATACCCACTTGAAGGGATAAAACTATTTTAGCTTTGAAAAGACTTGTCAAATGATCCTTATTAAGAAACGTCTGGTAATTTTTATTCTTTCTTATTTTATTTCTTTTAAAAAAGATGTAAAGATCGTTTCCTTGTGCCAGCTATTGGATCGTATGATTCTTATAGTATTAATTAGCTAAAACGTGTTACCCCCTTAAAATCCCATGGGAGGTGCTGCCACACTCCCTCCACCGGGAACTATGGGGGCATGCCTTCCTGGAGGAATTTGGGGAAGCTGGCAAGGATTTGCGTGTGATCATGAAATAACCAGCCAACCCGATTTGAGCACATGCGAGATTCGAACTCGTAACTAAGTACTTCTTGTGGAATTTTCGCAATCTTTAAGTGGGACATTCAAAGCCCAGAGAGCTCAGATATAAAATAAATGTCAGAAGTATCACTTAGAAGGTTTTAGAAGTACCACTTAAAGGATTTTAGAAATATCGCTTAAAGATTATAGAAATATCACCAGTGTCCCCGCGTCTACATCTCGGGCAGCAGTACAAAGAAAACGAGTTCCTCTTGAATTAAAAAATGTATCGTAAGTACTCAGTATCTAAGTTGCACGAACATATAAAGTTTCTCTTCTTTATACAGTTGTGCACCTTAATTAATGATATATTTAGATAATTTGATTAAAAAGTTTACTGAATATTTATAATTATATAAACTATAAAACTATAATAAATAATATTCATTACAAATTATACTTATTTAAATATGAATTTTTATGGAAACTTTCTGGAAAATGCTATTTAACAATATTTTGAGGACTTTCTATTCCGAAGCATTCTAGGCGCGCCCATAATGGATGATCCGCCACTGGCTCCAGCATCATATAGTACAGACGACTCTGAATATCGCTTTCATTTTTAAAATAAAAAAACGTACGTCTTATTATACGCTAGCTATTATACCAAAATAAAAGCTCCTCCAGATTTAACTCATGCAGTTCATTTATCACGAGACAATTATCTACACCGAACAGTTGAGCGCGATTCCAAACCCACTCTCATATTTCCCATCGTATGATGTGGATCAACCCAAGTTTTTAATTATAAGAATAATTGAGCATGGAAGATAATTGCCTTTCAATGTCCACGAATTTAATTGCTGGTAGCTATAGCATATCAATCTCTGGGGCGGAGACTTAAGCACAGATTTTCAAATTAAACATACGCAAACGCCCGATTTCAATTACTTTATACAAATAAGAAAAAAGAGACGGTGAAATTTATATAGAAAGACGGTGTTATCAGTCTATCCATACTCTAGATTTTTTTGGTTTATGAACATTAATACATTTTGATCTCCTTCATTTAAAGGATCTTCCTTCTACAACTTCTCAATTAAAATGTTGCCAAACCCTGGGTCAGTAGTACAGTTTGAAATTTGATATCAATAAGCATATGCTATTAAATGTTTGTGAAAACACGATCTCAGTGTAAATTCAGTCAGTGCTCAAACTGATAAAGTGGTACAACTAGGGGAACCACTGATTATAGGGTCGCAACTTCTTCCTAGATCCATCTAGCGCTATAAAACTCCAACAACCAACCTCCTAGGTCCAGTATTTTAAACAAAATTTGTAAAGGTACATGCTTTTGGACAGAATGCTTTTATTTCATTTTTCCTTGCAGAGTTTTCAAAAGAAGAAATATTATATTATTGTTTTGGTAAGTAACACATGTAGGTCAATTTACGTCGCACTGAAGCAACACAAAGGGCTATTGGTGACAGTGAGGGATTAATCCCAAAGGAAAAGATCCGAGAACAACTCTTAATTTTGAACCACGGCCAATCTCTCCAAACTTCCACGCCGCGCTAACGTGACAATGTAATTCTGGATAGTGTTTCAGTAAATCACAAAATTTCTTTTAGAGTTTTCTATTCATCATGTCCATAGTTAAATATTTAGCACTTTTGTTAAAACACTGCCTATTTTATTGACGCATACAGAAATCTTATTTACCGAGTCGGGGTAAATGAATTTAAACATCAACCCCTAAAATTAGAAATTTTTGGATAATCTAATGAAGTAGACATTGTTAATTTAAGTTTATCACAAAAGTATCACCAACTTCTTGTATCCCCTATCGAATTTCGATGTCATGTTTATAAGTCTAGTTTGCCTAAATGAAAAACAATTTTCCGTTTCGATTCCTCATATGACCGAGACGAAATTCATGAATATAAACAATACGATTTGATAAGGTCATAGTCGCGAAAAATAGAATGCCTATATAAGACGAAAATTTGAATGCTATAGAAAAAGGTAGCCCGATACTATATTTACCAAGCTCATCAGTTTTGTTACGTTTCACTTGTTTTTTCGCAGATTTAAATTTGTCTTGGAAAAATAGATCGAATTGACACTGTACAGCTATAGAAGAAATCAAAGTACTTTCTTGCCCGGAATTCTTTGAGAAAAGACAATTTCCTTAATCCGGAATTCAATCAAAACCATGATCGCTTACTTCATAGAAAAATGGAGGGTATTACTCACTTTTGCAATTTTTTCGGTAGCCATGGTGGGAACAGACACTGTATAGGCGTTAATAACGAGGAGCGATTGAGAAAAATGCTTCTTGAGGCACCTCTCGATAAACGCTCTTATCAGAACGTCGAGCGTGGCATTGACCTTTCAAGCTCGAGGCCTTCAAGCCTTGAAGACTATCTCGATTTCACTCACAGACACGCGCTGGTTGTCAAAACGAGAGTGTCCTAGTAACACACTGGGAAGAGCACCACAGGAAGTATTCCACGTCTTTTCTCCCTTTCAAAGTGAGCGTTACTTTAGACAGTGTTTCTCAAACAGTGGAACGTTCGCGGTGATTGTTTGAAAATAAACTGTAATGCAGTTGTTTTTCAAATTGTGTGAGGGTTAAAGATAATTGCAAGGGGCGCGTCATCGAGAGTTTTTATTTGAAAATAGGCTGTAAAATACAGTTGTTTTACAAACTGGAGAGGGGAGATCGAGATAGTTGCAAGAGGCAAGTATTATGCTGTATTTGAAAACAAGCTGTAAGGCGGGTTTTTTAAAGTGGTGGTGCTTGAGATAGTTGCAAGGGGCACGCATTCGAAAGCTCTTATTTGGAAATAAGCTGTAAGACAGTTGTTTTTCAATCTGGGGAGCTCGAGATACTTGCAAGGGGTGCGTAATCCAAAATTTTAATTTGAAAATAAGCTGTAAGGCAGTCGTTTTCAACTGGGGAGCTCGAGATAGTTGCAAGGGCGCGTATTCGAAAACTTTTATTTGAAAATAAGCTGTAAGACAGTTGTTTTTCAATCTGGGAGCTGGAGATACTTGCAAGGGGTGCGTAATCCAAAATTTTAATTTGAAAATAAGCTGTAAGACAGTTGTTTTTCAATCTGGGAGCTGGAGATACTTGCAAGGGGTGCGTAATCCAAAATTTTAATTTGAAAATAAGCTGTAAGATACAGTTGTTCTTCAAAACCACGTGGAGGAGCTTGAGAAGCATGTATGCGAAAGCTTTTATTTGAAAATAAGCTGTAGGGCACTTGTGTTTTAAACTGTGGTGGTGCTCGAAATAGTTGCAAGTATTCGAAAGCTATATTTGAAAATAAGCTGTGATACTTGTTTTCCAAAACTGTAGGACACTTTAGGTCATTATAAGGAGCGCGTCGTTATAGAGGTGTGCATGCGTTGTGTGATGCGTACAGGTCACTGTTATTTCAACTTAACAATTCAACTTTTCAATTCTGAGTCAAGACAATGTTGTTTCAATTCTAGCACATAGGAACATAGATAAATACTGCAAGTGGCCCTACTCACTTGCTGTCTCCTTCGGCGCCGAACGATAACCTTAAAACCAGAATCCGAGCTAAAGACATCAATTGTGGAAGGGTTTTAATGTGTTTCTTCAAGTCACCTTATTTAACTAATAGACTTGTTCAAACAACGCAACTCAACTACCTTCTAGAGGGAGCCGTACTCTACTCCTCACCTTTTGGTTTCTGGCTTCTGGGCTGGTGGTGTCGTTTGCCAGTGGGATCCAGGTGTCAGGCACGCTATGGAGTCTCAGGAATTAGCCCCTGTTCGATAGTTGAAAAAGAAAACAAACTGTTAGACAGGATTTTCCAAATACTGGATGTCTAATTTATATGAATGAATGCATTTTTCTTTTTTCCTATGAGTTCTTGTGCAGTTTTAGTATCATAAGTGCAATAAAATATTTGTAACTTGTAGAATTAAAATCAGATTTCATGTTTTAGCTCAAATATTTTCATATTTTGAGTAGTTACCTTTGAACTCGTTCCGGTAGATACTATAAGACAACCCTCTTCCCCCTGTATGTGGGCTTGAGGTTAAAAAAATTTCTAGATTATTGTACCTAACGTCCACCACTGATAAGAGACTCAGGCACTCCTCTTAGGCTGTTATTTATATCACAGTAATTCAAGACTAAATGAAACGCTTAAACCTCCGGGTGATTTCGATGAGATATCTCGTACATCAAGATCTGACCAATTGTGCTAATGACGAAATATCTCGTCTTCAAGATATAGCCGATTTTTTTTATGATGCCGAGATCAAGATCTGATAAGTTTTCTTTTAATGACGGAGATAGCTTGTCCTTCAAGATCTGTTCAGTTTTGTTAATGACGAGATACCTCGTCAAGCCAACCAACCATCAGGAGGGTTAAAAAAGTCACTAAAAATTGAATTAATTGTTTGAAAATAAATTATTTGATCATGCAGAAGAGTTCGAAAACTACTATCTGTTATATTCTCGACGTAATTCTATCCAAGTCCACATGGATTCAATTTCAATTTCCGCAATTTGTTGCAGAACAGAGATGTTTACAGTTCGCCTGTGAAACGAGACGAATCCAATGTATTTGTTGCTTAAGCAATGTGAAAACTTCGTCTTTTCAAAACATGAAGCGTCATGTTTTGCAAGCAATTGAGCCAATCTGTTCTCCGCACAACGTCAAAATGGCTAAAATAAAAACAATTTCTCGTTTCGATAAAATGTTATTGTGGCAGGCCAGTGACAGAAAAAAGTGAGGAAGAACTAGAAATTTTCGTCAACTGATCCAACTTTGTTACATTCGGATGGTTTATAGACTTTTCTATTTTCAAAACAAATCTTGTTTTAGCTGCTAGTATGTTATTGTTTTACTTTTTAAAAAAGAATTCGGTTTATAAAGTGCTGAATCTTGTATTTCTGTATGTGAATGAGAAATGACAAAATATTGAAAAAGTTATCTTATCCTATATTTATCTTGATATTATATTTTTATAACGTTGTCTTATAATCCCATATTTATTTTAAAGCATGAAAATACATTTTAGGTTTTAAATTTCTTTGTCCATGTTTAAAAAATAAATGTGTTCAAAATTACATCATCCACAATGCCACAATTTTGTTTAATTTTAATAATAACATGCGTAGTTAAAAAAGTAAGTTTGGAGTTGCTAGTGGAAGATTATAGACACGTCATCATTTGAAAATAAATTATTCAAATGCATTTAAAACATTTCGAAAATTTATTGAAACAAGGATTCCCAACAATTTCCTGATTCCCATTTTAATGTAACATTTAATTCAGTATAAAGACTTCTTAAAAAGTCTTAAGAGTCCCATTGTTGAAACACGTCCATTAAACAAAAAAGTACAAATCTTTCAGTTCTACAAATTCCAGTATTTCAGATTTTAACCAGTTTGACCGAAAGATTTGCGCTTCAAATCTTCTGTCATTCCCACATGCATCCGTGAAAATCTTGCTTTGTTTCTTTGTCAAACACTTGTAAATCAAGAAGAGACAATGAGGATGTCACAATTCAAGGCCATGTTTTCGACTGTTTCACTTGTCTTAACAGACATGATGATAGGAGCGAATTCTTTTCCCACGACGAGTTCAAAAGCCGTAAGAAATGAAATAGTGATTTCCTTTCCGAAACATGTCAGTTTGTTCCAAATGTATGCCCCGGCTTGGCCAACCCAAATTGTTCTATGGGCCACTTTGGCTAGGTACACTTTTCCCGTGAGCCGTATGAAAAACAAATTGTTTTAAAGATAAAACATAAGATTACGAAAAACTTTTCTCTCAAAATAAATGTAAGTTGTGGCAGTGTTTCTGAGGTGTTTCCAATACGTATGGCACGTGATGTTACTTGGCTTGTTTATCGAATACGATTACAGCGCGTCGACAAACAAAAATATTCCAAAGAGTGAATTTCGAATAGATGAATGATAGTTGATTGGCCAAAGCCTACTAAATTAAACGCCAAATTCACTAAAATGATGATAAACTAAGTTTAAAGGTAACTTGGATATGTATCTTGCGAGAGTAATTGGGAAGCGGAAGTAAAATCTTCGTTTTCCGTTTGGTTCGTTTACACAGAAAAGTCCTCTCGCAAACACAGTTTGAGTGATATGTTTGCTTTTCTTTACGACTTCCAATTCTTAGATATAACCGGTGAGCCATCTGTTTTCATCTTAATTCATTTTGAAAAGTAAAGAATTGTCAAAAATCCTGACAAATTTAGAACAATAGAACAAAAGCTAAAAGCAGAAAAAGATGCACCTTCCTACCTCTGGAAATGTTTCGAAAGAAATTTTATGTAACTTAACGTAATGCAGGCTGTTAACTAAGCTCTTACAAAACAAATATTTATAAGCTTTCTTAGAAAGAAAACTTTGGATTTAAGGTTTGTGGTGGAGAATTTTATAGTTCAAATTGCATTTAATTTATTTCCCCTATTACTATTTCTACTTATTTTATTTTTCGTAGCTTTTTATGTGGCTTGGGGGACCAGCAAACAAAGAAGCTACCTGGCTGCATGAGGTCCCTGATGCTCCCTGCTCGTGGCGGTAGTTATCACGTAAACATGAATTACTAATCTTTTATTTCTTCAATTTGCGAGTCGCTTTACCTCTTATTTTTTGTGTAAAATAATCTTTAGTTCACAGAAGTATGCAATCGAAAAATAAATATTGATTCTTTACAAACTAGCGTCAAAACAACATTTCAGGAAAGACCAGATTACATTTTTGTGCGCGAAAAACTAAAAAAAACTAAAAATCTCATTAAGAATATCATATGTGATAGATTTAAAGTTAGTAATATTTGATAAACCAGTTAGTAAAATAAGGATGCTGCCAGAGATGTGAAGAGATTTTACTGCTACCACTCGTATATAACAGTTAAAAAAATAAAGAGAAGGATATCTATATATTAATACGTTAAGAAAAACCTTTGTACCTCTTTTTAAGCACATTGCGAGCACGGAGGAGTATGAGATTTGGCATAATTAAAGTTCATATGGAGAAGGAGTGCAGAAAGATAAAATTAATGTATAATATGCGTTACAAATATATTAAATTAAACAAAATAAAACATTCATTGTTTACGTTCATATACTGTAATCTATATATTAATACGTGAAGAAAAAACTTCGTACCCCTTTTTAAGCACATTGCGAGCACGGAGGAGTATGAGATTTGGCATAATTTGCCACCACATAAGTTAGTATTGAAAGTTAATTGCATCGTTTTGCTGATCAGAGACTTAAATACAAAGGAAGCATTAGTCAATGGAACAAGAATGCGCATCAAATTTATGCATCGCAATACTATTGATTGCGAAGTTTTAACTGAAACCGCACGCAACAAGAGAGTTTTGATTCCACGTATAAATTTAACATATTCCGGAACTATTTTACCATTTAACTTTCAAAGAACTCAATTTCTAATTATACCTGCATTTGCGATGACAATAAATAAGTCTCAAGGACAAACATTCGAAAAAATTGGAATTTTATTGAGGCAGCCAGTTTTTACACATGGTCAATTGTACGTCGCAGCAAGTAGAGTTCGATCATTCGATGGTTTGAGATTTTATATTTCAGAATATAACGGTCAAGGGCATTTAGCAAACGATGAAAGAGTTTTTACAAAAAACATCGTCTACACAGAAGTTTTGAATCATTAAATTCATTGTCGAACTATTTCAAGTTCAATGGACAACATTTATTTTTTTAACCACCCGGTTTTTTTTGTAATAAAAAAAACCCAAGAAAATGTCAAACAACGCATTATTGTTTTTTAGATATGGCTTAACCAAGCTATACCGCATTTTTCCTATGACGTATTTGTACATGCTCGCATCTTACGTAATAGAACAAAATTCAAAAAAATTATATACAATGAATATAGAGGTATACTCTTTGACAAAAGAACCTTATTAACGTTCAAACTTAAAAATTAAATGAATTATGGTCGAATCTCGACCACTGGGCGACCACTAGTAATTATTAAACAGTCAATTTTTCAAACTACAAACCTGTTTGTTGTAAAATTTCGGAATTTTGAATAACGTGTTTTGCTGCCCATTTTACTACAGATGACACTAGTTTATTTCGAGCTTGGAATTTCACCGAACACGAAAATTCCATTGACCAATGCCGAGTTGGCGACAGCTAAATTATGTAAAACGCATTCAAAACTTAATAGTAAATAATGTAAAAATTATTTTTTCTAATTTTCCAGACAAATATTACCACATTTTAATCCGAGGAAATGTTGACAATGTCTCGAGAATCATGACTTTATAGCAAAATACTTTTTCAGTTTCAGCTTAAAAGTACTTGTACTTTTTATCAGATTACATTACTTGACTCAACGCAAATAGTATAATAAAAATATTTCTATTCGCGTGCGCGCGTGTGTGTGTGCGCGTGTGTGTGTGCGCGTGTGTGTGTGCGTGTGTGTGTGTGTGCGTGTGTGCGCGCGCGTGTGTGTGTGCGCGTGTGTGTGTGCGCGTGTGTGTGTGCGTGTGTGTGTGCGTGCGTGCGTGCGTGTGTGTGTGTGCGTGTGTGCGTGCGTGCGTGCGTGCGTGCGTGCGTGCGTGTGTGCGTGTGTGTGTGTGTGTGTGTGTGTGTGTGTGTGTGTGTGTGTGTGTGTGTGTGTGTGTGTGTGTGTGTGTGTGTGTGTGTGTGTGTGTGTGTGTGTGTGTGTGTGTGTGTGTGTGTGTGTGTGTGTGTGTGTGTGTGTGTGTGTGTGTGTGTGTGTGTGATGGTTTCTAAACGCTTTTACGCATGCTTATTTCAAAGCAGCTGTGTCTACTTATTAATTTAAAATAAATATTTGTTCTATATATTATTTCTATCATAATCCTAATACGAGATAGTGGAAAAATTTGTTTTTGAGGATAAGTTTGAAAAATTGTCGTTTTACTACTTAAGCCTTTCGTTATATATTTTTGCCAACTACAATAGAAAGCAACTTCAATGAAACCTATCAAATATGAACTATTCATTGCAGCATCTTAATTCTGATTAATTTGATTCACGGCCGGACAATCTGTCTCGAAAATTCTTTAATCCTTTCCTCATACGAAAGTCAGCTACACTAACGGTTTCATAAGGGAGAACTTCCATACGAACAAAGCTAAATGCAAAGTTAAAAGAAAGTTACAGCTTCTCGCTGTTTCAAAAAACACTCGCTGACCTTGGTCAAGGTATTTAACACTGTTTCTTGAATGATCGGTCACGTAACGTGAAAGAAAGAAACCAAGTTTGATGGATGATGCAAACGGAAAAGAAATAAGAACCTGTCGATCTCTCGCGAAATGTATGCAGATTGTTACATCGATAAAATTAGACTTTTCCCCCATGACCAAACTCTTTTATGGGCAAAATTTAAGGTGGGAAGTTTCCTGAAGAATCCTTCGACACAAAAGATAAATCTTTGTCATTTACATATAAAGTTTTTGCTTAAATCGAGGAAAAAGCCCTTTGAGTATTTCATTTAAGAACTGGAAGTTAGATTAAAAATATTTTTGAGATCAGAAGATAATTATCCCTTAAGGATCGCAATATTTTAAATAATACAAGATGATAGAATTGTTTCAAGTGTATTGTTTTCTATCTTATATAAACAAAACAAAAACTTTAATTACAAAGTAAAGAAGTCATGGATTGGAGGATTAAGTATTAAAATATGATTTAAAGCAATTTTCTTCTTTGTTACATGAAATCTGTCGCAGCTGACTCAGAACTTTGAACCAGTGTAGCTTTGGATTGAGTGAAGTGAAGACTGCGTAAAAAAGTGGCGTCATCCAAAATAATTTTAAAATGCACTCTACTAGTTCAAACTGTAAATAAATTGTTTAATATTCACGATAAACAATTGTTCAAACTTCCTAGGCCTACTTCATTCATTCCACAGTCCAACAACAGACCCGTGTATACGTCACAACAGCGGTTTGTGTGATCGACACAGCCTACCAATTTTCTTCATCATGAACTTATTACTTACTTTTTCTCAACCACCCGTATGGCCCTTGTCCCTCTATTTCTTACCAGATAAAAAAGTAAATACCCCATTATTTCTTAAATTGAGAGTTAAAATTATGTACCATAAGATACAAATATATGCAATATTAAGAAAAGATCGCAAACGAAACAAAAACCTTTTTATAAAGTATGCCAAGTGTCGTTCTAGAATATAGCTATACTATATAGTACATGCAGAACATTTTCCATTAGTTGATTTTTTTATTTCTTGCTCTTAAAAACAGAAATAGGTTTAAATGGGTTAAATTTCATGCTGTAGAAACTAATTCAAATTATTAACATTTTTTAAATTATTAACTAAAAATTTAAGATAGAAAAATGTTTGGTTTATTTTCCAGGAATTGACAATTATACTTGGTTAGATAAAGTACCATGTTCACAATATCAAGTACGTGAAGATAGAAAGGACTTTAGAAGTTCAGGTCTCTGCCATTTTTCTCTTTTTGTCAAAAGTGCCATTTTGCATGAATATCTGGATCATGAAATTCGAAGAAAAATTGCAAATATCTTGTCTAAGTGCTTACAAGCCTTGAATATACGCCATAGGTAGTGAGAGCTCAATATGTAAGTTAAAACATGAATTTTTGACAGGAACCTTGAAATCTGAATCTAATATCATCTTAGGCTCTTGATACATTTATCCTTTTATAAACAGCTTTAAGTTAGTATTTTTCTGGTTATTGTTGTTGTTTCTTGTCCCACTTTGTCTGAACAAGCTAGACCAAATCCGTGATTCATACATCTCCACAACGAGCATAGAATTAGAATACTGATCCTACCAATACAACCTCCAGACAAGCAACGAGGTGACCAGGGGAGGCTTACTCCATATTGCCTTTTCGACAGGTAGGGTAAACCTTTAAACAATGATCAAATGAAATTGACCTCAAATGTCCACTGTCCAATCTAGAGAGGGCAGTCTTCTAACCTGTATCACCTTCAAATTTGAGGGCACCTCCGAGATGTTTTCTCTGGTGCCAGCTATTTTTCCGGTATTAGTAGTATTGGGTAACATTTCTATGTCGGGCATGAATATCCTTAATACATAGTTGAAAACATCTATTTAAAAAATAAATATAAATTTCAGGTTTTATTTTTCATTTCCTATAACTAATTTCATGCGCGTAATTTGCATTGCAAATAAGTCGAGTATCTTACCAAAAATAAAGCCCGTATCTTTTTTTCCAATTTCATGCCCCTAACCGCCTCTGCCCTACACTGCGCAATACAATGTAACTTTTTATTGGACAATTGAGAGTAAACTACTTCTCAACCACATTTGTGTTGTGAGAAAAAAACTATTCCATTAACAAAAGAATTTCGGAAAATCTAAAGTCGAACCACTTCGCTTTAAATTCTGTCTTCAGGCCCCAGCAGATCAATGAGATCGCGTTACACGGCAGCGAAGCACGCAATATTCGTTAGCTCCCAGTCCAAAAGGAATTTCGATGTGCCACTATCTTGATTTGCTTGAAAGCAGCAGTAATCGAATCTCCACAGAGGCTCCCGAAGCCAAGGACAACGGACCGAAATTGTTTCGCAATTTTGTTCACACTTGCTTCAATGGACCGTTAATTAGGTCTCAACTGAAGATAAAAATGCAATTATCGGTGTTCAATTACTTTGAAACCGATGTATCGATAAATTCAAAAAGGGGAGAAGCACTATCACTGAATGTTAAAAGGAGTCTCAGCTATTGATCCTGTTGCAATGTGGTAGAATCCTTGAGCAATTTTTACAACTTCGGGCTACGTGAGAAAGCTTAATGTCTTGATCATGATGTCTTTGAGAGGCTAAAATAAAAAATGTCTCTTCTAAGTAGCAAGAAATCATTATTCCATTAACGTGTTTAGTATCTCACTGTAAGGTTTACTATCACTTATCTTCCGTTTTTAGATGACATTTCGAAGACATTTTACTACCTAGTCTTAAGCGGACTTTAAAACGCAAAATAATAGCATTATTTTATCGGAAAGTTCGATAAAATAATGCAATGTTATGTGTTATGTGTTTATGTGTTTTCCACAGAGACTGTTAATGTTAATTGAAGACTAGCATATTTATTTATAGCTGCAGCTAAGAAAAAAATCAGAAGTTATAACCATTTTGCATCCGTAAATGATAATATTTAAAACAGAAATAGTGAAATGATCTACAGCAGTGATACAACCTTTTCACTAACTTAATCCGATTTTTAAAGTTTATTGTGCTCCACTGTGCTCTGGAACAGGCAGCAGCCTTCGCTTCGGGATTGATCCCGGACCGACGCCAGTAATCCTTTGTGTTGCTCCAGTGAGAATAAATTTAACTACCAACCAATCATCATCTGATAACCAGTGACGTCTTTAAATTGTGAAAGGATGGCATTTTTCTATTTCTGTACCCATGAACATATTTTTAATCAATAATTTATTTCGGGATGTAGCGCTGTGATCCAGAGTTGGTTCCAATTTCACCTTGGAGATGAAGACGCACTCTATTAATTTTTTGGATGATCAGATTATCAGTACTATTGCGTTTAAAAGTTGTAAACGAGCTTTCCTTTTCGGTTGTATACATGGATACGAACGCTTGTTAGAAGAAATTAGACATTTATTAAAAAAACTAAAAATGATACAAATTATGAAAAACACCGATCAACTCACTTTTTCAATCCGTCTCCAATTCTAAAAAATTCCAAATTAATTTTTTTTATCACATTTCATGTCTTATACATGGTTTTAATTAACTGAATTATAATTCTGAATGTGTTGAATGAAATAAAAACAGGAAAGGTTTGGACAAGGACATTTTTTTATTTTTATTGACTTTTATTGTTGCTTAAGCAATATCATAATTTAGAAAATCGCTGTATTCCAAAACACTTTTCTGAGCATACTATTGTTTATATATATATAAACAATCAAACTTACAAAATATTAAAAAATCAAACATACAAAACATTAAAAAGTATATTACCAGAAGTGCACACCAGCAAAAGGCCAAAAATGCAGACAAGCAAAAAGTCAAAAGGCTAAAAAGCCAAAATACCGGGGTGTAAACATAGTCAAACAGAAGCCAGGAAACAGAACTGTCCATGTATGCCTGCTGAAGCTGCAGACATAGCATGGTTAGCAAAATAATTCAATAATACAAAACAAGGAGAAATTTAGGAATTTAAATTTAAGAGTACCAAGAAAATTTCGAAAAAAATGAAGAAGTGTTGGTGGATCAGGGCGTCATCAGGGAGGAGCCTGACCCAGTCAACACAATATGGTGTTTTCTGCGTGTGGGCGGCAGTTCGCCAAACGTAGCCTCTCCTCAAACTAGAAACATACCGCATTTTTTCCTTCCGATTGCGCCATTTCATGCGATGTTGAACATAAAAGTGCCAGTTCTTCAAGAAGAAATCCGGACCATGTACGACTTCATCATCCTCAGCGGTTCACGCATGTTCCAGCTCTGTGCTTCTACGTCTTCTAATCCAAGTGCAGGTGTGCTCTTTCTTGGCTGAATATGTTTTAGCAAATTTTGTACCGTGTTTCGCAGATACTTTCAAAGAACTTCCACTTGCAAATCTAAACCAATCTTTTTGGTCCTTTGAGTCTCTAATATCCCTTCATTTCTGTTTAGTTCCACAAAAGAGTTCGGTGAATCTCCACTGGCAAAGCTGTTTACTTTTCTAAGTTTTTTAAGAGTATCCACAAACGTTCCTCTCTCATCTGGTTTCATTGAGGCATTCAGTGAATCTCTGAGATCGAAATTTCCTTCTCTTTGTTTGTTCTTTGGACGCTTTCACATTCTCATTTGTCGGTGTAAGTGCTTTTGTGGCCGATAGTTTCATTTTGTTTTCATTCGCAACTTGAGTTGATCTGTCCACTTTTACGATAGCTTTCACTGAATCTGTGTTGGCGTGTTTTATCTTTTTGTTTTCTGTCGCCATTGCTTCAATATTTCCCTTTTCAACTAGTCTGTATCTAACTCTTCTACCTTATCACTGATCAAAGCCTTTACCAACATAAAATATGCCATCAGCGGTAAAATAACAGCTACATTACCGATGATAATAAGTTCAAAAAGTCCCCAAATTCAAGGACATAAAAATAACCAATAATCGCAGATTTATTGATATTTAACTCGTTTTAGAAAGTCGTATAAGAAATCTCAATATTTGCAATAACAAAAAAATAAATTGTTTGTTTGATCTGATCTGATTGTAACCTGGTTAAGCAATAAAGCATTGTTATGGGTGTGCATATTGTTATAGCTTTTCATTATTCCTGCAGTTAAATTCCCAACAGTGTAAGGCATTCATTTTTAAAGACATTTAAAAAACAAAAAAGGAAAGATAACAATTTACATTTGAATTTTCAATCGTTAGTTGATTGTTGAAAATGAAGCATCGATTCAATTTCACCAAGTTTAAATATTATTTCTAAGAATAATATCCTTCACAAAAAAATATCAGTGCCATATTTGGCACTCATACACGGTACTGATAGGGTTTCCCATACGGCTGAAAAATTAGATAAGGGCAAGGGCTGGTATCGATTCTATCTCACCAAGTTTAAAAATTCTAAGAATAATACTCTTCAATAAAATAATACTAGTACCATGTATGGTACTCATATACGTACTGATAGGACTTTCTATAGGGCTGAAAAATTAATTAGAAGCAAGGGCTGATATGAAAAAAGCTCACCTGATTTTATAGTTGAAGAAGTTCTTAAGTAATGTTGTGTGTACATCCTTTGCACAAACAATCAGTCTTAGATTACGAGAAATGGAACCTGTACTTTGGAACCATTTTTCGAATACTTGTAACTACCTTTACAAGAAAAATGGGTTAATGCCTAATAGACGGTACGGCTTTGAGCTTGGCATCAGTTTGGCAATTGCATCAGTGATACACTCCAAGTTCTGATCAGAGCCCACTCTTCTCTTTTACTAGATGGGTTACCAGAATGTAGGCTGGAAACCACATCTTTCTACACTGGCAACAAAAATTAACGCCAAGCCAGAAAAACATGTACTTTCGCTTTCCCCCAAACCTCGCATATATCTTGTTCTTCCGTTTATTCAACTGCATTTACTAATAAAGCACAGAATGTTACTATATACACTGCTGGCCACCCAAATTGCAACACCAAGAAAGACAAGAGATATCACAACAAAATTTATTTTGTAGATAACATGTTGACCAAGTATCAAATGATTAAATTTATAGACTTCTGTGAAGTGTGGTTCCTGCCAAAATCAGTAGCCAGAGTAGCCGCCATTGTTGGAGATCACCGCTGCCACACGCCTCGGCATTGATTCAAAGAGACTTTGGATGTGTTCTTGGGGTACAGCAGACCAAGCAGCATCCACACGTAGCCAAAGTTGATCTGGTGTGGCAGCTGGAGATGTATTCTGGATCAATCGTTGAGCAACCATGGACCACATGTTTTCTATCGGCGAAAGATCCGGAGAGCGAGCTGGCCAGGGAAGCAATTCAATCTGGCGATTGACGAAGAACCCTTGGACAATGCGTGCCACGTGTGGTCGCGCATTATCCTGTTGAAATATGGCTGTGGGCAAGCCCTGAAGGTAAGGAAGGACAACTAACTCCAACACCTCGGAGATGTAGCGCTGGCTGTTTAAAGTACCGGCAATGCGTACTAGAGGAGTGCGAGAGTGATATCCAATACCGCCCCATACCATAATACCCGGTGCAGGACCAGTGTGGCGGTGCATAACGCAGCTGTTCAGCATCCTCTCTCCACGGTGTCTCCAGACTCGAATCCGACCATCGTGGTGTTGCAGACAGAAGCGTGACTCGTCAGTAAAGACAATTTCATTCCATTCTGCCGTCCACATCCTTCTTTCATCGCACCATTGGCGGCGGAAACGTCTGTGGCTCTGCGTCAAGGGTAGACGAAGCAATGAACGTCTTGCGGACAGACCACTCTGCTGTAAACGGCGTCGAATGGTACGCGCAGACACTGGATGATGCGGTACAGACTGAATGTGCTGTGCTATGGTTCGTGATGCGGCTGAGCGATCCGTCACTGCCATACGCACAATATGCCTGTCATCACGTGAAGTGGTGCACTGAGGTGGATGTGATCGAACACGTCGGTCCGTCGTACCCTCCTGCATCCAACGATCACATATCAGCATTACAGTTGTTTGGTTTCGTCCAACACGACTACCGATTTCCCTGAAAGATAATCCACAATCTCGGTAGGCCACTATCCTTCCTCTGTCGAACTCGGATACTTGATCAAAAGATGATCGCTGTTTTCTACGAGGCATAATTGATCGTTTTTTTGAAAAAACCACAAGAAAAACACAATTGCCGTACTTGAAATCGTCGAAATCTCCAAGCCTTAAATAGCGCTTTGAAGTGGCGCCACAGGCGCGCGTGATGTGCGTCTGCGCTGAAATTCTAATCATTTGCATATCTCACCTCCGCTAATGCATGTTGTAAATTTCATATTATTTGCATGCTTCCTTCAGGGTGTTGCATTTACGGTGGCCAGCAGTGTAAATAACGTTGCCTTTTCTCGATGCATTTATTCTAGTTACTTGGAATAATGAGTCTAGACTTCCAACTGAATATTTTTAAGCTCTGCGAAAAAAATATTTACCAAGAAATGTTTAAGCTACAAAAATAAAAAGAAATTCTTCAACAAAGAACGTGAAGAGAGGTGACAAACAAGCGAAGTATTTTTACAAAAATAATTTTAAGCACAAGATTACAAGTTTCCAAGTATTCTAAAACGTTAAGTCCTCCATACACAGCCCTGAGGGACACATATTCTTTAGATGTATACGGGCAACGCAACCCCGAAGTATCCGAGTGATCTATCAAACCCTTCTAACTCCCTAGTACAGCTAAATGAGAACATTGGACTGTCAAATGTTTAACAACCATTAATGGATTGGCTCAGATGATCGGCCTGGGAAATATGATCGTCTCCCGGGTTCAGGCGAGAAGTGTGGAAAGTAATACATGTCATTGTAAACCATATGGGGATATATAAATGAGGCCATGAATTTAGAAACACTAATTCTAGGAAAGAGCACCTTGTCATCTAAAAAAGATACCCATTTGTATGTCAAATATTGATTTCATATTAGAAAGGAAACAAACATAATACAAGTGATATTTTAGACTAGAATAATACAATGAGTAGGAAAAAGGAGGGTATCATTTCAACAATTCTTAGTTCCTTATACAACTACCTTTCGTGGACCTAGGCTTTTTGCTACCTCGACCGTTTAATTCAACCATGATCAGCAATGTGCTACCATGTACAACAGACAACCATGCTGCTGTTGGATATGAAGACTTATTTCGTTATTTGTGTATACATTTTAGTAGTTTTTCTAATTGGAAAAAGTATTTAAATTACTGTATTAAATCATTATTCTAGTCAACAGTAACATTATGTTTTAATTATTTTTATTGAAGGGTCTGCCAACCTTCTAGACGCACCAGCTCCTCGGGAATTTCCCGAATTCGGGGTGGGTCTGTTCGTCACTGTTTTCAGCCATCCATATGTGAAACTGTTTCAGAAGTCTATGAGAATGTATGACCTCACCGATAATTGACCTTCACCAATCTCAGTGGTAACTGTAACGTTGCAACATTTATTACTGAGTATCTTTTTGAAATGAATCTTGCGTTTATTTCATACCGTGATTCAAACCTGATTATTTAAATTACACCTTCCTACAGGCTGAATGGAACTTGCTTTAGTGAAGAGAACCTGTCGCAAGATTCCTCGTAAATAGAGAAATTGGTTTTGCATTTTCCATTTTCCAAAACCACGATCAGCAATGCTACCAAGTTCAAAAAATAATCATGCTGCTGTTGGACATGATAATTCATTTCGTTATTGGCTTATAACATTTTGTTGTTTTTCTAGCTGAAGCGTTTAAATTACAGTATAAAATAATTATTGTTTAAAGTCACATTATCTTTTAATTATTTTTATTGAAGGGCCTACCTACCTCCTAGACGTACCAATTTCTAGGGAATTTCCAGAATTCCCGGTGGGCCTGTCCATCACTGTTCACAACCATCCATATGTAAAACAATTTCAGAAGTCTATGAGAATGTATGACCTTGCCGTTAATCAAACCTTGACTTTCACCAAACTCACTGGTTACTGTAACGTTGCAACATTTATCACTGAGTATCTTTTTGAAATGAATCCTTGCCGAGTCTATTTCATCCGTGATTCAAAACTGATTATTTAAATTATACCGTCCTACCAGCTGAATGGGATTTGCTTTAGTGAAGAACTTGAACCCGTCACGAGATTCCTTGTAAATTGAGAAATTGTTTTTGCATTATCAAAATCTTCAATTCATCTATTCATCTGTCAAGGTGTGCATGTGTGTGTGAAGCTTGATAGCATTTAAAACCTGTTATTAGCATTGCCTGAAATGGAGCTACAGGCGGTTCTTATTAATTCTGACATTGTATCCGTGGTATGTTTGTTACTACTTATTTGTTTTCATTCACCTCGTCTCATTTTAAATATTCTCCAAGAGGTAGAAGTCATCTGACCGTGGTTCAAAATTACGAGGTATCGTCCTCGAATCTTTCCCTTCGGGATTGATCCCGGACCGTCGCCAATAGCCCATTGTGTTGCTCCAGTGCAACCTTAATTCAACTACCTACCTACCAACAGGTGAAATTTATTTGTTTGAAACTGAGTGATAAATTTGAACTAAATATTAAAGCGTCGAACATGTGACTTATTCTCCAGTCTCATCTTTCATTCTCTAACCAATCACGAGCAACCACATTCTTTCAGTATCCAATGATACAAATTAGGCTAATTTGAGTGTTCGATGAAAGTAGACCTGTTTCACTTCACTTACTTTCTATTGATGAATAGGATTTGCTTCGTAAATATGTATAAGGCCTTGATGACTTCATTAGTATGGTTTCCTACATTTGGAGTGTTTAATTTGGTGGAACGGTGGTTCTATTCACGAAATGAAAACTGGAATAGCTTTCAGCAGGGTCGAAGAAATTACAGAAATACCTTAAAATGCCTAACAATAAAATACCTTTTGGAGGTTATGGTAGTAATGGTAGTGGTAATTAATTAGCGTGGCACTTTTTTGTAGGTGCATGTGTTTTCAAATTGATTGGGAAGACTTATTTACTTCTTATAATGAAAACTCCTATGCAATTGTCCAAGAATAATTCAAAAATTAAGGACAACGAGGTGAATCCTGTGACAACTACCTATACAGTAATATCTCTCGTAACAGATAAATATTGCACAAACTATGTGGAACAAAATAAGAACACCCACATTTGCCTCGTGATACGTCTTTGCTCTTGTGCGGTCCTTGGTGGTATTGTGTAGGCTGGAATGCGAAGTCCGAGAGCAATCCAAGCATTTTCTATTGGATTGGGATCAGGTGACCTTACTTATTCGAATTCAGTAATATCCTTAATTTTTGGGCCTGTGTCAAGTTTAATTTTGGATCTAAGTAATCATCAAAACGTAACGCGTTTTCGTCCATATTTTTCACCTCATAACATTGTACTTCCTTCTGAGTGATTATGTCCCCTAATAAGAACTAAGCACTTTCACTGGCTTATATGTAGAATAAGAAAAGAAGTCAATTTTACTCATTGTATAGTGAGAATGCTACGATTGACTCACTAACAGGGTTTTTAGACTGAAGGGGCGAAGAAAAAACGAAAAATAATGAAACACGTTCCTGTCGAAACCTACTGTAATTTAGCAGAGATGCCTTCACATGTAAAGCTGTCATACAAGCAAAAGGCGGAACGAATGACTGCTTTTTGCTATACAGAGAGAAGGAGACTTCTACAAAGACATTGAGGTGTCCTAATGCTTTTGATTATATTTTATACATTTGGGTGGGCCGAATACATCGAAAAGTTTTTGATCGAACACATAACAATGTTTTTTTTCCTTCAAATCGGACAATATTTTTCGTTTGCATATTGCGATTAAAGTGACAGACATTTCCTAAATATCCGCCACTTTATTGAGTTTCTTAAGTAACCAAATACAACCGAATTCCTGAAGGACTAAAAAGGTTAAGTGTTAGAGAAATTTATGCCTTGTGAGTTATCTGCAGACGTTTTGAATGTGTTGTACAGAAAACTGAAGTGTTTTGTTTAATTTGAAAACAATTTTACATTGCCTTCAGATAGGCCATGTACATATTTTTCACACAATAGTGATTCGATCAGAAATACTTTGAGTATACTTTTGAAGAAATTAGAATGGAATGAAAACACGGTATATAATACTCTATATTATTTATTTTTCAATTATTCCCCATTCAGGAGCAATTTTTGATGATAAGCTTTCATTATGTCTTATACCATTCCATAAAAGTATGAAAAATCTCATTTTCACTGTATTTTTAAATTTGAATTCCCGAAACGGATGTTAAACGAAATTTCAGATCTATTTTCGATGTAAGAATGGTTATTTTTGTCATTTTATAGTTTTTATAACTATTTAAAAATTTAGTTTTTGGCATTGGTGAATAGAAAATATTCTCCAAAAGTAAATAGTTTATTTTCAACAGTCACATTTTTTCATTTGATATTTTTTCAAAAGCAAAACATTTATCTTCATTAAAAAATATCTCTGTTCTGAATTTGCATTGTGAAAAGAAAAATATTCTCACTCATAAAAGTCCTCCCGAGTGTTGAGGAAAACATCACTGAAACTTTTTACTAAAGGTTATTTAATTTATTCCATAAATGGGTGTCGAATTTTTATTTTTGCTGTAAGGAACTACTTATAAGTAGGCACCTATCAATGAATTGTTAAAACTTCTTTAAACTCCCCATACTAAACATTAAATATAACCTCAAAAGTAGATGCATTCAATGCATAACTGATTACGTTGTTATTATTTAACAAAAGCCACACATTTAAACCTTACTGTATGAGTTGTTATCTGGGATGTAGCGGATAGATAAATGATTCAGCTAGAATTCTTATGACTCTAATTGCTCGCTGACTCCCAGTCTTTTTCGTTTTCCATCCAGCTCCCCCATTAACTATAATTTAATCGAAAATTTATTCAAATCCTTTCTTTCCCCTGCTTAAGTATTAAGGTTAACTTCTGCAAGCTGCAATTATCCATTCATCTCAGCGTAGGCGTGTATCCCGCATTCACACAATAACCTTCAACCGCATAATCATCACGTTTATTGACTCTGCTGAAGTTGTATTTCACTTACCATGTCTTGTCCTTTGCACCAACATCTTTCAAAGTAGGGCTTTCAAATATGTACTATCTACTTTTTTTCCTTGGGAGTTAAGTTTATTCTGTTCAGGTAGAACAAAAAGAGGAACAATGATTTTTAAATATCAGACCTTGGAAAGAGAGGGTTGGATGGGAGTAAAGGTCCGGGTTAAGGTAACCGAGGTATAATCCGGAATCCTTAAAAGTATCCATGTGTTTCGGTGTATCCATTTGCAATTCCGAGTCCAATAAACAATTTGACAAGGTCATTGCGACAGGGTTGTAAATTAAATCGATGGATTTCTTCCCGACTTTAAAGTAAGTGTTGGTTATCCCTTATTCCAAAGAGCTGCCTGTCTTTTTGATTTATACTGGTGGCGTGTAGGCAACTTTGTGATAAATCAGTAGTTTCTGTTTTGGACTTTACATGGTTCAGTGTTGTAACTGAAACGCCCTACTTAAAAACTGGTACTGAGTCTAGGCGCAGGGCTAGGTGCTTATGTTAGATGTAGCTGAACCAGGAGTCTTGAAATTGCTAATAACTAAAGATAGCGCTGTTGTCAGTTTCATGCATAAATCATGAAAGTAAATCACCATTGAAGGCTTGATGAATTCATAGAACTGCAAACGTTAATTTTAAGAGTTGTGCCCTGACAATTCAATAAAGTTGTCGAAAACATTCCAACTGAAAAATTTAAGACATTTTTACAGGTTAAGAAAAGTCTGAGAAAGTTTTTAAGTTCCCAAAAGTGTAATCCGCATTTTACCTGGAACAAAATAATGTCTTCTCAGACCAAAAGAATCCATGGACTCCTTTCATATTCCATTGGGGGTTGTTATTTGTGTTTTTAGTTCTTTGGGAATCTCAAAAAATTATTTTTAAATCATACTGAAAAATAGTTAAGCTAATTTAAAAAGCTTTGATCCAAATTTAAAATTTTCTTTTGTTGAAAATTGTATTATCAAAAATTTTCAACATTTCAAAGGGAATACTTTTTACACACTTTATTCATATTCAACGATGAAGTGAGATTTGTACCCAATAATCTCTTATTCATTGAACAAATCAGATTATCATAGGATGATGAAACTTTACTTTCTTTTACAATATTTCGATGTTTCTAAATTACAATTGAATACTGCTGTGGAAGAAAAATTAATTTTATAAAAAATGTATTTTATACTTGTAAATATATGTGTTAACAATAAATTGTCAGTGTACAATACTGACTGAAGTATCACTTTATTTCTGCTTAGCTCGGTTCTTTTAATCTTTCATTTTAAGTTATAAAAATGAATACTTAAAGTAAAATTCTCCGTCATGTCTATTATACGATTTTAATGTAAACGAAATTCAAATTTAAATTAAATCCTGTTATCTACACTTTTTTATGTTAGAAGGATGAAGCTTATATTTGATAAAAAATATTATTTTAAACCCAGTGTGCTTTCAAATCTCAGGTGTGGTAAGCTTTCCAAAAGAATTAGTGTCTGGCAAAACTCCATAGAACACCTTTAGAGTAATATATTGTCTCTGTTCTAAAAGTGGTTGTTATAGTTAAGAATAAATGTCTATGTGGTTTCCCAATAATGTTAGTTTCTCGTGTGAGAAAAATCTAAAAATTCTCAAACAATAATTCTGAAAAAAAGCTTTTTTAGAATCTGAACTAAATAGGGGACCTTATGTTGCTTTATTGGATGTTTGAAAATAATTTTAAAATATTTTATCCTCGGTTTAAATTATTGCACAAAAATTAAACTTTTCCGATCGCATTCCTACCTTTTCTATTAAAATTTAACCTATATATCTCAAAGAAAATAATAATATTATTTTTTAAATGTTAACAGACGAAAAGAAAGAAACTGCTAAAACACATTTTCAAGCTCATTTTTAAACATGGATTTGGAAATCACTGAATTAAATTTTGGGTCAAAAATGAGCTTCCAAAATTATATTTATTTGTTCATTATATTTTTTTCAACATTTCTCATGTTATATACAATATTTCTTAAACTTGCATACTCAATATAAGAATAAAGAATTTTAATTTATAGACAACAAGAATTATGCAACTTAGATCAAATGTGATGTGTAACTTTCTACAATATACAGCAGGTTTATGTAATACTTTATTCCGTTAATTTATTTTTGCGGTCTGCATTTAGTACGTAATTTAACTTATATTTAAGTACATTTATTTATGTTTTTCAGGTGTTAATATCCGAACTTTAGTTGCTAGTGCCAGGGTGACCCATTCAATAAATCATTGCCTTTTACGCCAGTTTGTAAAAGCTCAATCAGAATACATTTTTCATTTTTGCAACAGAATGGTAGGTAGGTAGTTGAATTTATGTCACGCTGGAGCAACACAATGGGTTATTGGCGACGTTCCGGGATCAACACTGAAGGAAAAGATCGAGAACAGCACCCGTAATTTTGAATCACGGTCAGATGACGAGGTCAACACCTGAGTTGGCACCCTCATTCTCCAAACTTCCCTACGTGAGGACATTTGAAGCCATGGCAAATTTAACGTGCACTAGCCTCCACGTATAAGACGGTTTTGGGTTGGATCGAGTCTTGGAACTCGCAACCCTCCGGTTGCTAATCCGCTACTCTTCTAACCGGGCTACTGCGGCCCCTGTCGATGATGGACAAGAACTTTATGTATTTTCATTGGGTACCAGGAGTACACTAACATGTATAATGTGTATAGTGTACTTATATAAGGTACTCTATACCTTGTATTCTGTAAACTTAAGGCTTTACATTGTAAAAACTCAGAGTACCTCTACTTTCCTTGCAACGTGGCCTGACTTTCAGTATAAGCACCGTTCTAAGTACCCTATCGGAAGCTATGAATGTGATTAATCGACTTCAAAGCCTATTTAGCATATTTATGTCCTTCCTGTTGAAGTTTAGAAAAATGAGATCTTCAACGAGCCTTGATGAGAACCCAACCACAACCACAGCTGATCCGTTTCAAGTCTGAAACGAGCACGTGTTGAAATCCTCATTTACGCGATACCAAATCGGCATTCATTTGCAGGAAGGAAGCCTCAAACTTCTTCACTCGGTAATTTCCGCTCAATTCATCATTCAGAGGGGGCCTGGCGTTGGGGCCTGCTATGTTTCTAATCTCCAGTCTGAGGTTACGCCATGTTCCCATCGTGGGTTGCATCTCGTGTTACGCCCACGTGATCGTAATTGGCGTTATGCTTTCTGACGTCAGCAGGTGTGGTCCTCTCGGCAAACGGAGGCTCCTGTCACTCAAAGAGTGAGGAAAGGTAAGGTACCTTCTGTGGCGTAAATGATACGTGAGTTGTGGAGAGGTCAGTTGGGTGAAATTACGGGTTGGTTTCGGTAAAAAATGGGAAAGCTGCCTTCCTTAAGCAGAATGCCATCTGTCAGCGTATTTACTGATAACTGACACCAGAAATTTTTGTGTAGGAAGATGAATACAAGTATCAGCATTTTACCTAAATGCAAAGACAGAAAACAGAACTAAAACTACGAGTAGCCAACTATGTAATTAAGACTAAAATGCATTTTTCTATCCTCCATATTTTTCTTTTATTTCACTCTTTTCTAGGTTCAAAATACACAGTGATACGTCATGAGAATCCTTCCTTTTGTTAGCAAATGATGAAAATATATCTAAATCGTTCACATATAAATCCATGCATAGAAGTTTTTGGATGTATAATCGATAAAGGATTATTTCTAATTATTCGTTACATTATAAAGATTCAAAGAAGAAAATAAAATTTACTCTCAAATAGTAAATAGATTGATTTTGTTGTTAAGAGGTTATTTGATATACTACACTGTAATGCTGACACAATCATGGTAAAAATTGATGTGCATGTAGAACATTATGTCAAGATTTCAGACATGTTTTATTACCGAATTAAATAAAATTTTCAGGAAAAAGTGTATTTACCCAAACAAATTAAGCTAGCCAAATTTTTAAAAAATATTAGAAACTGTAGTAATATTCGTCGAAAATTATCTAATATTTTAAGTGCGGTCATGTAGGGATGTATGGGATACATCTCTATGCATGGGATACATCCCTATAAGGCCGTACCTGGGTGCTAAACGGAGTCAGTAGTCAAAAAAAGTAGAGGCGGTTGAATCTTAATCGGTCTTTGCATTGCGATTGAAGTAAAAGATGCATTCGAATCTGCATATTTTGATCGTAATGTGCATTAGTATATTCAAAAAGCATTTATCGAGAAATTTTGAGTGGGAGAGACCACGGGTCTCCAACTTTTCCCGAAATGATTTTGAAAAAAATGTTATGCTGATGTCAGAGAGAGATAATCATAAAAGTGTATTTACCAAAGGTACCTTCGTATCCTATAATGTACGAAAATCGTACTGCAAGTTTCGTACTACAGGTAAAATACATGTCCGTTTTCGTCAGTGAATTCATCTGGAAACAGTCGAAAAAATCATTAAACGCAATGTTCATTTAACATTACAGCATTTAGAGAACCGGAAGAAAGAAGACTGGGTCATCCGCAATTATTTTCTCAATACGTACTTAGTGAAGTGCGTTCTATTATAAAATCAAATGTTTACCAGAAAGGGCGGATTTCTGAGGTTTGACACATGGACAGCTCATACCTCAGGAATGACCCTGAATGCATAAAATTAACCCTTCAAGTGGTTTCGACGAGATATCTCGTCCATTAAGATCTGGTCAGCTTTGCTAATGACGAGAAGATACCTTGTCGAGACAACGATCAGGAGGGTTAACTTTAAAACTGCCAATCACAAATTTCAATACCTTAATTGTTATACTTCAATCACATCAACACTGATTTTCATTTTCAAAATGACAAGTATTTTAACTTGGTTTCTTAACCTGTCTTACAAATTTATTTGAAGTTTTATTTTACTTTTTTAATCTAGCCAATCCATTGAAAAGTCGATCTATATTTATTTTTGTAACTGTACGTCCCAGTTTAATTTTGACACATGACGCAATAGATTGTAATTTTATTGGTAATAGATTTTAGAATTTTTCAAACTTGTAGAATAAGCAATCCCTTTAAGGAAAATTTTACCAATGAAACTAAGCTTAAAATATATGTTCTTAATCTAAAAATACTGTCTTTTAAATAAAAACATACTTGATTAAAACTGTTTAAAACTCAACTGGTTACACATCTTTGAATTTATTATCTCATCGTTGTTTTCTCTTCTCAGAACGTCAAATCCTTTCCTCTGAGTATCTGTAACTCGCAAAAGCTGCAGCGTTTTATAACAATAAAAATGTAAAAATTTCGGAGACGCAATGTAAGTACTTGCAATCGTCGACCAAAACTAAATCGAAGTTTTCTTTGTAGACAAAGTTGCGTAGCCTTCATAAGGGAAAGTAGAAAAAATAAAAACCACACCTCCGAAAACATCGATCCCAGACAGTTAAATAACTACTGTTAGACCACCAACTAACACAATAATTATAAACCATTCTTTTCGTACAATTTGAACACATCACAAAAAACGATACACACGAACAAGTCTTAATACTATGGTAAGGAACTCAAAAACTTGTATCTGGAATTTACAGATGGCTTAAATTAGTATGTGTAGAAGATTTAAATCGAATCAAGTTTTTCCAAGACTGTTTTCAACCATTTCAAACACTTTTTTAAAGGCTGTGTTTAACGAATCGTGCAGGTCAAAGTTGTTTTGCAAATAATCGAAAAATAAATTCAAAATCTAATGGTATACACGTTTTCCTTTCTTTTAATATTGCACTCTTTTCAACATTCAACTCGTGTTTTTTTTTGTAAACTTCTGGAGAGAAATTCAAACTTGTTTTAAAAGCGTGAGCAACATTGGAATGCTTTGCGTTTATAATTTTTTCCTACGAAAAATAAATTCCAAAATATTGTTTCCACCTTTTGTGTTTTGGAAAGTATTTCATGATAAATTATTTCTTAAATAAAATATGGTGAGAAAAGTGGTTAATACTAGGACATCAACCATGTATAAATTCACTATATTATAGTTATTAATTTTTTAGAGATTTAACACACATTTTAGAGTGATTCAACAGTCTTTTCTACCCTAATTTTCAAATGGAACTGCAATAGGTACGTTTGGAGTAAACAGTTCCTGTACTTGAAGAAACAAATTTAATCTCAAGGCAACACCTGCGCTTTTTTTTATCTTTATTTCATTTTGACATTTTAAGGGTAAAAGAACAGAATTCTCGAAAATAACAAAGCGAAAAGAACAAAAACTATGCTTCTTTATTGATAAGTGTGATGATATGGCAGTTTCTTTGCTATCAATTACTTTGTCCCTGAATTATCAATTTATAGGACTGTTCATTCAATGTTTAACACAAATCAGTGTCAAGGCCTCCAATAAACAACTCTATGTTTACAGTTCCTTCGTTTTATTATTAAGAATTTCTCATTTTAAAAGTTAACCATTCTGATTTATACAGAAGTAATGAAAAATCTGAAACGCCGCTTTTTTCTGATCTACTGTGATTTAAATTATTTTACATTCATGTTGTGAAATGTTTACTTACTTCTTTCACAAAATTTTCATCCCACATAGGTAGGATAGAGGTTAAATAGATTATCTAAGAAAAAGCAACATGTTTCAAAGGTATTTACGGGATTTTTGCCAGTTAATTTCTCTGGGTTTTTTTCAAACTTTAAATATATTTTACTTCACAAGTGCTTTTCATGTTCCAAAAGTGTTTTAATTTTGCTGTTGTAATTTTATTTTTTGGTTTTGGAAACTGAACGAAACTGTTACAGCCATAGACTCATAACTCACTTCTAACTCTCTTGTAAGGCCCCCACATCTATACTCCGGGCACTAGTACCAGCAATACAAATCTAAGCTGAAAAATGAAGTAAAATTAGCAAGACTGCTTAGGTCATACACATTTTAAGTACATAAACATTACTCGATCTTGCTCCATTGTGCTCAGTTTGTCACGATAATTTTACTGTTAGACACATTTTCACTGAATGTTATAATCATAGACAAACCGATTTGTAGTTTGAAATCCAAACCACTGGACTATTTTCAATTTTATATCATTTAATTGCTGAATCAACCCAACCAACCAACTTAGTATTAGCTTAGACGATGGGCTCCTCATTAAATAAAAATTTGTACTCAATGTATAACTTGCACTAATATGTAAATCTCTTCTTTTGTGTGTAATTGACAGTGGCCTAGCGTCTGCAAATGCCCAGATACCCAGCATCTTCTAATATAAAAAAAAATCAAAATTTCGGTGGCAAAAAAAATTTATTGATAAAACTTGAACAAAAACGACGATTTTTAACGTAAATCTGAGTAAGACGTCAGTTTCTATTTTAATGTCTTTGATTTTCACAGCAAAAGCCGACCAGAGACTGCTGATGCCACATACTTTCAGCCTCAAATGTATTCTTCCCATGCTTAATGACATCTGTCATGCATGATGGGTACCTTCAAAAGCATAGACCCTTCCCCCTTATCCATGAATGATTCTTACTCAGGCAAACATCCAGTCCAGATAATATGCTCAGTTGGTCCTTGCACATGGCTTATCATTCTATTTCTCTCATTTTCCCGCCTTTGTAAAAAAAACATCCTCAAGCTCTAGATAGCGCTCGGATCATCCGCACAGAGTTACTAGAACTCGGCTCAATTGCGCCTTTTGGGATTCTTTTTAACTTGGCGCTAAAAATTATTTATATTTTGTGGTCTTCGAAGAAAAGAAACTATGGTGAATCTAGTAGACTTATAAGGTTGTCTAAAGTTAAGCCTTCTATTTTGTTTTGTATTTTGAGCAAACAAATTGTTTTTTCTTTCGATCTAAGCTCGGCATGCCCAGTTATCAATGTTACGCTAAGCTACTGACAATTGTATACCTTTGTTAGAAAAACAATAAAAATATTTATAAATGGAACCTAGAGAACCAACTGAACAATTCGAGCCTCGAAACCATCCGCGATCTGTCCTATGTGACGTCCCTGCTCTCCTATATAATTTTGGTCCCCATACCTTTACATAACTTCACAATATCACATATGAGATTCATATATCACTATTCACATATCATCATTTATATATCGTATTCACTTTTTGAGAGGTAGTATCGAATTGCATGCCGATGAGTTCTTAACAACATTTAAGTTGATTAACAAACCTGGCGAACGTGAAAGCTAGTAGATCAACCTTACGTGACTTTAATTGGAAAATGGAGCGAACTATTCAGATATAAAGATGGTGAATTTCATAAAAGACGATATTTTTCTTGTACATGCTTAAAAGGTGATGTTTGATGGAACAAAGTACCTAGAAACTGAAATTTGGTTCACTCAACTAATTCCTAAGAATAATTAAAACTTGATTTATGTGTAGTTCCTAGAAAATGAAGCTTAGTTTACTTACTAGTTCCTAGAAACATACTTCTTTGGTAAACGTACTTGTTCCTTATATCACCCATGAAACCCTTAAAATTCGTCTTATGTTTTTATAAGTAATATTTATTTCATAACCAAAGCCGTAGTTGTAAGAATATAGAATATTCCTAGCTTTAAACTACACCTTTCTATCAATTTGCATAACTCAAGAAAATGGTAAAAATTTGATGAAAAACTCGGTTTTATCCCCAATATCACTGAAGTATTTTTACTTATGATATTTTTAATTTATAAAGCATAGCATTTATTTGATTCATAAGTAAGACTTTTATTGCTTGATAAAGTGATAAACTCCTTTGTGAAGCATCAATTGCACGTCGACAATAACCCATGTAAAAGTGGATTACAGTCAGAACTGATAAAAAACAGATTAATCCGTCGTGACAAAACTGGAACTTATTTCACTCGGAAATTGAACATTTTGGATTCAGTCGGGAGAATGTAACTTTCACGATAAGAGGTAATTGTTTTGACAACTTTGAAATTTCTCGTCACGAGACGGTGAGATCAAAACCTTGTTTTTTCTTGGGATTCCTCCAACACGCGTTCTGCGAAAAATCAGCAAATTACGCTCGAGTATAAAACTTAATTATCTAATCTTGACAAGTGAATGTGGTATATTTTTGTTGAGAGGCTTCTTCTTCGTGACCACGCCTCCCTGCTCACCAAAAGATCAGAGCATACAAGGAGAGGTGGGGTGAACCCCAGTACTGTGCAACCTAATTGGGCCACAAACCTACCGGACACCATTTAATCCCAAAACACAACCGAAAATGTTTAATATTCACGGAAAGAAATTACAGCAAATCGATATTTACAGAAAGAAATAACCTTATATAGGGCGGCTTAACTTTATAACCTTACCGACAGAAATAACGTCGGTTTAGAGCAGAAACTCATTAACTGACTAAGATAATATTTTACTGTACAGTTGTTTAAAGACTAAGTATTAATTTTTAGGTAAAAAAATATAAGCATTTTGATAGTATAAATATCTTTTAAACATATTACAATAGTACAATGTCTGTCCCATCATCATGAAAATAAAAATTTAATGTCTTCTAAAAATGTCAGTTAATGAGTTTGTGCTCTAAGCTAACGTTATAGTCAACCACAGAAACATAACAAAGAACATAAAAACATTGTTTTCCAAATCACAGAAGCAGTAAGTAGTCATGGTGTAGACATGTGTGGCGATTCTAAATTTGAATCATTATCATGAGGAGGCATACCAATGAGAAGATCCTGATGCAGACAGCCGAGAACACGAGGCTTAGTATTGCGAGTTAATTAAGTTTTTTAATTTTTTCAAACACAAGATAATAATAAATGCGTTTTGTGAAGGAAGTAAACGTGTAAGAATGACGAAAAAGAATGAGGGGTCGAAGTGTCAGAATCCTAAAGCATATCAATGATTTCCCTAACTGGTTCAGTACGTTTGAATAATCCGTAAGTGATAATCGGTTATTGGTGACATTTTCGATACAAGTGACTAGTCTCCGGGATTGGTTAGATTAGGTTACATACTGCTGTAAAAGGACAATCGACTGCATAGCTTGCATAGATGCCTTTTGTCACTGTCCAACTCATTTATAAATGAAATGCAAAGCAGTTTTAATGTATAACTGTGCTGTTTTATGTATGATTATTCATAGCCGCCCACTTTTCATTTTCTTGAACAAAAACCAGAAAATTTATCAAAACTTCGATTTCTTCCAGAAATCAGATATTATTTTTATACTACTCAAACGAATTGCAACATGATGAAAATTAGAATCTCACCATAAATTAGAGTAAATATCTTATAATGTTGTTTACAAATTCCGGATATTAGCTTCTTGCCATTAGCCTACGAACTTTACAATAATCTTGAAGGACACTACTAAAATCTCCAAGTGCAGTAAACACGCACAATGTGTTCGGCCGTCATAGGTTGAACTGAGTCACAAGTTACGGATTGGGAAATCTCAATTCCGATTTGGTAAATGTGAGACAGTAAGCATCGTGCCTGGCTAACATTGTGAAACAAGCAACAGCTGCTCTACGTGAAGTATTCGAGGTTAACAGAAATATTCTCATTGAGCACAGCTCTTACCTCTAGAACGATAGTAAACCCTTTGTTTTAAAGTTGTTTCATTGATGTTATTAACCTTGATAAATGTCAAGGACGAGGAGCTCCAGCAACGCGAACACTGTGCCTAGCAACGCCAATCAAGAGATCCCTACCGTGATCTTCAGACTGAACGGATATACTTTTCTTCAAAAGAAAACGAACACTCTTAAACGTGAGAGGAAGAAGGAAAGATGCTGCTTTTTCGAACAATCTGAACTTAATTTCGATTTCTGTAAAAATTACCCGTATATAGTTTTATTTCCAATCAAATTAAATAATTTAAAATACAGAGTTATTTTCATTTAGTTCTGGCCTTTATTTCCTCTCCAGCAAGACACGTCTATCAAGACTTAAATGGGGGCTCGGCAGACGAATTCGAGACTAGTTTAGAGTTTTGAAAAAAATGAAGGTGATGTCCAAGTGGAGATATTATTAAAAGACGAAAGAAGATGCCAATGGAACTTTTCCGATGATGAGTGGAAGTTTGGCAGTTGATAAACCAAGTTCCCTCGATGATTTAGAAGCAAGAAGGTATCGTTTCGGAATTGCTGACAAGAAGTTTTTAAGGAAGCCGAAGAAATTTCGAGACGTCTCAAGAAATTGAAAAGGCAGTTCTTAAAAGAAAAATTGAAGACGACAACATTTGAAGAAGAAATATCAAGAAGAGTACCTCAATTCTAAAATTCTTCTCACCATTCTTCTTGTGGATTACAACGCATTGTGGATTAAGACGCAGCTTGCCGCCTTCTTCCAGGAGATCATCAGAAACTGTGAGTTTATTTACCTTCTCATTTTAACTTTCTGTTTAAGTAACTTTCATGATGCAACTCTTAATGATTACCCTCATATATCATTAATCTTGAAAAATGGTAAAACAGCACATATCAAATTGCCAGAGATTAAGAAAATTTTCCGGGTTTTGTGATGAATTCAAATTTCAAGAAAAGAAACAAAATATGTTTAAAGATTTTACTTTAAAAGACTTAATTGCTGTGTGTAATCTGTTACATCTTGATTTTAATATTAAGAGTGAACAGTGCTGTGACATTATTTTAAAAGAATTATCTGATTTTACAACCTACGTTATGCAAACTGAGTCCTGTGAAGACGATGAGTCACATATTGGAAAAAATAATACTCCTCAAATCAATTCCTCCCCCCAGTATAATTTCCTCCTCCGCCGGAACACAGCTATTCCGGCCGGAAATTGATCAAACCCATTCGAGCAGAATCTCTATTACTCCATCAAAACAATCATAAGTGTTGGTTCCCGAAACGCAAGTGTTTTTTCCAAAACAAAACCACGTGTTACAACCACATCTCACTTTCAATTTAAGAGACATTTGCGAAAGTCTCACAACTTGCAATGGAAGAAATACATTCCATATTCAACATTTTCTAGAGGAATTGGAAAATAATTTTGTTTCTTTTAACATTCAAGATGATATTGCAAAAATAATGATAGCTAAACGCCAATTAAGAGACTCTTCCAAGAATTTTGCACAAACGATTAAATCGGTGAGTTTTCTTGGAACGATTTTAAACAAATTTTATTGGACGAATTTTTTTCCCAAAGTCTCTTCGGCTGACGTTCACAAGGCACTACAATCAAGAAAGATAAAACCAAATGAAAGTGCTTCAGATTATGTAATTAGCCTGTGACAAATTGCAAGCTATGGTAATATAAACGAAGACGCGTTAGTACAATATATTACAGACGGTTTACCTTACTCCCAAAATAAGTTTACTCTTTATTACTGTAAGACGCTAGGTGAATTAATGGAGAAAATAGTTGTTTACGAGAAAATGTGCTTTGATGTTAAGAGTAAACTTTGTTTTAATGAGCGTGGTCATTCTTATCGCCCAAACACTTCCCGCTCATTTGAAAATTCATATCAGAAAGATTCTCGATCAAGTACGGGGATGCGGGAGCTTTATCCTGGATCTCAGACAAACAGAAGTATGAGAAACTCCGAGATTATTTGTTATTCATGTGGGGGAAAAATCATAGGGCAAATCAATGTTCCACAAAAGCAAGAGGGGACAAATGTTTTCAATGCGGAAATTTTGCCCACAGATTTGAGGCTTGCCAACAAAACAAACTAGTATATACCGTCAAAACAGAATGATTCCTCTCATGTGATCTAACCTGTAACTTCCCAAGTTCCAAAAGATTTAGCTACTCAAATTCAAGTAAAATTGCAAAATCAAGTTCTTTTTGCTGTGCTTGATTGTGGTTCAGCAACAATAATAAACAAATCTATTTATGAGCTACTGGGTTCACCTAAACTACAACCTGCAACAGTCACATTTTCTGGCAGGGGTAATAAGAATGTACAACCTCTGGATAAATTCAGACTCAATTTCAATTCAAGATTTTGTGTTCTTTACTGACATTTATGTAGTGGAAAATTAATATCTTGCGTTTACAGCAATTGTATGTCATAATAACAGAAATTATAAACCTGCAGTCGTGACGAGAGTGGCAAAAGTGGTATAAGGCAACCAGAGAGAATGATCCATTGGTGTAATGATGGTTCCGCAAATGGAGAGACAGAAAGTTCCATAACAATTCTTTATTAATTCAATAGACGAGTAGTTACATCATAAGGCGTTGTTGAGGGTTTGGAACGACTCTGAGGACTCCTTAGCCCAAGAGGTTCGTGAAAGAATAAATAGTTTTCCATGACCTCGCTAGAGGGATTAGAATTAAGAGAAATATTATTGGACCAGGAGATCTAACAAGAAAGTCCATTGGTATAAATCGGTGGTTTAACGAAGGAGGAATGTGATCTTACATATGCGATTTGAAAGCAACAGCGAATCTGTGGGAGGTCCAAGTTAACGAGACGGCTTGAGTTCAAAGGTGAAAGGGGGTGGCAAGATTGACCACTTAGATAGGTAGACAAGGACTGAGAGAAAAGGGGACCTCTAAGGGACTTATCTGTAGTGAGAATTGGTACGTAGGGGGTTAGTTTTAGATATCGTTTCATGGACATAATAAAACAAGGTGAGTTTTCTGTTGGCAAGAATGGTTTGAAATTACTATCAAAACTGGAAGACGATTCCGGTTTATTGATTAATATTATTAATGCAATTAAATGCAATTCTGATGTTGACTTTTCACACATACTGACCCCACATTTAAATGAGAAAATTTAGAGTATAGTTAAATCTTATCGACCCTCTAAAACTCGTAGCACAGAGTTAAAAATAAAAATAATTTAAACAGATGAATCCCCATTTGTTTTACGCCCACGACGTCTTTCTTTTGATGAAAAACAAGATGTCCAAACTCAAATTATACAATGGTTAAAAGATCGAATCATTACAGTCGTGCAGTGACTTTACATCGCCCATAGTTCTTGTGAAGAAGCCTGATAATTCAACGAGAATCTGCGCAGATTTTCGTAAACCTAATAGCAGAACTCTTAAGGTCCGTCATCCCCTCCCTTACTGAGATATTTTTGATCACTTAGTACAGTAAGTACACAGGGTTTGTTAACCCTTCAGGACATTAGGAATTTCAGAAAGCAGCTTTTGGCCTCTGCAATTCCCAAAATATGTTCATGAGATACATTCAGGTTGTCTTCAGAGACTTGTTGGGAAAAGTAACAAAATCATAATTTACATGGATGACATCATTCTCCCCTCCACCTGTGAGGAGGAAAACATTACAAAATTACAAGAAGTGTTTGACGTAGTAGCTCAATTTGGTCTTAAATTCAATTTTAAGAAGTGCTCATTCCTTAAAAAGGAAATAACTTTCCTTGGGCCTGTAATATAGAATAACTCAATCCGCCCTTCCCCTGAAAAAACATTGGCAGTACAAAACTTTCCTGAACCCAAGACTGAAAGATGTCCAATCGTTTCTGGGTCTAACTAGCTATTTTCGAAAATTTATACAAAATTATTCTTCTATCGCAAGACCTCTTAGTGATCTTTTGCGACAATCTACATCCTTTTCCTTTGAACCTGGCCAGAGAGAAGCGTTTGTGGCTTTTAAAAAATCACTTACACAAGACACTGTCCTTGACCTGTATCAACAAGGACTCCCCCTACAATTACATTGCGATTCCAGCAGTCAAGGTTTGGTTCAATTCTCCAATAAGAAAGCATCGATGGCCAACTCCATCCCATACACTATATGAGCAAAAAAACTTCTCCACAGGAAGAAAAGTATTCGAGTTATGAGCTCGAAGTAACTTGCTATCATTGAATTCCTCAAAAAATTTCGACATTATTTGGTTGGAGTCAAATTCCAAAGTATAACTGATTGTTCAGCCTTCCAAAAAGCCATGCCTAAAAAGGATTTTACCCCGAAATTGCAAGATGGGCACTTCTTGAAGATTTTTCGTATGAGGTAAAGCATAGACCTGGTAAACAAATGAAGCACGTTGACGCTCTTAGTCGATACCCTAACATGTTCACCGTCCCAGACACTGTCACACAAAAGATCATTTTTGCTCAGAATTCAGATGAGGTTCTTTCTAACATAAAGAAGTTAATTGGGGACACCAACACAGTAGTGATTACAGTTTGAAAAATGGTGTGTTATTTAAAAATCACAATGATCTATATCTTCTAGCAGTCCCTCAGGCAATGCAGCATGAACTCATTCAGCATGCACTCTCAAGGATATTTTTCTGCTGAGAAAACCGCATCCAATCTCGAACGTGAATTTTACATCCCGAATTTAGAAAAAGTGGTTGAAACAGTTGTTGCCAACTGTGTACCCTGTATCCTCTCTAACAGGAAAGCTGGGAAAGCTGAAGGTTTTCTCCATCCGATTCCAAAAGGCGACACACTATACACATATGTTGATATCCTAGGCCCTTTGCCTTCAACAAATAAACAATATCAGTACTTATTTTCAGTCGTAGACGCCTTTACGAGGTTCATTTGGTTATATCCTGTCAAGTCTACATTGGCGCGTGATGCCTTGGACAAGCTCAAAATTCAACAGATGACTTTGGCAACCCCATGAGAATCATTTCTTACAAAGGATCTGCGTTTATATCCCTCGAGTTTCAAACCTACTGTAAGGAAGAAACCATTGACCACATTATTATAACTATTGGAGTGCCTCGAGAAAATGGTCAAATCGAGAGAATGTTTGGAACATACCTGTTCTCTCCAAGTTATTAGAGAACCCCTCAAAATGGTATCAACAAACATCCTCTCTTCAACGCATCCTAAACAATACAGCTTCTTCCACAACTAAATATACCCCTTTTGAGCTTCTACTCGGAATTAAAATGAAAGACAAAGAAGATTTGCGTGTTCAAGAAATCCTAAAGGAAGAACTTGATCACAACACTTTAGGCAACAAAACTAGCCTCCGACAATTGACTAAACAAAACGTACTGCAAGCGCAAGAAATTAACCGTCGTCAGTACAACAAACGCCGTAAAAAACCCACGACGTACCAGATGGGTGACCACGTTGCAATTAAACGTACCCAGTTCGGGACCGGCCTAAAGCTACCGCCAAGGTTCTTTGATCCATATGAAGTCATAACGGTTCGGCCTAATGACCGTTATGATGTCAAGAAGATTGGTTCCCACGAAGGACCACAGCTGACGTCCAGTTCAACAGACTTGATGTGGCCAAATTAAGGTCACAATATTCTTTCCTTTTTTTCTATATTTTCAGAATGTTGCTGCCCTCCAGCGCCCGAAGTAGGATTCCGCCAAGATAGCCGAGTGTCAAGGACGAGGAGCCCCAGCAACGCGAACACTGTACTTAGCAACGCCAATCAAGAGATCCCTTAGTGACCCTCAGATGGAACGGATATACTTTTCTTCAAAAGAAAACGAACACTATTGAACGTGAGAGGAAGAAGGAAGGATGTTGCTTTTTCTGAACTTAATTTTGATTTTTGTAGATACCTGTACATAGTTTTATTTCCAATCAAATGAAATAATTTAAGATGTACAGAATTATTTTCATTTAGTTCTGCCCCTTATTTCCTCTCCAGCAAGACACAAGTCTATCAAGACAAATAAATTATATGTTATTGGTCTAGAGGGTCTTTGGTGGACTAAGGAACCTTTTTTGGCAAGAAAGTCACCTTTTCCATTGCCATAGATGCCGCCATGTGAGAGTACCTACTGAAGGAAAATCCTATCTGTAACATTAATCTACTCTTCGAAACAAGGGGATGTTCACAATGGCCAATTCATCGAAATGCCTGTTAAGCTTATTTGGAATGAGAGGATAGCCACCAAGCACGAATCCCGAAGCGAGAGCTTTTGTATAGTGACGAAAATAGCATCAATTTTGCCGTCAAAAGGCTAAGGCACTAGTTCAGAGCGGTAGACAGTACCCATAAAGATCCCGAAAGGACGCTAGTATCAGTTCCTTGAGTCCTTTCCAGCAGGGACCCGTCAGTATAAACAGAGAGCATATCTCATTATAAATGCTATTAATATATAACTAATTTCAACATTTTCTGGTTTTTTAAATTTTCATAACCCTTTAAATTGGGATTTTATTTTTTCCTCAGACAGGCTATATATCCTTTTCTATTACTCTTACGTTATTGAGTTTGGAGAGTGGGGTGCCAGAGCTCATGTGTGACCTCGTCATCTAAACGTGGTTCAAAATTACGTGGTGTTGTCCTCGGTTATTTCCCTTCGGGTTTGATTCCGGATCCTCGCCAATCACCCGTTTTGTTGCTCCAGTGCGACGTTAATTACAATACCTACCTACCTTGCGTTATTGAAACTTGAACTCTTGCACAATTTGACACCATTTTTTTTAAATTGAGGCCTTCCCCATCAGCATATTTCTTCGCAAAAAAGTTTTAAAAGCTTGTATTTTAACGTACAAATTTTTTTCTAAGAGCCGAGAGTTACACCACCTTTCTCATTCTAAAGATAATAACTTCATTTATTCACGTCATCACATTTCTTGTTTTAAGACGCTAAATAATTCATCAACTAAAAAGGAACAAATCAACAACTACTAAATGAATTTCTTTCAATAGAGTAGAAAACTAGTTTTTTCTTGCGACAAAAATTATTCTATTAATTCGTAGTTGTATTTAAAAGCAAAACACAAAAATATTTTTATTATTTTGAAGAATTTGAATTTCGCCCCCATAAGAGTTGTAAAAGAGTTGTAAGAAAAGTAAAATCCTGAAATCTCACATTGAAAAAAAATTATTTCCTTTCTACTTTTTAAGATTTTAGTGTTCGTAGAAAGCTCATGGTATCGGAAAACTAAGTTGTTACCGTATTTATTTTCGAAGCAATTCAATAAAACATTACCTATATATATAATATATATATATATATATATATATATATATATATATCCGCCAATCAAGACAGTTCCAGCAAACAGACGACTTCACGAGGGGTATGGTGATTGGCCTCAAAAGGGCAGGTTGGTCCATATGTCAAATCTCAGCAGATACCCACCTACACGCGTCCACGGTGTGGCACAGATGGTTGGACCAAGGGAATGTGGCACGTTTGAGGGGTTCCGGTGCAACCAGAGTGACGTCAGCACGCGTGGACCGACGCATCTGCCGGCAAGCATCGGCGGCCCCGCAAGTCATGTCTGTCGCCCTTTTGCAGCATGTGCAGGACACCCTTGATGCTCCCATATCGTCCAGGACCATTAGCCGCCGATTGATCGCTGGCGGCCTGCATTCATGGCGTCCGTTGAGACGACTACCATTGACCCAACAGCACAGACGTCTCCGTTTGCAATTGTATCGGGATAGAGCCACGTGGACGACGGAATGGCACAGGGTGGTGTTCTCAGACGAGTCACGCTTCTGTTTTAGCAATGACAGTCGCCGTGTACAATTCTGGCGCCGACGTGGTGACAGGGCCAATCCGGCCGCATCTGTGGAACGCCATACCGCGAGACAACGCGGTATAATGTTTGGGGCGCCATCGCCTATGATAGCAGGTCACCTCTGGTCCGTATTCAGGGCACTATGACGGCCCAACGATACGTGGATGACGTGCTGCAGCCGGTGACACTATCTTTCCTTCAGGGGGTGCCCAATGCCATTTTCCAGCAGGATAACGCCCGGCCGCACACGGCACGCATCAGCCAACATGCCCTGCAAGGTACCCAGGTGCTTCCCTGGCCAGCTGTCTCCCCTGATCTCTCACTTATCGAACATTTATGGGACGTCATTGGACGTCGCTTGCGTGCGTTGCCACCGGCACGTTCAGAAGACGAACTCTGGCAAATGGTTGACAGGAAATGGGCAGTCATCCCTCAGGACACCATCCGCACGCTCATTGCGTCTGTACCTAGACGTATTGCTGCCTGTATCGCCGCTCGCAGTGGTCCTACAACCTACTGATCAGACGTTCTTGCTGCTCAGTGGCAAGGTGTATAATGTTGCAATAAAGATCATTTATTGCTCGTTGCTGTCTCTCTCTGTTTGCCAAATTTCATCACTTTCTGCCAACTCCTTCTTGGTGTTGCATTTTCAATGTCAGGTAGTGTATATATATACATATATATATATAGTATATAACTATCTCTTATAATGTAATACCTTTTCTTAACTATTCGAGTTAAAACTTTACCTGGGATTTTGTCCCATAAAAGGAGTTTTGTCTATAAAAGAAATCTCACGTGTCACAATAAAGTGGTCCAATAAATTGATTAGTAGATCCAGGTAATTAAATATTCTCCACAAAATAATTAGTAACTTAATAAGAAAACCTGTATGGCTACGTGGTGTATTTCTAAGTTCAAGAATAACAAAATTGCGGAATGGGACATCAAGAATGTTTGATGAATACATTAAATCTTATTTTTGTTTTCTTAGACGTGGTGTTTATCCTTCTGAGAGTTCTGTAATACTTTCCTGGTGTGTGTATCTCCAGCTACTTGATGGAAAAACATTGTTTGGCACAGCTTGGCCAAATCTAGCTCTTGCGCCATAAAAACCAACTAATGAACTTTTGACGTTATTAGACAATATATTTACTATACTATTTATTGTTTTTTCTTGGAACATTTTTTATTATTTTTGCTGTCAATTATGCAACGTTTAATCAACGCAACTGCATAATGTTTCAATTATGAACAGTTTGCATTTTTTCTTAATGTTAATTTTTACTTTTGTCGTTATTCATCTCGTGTTAAATTTTAATATTTTCTATAAATTTTCTGTACTGTCGTTTTTCTATTTACTCTGTTTATTACAATTATCGAATCTGGAGTTCTGTGAAGCGTGTCTGTTTTCGGACCTTGCACTATAAAGACCCCAACCGGACGAATGCGACGCTTTTTCAAATAATTATTTCATACATGACCTCATCGTTCAGTTATTCATGACCTCATCGTTAATCCAATTTTTTCCAATAGATATTATTCCTCCTGAAAAATAACCCAAAATGAGGGAATAGATACAGAAAGAAATTAATGGTTTCCCTTGTTAAATCTTCCATTATATTCTTATTGACCTGCACAAAATTAATCTGCACTCCTTATCCAAGAGCTTTTCAAGACACACTTAATGACCTCCTTAAATGTTCTTGAGAGAGTACGATGAACGGGCAAAAAATAAGGAAATTGAAAAAGTTGAGAATGATTAATGGTTTAGTCCCATTCAAATAAAACGATTACATTATCTTTACATGATTATTTCGGAATAAAAAACGCCTTATGGTTCAAATATAATTCAGTCGCATATTAATAAAACTGAAAGGTGGTCTGGAAATTATTTAAGTTTCCAACTCCCACATGCTTTCGAAAACTTTCCAGTCGTCAGAAACTTCATTTACTGTGCGTTTAGCGTTGGCAAATCTCCGAGAAAGTTGTCACTTCTTAACCCACATGCGGAAGTTAATTTTATCCTCTTACCAACAGTTAACTATTTTAGAGATGGGAAGTGCAATCGGGAGTCTAGTTCAGAGAAAAAGAATATTTATATAATGAAACACTTGTTTATTTTCAAGGTTTTTCTATTATAGTTTAACGCATGGCAATGCGACATATCATTAAAATATAAAAATCAGCCATGTTATACGTATTTGAAAAATGGAACTTTACTTGAGACTTCCGAGGAATGAGAAATTTTCCAGCCGTGTGTAACAAAAATTGTCTTTATAAAAGCTAATAAGGACAGTTATCAAATGTAAAATTGTTTAAACCACAAGTTTGGACATGAAATACAAAAGTGATGAATGTTTCAAAAGCATAGAAAAAACATGAAACAAAAGAAGCCGTCGTGAGTCAGTGGGTTTGCATACAGCTAGCAACCTGCGAATTGTAGGCTCGATGCAGGGTGTTGATTATTGTTATGTTCGAAGATTCATCGATTGGTTAATTTCTTCCTTGTGTGTTATGCAGCTTGATTAAAATGGCCCGGGGCCATGTGGCTTAGTGGTTATGTCCACTTCGTTTGCAACCTTCGAGTTGTAGGCAGCACAGGTTCGATTTCTGTCAGGTGCATTCCTCCCTGGGTGTATTTCTCTCTTCTGTGTCAGTAAAACTTTCATTGCGTGTGTGTTTATTACCTGATATTATGTGTCTTGTGCCTGGAGCAGCATGGCCAAATATGGCTCTTGCGCCATAAAACCCAAATAAACCAACTAAAATGGCCCTTGCACCATAAAAAGCCCCAATCCATGAAACAAAAGTTTTGTTCTTTATAATTTCTCTGGTTAAATAAGTTTTTCGACTAAATCTTTGTGCAATACAAATTTTACTCCACATTATCAATCAGTTATTTGTTAGAAAAACTTGAATTATTAATATGAGCCTAAGCAATTATGAGCCTAAGCAAAATTGGCTTATTTGTCGTGGTGAAAATATACAAAAATACCTAGTGCAAAATTAGTTGTGGTATTCTTTACTTTGCTTCAATTCCAACAATTGTTCGGGTTGAATTGAATTGAATGATTGTCTGCATGACTTCTCCATCTAAAACTGAAACCAATCTCCCATGAAAAGATAACCAGGAGTTCTAGTGTGTTTAAAAAATCATAAAAACTAATAGAAACCAAACTATGCATACATACAACAGTGCAAACCGAAGTACTTCAATTAAATAGATTAATAACAATCATTTAAGTTTTTTGTTATCTTTTATTAATTTTTCATTCTTATCATTTGAGTAATGTTTCAAAACTTTTAATCACATATGCTCTGAAACTATGGCATCGTAAATAAGAAAACAATTGACCCATAGTCTCAGTTTAGTTTAAAATTTGCAATTGTGGACCTCCTGGATTCGGATTGTTTGAATAAAATGAAGAACCTGGATAATCACCAATAAATAAAAATCGTTCTTTAGGTAAAAGAGACGGAGTCAAAATCTAATGAAAAAGTCCTTTGTAGAAAACATTTTCACCGGTCGAATTATTTTAACTTTTTTAATGAAACTTAATTTTAACTTTCGTTATTATAAGATTATGTAAAAGTAAATATTTTTGTGGAAGAAATCAAAGACAGACCCTACCCTGACAAGCATTACCTTAAAAAAATTCCTCTTCATTAATTAAATATATCAATAAATGAATAAAACAAGCGTGTGTGGCCTTAACCTTGCCTCTATCCAAACAAGCAAGTCCCATCACACCCACTAAGAGACCGCAAATAGGCCTACTTCCCTCTTCAGGGGCTAAAAGAAAACCGAAAAAAAACGCTTCGTCAACAGAACAAAAATGTTCTCCCGCCTAGTACTCCTCCAAGTGCTTTTGTACAACCCACAAGGGCAGCTGAAACAAGCTCAGCAGCTTCCACTTCACTTAACTTCCATGTTCGATATTGGTAAGGCGGAAAAATGAGGTAAATGGCGTGAGACTTATTTTCATGGGTGATGACTAACCGCCATCCGGTATAAGTGCCATTTAGACCATTTCGTCACCCACCTTTCAAAAAACGGATGAGGTACTTACATTTGAGGATTAAAGATGAATCAGATTCGATTCGTGCTATGAATCGCCTACACGTGTTCTTGTTAATGTTGATTGATCAAGGTTGGGTGAAATACAAATAGCCTTAGGTCATTTCCTCTTGATAAATTTTTAATCCGTTCCGTTGGTTCCTGTTGCTGCTGGGGTTTCAAAGGGATTTCGCGTATATTTTATTTACCTGTTGAGGCCAGCTTTAGTGTGGCAAGGAGGTATTTGTACCGAAAGTAACTGCTTTTTATGAGGTAATGCTTTCAGTGGAAAAATAATCACTAAGTTATGTGAAATGTGTTTATAAGGAATCCGCGTTGGAATAATAAGTTGGTTCGAATAAAATTGATGGTCAGATGAAAAGGTGAACTTCCACTAGGCACTATGATATCATAGGACATGAATATGAATATGTACCGGAAAGAAAATGTAAATCATTTATTGAGCACAGAAACGCTGGTCCAATCTCTGACAAAGCATCAGGGAGAAGTTTTATTTACGTCAACTTTACTTCAACTTCTGAACTTTGTGGTTTCAGTTAGAACACGCAGTTAGTTACACGTTTGGGTTACCTCACAGAATCAAAATTTGAAAACGTCTAACAGAAATCTTTTCCAATTACTTCTAAAAAAGCAGCAAAAAAATGTCTGGTAACAGAAATTATAATTTCCAGTCGCTTTCAACTTCCTGTCGCTACTTTAGAAACTATAAAAACGTATGCTGAACGGTAAAGTAGTTCTAAGTTATATTGCTTAACAGTGAAATAGAATATGGAATACATTAACTATGTTTATTGCTAAGAAATATTTTGCAATTCGAAAACTCGGTCAAAAGAAGGTAGGGGAAAAAAACCAAAAATAAGGTCTCGAAAATAAATAGTTCTAAATGGATCATAATTATTATTTTCGTGCTTTAATGTGCTGTGTTTTTATTCCTTAGAAACTTGACAAACTTCTTCAGAATTTTCTAAAATGATTTAAGAGTTAAGAAACCAAACAAGCTCATGAGTGTAAATTATCTTTTACTTTGAAATACCATTCACTTAAGAACCACAAAAAATTGTAGAATGTAAAATTTGTGTTAAGAGACCACAACCATTATTCAACCACTTGTTACTATTTTTCCGGGTATTACTTTAAAACCATGATTGATGACCCAAAATTGACATGTTACTTTTGTTCCTTTCCGGATATTTTGGAAATTCTATCCGGAAGGAAAAAGCGAGCAATATTTGATGTGCACCCAAAAATATTCTGATCACTGAAAGACAATTCCAAATTTTTATTCCTTAAACAATTTGTCAACTATCAAAATTTCTATCGCTAGAATAGCAACCTGTTGCCTGAAAATTCTCATTCCTGGTTTTTGTGTTATAGTGGATAAATGATAATTGATATTGAATTTTCGGGGTGTTTTTCATTTATTTGCTGTTAAATGAATACAAAGAACTGAACAAATTATTGGCCCAAGGGCTCAGCTAGAGTTTAAATGTAATCATGTTTCGAATATTTTTTCTTAGAAAGTCATTAGAACTAAACATATTTTTGTGACACATAGATGAGAGGGAGTATCGTAAAAGCACTTGACATTCATTAAAGGCAATGACTCAAAAGTTGTATTAAATTTTGACCCAATTCAAAGAAGCCATCACTCAAAACTTAATATTCTTCAGTAAAAGAAATGTGGAATTTTTTATTATATTCAGTATTGGGGAGGTACCTTCAACTAACACATATTTATAAAGGTGAGTAAAATCCATTCAGTTTGAAGCTCGTAGTTACGTAACTTTTTGTACACAATCGCCATCATTGCAAGATTTACATAAAAGATTCCCTGCAAGCTATTGTCGTTTCTAACCTTGACTGAGATATTCCTTTGTAGACACCCGAACCCCTGCCGAATCACACATGAAATCGGAGTAAACCAAATAACTTATGGCTGGGTAATCTCTGGCTTATGGCTATGGTGTTAGCTCAAAGGTACTTTTTCCTCGAAACCGTTCCTTTTGTGAGACATTTACAATAGAACGTATTTTTTGTCCCTTTAAAAGGACCATTGAAGTTTGACAGCTCGTTCTTGAGAATTTACAGCTTAATATGTTTATAAGGTGTTTATTGGCAATGCAGAATTGTCAAATCGCTTCTATGGAGGAATACTCAACAGACATTTTTGAGCATCTGATATTTATGTAGGAATGGATTGGATTTTTCAGATATATTTGCACTTTTCAGAGAAATGTATGTAAACATGAAGGTTATATTTACAGTTTATGAAGAAAATGTGTCCCGGGATGCATCTTTTTATCAAACATACAAGTATTCATTCATTGTTATAAAAAGACTTTTTACCTGTGTTCTAAGATTAATAGGCCCGTTGTCGATGCGCTTGGCTAGACTTATAGAATATATGAAACGACATCTTTTCTGCGAGTTTTATTTCTTTTTTCACTACTTACGTTGTAAGTTTTCAAGCAGGTTAATGCTGTAGAATATTCCTGATTAAGTAAATGTAATTAAATTAAAATGTAGTTCGCAGATAAATAAACTGTAGTACAATTTACAAAAATTAGCGCCGATTTAAAACACTTTCGGAACGCAATTGTTGCATGACAATATGTTAAGTTGTTCTAACAGAGGCTTGAAAATTGCGTACTTGGAAAATAGAAAAAATGAGAGCATTTCATGAAAAGGCGTTGGCATCTGAACATGGGTCAGTGTTACCTATGTTCGACCACAGAAATCAAAAATCAAAGGAATGTGTCCTGATTACTCAAATTATGTTTACAGAGACAAGAATACTGTTTGTGTTAAATTCGTAAAAACTGAAAATTCATACTGTGGTTTGAATTAACAAAAATATGAGTATGTATTTAGTTATGCAGCTTTCCACATTATTTGGCATCCTCTCGTTACACATGGTAGAATATCGATTGGCTTGTGTTGTTAGGTTTTAATACGTTTTTAAATTTTACTTTCTTTTACATCTAAAATTATTTTCATTTCCAAAAGGACCAATTGGGAACGAAATACATACGGGCACTCCTTTTTCACTCAAAATAAGGAAGTTTTGACTGTGGTAATGTTACTGGCGGGTTTTTAGTAAAATAAGCAGAAAGGCAAATTCCAGTTGTGTAATTCTAGTTGACTTGTCTGAACACACCCATACAGACCATTGTTTTGTCTGGTGAATGTATGTGATCATTTTAACAGCTGTTGCAATGGTAGTTTTTTGTTGGGTACGCAAATTTTTAGTTTCTGCTTTTCTCTGGTTCCAATCGCAGAATGATTTGAAAAATGCTTCTAGAATTGAGTTCGGCATTTGAAAATCCAATTAAGTTCCAATGTAAAATATATAGGTGAAATACCAGAAAATAATCTGTGGAAAAATAACGCTCACTAATTATTTACTCCTTTTTAAAAAATTGACTCCTTCAAAAATTAAATCATTGGTGATTGTTTAATACTTTGTCAACTTAGAAAGATAAACGTAAATGAACTGTTAAAAATTGTTTTATACTGTTAGTTTTATTTAAATGTCTAATATGAGCTGAAAGAAGTAGTTTTAGCATAATAAAATATGTAGCATCGTAAAAATTGTGTTTTTCTGTATTTAATTCGTCTAAGGACCAAGAAACTTCATAAAATTCGTTGTTCACTATCCATTTTACATAGGATAATCTAATATATCCATTCTATATAGAACAGTGAAAGAGCTTAAAAACACATTTTCTACAGAGGAAAATCCAAATTCTAATATATCCATTCTATATAGAACAGTGAAAGAGCTTAAAAACACATTTCTACAGAGGAAAATCCAAATTCTAATTGAGACATTACGATAAATAGTGCGAAAGCTTCTATTATTTACAATTGCAATGTTAGACTTGTAACGTTATTCCTACACGTAGTATCACTTCAAGCAAGTCTTCTTGGGGGTAAATTAAAATATTTTTTTCAGTTGAGAGATTTGGTAGCATTCTATTCGCAAAAAAAACTGCCCATATCAATTTTGAGGAATGAGTGCTACGAGTATGAGAATAGCTTTGCATGGAAAACCTTTCCAACCGAATGAATCAAAATTCGAAAACAAAATAATACTCTAAGAACGTCTATAGCAATAAAAACCTACATTCACTTTCTAACCTTAGATGTAGGTAGGTAGTTGAATTAACTTCACACCGGAGCAACACAACGCGCTATTGGTGACGGTCCGGGATCAATCCTGGAGGGAGAGATCCGAGGACAATACCTCATAATTTTGAATCACGGTTGGATGACGAGGTCAACACCTGGGCTGACACCCCACTCTCCAAATTACCACACGACGCCAACGTGAGGACATTTGAGGCCACGACAGATTTAACGTGCACCACCCCCACGTACACAACGGTCTTTGGTTGGATCTAGTTTCGAACTCGCGACTCTGCTGCTGCGAATTCGCGACTCTACCAACCGGGCTACCGTGGCACCTTTCTAACCTTAGAAGACTGATGTTGACGCCGCAATCTAGAGTTGTACAATGGACGAATCAAAACAGATGTCAGTCTGCTATACTTTAAGCAGTAGATCCCAATCAATTAGCCATCATATATCAAACAAACGACCGCAGAGTGAGAAACCAAACCGATGTGCGCCTTATGGGCTGTATACCATGAACTATTATTTACTTTTTAAATAAATGTGGGCATATTTTTATTGAGGGATACATTTTAAACCGTATGAAGTCTTACACGTAACCTTCCCTCAATTGAACATGAATTTCAGACGTTATGTGCAAAGCATTTTGTGAGGTTCTTCAGACAGACAAGAAAGAAGGTTGAATGAGAACTATTTGATCCCAATGGGTGAAAGTGAGGGTGCTCTAGTAACAGTCATCCGGATTTTCGGAAGGAGTGTTAAGAATTAAAGGGTGGGTGTATTCAAGGGATGGACATGGAGCAAAGAAGTTGAGAGTTCTACGTGCTTCATGTCCAGACTTTAAAGAAGTTTAGTGGTTTTACCCACTGGGATAGCAGCATGCGAGCTATAGAAGACGTAGGTTTGATTCCTATAAGTACCCTAAGTGTATTTCTCGCTTCGGTGTACGTAAAACCTTTTCATTTATTTGTGTGTCCATTTACTTGAAGGAAAACAATGTTTGCAGTTTCGCAGTGAAATCTGCAAACAAAAGATACGATCCCAAATGAATCAGATGGGATCTGAATACGATCCCAAACGAGCTAGTTGGGATCGTTGTATGACAGGACAAAACATTTTAAGAATGTGTTTGCGTTCCCAACGGTAAAACTCAAACACCCTTGTTCACCTATTAGTATTCTTCCTGAATGGCAGTTCCCTTCGGGATAGATCCCGGACCGTCGCCAATAACACGTTGTGTTGTTCAAGTGTTCAACTACATACATTAAATACATTCTAGAACATTAACAGAACTAAAAAAAACATATTTTCTGTAGTGGAAAAATCAAATCCAGATAATATTAATACTGAATGTGGCAATATTATCTGATCTATCAAAAATTGAAATACCGTTCTCCTTTTGAAGATAACCAGGTTATATTTTTTATAAATTGGATATTGTACACTTTCAACAGTTCATTTGTTCTTGTACACTAAGAGTGCCTCATGAATGGAACCTTAAGAACATTAGATTCAGGAGTGCTCAAAGCGAAATTGTCCAGTTTTGTGCATCTCCCACGCTTTGGCTTGGGTCCAACCACGGCCCGTGTCGTTAATATACCTCTAATTGCGTTAAGGCTAGCACGAGTGCTTAACAAGGGCATGCATACAAGAACATCAGTGTTTTGGGGCGCTCTTTTTTTTTATTGCCGAGGCAGAGTTGATACGTACACACGATAAGTATACCGAGAGCAAAAAGTCTCTGAAAAACTCTTCAAGAGATGATTGAAGAGTCACGCACCGTTTTAAACGTTTTTCTCGTGTTTTCTGATCTTTCCAACCCCACGCTCCGGAAATACTTCAATTCTCAAGAGATAACGAGGCCGTCTAGTACACCGGCTGTAATCCCGGAAGTTATTCATTTGTTTTCCTGCCTTGCTAGAGCTTGATGAATTTTTGCTGTGTGAAAATATTTTTTCAGCAGTTTTTTTAAGATAATCGTGGTTGTGGGTGTTAGGCTAATTTGTAATCAACTTAGTCTGGTGGGTTGAACGGACTGAGAACGTAACTGGTATCAGGTTTCGAACTAAGATTTTAATCTGCTTTCAACTTAAGAGTAATGGCATTCATTACGGTAACCAGTCTCGTTTTCTGGTGTCTATTTACCTGTAGATTTGAGTGTTTGGGCACCTGTCACAAGATAAATTTCACTGCTTCGAAACGGTTAGAATTCGTTGGGTTGTATATTGTGAGGTTTTTGTAGGGTAGTTTATATGGGGTTCTAGTGTTTTTATGGGGTACGTAATTCCTATTTTATTGGTGAAGTTAAGTTGCTTAGCATGTTTTTCGAATACGATTACAGCACGTCTCCTATCCTTAATTGAGTCCTTTGTGAAACCTTAATCAAGCCGAAGTGGATTCGTTTGCTGTTTGAAAGTAAAAATACACATGCCGTCTTGTGTCTGTGATAAGATCGTGAATAAAATACGGTGGGTGTTTAAAATGTTTATTTATTGTACCGAAGTTTTTTTTCAATGATGACTAGTCCGCTGTGTTAACATTTATTACACACCAAAAGTAATATTCAATCATTAGTTCAAAAATATTAAAAACGAAAACAATTGAACTCGCAGCAGAGCACAAAAGGGAACATCGACTTCGGTGCCTTGTCAGGAACTGTCTGATCCGCCGCCCCATATATAATTATCACTATGCGCAATCAAACGATACTAGCGTCGATGCTACACATCCATAACACCGGAGGGTATTGCGCTGAAATCAGTCAATTATTTCGCATCCATCGCTTATCTGTATCGTACCATAAAACAAACGTTCTACGTCAACAAAACCCAAATATAAAACTTTCAGTATAAACTTTAAAATAAAGTAATGTACAGGTAACCCCCGTATAACACGGCACTTCTATAGCACGGATTCACTCTAACACGGTTCGAGAATTGGGAACATCCCCGTATAACACGGTGCTTTTATAGCACGGATTCACTCTAACACGGTTCGAGAATTAGGAACATCCCCGTATAACACGGTGCTTTTATGGAATGATTGGAACAACGATCCGAAAAGGACGGGCATTATGAAAGTTTAATTTAAATGGTGTAGCATGTGAATATCCTAAGATCTACACGCGTGAATATTATCTCGAGATAAATTAAATAAAAAGCAACTTAGCTTAGAAGAGACATGGGGTCTCTCGGGGATCCCCGCTCGTCATCAAAAAGAAAAAATGTCAAGAACACTTAACGCGTTTCTTTCCCACAAAACTGCAAGGCCGTTGGACTGAGGCGAAAAAAAAGAGAGCGTGTTCTTCCTCTCCACGCTTTTTATAAGTTTTCCAGGGGGTCGCAAATCAGGGGAGATGGTCTTGTCGATCAAGGGAGCTGGACTTCCAGATTCGCTGTTTTCAAACTAGCTCATCTGTAATTTGTAAGACGGAGACACTTGACATGACATGACGTAACTTTCTGAAAGATTCTTAGCATAGTTAATGAGCGTCACTGGAGCTAGGGAGAAAACGGAATTGAGAAATAAAGGACTTAAAAATAAATGGCATCACTGATCTCGTGGCTGTCACTCAGAGGATGAGGATATCTTGCCAAAAAGAAAACACCCTCGGTTAATAGTGCTTACTGATGACGAAGAAAACATTGTTTAATTCATATTAATATGTATTACTTAAAAAAATTTTAATAAAGATATTTATCTTAATTATGAAAATATAATAGCATGTTTTTTAATTTTTGGAACCTAACCCCCCTTTTCGTACTACTTCTTTGTTTCGTATAACACGGATTCGCATAACACGGCAATTTTTTGGAACATAGCTCCCGTGTTATACGGGGGTTACCTGTATTCCGCAAAACAAAATAAAAGGAGTTTGTCAATTATGATACATTATCTGTCTAGATAGGTCTGGTGGTAGTATTGTCTGCGGCGGAACGCGTTTCCTGTACGTATTCCGAACGTGACGTCATTTGACATTTTTTAATACGATTTCAGCATTACGTCAATAAAAATTTCCAAAGAATTTGATCAAACGCCAAACGTTGCCAGAATGGCGAAAAACTACATTCTAAGGAAACGCCGATATCATTTGAGAGCATTTAGGTAGTGAAATTAGAATCTTCACTTTTCGTCTGTTTTGTTTACACTAAAAGTCCCTCACTTAGATTCGTGTGTTTAAGCAGAATTCCTTACCAATATTTCAGTAACCTTTTTGCTGTGACTGTTCTAAGGGTAGGTAGGTAATTAACGTCGGACTGGAGCAACACAGCGGGCTATTGTGTTCTAAGGGAATACTGATTAATTCCCTTAAATTTCACTTATAAATAAAGTACACATGTGATACGTTTGGGGTTGTCGTTTATGCGAACAGCATTTACATATATATGTCCTTGTTTAAGGCAGAAATCATTCGTATTTTAATTTAAGATTAGGTCTCGTGAAAAGCATTAAATCTTTGTAGCCATCCAGATAATTCCAGTGTTCTCTTTATTACTTTCAAAACATGTTCTAAAGATAAAAGTACTTATTTTATGATTACAGTACTTTTCAAAAATGTATATCTACGAGTAAACAGTAATTTCTAAAATGTCAGACATTCGTTATTGCCTTGTCAATTATAACAATATAATGTAAAGGCTAGAAAAATCTGCCTTGTTCTCTAGAAGCGCAAAATAATCAGTTACTTTCAGATAAACATAGTGTGATATTTTTTAATTCTCCTATATGGGTAAACCTCATTCAAGACGGTCAGTTTTTAATATCAGTTTGTTTCTGCCAATGTTTTGCTACACGAAGGCTAATAAGACCAGTTTAAAAAGGGTTTTACTTGATACCATCTTGACTAGAAATTAGCTAAACATTATACATCTCTACTCCATTAGGTCCATGGGTATCCATGGTTCATTGGGTTTGCCCACTACGCTAGGCATCTGCGAGTTGTAGGCGGCGCAGGTACGATTTACCCTGGGTGTATTTTTCTCTTCCGTGTCAGAAAGTTTCCTTGTATGTATGCATTACTTAACTTATTTGTCACAGCTTGGCCAAATATGAGCCTTGCGTTATAAAACTCTATAAACCATTAGGGCCAACATATACAATTTTACACAAAAGGGGTCCTGCCTTTATGAAAAATTTAGGTACTCTAAAAAAGCTGAAATAGATGCAATATGTGCAGTGGGTTCTTATAATTTTCAATTCTGTTTAGCTAAGACACCCTTTAGTCTGGACTATCAATTTTAAACTTGTATCTCCGTTCAAACACTAGGACTGCGTAAACCGATCATTCAAAATTTAAAAATGTTAATCGATAAAGAAAGTGAAATTTAAAACTTTTCATACCTCGTTGAGCGAATACTAATTTTATAAACATTTAAAAACTTGGAAGATTATTCTTAAACAAGCAAACTTTAATGAAACTAAATATTTTTGCATTTTTATATATATAAAGTTACTTTTCTATAATCCATCCAAAAGAATACAACCATTTATAACTGGCATAAATTCAAAACAATGAATTTAAAAGCAAAAGTACATTATAAGAGATATTGATTCGCACTCATCTCAAAGGTAGTATGATTTATATATTCTGCTAATTCTACATTAACATTTTTGAAATTCATTCAATTCAGATTCAAAAATGCTCTAGACCTGTAATTCTTCACGTGGAGCATATATCTCACGGAAAAGCTATTTGAATGGATGGGGAGGCAATTGAAAACCTACACTGCTGGCCACCGTAAATGCAACACCCTGAAGAAAGCATGCAAATAATATGAAATTTACAACATGCATTAGCGGAGGTGAGATATGCAAATGATTAGAATTTCAGCGCAGACGCACATCACGCGCGCCTGTGCGCCACTTCAAAGTGCTATTTAAGGCTTGGAGATTTCGACGATTTCAAGTACGGCAATTGTGTTTTTCTTGTGGTTTTTTCAAAAAAACGATCAATTATGCCTCGTAGAAAACAGCGATTATCTTTTGATCAAGTATCCGAGTTCGACAGAGGAAGGATAGTGGCCTACCGAGATTATCTTTCAAGGAAATCGGTAGTCGTGTTGGACGAAACCAAACAACTGTAATGCGGATATGTGATCGCTGGATGCAGGAGGGTACGACGGACCGACGTTTTCGATCGCATCCACCTCAGTGCACCACTTCACGTGATGACAGGCATATTGTGCGTATGGCAGTGACGGATCGCTCAGCCACATCACGAACCATAGCACAGCACATTCAGTCTGTCCCGCATCATCCAGTGTCTGCGCGTACCATTCGACGCCGTTTACAGCAGAGTGGTCTGTCCGCAAGACGTCCATTGCTTCGTCTACCCTTGACGCAGAACCACAGACGTTTCCGCCGCCAATGGTGCGATGAAAGAAGGATGTGGACGGCAGAATGGAATGAAATTGTCTTTACTTACGAGTCACGCTTCTGTCTGCAACACCACGTTGGACGGATTCGAGTCTGGAGAGACCGTGGAGAGAGGATGCTGAACAGCTGCGTTATGCACCGCCACACTGGTCCTGCACCGGGTATTATGGTATGGGGCAGTATTGGATATCACTCTCGCACTCCTCTAGTACGCATTGCCGGTACTTTAAACAGCCAGCGCTACATCTCCGAGGTGTTGGAGCCAGTTGTCCTTCCTTACCTTCAGGGCTTGCCCACAGCCATATTTCAACAGGATAATGCGCAACCACACGTGGCACGCATTGTCCAAGGGTTCTTCGTCAATCGCCAGATTGAATTTCTTCCCTGGCCATCTCGCTCTCCGGATCTTTCGCCGATAGAAAACATGTGGTCCATGGTTGCTCAACGATTGACCCAGAATACATCCCCAGCTGCCACACCAGATCAACTTTGGCAACGTGTGGAAGCTGCTTGGTCTGCTGTACCCCAAGAACACATCCAAAGTCTCTTTGAATCAATGCCGAGGCGTGTGGCAGCGGTGATCTCCAACAATGGCGGCTACTCTGGCTACTGATTTTGGCAGGAACCACACTTCACAGAAGTCTATAAATTTAATCATTTGATACTTGGTCAACATGTTATCTACAAAATAAATTTTGTTGTGATATCTCTTGTCTTTCTTGGTGTTGCAATTTGGGTGGCCAGCAGTGTATTTGAAGTGAGCATAAAGTGTCAACTGTCAGAAATAAAAAACATGAATCTGTAAAGCTATTCAAACTGGAAAATAACAGATCTATTTTGAAAAATATGCAAACATGCAAATATAAAGAGAAATTATAAACGATAAATATACACCAATACAAAATTTATTTGTATAATTCATTTTAATCAAACAAATTACAAAGTATGGATACTTTAAATATAACAAAATGCTAGACCTGGATTCAGACTAGGAAATATAAAAATTTGAGTCTACAAAATTTTAATCGAATTAACGGACAAATAGCATGAAAGAAAATACATTAGATTTTGTATTCTAAAGCAAATGTTACAATTAAATGTTTGAATGTATTTTTTCTGATACAATTTTAAACCTAAACCGTTTTGTAAAGTAATACTGGGAAATTATGATATAAATAATGCAATATACTCTCCAGAATTATAAATAACTTGGCAGTGTACACAAGTAACATACAGGCTGAAAAACGAAAAGAAAATATCAAAACGTCCGGCTTGTTAATGCAAACTTTATTGGGAATAATGTTCAAAAATTCAAATACGACATCGGAGTAGGCTAAAAGAATCATCACCTCAATATCATAATAACAAACTGTATATTTTATTTTAAATCATAAGGAGAGTTTCTGAGTAAAAGGCATTTTTTCTGCCAGAATATATTGTTGATAAAAGCTATATTTAAATTAAAATTGTACACAAGTATCACATTCTAGCCTTGATCCAGTACTTATGAAATAGAGTTGGAACCGGGGGAAATATTTAAACAAATCACTTTCATACAGTGATGAAAGAAAACAACATAATTCTCCAACTTTAGTTAGTAAGCTTCAACAGAAAACGGCTTTACCAAATAACTGAAGTTAAAACGATATCATCCTTGACATGAACGGAGAACTTACTTCGTGAGGCTTCAGATGTAAAAGCATTGGAATACAGTACAAACTTGATTATCCGAGTTCCGATTAACTGAGTTCCCGTGTTATCCGAGTCAAATTTGAGTCTACTTTATAAAAGCTTAAAATAATGCTTTGAGCACGAGTGTGTCCAAAAGTCCAAAAAGGTGAGAAAGTGTTGCGAAACATAAAACCGTTACGGACTTTTTCAAGAGTTTAAAAGATGCAAACTCACGTCCAGATTTATTGTAAAATTATCACAATAAATTCATATTGTGACACAAATTCGAGAAAAGATTATTCTTAACCCTAGCTTTTTGAATCTTCAGTAGCAGTAGTAGTACAACGTGTAGTACAGTAATCTTTTTCGTCCGTATTATTCGAGATTCCGATTATCTGAGATGGCAGTCCAAATTACCTCGGGTAATCAAGGTTTATACTGTACTTGCTAATAAAATAATGAAATCAGTTCATTTCTCACTAGGAAATGTCTTCATTTTTAAGATCTGCTTTTCTTAGTGATTGCATTCATTTACATATCCACTAAATTTAAAATTCATCATTACTTCTGTACAGCCCTTATCATTTTGAAATAAAATTCATTCTATAGCTTGTCCTCATTTTTTGGATAGCCAGTGAACATTTTTTACAATCAAGTTCAATGCATAAATTAACAATTTAATTGAAGTGTGTAAAATACATTTCGCTCATCAGTTATTGTCTGTCTACCACGAGAACTACTCCTGACACCAGGTCTGGCAGTCGCTATAGAAGTAGGTTTCGCTATAGAAGCAGGTCGTATGATGCAAGAGCCATATTTGGCCAAACTGTGCCAAAGAACAACAAGTAAATAGATATACACCCGCAAAGAAAGCTTTAGTGACACAGAAGAGAGAAATACACCCACGGAGGAATCGAACTTGCGCCGCCAACAACTCACAGGTTGCTAGCGTAATGAGCAAACTCATTGAGCCAAAGCTATCCTTGAAGAATGGAATGGAATTTGGGGTTTTATGACGCGAGGTCCAGAAACGATCAAGCTGCTCCAAATGTTGGAGTGGAAAGAGGCAGATTACTAGTATAGATCTTCTCAGCGATAAGTAAAAATCTAAAAAATTTTCAAAATTGTCATTTCTAGAAGCATCCACTAAGCATCGCATAAGGTCCGCTTTAACTGCAAGACTGGGGCAAATTTTGTTTCTGGAGTAGTTCTCATAGTAGATAGACTGTATTTTTTACGCCATCGTATGCAAGTACCATCAAATTGCCATCCATCGTTACGTAGTGTCCATTCTATCATTTCGGAATTTCATGAAGATCAGGCGTGTGTGAATTTCGGATAATTTTTTACGTTATGGCAGTAACATCTCCTAAACCTGAGATGTTTAATACACAGTTTTCATTCCCAAACACTCACTTAACATTATGTACAACAACGAAACTAACCTACGCTAACGTGCCTTTTCGTTTCCTAACCAGAAATAAAGTCAACATGGCGACGCACAAAGTCAAATGCACATTTCCGGAAAGAGCTCTCGATCCGGAAGGTGGTAGGGGTTCAGCTTCGGATTTTTCTTCTAATTTTTCCTGACTTTCTCCGTCTTGGTTGAGGTACTCGTCATCCGTGACCGTGTCCGCAGAGGTCTTGTTCTTGCTGGGGCGCTCGTGGATCTCGTAGGGAACGAAGTTGACGGACTGGGTCACTGATCTCGAAGTGGTGGCGACGCCCTTCGGCTTGGCCTTCTTGTCGCAGTCCATCTTCATCAAGCGAACGGTCTGCAGCGTCTGGTTCTCCCCTTCTGGTCTGCATTGGAGATCTTTCAGTTCCCAAGTCATCAGGTGGCTCCTGTTGTGTTTCAGATAGTTCTTCACCCATGACAGTCTGCAGTCGCATACCAGAGGGTTGACTGTAAAGATAAACATACTTAAAATGCTGTACAAAGTATGTTTTGTAAACACCTTTCCAAATAGATTATTCAAATAAATAAATAACATTCCTTAAAACAGCTTATCGTCGGTATTATTCCAGACACGAAACCGCAAAACATTATTCCAAGAAAAAAAACGCGCTTAAAGATTCGACGCTCTTGGAAAAAGCGATACGGTAAAGAGTTTAGGTATTCATTTTGGAAGTTTGGACTACGAATTAGAACGCGTGTTTTGGCATCGAATAGCTTAAAACACATTTAAGTCAAATAATTAAAGTTTTCGGATTCATTCCTTCGGCGTGGTGTCGACATTATGTATAAGATCATTACATTCAATTCGAATTAATGTATCGATTTATTTTTAGTCTTCAAAACTTAGGTGTACTAAATCATTTTTCTTCGACCCATCAGCATTTGAATGAAAAGTTGGTTGGTTGGATATTTATGGCGCAAGGGCCAGAGTTGTCCAAGCTGTGCCAAACAATACTGAATAACAATGGTTACCACTATAATTAATAAAAAATTGGCTGGATCTGATAGTGCAAGGGTCATATTTGGCCATGCTGTACCAAACACAAGATAGGCCACTTCTAGTAATGGACCTACACACACAAGGAAATTTTTTACTGACACAGAAGAGAGAAATGCACTCAAGGAGGAATAGAACCAGAACCACCTACAACTGGTAGATTGCTATTGTAGACAAACCTACTGAGCCATGACTGAACGAAGTATAAAATTGGAAAAGGTATTAAATACGAGTGTGGTCTAAGGATTTAGTCCACGTTATCCAATGTCTTGGATCATCTTTATGAATCAAAGAGAAAATTTAGAAGGAATCTCCAAGGACTAAGTAAGGTATAGATCAACATTCAGGGTACAGATCGAAAGTGTGGATCGAATTTGTAAATTAATTGGTCAATTATATTTTTAAATAATTTTTTACCATTTTTCTTGTTAAGTTTGGGTAATACGAGTAGACTTATTTCGATATTATATATTTTCATTTTATCCTCGAATTAACAATGCTATCCTGTTTTCTTCCTTGAATACTTAAATCACCCCCCATTAATCTCCATATTATTTAATATTTTTATTCTTAATGTGACAGATTCCTCGGTTTGATTTCTCAACATTTCACTCTATAAATTGTAAAGTAAAAAAAGAAAATTCTTCATACGACAATAACAATTCAAACGTCCTTAGATAAAATATAATCGCTACAAGTTCAAAAGAAAGTGTCTCGGAGCTATCAGGTTAGGTTCGATTTGCCACCTTAGTCATTTTTTGCGAAGCTATCAGAGAATTTACTGAAATAATGATCTCAATTCTATTCTTTCGAAACATTCCAATGCAGATTGAAATCCCTCCTTTAGGAAGGAATGAAAAAACTTAATGATCACAATTCCCATGGCAATGGGCGTCACGACTTTTAACCGTCACAGAATTACAGCACTTTAATGCATATAAAAAAAGGAGCGTTCCCCAAAGTTGTCATTTTCACAACCACAACGACTCGACATTGGCGTGTCCGTCAAGAGGCAACCAAGGCGAAAGCAATAAAACGAATCATTTGGGAAGAAAATAGTCGAGGACCGTTACAAGAGTAGACAGTTCCGCCACTCCTGCTTCACCCCACACAAACCGACGTTTTTTAATTACAAAACACATAACACAGTACGCGTTTCAGTTAACAAGACATCGCTAAGTACTGATGATGTACTCGAAAGAATTACAGGGCGAAATTTACGTTAGCATGTTCCTAATTAACTGGCCTCCATTTTGGGTGGTGTTCCATGAACCAATCACCATGCATTTTGTATTTCAGTTAACTTTAATGCATTTAAATGAGTTCATTAACCAAACATTTCGTGAAAACTTCGTTGGCTAATTTAGTAAAATTACGAATTCTAACTGCCGTGAATTCTTTCTAACGTGCTTTGTTTGTGACATCAGTTCGTAAATTGCTATTTTGCGAATTCATTCCAAATTCAGAAATTAATTTGGACGAGTCAACTAATTGAAGGACTACGGGCAACATAGTGGCAATGAAAATAAAATAAAAGCAAATATACAAGAGGATTAAAAGAATTTCTGATTGTCTGAATCAGTGTGTGATACTTGAAAGGTTAAGGCCTCTTGAAAAGTGGATAAACCATTACAATTTTGGAGTTTTCAAATCTTAAAAACTACTAGCTAACAATTTAATTCTGTTAGAACTGTCCAAACCCCTTCGATTGATTTGTGACTCTCAAGAGCAGAAATACTATTAACTATAGCTAAATAAGTTAATGTTATATAATATTAATTCGAAAAATCACATATTTATTTTTAGAAAAGGTTTAAAATGTCCCGAATGAGATATTGCTGGATACAACTTAAAATAGAACATTGAATCAAATTATGCACTATAGTAATTTTAAATTTGTTTTTATTACAATATATAAGAATTTCACTCTACTTTGCAGTTCACTTGTAATTTTACCACACATCGAGTATGTGTGACGAACTTTTCCTCCTGATACTAGCATTATTTTATGTGAATGTACACCAAATGTGGCATCACTTTTAGATCTTCTGCAACCCATCAAGAAAAAATGCTTCTGCATATTTTTCGAAATTTTTCAAGTCATCCGTTAAAGTTGCCAATTATGAAAAAGGAATTGGAAGACATTTAGAGAGAAAGAGGTAGGTAGTTAATCAACGTCGCACTGGAGTAACACAACGGGATATTGGCGATGGTCTGGGACAAATCCTGAAGGTAAAGATCCAAAGACAACGACTCGAACCACAGTCAGAAGACGAGGACAACTGAGCTGGCATGCCACTCTCCAAACTTCCACACCACGCCAACGTGAGGACGTTCGAGGCCACGACACATTTAAAATGCACCAGCCCCTCGTACACGACTGTCTTTGGTTGGACCTAGTTTGGAACTCGCACCCCTCCGTTTGCTGATCCGTTCCTCTTTCTACTGGGTTACAACGACCCCTTATAGAGATATTTAAAAGCTGAGATGAAACAGCGATATTATTTTCATTGTTGGTAATTGTATTCCGAAGCACAGTTAAGTGTTTCAACTGCTACAGTTGTTTAAGCTGTATATAGAATTCTTTTAATAAAGATGTAAATATTTAATTGTTCGTGCTGTAGAAAATACGCTGCCCCATTTAATTTCCAAGGCTTGAAATTAGAAAATTGCGTTGACATGAAAACATAACAAAGACTAGCAAAAACTTTAAAACAGTCAAAATCCAAGATTTTATGACGTAAATCCAGACATATATTTCAGCTCAGTGTTTGCTTCCCCAAATTTAAAACTCTTGAATGAGATTAAAATAATTTCTCTAGATGCCACAAGAAAATAAATTCCTCCCTCACAGTCCTACCTAAACGTCAACAATACGCTGTTTGAAAACAAAAGACGCTTCAATTCTTTTCAAAACTGGTAACTAATTCTAAAATGGCGCTCTTATGCAAAGCATAAGAGAATAGCTCATAGGGCGATCAACTACGAGTCAAGATCGAGAAATTACACTTAATTTGCCAACAGCTCACGAGGAGCTCGAAGTTCCAGTAACTCTAGAAACAAGGGGTTCGAAGTCGTGCCTTTGAAATAAGGAAGGTCAAAGGTCAAACCCTCCAGGTCAACAGAGCAGCCACCCAGCACTCTGCAATCATATTGCCAAGCACGTAATTCATTTAAGTGAAGCGTGCAGTTTAACGTAGAAAAACAAACTAATTATCCTCCGGAAAAAAAAGGTGGGTATTTTTTCTATATACGATAAAGCTGTTGTTGATAATGTGCACTTTACGAGACCATGAATACATAATATCTGGGTGTATTCTCAAAGTTCATTTTACTTGTTACTTTTTGTCTCTAAATGAGTCACATATTGGATACAAAAGGCTACATTTTTTACTAATTCCATTTAAGGGTTCTGCTAACTATTTTTGTTTAAAAGGGCAATAAGGAAAAACTATTACTCCAAATTTATATTGTAAATTAATTTTTTGTTCTGATAATTATATAAATGCTCTAAAACGCTATTGATTCAAAACTAAATTTCAGTTTCACCACGTAAATAGTAATAACTGGGCACAAAGTAAACAGTTTTTCATAGATAGAATCTGGGACATTTTCCATCTTAGCTCCTGGCAATCAATCACATTGGTAACCAATGGCAGCGAAAAATAATTTTTATAAAAGGATTTAAGGTGAATAAGATTAATGCTTTATGTCAAAATAACATTATTGCGTAATATTTAGTATCTCATTTTCGTAAATTTTTTACGTTAAATTTCAGATGGTACCGGAAATATCGTAGGTCACAAAATTAATTTTATGGAAAACCATCTGAATAAGCCAAACTCAGCAACATTTCCCGTCAAGGTTTTCCTGGAATGGATGAAATATTTTATTTCCCCCGATAATTATCTAGTTATCTATTTACCCAATGAATCCTCATTAACCTTATCATTCAGTAAGTACCAAAGAAAAGAAACAGCAGATTGTTTGTACCAATAAATCGATGGACAGGTTAAAAAACATTGGCATAAACTTCCCTAGATTGCTCTGTAACGTCTGGGACATCATGGCTGCACACGTCAAGGCAAATGATCCCTTCACACAGGTCTATGCAGATTAGCCATTTCCTGCATTGGCACTATTCCAGTCCCCCTGAGTGCTTTATTGAAAGCTTCCGTCAACATCTAATGGACAGTTGGAAAAACAACTCTTCCGTCATTCCGGGATGAAGGCCTTTATTGCCAAGATTCCCCTACTGAATCATTCATGCAGGAAAATGTAAATACGGAACCTTGACTCACCAATTCATGTTACTTCCGCACAGCCAGCAAATTTGTATCATTTGTCAACAGATATAGTTACTATGCTTTCGAATTCAAACCTGTAGAAAAGCCACTAGTGAAGGCACATAGAAAATAAATTTATACGTTGTCAAAGTTGTTTGGGTTTTAGACACAAGTATATATTTATGAAAATAACGTGAAGTGAAATAGATACATACACAAAAAAAGCTTGACTTTTGTCACAGAGCAAATACATCCAGTGAGGAATCGAACTTGTGCCATGTCAGCTCCCAGTTTCCTAATGAAATGGGCGAACCCACTGTCACGTGACCCCTTGTACCTTGTCAAATGATTAATATGCGTATCGATGCAGGCATTATATTATTAGTTAAAATAATACAATGCCTGCCGCAGTCTTTCAATCATTATAATTTTTAGCCGTAGGTTGAATCTCAAAACTGAGTTATGGTATCTTCTGCAAAGAATTATGTACCATAAATATTTGGCAAATTTTTTCAATTTTCGTAGGGCCTTACTTCAACGAAGTACATTTTTATTGGCTCATAAAGTACAAGAGTTGTGTGCACCAATTCAGTTATTTATACAATTATTTTGGGATAAAATTTTTAAAATATGATTAACTATTCAATTTATTGGAAGCATGAGCATAACTATTATAAAATTTTATGAAGAAAGACTAGAATGAAAGTTGAGAATCAGTGATACAAAATATAGACCTGGATATAATACTACAGATGCAATTTGACTGAAGAAAAGAGCAGGCAATTGAGTTTTGCTTTGTCTCTCTACGGTAATGTTTGCAATTCAAGATTTTATTACACATTCTCCACGATGATAGGAATTATCTTAACAGTCTTCTAAATTAGTTAGCTGTTGGAGATTAAGAATAATTGCTGCTCTGAGAAATCAATAAGAAAAATCCAATTCTACATTTGAGAGCGTATCAAAAAAGGCTGTTGCTAATGTATACCAATTTATAAAAAAACTCTAAACTACCTTCAGCCTTTTTATATATCTTCACAACTGTACAACACAAGGAGCTCAAATTTTGCATTGCCATTCTATGCGCATGCAAACACCATCTTGAATTAAGTGATCTTTTAGTGATTCATGTCATCCAAATTCCCCACCTACAACAATTACACACAAATTTATGAGTCTTTCTATATGAAGACATTAGTGTAACGTCAGTATATAACTTTGAATGGTAACATAATTTACGGTTTTGTAATGCCAGATAGCTCAAATTGTTCAACCTTGATTTACTTTTGCACCCATCTTTCTCTTCCCACACAAATCCTCAACTACCGGTGAATCACTGCAAACAAACAGGTTGTTCAAGAAAGTACATTAAAACAAGACTTAGTTTCCGTAACTCTTTCAGAGGTCTTAAGAATAAAATTTCTTACGACCTTACGTCTCAATCTTGAAGACAGGGCCTATCAAATTTCTCGCTTTCTTCCTACCTCAGATCACATTTATGGAAAACATGTCTTGAGTCATCGATTAAGCAAGTCATCATCGAGTGAGCAATACTTGAGTCATCGTCAAGTAAGTAATATTTTTATCTTAGTTTGTTCCTAGTGAACAACTATTGAGATCTGAGTGAGACACCAGTGTTCCACAGAACTGGGGTTATTTTTAGTGTACTGCTAATTGTCAAGTCAAGAAATACATATAAGCATGCTTTACTATAAATAATGAAGTTTAAAATTAAATGTACCTATATAACACACAATGAAACATTAAACAATTAAAATCAGAGTTCGTAAAAATAGATGCTTTAAACACACATTGGCACCATCCATCTTATATAACAAAAAAATACTAGGTAAGAGTTTTGGGGCCCCTATGTTCTTAACATCTGTCCACAACTGTGGAAACATTGGAAGGGCCAAAGGGTTTTCGGGGCCCTAGGAGTTGTAGGGTTGCCACTATCAAAGCACTTGTGAAATAGTAACATGCATTTTTTGAAATAGTAAAAAAAGTCAAGGGCCATTTGTTTTTCTTACTTGGGTTTTCATTTCTCCTTTGTCAGGGGCAGTTTTGTCTGCACGAGATATCTCGCCATTAGCACAATTGACCAGATGTCGATGGATAAAATATCTTGTCATGAACAAAATCGATCTTATTTTGAACGATATCTCGTCAAAACCACTTGGAGGGTTAAGTATTTTTAAGGGCATTTGAAAATTTTAATGAAAAATCAGACCTTCTTAAGGTTTTCTAAGGCACATGGGAACCCCGAAAATATAAGGGGGATAGGAGAGTCATGTGTCCCTAGAAGTTGGCACCCTTCTTTAACCCTCAAGTGGTTTCGACTAGATATCTCGTCCATCAAGATCTGACCAATTTTGCTAATGACGAGATATCTCGCCATCAAGATACTGACGATTTTTTATCATGACGAGATTAAAATCTCAGTTCCCTTCTAATGACGAGATATCTCGTCCTTCAAGATCTGGTCAGTTTTAACCTAATAACGAGATACCTTTAAGAAGCAACCACCAGGAGATTATCAGACTCGAGACGTCACAGCTATTTTCGCGATCCTCACTTTTCCCAAGAAAAGCGAAAAGGGGGAAGGGTCGGATGGGACTTTCGGGGTCATCGCTCCCGGGAAAGTAGTTTGTGCCAAGACATTACAAGGGAAGAGACAAGGTGCAAAGTCCTGCGAAAAATACATCGCAATTTAAGCAGGGAGTGAACTTTAAAATCCAAATTTTGTAGTTATACCATTGTAGTAAAACTTATACGTACCGTTTTTTGCCACTACAAAACTTATATATCGTAGGCTTAGAGCAGGAACTCATTAACTGATAAAAGAAATTTTGTACTATATAGATGTTTAAAGAATACCTATTAGCTTTTAGGTAAAAAATAAAGTAAATAAGAAACATTTTGAAAGCGTTAGATATATTTTGAGCAGATTATAATATGAAAATGTATTTCTCATCATGAAAATAATCATTTAGTGTCGTCGAAAAAATGTCAGTTAGTAAGTTTTTACTCTAAGAATCCGAAAATAATAAGTTGTGTGGAAGTTTATATGTAGTCAAAATTTTGCTAATAGCTGAACCGATAGGTCCCACTCGTATTAATATTCCTTTATTCTCATTATTTTGTATAAATCAGATTAACTCTGGCAAGTGTATCATTCAATTACAAAGCTAAAAATATTTTGTACAAAAACATTTAAAATTTTGACGAAAAGCATAGGTTAAGAAACAGTTTAAACCAAAATTTCAAACTTATGATACAGGATGAGCTTATCCATTTGCCTTTAAATAAACAGGGTGTTCCGCTTAGTACAATAATAAAAGAGAAATTTGTAACATTGAAACAAATTATTCGAATGACAAGTACATGGTGGACATGTTGAAATGTACTCGGCTTTCAAAAAATTCCGAGTTTGTAAATAAGAAATATGTACGTAGGAAATACGTATGCACAAAAGAAATTTTGGAAAAATCATGTGTGGGGTAAGTAAAGAAAATATACTTCCTTTTATTAAATCCAAAGTGAAACACCCTGTATTTAAGAGATTTCAAGGATTATCCCAAAAATACTTCAGATATAGAGAAAACCTGATAAGCAGGGAAGAGTCAAAATATCAAGAATGATGGGAAAGATGTCAAAAATCTCAATCTGAGAAAATCGTTTGTGGATAGACTCTACTATACTCGGTTTGTCGGATTGGGTTTTATGGCACAATGGCTATGTGGCTTAAGTCAAGTAAATGGATATCATCATCCAAAATCAAGGACAAAGAAAGTTTTTTCCAGACACAAAAGAGAAATACGCCTAGGAATCTGAGCCGCCTACAACACACAGGTTGTTATCGAGGTGAGCAAACACATTGTGCCACGGCGACCCCCTACTATATTTGAATGTTGTAAATTAACTCCGTCAAAAGTGAGAGCAATCGATAAGTTCTTTTTGCTATCTGTCGCGTTTGGTAGCGAATTTTAAAGCGAAAACTTCAAAAATCTGTCCATCTTGGTGATTTTTAAAGTTTGCTGTTTCTTAAACAATGTCTATTTTTCAAAAGGAATTCCAAATGTGAAATGGCTCATGTTTTTATTTGTCGCTTTATGGTTATTTATTGTTATACAAGGGTTAATTACACCAGGACCTACGGCCTGATTCCAGAACCACTACAAATATCTATATCGAAACAGGGTTAGAACCAAGAATTTGTTGAACCGAAGTTCATAGCACTAACCACTTGTCTACCAAGTCCGAAAGGGGTTCTTGTAACGGAGCATCGGATTTTAAAAACAATGAAAATAAATACTTCTGCAACAAATGCGAAAATTTCAAAACCAATTGCAATAGCCGACTTGAATTATGATAACTGATATATCTCATCGTTTCAAATCGCAGAAATTAAAATTTTTATTCGTAGACTTAACCCTCCTAGTGGTTGTCTCGGCGATATATCTCGTCATTAGAAAAATTCATCAGATCTTGATTGACGAGATTCCTCGTCATTAGAAGAAAACTGACAAGATCTTTATCTTGTCATAAAAAAATCGGCAATGTGTGGATAATGAGATATCTCGCAAGAACATTGCCGATTTTTGGATGATTAGCAAAATTGGTCTGATCTTGATGCACGAGCTACCTCGTTGAAACCACTTGGAGGGTAAAATTAAAAGCACGGAGGTAGGGGAGACAAAGTCACAAGAACGTGTATCTCACCTAATACCTATCAGTATAAATTATTCTATAATCCTAACTTGTCACATTGTACACCTTAAGAACCGTTTAAAATTAAGTTAGTTTATAAGCCAGACCCGGTGTTTTTCATACAGTATACTGTACAAAATTTGATGAAGTTAAACCAGTACAATCTTAGAAATTCTTAACTTGGTTTTGCGTAAAAGTAGTGCGAGTTTAGGTTAAAACACTAATTAAAATACACTAACCTCCCAACTGGTCTTTCTCAAACTTGTCTTACTGAATAAAAAAGTAATTTTTTACATTCTCATTCTTAATGTTTTGCGATATGCATAAAAAATCACTCACCTTCTCATTTGGGGATTTAAATTGCCCATGTTCGTGAGTGGAATTAAAATAAGACAAAACGATCATGAAAAAATGCCGTTCGAAGGCATGTTTATCACGAAGGCCATACATTTCAAGCTCTGGCAATTAATGAGCAGGTGCTAATATTTGAAATATAGCTGGCTCCTCATAATATATAAATAGTACCAGTTAACCTTCTGACCTCGAGTTCTCACCGTATTGAAATGGAAATTATTCCGTTTTTCTTCACATTTAAAACTGGTTCGTAATGAAATAAAAAAGCTTTATTTAAGACCTCTATATCCATAGATCGTTTATTTTCGACATATGAAAATTATTTTTTTTAATTTCTTTTACTGTATAAATGTCTGACAATAAAACAACTCCTTCGGATTATTTAACTAGTATAACATATTGTTTAAAGGAAAAGTAATGGTGTCATTAAAAGTTCACAAACGGCACAACTATAAACTACCCCATATGCTTTCCCTAAATTAAGCAGGCTAAAGATCCATGCCATAATTCATAATGAAAAGTATTAAACATGGAAATTAATAAAACATTTCAAATTTAACCCTCCTGGTGGTTGTTCCGACGAGTTATCTCGTCATTAAAAGAAAACTGATCAGATCTCGATGGACGAGATATTTCGTCCTCAGAAGAAAACTCGGTCTTTATCTCGCCATCATCAAACAATTGGCAATATTTCGATGATGAGATATCTCGTCGAAACCACTTGGAGCGTTAACCAAAATCTGAGAAAATAATTTGTATTTAAGTATTCTAGGCTCAAGCTAAAGGAGTGAGAATTAATTATTCCTAAATTTATAGCAATAATTGCATATAACAAAAATTAAAAATTACAAAATTTGACAAAATGTCAACCAGTACAATCTTAGAAATTCTTAACTTGGTTTTAGCGCAAAAGTAGTAAATTAGGTTAAAACGCTAATTAAAACACATTAACCACACAAATTATCTTTCTCAAAATTGTCTGATTGAATAAAAAAGTAATTTTTTACATTCTCATTCTTGATGTTTTGCGATATGCATGAAAACCTGAATAATGCATAAAATAATATGTATAAAATTCAGATAGTTTAAATATTTAAATTTATGTTCAATATAAACTAAGTGGCTTAGAATAAACCCTAATTACCAAAATGTCTCCGCTGTATTTTTAGTGAAACGGCTAAACAGCCAGCCAGCAATACTAGCCTTTTTGGAAATCCTGGTTCAAAACTGGTTACTTTGATGGTATTTTAAAAGGGTTTCACTAAAAATATGAAACATTCACCTTTGTCAGTAGTTTAGAATAAACAGTAAGAAATTGAAAGTTTAATGTTGATAAAAGCGATCGGAGAAGCTGTTTAATATTTTGAAGTATAGTCAAGATCGTGAAACCTCATACCCCAGGAACCTGTATTTATCAGTATGTGTAGGAAGGGAAAAATGATGAAGATCACACTGCTTAAAACTAGAAAAGGATATGTTGCAGCTGTACCAGTACGAGTAGCAAGCTGTTTATACTACTCATCCCTGATCATCCTGAAAGAAAGACATGTAATGTTATGACGAGAAATGTCTATCTAAATTCTACGTCTCAAATCAAAGAATATCACTTTGATTAGGGCGTGAAACAAGAGGCACTTCAATCTCTTACAAGTAGGTGGATGTGAAACCTGAAGCCACTTTATTGACATGAAATTAATGAGTCTCCAGCAAAGGAACATCAAAACATGTGTTGCTTGTCACTGACCTATCAAACTTTTTTGCATATAATTTGTCAAGTTTTTCTGATCATCAATTATATTTGAGATTGGCATGTAATAATTGAATTGTCAGTTAGAATAACGAACTGAAAATTTGATCATTTCAGTTTGTAAGTTTTTTAACATTATGAAAAAGACTGCTTTTATGTGTTTAAAGCCTCTCGACTGGCAAGCGAATTTCTATTCTTTCAGGTAGTCAGACGCAAAAAGGGAATTCGAAGTAGCAATCTCCAAGGTTTTTACTTGACTTTCACGGTCGTCTACCATCCTTGACCATGACATAGCAATACAGATTCGTCGAAATTTATTAATATCAAGGGAGGATTTAACTTCATTTGAATACTTGCATGTATACATTGTCGCAATACAGCAAAACGGTATTTTGATATATCTTCCAGTTTGTTTTATCATTTGAGATACTTCGGCTTTTAAAATTATATAACGCTTTCTCATATAAAGCAGATTTTAATTCATTCCTTTCGTTTAAAGATAAAACAAATATTACAATTTTCTAAAAGAACGTAATCCTATAATTCTAAAAGATGTAAATTATGCAATGAAAAATGATTGTGATTCTTGAAACAATGACTTTTTAGAAACGCAGGATTTGAAAACTTGGGAAAGGAAAACAAAAGTTACAAATTATATAATATGTAGTATGTCAAGTGAGAAAAAAAAATATTTCAACTTAGTTCGAAGTTTTAAATGAAGAAAAGTCTCAAATATAATTTGCCTCAAGTTAGACGGTATTTAAAGAACTAATTAACTTATTTTTAATGTTTCCCGGTACAAAGTTCGATATTTGGCATGACTTACTGTTAACGTATTTCCATTTATTACACACCATTTAATTTTGAATCAAATATTTTAATATGTTAAATATTTACACGATAGTTTCCTGGTCTCTAATCATTTTACAGCTACAGCACTTTTTATCTAGAAAAAGAGAACCGTGATGACAAAGATTTAAAACTTTTATAAGTATGCGTTACACTCAGTTGTTTAATGATGTGTTTTTAGTGTCACGTCACTGACCAAGATAAATACAGAGCAGGTTCGATTCCTGTAAGTCATCCAGGGTGTACTTTACTTGTGTGTATGTTCGTTACTTAACGATGTCCGATTTGTGTTTGGCGCAGCTTGGTCAAATATGGCATTTGTGCCATAAGAACCCAGCCACGATAAATAAATAGATTCGATGAAATAACGGTACCAGATAATCGGGTTCTCTGCATTTAAGGAATGTAGATGCTGTTTTACAGAGATGTAGAATGTCAATTCATGATGCGTACTTATCCGAGTAACATTTTTGAATGCGATCTCTGTGATTAAAAATATTTATCTCCAGTATCCTAAGTTATGAATAATTTGAATGATCAGAAAGAAATTTCAGTAAGTCCGATCGATTGATGAAAGTACTGTAGCTTTCAAAACCAGACCGACTTCATTATTATTGACATTTAATAAATTTGTGTGAGAGGTAATTTCCTACACACAAAGCTTATCTGATGGTGCCGTTAGAGAACACGTAAAGAGAAATTGCCGACACCTTATGTGTGCTTAAGACATGGACCAAACTTCCAACGCTCTCACAACATATTCACCTCGTAATGATGACAAACGACACAAAAAAGAATCTGAGGGCGGCATGTGGCTAAATACAAGCCTGGACATAAAAAATTAGAGCTTAACTCCCTTTCAAAACTGGAAACAAGGCCATCTGTCAAAAGGCGTGAAGTGGGGGAAGAAGGGTATTCTCTTTGACTGACGTCACCTGATTGATATGGATCCAGATAGCCCTTAATTGGAGGCGCGGCTGCAACTTCGGACATCAAGGGTTCTTACGCGCATCCCACGTCAAATTCAGCTAATGTTGCTGGCTCTTCAAGAGATGAGCAGATGATGTTGATACACATCTTGCACGACGCCATTCATGACTCTTTGCTCACTTCAAAAGCAGTTATCTTTGCGTGGCACTTTTAAAAGCAGCAACTTTTTATCGCACGTTAAGGCCAGAGTTCTTCAAGCTGCACTGGCTCGATAATGCTCTCATTCGGACACTTTCGGTTATATCACATTTGTTATTCAGTTATATCACATTTGTTATTCAGTTATAGCACATTTGTTATTCAGTTATATCACATTTGTTATTCAGTTATAGCACATTTGTTACTCAGTTATATCACATTTGTTGTTATTCATTAAATGTGATATAACTCCATATAAGAGACTTACTGCCATAAGAGAGAAGTATACACTGGGTAGTTACAGGAATTAAACCTGCACGACATATAGCGCATATGGTGATAGCGCGGTGCGTAAACCCGCTGGAATACTTACTCGTATGATTTCAAACACTAGAATAAATAACGACTAAATATGGACGTTGGTGTTTCCTTAGTATACAGTATTCATACTTTTAGGTGTACCTTCTTAGATAATTGATTTATCCTACAGAAATATTTTAAAACATCCGTTATATCAACCTGAATGAAAGCATGCAAAATTTTTAAGCAAGCAAGAATTTCTTTGAATTAAGACCTGTATAATATCATTTCCCAGCATTTTAAGTGTTGGGATTCTTTTCCCGCAATAAAGTAGAGAAAATGAAATCATTTTCACTAAATACAGTACACGCTATAATTTTTAATCCATAGGTAATTCTCTAAAACCATTTAAACAGGTTCCCTAATCGAAACAATTTACGATCTTTTCGAACGCTATAAGAATCTATAAAAATAAAATTAGTAGATTATCCTACGGCTGTAGAAGAGGCACCAGGTGTTCAAATTAGGAGAGAAACATGGAGTGGGTCCGCTTTCCATCGCGGAAAAAAAATCTTAATGCCCCTCCAAGTCATACCAAAAAGGGACAGATTGACATATTCAGAATTATGTGGTAGGCGGTCTAAATTACATGCTAGAAATCTATAAGTGACACTTTTCATACCTTCTTTCACTCTATCCAGTCGGATACAAGTATAATTGCTAATTAAGATATACAATATAATAGTGTTTTAAATTTCACCACAGGTCTTGATCGTGTAATTACGGCTAATTACAAAGCTCATAATTAAGAAAATTGATACGATTAACTGTGAAATATTTCTTGTCCCATGCATACGGAATGAGATGAGACTTTTTCAATTACTCTTTTGATTGAGAGGAATTTGTGTAACGGTTAAAAATGACTTTTTTGCAATTTGGGAACATGTTTGAACCGGTTTTCTGCATAAACAGAATAGTCGATTTACCAAGTCCACACACAACTATTAAGAATTAATATAAAAAAGACATCAATTTATTTCAAGAGAATGCAATTATACGCCTTTGTAATTATCTAAAGCTGACGCACTTCAAACCAAGTCAGGGAAATATAATTATAGTTTACAGACGAAATAGATGAGAGATCAACAATGGTTATGTTGCTTTTGGTATACTCCCCAATCAAATATTAAAAAATTCCCTATCATTAAAATATGTTTGACAAAACTCCATAAGAATTATCTGTCATGTGAATATATCGATATGTTATTTCTCTCTCTCTCTCTCTCAAGAGTGTTTTCATATTTGCGTTCTTCTTAATCGTTCTTAGCCTAAATATTGTCTTAAGCATTAACATTATAAGTGAATAAAAATGAAGCCCATCCGTGTCAGAGCAAAAGGGATTGAGTCTGATTTTTATAGGTCCAGAAAAGTCAAGTGCATAATTAATTTAAGAAATAATATATGCTTAAAATCGAAACTAAATTAATCTAAGAATCTAAATTAAAAATATTTGTATCATGGCCTACTTTTTCTTCTTGAATATTTGTGAGAAAGAGTGAAGTATTCAGCTCAAGATTCCGAGAAGTAACTATTTTGATTTTACCCCTTTTGCCCTGACACGGAAGATATTATGTCTCAATAAATTGTCTGTTTTAAGGCCCATGATCTGTTTCGTATTACTACATGTACTACATGTACTAAAGGAGGAAATCACAATTTGCCTGAGAAAATGGATAAAGTTTGCACCCTTTTTCTGATTTTGTAGTTATTATATTCCTATTAACTCATATGTAAACTATGTATGGTATATTTTACTTTTCTTGATTACTCTTGATGCATTTGTTTCAATCTGAGACAGTGAAAATATATTTGGTTGAAACTTTGCAGAATGAAGCCATTCATACATGGTAAGACTCAAAAAGCATGACGCTCAAGACAAAATACTCATTCCAGTCGGAGTAAGAAACGAAGAAATTCGTGCAACATTGGCCAAAGCAATTCATTTTCTATTTCTATAACAACCTCATTCAAACGACAGGCATTTGCGAACTCTAGTTTTGTCTGAAACCGACTTTCGGAAACTCCTCAAAAAGGCCCCAGACGATTGTTCTCGCAAAGAGAAACAAAGAGAAAAAGGAATTCTTTAAATTGCTCGAAGACACAGAAGACACAGCATGAGACAGAAAGTCTGAAGTGTACGGGAATTATATTTACCGGGTGGCAACATTTCCAAAAAGCAACCGAGTTTCGAGGGAGGACAACTTCAGTAAATGTAATAGATGTTTCACCCTCCCCTTGCCTGTTCTTCACTGTCACATCCGAAAACTAATTCGAACAAGCTTCTTAAAATTGCCATGGTATAGCGTGACGTATTTAGTATGAGAAGCATGAACTATTGAAGGTAAGAATGTCGGTCCTACAGCCCCGCCAGTGCTGAAAATACGTTTGCAAAGTAGCTTCCCCACCATGAACAATCTTCTGCACGATTACATAAAGGTATAGCATCGATCAATTTCGACACATCACGTTTTATATTTAACATTGAATATTATCTATTTCCAGCAGGTAATAAAATGTGTTGGAAATTCCAGGCAGATCTAACGAAAAAGTATTTCCAATGATATTAACATAAAAGCACGCCACTTTAGTACATTGAAGTACAAGTTACTGAAGGTCGAAAGATCGAGGTTATGTAACCAGACGAATTGAAATATTTTTCATTTCAAATCTTTCAATTCTGTTCTTATTTTCAAATTGGTTAACCTGTTCGATATTGTATCGTAGTTTATGAAAATTGAAGGTAGAATTTTTTTTCTTTTACAGAGCGGCGCCGTGAAGAACATTATGGCCTTAAGGGTAAAAAAGTATACAAAACTTATTTACAACATCAAAAATTATTCATTTTAGTCACCTGTAAATGATGGGGAAAAGGGTGTTATTCAATTGAGCAAATTCTATTTGTGATTTACATGTCAAACTATTGGATAAGAATTTTAAATATAGCATCTACATTTGATCATTTGAAGATAAGACTACATTATAATTTGTTAAAAGAATATCTGAAACAAACGTTAAACGTTAACATGGTTGCACTTTTGATAATGCTCGAAACTCAGAAGACAGTCTGAATTTAAAACCCAGAGATCCAAACATTTTCTTATACCATAAATGTAACCGTATAGTTCAAGTCCCTTTTGATATCGCAGTTCCCTAGGAGTTGACATTGCCGACTGTCGAAGACATCTCAGTTGACAGTTATTTACAATGGAAGAACACCAGAGACAGGATGCAAATAGAACCATCCAATGGGAATAATTTCTTACGACACGCCTAATGTGTTGAACAGAGAACGGAGCGAACAACGTTTCAAAATGAGACAAAATAGAGTTTTCAGAAATGAAAAAGTAACTATGTTAAATGATAATGTTGAAACAGAAAGAGAAATGGAAACGAGAAGGGGAAAAGATAAGCTTTAGGGAGAAAAATTACTGTTGCGGCTTCATAAAAACTGAAGAAAAGCACTGACATAAAAACTAGTTCGTTTAGAAATAAGATTCACTCGCAGACAGAATAACTAAAATCAGATATTAATTCCAGGATGATTAGTTTGGTAATTTCAATAGAGATCAGGGGTAAATAAGGCAAGAATTACAACCCTATCGAAGAATAGACCAAAATTTTCAATTTTTAAATAATTATGATCACATATTAAAGTGGCATTACCACTAAATTTCTTCCAAGAGATTAATTTTTAACTAAATTTTCCTTGAAAAATTGAATCATCATGATCACACAATAAAGCAAATCCAGACAAAATTTGTCTGAATTTGATTCCTGAATTTGTTCTGAATTTCCAATATTTCTTTTTAGTGCTCTAAACACCCCGCTAACAGTCCAAGTGGTTCTGACGAGATATCTCGTCCATCAAGATCTGACCAATTTTGTTAATGACGAGATATTTCGTCCATCAAGATGTGGTCAGTTTTGCTAATGAAGAGACACCTTTTCGAGACAACCACCAGGAGAGTTAGTTTTAATTGGTTAGTAATTTTATAATTATGAACTAGATAAAAATTCTTAATGAAAATCCTCAATTATTGGAGTCTCTTGGGAATATTCCCGTGGAAGAGTATATAATATACCCAGCCAGTAGTATATTTTAATCGCTCTTTCTTAAACCTCTGAGAGTTTCAAATGCATTTATCCGTTCTGCAACATACAGTTTTCCAGGCATGACTTACAACCAGTTTGACCTAAGCCTGTAGGATATTTCCTAGTGTTCTTTCAAACAATATATGTGGTTATTAAGTCATTGTGTGTGGTAAAAGCAATACTACAATACTCAGAAATCTCGTGACTCTAAAATGGTTAAATTATTGCTTCGTTTCTCCAGGGGGTAAAGATGTTGCGATCCATCTTCCTCTATGCGTGCTAGTTCACAACGTTTTGTAAATTTGTAATAATTGATGTAAAAAATAGTCCATTATATCGACTAAGGTTTGGTTGGCTTTTTATGGCATAAGATCCAGATCTGGCCAGGCAATGTTTTTTCCATCAAGCAAATGGACGTACAAAAGAGAAATTTTTACTGTCACAGAATAGAGAAATCTATCCATGGTTATTACAGGAATCGAATATTATTAACTAATAAGGAATTTTTAACACCACGTAATTTTGAACCATGGTCAGATGACGAGGTCACATCTGAGGTGGCCCCCACTCTCCAAACTTCCCCACCATGCAAGACCTCCACATAGGATTCGCCGATAGCATGGTAGTGGTATCCGAGGGCTAGGGTCCCAGGAAATTTTTACGAGTTTTGTACTGTCATTTTGTCTGTTAATTTATAAAGCGTCTTTTTATTCAATGTATCCGGAATAAAGTGTGCAAATGAAGGGAATATTTATATATTTGTGCATGTTAAAGCAATACTTGGAATACACATTTGTATTTCATGAGGATACAGTCATCTAACCTGGAACTGGGTTGGTTGGTTTAGATTGTATGACACAAGGTCTAAAAACGGACAAGTTGCGCCAACAATGAAAATAAGATAAAAAGTTTCACTAATAATTCAACTAAACATAACTCGAGACTAAGACTCGAACCTGGTATTGGGGGGAATCTGCAATACAATTAAGTTCTTGATCTAGGAGTGCAGATGTGAGAGGCCTGACGCACTGTCTCACTTTTGAATTTTAATGAACACATATCAGTGTTGTGGTGACGAATTGAGTCATATCTGACCTACTTAAAGCTATTTGAAGCGGCTGTACAAACAGTGGCATTGAACAGTGCAGCTGTATATACGGTAAAGAATCCATTTATGCCATTAGTTGTGGCGTAAGTAGTGAATTGCCTACAAGCTCACACATGTTACAGTGCTGTGCTAACCAACAGGTTGGTTGGTTTTTATTTTATGGCGCAAGACCATATTTGCCCCAGCTGCGCCAAACACAAGGCAATGTCAAGTAATTGTGAAAAGAAAGGATGATCAGGAGAAAGTCGAGAAAAATTGCTTGGGTATCGTGACCCCCTGTTTACCACAGTAAACTCCGTGGGAAAAGAATATCACTAGAGTACCTCGGGTTCGTGAAACCAGTACACACCAACAGGTGTGTCCCCGAAGAGGATAACTACAGTAAAGACTTGATTTTTTCTTGATGTTTTTAAAATACCAAACTAGAAAATAGTTTAGTTATTTTGTGAATACAGCAGTTTAATACTTAGAACTAATTTAATTTTCCCTATTGCTGTACTAGCAGAATATTATGATTTGTTTTATAGGACTACTGTAATCTTTAACAAGAGCATATAAGTTAAAAATTACAGATTTATAATTCCAAAAAATGCTTCGGCATTTTCAAAATAACTTGAACTAATATCAATGATACGATAAATAAAAATATTAGAAGAAACAAATTTTTAGTTTTTATAGCATCATTTATATTTATATATATAAGCGAACATTTTTTCTTGGAGGGACGAAATGCTAAAACACACACATTACATGTTTCAAACCAGGATGAGTCGAAACTACATAGATAAATAAAAGAATTTAATAAAAACGTTGGTACATTTAATATCTGTAATCATGAAGTTGAATCCCGAAGTCAGAAGAAATAATTATCTCAAAGCATTTTTCCATAAATGAAAAAAATCCCTTGTAATAAGAAGTATTACTTAACAAGTTATCAGTTTTGTCTTTTTAGAAGAATGGGAGAAAAACAGAACGGAATATATAATTTAACAAAACCAGACTTAATAACTTATGCAACTCGCGTGTAACCATTATCAATCCCATTTTTATAAATCTACATTAATGATGGCTCTCTCAATCAATCTTTACCAATAATTAATACATGCGAACTTCAAACCTGCGATATAACTTCGGTAGTGAAGAATGTTCACATTAAATCAAAAGGCGGGCATTTCTTTCTATAAGCAAGTAGACATTCCTACAGTTCATCTCTGGTATCTTCAGACTCAATTACTCGTTGTCAGATGAAATCTTCCATTCCTAAAAGTTTGCTCTTCAAATGAACCATCTAAGCAAACGTTGAAGAAGTTCCCTTGAAATAGTGCCGATTATTATTTTATTTTATCATGAAAATACCAAAGGAGAATTGCCATCTTTAGATTGATTGTAAGAAGGCAGTTCCTTTGCCCTCCAGGTGAGGGATAAATAATAGACCTCTCGGCTATGATGATAGATATTGATGAATATAAGGCACTATCTGTGAACGAGGAAAACTTGATGGCCATTTGATACATGTCAGCTCTATCTCTCCCTGAATGGTATTAATTCATACATTTTTTATCGTGGATAGTTTTCTACAAGGTTAACGTTTGGTTAAGAGAAAAAGTCTATCCAAATAATTTCTGCTTAAAAAGTTTAATTGTTTATAACAATGGTTCTTAATTTTTCCCACCATTTTGAGAGATTTAAGGCTATAATTTAGTTAGTCAGTTTTAAAAGATCAATTGCGAACTGGTCATAATCTAGCAAACGCTGGAATTAAACATAAATTAAAACACAACGTGATAATTTAGTTTTCAAAGATGAAATAGAAAATAGCGCTTTGTATAAAAAATAGTAGATTAAATATAGAAACTATTCTTATAAAAAGCGCTATTTTAGATTTTTGTATTGTAACTGCCACTTAAAGACCTACATTTCTACATGAGAAATTATAAATGATCACATTGTTGTATTTTACTTTGTATCTGCCATTTAAGTTAAAAAACTAAATGAAATTTTCATTTACGTATTTTTTTACTTTTAATTCCTCATGAAATGCTAGTAGACTGCATTTTTGAGGCATTTGACAATCCTGATCAACGATGTGGAATCAGAAGAAAGTTGATTACAGCCGAATATGCTCTAGCATAAAAATTTCATGGGTGAAACAATTGCAGACCACAACATACCTCATTGTATGAAAAGAATTGTTGTTACCTCTCAGATCATCATGGCCACTATGCCCCATTATTTAGCATTTCAAATTTAATTGAGCTATAAATCAGGTTTATTTAATTGGGTAAAATAATTTTCTGAAACCTGAAGATTAAAATACATTAATTTAAATATTTGTATGGACAGGATAAAAGGGTTGTGGAGTAGGGTTTAATTGACTATCATACTATTCATTTGATAAGTATGTGGATTATTTCTTATTTTCAAGTGCGACTACTTTTTTGTTCAAGTGCTCCTCTCTGATAGGATAGAGTTGAAATAAAAGTATAAAATAAACTCTTCAAGTAATCCTTCGTCAATCAAATATAATCCCATATCCACTTATTCATTCACGCAAGAGAGTCTTTATAAAAATATAAACTAAACTCTTACGGAGTAATCCTTTGTCAATCAAACATAATCCCACATTCACTTAGCAAACAATTTTGTCCAGTAACAAATAAAATGACTCATCTAGTACTCGAGTCTTATAAAAACGAATTAAATAAAATACTGGAGGAATCTTACCTTTAAAAGCCACAGAAAAATGTTCATCTTTGAATTGCGCCATATTTTTCAATACTTCTTCTTGCAATGTCTCCAGTTCGTTGTTATACAAGTACAAAGATCTCAAATGCGGCATGGGTTTAAAAACTTGATCTGGTAGTAGTTTTATTTTATTAGTGTTCAGCCACAATCTCTGAAGCTTATCCAATCCCTCGAAAGCGTGTGGTGCGATATGACTGATAAGATTGTCTTTCAGATCTATCTCCACTAACTTCGGCATGGAATGGAAGATCTTGTCGTTCAGGATCCTGATCTTGTTCTTGTAGAGATCCAGGCGCTTGAGGTAGCGAAGTCCACGAAACATGTAATCCGTGAGATCCGTTATCTGGTTTCCGGATAGTCCCAGATCTTTCAGGTTTTGTAGATCGCAAAACGCGCAGGCCTCGACTCGGGATATGTTGTTCCGGTCTAAGAACAATTCTTCCAGTTCCAGAAGTTCAGTCATGGATTCTGCAAGGACTTCCTGCAGCAAATTTTCGCTGAGGAACATTTTCTTCAGTTTCGGAAGATTTGAAATGGCGTGCGGTTGGAGACTGGTGATGTCGCATCCTTTCAAGTCCAACTCCCGCAGTTCGTTCAGACCATGCAGAGCGTTGGTCTGTAGTTCGTTCAGGTTCGCTTGCTCGAAGGTGAGAATTCGCAGGGAAGTCAGCGCATTCAAGCTTTCTGTGGGAATGTAATTCAGCCTGGAAGGTAGCACTGACAGCAATTTTAAACTGACTGCTTTCTCTACTTGGCCCAAGGACCTCCAGGCTTCATCATTGCTGTGGAGGTTGGGACTGTTGATGAAACAGGCAACCGAGGTATCACCGGACCTGGTGTTGCAAGAGCAATAAATATATGCATTGGGTTCGTCACATATGCCACCATATGCGATGGTCTTTGTGGTTTGTACCAGGAGGATGAAGCAAATGAAAGGGAGAAGGATTCGTCCGTTCGAAATCATATCGACCTGAAACAAAAGAAACCTGTATAGTCGAACTCTTGTATAAACATGCAAATATATATATTTTCTACAAAATGTTTGAGGCTCTTAGGATCTGAAAATAACTGGGAATGACTTAGTGGCAGACGAAAGGGCCAAATGATTATGGCTGCAATCCAAAAGGATAAGAAATGGGCGAAAAGGACGGAGGAATTCGGATGTTTTATAACCCGTGAAATGCATGTGTCGCCAATGACGAAGCGAGACCCTTCACTCGACAGCAACATAAAATTCAGTCGAAAAAAGAAACAGACTGTAAACCAATCAACTGATTTTCACTAAACACATTTAACTATTTTTCAACTGTTTATTCTAAGTAAGGAATAAGGATTGTGCCAGAAATTCCACACCTTTTTCACTTGGAGAATTTATTAAACCTAAAAATATCACTGCGGATATTTTTCCATTTTAAGATCAATCGTAAACACTTTCATACAATAGATTTATCTGTCAAACTAAAAAAGGGTGGAGGAAGTTTTACTGCAGCGGAACGTGCTTCATGTACGTATTTCGGACGTGATGTCACTTGGCTTGTTTTTCGAATACAATTTCGGCACTTCGCCACTAAATATTTCGAAGAATGAATTCCGAATTGACTGTTGGTATTTATTGATTAGACAACGCCAATTAGATTAAACGCCAAAACGACGATAAACTACATTCTAAAGTAATCCTAATGTGTATCATGCGGGATCATTTGGGTAGCGGAAGTAAAATCTAAGTTTTCCCGTCTAGTTTGTTTATATTGAAAATCCCTATAATAAACGGTTGTCCTCGTATCTTCCCCTTCGGGATTGATCGCGGACTGTTGCAAATAGCTCGTGTTGCTCAGTTCAAATTCGAAATGTTGTCCTCAAAATTCGAGGACCTCGTAATTTTGAACCACTGTCAGATGATGAGGTCAGCACCCTAGCTGGCACCCCACTCTCCAAACTTCCACACCACACCAACATGAGGGCATTTGAGGCCCCGGCAGATTTAACATGCACCAGCCCCCACATTTACTACTGTCTTGGGTTGGATCGAGTTTCACATTTGCAACCCTCCGATTGCTAATCCGCCATTTTGCGAGATGAAAAGTCTGGTTCAAGAAATAAAATTTAAAAATAAATATTTGTGATTGATTTGATAAATAAGTGTATTACTTTTTATCTGAATGGTGGGGAGAAGTGGAGATGGAAAAATATAAATACATGGATACATTTCAAAAGAATTAAAAGCGTACACAGGGACAAACATATATAGTTACTTCCATAAAACAAGATAATTCTAAAAAATTGCACTTTTAAGCATTTTTAAACTATCCATGTTTCGTTATTTTAAACTTTAACAGGATAAAGTACAAATTGTCTACCTTCTGCTTGGGCCTGACTCAAATTGATAAATTAACACACTCCTTTTGATTTGCAATTGTCTAAGTATTATAAATCTCTGGGCAAAGTTGCGACTGTTGCTTTAGGCCTTCGAGCTTTAATGACATAAGTACTTCGTATGCCCAGCTGTTTTAATTAGAAAATGTGTTAAGCAATTATATACCCATACATCATCAAAGCAGGCGTTGTACCTTACATTCCCCTCCTTACAGATTCATCCGAAGGCGGTACAAAATAAATGATTCAAACCTTCTGTCAAAAGAAAAATTAAATGAGCCCATGAAAAAAGAATTATCCGCAATTTCTTTTACGTCTCAGCATAAACTTCAACCCACAATCGAGCGATTTAATTTACAACCTCAAGCAAAACAACCTAAAACCGACAAGGACTTAACGCTCGAACTCCGGGGTTAAATTTATCGCTTGTCGGCACTTTGAGACTCTTGGGATTTGAAACAAAGGTGCAGGACAAACGTTAAGTAGAAACTTTTAATACAACGCACGAAAGGGAAAAAAGATCTGTTAAAACATGAGTCAAGTCCATCAGGTGTCAGGGAGTTTATATTTGGCGTCTGCTAGAAGTTCAGGATTAAACATGACACATGGCCTCAACTTTTTCATTGAAGGAGGGATCTCTTGATACTCCTTTCTGGAGGAAGTCCAAGAAATGAGTGAAGGTGGTGAGTTTTATTTGGGCATGAATGATTTTCTTTTTCTTTTCTACGCTTCGGTAGTCAAGTCATCGTTCCCTGGGAGATTTTTTTTTCGGGTGATGGATAAGTGTTCGGACAGTTGTGATTTCAGATTACTTTGTTTGGGGACGGGGATCAAAAGATAAAAATTTATAGATGGCTTGGAGAAACTCTTGAATTCGAGGGAAATTTTAGCTGGTAGGACTCGTGTTATGCATACCCGATTTGAGAAAGATATTTTAAACTTCTGAGGCTATTTTTTTCATTGTCGTACATGAAAAACTAGAATTAAAATTCGTGTCTTTTCAGGTTGATCTATTTGCATGTGAAGCACTTGAACATTCACTTAAAAACGAAAACATTCTAAAAAATGCTACTTTTACACCAACTGTCGAAGATTTTTCTCTTTCCTAAAATTGATTTTTTTCGAAGAAGGTATTTCATAATAATGAATAATTTATTTCAAAAAACTTGATGACATATTTAAGATTCAAAGAGAATTTTCTATTAAATTCGCATCAATTAAAGTATCATTTTTATTTTAAAAATAAACTTCAGAAACAGATTTATATACCAGAAACTTGTTTGTATCCTTTCAAAAAATATTTTATTGAAAAAGAAATAACTTATTTAAACCTTTTATACACCAAACGTGTAGGAAAATATCTGCATTAGAGTGGGCAAAAAAATAGTAACTGATCGAATTGCTAGTGCGGAAAATTTGTGCATGCACATATAAGAAAAGGTTTTCAAATCAGACAATATGTTACGTTTGCGCGTCGCGATCAAAGAAACAGAAATTTCCAAAATTTACGTAATTTTGCTGATTTTTTTCAAAATACCAAATCAAAAGATACAATCGAATCGCTACAGGACTGAAAAGAGAAATGTAAAACATTTCGTAGTCGTATATTTTCTATTCGTCCATGGAGATTGAAATTACGTGAATCTCACAAATTTTTCCCAATTTGTTCAGGTTCGTTCTTCAACCCCACTCGCATCAATTTAATAATGTGGAATTGGATCTGAAAACAACGAGTTTTGCAATTGTTATATAATGTAGAAATGCAATTGTAATTAGAAAAATCAATCACATCCACTTATAACCATCCCCATTCTGCATCTCAGAACTGGACGCTCTTCTTTCTTAGACACACTAGAAGTTTAAAAAAATGACTAATAAAGATGAAAACAAAATGATAAAAATGGTCACTCGTGGGTTGTTTACTTTTGTCCTGATGATATTGGAGTTTTGTTCTACCGGAATATCTCTAGACTATTTTTATCATCTAGTTTTCATCTTTATTAGTCATTCTTTATGCCAAAGCGTATTTAAAATGCTTAGGCGTTTTTTTTGTAATTACTAGATTCAAAACTTATTGTTTTTTGTGATATATGTGATAACTTTGTGCATGGAATTAAGAATTTAGAATAATTAATTTTTTAAAAATTAGTAAAACCATGACTTATATCTAGTTTTTCATAGTGTTTGTAAAAGGTTATTGTAAAATATAAATAACAACAGTACATGCATACGTACGCACAAAAATTGAGGGAAAATATTTTTAAAAACTTGAAAAAAAATTAAATTTGAAGGAATAGCAATTTGAAAACATTGAAATATTTTTAAATTGTTTATGTAAAAATGATATTTCTTACAATATATATTTCATGTGTATTTTAATAAGGCACACTAAAATATTTCGTTGAAAATGAAAATTGTTCAAAGGATACTGTGGCTGCCCCCTAACTTTTCTTTACTCTTGTAATCACATCCTTAGTATATATTACTTTGTTCTAAACTACATTACATATTTATTTTGAAAAAAAGTTGACACATTACAGATGGTCGGAACTTACTTCAAATGGCTCTCAGAGGAATTTAATATTCGGCTTTTGCACTCTTCATTTATTTATCTTGTTCAATAAAGAAATCGCTGTTCTAAACAAATGGCACAAGAGAACCCGATAGACACTCTTTGCAGGAAGTGAAAATAATTACTCCCAAGTGCTCGTCCAATGTGGTTTCTCAGAACCAAAGACCCTAGAAGACAGTGAGTGGCGAAACTCGGGAAACGAAATTGGACGGCTTAGAGCAAGTCCACCGTGAAATGGACCACACCAGGAGCACTCAAAACGACACTATTCGGGAGCAATGAACACTTGATATGAAGGGATTTCTTTTTGCTACGAGCAATTAAGAACCTTACCGATTCAAATCGCTGTTCAAAGGTCAAGAAGTCATTAACAGCAGTTTTCCGAAAGAAGTGAACTCTCTTCCTGAAATCCAAGGAGTGCGAAAGAAATTAGAAGAAAAAGTAAGAAAAAAATTCGGTACATCGTAATTAGGTATAACTATAAGAGAATATTTTTACTCTTTAGAGCAGTTTCCCAAACTTTTTTTTGGCTCAACGCCCCTTTTCAGATAATTTTCCAGAGAGGGGCGCCAAAAAACTATCTCAACTAATAATAAATAGCAAGTGTAGCTGTGCGTATAATTTTTAAATTTCATCAAAATATTTATGTATCCGTGTAATTTTATAATTTCCAAAAACCAGTTGGAAATAAAACTTGGAACTGAAATTATAAAGCTATTTATTAAAACGAAGTAACAAAAAATAAATTGCACATAAACATACTAGATTGATCAGTATTATTAGTATCAAATCAATAAAATTAAAAATAATCACTAGTGAGAAGGATGAGCTTGGCTTAGTGCTACTAATTTGTCTATGAGGTTCCATTTCAGTCAGTAGCATCCTTAATCTCAGTTAACCCTCTAAGTGGTTTCGACAAGATATCTTGTCCATCAAGATCTGACCAATCTTGCTAATGACGAGATCTCATCAAGATATTACGATTTTTTTTTATGATGAGGATATAAAGATCTGGTCATCTTTCTTCTAATGACGAGATATCTTGTTCATCAAGGTCTGGCCAGTTTTGCGAGAATGACGAGATGCTTCGTTGAGACAACCATCAGGAGGGTTAATTATTTGCAATCGATTCCTATTTTTTAATTAAAAGAATCAAAGTTAAAGCATTACTACATTGTGTTTGAATGGTCAAGAGAATAAGCACTTGCTTAAAACATTTTTAGGCGACACATTTTTATGGTATCGTCTCATTGCCTACTATTTCCCCTGGATCAAGCATTGAACCCCCTCACATACACCCTCCTTTCAAAACCACAGGAGGCGGTACTGCCTACTTTGGGTAGGTAATTGAATTTTCGTCGCACTGGAGGCAACATAATCGACTATTGGCGACGGTCCGGGATCAATTCTGACGCCTACTTTGGAAAACTATGTGCTTTAGAGTATTTTACATAAATAAAGAAAATTTAAGATTAATACTACCGAAATTTCGCATTGAAACTACCAATCTTTAATCTCACGGAACGTAGGATCTCAAAATGTTTGTGAATCAAGTAAAAGTTGAGTCGCTGAAAATTATTAAACTGGATCTAAAATTTTAAAAACACAGATTGAAAGAAGTTTAACTATCGGTAGAAAACAAAACTCAGGGATGACTATTTTTTAATTTTCTTATGTATGGGCACACACATGTAATTTTCAATATATCTTTTTTTCACCGTGGTTTTCATAATATGCATTTTAAAGACCATTTCATTTTGCAATTTTATTTGTCAAGGGGATATTATTTTAGAGCCTCTGGATAGGTAAGTTCCTGTGTTATTATTTCATAGCTTTTTTTTCTCGTTTAGATTTCTAAACCTGTAGCACCAAGCAAAACTGTTTTAAATTTTTGGTAGGAGATTGAACTGATCAATAATTTTCTCTGTGCAATTATTATGTATTCTGTGATTATTTTCAACACTCTTTTTTCTTTGGTAAATTCTTTCTTTTTCATTCTTTGGTATGAGAAAGGTATTATAAGAATATTTAGGTATTATTAGAATATTTTAGTTTTTCAAGATTTAAATTTATTTAACGTTTTAGACAGATTTAGTGTGTACCAGCTCTCACGTACTGAGTCTGGTCGGATCGAGTTTCGAACTCACACCCTTATGGTTGCTAATCCGCAACTCTACCAACAGGGTTACCGTGACCGCTTTATTTCTCAGAGAAAATAATCCAATACCCTCATGTCGCAAAAAATGATCCTAGAATAACAATACAATTGAAGAGAAAAAGTGGAGCGTAATTCTTGAACAGATTCTGTTTTGGACATGATAGGTATCTTCAAATATAGAATCGTTTCGGAAATATAGAATCGTTTCAATTGATGTTTTCTGATGTATGATGTTTCCAACTGATTTAGCAATTCTAAAACTTAAGTTGCATATAAATTCATTTCATGTATAGCATCAGATAAGAATCAAAAGACGAATACTAAATCAAAAACTATCACAATGTATTATTTTTTTGTACTATAAACTTGTCGATTTCCTATTGTAATTGATATATACATTTGAAAAATATCTGCTATAAATAAAAACCACTACCTTGGGGGTTATTAATTACTTTCAATCTATCCCGAAAAATATTTAGTATCAACAAAGTTTGAGACATGCTCCTGGAGGTAATAGCACATTCTAAGCATGCAGAAAGGCTAAACATTTTATTAAGCAAAATTAACAATGTTTCATCAAATATTGTTCAAATAGGCGTATACAATATTTGTTTTACCGGGCGTACGACATATGACCTGCCCACGGTTCTCAGTCAAGTGAAAATAATAGAAGGTTCTCTTTTCCGTAACTGCACGATAAAACACATCAAGAATCAACGGCGATAGTTCAGAACAGATAAAGCTTAAGTGGGCGACTAACAACTATCTCAACGAATTCTAGCTTCTCCCAGAAACATTTATCATTATCTTGACATACATTTTGCATTATCTTGATATACATTTATTATTTATCAAAGCGTGTGTAGTAAAATCTTCAACTATTTAACACATTCAATTCAGAAACACTTTTCCATACTAGCTCTAGTTCCTGGGTAACGATTACTTAATATAATTGAATCAAATGAAATCCTGCCTCAAAACTGGTGTCGCCGTGACTCGGTGGGTTTACCCACTGCACGGGCAACCTGCGAGTTGTAGGCGACGCTGGTTCGATTCCCCCTGGGTGTGTTTTCCCTGGGTGTATCAGTAAACCTTTCATTGAATGTCCATTTCATTGTATGTCCATTTACTTGACATTTTTTGGCGCAGCTTGGCCAAATATGACCCTTGCACTGTAAAAAACCCCAACCAACCTGATTCAAAACCGAGGGAGAAACAAACCCTTAAAGTATTGATTTTCATCTTTATGTAAACGTTCAAGGCGTGGTTGGTCGTGCAAAAGCTGCAAAAGATGACTAACAGAGATATAAAACCAAATATAGCCAGTGGGCATTTTGGATGGTCTACACGCCTACCATCACACACAGAACCGTTTTTACCATCTTTATTAGTCGTCTTTTTTGTTGAAGTTTTTGTATAATTAACTGTGATGGCAAGGAACTCTATCTTTTCTTTAATTACTAGGATTTTATTCTTTCAAAGTATGATCGTTAAATCGCGTCTTTGCTTAGTTCTTCAGCATCGATCTTCAAATGAAATAGACGGAGCATGTGGGCGGAGTCGTCGTAAGATCTGAGAAGGGCAAGTTAAGTGGCTTACGAATCGACTTGGGTCAATTGGCTATCGATGCACGTACTAGTTTTTAATCGTACTGTATAATCACTTTAACCAATTAATAATTTTTCCCAAATTAGGATTCATGCTTTTCCCCATAACCATGTGACAGATCTTCGAACCGAGCGATTGACAGAAATAACATGAAGCTGCGCGCACATGCTCCATTATTTCATTAGAAGGTCGATAGATTTCAGAGTAGTTATGTGCTTACATGGTTTGAAATTTAAATTATCCCTACTTAAAATAAAATTTATCTTTATCGATAAGTTTTCATGACTACAGTACGTTCAAATATCACATTTACATTTATTTTTTTAAACATGGATAACAATGGATTTACTACGTAGTGGTAATGTATAATGGAAGAGGTTTGGTGCTCCACGGTCATTTTTGTACTACAAGGCTCACTAGACTGGGACCTAGGTTAAAGTGCACAATGGAAGATATGAGATTAATATCGCACCCCATTCCGACCATGTGCAAGAGTACCACAAGTTCAAATTGAGTTTTTCCAGAAGCATATTAAAAGTTGATCGTTGATTGCGTTGCATTGCTCAAGGTCAATAAAAATACTTTTAAAGTTTTAAAATGAATATGGGTAGTTGAATTTACGTTGCACTGAAACAACACAAGCTATTGGCGATGGTCCGGGATCGATTCCGAAAAGTCCGAGGTCACCAATTTTGAACCACTGTCAGATGACGAGGTCAACACCTGAGTTGGCATTCCATTCTCTAAACTTCCACACTACGCCAACGTAAGGATATTCGAGGCAATTTGCACCAGTGGGGGTTCGTGCACGTTAAATCTATGGAGTATGTGGGAATTTGTTGGATTGAGTTTCATACTCACAACCCTACGGTTGCTAACCCGTGACCCTACCAACTGGGCTACCATGGTGTTGAAATGAATATGAAAACACTGTGACTGGAAGACAATTAGTTGTAGAACATTCATCCTTTATACGATTTTTGTTAAATCTTGCAAAAATTGTGCCTTGAAAAATGGTAAATTTCAATGGCTAAATCTTGCTACATCAAATATATATTTCTTTGTCTCGTAATCCGTTCTTATATTTTTACCAGACAATTTTCTAAGAATCAATTTTTGTTTTCCCAAAGCGTTTTTCAAGAGTGCCAATTATTTCAGACCTGTCTGCAATTTGCATCTAAACTTAACCAAGTTTATATGTAGATTGTACATCTTCCGAGTTTCACAATTACCATCGCAAAAGGTTTTTAAATGATTCATTTCCGCAATTGCGTCATATACCAGATGTTAAACGAGCAAATTTAAAATGACCATGCTACCCATTGGTTAGGAATCATTGCTCAATTGATAACTACACAAATTTGGTCCTATTTCCTGCATTTATCCGACGGAATAGCAATAAAATGCATGCTTTCTCATAAATTCAATGGCTCAATTTATGCAACGAATCGCATCAAATGCCTTCATCACATGATTTATTGCAACCACATCAAAAATATGAACTATAAATTCTCACCGCAATACCGTAAAAGCTAGTTGTGGAAATAACCAACGAATTTTATTCCAGTACTTTCAAGTTAGTTTGAGGAATTCTTAAGCTCTTATTCCAACCTATTGGAAGAGCAACGGATTAGCAACCGGAAGGTTGCGAGTTTGAAACTAGATCCAGTCAAAAGAACGTCGTGTACACGGGGGCTGGTGGATGTTAAATCTGTCGTGGCCTCAAATGTCCATACGTTGGCGTGGTGTGAAAGTTGGGAGAGTAGGGTGTCAGCTCAGGTGTTGACCTCGTCATCTGACCGTGGTTCAAAATTACGGTGTTGCCCGGATCTGTCCCTTTGGGATAGATCCTCGACAGTAGCCAATAGACCATTGTGTTGCTCCAGTGCGACGTTAATTAAATACCTATCTACCTACCTACCTACCCATTGGCTGATAAATTACCATATTTTGAAGGGACTGTCATACAAGATGAGTAATTCAATAAAAGTGATCCAATAAAAAAAGTAGGTAGGTAGTTGAATTTGTGTCTAACTGGAACACAACGGGCCATTAGTGACAGTCCGGGATCAATCTCGAAGGGAAATAATCCGAAGACAATATCTTGCAACTTCGACCATGTACACAACGATCTTCGATTGGATCGAGTCTCGAACTCGCAACCCTCCGATTGCTAATGAGCGACCGGAGGGTTTCCGGCAGGGTAAGAGCGGGCCACATTTAGTTTTAGTAAAAACAGAAATTCATTCCATCCAAGTTTAAAAATAGAACTGACTAAAAGCGTACGTGAATCAACCTGTCCTCGAAGTCATTATTAAAGCTGAAATAAGGCTCAAACCTCCCAACGGACCGCAGATAAAAGCATTCTTAATAGATTACCTCTCAAAATAAATGTCACCAGGGAAGATCTGAGAAGCATCCGGTTAGGATACTGTCATTCAAAGTTGCTTTGTCAGAGATTGAGCACAAGTGAATTAATAAAAGTGGACGGGTTTCTTGTAGGCAGAGTCAACTCTCGACATGAATAAATACACCACAACAGAGCTCTTCCTTCAAGCCAAATGTGTCTTACTCTTCCAAAGTAAACATCAGAATTAAAATCCTTGAGCGTCAAGCTCAGTTGTTCCGAGAGAACACGGATTTAGAGAGGGAGGTGTTCCAACAATTAGTCACTATCAGAGAGCCGCAAGTGGAGTTGCCAAGTATCGGGCACGTTCACTCTAAAAACAAAACGGTTACTTCCGGTATGTTTGTTTGATCTGCTGAACACGAATGGTCCCGTCAGAGGTACTTGAAGGAAGTAGTACTAGAGTAACTTTGGAGTGAATTAATTGCATTTATAGAGAGTTGTACCAATGTTGAGAACGAAACTATGTCTGTTCAGCGAAAGATACCCTGTTAGAACATACGGGTTGCTGCAATATCCTCCTACCTTTCGGACTTGAATCTTTATAGTTAGCTATTCTAATTTATTCCTTTCATTTTGCTTAAGTCCACTAATTTTTAGTTTTTTAATTCAACTTGGAAATTTTATTTCTTAACTCGATAATTTAACTTCGGAATTTGTTGTGTCTCCCCTTCATGTTTCGAAACATCGTATATTTATTTATGCAAAGTCACATTTGTCTCCCTTTTTTACGTAAACGGTTTTTATCATAATAAAAGTGGTACCAGTAGGAAGGCCTTTTTGTGCAAATTCGACGAATGGAATTGAAATTTCTTAATAATAATTAATTAAACTTCAGAAACAAACAATTAAGTACAACCTCTGCCAAATTGCTAAAAAATACTAGAAACTTCTAGAAATTTTCGGAAAATTCCAGATGATGATTGAAATTTCTAGAAAGTTCCGGAGTATACTAGAAAAGTTTAGAATGTCTTCTAGAAATTTCCAAAGATCTAATTACATATAATAAAATTCTAGAATATTCTCAAAATTTCACAGAACTGTAGATATTCCAGAACATTTTCAAAATTTTGAAAGGGGCATATAAGTGCTCATTTTCCGTAGCCAACGTAGTAATTATTTAATGAGGCAATAAGAGTAACAGTGAAATAAAAGTGTGAAGTATGTTGTAAAGTTTAGTGTTGAATTAATTTTTAGTGCAATCATTCATATCATTCTCATTTTTCAGATTAATAATGTCCATCTGATCCAATAATTCCTTTTAAACTGAGCAGGAAACAATTTCCTATCAAAATTGCGTTAGCGAAACATTTCTAATTAATTCATAAAATTCAGAGTCAACAGCATTTTTAATTAAAAATTAACACTTCCACTGCTTTCTTTGCATAGCTCCTACAAATTCCAAAATGTTAAATTCGTGGACTGATTTTTAGATTGGTGATCTAAACATCTATTATTTCACGAAATTTAAAAATAAGTATGGAGCAAACCAAAAACGTTCAGGTATCCAAGACACTCGGCTTCAATTAAATTCAAAATCCTTCTAAGAATCAGGGAGATTGATTGTTGGGTTTTATAGCGCAAGGTAGAATCGAGGAAATACAAGGTAGGAAATCGCTGTACAAACCATCTGATTCCATAATTAAGTCAGAGAATTGAAATGAGATGTTATATTTTCCCTACAGTAAGTTTCTTTACAAGACTAACGACAAACACAGGCTTGTGACAGCCGATAGATCTCCGAGAAATGCTAAGGGACTACCTGGATTAAGAAAAAATTATCTTACTGGCCAAATAATTTTTAACAAATTAAATTTTCAAAATTGGTAATTCAGGCCTCCCTGTTAGGAAGATAATAAACTAAAATCCGTGAATAGAAATGTTAAAAAGTAGTACTTTTTATGCTATAACTCACGTAAATTAGTTTATAACAGTAGAGTTAAATTGAAAAGGGTTCCATTTAGCAGTAACATGTTAAGAAATTTAAATTACTAATGGAAAAAAATTAAAAACACAATATTCAACAGGATTAGAAAATTTCCGATTGCATGAATGAGTGCTTGATACTCTAAAGTTTAAGATATCATGACCTTGAATAGTTTATAAACCATTATAATTTTGGAATTTTTGAACTTCGAAAATTGCTCTCCTGAAAAATTTTAAGTGTGGCTTATATCATGATGTTGCCCGAAGTCCTTCAATAGTGTATAAATTAGTGGCCAGCGAATGCAGTGGAAGTACGGACTTTGTGAGCATTCAAAAAATTTATATTTAATACTGAATTTTATAGTTTGGAGTTGTATTTTTGATAAATAAATTATTTGATCAATCAGAAAATTATTGTTTATTGCCCTGTAATTATATATTAATAGTTATTAATATATATGTAATTATATATTCATAGGTTTTTATCTTTTCAGTTTTATGCCCTCTCTTTCCAATGAGTTACCATATTTATAAGTGATCCAGGATGTTCTGAATTGAATGTGTAAATTTTATCGAACTTAAAAATGCCTAATCAGATAGGACCCATAAAATACTAAAAAGATCTCAGTTCCTAAAAAACGTCGTGACTATATGCTCTTTTTCATATACTAACTGTATTTTTTAAGTCAAATACTGGCGGGTAGTTCCCAAAGTATTGTATATCTCGTTCTAATTAGCCCTCATGTAGCAAAAAGTGACCATGGTGGCAAACCAAACTATAAAGTATTGTAAAAAATGTTATTTTTTCTTGCGTTACAATCTGAAGTGGTATTTTTGTCAAAGTTTTAAAGATCTAAAATTCATGTTGAAACAACTAAATTTAAGATTTATAGAACCTGTCAGGCCAAGTAATAAATATAGCGACACTTAGAGAAAATTAGACATATCTCAGCTCATCGCTGGCAAAAATTTATGCATTCGAATAAGAACGCATTTGAAAAAAGAAATACATTTACCATTAAACCATCTAAAGAAAAAAATAAAGCCCTGGTTAACATTTGATAACAAGAAACAAAAGATTGTGGCAAGACAGCTACTGCCGTCTGGTCTGGTTCGCGATAACGGACTTGGAGAACCCATAATGTTTGTGATAACAAGAGTCATGACAACGAACTCACACATTGTCAGAGTATGCATTTGTTCTTTAAAGAACACAAATGTAAAAGCAACCGCCAAGACTGGAATGCACAGAACGCCGCATCCTTGACAGAACAACGGATTTGTTACGATTAAGTCCTTGATTTACATTCCAGCATCTCTCATTAGAAGTCTTAGCGGTTTCTCTTTTCGCTTTACACTATTTAAAAACATGAGATGGTCTTAAAGGTATTTCTGAATTGGAAATTACGATTACTCAAACGCCAAGATAGTTCACACTGGTCTCTGCTCAATTGTTGTTAAACAAGAGCTATATATGAATGCGGTACAGTAATTTGATTTCATGGGTATGTGCTAGCTGTAAACCAAAGCAAAAGATGAATACATAGGCTTTTTAACAAGTCAGAGAATCCTTTCTACTTGAATTAGGATCTTTCCCTTAGGAATTGATCCCGGACCGTCGCCAATAGCCCGTTGTGTTGCTCTAGTGCGATATTAATTGACTACGAATGTACCTTAATTGACAACCTTTGTACTTGGAAGTTTATTTTGAGAAATTAGTTTATTTTAAAATGCAGTGATTTCTCAATATATTAGGTACTGATCAGTTTCGTGATAAATTTAACCTTCTAATGAATTGTACCTCGTTCATATATATAATTCACATTCATTCATTAATAAGTCATACAATTAATTTACATTCATATATCACATTTACATAATTAGTCATATAACTACACATTTCACACCTCGAGGAAAAAGTTGTATTGGGTTTAATGGAGCACGGGGCCATATTTGGTCAAACTGTTCCAAACACAAGGCAACAAACATCAAGTAATATCTCGAGTTAAAGGATGTCAAAAATAGAAATTTAATTTCCGTGAATAACAATTCTATTAAACTCGAATAAAACATGGACATCAAATCAGGATATGACACATTTTTACAAAGATGTGGTAGGGTGATTGGGTTTGTTAAAGTATTTCAAAGCAGATAAAGTACCTCGGGTCCGTGAAGCCTAACACCTAAAGGAGACGTGCCCTTGAGGGCCTACATATGCTGGGGAATTTCATAACTTGCAATATGGGTATTGAAGTGACACAAGCGCCAAATTTCATCCTAGATGAAAATATTTGATTTCGTCATTGAATTCCCGTAATCACTAAAGATGCACACTGAATCCGTTTGCATTAGGTCTTAGTTCTTTCTATTACCTAAAGTTCTTTCAATACTACGCTTATAATAAAAACCTGTTTATTATAAGCACCCTGTATTTAAAATTGAAACTATGTGTATTCATGAAATACGCGACAAATGTCCTTCAGCTTGTCTTCAGGTACAGTTTAGTAAATTCAAAAGCATAAAGTGCTTATTTATTACACCTTCGAGTACATAAAGGGTTGCAAATATGTCCTATTAATTTGAATTAGTTAATGTCATGACATAAAGTCATTACATGATCGTGTATTTCTCGTTGAACTTCATCAAAAACCGAGTAAATCTTGAACTTCCCTCAAGAAGGTTTGATGTTTGAGAGTTTGTGAGGTCCTCTGAAAATCGGTATTCTCAGGTTTGATTTGTCACTTTGTCCCCTTCTGCTGAGTCCTTTTTTCAGAGAAAATTAGACAGCGGGAAGCACAGCTTTAAGTGGATTCGGAACCACTACAAACATTCATGCCATGACCGATCAGTATTCTCAGAAAATAATTCGAGAAATACAGCATCACCTCAATATATCGCTCATGTTTACTTGTCTATCGATGAATTTTAAGTTTACGAACAGATGATCAAATCTCAATCTGTTTCTACAGAATTGGAAATTCAAAAGCCTTGTTTCAACCAACTATCCAAGCCTTTTCCCATATGCTCTTCTGTTAGAATGTGAAATTTCGTAGGGACAATCAGCCTACTGACATAGTCAAGTTAGGAGGTTGAGGTTCTTAATCGGTAAAGAGGAATTCAAATAGGAAGCGCAAGGCGCAAAGCGACACGGTAGACCAATCTGAGCGCTTTCACTCTCGCGGAGGCACCTGATTGGTCTGCGCGAGTTGCTTTGGGCCTTGCGCTTCCTATATAAATTCAGCTTAAGACTCCTAAAGGAAGGTGGAAAAATCGTTAATATATCGCACAACATTCTGTCATATTGCAATTTTTCACAATTTTATACAAAAACACGTAATATAACGTATAATTTGAGCTTTTTTCCTTAATGAATACAATTTCGTTAGTTCTCGCTATATGACTCTCCTAGTGTTTCCTACCTTTTTTCTATCACCAAGAAGCACGATATATCGAGGAAATACAGGAAAGTACACATTGGTTCAATTTGTACCAATAGTTCTTTCCATGTAGCGCTTTAAACATCTATTTGATTATAACCACCCTATATTACGATTTTATTAATAAATTAACTGTGCATGTTTCATTGAAACTTCTGATTTTTTAATGTAAAATATATTCAGTTTGTTCACCCTTTTATTGCATTAATTTCAATCTTATTTGTGTTTATAATTCCTAAACTTTAAATAACAGTGACTGTAAAAGTACTATTAATGAAAATGAACTATTATTTATGAAATTATAGCATGGGGTTGTTTTATTTAAATTAACTATTTGTGAAAATGAACTGCCTAAGGCTACGAAAATAAAAAAGGGTAGAGAAACATTTGTGCACACCTCCTCATTTATGAAAACTTTTTTAGCTCGAATATAAACATTGTATCAAAACAACGTACAAAGTATATTCTTCTAACGCAGTCTCCATGGTAATTTTTATCTGTAAATAAAGTCAGCGACCCCAACTGAAGGCGTGCCATTAAACTAAAAAACAATGGCTTATCTTTCAACAAAGTTTTCTTTTGAAACATCTTTTGCCTGTCGCTACGTTATTCTATTTTTTTCTTCCTTCTCCGAGAAAATCAAACAGAAAGATCGCCAGGTGAAAACAAACGATGCAGGACGATCAATTGAAGCGAAAGGCAGTATTGTAAGGGAATTACGGCATGATAAATCGCCGTGGGTCTCTTTCTTTTGACACCTTGTCTCTGAGATCTCAGTGGAATAAATCGGAGAAACGGATGAAGGCACGATTGAGCTGAATGCCCCTTTCTATCTGAAATGAGTTCCGAGTCCACGGCCCAATGTACGTGTTTCATGATCAACACTGTCCATTTGCTGACACGAACAAAGAGAGCAAGAATATTCGAGATGTTCACTGATGCAAACTGAGACAAAACATAAGAACAAAAGTGGAATAGCAAATTTTCCGTTTCGCTGCTGTCGTTTCTTGGTAGTGTTTACATATCCTCTGTCTAAGTTCCAATGCATCTTGTTAACAGAAAAATTAGCATCTAAAACACCTGTTTCTTTCAAATATCGTATACTCGCAGTCAATAAAGTGAACTGTCCTCTTATTCCTTACTTTTTAACATTATTTCGTGAATTGCTTCATCCAGTGCTAGAATTAAAAATTCGAAGTTAAAAACTGATAAGTTTTTCATAATACAGTGCAGTACTCCGATTGGTTGATGATAGAAGTTTGATACAAATGACATAGTATATATATTGATGTTTCTTAAAAAGGTTAAATCTTTTCTAGTGTTGCCTAGAATAGTGGATGATGTTGAAATGTACTTCAAGTCGAACTCACATCGCATATAAGAGATTCGTTTTGAGTAACATCGACATAAAAATCAACGGTAATGTAATGGGTACATTGGTATCTGAAATCATATATTGGATACAATTTTACCGATAGGAATCTTTCAAAGTAATCACATTCCAAATCAGCATCCATCGGTTCAGGCGGCTGAGCACTCGAAATACTCAAGCCGGCGTTGACGCGCTCGTCTTTCTTAAGCATTCTATACAATTTGCATCGTTCGGCATTAGTCAATTTGGGCTTTCCTGATTCTTTTAGAATTTTTCTTTTCAATGATATACTTTCTTACAAATCTGGTAATATTGCCTTTGCAATGTTTTCGACATAATGGACATTTTTTTTTAACTCAGCACACTTATCAGCTTATGACTTAACAAATTTTATTTTATCGGTTATTATTACAAAATGTTATAGAAAATCCTGTTCTCTAAAAATCAACACCGATTTCCAATGTCTGATCTCTTCGCAATCTAAAATTTCTGCCCCAATGCCACGTAGAGTCTGCATTTTCAGTTTTCACGCCCCAATCTCTACTCTTCTCCCCATTTACCACTACACACCTCCACTAGCCACAGTTTTATAGATACAGACATAAACCATTTATTCAACACAATTTTAATCATTAGATTATCATTTATAGTTAACGAGATATAAGCGCGACAAATCTGGACATTTGTTTGGTCGCTAGAATTTTTGTAGATTCCCCAAAACGAACCGAATTAAAAGATGTATTCACATCGAAATTGCCGTTGATCTACAAACCATTTATCGGTGATATTTCGCCTAAGAACAAATAGAATCGTCATGTGGCATTTGTTTTGTTTTAAATAATTGCCACTTAGTAACTCGTTATAAATACACATTTTCAAACTCTTAAGGATCGGAAGCATGTGCCACAAATTGTGAAAAATCAGGAATTTAATATTTTGCTAATTACTTTCAAATGGGCACATTTTTTACAATCTGATAGGTTTCGTTTCATACATCATTACAAAAAAAATTTAAAATATTCCCCGATTTCAGCTTGAATTTGCTGATCCTCAGAATTATTCGATTTTCTTTACAAGCCCGCAATAATATTCTCTGGGGAACTGCCAAAACACACCTTAAAACTATAAGACGCCCTTTTGAATGCAAAACTGCTTTCTTGAAACACAAAACGGTTCCACAAATTTAATTGCTGGTCAAATGAGTAACTTACTTTTTTGCACTATCTTGACCTCTGCTGACAATCAAAGAAAAATGCAAAAGTACAAATTAAACGAGATTGAAACATTGCTCACATCAATGCACAGGAAACTAAATTATCGATGTGCCAGAGGCCATTTGAAGCACTCGGGCAAATAATTCACTGTGAATGGATCTTAAAAAAACAAAGACGAGTGCAACGAGCCCGCACTGGCTTCAATAAATGACTGAACCCAATCCCACGTGGCTGAAGTGCCAAAACATAATGACGGCTATAATTTATCATCCATCAAAAACTTTTCCCCTGAGTACAATGAAATAATTCGCCCGTGGCCAATCAAGCGGTGTGGCGTCCCATTAATCTTTAGATAAGAGCTAAACATTGACCACCTGGCCTCAAGTCGTGTTTGAGTGGGGACGTTTAAAAAGATCAACAAGCCAATGAATCTAATATTCAATCCACTGGACGAAATATTTAGCATCAATGGAGATTGACGATAAACATATCTAACATAAACAACCAACTTATACTATGGAAAATAAAGGAATATAACTTTTATTATAGAGAACCCAATTCGTTGCGAAATAAGATGTTTTATTGCATACCTAATTCGTTTCATTGTAAGTGGTTGTGCTCATTTCGTTTACTTTCCTTAGATGTCTTAAGACCGCTATGTATTTTAACTGCGACTTTCAAGCAATGGTCTGAGATGCTAAGTAAATGTAAGGTCTGTTTCAGTTGGATCGTTTCTATGGCGTAAGGCCCAGATCTGACCTAGCTGCGCCAAGCAATTATTTATCCGCGAAGTAAAAATGGACACGTGCACAAATAGGAATCGAAGTAGAGTAGTTGCAAGAATCGAGCATGTGCCGCCTACATCTCGCAGGCTGCTAGTACAGTGGACAAACCCACATCCACGATGGCTCCAGATCTGTTGCACCGCAGTTTCTTTCTCCAATTGTGAGGTCCCCATCAAAAAGATAATAAAATATGCCGCATCTACAAATGGAGGGAACAAGAAAAACTTTTGAAGAAAATTTATTTGTAAGTTTCAGTTGATTTTATGGTAAAATTATCCAAAATATAGAAGTCGGATTTTTGTAGTGACGCATTTTTAGTGGAGTTTTCCCGGGACATTATTTTCCAGATACATTACTCTATGCTTACAATTTATCAGCTATCCTCCAAGTAAATTTTGGCCATATTAAATTCCTTCTTCTCTATTTCTATCCATTAGTTACTTCTATCGGGACAAAAGAACTGAAATGTTGCAGATCTTATAAGAAGTCCTCAATAGATTTGCATCAAAACATTTCCTGGTTGTTATTGAAATTGTATTCCAATTTTTATTTTTCGTAAAATCATTGCACAAAAATATCAGTTGGACTATTTTCAAAGAACAAAAGTCGAGAATAAAATGACATTAAGTGCTCAAAACTTTTTTTTATAAATGTACATGATACAGAATTAATTGACTTCAAATAACATGAAACTTAATATCACCATTATAACTTAATTTAAAATATCATCATAATCAGAAAATACAAAATTTTTGCATTCGAAATTTGGCGTCAAGAAACGTCTTTGAAGCAATGAAGTTTGTCAACAATTTAATATGCATATCAATTTGCAGATGTTATTCCCTACCTAATTCTATCACATCGAATTTACTCTACAATAAGACAATGCTTGAGAAAGAAGTTGTTCTTTCTAATTTGTACATTGAGGGGTTTGTAAAAATTTTGAAAGTCTTATTCAGATTCCCATACATTCTTAATTCAAGTTTATGAGACACATGGCATCCAACTATCTTAAAACTGATGCACATTGTTATAATTATGTCAAAACACGATAAGGTGCTGAGATACAGCATATGTGACGGTTGGTAACTGATAACAAAGTAACAATTCGTCTGACCTATGCTTTCATTGAAAAGAATTTATCAGTCGCACCTTGAGAGAAAAGCTAACAAGTCATACTCTCATATCCGGTGTGTATGCCATTTTGTTTTAAATGAGCAAGGTTCTGAAAAATAACATCGACCTTATTCTGTGAAAGAAAACCCCTATCTGTTATATTTGACAAAATTGGATTTATTTTCCAAAAGGTTGAGATACTATGCATGGGTGGAATAGCATGAACCTCAGAGATTGAACATTTAAAAACTGTTGACTCTTTTTAACAAGAGTTTCCTCTTGTTTTACATCCGTTTGATTTGTCATTCTTAAAGTCATTTTTACTACACGATTTTAGAGGCGTTTGTGTTGAGCTGTTTTGAATTGTTTTAGAACTAATCATGACAACGTTTCACTGAAGTTCGGTTTGCACATGATCTAACCAAAATATACTGTTTCCCAGTCACCAGGACAAAGTAACAAGTACAAGTCGCACTCAAAGACAAGTTTTCATCACTCGGCGATTTGAAGAGTCCACTATATTTTTTGTTTGTGTTTGATGTGTTTGGAGGCATTCAAATAGCAAAACGTTTTCCTGAACTCGAAAAATTAATAAGAAAAATTCCTTCATGTATCTCAAACTAATTAATTTTATTTTAGTACGCGGATCACATTTTTCAATACTTTTTATGCTTGGTTTAAAATTATCTGAATTTCGATATGGCGTGACGTTTTTTTCTGAGACAGTAGAACTTGATTTATCAAGTTTGCCATACTACTCTTTCAATCTAACTCTTCAACGAAATTCGAAGTTCCATACTTTCGGAAACATTCAAAAAATAATTCTTCATTGATAAATGTTAAAATAATTGAATTCTTTTAATATGCAGAAAAGTTTATCTTTCAATTTATACTGAATTTTCAACACAAAAAAATCATAATGCCGCTTGGTTTGTCGCTCTACGTCATTCTTGGCTTCACGGGGGCTAATTAGATGTTGTATTGTGCCATTAAACGTTTTGAAAAACTGCAACTATCTGTTGCACAAAAGCACTTAATTTCTGCCACACTTTGAAAGCGCCTAATTTTTGTTGCACGTACTCTAAGTGAACTGAATTTTAAAAAAATTGTTTCGAAATAGTCAAATATCATTTCTCTACAAAATAAATCTCACTCAATCTGTCAAATAATCAACCAAGATGTACAATATCTAATCGCTACTAATAATATCCGATATTCTAACTTGCACCTCCGGCGAAGAGTATCCAAGGGCTTTCATACAGAATTAAACTAATATAAATAAACACAACACAACCCGTGAAAAACTAATCCCTCTTGTATCAAATTACAAACAAAGGAATACATATACACGTCTGTTTCTAAAAGTATTCGGATTACAAACATGCGTTTCAAGCAAAAACGTCGACTTACCTAAATTATCCACTAAGGTAATCGAATATTTCTGAATCCATTACCAATCCCCAGATGCATATTTATCACCATATCTCATTTCCCGGTATCACTCTGCAGTAAGTTATTCGGAGATAAAAATGCAGTTAACATATTCACGATCAGCGCATCTGTTTGGAAGAGAGCAAACGAAACCACTGAATTCTATACCTTCCCCATGAGATTGTGTTTCACCCAGACATGCTGGCGCTCACCCTATATCCAGAGGGGACGGAATATTTTCCGGGGGAGAATAAAAAGTTTGTTATTGTCCCCTTCCATGTTGAAGCACCTGGACCAGGGAACCGCTCTCAGGGGTTGTCTATTTCATAATGTTTGTAAATAGATGGGAGTATTCGAATACACAAGTACTCGTGTAGTCGATTCTCTCTCGCATTTGAATACAGAAGTATTCGAAAGTATTTGAGGTTTTTGGCATTCGAATACAGAAGTATTCATCCAAAGTATTCAGATACCAAAAAACTCAAATACCAAAGTAATCGGTTGGTTGGTTTGGGTTTTTTTATGGCACAAGGGTTAAAGTAATCGGATACCAAAGAAATCGAATACCAAAGTATTCAGATACTAAGCCATCTGTAAGCCATCGATTCATCCCAAATACTCGAAAACTAAACTATTCATCCCAAGTACTGTATTACTAAGCTATTCATAATAAGTATTTTAATACCAAAGTATTAATCCAACATATTTTTTTATAAGTGTTGTATCGCAGTGTGCTGATTCTTGCCATCGATTAGTCTTTTTTTAATATGTATTCGAATACTTATTCGATACTTTAAAGTCCTCGAATACTAAGTATTCGATACTAAATAGAGTTTGATCCTGTCCATCTCTAGTTGTAAATAAGATCGGATAGTCCCAGCAACATTTCGTTTCGCTTAGTGAAATTTATTGAGCAGAGAGTGATAATTATTCCTTTTTGAACCGAGAAGAGGTTGAGAGCAGGGTGTGTTGGGATTTATTTACTGTAAGAACCTGCTTACCTTCGGGCATGCTGCCATTAATGAATAGATGGAAATAATTTTTGTGCTCAAGAACCTGTATCTCTTATATGAAAATGAAGTTTAAAACATCGAATCTTCTCCAGAAAACACGCACAACTAAAAACAAAAACCATTTTTTATACGAGAGCCCTAAAGATTGAAAATATTTTTTTTTACTTTCTCAATTTTAATTTTTTGAATTGAAAAAAAATTGCAGGACATCCAAAAAATTTAAAATATTTAATATTTCTTACTTCTCAATTTGAATTTTTTTTAAAGGTCCAGTTCGCTCAGCCTACCCAGAGGATATAAGGCTACTCGAGAAGCGGTAAGGGAGGACCTTCACCAAGACCTAAAAGGTCCGTAGGGCCCTAAGCCCAACCGGACCATCAAATTACAAAAAAAATTAGTTTATATACATAAGAAAACAAGATCCAGAGACCCGTCAAAGACAAACTCCTATAGACCAAATATTCTAGACCAGCGATTTTCAACTGGTATGCCTTACAGATGGTGAAAAGGTTTAAAGTGAATCCGATTTATTTTATTTCAACGGTTTAGTTTAGAACTGTTGGCAAGTGTTCACAAATAATTTTAAATAATACCGTATATATAATATTGAGTGTTATTTTTTATAACAAAGCACCATGCTTTAAAAACATTTTTAGGCCACTTTGGAGCAAAAAGGGTAGGTAATTACTAAATTTTTTGTAAATTATACCTCTATTTTCTCAAATCGGAAATATTTTTTATCTATTTTATGGTGAGCCTCAGAATTTTAGTAATTGACCGTATTAGTTAACGTGTGCAATGATATTGAAAAGGTTGAAAATTGCTATTCTAGACCAATTTTGAAATTTATAGAATTTCATCATACCTTTAAGTTTTAGCAAATTGATTTTATTTCCGTGGCTGCTCGGTCTGGAGTCATTTTTTTCTTGCACGAGGCCTAAGTAAACCGGGATCTACAGCTTAATGTGGATTTTGAACCACTATAAACATCAATGCGATCAGGATTCGAACCCAGAACCTGTTGGGTGGTTTTCATACAGCTAGAGCCAAAGTTGACCCAAACTTTGCCAAACAATATTTTATTGAAGTAATATCTTATTTTATAAATTTATAGAGAAAAAGAACTATTAAAATATTTATTTATTTGCAATTCGGAGATGGAACAAAGTCAAAATTCAAAACCTAAATAAAATTTTAAATCCCATACCCATAGGACTCCGTGTAATGTTCTCAATATAATTTTCAATTCGAAAAATAAAATGAAATACGGTAGAATTTCTGTGTAACTGTGGCTTACCATCCTTGGGACATTTGCCCGAGTTTCAAGTCCATCCCTGACTCATAGGCTGTTTTGGGTTTTATGTCGCAAGATCCATATTTGGCCTAGCTGTGCCAAACACAAGATATACAACTTCAAGTCATAGACATACGCGCACATGGAAGATTTTACTGACACGGGAGAGAAATACATCCAGGGAGGAATCGAACCAACACCATCTGTAACTTAGTTTGCTGGAGCAACGGGTGAACCTACTGAGCTACGGCAACCCGTCCACGCCTGAATCAGTCTCTTTTAATTATTTTCAACAAAATACTTCTTTTGAACTAGTCACTTAATTAGATTTTTGTGCTCATATCTTTTCGTGTCAACAACGACTCACTCACTGTATTAGTACGATCATAAAAAAAGTGTTAGGGATCACGTTTTGTCGCTGTTTCCTTTCATTTCAAACCTAATTCTCGTAAATAAGTTTTGAAACAAAGTAACTGCAGAAAATAAATATTTTAACAGCAATTACCTTCATGTCTTTTACAAACGAATATTAAGTAATTAGGTCAATAAAAAACTCATAAGATGTTGCTCTTACAAACACACCCATTTGGTTACAGGTGCAACTGAAGGCGATAAGAAAGTAAATATGGATCTTATGTGATAAAGATTTATTGACACATCTGCTGAGGATTACAATCAGACGCCACCTTATCCAACTGAACAGGACTATGAATGAAATAAGAAATCACAATGGAGGGAAGCACACAAAAGCACTTTCATCTAGTTTCTTGAATCAATTTCGACCTCCTCGAATCTGCTTCCTTTTCTATCATTTTTACTTTGACCACTTTCAAATAATACAGGTGCTGAAGAAAACTAAAAATAAAAAAACTTTCTAAAATAATAAACACTACTAATTTCCCCTTTCTTTTGTTGAAATCAATTCCTGTGTGCCTTGCTGAAATATTTGGTATTGTTTTTCCTTTAATCAATTTCGACATGAATATTGACAATGTTGATTACTCGGCTTAACTTCCGAATAAGTCTTAAGCTTCTTGTATACACTCATGTCCAAAAGTTAAGCATAATTCATAAAATGAGAAAAATCGAAGTAAATATGGATACAATGGTTCAAAATCACTTGTGAATCCTGGGACGAAGGTAAAACATTGAGCATATGTAAAACAGTTCAGTCGACGTCGACATGCGCGAACCACCGGCTCACGTCGGAAAGGGTATAAAACGCCCTCGAGCGGCATGGCCATTTTAGACAGAAATTTCGCAATTGCTGAGGTACGGAGCGTTGTTAACAATCAATAAGGACGAAAGATGTCACAAAGATGTCAACTGGACATGTTTGTGAAGGGACGAATTATTGTAATGCTGGAATACGGTCGGACCCAAACCGAAGCGTCTCGAATTCTAAATGTGCCTCAGTGTGTGATCTCCAGACCGTGGCAGAAGTTTCAAACCACTGGAGATCTTACTCGATTACCAGTAGCAGGTCGGCCAAGGGTAGCAACCGCTCGGCAAAACCGATATGTGGCGATAACTGCGCGATGTCAGAGGAACCATTCTGCCAGACAACTGGGTTCAGCCTGACAGCCGCCACAGGAGTCATAGTTTCGAGACAAACTGTTTACAGGTTTACAGGTACAACTGTTTACTGTTTACTCAGAAACATTGGTCTCTATGCCAGACGACCTACAGTTTGCATCCCCTGACGTCTGCACAGAAACGCGCGTTTACAGTGGAGTTTGGGACATCGGCAGTGGAGTCGACAACAGTGGGGCAATGTCATATTCAGTGACGAGTCCAGATTTACTCTGCAAACTTATTCTCGTCACGTTTTCACCTGGGAAACATCACGAAAAGACATCGTTTTTCTTCAGGGGAAATCATGGTCTGGGCAGGCATCATGCTGGACGGCCGCACAGACCTCCACATCTTTGACACGGGTCAGTTACTTGTCAAAGATAGAAAGGAAGTCCTTGAGCCTACCGATCGCCTGTTTCGAGGTCCTGGTTTTATATTCATGGATGACACGCCTCCTCACCGTGCAGCCCTGGTCGACGCCTTCCTTCAAAGTGAAGAGATCCACAGCATGCAGTGTCCTGCCAACTCTCCTGATCTGAATCCTATAGAGCATGTGTGGGATATGCTCGGGAGACATATTGCAGCCCTCTGCCACCCACTAAGCTCCGTTTTCCTGAATTGAAAACTGCTCTCCGTGAGGCTTTGAACTCTTTGAGCACAACTCATCCATACCCTCATTGAAAGTATGGGAATCTTGTGCAGCATGTGTGGCTACCAGAGGTTCTAATGCATCGTATTAAACTTCAGAATCACATTGTTTTAATCATTCTGTTTCACTAAAGTTGACACTCGTATATTGGGAACCATTTCTTTCAACCTTTTTCTTTTGAATATTAAAAGTCATTATTATCCTTGTTTTGCGTTATTTTCTTTTTCTATAACCTTATTACATTCGCATACCGAATTTCCTTCCATTCCGATGTAGATTTTCTGAAATATTCACATAAACAGCAATTATGCTTAACTTTTGGACATGAGTGTATGTCTGAATAACACTTTTAAAGATCTCCAAGATTTTGTTTTTAAAGGTTTGGGAGATAGAAAATACGTCACATCTTCAATAGAAGTATCAACAGAGTATCGAAATGTGAAATTTAGAACTGTCTCGACTAATGTCGCCATAAAACGCATATTCCCATCATTTAGTGGTTTAAATGATTTTTCTGGTCTCGATTTCAACCTTGAAAACATATTAATTGATCAATGTTGGCTCTTATTCAAGACGAATTTCAGTAAAATTTTATACCCCGTATAGCAGGACGTGGCTTACAATTAGGAATATCGGTGCTTTATATTGGGATCTCACAAGAGGGTTCCCCCTTATTTTCTACGAAATCATCAAAATATATCGCTCACATATCATACATTATAGTACAAACAAGATAACAAAAGTATGAACCTCGCACATCGGTTATGGGATTATATAATGGGATTTACATTTTCCTGATATAACTTACAAGAGAATCCTCTTTTCCTGAATCTAAATAGCCAAACTGGCGCATTATAGGAATTTTCTACCTTACGACCATTAACTGCCTTACGACCATCAAAGTACACCTGCTTTGGATTCATCCACAAAACCACAATTTCCAGGCGTGACATTGGGATTGACGATGCAAGAAATAAGCCTTTTAAAGCTCTACCGAAAAAACGATTCCTTTCTTTCAATAATACCCGTGACAACAAATTTCCTTTTGACACACACATACCCGCTTTTTTTGAAAAAGGTGCCGCGCACACAATTCATCAGGTAGGGGAGGAACCGGGTTCAAAGATATACAAGAGGTCTTTATTAACGACTCGTATAACCTCCGAAATGATAAAGTATTCTTTTAACATGTTTCGGAGAAGTTATGGCTTTGACTACAGAAAAGGTGTTTTGAACACACAAAAAGCATTCAAACAGGGGGTGTCCGTGTCACGATGCATTTATTGTCCAAGAAAGATTCATCGCAAAGCTCCCACACAAAACGCCGTTTTTCTGCCTTCGCTATTGAATGCAAAAGCCCCAAATTTACAACTTCACCAAGAAGTCGTAAAATAATTAAAATCAAAAGCTTTTTATTTTAGTTTCCTTCTGAGGATAGATTTCTTAATTTATGAGTTTCCATTGTTACTCGATCTCAACCAGTTGGCAAAACCGTTATTGCACAAGCATATTGCAACTTTGTGAACACGTTTGCAGAGGCGAATATAGACTTTTTGGGACCTGAAGCAAACGAGGTTGATAACGCCCTATCCAAAACAAATTTTACGCTTTTAAAATTAAGACAATTAGGATTACATATGCTCACTCAGACCATAATAATTTTTAATACATAAATGTTCTCAATATTGATTCTTTTGTAATTAATTATTCCCAGCATAAAGACAAATAAAATGTTAATGGCTCCTGCTAATGGGTATACGGGCCGAAGCAAGAAAAGGTGCCTCTTATGTTGTTTTATGCTCACCTGACCGTTTGTGAAAAAACAATTTAACCCTCCTGGTGGTTGTCTCGACGAGGTATCTCTCCATTAGAAAAACTGACTAGCCATCAAATAGAACTGACCAAATCTTGATTTCGTCATCATAAAAAATCGGCAATATTTTGATGACGGGATATCTCATCGTTTGCAAATTGGTCAGGTCTTGATGGACAAGATATCTCGTCGAAAACCCTTGGAGAATTAAATACTTCCTCTTCTCTTTTCTGAACAGCAATTAGGCAGAGGATAGACGAAAAGGAGAGAAAATTAACTCTCCAGTATTGTATCCTATAGACAGAGTGCAAGAAAGCATATTCACCACAAACATGTGGTATTGGAAAAAGTTTCTGTGACAAATGTTCTTCGTCCTCCCTATGCTACGCTACTGCAAGTTTGAGACTTCTAATATACAAACTGAAGGTCAAATAGGCTTAATTAGAAGTGGTCTAAAGAAAAGATTATTTTTAATCCTATTTATATTCATTCTGTGGAATTTGATTTTTTAAAAATATCAGATATCAACGAAGTACATAATGGAAACCAATTTCATCACCCGGGTCCGGATTTTGTTGACGGGTTAACTTTTCGATAGCACCTCATAGATGGTTGGTTAGGTTGCGTTTTATGGAGCAGGAGCCAGAGTTGGCCAAGCTGAGCTAACAGACAAAACAGACGTCAAGTAAATGGACATACATACACAAGGAAAGTTTTATTGACACAGAAGAGAAATGTATCTAGGGAGGAATCGAACCTGAGACGCCTACAACTAGCAAGTTTCTGGTGCATGTGCAAACCCTCTGAGTCACAGCGACCCCAAGTACCTTTTAGACAATGCCCGTTATAATAGAAATTCTGTTTGCAATCTCCGAACTCTAGATATGTAGTTTTTTTAGGGATTATTTAAATTTTTAGTGCATTGTTTGGTCATGGTCAAGTTTTTAGCATGATTCCATTTTGTCCTGGGTTTTAATCCCATTTTCGTTGAAACATTCTCTGCTCGTAAATTCGTTTTGACCACAAAACGGATTACGAATAATTCATCTGACGCCAAAAAATCCTTGATCCTACACTTCAACATAAAACAATGTTTTACATAATTTTTTACTAGTGGGTGAATCGACAGTGGAAAGAAGGCAGGTTGAAGGGTTCTCTTATCTTAACAGGAAACGAAAATTCTCCATACTTAGACCAAATTTTTAATTGAAAAGAAGCGGTGTGTTTACCCAAATTGTGGTTCAGACTGGAGATGTTCGGAAGTAAAAATACCGAAAGTATTAAAAATGAAAAGTTTTCTTTCTATCCCATACAATTACTAAAAACTAAATTAATTTAAATTGGGTCCATTTAACTTCATGAATATGAGTCGAATGTTTTATTATGAAATATGACATCACCTAAGAGAACGTATTTTACTCAGGAACCAATCGAATGCTCCAAGACAAAAGGTCGGTTTTTCACTCTACGACCATCTTGCGCTCACGAGGTCAAGACCATTGGAGCAGGAACTAAAGGTTTTAATCCTCCTGGTGGTTGTCTCGACGAATTAACTCATTATTAACTAAACTGACCAACTCTTGTCGGATGTGATATCTCCTCATTAAAAGAAAACACGATCACGATTATTAGAAGAAAACTCACCAGATCTTGATCTCGTAGACAGACAAATTCGGCAATATCTTGATATCTCGTCATTAACAAAATTGGTCAGATCTTTATAGACGAGATATCTCGTTGAAACCACTAGGAGGGTTAAGGAACATCCGCGCGCAGATCGAAACCAGTGCCCAGAACAATTAGGCCTCTGGACAGGTGGGAACAAAAGTTTCACTTTCCAATTTGGAAGTTACACAAAAGGAGTAAAGTGCGGCTCCGACGAGAAGGCAGTCGACCTTGAGTCAGTCGATTTTTGAATAGGTGTGAAAGGTCGTTAAGAGGGCTACCATACGCAAAAACATGTTTGGCGATTGCCATGGATCCCCTGCCATCTCATTGTCATTCCTATCTATTACGGCAACGAGTGATTGCAACCAGAATATCATAAGGATTGCAACCAGAATATCATAGACATTAGTTGTGGAAGCGTGTTTATGTTCCAACCTATCACTTTATTCAAAAGAATAAACTCGTCCACGTGATTCAACTGCCTTCTAATGGGAACCGGATTATAAATCAGCCTCAAACTGTAGTTACAGTATTCTCCAAAGATGACTGTCTAGAACAGCATTTCTGGTTGCTTTTTTTGCAATATCTAAAAAAGGATAAGCTGCGCAAGTCACATGAAATAACCGTTCAAGTTACAAGGTTAGACATCTGGTTATAAAGCCATAGCAGCACACACACACAACGCATGAATAGCGTTTTTGACCTGGCAACGATTTGGTTTGATAAATCGCTCTGGGTCATTTTTTACTCTAGGGATAATTGGATCGGACCCGCGACCCATGGCCAGACGAAGATTCGCATCCAGGTTCAGTAAAACGAGAAGTAGGGCTAGATTTACTCAGTACTTATCGTTCATGGTTAGCACAGGAGCAACACAACAGGTATTGGGTGACGGTCCGGGATTTTGAAACCACTCTCAGACGACGAGGTCGGCACTTGGCTCTCCAAACTTCCACACCCCGCCAACGTGAGGATATTTGAGGCCACGGCAGATTTAACGTGCACCAGCCCCCACATACACGACGGTCTTCCGATAGCTAATCAGCTACTCTATCAACCGTATCTGTCGAGGAGAAAATTTGGTGCAAGTGACATTAGTACGTGTACAAATAGATATATTTTTCAGTTTTTCTCATCATAAAATAATGAAGGGCGATTAAGTCTTTCCCAAGCTTGGCAAGGACGAAAGGGAAGAACCAATAATTAGTCTAGAAACAAATCCCAACCGATTATATTCACTTATTTTTTTCTTGCAAAAAATTGTCTTTGAAATGAATAGTCTGTTTAAACTTCGTTGAAACCGAATCTGTCCATTGTGTTTTGGTTTGTTGCTCTACGGTCATTTTTTGCAAACTCGAGGGCTAATTAGACGAGGACCTACCGCATAAAGTGCATTGGCATTTGGAAGGATAAGACCTCAAATCATGAATATTTAATAGTAGTGCATCATAAATTATAAAATAAGATTTATTTACTTTTTCCCTATATTTGTTATTTGGAAGAGGAAGGATGATTATGTTTTCTCAATTGGCTGGCGGTAATAATATAAAAGGAAGACGAAGGAAAATTGGTATTGATGACGTTCTAAATAGTTAAACAAATCCCAGCAGCAGCTTATTATCATTAGGGCGAACCTGACATATACGTAATGTTTTACTTTATTATGCGTGGTGTGCGTTTGGAGAGTGAGGTGCCATCTCAACTGTCTCGTCATCTGACCGTGGTTCAAAATTACGAAACTTTCTCCTTGGATCTATCCCATAGGAATATTCTCGACTGTCGTCAATAGATCGTTGCGTTGCTCCAGTGAGACGTTGATTAATTACCTATACCTACCGGGACGAACACAAGAAATCAGAGGAGAAAAATACACCCAGGATGGTTACAGAAATCGAACTTCCGCAACCTAAAGTTTGTAGTCTGTTAATCCGGTGAGCAAACTCACTGAGCCATGTCGGTCCTTATAAACTTGTAAATCGGCTAAAGAACCGACCTGGATCCCTAGACTACGTGGACGTGGATGATTTGTTTAAGCATCTCATTTTATTACTCATTGTTTAATATTTTGATATTTACGCTATCCGTTTGTGGAGGCCGGTTCCCTTCAAAAAATTAGCAAATCCATGTACACACACGAATCTCGTATCCATTTCGAACTGAAGCAAAGGAACTAAGGAAAACAGATATCTAGAACACATACAATTGTTAGAGTACGTAAGTATCAAATAATGGTTTAATTGATATGGAATTGTTTAACCCAACGTCCGACCAATTTTTTGTATGCCTTGTAATGGTCCCGATCTCGGTGTCTCATGTGACCATTGAGATTTGGAAAGCCGTGCAAATACACAAAACAGGATAAAATGAGCATGCAACCGACAGATTCACGTACAGAAACTTCATGGTGATAGATTAGATCACTTAATAAACCGAGAACCTCGATGGCTGTGCAACATTTTAACATTGAAGCAAGGCAGCGCAATGGAACTCGAAATTTCCTAGATACCGGGACATGTACAGTTTCAAAGAAATACTATCGATACCGATCCTTTAAATTTAAAAGGCCGCGGTAGCCCGGTTGGAAGAGTAACGGATTAGCAACCGGAGGGTTGCGAGTTCGAATCCAACCAAAAGACCGTTGTGTACAAAGGAAGCTGGTGCACGTTAAATATATCGGGGCCTCAAATTTTCTCATGTTGGCGTGGAAGTTTGGAAAGTGGGATGCCAGCTCAGGTGTGACCTCGTCATCTGACCGTGGTTCAAAATTACGTGGTGTTGTCATCGGTTCATTCCCTTCGGGGATTGATCCCGGACCGTCGCCAAGACCTTTGTGTTGCCAGTGCGACGTTAATTAAATACCTACCTTTAGATTTAAAATAAAAATAGACGCCGGATAAATATTTGCTGTTGGCATAATTTATATGTTCAATAAAGTTTTAATCTTCGGCATAAGTTATGAATGCGCAATATTTCAAGGTAGGTATTTGAACTTAGTCGCACTGGAGCAACGGGCTATTGGCAACGATCAAGAATCAAAGATCCGAGGAACACCTTGTAGTTTTGAACCTCGGTCAGATGACGAGGTCAGCACCTGAGCTGGCATCCTACTCTCCAAACTTCCACACCACGCTAACGTGGACATTTGACGCCACGACAGATTTAACGTGCACTAGCCACCACGCACACATTTGGTTGGATCGAGTTACTAACTCAGAACCCTCTATAATATTTAAAATGACAATTGAATATATTAGAAGAGTATTATAAATTATACAGTTGACAAATTGACAAGTTGGGAAAATGCATATTCAATGTTTTAAAGTATGTGTCATTTAAAATTTTCAGTGAGAATACTGAACGTTTTTAAGTAAAATACTGTAAACTTACTTATTTACTAAGCTAAAATTGTATTGCATAACCATTTGCCTTAAAGTTATATCTATCACATTACATTTGATTCCCATTAGACTCTTCTCAATTTAAATTATTTTATTTGAAACATTCAAACAACTATTAAATTTTGAGTCAAATTATCATATATTTATGTTCTTATTCAATGCAGAAGATCTTAGTTTGAGTGATCAGGAATTAGATTTTTTATGTAAATGACTTACCAATATTAAACAAAAAATTACAATTTCTTACAAAAATTATACTGTAATTATTGTTAAAATTTTTAAAACAAAGAATATTCGTATATTTTACGTCGGTATATTTCTGAATAAATCTAAAAATATTCTTTTAAAATCATTAAAATATCTATCATGGCAGAAATAAAGGGTCCTTGGTTGCCAATAGTATAACATATCTATAAAAAGTTGGTTTTTATGGCGCAGGGGCAATATTTGGCGAAAGGTCTATAAAAGGAGAAAATACACTACATTCCATACTTGAGGGTTAAATTTTGGGGGAAGTTTCCAATTTTTTACATAAAACTGCCAACATAATTCCAGGATGAAAATAGAAAATCAAAACGGTTTACATTTCTTAAACTGAGGAATCAAGAAATTTTAAATTTTCCAAGGAAGTGGATGGAACAAACCTTCACTTCTACAAAAAAGACAAGATGAGTGCCAGCTAACACTTGCACTTTTCAAAGAATAAACATTCAACGATATCAAACCCAGGTACATGAATAAAAAAATAAGAAGTACCTTTTCACAGATGAAGAAAGTCCTTGTGAAACATTGAATCACATCTTTGTCGAAACAAAAATAAAAGCACACAAAAATATCCTCTTGCCTTTCCAATTAAGGGTCGAACGGCTTTAATATAGAAACACTTTGGTCTTCACTGCCTCTCTTGAAACAAGTGGACCGGCTTCTTCGATAGTGAACTAAAACTGTCACTCTTCTTTTCGCGCCTAGGAAAACTTTATTGGCGAGCGTTTGGCGCGCTTGTTAGGTACAATGAAAGTTGGGAGAAATGTTGCTCGCTGTCATTACCTTGGTGAAAGGTTGGCGTTAACCTGCTGAGATCGCGAAATTTGGCTATTGTTTCGCTTTTAGAAAAAGGACTTTAATTCAGTCGCTCTTTTTAGAATGCAATTATTTTCGAAGGCGAGTGTTCGTTCATCTGCAATTTTCGAAAGCAGGATTGAAGGATGAAACGGGTTATTTTCGTCCCACAGATTTTCAAAGAATTATTTCCTTTGAGATTTATTTCAAAGAATTCGTTCTCTAAGAATTATGAATTCTCTCTTGATATTTAAGACCATAATTCAAGAAGTAGGTAGATAGTTGAATTAACGTCGCACTGGAGTAACACAATGGGCTGTTGGCGACGGTCCGAGATCCATTCCGAAACTATAATTCTAGAGAAAAGAAGAGAAAGTTCTATGAATGAAAAGAATTGTAAACTCTTTAAAACGTTCTAATATACAATACTTTCGAATAGGGTCACGTAATAATTAAAAATTAAGATCATGTTCCAAAATTTTTTCACTCTATTTTTTTTCTTTAAAATACCTTTCAAATCACTTCGTATCTTCAAATATTGATTTCATGGGTATGTGCCACTTGTAAACCAAAGTAAAAGATGAAAACACAAGCTTTTCAACAAGTCAGAGAATCCTTTTCACTTGGATTGGGATCTTTCCCTTCGGGATGGATCACGGACCGTCACCAAAAGCCCGTCGTGTTGCTCCAGTGCGACGTTAATTAACTATCTACCCTTCAAATAACTAAACACCCAATTTCAAATAAGAATTTTAATTTCGATTTTAAACTGGTTTTGCAACTCCTTAAAATATCTTCCCATGCAATCAATAATTTTTACCATGTGCATGATTATCTAATTTTAGGAAAAATAATTAGTTAACTAACCCTTCAGAATCTCAAATTGCATCAATCTATTTAAAATGAACACACTGCAATACAACTTTATTCACATCGACCGTTCCAAAATTAGTTCAGTGATTATTAGGAATTAGGATAGGTCCCTAATTAACATTATTAAAAATATGAGATTAAATCTTGATCGTAACTGGTGAAATGAAATAAAATTAATCACGTATATTCTGTTTATTGTGATTGGCCAGTTAAATTTATTAACTTAATGAAAAAGTCTGACAGAGGCATAAGACTCAACTAATGACTTAATTTACCAAGACATTAACAAATAAAACAGATCATATTCACCTCACAAAATAAGATTATCCCAATAAATATTATTTTCCAAAATTCTGAAAATAGTATTTCAATACTTATTTATTCATACTTTAATATAAAAATAAATCCTGACAACATGATTGATACCATTTCTAAATTGCTCTCAAACATACAAACTTAGTAAAAATGATATAGTAAATTCATTCTAAGAATTCAGACGTCAAATTCTCAGAAAGTTTCACTCTTGGAATGGCACAAAAATATCAGTAATTGCTTATTGCACAATTGGTATGTTAGAATTCAATTATTCATAGAAAACTTTACACAACGTCTGAGAGAAAAGTTAATTACAAATTAAATTCGCATTTTCGACAATCGGTAGAGCATATTTCGTAATTCTCCATTCAAATTCAGTTTTTAGCGGCATTCTAAAAATTTCATCATCTGTAATCGAGTCTTATTTTTCCAAAGAAAAATAAGGTGAAAAGCAATATACTCAACATTTGAATTATTAGCATCATTTCCAAAATATTTTTATTAGGAATGTTGAGTTTCAGCTTATTTAATCTATACATAACTCGTGTGTGTTTTTGTGGGTGTAGAAGATATAGATAGTGTTAGAAAGTGCAAATAATATTTAGTGTTGCTCAATGGAACTTTTTATGTTACATCCATTATACAACTAGTCATAGAGTAACAAATCTTTATTCATTTCCTTTAATCAATCACATTACCAAACAACATCTACAGTGGCTCTCGAAATTGAGTGTGGGTTGCAGCTCAGGTGTTGACCTCCTCGTCTGACTGTGGCTCAAAATTACGAGGTGTCCTCGGATCTTTCCCTTCGTGATTGATCCCGGATCGTCGCCAATAGTTTGTTGTGTTGCTCCAGTGCAATATAAATTTAACTCGCCCAAAACCCCCACCGCCAAAAAAATTGAGTATACAACAATGAAGACATATCTTTAAAAGCCTACTCGAATAAATAATAATTTGAGCATAATTTTTATAGGAATGGTAAGATACATATTTAAAAATACATTAAGCTAAAAAAATGTCATAGCTATAATATTCTATAAAATAGGTTTTAATCGTCAGAGAGTTACAAAATTGAGAGTACAAATTAGGTCACAAAATTGAGACTAAACCCATCCAATTTCATCAAGAAACAATAAAAAGGTAAAATAAAAAATGTACGCATTGTTTTTGCATGTAGAACACCTTCTGAGCCTATAGAGGCACTTAATTAACAAGAATTTTTCTTTTTGAATATGTTTTCCTTATTTGTCCCAGAATCATTCTTAAGTTCTGTACTCTTAATATTGTGATTTTTAATCACTTTTCCTACTAGGTCCACAAATTTTCGAACCCACTGATATCCTGAGGTTATGGTTGGGTGTATAGTTGCTGTTTAAAGTGGTAAAAGAACAACTTAACCATTTTTGTTGCGTACCTTTCTCTGCGGAGATTTTATTTATTGGCACAAATATTCGAATCCAAATACAATTTCGAGGACTTAAAAATTGCTCTTCAAGAGTTAAATATTTCATCGTCCACTTTTCATGACTTCATCAATAAAATTTTCGACCTCTCCAGCCAGCATTCAATTCCATACAAGCATACAAACACACTTATGCTTGGGAATGGGTATAGTGTGGTGAGGAAGCGATTAACTTTTTGGGGTTTGACAAAAATATAATCGGTCATTACCTCCAAAAACATAAAGTATTTTTAACTAAAAGAGCAAAATCAATATTTCTCGAGGTAATGGCCGTTGATGTGCTTATCTGAACCCTTAAAAGAGGATCCCTTCACATAAAACCCACTCACTATGGAAGGGAACGTTTCGGTGCTTGTATAGGGTTGTATGCTGGCGAGTGAGGTTGGAAATTTAGTTTTTACTTCAGATTTTTAAATTTAGTTTTAATGAACTAAATTACTAATGAAATCACGGAAAAGTGAAACATTTAATTAGTTTTTGGAAAGCTGAAAATTTGGATTTAGAGTCAAGTTTCTGCGTCTTTTGATAACGTCTCTAAAAGATAGAAAAGGTACAGAGCAAAAATAGTTTTGTTGAAGTTTCTTTACCTCTTTAAACAGCAACTGTACACCCAAACATAACCTAATGACCTCATTGCGCTCGAAAATGTGTGGACCTACTAGGTTAAAGTGATTAAAAATCAGTGGAATTGCTTTTTAGCCTAATGTGTTCTTAACTATTCCTATAAAAATTAAGTCCAAGTTAGAATTTATTAGTTTTGGGTTTTTAACGGAAAAATCTCTTCATGGTGTATATTCAATTTCGGGAGCCTGTGTGTATATATAATTCACTGGCACAGAAATCGGTGTTATTTGTTTATTGGAAAATAGCAACAAACTGATATAAATAATATAAAATCAATCTCTTAATATGCTTAAATTTGAGCCAGGAGCTCCATAATGTTGCTAGAATTGTATGGAAGAGGTCATCGCCGTTCAAATGAAATTCTTCACCAATCTGATTACAGAAGAGGTAAAAAAATGTAGAATCGCCTTGAACAAGTGAATGAGGTGCAATTGAAGTAGACGTTCAGAAGCTGATTGAAGCTCAGAACATGACCAAGATGTGAACTTTTTACCATATACTGGTGAATCTTCAAATTCAGGGAATAAAAAAAATAAAATATTCGCCTCACCACCTTCGATATTTTTAAAAATTTAGTATATGGTGGTCAATTGCGTACATTAAACCACATTTATAGTTTGCAAATTTCTTTTTTCTCATAGAAATAAGACCCTTTAAAAGGCGGTCAAAAATATTCAATTTTACTATTCAAGAATCTCACGTAGCACTTAAAATTTCGCTACCCTTAAACTATTAGAGATAAACTTGTTTTATTTTTGCTATTGATACTTAAATGTACTGTTCGTAATAATAAGTAAAAATATCTTTTAAAATTAGATTAGTTTTCAACAATTTGGCACGGAACTTGCTGAAGTTTGGTTAAGATTTAATAAAAAAAAGCTATCTCTAAAATTTTTAAAATTTTTGTGCAAGTTCATTAGAATGTTGTTAATATAGTGTACCTTTGTTGTTAATATAGTGTACCTTTGTTGTTAATACCCTCTTTTACTATATAGCTAATGCAGTTTCTCAAAGATTGATTTTTAAGAGCCTTCTACGTAAGATATCGAAATTTCAACCCCCTAACGAGCGCAACGGTATTCCTCCACTAGTAAGTAAGCTCTCGAATCTCCCTAACCAGTAGCTCAAGCACCCTTTTCGATGCGATATTTTAACATGATTCATTATTTCTATACATATATCAATAAAGTGTATAGAACAGATTTTTAATGGTCCTATAATCCACTGTTATAGTTTTAAAAAGAAATCAGCCAAACTTCTAATTGTTTACCGGGGAAATATTTGGCTGCATATTGCTTCAGGACTTTGTTTGCATTAAAATTTTCACTTGGTAATAATAGAGCACCTGCTGCAACAAATTATAAAATAAAGTTACAAGATATACTATTCTGAGTGCTCTAGGAGTGTTAATTATTTATATTCTACAAACAGCTGCTTACATGGAAAAGATTATCTATATAGTGAAAGAGTAGCTTTTTAATGTACCAATCATCATTACCTTTTTCTGATTAAAGCTTATTCCTATGCATTTTAAATCGTTTAGTATATAATACTCATTTACACTTAATTCATTCTGGGATTTTGTGAAATTAATCTCTTAGACAAATCTATATAACAATTAAAAAGCAATTTCAAGGATTCAGAAGACAAATAAACTTAATTGTCTTTTTATAGAGGAAGGCACATGAAAATTTTCCTGCAACAAAACTATTTTTTAAATAACTAACAAGCTCACTCTTGTTGAAGATTCAACAATGGTGCGTTCATATGACAAAGTCGGCCTCTTGTCATACGCAAAAATCCGATCTCCTAGTATTGTGCCATGAGAGTGCAAATTTACAAGAATCAGAGATGATTGAAAGTAAGTTTATTTATGATGTATTTAGTTATGAATTTTGCATTCGTGAAGTTCAACATTGAAATAGTAATTTATTGAAGTATCCATTGAATGCTTTCTTGGGTAGGTAGGTATTTCAATTAACGTCACCCTGGTGCAACACAACGGGCCATTGGTGACGGTCCGGGGTCAATCCCGAAGTGAAAGATCCGAGGACGACACCACGTAATTTTGAACCACGGTCAGTTGACTAAAATGCTTTCTTGGAGTTTTATGTGGCAGAAAGAACAGATTAAACACTTTCGCCGAATTTAACGAATCTCTTACTTTATTTTAATTAATAGTTTATTTAACGTATACTCATGGTCCAAAAGTTAAGCATAATTCGAAAAATGCGATAAAATCGGAGTAAATATGGATATATACAATGGTTCAAAATCACTTGTGGAGAATCGTGGGACGAAGGTAAAACATTGTGCATATGCAAAACAGTTCAGTCGACGTCGACATGCGCAAAGTACCGGCACACGTTGGAACGAGTATAAAACGGCCTCGAGCGGCATGGCTAGTTTAGATAGAAATTTCGCAATTGCAGTGGTACGGAGCGTTGTTAACAATCAATAAGGATGAAAGTTGTCACAAAGGTGCCAACTGGACATGTTTGTGTTATTGGAATGCTGAAATCCGGTCGATCCCAAACCGAAGCGTCTCGAATTCTGAATGTGCTTCAGTGTGTGATCTCCAGACCGTGGCAGAGGTTTCAAACCACTAGAGATCTTACCCGACGATCAGTACCAGGTCGGCCAAGGGTAACAACCACTCAGCAAGACCGATATTTGGCGATAACTGCGCGACGTCAGAGGAACCATTCTGCCAGACAACTGGGTTCAGCCCTGACAGCCGCCACAGGAGTCATAGTTTCGAGACAAACTGTTTACAGGATACTCACGACACGTTGGTCTTTATGCCAGATGACCAACAGTTTGTATCCCCTAACGACTGCACAGAAACGCGAGCGTTTAAAGTGGAGTTTGGAACATCGGCAGTGGAGTCGACAACATTGGGGCAATGTCATGTTCAATGACGAGTCCGGATTTAGTCTGGAAATTGATTCTCGTCGTACCACGATCTGGGGAGAACGTGGAACGCGTTTTCACCCGGGAAACATCACGAAAAGACGTCGTTTTCCTTCAGGGGAATCATGGTCTGGTCAAGCATCATGCTGGACGGCCGCACAGACCTCCACATCTTTGACACGGGGTCTGTTACTGGTCAAAGATAGAAACGAAGTTCTTGAGCCTACCGTTCGCCTGTTTCGAGGTACTGTCGGTCCTGGTTTTATATTCATGGATGACACGCCTCCTCACCGTGCAACCCTGGTCGACGCCTTCCTTCAAAGTGAAGGTATCCACCGCATGCAGTGTCTTGCCAACTCTCCTGATCTGAATCCTATAGAGCATGTGTGGGATATGCTTGGGAGACATATTGCAGCCCTCAACCACCCACCAAGCTCTGTTTCGGAATTGAAAACTGCTCTCCGTGAGGCTTAGAACTCTTTGAGCACACAACTCATCCATACCCTCATCGAAAGTATAAGAAATCATTGTGCAGTATGCGTGGCTACCAGATTCCCACACACCGTATTAAACTTCAGCATCACAATGTTTTAATCATTCTGTTTCACTCAAGTTGACACTCGTATTGGGAACCTTTTTCTTTCAACCCTTTTCTTTGGATAATGAAAGTCATCATTATCCTTGCATTGCATTATTTTCTTCTATAATCCTTTACACCCGCATACCGCATTTCCTTTCATTCCGATGTATATTTTCTGAAATATTCACATAAACAGCAATTATGCTTGACTTTTGGACATGAGTGACACTAATATTCAAATTAGCAACTTTTCTAATGTTTTTAAACAAAAAATGTATATCAAATTTTATCTGCGATGTTAAATATTACTGAAAGTCCACATTTTTCTTATCTATGCAGTTTTAGAACTGTTTTATGATTTATAGGGTGCTACGTTTTGTGTTACTAGTTTCAATACTGTTCAAATCTTGTAATAGGTATAGGAATTTATTATTTTAAATATGTTGTTTATTACTCTGCCCCTTTTTATCAAAACAATTAGTGTATTTTGTAAATTTGATTTTGTAGTGAGATGAACAGCATGGGGGTGTTGTGTATAGATTGTTCTCTGTATAGCTGGATGGTACTCAAGAAATTATCTGAAATAGATTATTTTCTGTATGGCAGTATGAATGAATAAATTATTTCAATAAATACACACACAGAACAAACATGTTATGTACGCATACGTTGAGAACAATGTTATGAAGCTGCAGATCATATTATAGTTTACATAATATTTGTAAAATGTATAATAAAAATTATGTAATAGATGAAGTCTCAAGTATGCATACTTCGCATTTGTGTGTCAGCAGCGCCACAAGGGTATCCCAACAATCTAGGACGATCAGGAAGCTCGAAATGGTTTGACAAAACACTCTTCTTCCTCACCTGGTTTCTGCAATTTTGTCTGCTGGTTCACAGGGTCTGAACAGTGGAACACGAAATAAGGGTTTTTTTGTAGGTGTAAGTGAAATGGTGGTATCATTCTCAGCCAGTAAAAACGCGGATTTTTCTGTCCAGATAGTAGTACTTCGTCCGTTAATGTCAACTTGGAATACTTGTCAGTCCTAAACAAAACCTAGATCTGATCTGAGACGTTGGATTTTAGTTTAATGTGATTTGTAAATTTCCTCATTCGATGATGCTATCAACAAATGGTCTGTATCCATAGCAACAATCCAAACCACATGCTATCTGATCAATGAATCTTTGAAAAGTTTGAACTGAATTATGTAAACCAAATGTCATTTTGACATTCAGAGACAAGTAGGTGTTATGACTGCGGTCTTGGGAATGTCTTTAGGCTCTGTTAGAATTGGATAAAGAAGCACAGGTAGATGGGTAAGCCGCCGCTACTCCTAGCAGGGACAATCACCAGCATTCATGCGCTTACAGATTCCTTCACTATAGTGGAGCTATGCCGCATGTGGACCTGAACTTACCGAGTTCCAACGCCATTAGTTCTCGTCATAGGATATCATAGTACCGAGTTCTCATCTTCAGATATCATTTGTGTAATCTCTTTCTGTACGAGCTATTGCATCCAAACTGGATATTCCAAAATCGAGTGTAGCATATGTTATCAAGCGATGGAAGCAAGACGGAGCAACAACAGCAAAAAACCGTCCCGGACGACCGCATAAACTGACAGAAGATGCCTGGTACGCCATGTCAAGAAGTCGCGCACTTCTGCGCTGCGATTGCTGTAGAGCTTGGAAATGCATCTGGGAGCTCCGTTAGTGTCAAAATTATCCGCAGAGAGCTGCACACGATCGGTTATCATGGTCGAGCAGCTGCATACAAGCAATTGATTACACCTGTTAATCAGAGGCGGCGTTTGGCCTGGTGTGTCGCCCGTCGTTCCTGGACCGTTGAAGAATGGAAAACTGTTCTTTGGAGTGATGAGTCGGTATTTACTCTTCCAGTCTGATGGACGTGTTTGGGTGTTGGCGACAACCCGGAGAACGGTTTCATTCAGACTGTTGTTCCAACAGTGAAGTTCGGAGGAGGATCCATCTTAGTGTGGGGTTTTTTCTGATTAGGACTCGGACCATTGCTTTATGTACCTGGTACCATGAACGCCGACGTGTACCTCGACGTTCTGGATAATTCGGCCTTGGCAATACTACGGCGATGATTGTTTCTTTCAACAGGATCAAGCTCCATGTCATACTGCAAAACGTGTGCTGGACTGGTTTCCTGAAAATGAGGTGAATTTGCTTGACTGGCCTGCTCAGAGCCCCGAACTCAATCCGATCGAGCACTTGTGGGTCGAACTGGAGCCACGCACGCTCATCTTCACAACAATCTCTTCTCACAGCCTTACAAGTGGCATGGCGAGCTATTCCTGTCCAGACTTACAGAGAACTTGTGGAAAGTATGCCTCGACGTGTTGTAGTTGTAATACAAGCAAAAGGAGGGCCTACCCGTTTCTAAATACAATAAAGCACTTTTTCTGAAAAACATGTAGTGTCCAAATACTTTTGTCCATATAGTGTATATCTATCGGCGACGATTTGGGCGCTCAAGCAACGAAAATCACCACAAATGCGCCTATCCTCATTCTTCTCGCGGACTTTCGAAAGGCTTAATTCTTTATTGCTACAAAAACACTATTCAAATTATCTTTTAACAGCATTAAGTTTTTCAGGTAATAACCGCTTAGCTTTAAAAAATACTGGTGGTCCTTGCATATTTATGCAGTGGGTAACTTATTGCGGCTTCGAATCATTTAAATTAGGATTAACCAGCTGGGGAAATTGGTATAAAATCTCATGGTACAGATTTGATTGCGAGTATCATTCATCTCAAATTTTCTGAAATTATTTATACTTTGCTAAGGAAAAATAAGTTCAACACAAAAAGTAGAATTTAAATTCTGTAAAAGGCACTTTTTGAATAATTGCTTTTTCAGCAGTACAATAAAATAATCTGAGTTTCAATTGCAATGCTAAATTTATATCCCAGCTTTACCACTACCAGGTTCAGATTGATTCAAGTATGGTAATAGGAATTCAGCTATTTTAAAGTGAAACTTGCCTAAACATGCAAACAAAGAAATGCTAAATATTTCACTCACCATATTAGGGTATTCTTTTATAAAATATATTATGAAAAAGATTATATGGTATTGTGATACTTGCACAAGCATACGAACACAAAACAGATATAAGGAGACAGACATGCAATATTCAGTCACTTAGATGTTACAAATACTCACAGTATACAAAGTTCCTTGAAAATATATCCTGCTGTTTGGATGTAGTGCGAGACACGGAACGCAGAAATCACTGACTATAAAAGTAGCCAAAAAACGGATGAAATAAGGAGAAAATATTCAATTTAAAAGCACTATTTTTATTTATATAAGGTAACTGGGTACACAGGGCATCTGGGCACTCCCTTTGTATTTTTTTTTAAATATGGATAGAGGGAATTTTCAAACCACGTATTGGCAACACTGGAAAGCTTTCCCCAAAAACAACTGTCAGACCGCCAGTGGCACTCTAGCAGTAGAGGTTATTCATAAATGGATTAGATTTTGCTGCTTACAACTTGAGACACTACTCTATTCAAGTTATTCTGGTGACTAATTTTATAATTACAATAAAAAGAATTAGATCACTTTAACGATTACACTAAGTAGATTTAATTTCAATTCTTTTTGTTTAGTATAAAAGTTATAAGGGGGTGCCCAGTTGCCGTGTCCAAAACTGATTAGGGGCAACTGGGTACTAGGGCTTGGGGAACTAGGTATGGGTAAGGCCCAGTTGCCCCATATACAGTACCCAGTTAAATTAGTTCAGTATCCTATTGTTCAATCTTCAAACATTAAGTATTATGTTCTAATTATAACATTGCTTTTGAGCACTGAACTTTAATTTTTTCGTGCTATGCAATAAGTTACTTTAAATGTTTTGCTGTTTAGCTTAGCTTGAAAAATTCTCACAATAATTGAAAGAGAAAAAAGATTAAATAACTGCCTCATTATAAGTCAGTTGAGAGTACCTGATTCACTCAGTCTACTTCTGAGGTAGAGGTCAGTCTCACAACTATAATAAAAATATTAAAATTTTTATTTTCTAACCATGAAACCAGCACTTAAATATTGTTATAACAAAACATTAGATTTTCAAAAATATTTTTCTCTTTACTATGTCTAAATTTTAGGTGGTGGTGCCCACTTACCCCGACGATATGGGGAATATACCTGTGTGACTACATATATAAAATTTTTTACACTTAAACAAGTGATTAGTTTCAAGTTATATATATCAGTTTAAAGGGTAAAATCTACTGAGCAATTTGATATATTACAATAGTACAAAGAGGAAAATTATAGCTAGCAAAAATGTTCAAACTCAAAATAAATTTGTGATGTAAAATCAGTACCCAGTTAACTTGCCTTAACTTAGTAGGGCACGAAATTTCGTTAAAATAATTTTTTTAAAGAATTTACTCATTCAAACACTTCTTTTCCATCACATTTGCCTATAAATGACTACAGAAATAAAATTGGCAATTTCTCAATATTGCAAACTTTAATTTCACAATTTATGCTTATGTATTAGAATCAATTTCAATCAGTCCCATTCATTAACCATGTGACTGATCGAAATTCTATTGACTTGAAAAATCTGTTACTCCTGTAATTAAAAACTCAGCTTATATCCACTAGCACGTCCAGTCAAAGACAGTCTGCTTTGTATTTAAGTCTATAGTGAATGAACTAGTGATTTTGGATTTAAATCAATCTGTGTATTAATTTCCTTACAAGTCATGGTAGTAAAATTAAACTATCTTAGATGCCAATTAATGAGTGTCCATTTAAATAGACTTTTAAGGGGGGAAAAGCGTGTTACTCCATTTGAGAAAAATTTAAAGTTACATAAAGAAAACAAGATTAAAGGTAATGATTCTGTCTATCAATGGCATGATAAATTCCTAGGAAGTTGATATTTTGCAAATAAATATATTGTGGTTTGGTTTGTCATTCTACGATCATTTGTTGTTGTGGAGGAAGACAAATATTGTTAAGATTTATTGAAATCATGACTCAAAATTCTGTATAACTGTAGTGTCTAGTCTATTACTAAGTGTATGCTTCGGAGTGACGCAATTGAGAGAAAGGGTGAAAATGCACTTTGGTAGTGTGGAAGCTGGACACCTGGAAGTTTCATGGAGAACTGGATTTGATATAAACTTATTTTCCCTGTAAATAATTAGTTATCTGTACATGTTGTTCTGTGGAGTTCCATACGAATAAAAAGCGTTTTTCACTATTCCTCTGGAATTCATAAATAAGTGGAGAACCATGCCACTGATCATGCCATATTTTTAGAATTGAAATATTGATATTTTCTTTAAGGACAGTTTCTAAAGATTTTCATTAGTATTTTAAATTCTGTGTACCCACCTGAAAATAGGTCACCCACATGAGGGTTGCTAGTACTTAGGGCAGAAAAGGACCAGGAAAATACGAAGTTTTGTAGATAAGCCAATTTGTTTTCATCAAAGTTTAATGAACTAAACAAATTTTCAGTGTTTATCGGCAAGAGGTGTATGAAGGATAATGGATAGTACATTTGTATTTGCATTGGTAATGGGGCCTACATAAGAGTGGGACTAGCTTGAATACTTTTCTTTATTTCTAGTCAAAATAGAAAAATACTTTATTCTTAATAATTTAGAATTTTGTGTCTCAGATCATATTTTCTCAACAAAAAACAATAAATATCGAAAATGTAAACACATTTCGATAACAGTTTGTGAAATTGGTACCATACTCTCAGTACTCTAATAGTGGAAAATATTTACAATTTAATTTTTTCATTTTAGTTTTCTAGTCATTTGTTAAAATTAAAATGTTTGTCAGTTTCTCTCTAGGTGAAAGAGCTAAGAAACTTTATCATGAGCCAAAATTTATATGGGCCGATTCAGCAGTATATAGGATATTTTCGTTCATTATTCGTAAATGTCATTATTTACAATTCAAATTTTCACTATTCATAAAAACACTTTCTCAATTCTACAAAATTTTTCTGCAAATAAGCATAGAAATAAAGGGTTATTCTATACATTTCTTAGTGTTCAGATTTAAATTGAAAGTAATGAAGAACAAATTTCTAGACATGGGATAGTTTCAGATTTGCATTGCCAGTCACAATGTAAAAATATGACATTAAAAACAAAAATGACATTAAAACTGAATTATAACAAAAGCAATAAATTTGCATGCATAAACAAAATTAACATGAAATTAAAATTGTGGTTTAATTCAACAGAATATAAGAGATTGAGGAAGAAATTGATAATATGGTTCACTTTTGTGAATGAAACAACAAAACTTTTGGAAATAATTGTAAGAAAACAGTACAGAACTTTCTAGTTTTTATAACTTTTATTACAAACTAATAATGCAATTTATAATTTACAATTTACATTAAAAAATTAGAAATCACCATAGGATATATTCATAATTTCTCCATTCAATTATCCTACACAGGCAAACCACAAACGAATTAAAAATCTTGAGTTAAACAGAATGATTCCGGTATTTATAGCACATTACAAAAAATATAATTTCATTTTTCAGGAGATGAGTTATGTATTGAATTGAATTTAAGTACTGTCTACAGTTTTTAAAAAGAAATAACTAGGTTATGAATTTTATAACTGTGCATCACTGGAATGTATGGAGTTACAATTCTTTTTAAGATTTACTTAGATTAAATGATTAATAACACAATGAAATTCAATGGGAAGCATTGATAACATCAGATGTGAACCACAATTGCATTGTTTGGAAAAAGAACTGTTGACTTTTCCCTTGAAGAATTTTATAATTTACAAGCTGAAACATGTATTAATTGGTAAAGGGACACAATGCACATTAGTAAACAAAGTACTTGCATAACGTAAGCACATGATTAGCAGGGCAAGCTCCTTGAATAATGAACACACAATTAAAAATTTAAAATTTCAGTTTCAAATATTGAAATCCAAGGTCAATTTAATATTGTACCACCAAAAGTGAATCATTATTGAAATAAATTTGTATGTATTCAACTATGTGTGCTAAATGTGCATACACAAGAATTCTAGTGTGAAAGCGATTTTGTAATTGCACAGCAACATGAAAAATCAATATCCTGTAGAACAAATCTAGATTTCGAACCGTCTCCCACAACAGTATTCAAAACTATGAACCGCAACTATATATATATATATATATATATATATATATATATATATATATATATATATATATATATAAAAGCTACATTCCATTTAAAAACTCACCTAAAGGTCAGACTCTAAACAAACTTTAATTAAGGTTGTCATATTCAAAAGATAATTGCATACTTCAAAATCTGTATGTACTTTACAATTGCTTGATATAAGGCACACAACATTTATGCCTACCCCAGCAAGAACTATAATTTCAAAACTAAATACTTAAATTATGCAACTCAATAACTCTTTGTTCACAATAGATGAGAGGTTAAATTTGTGTAATCGACGTAATAATTTCTAGTTCGGTATGGCCACCAGTCAGAAACCAACTACGGAATGTCAAATGTGGACAAGTATAAAGTTTTTAAAGTATATTTTAACCAAACTCCAAGGATACATAACAATTATGTGGGGCGGCCCATTATTTATATGGATAATGTTGATACAGAAGGATGGTTTTTCTACTTTAAAAAATTAAATTGAATTAGTTTTTAAATTTCCCATAGGGATAAGTTCTCAAAAAATTAAACATTGAAAAATCTTAAAACAATGCAAGTAAAGTAGTTTAATTAAAAGGTAAGGAATTAAATCCAACAGATAATGTACTATTATTGAGAACAGATGTGCTTAACAATTAAAAATAAACTTGTGTGTTTCACTTAAAACTAGTGTAAAAAAATTTTTAATTAACAGAATTTAAAACTTTGAATACAAAAGTATGTATGTATGATTAATCTTACTCTGAAGCAACATAACTATTTAGGAACTTGATAACACAAATAAGACAAAACATTTTCAAGTGGGACATGAGGACTCAAAGGTTTTGGGTCAAAACGGGTTTATATTTTTTTAAGGAATCTTGCAGACACCGTTTCAAAATGCCAAGACCAGATATGCTATATCATAAAATAATTTAAGTAACAAATATTCAGAAATGAATGACCTGAGAATGCATGAAAGTAACTAATAGCTTTTAGAAAATGTATCAAATTTTGAAGACATACCTAACATAATAACTGACTGCTACCATCATTGAGTTTGGAACTGTAAACATATTTATCTTTACAAATCGGAATTTAGTTCAAAATTGCCATACAAAAGAGTAAATGAAGTTTAAGGTAACTTAGCTTTGTTTTAAAATAAAGATTATACATAGCATTCATGCTGTGGGAATTGTATTAATTCAAACAATTTGAAGTGAAAAGAATATGAATTATATTAGAAAATTATTAAATATTTATTCTTCAAAAGGTCCTGAATAATCTCATATACCGACATACAAAAACAATGATTTAAAAAAGGACGAATCAACTATGCTATAGAAACATAACACTCAACTAATTTTAAGACTAATGGCATCATACAATCTAAATAATCTAGAAAAATAACAAACTTCATGAATCTTTACTAATCCTTGAAAAATTTCTCTTGTGTTTAGATTCTGGAGTCTACAAAGGTATACATTGTTAATCCTTTCAAAAGTTAAGAAGTTAGTTTCCACAAAGTTTTACGAGGTCAAAATCCTTGAAGTGTATGTAATTCAGTTATTATTTATAATGTTGAATATGTTACAAAGGGTTTTACTACAATAAAAAAACCAATGTCATTGACTAGTGCTGGACGTAGATTCTCTCACATCTAGCTTATTTTTTAAACTCCTGGCAATCTGTTCATGCTACTGTTAACTCAAATGCTGATGCATTCTTATTTCTTACAAGGTCGCAGGGAATATTGATTGTTACACAGCTTGTTTTAGGGATATGCATATCTACATTGAAAATATTAATAACCAAACTTACAATATCAGAAAACGAAACATATTTGCAAAATATTAATGGCATTTTATGTACTTTACTAATAAACAGCGATGTGATAAAAGTGGACACACTATAGTGTGAAAAGAATCAACATCTGATCCAAAAATAAACTAATGTCCTCTGTACACTCAATAATTTTTTATCCTACATAAGTAATCCACTGTCCATTCCAAACCTCTCAGCAGCTTTTGCTTGAGCTCTGGCTGCAAGCAACAGAGAATATAAATGGGCTAGTTCGGTTTCTGTATGGGCAGCGTCCACTGCTTTTTGGAATAATTCTAATCCCCTACGAAGGTTACCCCTGCAATGAAAATGTTTATGCATTAAATGGAGAAATACTATGATAATTGTTTTTAATTTCTAATGCAGATGCCAGTGGACAAACATCCTTAGGCAGAAAGAACAAAAACACAAGATTTAAATGCAAATAATAATACTAATAAGTAAATAAAAAGTCACATTATTAAACCTTATTAATATATTATCTATTAAAGTGAAAACATGGTCTCTAGTCTCCCAGTGAAGGGAGAAAAGAACACTTCTAAACAGTGTGGGGCATGCAGCCAAGTGAGAAGTGTCCATGACAGTATCTTCGCAGAGGGGACATGATTCCAATATGAAGTAAATGGGCCACCAAGACAATCGTGTCTGATCATCAGACAAAAAGATGAAACAGCCGTTTCCCTCAGACGATCAGCCAGCAACACCCTCCATGGTTTGTCTCTTATTCCTTTAGATATATCCTTTTTGATTTTTAAGTGAAGATAAACAGCAGATTTGTATGTCGTCTCTATTGTCAGACTGGATAAACTAAGTGCCACCTAGGCGGCCTCATTATCAGATTCTACAGTGAGGAATATCCAATGCAGAACAATTTTCTTGACCTTCATCTAGACAAGTATGATAGTCAACTCTGGCAAGAAGCAGGTTTGTAATTGTGTGTATTGCAGATGATGAATATTTAAAAAGATGCAATTACGGATAAAGATCATACCTCCCAACCTACAAGAAAAAAAATCTGGATGATTTTTAGCACCATACAAACCAATGCCAAAGTTCAAAAAGAACACAACAAATTGTATTGGATACCTTATTTACAAATGAAAAATTCTCAGAATATGCAAAAAATCTGTTTCCCAAAAATGACTTACCTAAAATGAATTTTTCTGGCAACCCGCCAACTGATTCCAATGAAACTTTTACTATGAAAATTAAATGGCACTTAACCTGTCTTTCACAAAATGTGATGACCGCCAATCTGATCCTAACATCAGATTACCGAGTTGCCAATACACTCCAACCTGTTTTTGTGCGGTGGATAGGGATCGCATAAAAAAAAAATCACACAAAACTTCACGAGTAGCTATAAAAATATTTTTCGCAACACATTTAAAAAGTATTGTTTTTATGCGGTGAATAGGGACCACATAAAAAAAGTCTCACGTAGAAAATAACTCAAAATCTTACAAAATAACTAGGAATTGCTTTTTTAAACGAAATCAAGACACGGGGCTTGGCAACTACTTGGAATTTCGCCAAACCTTTTGGAATCTGATTTAGAAAATACACATGCGAACATTTTTAAATATTTTATTTACATATGTACTTATTTTACACATACAAAACTTCAAAATGTATAACCATTATCCTTCGGAGTCTGACAATACGCGAATTTTCTTCTGGTAAACTGGTTCAAAATCACTTTCGTCACTTGAAGATATTACCTCGCACTTGTTTAGAATTGACTTTTTTTCAGTTACCATGTAGTCGGTGATCAGTTTTTGCGATGACTGTTGTTTCACTAGACACTTGTATATGTCTCGGTAGCCAGATATACAAGATTGAAGCTCCTTTTGGAATTTTGAAGTTCTTTCAGAATTGGCATCGATTGCAAGAAAATGACCTTCAAATTTACTGCAAAGTTGGAGTCCAGCATAGATTTTATCTGCTGTCCTATAATCGGGTTCTTCTTGGCCATCAGTAACATCTGTTACATAATTTACAATGCATCATCCCTTACGGTTTCATCCTGAATCATTTCGACAAGATCATTTTCACTGAAAGTATTAAAACCTTCTCCGCCGAAGCCATGTGCTAGCGTAACGATTTCTGTTGTTAACATTGATATGTTTTCGGTTGCACTTCTATTAATGACACATTCCGACCAGGTTGCTTTCCAGCATGCATTTAATGTGTGTTGTTTTATTTCAGTAATTGCTGCAGCAGCGTGATTTATGCAGTCCAATATCAAAAACTTATTCCAAACTTCAGTCAAGGTTATTGCATTGTTTTCAAGTTTTTCCAAGTTAACTTCACGTAGTGTTTCTTAAAAGCTGCGATTATGCCCTGATCTAATGGTTGTATAAGGCTTGTCGTATTGGGTGGTAAAAATACTACTTTCACATTAGGGTGCTCTATACAAGGATGACTGGGTGCATTGTCAACAATTAGCAACACGTTAAAAGGAAGCCCCATATTAGTCATATATTGTTTAACTTCTGGAACGAAGCAATCGTTGAACCATGTTATAAAAACAGATGTTGTGACCCATGCTTTTTTTGGCCATGAAATGGACTGGAAGCTCAGCTACATTTTTGCCCTTTAGTGCACATGGGTGCAATGATCTATTTATAATAAGGGGTTTTAACATTCTCGCTCCAGATGCATTACTACAAAGTAAGAATGTTACTCTATCTTTTGCAGCTTTAAAACCACTTGCAGTTTTCTCGGACTTGGCGATGAACGTTCGGCTAGGCATCTTCTTCCAAAACAACCCAGTTACGTCAGCATTAAATACTTGATCCGGGCAATATCCACCATCTTTTATAATTTTTGCTAACACTTTAGAATAATTTTTAGCGGCTGTTTCATCAGCGGATGCAGCTTCGCCCTTTATCTTCAGATTGTGAAGTGCATTGCTTGCAGAAAATTTCGGTGAGATGAACTAGACGGCTCTAAATCCTTCAGCTGATTATAAAACCGTATAGCTTTCTCTTTAATTAATTCTCCATCAATGGGGATTCGTTTTTGAGTTAATTCTTGAATCCACAATATGAGCGCCTTTTCCGTTTTCTCTATCATAGTGTTTCTTGAATACGATGCTCGTTTAGCGCTTTCATTTGTGGCATAATTACTAGATTTATTTATTTCACCTGCACGTTTTTGTATGCCTCTTAAAGTGGATTCACCTAATCCAAATTCTTTACCAAGAGCTGTGGATCCTTCACCTGCTATTCGTTTTGAAATCGTAGTCTTAGTTTCTAAGGAAATTGCTTTTCTCTTCGCTTTGTTTTTGCCCTTATTCATTTTCAGGGATTATGTCTAAAAATAAAATAAAAATCCTAACAATTTATATCTAAATAGAAAAAATATTAAGTTTACCTTCAATTTACACTTTGAAATGAATCTTATCTCAATGGTCCAAGAATATGAAAGCACTTTGAAGGACGTCAATTAAATAATGCGATTATATAATTCAATACATATGTAATGTAATTGGCTGACGCAATACTTATGTAATGTGATGAAATATCAAAAATCGAAAAAAACTAAATGGCCGATCAAACCTATAATTTTTTTTATTACAAACCTATAATTTTTTATACAAAAAAAGACTGCACAAAAACAGGCTTGAGTATAGATTGCCCAGATGCAGTGACGAATGCTGAATTTGGTGTCATTTGAAAATTTCCCATATTGTAATGCAAATTCAGGAAGACCAAGAACAAAATGGTTTTTTGCAATATGCAAATCACTGCTAACAGTCTGTGCCTCTTTGAATTCATAAGTGGAAGATCAAGGAGGCAGCTTCTCTCTTGCTCAGTTAAGATCATATGAACCTGCTCTAGGATTTTCTCGACAAGGGGAATAAGCAGAAACACTGAAAACAATATCCATAAAATAATTTAAGTTATTTACCGTTGTATTTCTATTGAACCCAAAGTCTCATAGCCAAACTGACACTTTTCATCCATTTCTATTGCTTTGTTCAGATATTCAAGTGCACTATTGAAATCTTCTCTCCACTGAAGAGCAAGGATTCTGTAAACAGAAATTGATGTTACATGTTTCCTACGAATTCTTTTATTGTCACTCATTCAAGTAGCAAAGTTTCGTTAAAGTTAAATATTTGACAAATTTAAAACACTCAAGTTCATGAAATGAATACGCTAGAGCTGCCACAGCCAAAGTACTTATGAAATAGTACCACAACTTTTTAAAAAGTAGCAAGTCTCCTCTCATGGCCTATTTAAATAATAATTTTAGCTCAAAAAGAGCTTGCCAAGAAATTTAAATTTTAAAATTAAAAACTAAATACTTTCTTAATAAGGTTTTAATGATAATCTAGCAACTAAGGATTCCAAATTAGTGCCCAAACGTTGAAATTGGTGTCCCTTAGAAAACTTTCTCCTTAATGAAAAATCCAAAAAATATTTTTACCAGCCTCTATTAGTTAAAAAAAGGGGGACTAAATTTTCATTGACCTTTCGAGAATTTTTAAACGAGTCACTAAAATTATCGAAAAGTCACCAGAATTTTAAAAGTAGTTTTTGAGATGATTTTGCTTAAAAGGCCTTAGGTGCCAAGGTTGAAACATAGTAGCAAAATGTGGCCTTTAGTCACCAGTGGCAACTGTCACTTGAAACAATTAACAATTTAGAAAGACATGCGAAAGACAGTGCACATTGTCCAACAAATAGAACTTTATGGTGGATATAGGTTAAGCTGCTCTATACCATAGTATTGTAAGTTAATTTTTGTAGCGATTGCTAAGTTCACAACACTACAATAAGAAATCACATTTTAATAAAAAAGATAGGGATAAGATAACCAAACTATTAGTTATTAGAAATTAGGTAGAGAACTTACCCTTGATGAACATACACATTGGGATCATTAGGATCTAATTCACCAGCTTTTTTAAAATAAATTTCAGCTTTTGAAAACTCTCCACATTCTGACAGGACCTATAAACACAAATACTATTTTAAAATTAGGTATATTCACTTATGGCATATACTGCAGAAGATACCACAATGTTTCATTTGTTAGAGAAAAATTACATTATAATATTTAAATCAATATACTGCTCAAATTCTGCAATAACAAATTTAATTACTCATTACTCTAGATTAAAAATATGCAGTTCAAACAATTTCCCAACAGCTTTTTTAAACACATCAACATTTTCCTGAAATTATGAAATAACCCTTCAACAGAAATACAAAAAATTGAAGGGAAAAACATTACAATGCAAAATACAAATACATTAATTTTGAGACATGCTACTAGGGAGACAAAAAAATCATGATACATCAAGGCCCGAGAAAAACTCATTAGAAAAAAGGATATAAATTATACATTCAATTAGTTTTTTAATTTAATATATTAGGTGTACCGGAAAGTTCTGTCCATTCCGGTTACAAGTTTCAACAAGTATGAGCATATTCATTTGACGCATATTTGGCTCTCTCTTTTTATCATTGAATGCATACATACTAACCTAGCAAATGAACTAAAACGAAGATGATTCATGTTAGCATTAAGTGAGACGCGATCGTGTACCCATGGCTACTGATAAAGTTCATTTACGCCACTGTATTTTGTACAAATTCCAACAAGGAAGAAATGCTACAGAAGCGTGTAGAAATTTATTGAGTGTTTGGTGAAGGTACAGTTTCTGATAGAACATGCAGAAGATGGTTCGAAAAATTTGAAATAGGTGATTTCGACCTTTCTGATAAGCCACGCTCTGGGTGACCATCTTTGATCGACGACGATGCTGTCAAGATCATGTTAGAGCAAAATCCTTTTTTGACAACATCGGAGATTGCGGAAAGGCTTGATTCAGCTCAACAAACCATTTCGGACCATATTCGGAAACTAGGATTGGTGTGGAAATATTCGAGATGGGTGCCACATGAGTTAAGAGAAGAATTTGAATGATCGAGTCATCATTTGCATATCTCTGCTTGCACGGAACAAAATCGAACCCTTATTGGGCCGGATGATAACTGGGATGAAAAGTGGATTACCTATGAAAACATCGTAAGGAAAAGGGCATATTGTGAATCCGGAAAACCTGCCCCCTCCACCTCTAAACCGAAGTTGAGTCTGAATAAGAGAATGTTGTGTATATGGTGGGACATTCGAGGACCAATACATTTTGAGCTGTTGAAACCGAATGAAAAGCTAAATTCGGAGAGGTATTGTCAGCAATTGGATAATTTAAAAGCAGCACTCCAAGAAAAGAGGTCGGCGATGTTCAATAGGAAGGACATCATACTGCTTCATGATAATGCCAGGCCACATACTGCTTTGGGAATTCATCAGAAACTCGCAGAGCTAGGCTGGGAAATTCTGTCGCATCCACCATACTCCCCAGACCTAGCACCCTGTGATTACTTGTTTCTGTCCTTAGAAAATATTTTGCAGTGCAAAAAATTCAAAAACGAAGAAGATATCAGACAAGAACTGGTTCAATTTTTCGCCTCTAGGGATAAGGCATTTTTTAAAAATGGGATACACAAATTGCCATCACGCTGGCAAGAAGTCATAAATAATGATGGAAATTATATTATTGAACAAAGTTTATTCAAGGTATGAAATATTTATTATTTTGTTTTATTCTAAAAACGGATAGAACTTTCCGGTAGACCTAATAAAATAGATAAAACAGTAAAAATACATTAAAAAAAGGTCAAATATTTTTTGCAACAAAAATTTCTAATCTGCCTTAGTCACCAAAATATTTACAAATTCAGTTTAGTTTTTCTCACTTAAAATACATACCGATAACTCGGAAAAGTTCTCGCCAGGGGATCAAACATTTTTAGCCAAGAGGAAAAGTGATTCTATACATAAAAAAGTTGACTCGTCTATTCAAAATCTTTACCCCAGTATCTCAGTCCACAGATTTCAACTCCCTGCACTTTTGTTTAAGGTATCTGCCTACCTTTAAAACATGAATTTTGGTCAAAATATCGAAGTTTCAATTTTGGTCTAGTATTGTAGCGTGAACTTTTTCTTTCAAATTCTGTTGAAATTTTGTTTCTAAGTAATTTAGAACTGGAGTTATGGCTGTTTTTATATTACTACACAGCTGTAGTTCTTTATATACATAAAGTTATTTTTCCATTTTTCTCAAAATTGATGTTTACATGTTTTTGCTTAAAGCAAATTAACATAACTCAAAAATACAACCTTAAATATTAATTATTTTCTGATTTAGTCTTTTAATTCATGACTTGTGCAAAAGTTTAGGGAACTTTTCAAAATGTTGTAATTAAGTTCCCATAACTTCAGAGATATATGTGTGATCACCATGATAATAGTCTATTCCCTGAAGAAGTTCATTATAAATATTATCAAATTTACAAAACAGAGATATAATGATTACTTTTGGAGTTATATCATTCTACATATTGGCATATTTTACTGTAATTTTTATCTTATTTTTCTATCTAAGCAATGAACGAATTATCAGATGCTTACATTTTATATGCTGTTTCTAGTTTTATGTTGTGTTTAATCATAAAATTTAAGTTAGAAGTAAGAATTTAAGTAATTTCAAAAAATGACCCCCAAAGGCAGGCAGATACCTTCATTTATATTTTACACAAAATAGCAATAGGTCTTTTGCTTGAGATAGAACTAGACAAAAGCAGATGTATCCTTTGCTGATTGTGCACATTGTTACGTCAAGTAAATGGCCATAAACAAACCAGGTTTGGTTTGTTTTGGGGGGTTTTATGGTGCAAGGGCCATATTTGGCCATGCTGAGCCAGACACAATACACTATCAAGTAATTGACACAAGGCATGCAATATCAAGTAATTGACACCACAGTGAAAGCTTTACTGACACAGAAGAGAGAAATACACCACGGGAGGAAATGAACAAACAAGGAAAGTTTTAAACACCCAAGAAGGAATCAAACCTGCACACCTACAATTCGCAGGTTACTAGCAGTGGACAAACGCAGAGCCACGAAGATCCCATATTTTTCTTGACAACAATAACACATTTTTGCCCTGAAGTGAAGGATGATCTTAAAAGCCACCTTCCCAATTGGGATCATTTACAATTTCCTTACCTTTCATAGTCTGAAGACACTCAACCCTCTAATTTGATGTCAGAATTTTATATTGTAATATAAAATCTCATGGGAAAGGTTAAGAAAACTGATTGAAACAATCGACCTCAGTCTGTCAATTTTAAAAGCTCATTTCAAAATGACTAGTTGAGAATTTCTCGGCTCTCCTCAAAGCTGAAACTTTAATTGGAGACGTCTAAAAGAGGGATATAGCTGAATGCTCAATAACAAGAGGTTACTGTACAATTCAATCACATGCAAAATATTGTTGTGACTACTGAAAAATTAGTTTCAAGCAATTGAAATATTGTACAATAATGCAAGCATTCACAAGATGATATACCTGAGCATACAGGAAAAAACTTTCAGAACATTTAGGGAATTTTTTTTCTATGTCTTCAAAGCCTTTCAATGCAGCAGCTTTTTGGTTTTCATCATTAAACTGAATTCCACAACGATACTGAATGTAGCACTTTTGAGCACAAGCAGATGGAAAATTGGGGTTTAAGCAACAACTTTTCTCCATGTCCCTCACACAATCATCAAAGCGTTCCATTAGAAGATAAACCTAAAAAGATACACATATTTAATGGACTGCATTCATAGATTTATTAAAAAACCTGGACACATGAATCAGTTTATGATTAAATGTACTGAAAGGAAATTTTTTGCATTCATTTTAATCTGGAGTTTGTCACAAGCAAAGCAGCCATGCCAAATCTCTAAACTCGTAATTACAGTACCTTTTAATTTGAAAAGTAGACTTGAAAGTAAATGTCAGTTCAATCAAGTGATTGTATCAACTTCTATGTGCTAAAATCGAAATTTAAAATTATACATCAAGGTAATTATAAGTTAGTTATATCGAACATAAAAATGCATTACATATATTTAATCTTACAAGGGATACTCACCAAGTGTCTCATATACCTTGAGGAACTATATTTTTGAGAACGACTTACTAAGGGGTCACTCCAATTCTCCTTAAATAAGTTATTACCCATCAAAAAGAAGTTACAATGGTCATAAGGGATTACAACTGGTACTTCCTTTTGCCTTTAAAGGGGATTCATTAAATACAAATCCATCAGTTAAAATTAGATTTTGTCAGATATTTTTATTTCATTCACCAGTAATAGATTGAAATACTGCCATTTACTCTACATTTCCATTATGAATGAATATCTAACAGCCAATTTTCGACATGCTTATAAATAATCGACCATTCATATTTTTTATAATCCTGCTTTCATGAGTTGGCACTTGACTCATGGTTTTGAATGAGTATTCTTTAAATTAGGGAGCAAGTTAAACATAAAACAATAAGTTCCCACAGTATACTTGTTGGTAAAACAAATAATCACCAATATAAATTATTTTGAGTTTAGTGAGACAAGTCTGGCAGCCCTTTCCCCTTAAGAGTTTAACCACCTTTGTACAAATGGACTTCTCAAAGGACATGTGCCTTCTCACTGGAGCCCTACTACATTACATAATTAAAAGTATTCTGCAAAGTAAACAAAATTAAAAATGATAAGTACACATACCTGTCCACGATGTAGATAAATATCTGCATTGTTTGGATCCAGTTCTATTGCTTTTTGGAATTCTACAAGAGAATCTTCCATTTTTTCCAATTGTACTTTTAAAGTTCCAAATTTAATAAGGCAGTTTACTCTCACCTAAAAATATAAAAACAAACTTTTTAAAATCAGTGATCCACAGTACTTTAACTACATTGGTACAAATACAGTATTCTTTTTAACGTTAAGTAATCCTATTCAGCTCCTTGTGAATTAAATCAGTTTAGTTCAACTTTCATGTGTTGCATCCATATTGGGTTTAACTATACACAATTTGTTACTATAATACCCAGCACTCCTATATTCAGGGAATAAACAGGGGATTCAGGAAGAAAGGCAACATACAACAAAGTGTATCACTAAATTTAGCTCACAGGCGTCTCTTCTAATTATGATTTCTACAAAGTTGGTAAAGTGAAAAAAAGACTTTCCATAAAAGTTACCTAAAACTGATAAAATTACATGTGATATGCTATAAATAATATTTAGTCAATTTATTATTAGCACTAACCTTAACATCACCAAACAATAACCTAAAACTGTCTGTAAAAAAATTATACATGATATGCCATAAATATTTAGTAAATTTATATTAGTACTAACCTTAACATCAACACTCTCCAATGAGAGTAATTTATTTAAATCTGCTAAAGAGGCTTCAATTTGACCCTGAAGAAGCTTGAAAGTTCCTCTAACTAAAAGAGCTTCAGGCATATCTTGTCCTGAGCGGTCGATTTCTACAGTACAGCTAGGAATGACTTCATCAAAGTTTTCTTTAGCAAGATGATGAATGACTAGCCTAAAACCACTGTAAATTTCACGGTTTATAAATAAAGTTCAGTTAAACAAAAAATTAGATTTTTATGCATCTTTATATTCAATAGAAAACAAATTCAACAGAATATAGAAAAATTATTTATTCATGGTTTGTATCATGCACTCAATATAAACCGAGTCCTTGCTCCTGTATATTTCAATTATATTTTTAAATTGTTCCCATTGTATGACACAGATTTGCAAATAATTTACTTCAATAATTTGTCACACTAAGCATGATGCATGGTATGATTCTTTTAATAAAAAATATTTATTAATGGTAAGATTCTTTCCATTTTTCTTCTCTTGCTGATAGATGAGACATTACTACTTGTATTATTTGTATACAATTTTAATGGAAGAAATCGTATATTTTATAGAGTTAATGTAAGTCTAATTGTTGAAATCTGTTAGATATTTCAATAATAAACTTAATTTAAGTCACATTAACATCCACGCAGATATATTTTACTACTGAAGTTGGAAATACGCCGTCAAAAATGTTTGATGCCTTTTTGAAATTTCATTCAGTTTTCTAAATTGCCCTATTTCTTAGATTTGCAAAATTAAAAACATTTAATTTTAAATTTTTGTTGAACTAAAGTGTTGCTAAGACCGGTGTCATGTTTCTGCCAGCTGGTGTTGACTCTTCCATGATCCTTTGTGCCTTGAGGTTGAGAGTAAACCCAGAATGGAACAAAAGTTGATGGGAGAGTTTAGAAAAGGGAACACAGACGAATCTTAAGTCATTGTATACATTGTTTTGTTAACTACATGCCTGTATGTTAGTATCTAGGTCTGTCCCGATATAAGTCCATTTCTATTTATCATTTCAGTAGTGATTATTTATGTAAAACATTCATATATAGAACCTGTCTAAAGAAATATAATTCCAATGATCCCTCACAATATTTATGACACCTCAGGGCATCCAAAAGTTTAATACTACCTTTAATATAGTATAACTGATGCTGTATTATCAAATTGTTTTAAATTGTTATATGCCATTGCCATATGGTTGTCATTTTATACTGTAATAGAGCTACAGAATCAGTAAAATTTATTCTTCCCTTTTGAATATTTTAAATTATATATGTGGTTGATAGATGTTTGCATGTTTATGCGAAAATCAAATGAATCATTTTGAATAACTGTTAGCTTGAGTGACACACTACTGAGATGTTATCGCAATCTAACAGAAATCACATAATTCAAATAGCTCTTGTGTAATCCTATAATCCAAATACATTTCCTCACTATATCAAACTACCAAACACTAGAAATTGCAGAATGTTACCCAAGTTCAGAAGGCTCACTCTTCTTGTTATGATATTCCTCCACAGATTTCATAATTGGATCTTCACTGAAGGATATGAAGTAGTTACGGATAAAATGTTTGGATGGAAGTCTAGGTTCTCTTTTCTGAAATATAAATAAAAACATAAGAAAAGAAAGCTAAAACAATTTTTATTCAGTCAACATTTTGTATACAACTTTTAATTTCAAATATGTCCAAGGAAAAGTACATGCTCACTGCAATTGCTAAGGAGAAAACCAAATGCTGCTGAATCTTTCAAGTAACATTTATTTTACCCAAGACAAGTGCTTTGCAGCAAATAAAAATTCCTTTACCATAATTGCAATGTAAGAACCAAGTGTTACAATTTTTTTTTCTTTTCACAATTTCAATAAAAGAACTATGGGGTGAAGATTTATCTCAACCATTCATCTCATATCTGTTTTTATTTATATGTTTCTTCACACAGCTTTAAGATTTGATTGTGGAGAATAGAATGTTTATTTTGAATATTAGGTGCTTTTTGACCAATCCAAAGTAAATCTGACCTATGTATTTTGTATTTTAATGAGAATTGAAAAACATTTTATGTAACGATTAACATCATTTTTTGTTGTTTTTCTAGAAATGCTAGAAAAAGTGAAAAAACAAAGTCTTTCAATATTGATAACTTTTGGATAGATTGTGCTTACATATAAAACTTACACTAAATGTTTCTTTGGCTTGAATCTTGCTATGCTGTTTTAAAATTCTATCTGTCATTTTCAAATATGTATCTGAGGAGAAGGCATCCAACATGCAGACAGCAGTAATATCTAAAAGAAAATGACTAAATAAACTAAAAAAAAAATAAAAAAAGATGCATAACACTAGACACAAAAGTTGTTTCTAATGAATTCAAATCCATACTGAACACACTTAGTGCATTTTGGGATGAGTTCTTTTCTGTGGTAAATGTGTTGATTACATGACTTGATTTTATATAGTTAATACATTTAGTGAACACAGAAACAAGTCTTAACAGTACCATTTTCTTATTCTCACGTAATTGCATTTTTTAAATTATTATATTGAGTTCTAGAATGTGTTACATTCTAATTGTACAATAATTATTGAAATTATCACCATTCCTGGCAAGAAAATGTATTTTAAAAATGTTAAGTACAGGAAAAACATTAAAAATACCTTCTAAGCATTTTTGAAAATCTCCAGTTTCTTCATAGGCTCTTGCTCTTCGATATAAAGCTTTTACATATGACTTATTGTGCTCAAGAGCTTTTGTTGTATCACTGATAACTGCATCATGATTTTTCTGCAAAGAGTGGAAAGAATAGTTTTTTGACAATTTAATAGCACCGAATGAAATACCTATCAATGCTTGTTCTCCAGATATGATGCCTTTGAAAATTTAATCAAATCCTGGAAAAGAGCATTTTTCAATACATCGCTGTATAGATTGGGACAAGCAGTAGGGTGGGCCAAAAACTTTCAGAACATATATATTCTGTTTTTTCATATGGAGGATTGAAAACACAGGAACTTGGAAATTTGATGAAGAGTCTAGTTATTGAAGTTCTCAAATAGGCTTTTCCTGAAATATACAGGTTTTTTCACAGGAAACATTAGTGAACATGAATGTTTTATTTGAAAGAACTTGTAGAATACTTTAGAAGTTCAATTCATACAATCATTAGAACAAAATTGGAAATGAAAGCAGATAAGTGAAAATATCCAACTCCAATTTTCTGTTTATTTTTTCCATATAAATGGAAAAATTTATTTCTTCAGATCGTACACAAAATTTTTTAATCTTAATCTTTTACATATTCATGCATTAGTAATTTGATTAGGTTAGGTTGAGTTTTATGGCCTATAAGGGCCCTAAGGGTGACATTTGTCCAAGCTGTGTCAAACACAAGACCGACAATGGACATACACAAAGAAAGTTTTTACTGACACAGAAGAGAGAAATACACCAAGGAAAAGTTAGAGGAAATGAGCCTGAGCCACCAAAAACTTGCAAGTTGCTAATGCAGTGGGCAAACCCAGCCATGGCAGCCCTAAAATATAATTGGGATCTAGATATTATTTAGTTTAGATATTGGACAAATTACATTTGGTTTGTCGCTATGGAGACGTGCTATGGGATAGCTAATTAGACCAGGACTTACTGAATGGCACACCGGAATGGGTTTAAAGTGGATTTTAATTTATATGCATTTATCACATTAAATTTATATACATTAAAATCATTTTAATAACATTATAATATTTATTTATAAACATTTCACTCAGAAAACTAAATTGGTGTAAACTCTTGAATAAAATTTTAAGTAAATAATCAGTAATTTTAATTCAAATTCACTTACCAAATTTTCATATGCTGCAGCTCTGTTTTGGTAAAAAGTTGCCAGTTCCTCAGAACGCTCAGCTGGGCATATTTCAATGGCATCTGTGTAGCATTTAATGGCTTTATCAAAATTTCCCAATCTAAAGAGCCTGTTGCCGTCATCTTTGAAAACCTTTGCTTTTTCATATGGTGTCTAAATAAATGTGTAAAACAGCATATAATACAAAACCAAAGAAAAAGTTTTTTTAATTTATGAAACTACCTATTTAAAATTAGCTTGGGTAAATATGTTGAATCCGAGGCATGTTTGTCGCCAAATCAAGATGGCGTTCAACACCTGTATGGCGGCCAACTTGCCAATTCGATTTGTTACATCAGGAAGTAGAAATAAGGAATTCACAAATAAGCAATAAAAAGTAAAGAAAAATAAAACTTATGGTCCAATTTAATTAGGTTTGTCAGGAAATTAAAACAATTTTAACAATTTTTTACAAATATTAAATCAGTCATCGTATGGGTCGCCACATCCATTTCATTCATAACACATTTAATTGGTGTTTCATTCACCCAGTATCACGTAATCAAAATAATCTTACACATATGCAATTTGTGTAACTAGGTAAGAAAATTTGTTGAGTACCTCAGGTGCAAAATCTCATTTGTTAAGAGACCTGTAACTAATGAAAGGCTAATAAGTCATGTATAGCTGTAAGATGTAAAAAATCATACTTATAATAAAACACAACTTTAACTAAAAATGAACTTTTAATGAAAACATTTTTTAACATCTTACATACATCAATACCTTATCATTGTTTTATAATCAGAAAAATCCACTGCTTAAAGTTAAATTGCAGAATACTAATTTTGATTAATGATTAACGTGAATTTGTTTCTATTCTCGACATTTTAAAATTGTACTATTCTCTAGTATTTCTATACAAGCTTGCAATAAATAAGAATTTAGCCCTTTTAACTCCAGATGCTCTTGTGAAATTTCAGTCCTTGCTGGTTTGGGTGTTTTACGGCGCAAGGGCCATATTTGGTCAAGCTGTGCCAAACACAAGATGTCAAGTAAAAAATGTTGTGAAAGGGGAAAATGGAGGTATTGGGGAACAGAGTTGTAGGATGAAAGTAGAAAGATTGCTTGGGTACCCCTGGAGTGTGACATCGATGTTTACTAAGGACAGTAAACCCCATGAGAAATGAAAGGGTACAGCTGTAGTCTGCACCGAGTGGTATGATAACGACTCTTGGCGCTATTTTTTGCGCACTTTTAAGCGACTAATGCCGGCTGATGATAACCCATTTTTATCTCGAATTTTTCTCTGGTTTTATGGTTAGGGTTCTCTGGTTTTTATGGCAACCTTGCCAGCATCTAGATCCGTCTTTTTTCTAGATTATTCTATTTATTTCCGACACGGTCAAGGGCTCTCGCATAGATTGTTCTTTTCAGTTCATTTTGTGTTATTAGTTATCTTGGTATACCGTTATCTTATTTTTTCTTAAGATGCCTTCTGTTTTTAGTATAGTTGATAGGTTTCAAGAGAATTTTTCTCGAAACTTAAAGTTTAGTTTTTCTGGTGGTAGACAAACTTACAGGAGTGAGGGAGTACCTAATATTTTATTTTGTTACGAGTTGTGTCGCGATAAAGAGCTTTTTTTTAGTTTTTTAAAGGAATCGGGATTAATTAAACCAGAAATTTCTTGCGATAAATGCAACGGGCAATGACGTTTTCTGTGAGGAATTCGGTTAGCGATGGTTACAATTGGATTTGTAGGAATCATCGGGATAATAAGCCATGTCGTAGCTACAAATCGATCAGACACAGGTCATGGTTTCGCAGCAACAATTTGAAGCTGGAGATTTTTCTTTTAACTTATGAGATTTTGAAAGGCACAAAGAGTAAGGATATTTAATCCAGTTTTGCAATGTTTCACTAGTCAAGATGTGATTTCCATTAAAAAATATTTTTTGTATATTTGTGTATTTTTAATCAAGATTTGCAGTGTTTTATCAAGATTTATATATTTAATCCATATGTATGCAGTATGTATCAAATTTTGGAAGATTTCCTTGGCGACATAAAAGTGCGCCAAAAAAAATCGCGTTGCCACACTGCGCAGCACAGACTACAGCTGTACCAAGAAAAGATCACTAGAGCACTTTGGGTCAGTGAAGCCCGCATGCACCTAAAGGAGATGTGCCCAAGGACTCGGTCCATGTTGGAATAGCTTACTTAGTGCTTCCAAACTTTTTTTCTCTTAGCATTGTTTTTGCCTTAGATAAATGGCAATTGATATCTTCTTTGTGTAAATGCATGTATTTATGATCGAGAAACTTCAATCTTTCATTCAAAATGTATTTTCATTACTTGACCTCAACAGAATCTACTTCATTTAACACAACTTTTTCTGTTGAATAGCCTTAAAAACCATCAGAATAAATTATATCTATTGAGATAGCAATTCATTCGATGCAAGAAACTAGAATGACATTTTTTAATTTCTTCATAGTATTAAAATACATTTAAAGTTAGTAACTTTTAAAATGATTAGCTGCACAATAAAACAATGATTTATATCCTTTTCAAGATATGGATGTGATGCAAAAACTAATATTTTCAAAACATTACAGAGCATTTAAATTTAATTTAAGGAGGAGAGACGGAAAACTGATAACAATCCCATGTAAAGAATTTACTTATCATGGGGTTTTAGGGAGAATCAGCTGTATACACCAATTTAATTGTGTTTTTTCATAACCTGCCCCAATAATTTTCGATTAAAAACAGTGAAATAACAAACCTCTGGACCTGTCGTAGAATTCTTATTTGGGTTAGTTGTTTTGTTATTGAGTCCTTGAATGTTCTTGGGTTTCGAATTTTCAAACACATCATCACAGTGAACATCGGACTTCTTGGAACTCTTTCTCTTGTAATACCAATATGCAGCTCCAATTGCAACTGGTGTTCCAACACCAATAATTAAAGCTATATGCCATTTGGAAAGATGAGGCGCATTACTTTTACTGGCGGCTGCCATCTTGTTATAACTTACCGCCAATGCCAGATTCCAAAAGTGCGTTTCTATAAATAAATAAAACAATATAAATCTTATATCTGGCAATGTGCACATTGCAGTAGGAAGGTTCCGAACGGGTTACATAAGAGGAACTATCACGCGATTGCGTGCCGAATTCCATTTACCGAAAGTCCGCCGGTTTACCGTAGTTTCGAATCGCAAGTTTGTGTTTACTAGCTTGTTTACTAGCATGTTTACTAGCTTGGCGCAGTTTATCGCGGGTGTGAATTATTCTGATTTCGGAAAAACGCCATGTGCAGTAGCCGATATACCAAAAACTCCGTTCGAGCAAGCTCCGTTCAAGTTTCCTATCCAAGCGTTTTGTGTGGGTTTTGCTAAGTGAGACGATCTTTCCAAAGTTGAACAATTGTCACTTTTCGCGTTCTTTAATTGTTTTTTGATTTGTTATGCGGATTTAAAAATAAAATTTAGAATTTTTTTGCAAAAATTTTCTCATCTTATGATGACTATGAGCCATTTAAATTCCATATTACCTGTGGTAGATTCTAGTTTTCCCAAAGAACTAGGGACATTCATATTTAAAGAAACAGAAAAATGTGTCTTTTAAGTGCAGTATTCTAAATAAATATTTTCACCTTTTTAACATTTTCCAGGTATAAACTGCAGAGGTGTTAAATGCATAACAGGGATGAGATTAAAGATCTCAGTAAATTATGATCTCAGATATCATAGTTTCTGCAATCAAAAGCGGGTAAGCTCTGGAAGGGAAGGTTGAATTAATTTCTAAATGTGTAAATAAGCAAATGTTTAACCTCTAAAAAGATAATTTAGAATATCCCTAGCCAAAAATACCTTTCCTAGATTTAAAAAAATCTCGGAAAGGTATTTTTGTGAAGAAAAAAAGATTAATATTCTTTTAGATTTCTTAGACTTTTAAATTTAAAAGTAACAATAATAAAACTAGGTGTTATTTCTGCCTTCGAAACAACGTCGTAAAAGTGAAAATTTTGAAAGGAACAGCTCTTTGAAACTCCGCAGTACTTTTTGTCTCAAATATGAATTGGTGTTGATTTAAAGGGCTGAGTTCAAAAAAACTAATTTATTAGATATCTAATTTTTTTATTATACTCATAACACCATTGCCCGAACTGCTAAGGTTGAAATTTTGGATAGTTTAATTACCAGTAGTTATGAATTTTAGAAAATCAAATCTGAAACATTCACGGCCAATTTTGGAATTTCAAGTTAACTTCGTTAAATATTTATATTCATTTTTAATAAAGGTTTGGTTTATCGCTCCAGTCCTTTTTTGCAACACGAGGACTTATTGGACCAGGATTTATGGATTAAAATATATTCCGAACCATTATACTAACATCCATGAGGGATTCGAACCCAAAGCCTTTTGGACCAAGGGGAGCAATATATTAAATATCCTGTCCTTTGTACCTATTACTACTCTGATCATTGTAAGTGTATTACAGAACTTCAGTCGATTGAAGTGTCAATAAGAAATCCTCCGTAATTTTTTTAACTATGGCATTGTTTGTGAAAATCAATTTAAAGATTTTGTGTTAGTATAAAATGTTTTTAAACACATGATAAAAGTTTGCATTACTTTTTGCAAATTGCACTATAACACATTTGTTTGCTTATTTTTTAAAGAAAACACAATAAATAATTTACATTTATCAGTCAAAGTTTAAGGTGGCAGGAGCATATACAAAAGAGAAGAATAAGTATTATTACCAAAAAGTCTGTAGAACAAATAATTATGTATCAGTGTAATGATAACAATTCTTTAAATGTTTAAATAATGTCCATTATATTAAAAATTGATATTAAAATTATAAGTATTCGTAAGATCAAAATTAAAACTTAAATGACAAAGGCAAATTTCCCAAAATGCCCACCGGCTTTGTAAATCAAAATTCTTCCTTTCTGTTTGCCAATTTTTTTAATAGCACGTTTAATTAGCTTCTTAACATTCTGAAATTAAGATTTATCTTACTTTTTAAAGGCACTTTTCTTCTAACCAACGATGCTCAGTCTTTGTCTTATATTCCTTTATTCAGCCCTAAGCGATTTGCTGTTCTGAATAGCTTGGACACTTCAAAATTAAGCTCAAACTTACCAAAAGCAGAACGGAAATACTTGGAAAAGCACATTTGTCTTTTGGAAACCTTCGCGATGTGTATTTTGCATTGAATGCATTCTAAAGGATCATCTTTAGTCAACCTTTGACATACGACCAGAATACATGGAAAAATAACATGAATTTATGTTTCACACAATGAAACCCTGTGCCTAAAACAACAGGTACTAAAAACTTAAATTGATAAATATTTGAATTATTAAACAGCCTGTAAGTGGGGATTAGTGACCGAAGTCGAGATTTTCACAAACCATGAAATCGAAAAACATACATCTTGAAATTCTCGCGGGGTAATTAAACTTTGCAGATATTCTTTGGTGTATAAAGTATAATTTGTGACAAAAAAGGGAAAAAACAATACTTTGACCGAGTTTCAGGACCCGGTCTTAATTTGATTTAGGACCTTACACCAAAAAATCCAAACAACCAACTAACCCTAATTTGATTTAATTATGTCTAGCTTATATAAATAAGTTATAATTATTTGAATTAGAAAAACAAACATTTGAACCGGCCCCACTGAAAATTTGCGTTTTCAGATATATAATTATGGGAGTCCTGGATCAACGTTTGTTGCACCAGAGATTTTTATATTAAATTAGAATTTTTTTAAATATCTACTCTGATACACTTGTAACGAAAATTTTATTATTTTGTATCGGCAGAAACAAGAGTTTGTTCAATAGTATTCCGATTTTATTGCTATTGCGTGTGTGTAAATTTGTGCCTGGACCCCCACTCTAAGATCAACTGATTGATTGAATAAAATTAACACATATTCATTTGTCTTTTTATTCCCATGGTTTCATGATACAATATTTCAGTGGTAAGCGAGATTTTTTTTATACCACGAAGGAGATTTTTGGGCCAACACTCCTTGGAAAACAAAAAAGTTATATTTATAAAAATTAGTTTTATAGTAATGTATACACTACATATATATAAGGACATACGACTCCTAATTGTATCAATTACTAAATTCTACCTCAATTATTTTTTTATCAAGTGCATCGCCACTACCTTTAATTTTCTCTCCTCTTAGTTTCTTTAAAATTATTAAACTTTCTATTAATTATGATGTGGAGGTTAGCAGTCTTACTGCCAGCTACTCCGCAATTGATACGTCCGTTCCTTTCCACTATAAGAACTCATCATTAATCCCTTGATTAATATTTTGAATTGTTTCTAGTACAATTCGGACATTGATAGCATTATTCTGTATTTTGTCATTTTTTTTTCTCTTAACGGATTTTGGAGGTTTCCGGTCAGTCATTTCATTTTATTTTCAGAGCGTTTATTTTAGTAGATCCTGGGTCTGCATAAAAGTTTTACAAAGAAACTGTAAAAAGTTAATTTTTTTTTGCATTTTAAGCATTTTTGCATTTGCATCTTTGTATTTATCCCTTAAATTTTATCAAATAGTTTTTTCACACAATAGAAAAGAAAATAATTTACTTTACCATTGAATGGTCATGGAATTATGTCAAAATTACGATTTCCGTAGTTTTTCAGATTTCATTTATTAAAGAGAGCTATATGGCAAAAATATGAAGGTCAAGGAAAGTTACAAACACAAAAATTTATTTGATTAGGGTAAGAAACTATTATGCACAAAAATTAATTTCAATAGAAACTAGTTATTGAGTTAACAATTTTTAACTTGCAGATCAAGAGGAATATGTCTAGTAGACCATGCCACACATTGTGCTTCAAAGAATTATCCATGACTAATGCAGATTCAACTGAACTAAAAGATGTTTATCATTGATGCTAGGGTGAATTGGTCATCAACAGTAAACATTATTTAGTTATATTTTACTTCTTTAACATACAATTCATAAGTCTTCTCCTTTGAATAACCTACAGACAAATCAAATTCATAGTATTAATGCCACATTTCAAGTAAAATTTAATTTCAGACATCTCAAAGGTTACTAGAATCAAAAGATTTTACATAGAAAAAATTATAAACTTTTACTTAAATATGAAACATACTGAATCTTAAGAATTACCAACTAACTTTGTTAAGACATTTCTATACAGTTTGGATTTCTGCTGTGGTTTTAACCCATCATTACAATACCAAAGCAAACTAGACCAGAGCAAAAATTCTTCCTGTAAACATAACAGTTTGGATATTTACTGTTGTTAATCCTTAAAACCTTTCCCTTATGCAAAACAATTTATTTTCCAATCTAACTACTCTCCTGTAAAAGTACATGCAAAAAACAAAACAAGGTAAAACACATGTGTGCCTATTATTTATAAATGTTTGTACACTGGAATCAATTACTAGTCTGAGTATTTGTTCATGCTGTCTACAGAAAACAGATTTATGCGTCCATTCTAGTACACGCTGACAGAAAATTAAAAACATTTTTAAATATTAGTTATGGTATCATAAATAAATCTTCTAAACCCAAGTATGTCGAATTCGGTTTCTAAAGATAAATGATTTACTTTTTGATATACATAATAGCAAATAAAGACACCACAATTCATATTGTCTGTCTGTTTAATGTAGGGAGGAAATTTAAACGTCCATTTAATTGAGTTGCAGAATAAATTACTTAATGCCAAACACCATTTCATCATTAAATGTGTTGAAGTTTTACTTACAGAGCTGTTCCAATGCTCATTAACATTAGCAGGCATAAATAAAATATTATGTTTGACAATCTCATTAATACAAGGGCCTGGTAAGGTACCCCATTCACGACCAAAGAGGAATAAATTGCATCAATTGATCCAAAAAAGTTTGAAGGTCTTACTAAATTATAAACAAATGCATCAATTACAGAATCGAACAACCAACCTTTACGAAAATGTACAGAAGCTGATTTTAAAAGAGTTTCTTCTGTAGTGATGAAGAGATCCAACGACTTTAGCATGTATGTTTTAATCTCTACGTTATTAACTCGCATGTTATAACATTATTTTTATCTGGTATTTTAAATTTAGAAAATGTACACAAGCTTTCACCTGGTAAATTATTTGCAGTTAATGTTTTAAGACTTCTGAAGGGGTCACTGTACCTAACAAAACAGCATGAATGTATTTTCTGAATTTGTTAGTATCAAATTGCTTATTTACACTAGATCTGTAAATTAATTGATGTGCACAGAAACAAACACACCACAATTAATCGAATCTTGTAATACATGCAAAGGAGAGTTAACAGTCCAAACATCATTTGAATATAATTTACATAAATAATCTTTCACATTGTCCAAAATTTGAGTATAACGGTTAATATTATCATTAAACAATGATCATAAAAATCTATAGTTTTTCTTTCTTTATTTACAAATATTAAATACCAATTATCATTTACACAAACTGGTAAAAATAAGAATTTGGAAGTAATCAATGTTTCCCACTTGTAATTCATCATCTATTGGAATTGCATTGATAATTAAATTTGTAAGAGCAGGATCAATTAAGAGAAAATTGTTGTCAATCATACATGAATGAAGGCATCAATAATTACATCAAATACCCACCCTTTAACAAAATCTTTGCATTTTAATTTTATAGTCCTTTCTTCATCATCACTAAGAAAAGGATCAAGTGATTTTAAAGCAGGTTGATTCAATTTATATATCCCAACATTTTTAGTCAATGTCTTATTAGTTTCATAATCAAAATCAGTAAAGGGCTTGTTACTAGATATCTTGGCTAGTTTACAAGGGGGCATGTTTAGGCAAGGATCAATATCTTCAGAGAACAGAGGTCTTTTAGAACTTTCTCTTTTAGGAATATTGTACTTTTGTGTTTTCCACCAGTTTTATAGAAAATTTGACGCTCAAAAGTTAGATTGAGAGTCACTTTGGAATAAGGAATATCATTTTTCTGAGTCTTAGAGTTTAAAATACCACTGCATCCAGCAATTACACTTAATCAATCAATAAACTGTATTACTACCAAGAAATAAACTACTAGCTACTAAAACACAAATGACACTTAATCAAGCAATATCCAAAAAATAAATTACTACTAAAACACAACGAATATGGAAACACAAATGACACAATCCAAGAAATAAAGCGAGAAAAAGAATAATGTAAATTATTTTGATTTTCGCAGCAGACACGTACAGAATGCAATCCGAGAGAGCAAAAGCAGCAATATGGCGACTACACTATTACGGTTGGAGAAACGAAATGACAATGGCAGTACGAGTACAGAAATTCACACCAAATTTTAGGCAAAAGAATTCACGGCAAATTTTGTCATTCGAGATAGTCCGTCCGTATGACTCATCTGTGATGTCTCAATCAGACATAACAAAGCTGAGTCATAGGGACATAGAACTAATCAGCGCGTGGACTTTCAGTAAACAGCTCCTACATCGAACTGAGAGTTCCAGATTTCTGTAAGACCCGGAAGGTGCCGGTTCTATTCCCAAATGTTACTCTGGATCCTAAGGAAGAATGCAACCTACAGATGAGGCTCTATAAATAAGTGGTCGGAAAATGGAGAGTATCAGATTTTTCACTGATTTAGTTGACGATGACATAAAATTTTTTGAGTACTTTCGTATGACCCACTCTAAGTTTACAGCACTTCTAGACATCCCGAGTCCACATTTAAATAGAGAACACATAATTCAGGGAGTCGGTAGGACCTCAAGAAAGACTCACTGTGTATAAAGTAGATGAGTCAGCCGCATTGTACGGACAGAACGGATTTTATTCTGCCTCCGGAATCTTCGTCGGGATTGTTGACGTCCGATGCGGATGTGCGAGCGCAGTGGTCACTTAGAAGAATAATTCTAGAATCCGATCCAGACTAGAAATTACATGTTGTCCTCGATCTTTCCCTTCGGAGGATGATCCCGGACCGTAGCCAATAGCCCGTTGTGTTGCTCCAGTGCTACGTTAATTAAATACCTACCGATCCAGACTACCTGAAGAAGGAAGAATGATTAAAGTATATAGATTTCATCTGAGTTATGTTTTCAAGAAATTCAGTTGAGGGTTTGAAAGTGTAGACTGATAGCCTTATCCTGTTGGAATTCAATTCCGAAAACTCCATGAATCAAAGGAATGGAACATCTCTATACATTGGATTTTCAAGATTTTTTTCATTCTTGACATTTTATAACTTTATAATTTTTAATCAAATTTAAAATTACTAAAAAATATTTTATAAAAGTGTGATTAATTAATTGAAACATGATTTTAAAAACAAAATAGTCAAAAATATTTTAGGGATGTTTCAATTTATTAAAAAATTTATAATTCCCTGTAGAATGGATTTTAGATGCTTATGAAAGCATGCCATAAGATTGATCTCATTTATGAATTCATAAATTTTTCAAAAGGCAGTTGAACCAGTGATGATAGAGTTACAGCTTCATTTTGAGACACCCAAAAGACTGATTTGTCCTCAAAGGATGTCTGTTAGTTTTGCTGGGAATATTGGAATGGTCTTCACCCCTGTAGGGAAACAGCCATGAGAAAAAATTCCCGACCTACTGCGATCATTCTTCCCAGGGTCACCACTACAAGGCAGCTAACAGGATTTGAAGGGGATAGCTTTGCATTCATATGCAGAAACATCTAATAATGAATATCTAGAGTTTGAGACAGCAAGAGCTCCATATAACACCTCAACAAGACATATGACAAGATAAGCAGACATAATTTTCCTTTCCAAGATGCGAAGACCGCAAAATCAATAACGTTGCAAAGAATTCCATCCTAATTTGGCATGTTTGGAAACGAAATAGCCTACTCGTTTGCCAATGAGGATACTTTGGACGGCAGTTCTCACTTGAGCATAGCACTTACTGCAGCTGAGGTCCAGTCCTTGGTGAAATCTAAAAACCTATGGACTCCCCCATTATTGGTATCCAACTAAGCATGCTGGATTTTCCCTTCAGTTTGGTAGATCCATATCAATGCAAACTGCTTTGTCGAGACTCGGAAGTGGACACAACAAAATTATGTTTTTTGAGAGAAACAGGGATTTTCCATCTTGCTCACGTAATGCCTTGTTTGCACCTCCCCATATTGTCTGCATCAGTGCCTCTTTGAATTTATTGGTGGAAGACCAAGAGGAAGCAGCTTCTCTCCTACTCATTCATCAAGAACTTATGGACCCGGTCTACCATTTTCTAGACCAGAGGGATAAGTAACATTATTTTTCAGATTTTTAACAAAAATAAAAACACAAATCTTGATATAAAAATTTATTGGACAAAAATATTTTCAGATGCAGGTTATACAAAATTGAATCACACACAAATCAAACTCTTGGAAAAAAAACTTAATCATAAATGGAAATACATATCTATTAAAATTACTTTCAATATTAATTTTTACTTATAAATTTTTGTTATACCAGTAGTTTGTTTTTAAATTAAGAATTAGGTAGATCAATGTTAAAAAATAAATTAGGAAAATATTTCTATAGTTGACACATCTTTAGAAAATTATAAAAACTTCTTTCACAAGGCATTCATTCAGATTTCTTAACCTGATGTATAAAGATACACTTAGATTGAGTTTCCAAGATGGTTTGGCAATGAGGAAGGATTGCATGCATCACAAAATTGAAGGATATAATTCAAACAGAAAGCAAATTCAAGGCATGGAAACCTTATTTCAATACATTTTGGATGGGAAATCCAATATTTTAAATCATACATTCAATAAAACTTTATATATAAAAAAACAGAAATAATGGGGCTTTCGTAAAAGTAGTTTTACTGATGAATTAGTAAAATATAAACAGTAAAAAGTAATTTACAAGCTTACAATCATTCTTTTAGTGAAATGGATTAACTTTTTATTGCTTTGAAATGTTCATGTTTAAATTGGTGCTAGTAACCAAATTAGCTGATATGATGTATATGAGTTTAAAGTATTATTCATACACATAATCCATTTTATCTTTTGGTTTATGTAATATATTATAATATAAAATGTATACACAATTACATATAATAGTCTCTTAAATAAGTGTTTCATAATTAGAAAATGTATAATTACAAAATGTGAATAAAAAACAGCATCTAATGATGGTATTAAATAAAGACTAGTCACTGTTTAAATTAAATGTACAGAGCATAGAATAAATTAAATGTACAGAATGAAAACTTCAAAACTACCTCTGTACAAAGGACATTATAAAAATGTTTTACACCAGAAATGATTTACAAACATATGTTTAATTAAACAAAGATATGAAATGCATTTAAATATATACCAATAAAAATTGCAACAAATGCAAGGCATATGAATTACACAAACACCAATTATATGGGCAAAGTATATAATTTAAATGTTAACAAATATTTATTACATACAAAATATAGAAATTTACAAATGCTGCTCCAAAGCATTGAGTGGAACTATACTTTCAACAAAGGATTTAGTTTATGCCACTCAAACAACTTACAACTTCCTCTATATCCTCCATTTCCTCAAAGGCATCTTCCAAAGTAGCATTAGATTTTTGAGATGGTGTTTCTTCACTCTTATTACTGGGTTGTGATACAGAAATTGGCCTAGTTATTGCTAAAACAAAATGAAGTAAAAAATATAACAAACATATGTTAATGCCTAGAACTTAGGCATAATTTTTTGAGGGTTAAAGAGAACAGGAGTACGTTTTATTTTGATTAGTTCGACACATGTAAGCCAATCCTTGCCCTGACTATGATTTCAATTTCCACCAAGGGTAATTCTAGAAGTTCGAACGATTAATTTCAGGATTACAAATCCACAAAAGTTCATAATTAATGGATTTAAAGAAAATATTACTTGCAGATTGGGGTAAAAAGGGAACAAATTCTTGCACACCAACAAAACAGGCAATGGAGCATTGCTTTTCTATTTTCCCTGAAAATATGTTTAGTCGAAATGTAACCCAAATAAAATTCTTAGATTGTAAGAATTAATACACAATAGTAAAGATTCCTCCTTAACAAATTTCATAACTTAGCCCATGAGCCACAAGGTTTTGTAAGTCTATCAACCATGCACATATTAACATCAGTGAAAACTAAAATGGGGAGTTTATAGAGCTTATTTGGGTTCTTTAAAATGTAGTTTCATCTGTACGAGATCAAATATGTAATTTCCAGTTTGTAACAAGATTGAATCATTGGTTTATATTTCTTTAAATTAAAGTACATATTACAAATACAAAATTTCTGTTTTAAATATAAATCTTGGATGCTGAAATTGCATATGAAAGTATATGTATATTATGGTAGTCTAATCATGAATACTAGAACATGGTCCAAACTTTTTTCAGCGAAACACTGATATTCCTTCATGAGCACCTACAAACAATTTTTTAAAATATTACATTTTAAGAACAGTTACAAATGGATAATTGCTAATTTGTTATAATCCAACAGATTTTTCAACAAATTATTTGCATTAAAATATATTTCATTGTTAACAATAGGATAATTTATATTTAAAAATAAAGTAGTGAATATTTTTACATTTTGATTTTTAAAATTTATTTAGGAAGACATTTTTTTATATATTCTTTTTGACTATAAACAAAATAAAGCAGCTTTTGATGCCAATTGAATAGTATAAAAGTAAAAGACAGGGGGAATATTATAATTGGATAAAAAATTATATATTTTTCTGCAATTCTTCCTGTTTTCGAGAATTGTTCTAGTTGGATTCAGAATTTCAGTACCCTTCCAACAACAGATTGTGGAAAAGTTCAGATCTTATGCAGATAGTTTAGCTGGATCTAAATATTACATCAAACTAAGTAGGGAAGGTGGTTTCAGATAAAAGAATATTCTAGAAAAAATTTGGGTGATTAATGAGATCATGAAATGTATATTAAATGAAATGTGTCACATATATGCAGTAAAAATCAGTTTATAAATTTCATTAGTAGAGCCTTAAAAATCAAAAGGTGTGATGAGTACCTGTTTAACAAAAGTTAGGTGAACCTCTATTTAGCCAGTTTTATTGAAAAGTTTTCATTTAGAGTAAAATGCAATTAGTTAAGAAAAACTATTAGCTATTTCTAATCAATAAATTTGTCCTTTATTCTGTGATATATAGCTGTGCAGAGTGTCTGCAGTAAAATTGTACTGTTGGCTGATTAATAAAAACAGTAACTTAAAAACAATTCATAAGATAGAATACAATCATTTAGTAATGATATAAAGCAACTAAATTAATTCATATTTTCAAAAAACCTAGTATAAGTTTGTTTTAGTGAAAACTACAAATAACAATGCTTTAAATAAATACAGAAACACAGTACTTTATTAATGTTATTGAAGCTACTAACTTTCAATCAGATTAGTTGGATGTTATATGTAATCGTAACCAAATATTGCATGTCATGAAATTTCTAAATTAATCATGAAAACTATTGTTTCTGTTTCAGTGTTCATTCTGATTCAAGATTTTTAATCCTCTCTTGTTCATTTCTCTTGTATCAATCATAAATATGCAGATACATTATTACTTAAAATTTCTTCTATTTACAGCAACTGATTTCATGAACACAAGGTCTAATTGTCGTTACTCTGGGGAATTCAACTTAAATTTCATCACTAAAAGAAACGTAAAAAAGTACAACTAATTTAAAAAAAATAAAAGTGCCTTCAGGATTTTAGCAGCAAATTGATGAACTACGTAGATGCAAAAACATTGCCCAGGGAGCACTACATGGAGGCAAGTCTACCACTACCCTCTAATATATAAAAAATATACAAATCAGCAGTCTATTATTAACCTTAAAGTTACGGATATCCATAAAATTGGATTTGTGGAGAGTTCAGAATAAATTATATAAAGAGAGTATCCTCCATCTGCCTGATCATCCAAGAGAAAGGGCTGTGGCTGCTTTTAGACTAATCATGGAATATGATTGCCTAGTGTCCATCTAAATAGGTTTGTAATTTTGAGCAGTCCAGCATGTCCCCTCTGTACAAGTTCTAACCAGAGCTGACACAGCTAAAGCACTTGTGAAATAGTAGCATTAGCATAATTTTTTTTAAATGGTGGCAAAAAAGTATCATCCTCTTATACTCTATTTTTGTAGCGATTTTGGTTGGTCAAACACAAAATGAATATGCTAAAACCCAAATTGTACTTTTTTCGTTTGAAACAAGTGTTGAAGATCTCGCCAAGAAATTTAAATTTAAAAACTAAATATATTCTTAATAAGGTTTTAATGACAATCTAACCACCACAGATTTCAATGTTTTTCTTTCATGGTGTCCATGCCTTTGTGACAAAACTTTGAAATTGGCATTGCTTGGATATTGTCTCTAACGAAATATCTAAAAATATTTTGCCACCTGCTATTAGTTAAAAAAGGGATTAAATTTTGATTGAGCTATGGCGAATTTTCAGAAACAGTTGCCAAAATTTTGAAAACAGGAGCTTTGTCGGCGATTTTGCTTTAAAAGGTACCCCGTTACCAAGGTTGAAAAATAGTAGTAAAAAGTTGCCTCTTAATCACTTGTGATGACCTACTCACATGTTGGATCTTGATTGGAAGACTATTTACTTTCATTATTATGAGGTAGAGACGTCCAGAGTTTTTGAGTGCTTTTATCAATAGTTTTTTTGTTTTTAATGCTTTTGTACTGTGGTCTGTATTTTCTGTTGTGCTTTCTATTGTATATTGAAATTATGGTTGTTTGTCTATGTTTGCTGGTATTGGAAATAAAATAATACACACCTCTCTCTTTTTTCACTCCAGTTGTCACTTTCTGACTCTCTTCAAAGTATTGATTGGGATGATTGATACCTTGATCAACATTAGTTTCTTGATGTGTGAGTTCAAAATATCGAGTACAGGCTATCTGATAATGTCCTCTAGAAGACAAATCTAAAATCTGTGTAGAAAAATAAGAACAGTTACACTCATCTCAAAATTCTATTTCCAGCAAAAACCTATTAATCAAAAACAACCAATTGTTAACCAGATTCTGGTGAAACTTACTATGCTATCATTTTAAAGATGGTCTATAGCATACAGTTATTATAGACCCACCTCCTCCCTACTCACCTATATGGTTTAGAGTATTTAGTGAGAGGAGGGGGAGAAAGTGACCCCCAGCACACAACGAGGATCAGCAGGAACCACCCTGCCAGGCAGGGCAAGCACCCCCCCCCCCAATCTGGGAACCTACATCCCCAAACACCCTTGGGCACCACCATTTATTGTTTTTTAAAATTTTGAAAATACACGAAGTTTGGTCAACACGACCATAACAGTGTTCTTCTTTCTTAAAATTTAACATTGAAGCCATCCAACGTGGCTTGAAACAAAATTTTCTTCTTTAAACATTTTAATTTTGATATATACATAAAAGTGGCCTCCAAGGCCTATAGTCCTACTTATCCTACAAATCATCTCTATAACAATACTTTTAAACCAATATATATTTATCAATTTACATCCTTGGTTGAGTGTAGTACAATAACATTCAACTATTAAACTATTTTACAATTATTTTTCATTAAATAACTTTATTTTTCAAGAACTCAGTCTTGAAATATATTTATTCATACTTCCAAGTTCATAATCATTTTAGTTACATATAGCATAATATTTCTGCAATATTTCAACTAATTTGTATATATCTTTATTTCCCTCAAACCTAACATTCAGAAAAATATATCAAAACCATAGTTTTAACAATTCAATCACTCGTTATCCGCAAAATAGACTAGTAGCTAAAAAATAACAGTATTAGAAAATTTCCATTTCATATTATTAAAAACTTCAATTACTTGTCATTTGCAAAACAAACTAGTAGCAAAAAAATAACAGTCTGTAACGCATCAGCCCCTTAACGTGTATCTCAGCGATATGTGCCTTGATTGGCGATGGCGGACCATGTGACACACTCTCCGCGAAAGAGAATGAACCATTTTTCTCTAGTTGTTTCCCAAGGCGAGCGTAGAACTGACGCGCTGAAGTTTTGTTCCCCCGAGATGTTACTTTTTATGTTTGTTTATTCTTGTAATTGTTTTGTCTTGTGCTTAATGTTAATTAAAATTGCTCTTTTGGCCAATTCTTGCATGAGTCATTGGATTCAGCTCTAAAATTGACGCCCAATCTTGTGGCCCGAATTAAAGCCTTTGGGAACAACTCGTTTTTTGTTCAGGAATCTAGGTCCAATACTGTTGGTATTGAAAGAAAAACACACCCTGTGTTTCATTGATGTTTAGAAACTCATCCCGAGTTAGCATACTGGTAGGAAAAGCCATGGTTTTAGTGTTCTGCAGCGGCGTCGAACTCACTATTTTAGGAAGTCTCATCCCAGGTGTATCCTATTGAATATAAGTGGAAATCCCTTCCACGGATCATCCTTATGCTCGTATCCCCAAGTGGTGATGAAGAATGAGATAAGTTTATTTTAATTTGTTTAAAATCATTCTTGTCTAACAGTACTTTCGATTTGGCCAACCCGTGTCCAGCAACAGAATTTTGAAGTTTCGTTTTGTGTTCAAACAGTATTCTTGTTTAAAATATAGTGTGAAATCACTTCTTTAAATGTTATTATTCCTTTGGTTCACAAGTGCAAAGTATTGGTGTTTTATGAAAAGTTTTGTTCTTAAAGTAAAAGTGCAAAGTAGTATTGTTTTGATTAAGTGTACTGCTAGAATAAGTTTTTTTGAAAATACGTTATGTGTATTCATTTTGTAATAAGCTACTTTGTAAAATTAATAAGTGGTGTGAATTAATTGTGTTCAAAAACGAAAGCTACAGCGTTATTTCGTTTCAAAAGTGCAAGAACCGATCGCATTCTGATTCGGTCATGTTCATGAGTCATAACTCAATAGATTCAAGGTCTGTTTTCTGCCAGCTGCATTAAAAAAAAAACCTTTCTAGATGTTTAAAGCGATTTTTTTTCTTTATTTTGTGTTTGAGCTACATTGTGCGATTTCCTTTTGAGAGTTATTGGTTTTGTTAATCTATGTATGAAACAAGTGCAACGTGCGCAGAAATGTGTTTATATTATGCCTTTAAGGATTAGATATTAGGAAATATGGATTTCATTCTGTTTAAGCATTGATGTTTCTTTTTGAATTTTGAAATATTACGAGAATTTATCATTTCTTTTGAAGTATTATTGAAATAAGACTAACTCACGAGTGGAATGTTATCTAATGTTTTGGTTTTGAATATTTAAAAGTGTTTTGGAATTTAATGTTCATAAAATAACGTGTTTAAGTGTTATTGGACAAATGTTAATGTTTTAAAAGTAATTTGTTTAACAATGCTAAACAAGTAGTACCTATAAGAAGTGGTCATTAATTTAATTTTTTTTCTTGAAAACAAACTGTGGGGGATATATTTAAAAATTTTTTTACTGAACTTGTTTACTTTCGTATTCAAAATTATTTGTACACTTCGTAACCTAAAGATGTCTTATTTGGCAAGAGCTCTTAAATGTGACCTGATAGAGTTGGCGAATGAACTCGGCATCGAAATACCTGCTGATGCTAGAGTAGTTGATATAAAAAGATTTATCACTGGAGATGAAAGTTATGATGAAGACTTCACGAAAAATCTGCTTCTGTCTATAAGCGAAAACCGTGCAAAAGAGAAAGCAGAAGAAAAAGAAAGAATAGCACGTGAAAATGAAAGAATATAACGGGAAAAGGCTGAGGAAAAGGAAAGAATAGAACGGGAAAAGGCTGAGGAAAAGGAAAGAATAGAACGGGAAAATGAAAGAATAGAACGGGAAAGAGCGTACGAGTTGGAAAGACTCCGTCTGCAGGTAGAATCACAGAAATTGGAGCAGGTCTCTGGTTTTAATCCTCTGTCTGCAGACCATCAACCCAACTTTAACTTGAAAAAGTTGCTACCTGATTTTGATCCGAATGATGGTGATATGACATTGTTTCTTCAGTTATTCGAACGACAGATGAAAGTTCTTAAAGTAGGGAGACATAACTGGGTTGCCTATCTCCTGGGCCTATTACCTAATAGCGTGGCACAACTCATCGCCAGAGAACCAGAACAGAAGGCTCATGATTTTGATCACATTAGAACAATGCTGCTTCAGAGATTTAAATTAAGTGCTGAGAGAATGCGACAGCTCTTCGCAACTCACAAGAAAAGTCCTGAGAGCACTTGGAAGGACTTCCATTTTGAACTGCGTAGCTATTTTGAAGCATGGCTAGCAGAATTGAACATAACGGATTTTGAGAAATTGAAAGACCTCATGATCCTGGATCAAATGAAGAAACGCGTTCCTTCAGAGGTTAAAAACCATTTCTTGGACGTATGGAGCGAATGGGTCACCCCAAGTGACCTAGTGGAAAAGATGGACAGTTACGACAACTTACGTCTGTCAACCCGAAGCTTCCACCGAAGCAACATGAAACAAAACCCGTGTTCCAAAAAAGAAATTACTATAGAACCCAACAATCACAATTGGAACAAAGAGATAATAGACAAAGTCTGCCAGGGATTCCCAGTAACAGTAGGCGGGATCCCGGGGTCCTCAGTCAAAGTAGGAGGGACTCCTTTTCACAAGGCAGAATTACACCAAGGGGTATTGAAGAGAAGAAAGAAATATCGTGCTACGGATGTGGAGCACCAGGAACCATCAAATCAAAATGCAAAAACTGTTTGTCATCGACAAGAAGGGAGCCATTCCAAGCGAACTCTGTCCGCATGTATACCTGTCACTCCGATGCATCCCCGTTAGCGCTAATAGATATCTGTATATCGGGAGTAAGAGCCAGGGTTTGTGTTGATAGTGGTGCCAGCAGAACAGTCGCTGGAGAGATCATGTACCACCAATTAAAAAAGAGAGGAGTAGAGTTCCAAAGAGAAGTAGTAACAATGACTTTGGCAAATGGTTGTCAAACAACTGAAGAGGCTTGCACCACCATGGTGAAAATAGAGATTGAAGGAAAATCAGTTTCGCTGAATTTGCTGGCATTACCAAATGCAAAAAAGAATCGTACTCTACTAGGAACCGACTTTTTGGAAAAGTCCGGAATTGTTCTAGACATGAAGAACAAAAATTGGCATTTCTCTGACAATCCCTGTCGGAAGATTGGTTTCAAGAAAGATATCCCTGTAAAATATCTGCTATCTGTTGAAGACCCACCAGTAAAGAGTCAACAGCCTGTCGACAACTGTAGCAACAAAGGAAATTTTCATGAAGAAGATGAACGTTCAAGTTGCAACCAGCAACTCTCATACAGCCAAGCTATATCACCAAGCTCACTGCGTTCTGATGAAGGAGAACATTTAACGTCCGATCAGCGCAGAAAGATGAATGGTTTGTTGGAAAAATTTGAGTCTACCTTCAAGCTAGGGGGAGAGCCTATCCCTTTTATAGAACATCGGATCAATACCGGTGATCACGTTTGGGTCACCATGCACCCTGTGAGTAACGCAGAAAATAAAAGGACTGCCAAATTCATGCCTCGACGTAACGGACCTTACGTGGTGCTCTCACAACGGTCACCTACAACTTATGAAATTGCAGATCCCAAAAATCCGACCACACCTATAGGAGTTTATCACTCTTCAGCTCTCAAGGCATGTAAAGCTACTGACAGTACTCCTGTGGTCCCACTAAGAAAGAGAGGACGCCCTCCTAAAGCACGTAATGCTGACTCCTCGTCGGGACGTCGTCGGAGCCAGAGGGGGAGGTTGTAACGCATCAGCCCCTTAACGTGTATCTCAGCGATATGCGCCTTGATTGGCGATGGCGGACCACGTGACACACTCTCCGCGAAAGAGAATGAACCATTTTTCTCTAGTTGTTTCCCAAGGCGAGCGTAGAACTGACGCGCTGAAGTTTTGTTCCCCCGAGATGTTACTTTTTATGTTTGTTTATTCTTGTAATTGTTTTGTCTTGTGCTTAATGTTAATTAAAATTGCTCTTTTGGCCAATTCTTGCATGAGTCATTGGATTCAGCTCTAAATGTCTTAAATAACAATGTATAAAGACCCTTTTTTACCAGATTTCATAGTATTCAGGCAATTTTAAAACTAATTCAAAACATCTAAATTTCTTAACAATTCTCTATTTAAAGTATTTTATTTATCCATGTTATTCATCACAAAGTCACATTTTTCCAAAGTAGCAACCGATTTCCCTACCTCATACTTTTCTAACCCATCTCATCTCTACCTTTACCATCCTATCACCAATCCAATGGTTTAACCCAGATTCAAAAATCCATTATCCCATCAAACTCCTTACTCCAATCTCAATCTTCAAACCATTCTAATATTATAAAGAGGGTCAACCATTTAAGAAATAATAACATATTTCTTTAGGTCATACTCTCTACTACCTGACCATATCATTCCCATTGTAAATCCTTCAAAACCTCATAGGATTACATCGGATTTAACCATCCCTCTTTTCCTTTTCTTCAAAGTTATTTCCTCTCTCCATTGCTTAATTATTCCTAAATTACGCCAAACGATAAATAACTATGTATTTTTGTAGTTTAAACACTCCATCTTTGTTTCAAGTTAGATTTTCTAGATATATTTTAAAACCTTCTTGTGGATGGCATCAGATTTAATATATCTTCAATTTCTCAATTTCCAGTCAAAATTTCATACCTTCCCTAGTAGCTCACAAAAAAAATCCCCTGAAGAAATAACCATGTACTTCTTTGAACATTCACCCAATAGCCACATCATATCGATATAAAAATATCTATTTATTTCATCGATTTAAACCTTCAAGAATCAAAACACCTTGGTTTTGCTTTCTATGGTTCAAATTCTCCTTGGATGGCAACAGATTTAACATTCCACTGTTTTCTTCATTTCTCAATCGAAATGTATTAAATCCTGAAAACACTCAGTAATTCATTCATTATTAAGAAGAAATTGCTCCTTCTTTTGATCTATAATTGGTCAAGTCTTTAATGGTTTACAACAGCTTTAACATTTCAGAATCCTTCTTTTTTATAATTATCTTGTCAATTTTCTTAACCAATACCAGTGCAAGGAGGTATAGCATACAGTTAACCACTTTTAAGATTGAGAAATAGAAATCTCTACATATAGTTCACTAAAGTACGTGGCACAGAAATAGACATTATTTGCATAGTGCCAAATGGCAACAAAACCGATATGGGCAATATAAAATCAACCGCTATAAGATTCATTCATTAATTTTGCCTTTGTTAAATAAGCTTGATTTGACCTAAGGAGCTGTATAATATAACTATAAATTTGAATGAAATTCTTTAGCAGTCTGATTACAGAAGGCAAAGGGAAATGTGGAAGACAAAAATCAGTGGAGAAAAGAGTGAAGGTGAAAATAGATTTAGGCGGCAAAAAATTCTCAATTGCCTTTGAACAAGTGAATGGGATGCCACAAGCAAATTGTGGTAACATAACTGAGGTGTGAACGTTTCTCCATGGAAATAAGAATTTTAACACCAGTAAGAATATATTATTAGAAATATATTAAATCAACTAAATTAAGGATCAATAAATTAAATTAAGATATTACAGAAAATGTCATGTTTATATGTCAATTTTATTTCATTTGGCCCATACTTATATTCATTGTATCGATGCTAAATGGACTTAAATAAAGTATCTGAGTAATTTACTGCCATAAATATAAAACAATTATGGAACTTAAGTGCAGATGCTATGTGCAGGTCTGCTGTTTGTTAACAGATAAACAGTCTTCCTGAATAAATATGATCTGCATTAATTTATTTATAAATATACCAACAGTACTGTATGAAAAATAATTTTCAGACTTACGTTATCAATTCCAGCATTATTTATATGCAGACTCTGTAAGCGCTGTTTTAGATTACTTTGATCAGAATGTTTGAAAGGACACCCTAGAAGGAAATACAGTTTAATAAAAATTACTTTTATTCATAAAAAATTGAATTATTGGTTTGAATTTAGAGAAACTGCAGCTTACCATGATGTTCTCCTGGACCAGGAGCATTAGACGTGATGATTTTTATACAGCTGTATGGAGAAAAGTTGGCTCTTTTCCCTTCTTTTCCATAATTATATCGGATGTTATAAGTATACTGTTTGTCAAACTAAAACATAATATATTTCTTAGCACAAATACTTTTGTTGTGAAATGAAAAGATTGCAGTTAAGTTTTATCTCATTAAATTATCATCTTTAAAAAGCAACTAGTGCAGAAATTTGAAGAGGAAAACAGAATGTTAGTTGAAGAATTAGTAAAAAGAAATTTAATTAACTCATCCAATAAACAAATAAAAGTATCTAAATAAATCAATTAAAATAATTTGTGAGATTATTTAACTAATATAATAGACTATATGCTAGCTATTTTAATTCCAGTTAGTTAAAGGTCAACTAGCATTCAAAAGGTTTTAATTAACAGTTCATAAAAAGCATAGAAAATATGGATATAAGTATCTCATTGAAAATTTTACTACTTGCAAAGCAATGCAATATGACATTAACAAATATAGGAATGACTAAAATTCAAAATTGTGTTCCATTTTCTAAAATATCTCTTAAAATTTGACAGAACAAGTGAATATTAAATTTTATTTGTCAATTAAGATACCTTTTTGATTAGTTAAAATGGAATATTCTAGATGGCATAACAAACTCACTTTATCAGTATCCATAACTTTGGTGAATTCTTCTCTCCAGAAACGCATGGCATCTTCAAGGGAGAGACCAATTCCTTTCAGGAATAGACCATATTGCAAACGCCCATTGTATTTCAAATGATGGTTCTTTCGTAATGTTTCATGCAAGTTCCTCATGCACAATGGAAATGATGCTTTAGATAACTAGAATGAAACACAAGCATTCAATTTTTTACTCTTAGCACATATTAGTACAATATTCAGAATAAGATTTGCAATTGGACGAGCAATTCAAATGTACATTTAACAGACCTATAAATATCAAATAATAGCACTTCATAACTGGTTTTAAAATGCGGTTTCATATCATGCATTTATTACAAGAACAAATTAAAGATAATAAACATTATTTCCTGAAAGAAATGTTATAAGTAAAGTTCAACTTATATTTTATACATGTATAGAGGACTATTACAAATTGAACACATTAATAACCTAGATATTGTTGTGAAAACTTATATGGCAACTTTCATGATTCAATAATTAAGGTTTATTTAAACAGTTTAGAGAATGTTATCAAAATACAAGATACTTTTGAGAATATTTCATGTACAAATTGTCAGGAATCGTCACAATATAAATTAGTGAGTCTTAAAAATTAACAAAAACAAGAAAACAGCTACTTCCAATCACAGGAGAGAAAATATTTTTATAAACACTATAAATTTAATTTTTTGAAACAAAATTTAAAACTATGCTTACTTTCTTCTAGCATAGTACTTAAAGTGATGAACTATATTAGTAAAATTTTGCACTGGAAGTTAACAGAATAAAACAGGAATGAAAGGAGAAAATGCATTATAACTAAATTTTCAAAGAACAATCACATAAAAGTAAAACTCTCAATCTATTAAATATAAAATAAAACTTATGTCTATTAGTAAAAATGAAATATTATTGTGACCATTTTAAACTGAGTTGGTTGGTTTTAGGGCGCAAGGGCCATATTTGGCCATGCTGCGCCAGACACAATACAATATCAAGTAATTGACACAAGACATACAATATCAAGTAACTGATACACACAGTGAAAGGTTTAGTGACACAGAAGAGAAATACACCCAGGGAAGAATGCACCTGGCAAGACTCGAACCTGCACTGTGAACATTTTAAACACTAAGAAACTAACTTTCTGGAGATTTAGGGCAGAATGGTACCATGAAAAAATGTATTTAATAAAATAACAAAGCTATTGTAAAATATTGCCAACCAATCGATCTGGTGGTCAGGGTGCTGGCTTCTAGATAGAAAGGTTTCTAGTTCGAACTAGGGCATGGATGTTTGTTTGTCTAGAATGAATGAGTGGCCTCTATAAAAAATGGGTTGTAAATAGAATGTGCTGATGTATGTGAGGTGAAACAAGAACTGACCCCCACCCCTCCGTGGTGCACCAGGGTAATGAAAAGTGGTTCACAAATCTGCCCTTGTAGTAGTGCCATAATGATTAAGTACAATTAGCCAGATATTAGCAAATAATGTAAAAAAACAATTACAAATACAAAAAGATTTAAGCCATTTTGATAAATAATGCATCACAAACAAAAGTAATTAAAACATTCACTGCCAAAAATTCTGATTTTGAATTCATTATTGAATTTTTCAGCATAACATACATCATTTATTTGATCTGGCGATATTTCCCCAGTGAAATTTGTCTTCTTGTTTCCATAATCTGTACCGATATATCGCTGATGTATAGTACTCAACATACTGATTAGACGGGTATCCTCATCCAACTGAGGCAAAGCCCGAGAAGTTACCTAAGAAAAATTAAATTTGATATCAACAAACAATTTATAGAGGCATGATAAATTATTTCATAACACAAGAACCACCTTATATATAACCACTGATACCTATAAGAAAAGAAATAGCACTAAAATATAATTCATAATGGAAAGGTGAAATTCTGTAATCATTGGAAAATCTAAAATGGTTGGCACTTCTGTGGATGCACATTACCAAAAAATTATCTCCTATCCATGAATAAAATGGCCCCCATGTTTATAAGCCAGATGAATTTTAAAAAACCCAAGTGTGTGCAGGTATGTTATGAAATAAAAAAGAGTTTGCACTGTGCCAAACCCAGTACACCACAAAAATTATCATTTTAATATTAAAATATCACTGAAAAACATTGCATTTAGTTACTATCCTTTTGAATAAAACTGTGTTGGAGATTTTGATATTCATTAAAAAATTTATAATTAAAATACAAGTATCCCAATAAAGTTTAAGGCAATATAAAATAATCTGTTAATATAAAATTATCTGATTAAAAAATATTGGCTATATCAGTGAAAAATATTTTTAAGGTCTGAATGAAGCAGACCATTTATGGGAAGTATTTAAAAAATAAAGTAATTTATTTTAATAGTTTTACTTTAATAAAATCAGCTTTAAAAATACTACATTTCTCAAAGAGTATTAAAGAAATTCAATTAAAAAATTTGTTACTTTGTTTAAATTTCTTAATATCTCACATTGTCTCTTCAATTCAGATACATTGTATTTCGGACATGTATTACATTTAAAAAGGGAATTGTCATACGAATTCGACGACTAGTTTTTCTGAACACATATAATGAATATATACATGGAGCTTTGAAACATTCAATACAAAAGTATACTATTTCATACACATTGAATATAAATAATTAAAAAACATGTTCAAATTAAGTTAGACTTACAGCTAAGGCATGAGAAAGATGAGCTCTATATGCTGAGAGAACAGTTATAATCAAATCATCTTCTGGGATATAAGCAGAACCTTTTTCAAGATAAACTCTTCTGTTCTTTACTAAGTCTAACACTTCAACGAATGGCACCTAAAATGAAATTTTAACCTACAATTATCTTCTTCTATTTCACAATTTTTCATCTTATTAATACAAAAGGGATTCAAATGTCAGCATGAGAAAGATTAAAAAGAAATGGTTCATGAAACTTTCCTGACCTTATAGAAATTTGTAGTTGCTACTTTTATTGTAGAATGATTAAATCCCAAATATAAATTGTCACATACTCTCTCCTTTTCTTCCTTTTCAATCTGAAAAATATTTATGGAAGTTAAAAGAAAATAATTTAATGGTTTTCCACATAAATGAATTGATTTTAAAGGTTGTTCACAATTGTATCATACCTATGAAAAATGAGTATAAGCCATTATAAAGGTATAAATTAATTTTCGCTTACAATATAATTTCAATAGGATAGAAATAAAATATCAAAATAAGTATTATGATACATCATCAATTGTAATTCACATCCTTACCTTATTATAATTCAGTTCATTATATGCCATGAAAGAATTTTTGGCAGCTGAAGTTTCAGACATGAAACGGAATCGAAACAAATCAACCTCTTGAGTTATAAACCATCTACGTAAATCCTCTCTACAAAGAAAATTAATTTATAATTATTGGACCTAATTTATATTGGAAATATATTTTCAATCAGAAAATTGTTTAAGGTTATGAAATAACTCAAAATCTTTGCTCTACACTTGCTGACAATATTTGAGAAGTAATGGATATGTAGCTTTAATAACAAATGCTGAAGTAAAAGGATCAGAAAAAGAATCGCCAACAGCAGATAAATATGCTGATACAAACAAATTCCCAAAAAATGGACACTGATATTGACAATGCAGATGTTACTAGGCCAACAGGATCATCTCAAACCAAGATCTATCAACCAGTGTCAAAACAATGAGACTCAAAAGAGACAGCCTTTTTGGGTGCATGGAAAAGAAGGGTTGGCTTCAGGAAGATGTGGTGTTCTTACTTAACCTATTGTCTAGATCCCACCGACAGCTATGTTGTTCAAAATACAAATCTCCCCTCCTTTACAAAGAAATCTCTGAATACCTCAGGTAGTTAGCTTTGGAAGTTGTGGAGAACAGTCCTGCTGATGTGCAACAAAGTTCGGGTGACAAAGGAATTTTTGACAGTGGAATTCATATCAAACTAGATCAGGAATGAGTCAAAATCAGCTAAAAGAACCTTGATCATTTTTTTTGTCTTTCACTCAGAACTTTTGGTCATAGATGAAACACTGGGATACGTTGAATCATCTCACATTGATGAGGACATTTGGATCCTATCAGATAGCCAAAGCTCCATAAAGCATCTCAGCAAGTGGTGGAAAGTGACCACCAGAAACATCAACAAAATGAGATGTCTGTGAGAAGATCATGATACAACTTCAATGGTAATTAATTTAATGTGGCACTGGAGCAACACAATGAGGTATAGGTGATGGTCCGGGATCAATCCTAAGGGAAAGATCCGAGGATAACACCATATTTATTATTTCTAATTTTGAACCACGGTCAGATGACAAGGTTAACACCTGAGCTGGCAACCCACTATCCAAACTTCTACACCATGCCAGCGTGAAGACATTTGAGGCCACAACAGATTTAACTTGCACCCATTCCCGTGTACACGATGGTCTTTGGTACAACTTCAATAGATCTCTCTTCATATGTTGGTCTGCATGGGAACAAAACTATCAACCTTTTGACTAAGGAGAGAAGTTTAGATGAGTTATCTTAAAGCAGACGTACCCATGAAGAAATTGCTTCGAAAATTAAAATGTGCATGTACAGAATTTGGAGGACTCCTCCAAGATATGACGGGTATACCTGCAGTCGTCCAGGTGCCATCCTTGGCAAAATGGGTGGTAAAAACCGACTGCTCTCTTTAAGCTTCACAGTGGAAACTTGCAGCGAATGCCCCTCTATGCTGTAAATGCAATTCGCAGGCTTTGGCTGAGCATATTTTCTACTGTCTCTCAAGCCAACTCATTCACCATCCCAAACTGGTTCTGGGGCCTCAAGTTTCATGGGCTAACAGACTCGGTGTAACTCAACTATGCCAATCAAGATAAGTAAGAAGACAACTACACTGAGTAGAAAAGGAGGAGTTAGGGCCATCATGTTCCTCATTCAATTTCCTAGAATGGAAAGATTTTTGGACGTTCAATATGTTAACAAACACAACTAGAGCAAGTGTCACGAATAAGCCAACAAAAACACATCTCACACTTTACTACAAAATTAATAATTTTAAACATTTACTGTTAATATACAAGGTTTCATACTTTTAAAATTCAGACAAGGAAAAATAGTTTTTTTATTAAATCCAATAATTATGATAAAATTTACCTTCGACAATATGCTAAGCGAAGAATAAAATGAGATATGTGGTCTCGTCTTCTTTCATCATATATACTGTCATTCAATGCTTCATCTCTTACGGTCTGGCAAGTAAAAAGTTAACCAAATGAGATGAACTTCAAACTAGACGACACTTCTTAAAAAAACTTAATATATCAGTCTTTTAGAATTATGTAACATTAATTGAAAATAACTATGCATACATATTTTTATTTCTGTTAGATGATGCATGTTAGCAAAATAAAGTGGTAAAGCTAAATAAATATTTTATCTAAAATTATAAATACAGCTATAGAGTTCATTGCAACACTTTCATTTAACCCTTTGCACTTGGATGTCGCAGTATTGGCGGCATCATAGTTAATTTAAATTTTTAGAGCAAAAGGGTTAATGTTATTCTAGGTTGTTGATGTGTTCCAAATAGAACATCTCTATAAATTGTGATCAAACTAAACATTCATGGTTAAAAATCACTGATCACAAAATAGACAATTAAGAAAGAGAAAATACAACAGAAATCAGTTGGTTCCAGTTACTTTTAATGAACAGAATTAAACATCATGAATAATAAAATTCGACTTTTTAAACACTAAACTTGACATAAACCATGTTTAAACTACTGCTTCATATTGAACTAAGCACAAACCTGGATACTAAATCCCAGATTAAGTCAAATTCAATTGGTCAATTAGTACAGCTAACGGCTCCTCCAAAGATATTCTTCTTTCTAATTTGTCTGTACTAGTAAGTGTTAAGTGATTTCCAATGTATTATCAAGGCTGAATGCAATGATAGTTATATGATAGTAATATTAATATCCAATCTTCTTTCAAAGGGTAAAAGCAACTATCATATATACAAGCTTCCAATTTTAAAATGCATTAAGATTGCAGTGCAAAAAAATTGATGCAATTGAAGTTTTCAGAATAACTAAATTAAATCTTTCAGGTAACTAACCTTTTGTACAATTTATCTATATATTTAAATGTTGTTTTGAGTATTTTAAAGGAAAAAGGATTACTAGGAATCAATTGAAGAAGTTAAAAATGGAAATACTGAACATATTAAATCAAGATTAAAGATAATCAAATGCCACCTATCATCATTTAATAAAGTGAGATTTTCTGTAGTATTTAAATATGAAGCAAATACATAGATATAGAGGAACAATCTATAAGGTACTAGTGACCATGAGTAAATTAAATATGCATGTATGTGGAATCGGAGTGTCCACAAGCCTCCCCTTCAGATGGCGTTGATGATCAACTTGACACACGTGCAGGTGTTGGCTGAGACTAAAACAAAGGAAAGAGCGGTGCGCGTAGGTGTATGCTGGACTCCGGTGACTTTGTACAAGAAGTGTGAGAAGGCACTTGTTGATCCTCGAGCGTGACTAGTAAGTAGAAACTATCTTCCTGACTGAGTGAGAGTTAGAATTGAACTAGTGACTGAAAGCTTCCATATGCATGTGGAGCAAGAGCTGTTTTATTCCATTCATGCATGGGGCAGCGTGTAGGCTGTTCCATCATTTTTTTAACCGTTGGTGTATATAGTTTTTCGATAGAGAAATTAAATGTTGCATTAGTCCTAATCTCCATATTATACAGCTTCACTTCTTCACACCCTAGACACCGTACCACATGTATACTGTCTCAATAAATACCAATATCTTAATTTTTTACTCAAAATTTAAAAATAATTTTAAAGAAATAACACCACCACAACCAGATACATTTCTTGGTAGGCAATGTTAACCTTTACAATACGGCGGCCAAATTTCGTTAACACCTCGTAGAATGACATATTTCACTTAACTTCCTTCCCCTACAGAACTTGGGGGAGTCTTGAATGACTTTTACGACTGACCACCTAGCGCGCTTTCCTTTCATAGTGTTGTCCCAATGCCGTTCAATGGAAATTGGGGGAATGGTTGTTTGAAAAATCTCTCGGGTTCCTACTATTCACTATATGTGCTTTTTTTAAGCTTATGCGCTTTTTTATACTTGATTCTTCGTGCTAGGAACTGTATGAGGTTTGAATTAAAAATCGTTTAAGGAAGTTATGACAGTAGAAAATGCATACTCCATTTGTTTTACTTATATTAGTATTTCAATGACTGATTTTGATAAGCACAAGTCATTTTTTCAAATTAAATACAAGATTTTGATAAATCATTTTTAAAATGGTCAGTGTGATTTTGTATAATCTTTTATCTTCTTAATTATCGTTCATAATATTCATATTTTGGTAGAAAATAGAGTGTAATGTGTTTACATTACAAAAAAATGAGATACTTTCTATTTAAATAATTAATATGTAAACAAGCACATAAAGAATACACTTATATTTCGTTCTCTTTAGGAGTATTATTTTATTGCACATGATTAAAATTTTATTATTTTATGAGTTTGCTAAAAACGATTAAATAATGAAATGAATGTTTGCTTGACCGATGGTATTCAATAGGCTCAATACCCTTTATGAGAAAAACTCTTACTACTGTGCTTTCAAAAACTTTTTTTTAATGTGGAACTCCCGTCAATCCTTGAAATTTATTGAAAATTGTACATGTAGGGAAGTAATTGGTTGTTATCAGATTGGTAATAGATGTCGTAAAGGTTTTAATTCACTTTCAAATCAGTTTTAGAATTCAGTCATATATAAAATGACTAAATTTCCTAATCAAGTGAGTATCATATGCACATCAGTCTCCAATATTTCGATACAATTTTAAGATTCTTAAAGCGCTCAAGTTTCCATTGGATTTAAGAAAATCACTTCTTTTGCTACAAAGATTTTATATCACAAAAACGATGTACTACGAACTTTATGATTTTTCAATCATCTTTAAAAGGTTTTAAAGATGATTGAAAAATCATCTTTAAATTAAAATAATTTGGAGATCATGGTTCCACACCTCTCTAAAATATTGAATGTTTAGGTACAATCAAAACATTGTAAAAATAAATTATTGGAGCAGTTCGAATAATTTTTGGCTAATAAAAAACATGGTCATTCTACCATTATGTTAAGGTCATGAAAAGTGATGCTTGTTTTACGTTAAAATAATGCCCTCACGCCCACATCTTATTTAGGCATGTACAGGCATCACGACCCTGAGATATCCAAGTGATCTTTCTTCCCTTCCTTAGTCTACCCTTCTGTTTTTTTTGCTTTATCTTCCTCCCTCATTGTGTTGTCTGTCTTATGTTTGGCGCAGCTTCACCAAATATGGCCCTTGTGATATAAGACCCAAAACCAACCAACATTAAAACAACATAAATGCGTCAATTTTGATGCTTAGTAAACTTGTAAACTTAGAAATTTAAAATTTTCTGATTCTTTAACATACCCTTGTGCAAATCAGGTAAAAATCAACCAATTCAAAATTGGCAATTTGTCAAGTAAAATATTTAAAGTTAGTGGAAAATTTCCTTCTCGATGTGGCCCATGAGTAGAACCAATCCTAAGAATTTCGGTGTTTTCTCCTGGAGAGTTTGCACGTATGCTCAAAATTTGTACTGCATACTTAGTTTCTTCAACTAAAATTCGTAAAACTTCTGAATTGAACAACATTAGGGGAAAGTAATCAAGCTCTTGTTTCAGTTCTAACGGTTGGACATTTGAGGAAAGCCCAATATTTCCACTGAAGTCGTAAACAGTTACTTCATCTGATGGTTAGGGAAATTTCCAATTTATATTTGGAAATTCCGTAGATGAGCTATCAACTACAAGTCTCTTGTTCGGACACAAGATACTCAATTTCACATTCTGAATCACTATCATCAAAATTTTCTTCGTCGAATTCTTTTGACCTCTTATTTCATTAATGGATAGGTGGATTTGAATATGAACAAACTACAGCGTAATATATAATATTGAAAGCAAGTTGATTTCGTTCATGGTCATGTATTGCAATATACGGGCTAATTAGACCGACTGAAAGAGGAAGATTGAAAATAGTGCTAACATTCCAAATGTTTCCAATCCAAGTGGAGATAAGAAAGTGCTGTACAACAGTTCCGTCGTGAGTGATGTTTTGACAATACAAAGAAAAGATGTTTTGATGGTCACCATGAGAACCATTCGTGCCCCCTTGAGTCAGATTTGTACTTCTTGGCATATTCTTTGGAGTGAGAGAGATATCACCAGCGCCACTTTCTATCTTTCCCAGAGTTCACACAATGATAGATAGGGGAGACACCGAACAAAAGGAACCTCTTAAAGGCCAGTCGCTGACAGCTCGTAAATCGTGATCGATGTCAGCGGTCACTTAAAAGGAGGAAAATTTCCAACAGTCCCAAGCCGCTCTACGAAGGAAACTTCTGATGGAACTCATTGTCCCAGCCGTAGTGTAAAGGTAAATTGTCTTAAAAATTGAAACTTAAAACTATCTTTGGACACAAAACTTTGTATAATTAGATTTACTAGGATCTCAAAATTACAAATATTGAAAGTACTCACTATTTTGAAATAGCTTTTTAATTTCTGCTTCTTGAGTTCATTTAGAATCATTTCCTTATATTCCTGAGAGTTTTTATTGAATTTAGCTCCAGCCCTTTCAAAGAGTCTTAATACTGAAAAATGTTCACAATAATATCAATTATAGTACAATAACTACAAATTCTGAAAGTTCATTGTCCTACTATTACAGAGAACTATTTAAAATTACAAATTGTGAAAAAAAGAGAATAAAAGTTAAATGAATTTATTGACAAAGTCGAAATTCTTCAAACAATTAGTATATCACTTATTAGAACACTATGAATTGAGCATATGAAAATATTTCTTTCAACAAACAAAATAAAATAAAATCTAATTCTTTGGAAATATGCTGAAACATTTAAAAAAGAATTTAAATATACATAAAAAGTTTAACTAGAAGATTGGTTCTATAAATTAAATTCTGCATTAAGTGACAACTCTTTAAAAAGAGAAACTATTTTCATTTTTTACACATCTTGTTACAAGCTACACATGGAAAAGACATTTTCCTAAATTCACTCACGTAAAAACAAATTTGATGGCAGTTACAAAATAGCTAAGCTGATTTAAGTAAATCATATGGAACAGGAATTGGCATCAAAGGTCGATTTTAAAGATATCGAAGAATGTAAGTTAACTACCAAGTGGGCATCAAAGAGTTTTGTAGGTTGCATTTCTAAATGCTTAAGGCATTCACTTCCATTCATATTTAAATGTAAAAAGTCATTTAAACAATCTTAAAGCAGATAAATTATTTTTAAATTGATGAAACCTCATAGGAGAATCATATTTCATAACTTGAAGAAAAATATTTGGTTAGTTATACATTTCAAAGTTAAAACAGATAATTAAATACAGTTCACATCTTGAATGAATGGCTCTGAAATATACAAAACAATTTCCGACGTACTGATTTAGCACTGAAATGCTAACAAGAAAAAATAATTTGAAATTACTTCATTATTATTGCATATAAAATTCATTATGGGCGTGATCCAGTAAATTAACACAACATGTTAAATTTGAATATTTTGTAAAAATAAATAAGACATGACAACATTTATACTAAAGACAATGCACAATTCTCAATTTAAAAAATTCATTATATAGACCTTTAAAATTAAAATCCAAAAGCACAAGAAAGGTGTTTCAAAGTGCATTTTATTATAATATAAGTACCTTTCAATCTTTCTAAGGCTAACTCTTCAAATTCCTCTAAAGTAATAGTATCTTGTGGGGCATGTTTGTAAAATTGCAAAGCATGAGGATACAAAGTAACATCTCTTTTTCCAGTCAACAAGGATTGTTGTCTTCGAGTTCTTTGGAGAAATTGCATTTTCAGAAAGGGAATCAGAATTGTCAATACACCTATAAAATTATTGACATGAAAATTACGTTAATATATTTGAATCACAGCAATTATAAAACTGGCTATAAACAAGAAACTTAGCCATGTTATTTATGTGAATGCAAGAGAGAAATAAATCAAGGAACTGTTTTGGAACAGATGTAGTATGGAACTGTTTTAAATTGATTCGAATGATTTATATGAAGCGATTTAAATTTATTTGATTTATTATTTTTCAGAAAAAACCCTAAGTTCCTAAAATAATATTGAATTCCAAAAGCTTGGACACTCTTTAAGAAACAAATTGTTAGCCTACAGAAAAACCTAATGAGCATGTCGATTGCTTCAAACAAAATTTGTGATTTCTCGTCCCAAGGTACTAATTCCTGAAACGGTTACTTATAAAAGAAATACGATTGTTCTGGGAAATATTTAATTATAAATGCTTTCACCTTATCTTGTTCCACGTTCAATGGATTCAAAGCCGGCAAATCTTGATTTACGCACTCATGCACTGCAGTTTTCGCGCTAAAACCAAAAGAATAAACAAAACAAAACAATACCATTTAATCCGTATGAGGTCGACTATTACCTGACAAGCTGACATAACAACTTTTTGTCAAAACTAAAATTTCATTTCCGTTCAAATAATTTTGAAATATAACTTGAAAGTTTATTTCAAACTTTTCCCTCCAATCTAATGAATTTCATTGTATGAAAAATTAATATAGAATCACATGACACAGTGAAAAGTTTAGAAGCAGTTGTTTTATTTTTAGAGTGGCAACTAAACATTGAGAATCCGACTACGCAGAATAACGAAAGTAATTGAGATCAAGAAATGAAAATAGTGTAATTCCTTGGTTGACATCTGAAATTCGAAATTTGTTGTGTATTTAAAATTTCCAATTTTCATTAAAAAATTGAAACTTTCGATCATGGATGTGATGGGCTTATCTGAAAAGATCGAATTGCCAACTTATGTCACTACTTATGGATGGGTTCCATTTGTAATAGCTGTATTGGTATGAAGAGTTTCTGCTTAAAATACTTGTTTCTCCTTTGTACAGACAAAACGTGAGATGTAGTAGAATGAAATATTATTTGAATTTGCAACAGAAGTTAACTGACTTAATGAAGAAATGGTAATCACTTGAGTGGAATATTATAGTTAACACTCAATGACAGTTTGCAATTTAATAGTACTCAGCTTTAGTATCACTATTCAGCAGAACACACATAGAAACAACCTAAATCTATTCTAAACTATCAATTTTCTATAGTGATTGTTTCTTGATATGGTTTAAAAATAGTATCTTGATTGATTTCTTTTTGTTTTCAGCTAACCTATCTGTTCTCCTATTTATATGTGAGATATTTTTGGAGTCGCAATGAAAGAGATAGATGCTCTTCTCTTATATCAACCATTGGAATCACAATAGCTTTGCTGTCTGCTATCTTAATACCAGTTGATGTATTTCTGGTATCATTCATGAAAAATTCAAATGGAACATTTAAGGTAAGTAATTAAAAGATTAAATAAGTTTCAGATCTTGGACATTTTAAGTTAGAAAATCCCATTATATGCATGTGATACTCTTTTACATTATGAATTGTACGTGGTTCATAATTGCGTGGTGTTCTCGGACCTTTCCCTTTGGGATTCATCCCAGACCGTCACCAATAGCCCTTTGTGTTGCTCCAGTGTGACGTTAATTAAAATACCTACCAATTTAATACTTATTAGGCTTGATAAAGAATTCACCAGCTCATGTTTAACAAATCAAAACATTCTCAAATTACTTAAAAATTCAAGTTCAATTTTCTATGACTCAATCCATGCAGAATCAAATTTCTACTGTTCTACAAATTAGTGAGACTTACATCTGAAAAACTTGTTAAAATCAGTTTTTGGGTAGGTATTTAAAAATTTACTCATTTGGATTGGGTCCTAGGATTAACTTATTCAAATTAGTTTTTCGGTCTCGATAATTTTTAGAGGATTAAAAATTTTATTGATATGATCGAGTCACAGGATGTTTCATAATGTTTATTTTTTGAACTATCCTGTAATGTTTTTTTTTACTTTCAGGACTGGGCTACCAATTCAACTCGTCAAGCTCTTGAAGATTCTGTGACATATACCTATTATAGTAAATTTTTATTACATTATTTCTAAAGTATTCAAGATAATTTAAATGATGAAACTGATCATTTGCATTTTGTAATTCTGAATGTCATCCCTGCAATGAACCAATATCAACAGATTATGCAAAAACTAAACCTAACTCTTTTGAAAATAACAGTTTGACTATTTTTCACTCTGATATTGTAACAAGACAAAGTTTGTATGTGAGCCATTGTTAAATACCAACTTGCTAAAGAACTGTTATTGTGATTTTAAGGCAAGGGTTTGTTTTTTAGAAATGAAAACATCAAATTAAATCTGAGTGACTGCTGCAAAAGACAATACTGGTGTAGGAAGTACAAAGTTATAGAAAATTCAACAAAGTAACATTCAAAAGTTTTGCACAGATTTTATCCACAGTGGGATTTTTCTAAAGTCAAATTAATCATTGGCTTGGAGCTCTCATTAACTGACGGAAATTTATTTGTGTTGTACAGTTTAAAGATTAACTTTTAATTTTAGGTCAAAAAATAAAAATTATGAGCATTTTGATAGTGTTATTTTTAGTGCTTTTAAACAGATTATTATTTGACTATTTCTCATGAAAATCAGCATTTAGTGTTTGAAAAAATATCATTCTCACAGTGAGTTTCTTCTCTTCTGCTGAAATTGCAGATTAATAACGGCTTTTCTTCTCAAACATGTCAGAAAATAGTGAGAATATATTGTAAAAAGTGTCAGATTATTTGTTAGTCACCTAAATATTAGTTTATGTTCCTATATATATATATATCATAAGTTGAGCAGACACTTATTAAGAAGAAATGTAGTCTTGATGGATTCAATTTACTGGAATCAACTATTTAATGGAAAAGAATTCTTTTTTTTTATATAAATGTTTGTATTTTTTACTAGGATGAATAAATGTTATTTTAATACAACTACTACATTGAATAAAAACAAATCTAAATTTTTGTTCTGGTCTTACTTTTTATAGCTTATCAAAAACAAATGCTTCGTAATTAACACCTGTGCAATGTCAAAAAGCATTTTAAGAACAGATTACGCTATCTATTTTGTTGCACACAAATGTTTATTTTCTAAGGTTTAAATGCTAATTTTCTTTTCAGGTCTTTATGGTATGACACTATTTTTCACCTTTTTCATTTTACCTCTTGTGTACTTTTCATATGAAGAGAGAGACGAAGACCGCCCTACCAAGGTATGTGTATTGAAAATTTTATTTAAGGTGCAAGTATAGTTTTTAAGGAACCTAGAAAATGTTTTCAAAATAAAATTGAATTCATTTCTGTTATTTCTTTTTAATAAAATATTAATGATATTGCTATTCACACAAATGATCTTATACAACTAAAATGCTCCTCTGTTTATAGCAATTTTTATTAAAATATAGATTGAATATTGATCAGCATTTGTCATCACTATGTTTTGGCAAAGACTGCTTTTTGCATTCAAGTCTCGTAAAAATATTATCAATATTTTAGACATTTTCTTCAAATGGGTACTTTTATTTTGATTAAATTCAATATTTAAACAGCAAGGCCTGGTAACTTGTACTCGACATAAATTCACTAGAGATGCTTGTTAATTTTCTTATTGTTAATGTTTCTAGTTTCGATTATAAGATTACATAGCTGATACTTCTAACATAACCAATACCTCTACCCATGTCTATGCAATTATGTCTTTTTTTCAGTCTAATGGTTGTAATCCGTGTTTTAATTTTTTATTTATTTGGTACACTGTTTCCAAGTTTTATTCCATTGAGATTTTTAAAACAGTCAGCCGAGTGAGTTTTAATATCTTCACCTTGTTTCATGCAGATTTCTTCATTTAAATTGCCATTCATGGAAGCCATAACAAAGTATAAAATATAGGTCAAGATTTTTTGAAGCAGTTTGCTTCAACTACTGCATGGACTTTCAGGATATTGCATTCAGACTTTTTGTAGTTTTTAGGGATTTTTGAAGTCTGGTGATTTTATTTCTGAAGCTATTTTTGTTGTGTCATGCATTTCTTATGATTCTAGCATTTTTTAAAACATACATTTTTATTGGATTATGATTTCAGTTGAAAACAAAATCTCAAATCTTGTTATGCATAAAAACTAGTTTGTAGCAAAGTTTTAAAGCATGTAGATGCTGTTTTAAATTTTGGCATAAATTTTCATTTTTGTTCTATCTTCTAGGTTTTGCCTACTGCTTTAATGTATACTGTAGTATTTGTTCTCGTTGTGGCTGGATTATTGATTGCTGGGTAAGTAAGTTAGATTAATCTTGGGAAGTATTTTTGATAAATGTATACTTTTAAAATGATTCTGCTCACCAGAATTTCTTTTAAAATTAATATGAATTTTTCATTCATCATAAATTATAGCATTTGAATATTATACATCTTAGTTTAAGTATTTTCCAAAGACAAGAGTTAATATTTAGTTTTCATCCAGTGATAGCAATTTTGCTGTAGTGGTATCAGTAGTGACAGTAATTGCTATTGAGGTGAAGGGACTAAAATAAATTTTTGATAGACATGTAAATGCTTGCAAAAGAAGTTGTGAAATTCTACTTTATCATTCTTTACGGGCCCTAACATATACTCTATTTAACTGTTTGGGAGATTGGGGTAAGCTATAAAACAAAGACGTTGAATAGTAGTATTTGCATGTTATACTTTTGAGGGAAAATAATAAAATTTAAGCCACATAATAGTTAGTAAAGTGGTTTTGTGTTACATTTATAGCATAACTATATGTACTTTAAATGTTTGTATAACTGGCTAAGTACAAATGTTTGGTGTTTCAATTAAGAGCACTTGTAGAAAGCTATGCTTGAATATAAGTGAGGAAAGTAATTGTTTTAAATTACCAATATCCAGAAAAGCAATGAATAGTTTTCATTTATAATTCTGCTCAAATATAGAACTGTTCTGCACAAAACAAAATTTATTACACAGAATTCATAGCTTAAAAGTTATTCCTTCCTGTTGTGTCCTTTGGCACAGCTTGGCCAGATCTGATCTTTGCGCTATGAAAACCAATCTATTGTAAAATGTACTATGGATGGATATTTTGCCTTTAAATGAAGGATTTAAAGAAATCGTGTGATTCTAATAAATATCGTACATTTCTATATTTCTTTTGTTCCTGTACTTTTAATTTTAGTATGTTGTTGACAAGTAAAGTCAATGGCTCTTTATATTTTCAGAGTATTTATTCCTTTCAAAGCTCCTCCTCAACAGAATTCTACATTAGCATGGGATAAAATTGATTTCCTATTTAAGGAACTATATCACAGCAGTAAGTATACTATTTTTGAAGATATTTATATTTACTACTGTTTTATTTTCTTTGGCTATTTCTTTTCTTCTAATGCCACCAAATGAGTGGAATTCAGATTTTTAAATATTTACGTTGTATCTGACTGCTCATAATTGTTGGATATAAGAACTATTAGTTTGTATTCAAATTCCTATGGAAAACTCAGGAAATTGAGAATTTAAGTTTGAGGGCCAAGCATGATGATATTTTAACTTCAGTTTTTGTGTTATGTAATATTATTTTCATTCCTGGAAATGTATATTATACTAATGATTTATTTCACTTAAAAACTAATATCTAAATGTAAAAAGATAAGTCTTACCACACATGCAGGACCGAATGTTTCCTTTATGTATGTAACACTTTTTCATAATGCTACTGTAATTTGTTGCCTAGACTGGAATAAAGACTTTGCCATACATTATGAACATATAACTGATGCGCAGGAGCTTAAAACTATGTAACATCTGATAAAAAGTATCTGATTTTTGGCCAAAAAATTAAAAGTATATTTAGTTCAAACCTTGTTCCTTTAAAATGGACCTTTTTGGAGTTAACCCACTTCTCCCATTTGTTCTATTGCTGAAAGATTTGTGACTCACTTTTTGGGCTCTCCATCATCCCATTTGCTTTGATTTCTTCTGTGTTCTGAAATGTTGACCTGTGAGTACTATCTTGAACCTGTAAATTTGCTAAAAATCACATAGACCTGGGGTGTAGGAACCCATAACTATATTTAACCTAAAAATTCTGGATGAGATGTGCTTGCATTGAAGGATTATTGTGACTGATCTTCCAGTTGCCACAGTCCAGAAAAGATAGCTCAGTTTGTTCCTAACTGTACAAGAAAGGAGCATTGGAAAAATATTAACAAAATCTTCAAGTTTCTTTGAGATTTTTGTATCTTTGCCCATGAAGAAGACCCTGTCTTTTCCGCACAGAGATGAATACCTTTGTTTCAGGGTTAATCCTAAACCAGAGACCCAAGACACCTCCGATAATGATAAAATTAGGATCAATGTTATCGCAATCCAGCATGTATCATGCAATGATAATTTTATCTGCAATAAAAATAAACAGTTTAGATATGAGCTCTATTACAATAATTTTCCATGAATAGCTGAAGCCCTGCATGGTCTAGAAAAAATCCTGTGCATGCAGTAGGGCCCTGGGTTGCATTTGTCCAAGTCCTGTGTATGGACTGCAGGTAGTTAACACAATAAAATTGGATAGTTTAAAATTATAGACAGATAGATTAAAAACAATATGATTTTAAGAGATGTTTATTTCATCTATTTTATATGCAAAGTTGTAATACTTTTTAAACTTTTCATCAAATTTTTATAAGGTTATCTTTTTTTTCTTTTAGGAGGAAAAGATGCTATTACATTTGTAGTTAATGTTCTTACTATATATGGCATGCTGAATCTCATTTTGTACACTGTAAGTTTTTGTGATTGTCTTGTATGACTATTTTTTTACAAATACTTAGCATTTTACGGTTTTTTTATTGTGGCATTTTCTTTACTTGTCTTGTGTTTTACTTGAACTGTGAATTATTTAATTTTGAGATGAAATCATTATTTTGATTGAATCGCAGTTGCCCAGTTGGTAGAGTCGCAGTTAAGCAACAGGAGGGTTGCAAGTTCGAAACTCAATCTAATCAACTCAGTCATGCATGTGGGGGCTGGTGGCCTCAAATTGGTGTGGTGTGAAAGTTTGGAAAGTGGGGTGGACTCCATCACACACACACACACATAACCATGGTTCAAAATTATGAGGCTTTATCCTTGAATCTTTCCCTTTGAGGAGGTTTGAACCCAAACTGTTGTCAATAGCCCTTTGTGTTGCTCTAATGCAATGTAAATTCAACTACCTGCCTTATTTTGGTTGAATCTAGATTGTGTGTTATTTTTAGTCTTATTAAAAATTTTAATATATTATTTCAAACAACAAATTTGGTGTTTTTCACAAATGTTGTAGTCCAGCCTCAGTGTGTTAATTTCAAGACATTAGAAAATGTAATATTTTCACTTTGTATTTAAAGTTAATTTGAAATCATTTTTATTGAGAGTTTTCCTCTTTATGCTTTCCATTTTAGAGTGTTGGACTAGCCTCATTTCCTATTGGATTAATAAAAGGATTCCGGCCACTCTCTGAAGAAGAATCAGTTTTATCCGAGAATCAAGCAACTGTCCAAACAAAAATTAATGCACTCCGCAATAAGGTAAAAATTAATAGCTTTTTCAATTCTTATTTTATAAATTGATTCTTTATGATAGTTATTGTCAAGACAAAAACCAAATTGATCTCAGATGTTCATTTGACACAAGTATTCTGATTCGTTTTTTAAATTACTCAAAAATTTAAATGGATTATTACTGTTTTATTGAAAATAATGAATTTTCTAGATTTTTAATTTGGTTACCTAAAATTTAAACACTACTTTTAAATTCTAGTTAGTTTATTAGAAATGTTTAATTTTTATTCCACTATTGTTGATGCTTTCGTGAAGTAAAATATCTTATGTTTCATGTCATTTTGGCTTTTGATCAGTGCTAAAATTATTTTTATGAAATCCCTTCAGAAGCTTAAATGAATATCTTAATACAGGTGAAAACGATATGAAAAATAATTAAAATTTTCATAAGTACTAGAGTGTTTATTCTGTGCCATTCTTTTATACTGTTCACATTAAAGATAATTATCTAGATGCTTAATGGGCAAAACATGTAATGTTGCAGAATTCTTACCTATAATACCTTAATATGAATATTTTCTTGAATGCCTTTAAGCTGTTCTAAATGGACAATTTTTGCTCCGAATACTTAAAATAACTGCTCCAAAAAGGGTTCCAAATCATGTCTCTGTAATTAGCACCATGTAAATACAATATGGCTACAGCATCACAAATATCTTTAAAGTATACAAAACTGAAATTTTATGAAATGTACTTTTTTAAATATTCTAATTGATACACAAAAACACAGCAGTGTTAATGATGCTGTACAGCAATGCATACATTTGAAAATTTTAGTTTTAAATTTCGCAAACTTTTCATGAGGATTCAATAATCATCTATAAATATAGAGGTTTTATTTAGATTAAGATATTTCCCCTTGCTTATTTTATCTCATTGTATTTTTTATTTACTAATAGCAAGCAAGAAAATCTCTTTCATCTCGAGAAATTGCAGCTCTAGCTGATTTAGAAGAGGAAGAAAGCTTGATTTCTAAGCGATCAGTACTTTTAGAGCAGGAGAAACAAAGTATCTTTCATAAATGTGGTCCATGTTTCAGGATCGTTAATGGCACATTTGGCTTTATTGCAATAGCATTCTCTCTTCTTTTGTTCATATCCTTGCTCTTAGCCAAGTAAGTTAAATTTGTATTAGGTATTTGGTTATATTATATGCATATTTGATTTACTGATGTAATATACACAGGTTACATAACCCAAGCTTCAAAATCTATGAAAAATATTAATGAAACCGTTTCTTTCTCCTAACACCAGCAAATTACACTAGTGTGTGCTTTTTCATTTTTACTTGCCTCGTGGAAGATCTTAGAAAGCTAGCTTTGGTAACAACATTAAATGAAAATAATCCTTTGGATTTCCATACTCTCATTACTGTTGATTCCGAAGGATGGGTCTATAGTTCCACACCAGAAATAGTTATTAACTCTTTCGTTGAACATCAATAAATTAAGATTCTGCTGATGCGTAAAGACTTTAGCATTAGTGCATTTAGCAGAGATTGACTGGCTTGTTAGATTAGCCCAGAAAATTCAAATTTTCTACTGGCTTCTGGCTTTTTTAAATTACCTTGTTAAACAATCTGAAACCTTATAAATAAGCTGGATTTCGGATAGTATTTATTCCAAAGTTAATAACACTCATTTGTTTACATAATTATTAATTTGTTTCTTTAAGTAATTTATGACATTATGTACCTTTATCTCCCTATTTGCTGATACTCAGATTCAAAGATGAGAGGCAAATTATATAACAATTCTTAAAAACTATTGACTTGACCATATCAATACTATTTTCTCTTTTTTTACTATTTCTTTAAACAGGCCTCTATAACACTGCATGACTAGGTTATTTCTTAAAACCCAATCACCATTAGCATTGCAACAAGATTCTGGGTTTTATTATAACTTATTGTCTTGTTTACTCTGTCTTTCTAATAAACTTGTGTCGTCAAAGCCTATAGTATTTTGATACTTTCCTTCTTGGAGACCTGCTGGCATCCGCAAGCATCGACCTCGTGAATTCCCGATGGCCCTGTCTATTACTGGCATTCAGTATTCTGACTTGCACCTTTTTGGTAAACATAATGTTGGGGCACGCAAGAATTATTTGAAATGACTTTTGGTATTAATACCTGCTCCAGTGAAAAATTAAAAGGAATGACCAATTTTAATCATAATGAACCAACTACAAATACAAATGTCATACTTAACTGCTTTCTATGACCACTTTTTGAAAAGTTAATAAAAATAAGTTATGATTTTCTAGTTTATTCTTGATCAGTTGATGGTATTTGGGTCCTCATCCATCCATCTAGATCATACAGGTCATACCTTTATACCAAAGGTGGTACAGTGTTAGTTGGTGATATTTAAACTTGTGAGAATATTCTATCATTTCTATCCTTATACATGTGAAATCTCAACACTTTTTCACATGCTCTATATTTTTATTGATTTCTTGATCAAATTCACTCATTAACCCTGGAAAGCAGCAATTAATTTTTTTTTCAAATTTTACTTTCCTTTTAGTATGTTGTTTTTATGTTATTAATGTAATAAAATCCAATTTTTGTTGTGAATACACTTGAAAGGCTTCCTTCACTCTTATAAAACAATATCTGCTATCACTTGAAAAATTGATATTTGTAGGAGGAAGTCATAAATTTCTGAACCCATATTCACTGGTACCAAATGGCTTTCCCAGGTTAATTCAATGCCATTGCATTTCTTTCAGAAGCCTGTGAATCAGTCCCTAAGTTTAGGGATTGTGCACCTTTCTTGCTCTATGTCATTTTACAGATACTTTCTCCCTCTTTTGATTTTAACCTCCACACAGCTTGGGGGTCGCCATGGCTCAGTGGGTTTGAAGCTGCAAATTGAAGGGAACATAGGTCTGACTCCTCCCTGGATATATTTCTTTTGTGCTAGTATAGCTTTTCTTGTGTGTATGACTTTATTTGACATTATTTGGTGTAGCATGGCCAAATATGACCCTTTTGCTATAAAAAACTCAAAAACAACCTACCATGCAGCTTGGACATCTCAGCTGTGGGTTGCTATTCATAATTCACTTTCATAATGTTGTTACATGTCTCAATAAATCAGCATTTTTAAATATATACTTTGAGTACTTGAAAAATCAATAGGAACTGTTAACTATGAGGAGTTAACAGTTTACACTTATTCCAAACAAATGAAATTCTAAAGTTTAACAGCTTTATTCTTTTCCAAAAAGTGACTAAAGCATGAATTACTCCAAATGAATATAATTGTAATAGATTAAAAAGGAATGAATAAGTGCATAAAGGCTTGCCTCTGGTGCAGAAATTAAGAACTATATTATATGCTGCCTTTAGAGTTCTTATCACCAGTCAAGTCAAAAGCTCAATTTCAAAGTATTGTTAGATTAAATTGAGTGTCCAATTGTAATACTTTTATCTATATAAATAAGAATGTATTGTTTGTACATTGAATAATTTCAACCCATTTCAAGTTTTCTATCCGCTTTGAACCCTTCTGATGCAAAATCCGTCTCTTGCATGTTTGGTATCTGTTCATCTGTCTGTATGTGTGTGCCCATGCTACGTCCAAACTTTTGAATATCTATAAATAAAAATGTAATGTTCGTTTGTTCCTAACGCAAAATCTCCTAAAATTTTTCACCGATTGCCTTGAAATTTTGCCACAGTGTTGCATTCGAATATGCGCATGTTTTAGTCTACTTAGCTATATAAATAAAAATGTAACGCCAGGAGGAACTGGTAAAATGTTCCTAATTAAATTGATTCTGGCCGCAATTAGATCCCAAGATCACATTGCCTTAGCACTTGCGTGGTCCGGAATAACTGTGACTGTGATACCAGGTGGAAGAACTGCTCATACCTCTTTGAAATTGCCATTTGACATGCAATTCATTGAATCCCCACTTGTAACATTTCCAAAGCATCGCTGGAAATTGGGAACGGAAAGGTTCCGGTTGATCTGACCTCAGGACAAATTTGATTGCCTCATAACTTCTGCATTTTAGTGACGTCAAAAGAAAAATTGGTTGAAAAAGTATTTCCCAATATTCAAACCAATTATAAGAATCATGATTGGCTGAGTGAACGAGCTATTCTTGCTGCCACGAACAAAGACGTCTACAAACTTAACAGTATTATTCAGTCTAACATTCAAAGCGAGGCAATCACATACAAGTCCGTCGACACTGTCGTGGAAGCAGATACAGCAGTTAATTATCCAACAGAATTTTTAAATTCACTCGATCTGCCAGGGATGCCACCGCACGTTCTGCAATTGAAAACCGGTGTGCCAATTATGTTGCGAAATATCAACCAGCCAAAGCTTTGCAATGGCATGCGGCTTGCAATAAAAAAATTCATGAGCAATATCGTAGAGGCAACAATCTTGACAGGACCTTTCAAAGGTGAAGATGTCCTCATTCCTCACATTCCTATGACTCCAACTGGTATGCCATTTCAGTTCAAGATATTACAATTCCCAATTCGATTGGTGTTTGCAATCACCATAAACAAAGCTCAGGGCCAATCGTTAGAATTTGTCGGTTTAGATCTAGACACAGATTGCTTCTCACATGTACAATTATATGTTGCGTGTTCTAGAGTCGGCAAACCAGACAATCTCTATATCTTGACAGACAATGGAACAACAAAAAACATTGTATACCCACAAGCATTGTGAAATAAAAAATATCGGAAATGTGTGCTTTCTTTTTTCTTTCTTTTCAATTTAACCAGATGAGCCACAGCAACGCGTGGCCCTGTACAGCTAGTATTTTCATAAAACTTTGAATACTGTGAGTATTTACATTCATTTAGTGACTGAACTTGGTTGCGTAAGTCTGTCCGTCTTCCCGTTCTATATCCAAATTTGTGTTTATACAAGTATCACAAAATGTTTTCAACATATTTTAATGCAATGTTCTATATTTGATACACTATATTTTAGTTTAGTGAATACATTATCTAAAATTTCTTTTGTTACATATTTAGGCAAGTTTCATGTTAAAACATTGAGTAATTACACTTAAACCAAACAAAATTTGGTAGTTTTCAAGTAGCTGGAAGGTATATTGAGCATTGCAATTACTTGGATTGTTTTACCAGTGCTACTGAAAAATCAATTATTTTTCCAAACTATTTTCATGGAATTTAAATTATAATACTTTTGTATTTTGAGCCTTATTTATTTTCTTTGCGAACTATAAAGTATTTCTGAATATTCAGGACAGACGATAATTTGCAACAAAATGAAAATTCGTGATCGTTTGCCACGTGCAGCATTATATATTCTGTTTCTTTCATTCGGAATTAATTTAGTATTTTTAATTTTTTTCTAATTTTTAGTTGTAAGTGGTGGCAACTGCGAGATCAAGAGGAACAAAGAATCTTGAATTTATATCTGTAGAACAACTTTTTTTATCGCCAACATTTATTTTGTTTCATTTCGCTATTGTCTGTTTTCTGTTTAAAATATTTATTATTTTAATAAACTTCAATTCCTTTTCATCACACACAACACCACCACAAAGTATTTGATTTAAAGAAGCATGTAAGGTAGAATAAAGCAAATTTAAGTGGGATTTTGTCATTATTGAAAGATTGCTAATATTGTAAAAATCCGAACTAGGACTTTTGAAATATTACAAATTCTTTGTCATATAGCTACAGAAAGTCAAGGTGGCTTATTTTACGAATTGAAGCTATACTTAAGTAACTTATATAAGGAAGGGGTTTTCTTAAAACAATGATTTTTTAGAAGAAACCATCAAATCGATTTACCATTTAAAAAATATGTTAATAGGTTACCTTTGTACTGAAGACATTCAATTTTAAAACAAGTTCTTTTATTGCACATGCAAAACGGAATTTTCAAGAAACAACACACATCTACTTTTAAGCAAACTTAGTGATAAATATGTTATCTCAAATTAATTGTCATCTTTCTCTTAATAATGGTGAAATTCGAAAATGTGGCAAACCTGGTTCAAGAGTGTACTTAAGCAGGGTTGCGATATATGTTAAATGCATTACATGAATATACATGTATAGGATTTTTGTCCAAAGTAGGCTGTAGAAATTATAAAAATGCCGAAAAGGTGTTAAAAATTATTTTACTCACTTAAATGATTTGGCATTTTTCTACAAAAGAGGAAAGTGATTAATTTCTGATCACTTTCAATTTATAGTTAGCCAATTCAACCAGAGTGATGTGGGGCAATTTTGCTAGTTCATGACAACATTTATTGGTTTTACTGAAGTCAATTTTGAAAATAAATTATTTTATTATAGCACTGATAAGCTCATGAATTCTCTTGGCATGCAAATGGGCTATGTTTTGACAACAAACATGTTGCCTAATCCGCTGGATTATATAATGGTGAAGGCTCAAATGGTATGTTCTAATAACTTTTGAACTTGCTCTATTTTGTTTTATTTTTTACATGATGTTTCTCTGGTAACTTTTTCAATTTGTGTAGGAAAACAAAAAATAACTAGAACCATAAGTATTGATCTTTTACCACAGATTGATAAAAATTTTAGGTCATTAAATAAAATTTTCATTTGTCCAAATTTTAAACTATTTAAGTAAAAAACTATACCTCAAATACTTGAAACTCTTGTGTATTCAATTGCTTTTTAAAGTGCTCTTGATCACGTACTTTGTGGGAATTTAATGCTTAATTTTTCATATATTCAAATGATGATTGATTATATGAAATAAATGGATGATCAAACATTTTTTTCTGCTATGTTACTCATTTTACAAATAAATGGATGATCAAACATTTTTTTCTGCTATGTTACTCATGTTATTAACACATTTAACTCAAAATAAACAATAATATAATTATAAAATTTTAACTTATTGTATTACACCTTTCATTCTCAGTAAATGACTTGTATAATTTAAAATGGTTAGATTTTAGATTGTTATGATGACGATGCTACATTTGTGGGAATTCTATACACAAAGAATCCTATAAATTAAGCACACTGAAATATAATAAGTTTTATTTGAATATTAGAACTGTTACACTTTATAATGAACTAATAATCTGAATATATGGTATCAACCATAATTTATAATGATGTAGAGCTAAAGAAATTAAATCGACACAAATAATGCTTTGTTATCAAAATACGGGGACATTTGTTGATCTTGGGGTTTGAACATTTGTCACACACAGTAAACTGCTATATCTTGCATTTACTTACATTTTATGAGTTTGTTTTGTCTATATGTACACTTAAACATATATTTTCTCTCTAGGTATTCCCAATAGACTACATACTGTTCTTCGGTATAATTCTCTTTCTTGTCATGTGCACAGTATCAGGCATGCGTTACTTGGGTATCTGCTGCTTCTGTGTACCAGTAAGTTTATGCTTGCAAAATTGCTGATTACAGATGTATATGAATTGTACAGTTTTAAAAATATTCATCACATACTACCAAATAAATTAAATATATATTTTCACAGATGTATAAAATACGGCCTGGACGAACTCCTCCACAAGGCTTGATAATGCTGTCATTTATTCTGATGTTTGCTGTGCTCGGATTTCATGTTTTAATGTATGCTGTTATACCTACTTATACTACATTTGGCAGCCAAAATTATTGCGATGTAAGTTGTAATTAGAATTGAATCATTAATTTTTTAAAAGTATTTTTGGGCGTCGTATTTTAATCTTAATGTGAGCATTGTTTAACAACCTAGTGACCATAATCATAGCTGTGGTATTTGTTATAGGTTGCCAGATAAATTATAGTGTTGACTGAACCATTTTAGTTTTCAGTTTTTTTTGCCCGTTACTTAATGAAACCTCACAAGAACTCCCTCTGCTAAGTCAAGTGTTAGCAGTCTAGAAACACACATGACTCATGCATTTTGTATAGGGATGACTGGTGGAAGTCTTAATTTTGTTTTTGGCAAATGTTAGTGAAAAGAGATTGTTTGCCATTCATCTTCTCAATAGCAAAAATCAATTACCCCTCAGGGGCATGTATTTAAGTGTATATGGGCTTCATGACCATGAGGTACCCTAATGATCTATTTTCCCCCACGGGGTTTACTGCCTCTGGCAAACGGGGGTACGACTCCAGGATGCCCAAGCAATCTTTCTCTACTTTCTCCTGCATCCTTTCTTTACACAATTACTTCACATTCTGTCTTAAGTGTATCGCAGCTTAGCCAAATATGGCCCTTGCTCCATAAAACCCCCAAATCAACCAGTTTGTCATTTAGTAGGTGCCAATGTGACCAACTTGAATGCATTTCTTCAAGCATCCCCTATAGGCAATTTCGTTTCTATGGCAAAAGTGCAAACTTAATTATAGAGTAGTTCTTGTGACAGGCATCTGTGTCATTTTAATCATTTTTTACAAATTTGTTTTTTTAGGTATCTAATTCAACAATGATAAATTCAACATGTAATCTTAAACCATGCTCTTTGACAGCTCCACCAGGTATATGCAACATTGTTTATTAATTTGAAAAATTGTTGATTTCTTTGTTTTTTAATTCTTATAATTATTGAACTGTTTTTTAGATGAATGTATCATGACAAGAGGAGCAGCTTTTATTCTGAGCTTTGCTTACAAAGCTTGGATATTTAGTGCTTTGTACTACTGGTTAACATGGGTGTTTTTAGTTGTAAGTTATTTTGATATTAACTGCATGATTTTTTGTTTTTTAGTTATATGTTTCTCACTTGTTTTATTTTATTGTAGGCATTTATCATAAGTTTCATTTATATCTTGGTACGTTCAAGACGCTCTGCATTAGAGGAAGCCATTGACAAAGATGATTTCGATGACAGCGATGAACCGATGATTAGAATATAGACAATACATCTGTTGCATTATTGATATAAAAGAATTGCTAGAGTAAATATTCCTGATAAAAATCTTCTGCTTAAGAATATAATTGTTTGTTTATATTGTACATATTTTTATGTTTTCTGTTCGGTTAGTTTTCACTGCTTGTTGCATTACAGATATTTCTTAATGTGTGCATACTTGCTCCATGTGTAAATTATCCTTTAATATGCCCAATTTATCTGTGATAACCATAGTTAATCTTAGATTATGAACCCTATAAGTTTCTTAATGTTGTCTCTTTCCTTGTGTATAAGGATGTATTAATGGGTTTGTTTAATTTCTTCCAAGATTTACGATAAAAAAATTTAATTGTTCTTTGATATGTATTGAAAGTTAAGAATCTTAAAACCTTCCTTTTAAAAGTTAATATTCTGTTTTAAACTGCAACTGTTTGACAAAACATTGATGTAAAATAGAATTTCGTAAGTCATCAGTTATCTCCTGTTTGCATTGTAACCAATTCTTTATTGATTTTCCCTTAAAGAGTTATTTAGTTTAGACTTGCAAACATAATGCTTTGGAAAGAACTTGAAAATGTGCAAGTAGGGAAATTTTGAATATAAATACATGAGTATTGATACATACAAATAATTTTTGAAAAGAAAGGTCTAGCAATGTGGGGATTCTAGGTATATATGATCTAGCGAAAAGTGGCTAAGTGTATTCGATTATCATCATAAGTATAGAAGGGTGTAAAGAGTTATTAATGGTATAGTGTATCTGTTTTAAAAATGTAATTGCTAAGATGTAATAAATGTGCTTAAAATTGTAAATGTATAGATAATAAAAACTATTTCATTGTCTTGCATATAAGTATTAGACTATTTTAAATTTCTATGTCTATTTAGAATGAAGTTGCCTATTTAGAGACCTGTTTTTTTAGTTTAAAACTCAATTAAAGTATGATAGTCTACTCTAAATTGGGACTAAGAATGCAGACCTAGTACTGCTTTTCAGGCATCAGAAAAAGTTCATTAATTTTAATTATTATCTACAGATAATTCTGTAATTAGGATAATTGTTCACGCTAGATGCAACTGCTGACATATGCAATGTTATTTTTGAAGCAATACTGTTTGCTTTTAATCTAAGAATTACAAAAGAAATGTTTAAAAAAAAATATTTTTTTTAGATTTGGACTTTATATATGTGGCCTTACAATGATGTATTTAAAGTAGATGCTTTTGCAATATGTCTGTAAAGTATTTGGAAATCAGAACTTTTAAATGTACTTTTATAGGTGAAAATGTATGACTACATTTTCACTGAGATATCTCTACTGTTGTATAGAATATGCTACTATAAATATTACCTGTTAAAGTTTATTCTATTTTGAAACTTAATGTAGCATGCTTTGTATTCATTGATGAATATATTTGTGTTATATCTTAGAATAGTGAAATAATATACCTTTACTTTTAGTTTACCATAACATTATCTCTTAGATGACTTTCATTGTAGTTTGCTAATATGTGCTGTTGAAATGTAGAATAGGTATCAGTTTTATTTGTTTATCAGAATCACTTTTTACATTTAAAAATTCAAGCAAACTCTAATCCCATTTTCCCCTCAAGTTAATTTTTTAATGATATAGGTATCCATTTTAGAATTAAGTTTATGAGCCAACCCAATCTTCAAAGTTCTTTAGTGTTAATGAATATTTCATTCCCTCATAAATATATTCCCTCAATGTTAAGAATTACATATCAACTTAATAAATACAACTGAATAATATACAGCTGAACCTTCCGATATTACATGCCTTGTGTAGCGTTTCTTCAAGAAAGCATTTTCTCTACGTATTTAAATATCCTTAAAGAATTTTTATTGAAAATAAAATCTGGTTAGATTCCAGAGTTCAAAATATATATTATTAAGCTGCATCTTATGATTTTATATTATTTTGTGTTATATATACTAGATTTAATAAGTACAATTAAAGGAATGCATTCGATGTGTTTTCTTCCATTATGTTTTCAGAAAGTGTTCTGTTAAAAATTCTGGCTTATGTCATTGAAAATATAAAGTAATAAAATGTTTGAATTATGTATCTTTTCAAGGTTTCATATTTTTGACAATTCGTTAATGCTTCTCGTCATGTCAAAGAGAATAAAGACACTTATATGTACAAGATGTGTTCAAAAAATTGAAAATTTAATTTGTGTCAGTTTGTATTACTAACTTGTTTATTTTTAATAAAGTACATTATCAGATGTGAATTTTGTAGTTTTCAATTAAGAAGCACTCACACTTATTGATTCCTTAAATAATTTGATTATGGTATTTCGAAAGGACGAATTTTAACATTCATACAACTCTTATCCATGCATCTACCTTTTCATAGGACATTTGATATGCTACAGAAGTTTGTAATATCTAGGTTTTATACATTATAAACAAATGTTGATGAAAATAACCCTTAATAATTTAGTTTAATGTAATCCTTCATGCAAATAATATAATCTTAAACTCACATAATTTGTATAAACGAATGGAATTGAAATTGACTTCAGATATCTGAACTTTGAAAATTCATTTACGAATTGCATTTATTGAAATTAGATTACAAAATACATGAGTCATTTCATCAGTCGATTTTTTAAAACTGCTAATTTGTTTCCCAGAAATTCTGGAAATTTTTAGCTACCAACTTGCAATTATTTGTTTATTAATTTGAAAAATTGTGGGCAATTTTTCATGATTTTATACTCACTAAATCTCATGTTCCTCTGGACCTAATTGTCCAATCACACTGAATGACAGTAGAAAATTATACAATCTTTTTAAATGACATGACCTTTTCAATTTCAAGGTCATTCAATTTGACCTGACTTACAATTACAAAAAAAGTGTATCTTAAAGGTGCATTTTATTTATCTTTGCTTTCTGAAAGTTTGAGTGGGACACGCATGGGTTCATATTTAAAAAATATTCGAAGTAAATAGAAGTATATAATCAGTATACATAAAACCTGTATCTTTTGCCCTGTCCAATCAAGATGAAGGCTTATTTCTTTAGAAAAAAGTATAACCTCTGATGATATATTACATGATTTATTTTAGGAAAAAATAATGTACTCTTGAATTTCAAGACATTCAAGGTAGCCTTATATATTACATGACACTGATCTTAAAATCAGAAATGTTACTCGTAATATGTAATATCATCCGACAGGTTATACTTATTTCTATAAAAGAAGTATAAGGCATAAAGGATAGAATAGATATACCTCGAGGCCGTTTCTACTCAATCATTCTCACAACTTAGCCTCCTTATTAAGCAGCACACAAACAGCTCTGGTACCCATTCGGATTTTCTCGTTTGACTAGAAAGCAGCCAAAGCCGCGTGCTCACTAGCGAATTGTAGCATGCAATGTAACCTATTTATATGTGCTTCCTATTTATAAGGTCATGAATAACCTCGAGATAGCAATTTGACCGTTGTCGGTTTGGTTGTCTTGTAACAATCACTAAGGGATTCGTAGTAGACTCATGAATGCTACAAGGAATATTCTGCCTCGAACCGAGAATTTTCGCTTTCTCGTATATATTACAGCATTGAATTCGTCTGCTCATAAGTTCGCGAGCACGTTCCAAACACGATTCGACTGACGTGTTACAATCGAATCTAGTCTATATAGATGCACATCTGAAGATGTGTTAAGTTGCATGTTACAGTTCGATAGTGAGTACCCCGCTTAATCTAACCCTTTGCCTCAGATTGGTTTCTATCTAAAGCGATTAGATTTGATAGGCTAAGGCAAATTCTATTTGAATTGGATCAGTTGCTTCGGAAATGCACTGATGGTATCTAAATGCCTTCCTTATCTTGGAGAAAGTGGAAGCGCATTGACATGTTGACTTGAAGCCAGAAACTCCAAGCAATCAGACCAACATTGCCGTTTGTAAGGTTCGAACTGAGTACCAAGCGCTTCAGTCTTCCTCTCCAAATGACTGACTGAAAGAGGGTGGATGTGAGCGGAGCTCATAGGCCGAAGGCCCTCCGTCTACAGATCGGCGCATTTGAGATTCCACAGAACTTGTTTATTGTTTCAATGGTGAGAACTTGGGAATTATTCCTGGAACAGTAAATTCTACTTTCAATTGCCTTTAGTGTTTCTGTATCTAGCAGGATTTCGGACCACATTCTTCAAATGAATGCTCTAATCACTAGGCTACTGTGGTGATTAGAACACTCATTTGTTCAGATACGTGCTATCACACTAACAGATCTGGTATTGGTATTTTCAATTAACGTCACACTGGAGCAACACAATGGGCTATTGGTGACGGTCCGGGATCAATCCCAGAGGGAAAGATCCGAGGACAACACCACGTAATTTTGAACCACGGTCAGATGACGAGGCAACACCTGAGCTGGCACCCCACTCTCCAAACTTCCACACCACGCCAACGTGAGGATATTTGAGGCCACGACAGATTTAACGTGCACCAGCCCCCTTTGTACACGACGGTGTTTGGCTGGATTCGAACTCGCAACCCTTCGGTTGCTAGTCCGTTACTCTTCCAACCGGGCCTTATTTTATGGGTCTTTTGTGCACTTTAGACATCTTACAGAATCTGAAATTTGTAAATGTTTAATCACATGAAAAATAACGAACATAGCCAATTTTTTCTATTCAACTTTTACATTACATATATGCTTACAATATGTCAGAAAGTTATTAGAGCTCAGCAAGTGGTGACAATAGTGACCTTACCATCAGAAACATCATCAACAAAATGAGACGTCTGTGTGAGAGGATAGATGATACATCTTCGATGGATCTCTTCACATGTTGGTCTGCAATGGAACGAAACCACCGACATTCGGCTAAGGACGAAAGCCTATATGTTTTACCATCTTACGGCAGACTATGAAGAAATTGCTTTCAAATTAGTTACTATCGACAGAATTCTGAGGATATTCCCACTCATGACTGGTACGGTGGCAGGTAGGTATTTGAACTTACGTCGCACTGGAAGAACACAATGGACTCTTGGCGACGGTTCGGGATCAATTCCGAAGGAAAAGATCCAGACATCTCGTAATTTTAAACCACGCTCAGATGACGAGGTCACATCTGAGCTGGCACCTCACTCTCCAAATTTCCACACCACACCAACTTGAGAACATTTGAGGTGACGACAGATTTAACGTGCACCCGCCCGGTGCCTCCCTGGGCGAAATGGGACCATACTGCTCAATTTCGCTCGCCCGAGCTCATCTCCTGTCTCGGCTATCCCTCAAGCCAGCTTATTCACCATCCTGAGCTGGTGTTTGAGGGCCTAGTCTTACGGGCTAATGGACTTGGTGTAATTGTATTCATGCCAAGTGAGGTAAGTAACAGCAAGACATTGTGCTCAATGCAATAAAGTTCGTTAAATTTTATCTCAATTCAAGTGTCATACCTAATTTTAAATTAAAAATAGGCTACTAAAAATTAAAACTTATCAAATATAAATCGTAAATATAAGAAATAAATCAAGCAACTCTAGTTTATACAATGCGTGAAATAGCAACGCCTTCAATTTTTTTTCTCCCGAGTCTCAAATTGATATGTATGAATCTATGCTGCCTATTTTAGATTTAAAGTGCCACAACTTTTGGACGTCTGAAAAAGAGGATTGGCTTTAAAGAATTAAAAGGGGCGTGGCAGCCCAGCTGGTAGTCGCAGATTAGCAACAAGATTGGGAGTTCGGAATCTCAATCGAACCAAACACCGTCGTGTAGGGATTTGGGGTTAAATCTGCCATGGCTTCAAATATCTTCACGTTGGCGGGATGTGGAAGTTTGAAAAGTGGTATGCGAGTTCAGATGTTGCCTCGTCATCTGACCGTGATTCAAAATTACGAGGTGTTGTCCTCGAATCTTTCACGTCGGAATTGATCCTGGATCGTCGCCAATAGCCCGTCGTGTTACTTCAGTGCGATCTAAATTTAACGACCTACCTACTTTAAAACTACGGCGAATAACTAAAAAAAATTGTGCCGCTAAACAGCACGCAATCGCCAATATGACAACGCAATTTCGCCAAAAAAATTGTTTTTGGTAATTTTCCTTCAGATAGGGCCGCGTTGTTAAAACTCTTCGTTCAAAATTTTAAATTGGATAGTAAACCAAAATTAAAAAAAAAGGTGAAAATGAAATTTTCACTAACGTTAAGTAAAACATAAACATAAATACCTCCAATCAATATATTATGTTTGTGAAAGAGTTGTATGTAGGTTTCTAATACTTACCGATACTTTAACACAAGCGATGGGACATCTGGCGTCCCATCTCCTTAAAATGATTGAGGCTAGGTATATAAATATTGTACGCATATTAAGGCTGCTATGGTATTAGCTGTATTACTATCTCTGATTCTGATGTCAGCGTTCTGATGGGCAGTGGTACATAGGAGATCCCCTTAAAAAGCTAAAATTTTGTTACGTACAAAATATGTTCATATAAGGTAATAGGTCATCAGTTACAATTTTTTCAAAAATAATTTTTTCATCATAGTGTCCTTCAGCAGGTTAAAACCATTCCTTAAATAAGGAAGGTATTATTTTTAAAACGAGTGGAAGCTACCTAAAAATTACATTCAGATCGAACCAGATGTAAGTACTACCAAAATGCTCTGCATTTTGAATAGATGTACGACGTTTTCTAATTTTTAAAACTGTTTTATTAATTGCTATCAATAATTTAGAATATCGGAAATGAAAATAATTCGCTCCTTATATTCGACCTGCAGTACAATGTTTTCCGAGTTCTGAAAAGGGCTTTGTATCCAAAGCATTTTCTTTCTTTTTGTGAAGGCTTCTTGAAATTCTAGAAATAGAACAGCATGTTAGTACGCGTTGCGTGATAAGAGTTACTTTTGCGGTAAGTGATAAAAGATGGCTTCTGGTTGCAAGAAGTTTGATAGAGAACAAACTCAGATGATGCTCAGAGCATGCTGAGTGTTAAGAATAATGTCACAAAGTGTTATTTTGCGTGAGATCTATCTATTTTCTTTTTCTTTTCATAATTAAATAAATGATAGTTTCGATCTAGAATACAATATGAGATTACTCGCTTGTTAAGCCCCTTCTTAACAATGTAAGGAAACACTGATCCATTTTAAGTATTTTGAAGACTATATACAATATTATGTAACGGTTAGGCCCCGTTCACATGAGGCGATTTCTAATGCACGTTTTACGTCAAAACAAAACGCGGGTAGCCAAAGTACATAGAGTTCTACTGGAGTGTTCACATGAGAAATCGCGAGAATCCACGCGCTAGATAGCTTCGGCGCTTCAACAATCTCCGGTCAGTCTAGCGACTAGAAGGCGTTTGGAGATACATAGGATTGTTCTGCACCGTTCACATGACATGCGTTTTGATGCTCTTTAGGGCTTTTTTTATTCCCCTAGTCCAAGTTCCTATCTTCGCGATCGTTAAAGATAGAGTGAAAATTTCAACGGATTTGAAATCTGCGGAAAATTTTGCACTACATCAATACCTATAATGTAGTTTTCTTTAAATAAATAATTTTTCAACTGTAACTGTAATATTTCCGCAATATGCATTTGACGAATATATTCATTACAAGCACAAAAGGGAGTATTCATCTCGTTTTTATAGAAAAGATATAACTTGATTGGAGTATTTATCTGAATCCACTGCTTTATATTTATGGCCATTAAAAATAGGATGAGAAAATTTAATCGTATTCGATTTATTGAAGAAATTTACCATGCTTTCACACAAAACTTGTAAAAATGTGATAGTTTACAACTAAAGGGGATAATGGATAATTTTATTTCTGAGAACAACGTATACAACTGTCCGTTCTAGTTTTCATGTGCGGCAAACGTCTTTAAAATAAAGCTAAAATGAAATATTCAATTTAAAAGCTAAAGTTATTTTTTTATTTGTCCTCAACGTCAAATGCGTAAGGTAAGTTTCAATTTTCATTCATTTTTCACATCCTCGTGTTACATTGAACTCGATATCACTTTTGAAAATGAACTTCTGATTTACTGAACTTAATTTACTGTAAGCTTATATTTCATAGAATTTATATTTTAATCTTGCAGTTAGTGTTATTACTACTTTAATCGAAATTTTTATATTATATGTATGTGTAGACGCAAGACTACAAATATGTATGTGTAGTTCTATTAGCAAATTAGCAATCTCCTGGTTTTCGACATGTACTGTTTTTTGGTTTTTCTTTGAGGGTTTTTTAGTTTTAAAATAATTTTCTCGTTTCATCGTGGGTTTTAATCAAATTTTAGTTGAAATATTTCCCAGTCGTTATTCCATTTGTGCTACAAAACCCCTGAAAGAAGGTAGGTTGGAGGGTTAGTTTTCGTTTCGGATAGTCGGAACTCAGGGAAAATTGTGTTTAAAAATTAAAAAACTAATTATTGTTATTTATATGTTATTTGTGCTGATACATTAAAATGTTTAGAGATAGATTTTAAAAAATATAGATTTATTTGTAGAAAAATTAAATAAAAATTAGCTATAGATCGTAGGAAACACGATAAAACCTGCAAAAATAACATAAAAGAGAAAGGTTATCACCAGTGCCGGATTTTGTTCGCTTGTCATCTTTTTGATAGTTCTTCGTAGACAATGCCATATAAAAACAAATTCCGTTTCCAATTTCCTGGTTCTAGAAATGTAGTTTTTGGGGAGATATATTTTTATTTTACACTATCAATTTTAAAATTTTAAGGAAATTGTTTGGTCATTTTCCAGTTAGTTTCGTTTTAATCAGTTTTACAGAACTATTCCAATTTTTCATACGCAGTTTCGCTTTTACGATAAGACACATTACAAATGACTCATCTGCTAGCTTCTTGAGCCCCAAAAATCCGTGATCACCCCTTAACACAAAACAAATCCTTCTTACTATTTTTTATTGGTGGGTGAATCATCGACAATGGAGAATGAAGGTTATTCCTTTAGTCTTGACAGTAAAAAACGAATACTTTAGGATTTTACAGTTAATGAAAGTTTAATAATGCCACAATTTAGACTACATAAAGCACTGTTTCTCTGTGATCCGCTGACTCTTACCGGTTCCTAGGTGCAAAATATCCCGTTATTCGAAAAATTTTGAAAAACGTACGAAACGCTAAAGTGCAAAAATTTACAATCGAGGTTGATGGTATTGACATTGCACTGGAACGATCGTATACTATACGTTACGAAAGATTTATCTGTTTAGGTTGTCACTTCTGGTCAGCAAGTCGATTATATTGCATTCATTTGTGTATAAAGATTTAAGTACAAAAACACTTTATTCACAGGCAATTAGGGAAAGGATGTTTTACAAATCGAAAGAATATCAAATTTTTACGTCATTTTGAAAATGTTTTAGATTATTTTAGGCATTTTATTGATCATTTTTATAGATTTCTAAGTTAACCAAATCCAGGCTCTTGTGAACACAGGGAAATCAATTTTAGGTTGAGAAAGAAAGATTTTCATCCTTTTTTTAATGACTAAAATTAAAACAGTTGATAAGGGGCAACAAAATATCTTATTAAAGTGACATTCCCTTTAAAAACAAGGCAATAATTTCCGCTTACGCTTAGTATTAAAAGGAATATCTTCAAAAAGATTAGTTGTGACAATTGAGAAAAAAGTAATGTTTTCAAAGAAAATCATGTTGTTGGTATCGATCTGTCATAAAATTTTACGCTGATTTGAAATCCGTTGAAATTTTTATTCTATCTTTAACCATTTAAAAGATAGAATCTTGGATTAGAGGAATAAAAAACACAATTTAATACATAACGGAACTGACCTTAAAAAACACCCAAGAGGTGTTCACATGATAACGCTCAAAAATTCTTATCAAACGCGCCTTGGAAAAAGTCCATGTGAACGGGACCTTATAGAATCTAACTCAATTAACAACCAAACAATATGTTTTTCCGCTATACAGAAAAGTTTGTCTTTTGAGTCAATCATGGAACGAAGGAATTATATTTTGTTCGTCGAAAGGAGAAACCGAAAATAAGCACTAACGTGGAAAATCACTTGACAGTACAAATAAAAACACCATGTATTATAAGCAGCAGCAACGGTTTAGTTTTATTCAAGAGCTGTCGGGATTACTAAGAGCCCAAGATGATCTGACAAATGGATTGGCGAAAAACAAGCAAATCAAACAATAAAATATCCAGTTTGTTGATATTATTGAAGCACTTGGCCCCGCAAGCCCTTTAATCTCTAGTCAATAGGTGAGAGACTTGACATGATGCTTGTCTAATTAATATGCAATACCATAAAAGGTTTAAGGTTTATTTGGTTCAAGTTATAAATTAATGGTTGAATTATAAAGAGTGATAGAATTCATGAATATTTAATTTACTTTAAGCTTAATAGGTATGACAGCTGAATATGTATGATTAAAAATTTAATTAGTTCTGGTTAGTCATCCGTTGTACTCGTTTGGTTCTACCTATAAAAAAATCCTCTAAGCAGTCATGAGATTTCCGAGAAGTGTGCCACCGCTTTAACCCTACAGCAAACATAATGACTCATATCTATTGGTTGAAAGAATCCTATTGCCCAAAAATTATAAGACAGGTTAGAAGTCACACAGGGAAAGCTGCAGAATGGATATATGCATGTGAGCTCAGAGGGTTAATAATATAAAATAATAATTAAATGTATTAAGGCCAAACAAAACTAAAAATGCCCCATTTATAAAGATTCATAAACCCAAATAGAATGCTTTAGCGATATTGCAATAACCTTTTTATTATATCTCCTTTCTCTGAAGACTAGTTGGTCTTACTGTGTATCTTTGATAAATGTCATTTAGTGGTTATTGTAGACATTTATTCTAGATTAGGAAATGAGCTACGCGTAATTTTTAAAAATTCAAATACGTAATTTTCTTCATTTCGAGTTGTTAACAGCTGAGTGAAAAGATAAAATGATCTAGTATATATTTCCTCTTAATACTTCAAGTGGTTTTGACAAGATATCTCGTCTATCAAGATCTGGTCAGTTTTGTTAATGACGAGATACCTCCAGACAAAAACCAGGAGGATTAACTCTTGACTACACAGAATGAGTATTGAGTTCAGGTGTTTATCGCTATCTCACTACTAGATCGAATCAGAATGGTCATTTGTACTTGATTACGGGCACATCTATTTGATGCATCAAGTGTTAGAGGAACATACAGGATATTTTACGGGCAACAGTCTTTAACTGGCAAACTGGTCATCTTCAGTGAACTTGACCAAATGTGGCCCTTGTTGATTAGGATGAATCCAACTATCTTCAGTGAGCACGCTGCTGGCGTACAAGCCATTCCATCAAGCCTTCAAGTCCTATGTTAGTATGCTAGCATACTGTGAACTGCAGGTGAGTAGGTTTGATTCCTGCAACTACCCTCTGGATATTTCTCTCTTCTGTATCAGTGAAACTTTCCTTATGAGTATGTCCATTTACCTGACGGAAAAATCATTGCTTGGCGCAGCTTAGCTTGGCCAGATCTGGTCCTTGCGCCATAGAAAAACCAACAAACCTGTATTAGTATAAGACGTTCTTTGATGTGTCATGAAGGTAGGTAGGTAGGTAGTTGAATTAACGTAGCTACACAACCCGGCTATCGGCGATGGTCCGGAATCAATCCCGTAGGGAAAGATCCGAGGATACCTCGTAAGCTTGAACCACGGTCAGATGACTAGATGTGTCATGAAAGAAAGGACGACTTAAATTTGGAGTTAAGAATTTGTTTCAACTTTTTGAAACAATCGAATAAAGTAAGCACTATTCATAAAATTTGAACACGCGGTTGAGAAGCCTTTTCATTGTTCGAAAATCCAAAATTTCCTAACTCTTCGAACATCATTTCACAGCCACTGACTGATGTATTTTCTGAACCGAAAATAAGGTCTTATGTAACTTGATTTCGTTGGATTTACTCTCTTCTCTCCTTTTTTAAACAGATATGCCCATCTTTTTTTCCTCAAACATAAACATCCATTAACTTGCTGTCGATCATAATGTCTACTTTTAATCCGAGCGAATTGAAGCGTGATGACGCATGATGCGCCGTTTCCATAGTAACTAAATTGCGTGTATTGAAGATGTCTAATAGGATGAATGGTTTGGCCAAATGACTTTCTCGCACACTAGAAGGCATTTGTGTGGACAAAAACCACGTGTTGATTTAGAACCGAGGATCTGTTATGAAGAACGTTGAGGCAGGTGGCTTAGAAGACTGGTAAGATATTGTTTTTGAGCGTTGGGATTATAAAAATTCTTCACTGTAATTAATTAACACAATTCTTGGCGTTGCTTGGGTTGAATTGGTTAAACGTGAACTAAAAATGATCCGAAAAACCACTTTTCTCTGTCAGATAAAAATGCAAATATCATAGAAAATGCAAATATAGAACAAAAAATAAGTGAGGGGAAAATATGTTTCTTAACTCCATTTTGACATTTTTATAAGTTTCTACAATTTACTTTGAACGAAATATGTACGCTTGCTTTACCCATTTCATACAATTCATTTCGCATATATCGTACACTATAGTGTAAGACAAAACTACAATAGGTTATAGGTGAGATGGTTATTATGCAGGAATCAATTTTGAGTTTTGGAGTGATTGTAAATGCCCTTTAAGTGTGTGTGTTCATTTCCTGCAGAAATGACAAACTTACCGAGTATTATATCAGTCAATTTTCCTATAAATAATTTTTGACTTTCAGTACTCTTGCACCAGAAATGCGATGTTTCCGAATTTTATCATCATTATGAAAATAGGACAAATTATATTGATATGACATTCATGATTAATTTCTTTTCATGCAAATACATTTGTTGCTTGAAAATTCCATTCCGCTTCTTTCAGCTAACAGCTTCTTTCAGTGATCTTCCGTACAGACGAAACAAATTTAATCGATTACAATTTTTCAAAAAGCGGAAGGTCAATTTTACTGAGCTTTTTAAAAAGTAAAAAAATGCTTTCAATGAAGGTTTGAGGTACCAAAGTTCATAAGAACAGCTTCAACTCGTTAAGTATATAATCTCAACTTAAGACAAAAATTTTTACTTGTCAAAACTCAGAATATTGTATAACCGTGATATTATTCTGCAAAATCAGAAAAGTTTTATTTAAGATTCATTTTACTTCAACTGGCTTGCAGTTTTAAATCGATTCTTTGCGGAACTTTTTCCTGCAATTCAGAGATATGGTATCTAAATGAAAACTATGTACCTATATCAGATGATAGATAATGTCTTAACTATTGAGTACAGCTAATTCGTTCAAATCTAACTTGTAAGTAATTTATTTACAACACATACATGTTAGAAATATGACCGCATCATTTTGGCCTTTCTCAGATACAGAAACTCAGAATTTTAAATAAATTTATAAAATGAAGCATTAATTTTGATGTAGCAAAATAACATTTTTATTATCAATGGGTTTTTGCTTGCGCTTTTCGCATTAGACTCGTTTCCTAACAAAATGTAAATCATGCGAAATTAAATGTTTTCAATCATTTCATATCATTTGTCAAATATTTATAAATTATTGATAATTTGGAAAGAAATAAGTACGAACGTAAGTATTATAACTTAAATTCTTTAATTATAATTTTTGAAAAATTGTAAAACAATTTTTTTTAAATTTTTTTTCCCAACACTGGTAAAATAATCTGATTTGCGTACCGCAATCGTAATAATACTCAATGTTAATCCTGTGGGGATTTAGAATTGCTTTTAGCTCCCTCTACACACCTAGGACAAATAGAACAGGGATTAATATGTAGCCTACTTTATTCCCAGGGTTCTAAAGAATAAGTGTACCAAATTTGATGTGGATTGGTTAAACGGTGTGCATTTGTATAAAGAACAGAGAGTTCAACTCAGCCTTATACTATATAGATTTAATTAAAAATCATGCTAAAACTGTTGAGACAGTATACAAATAAACTAGTATGATGGAATTAATATTTATTGAATGACTAGGAGCATAGGATTACTGCGATCAATGACAATTTCCTATTCTTGATCAAATTTAAACTTCATATTATTGTAAACAATACATTAAAGATTAGCTTTTGTGCAGCAAAAAATAGCTAAATCAAAACAAAACAAATCATATTGCCGGCTTAAAGCAGGAAAAGCTTAAGTGAAGTTGTTTCGGAGATATACTAAATGCTTATTTTCATGATGAAAAATGCATAGTCATATTGCAATCTGTTTAAAAGATGTATAGTACTATCAAAATGCTTATTTGTTTTGATCTAAAAACTAGGTTTTAAATAGCTGTACTATAAAAACATTTTTCGTCAGTTATGGAGTTTATACTCTAAGTCGACGATAGATAAAAGTGTATAAATAGTACACATCTGAAGAGAATTATTATTTTATAAGCAGGAGAAAAAAATACATAAAACTTTTAAATGCGTTGATGAAATTTGATTGTTTTGTTTTAGAATAAAATTGTAAAACAAAACAGCATAACTGTGCTTCACCGGATGATTTTAGAATAAAATTGTTCTAAAATCATTCGATAAAACACAGAAAGAAAAACTAGTGAAAATTATAGATTGTTGGTAAACAAAGATTTCTTTTATTCCAAGAAAACAATATCTTTGGATGCAAAAGGCAAAATACCTTTTTACTATACTATAAAGCTAAGAATATTAAAGGAAGAAATCCTTTCCCCACTAAAAAGGGAATATTAAAAATGAATAATACAGAGGCTGTTCGGACATTTTTTGAACGATTTTAATGGACTGAGGCTCAATTTTTTACATGAAATTTTTGTGTTTTAAATGTTCCATTTGATAGCCCTTATTGTTAACTATCTTTCTACACCTTAATTTCCATGATAATAATGACTTTTGTAGTATCGATAGTGGTATTTTGTCCCATTCTTGTTCCACAGTTTTCCAGTCCTTGAATGGTTTTCGGTCGACGTTTCGATAATGCCCTTTTTAAAAGTCCAAAAGCACAAAAGTCCATTGGTAAAACATCTGGAGATTTAGCAGGAATATCAGTAAAGGGTATTGGCTTGATACCAGTTTCTTGTTCCATTTTTTCCAAGAATTTAGTAGTCGATTTGGATGTGTGGCTGCTTGCTTTACCATGATGCAGTTCTACTGATTGTTGACACTGTGGGTAAAGATATGGTATTTCTTTTTTGAATATTGGGGATAAAATATGGTCTTGATAATATGTGGGAGCTGATTTCTACATTTTTTCCCCTCTTTTTACTTTTAATTTTCCATTATATGCAAAACCGGCAACAATCATAAATCTCTTAGAGAAAGTTCTCACGCTCACTTTGCTATTGTCCTTTGACTTGGCGGATTCTCTTTTAAAATTAAAGATCTTACCTTACAAATATTCTCAGAATTTTTTTCTTTTTTGGAAGTATTTCTCCACTATTATGTTTTTTCCTTTCTCATTAATAATATTACTTATCGTACCTTTAGATATCGAAAAACCATGACTTTTACAGCGTTTTTGAATAATTGAATAAGCATAATTCTCTTCGGAAAGAGAGGAAACATGGCCTTCCATCCATTGCTTATTCAAAAGCGCCATGTTGAAAGTAAACAAAACTCTGAGTTAGCAGACGATAAGTTATACTTTAGCTATTTAACTGCTGTGAAAATAAAATTCTTTCGTAGCATACAATTTTTTTTTACAGCTCATCAAAATCGTTCAAAAAATGTCCGAACAGCCTCTGTAAATGTTGAGTTGAAATATTTTCTATGTGTGTGTAAGTCTAACCACAATTTGCATAACTTCTGAAGACTGGTTTCTCTCTTACGTTCTGTTTCCATTTTAGGACCAAGATACCTCAGTAAAATTTGTTAAAACAAAAGCGGGGTATTTTATGTCTAAATCAAAAAGCTCTCAACGCCGCTTACCTCCTCTACTCTCTGTGAGTCCAGTGCCACAGAACTATGCTACTTCCAGAAGCGTGTCTCCATACCCGAATGCATCTTCAAGCAAATACCATTCGAACTGCTGCCTGCCCACTCGGCCTTTATCACCCGGACCTGGAGGCTATCTGGAGGTGATCTCGCGCAAAATTCCTAGAAGCCCCAGAAGTCCTCGAATGACGAGGCGAAACAGTATGTAGCGTGGTGGAAAATTTTAAAAATCATTTTTACCATTCTATATAGCCCAGGTAAACTAAACCCTGGAAACCCTAAATCCTCATAAGGATAAACTGTCCCTACCCTTATGAGGATTCACCAGTTTGGTAGGCTTCCTTGGGAAGGAGTATGCTGTGACCCATTTATTTGAGAGGATAAAGGCATAACACATTTGCAAGCTAGGATCACCAAATACCTCACCACGGTATTACAGGCTCTCAGAATACCTGTCAAAATATCAATGTGATCAAGGATATTTTCTAGTGAAAGGGTTTAAGATGAGCAAAGTTCTTCGAATCATAAAACAATTTAGTATTACTTCTGATCTTGACATTTGAAACACAATTTCTTTGCTCAAGGCCAACCGGGTGTCTTCTTGATGCACTCAGTGCTCTGTTACTGGAAGCAGATAGCTGTGATAGCCCACTAGGAGAGCCTCTATCCTTATGAGGATTCACCAGTTCATTAGGTTACACTAGAAGGAGTCTACTCTCGCCCGTTTGTTTGAGAGATTAAGGATATAACATTTTCAAACTAAGACCACCAAGGATATCATCACAGTATTTTTGGCTCTCCCTAGGAAACCTCTCCAGTTATCTGCTTGAGTTTGGGTATTATCCGATTGGAAAATATTTAGAAGTCTTATAATGCACTGGGGTCTTCGTGGCTCATTGGGCTTGTCCAACGTGATTGCAACCTCCGAGTTGTGGCGCATGTTCGATTCTAGTAACTTACCCTGGGTGCATTTCTCTTTTCTGTGCCAGTAACACTTTCCTCGTGCGTATGTCTATTATTTGACGCTGTCTTGTATTTGGCTCAAAATTATGAAATATGGTCCCTTGCTTTATAATACCAAACTAACCAACCAATACTACGCTGATGAAGTACCGACCCAGGGTTTCCATCAATTTCTAAATGTTCGTTTTGCATTGTTTGTGCCCGATAACCAAGATGAGCCAACTTGGTGGGGTATGATCGAGGGGTTGCGCTGTTGGAAGGGCTCCATGAACAGGCAGTCTGTATAATGAAGGGGTCACCTTTAGAGGCACAAGTGTCGCCGAGATTCCGAACTTATATTTGGTTGATTGGCTGTATGATGCAAGATCCAATAATCCGAACCTAAGGTTGGTTGATTGTTTTACGACCCAAGATCTAATAATTCGATACTAAGGGAATAGGTTTGTGATGAACGGATAGTTTTATATGACATCAAAAGTATTAGGGGCGCCAAGTCTTGGGAACCAGAAACTCTTGTCCCCTCCCAATATTTTTATGATTGGGGCCCTCCCATCCAGATATGAAGGATTAATTTTATAAATGTCTGATATGGGTAACCAAATATGATAAATGATTCAATTCCCTCATTTGATCGTGTGCCCACTATACCAAAGGACAGTGGCACTGTCTTAGGGTTCGAACCCCTTACCGCCTCAGAATTTTTAAGGTTGGTTCACGGAACCCCTAACGTGAGGTATAAATATTGCAAATATATAAGAAATGTTACTTGCGCCCCCAATAATTTCCCCATATTGATGTCATAGAAAAGTAGCTAAATACTTGCTGTCATATTGATATTTTTGCAACATTATATAGATTTGGGTCTGTCTTTAATCCTATTATAGCTTGCACACTTGGGAAGATTTTGTACTGTTTTAAGATGTCGCTTCTAGAATTATGTCTCTTATTTTCCCACAAGAATTGGTGAGATGAATTATGAATGATTTGCACAATTTTGTCTTGATTGAAAGAAAACAAAGAAATTAAAATTGGAATATTATTCTATTTCATTCAGATATTTTACAAGAAGACTCAATACTTATAACATTTACATTCCAGTTTTCACGCTTATCAAATTCTTATTTAGTCAGCACTATTTTTTTAATTAATGAACCCTCTTTCGTTAAACAAATTATAACACATTGTATACCATTATAGTAACAAAAGTATATAAGGTATGTAACGCATTATACCTTTAAACAATGTGTAGATATAAACATTGTAAAGTATTTTACCCTTTCTCACAATTCTTTTTCTAAAGGGAGGCTTCCCCCGAAAAGTTTGGGTTTTAATTTTTGAATTCCCTTTACGGATGAATATTGTAAATACATATTTGTTTTTCAGTATCTAAAAATAAAATACAGTTATTTTAATAAAATAATATTTTATTACAGTAATACATTCTTTCGCATTTCTTAGTGAATTAAGTATTCATTATGACTATGAAAGTAATAATTACATAGTGTGCACTTTTGTACACTGATACAATCATCTCATGTTGAGTATCTATATATCGTATCCGCCTCTCAATAGTGATGAATACATGACAAGTGAATTGTCAGGGACACGATTCGATTAGCAATTATTTATTGTCATACTTATTATTGGAACAATCTCTGTAAAATAATTTCTGTGCAAGCGGATGCTTCATTTTATACTTACAGTAATCCCTTAAATCTATTATCACAGACCTATTATCATATTTAGTATAAAAAGTCAAAGATTCAGGAAAATTAACTTTTCTATAAATACTATACGGTTAAGTTCTCCATTTGATACAAAATATAGTATTTCTAAATGCGGATTTCCTCCGAAATAAAATCCTGACGACCTTTAATGTTTTCTCATTGTTTTGTTATTATGTCATTATACAGTAAGACCACAGTCTCAAGGGTTCTCTCAAAAAGTATCTGATTACTTGAGGAAACACGAGGATTTTCTGGAACAATATGTGCTGGATAATGTCAGCTTGGATCTTCTGGAAAGATGGATTATTCGTAAAACCCAACGTCAACAAAAACACGCCCAAGAATTCAATAGTAGGTGTTTGATTTTATAATTATGTATTGTTGATTTATATGTTTTAATTTTTTGTAAAATATTGGTGTCTAAAGCGTGTTTATGGTTCATTCCACTTTCACCTATGGGACAATCAGATGCAGATTTTAATCATGAAAATAACATCATCATGTATCTTTTTCTCTTTATTAATTAAAGCACTTTTTGAAAAATTAGACTTCCCTCTTCAAGTTAGCTTTTCCAAAATTTTTGTGCGTATCTAATTTCTTTCTAAAACAGCTGATATCAGCTAATGCATTTAAAAAAAAATGCTTTACACACAATCTTCAATTTATAAGTTCTAGATAGGAAGAACGAAATAACATTTCCGAGACGTGAAAGCCTTAAATGAGATGTTAGGAGGCTTGATATACTTGGTATTTAATATGAGAGAAGTGTTATTAGAAACGCATTCGATGTGAAAAGTACAACTGATTGTCAAGTAAAAACCATCAAATTGATTACCATCATGTACTTGTTCCCGTACCTCAGGTCCAAAGAACATTCTACCAGTTCAAGAAGACGAGGACAGGAAAATTATATTTAATACAATTCAGATTTCAATACATATTTACATCAGGGAAACAATCTCCCACGTATGGATAAGTGTCTCCAAGAATTTTGAATCAAATTATTAAATGTCTAATTACGATATTTTATGTTATAAAAATGTATATCCTTAGTAACGATCACATATTCTTCACTTGAGCCTCATGTTTTGTGTATATTAAGACTATTTTAAAGGTAGTTTATATTAAGATGTACACAACCAACGACCCAAACCACTCTTAGAGTCATTACACACATTTACATTTCGTAGTTTTCATTATTAAAAAGTTGATCTTATTAAAGTTTTTATCGATTAATAAAATTTACTACTGATAATTGAGCCTGTTGTATGCTACATTTCTAAAAATATTGTCTAACAGAATTAAATCCATTGGTATTCAATTTGACATTAATGCGAATGGGGGGCACAAATATTTAATATTTCTGTCGATATTGATCATAAAACTGCTTAACTACGCAATTTTCAATTGTTTTTAATTTTTCTCTTAGAAACCAAAGACAAGATACCCAATCTGTCTCGATGGAAAGTAAGTTAAAAATATGAATTCATTTTATTGAAACGAAAAAAATTGTTTCGAGCCACATATTTTTAAATGCTTATTTTGAAAACATGTGGCTCGAAACAATTTTAAATGCATATTTTGAAAAATAGAAGATATCAATATTTATAGTTGTATTAGGGTCTAGGTGCACGATAATTTTTACTTTGCATTTTTAAACACTACAAAATATTTGTTTCAACCAATCTCATAAAAATGTTATACTGAAAAACTAGAAGTTTACTGAATGAAAACGTAAAACTTAAAATTATGAATTGGTTATCAGTAGTTTCCCTACTGATAACCCATCTACTTCTTTTCTTTGTAAAAGTTCGAAAAGTACAGAAGTTGTAATAATTATCAAGCTCAACATATACATCTCAAGTAGACATTTATCACTAGAATGGTACTTCATCGTCAAATAGAACTAGAAAGATCTCGATTAGAAAAATAGTCGAATTAATACTGAATGGACGGAAGTTTTATTTAAGAAATTACAGGAATATTTTCATTCGATTCCTTACAAAAATTTTCTGATCCACGTTCTTTATTCGAACTCTTATTAAAAAAATTTTAAGCGAACATTTTGCAGTGAAAACATTACAATTGAAAAATAAATAAATATCTTGAAAATAAAAATAAATCACAAATAACGTTTATACTTTAATATATAGTTACAATATTCGTTTTCCAAGCATTTTTTAAAACCCTTGATAAAATTCAAGTTCCTTGCAACTCTTCATCATATCATCTATAAAGTCTATTTTTTACATTACATACGACAATCTTTTCTTGCTTATCCGTAAACTGCGTAACACTTTTCATAAGCAGACTTGACGTATTTATTAATTTAATTTGATCTAGAATTTTCGGATTTTGTTTTAGTTTGGTTAAACTAATTCGGAGTTTGCCATTAGAGTGGGTTTCAAATTTAACTAGTATTTTTCTCAAATCTGATAACCATAAATAAATTAATTTAAATCTAATAAATATTGACTAACTCTGAATTCAAAAATTATACCTCTGAATTCATCCAAATTAAGCTAAAATATAGAATATAATTAAATATAATATAATTTCTACGATTCTGAAAAATTAAAATTATTATTAAATCTACGTAACGGTTCATTTTAAGAAGGCACAGTACTTTTAACTCTCCTGGTGGTTATTTCGACGAGGTATCTCGTCATGTATTTGTCTTGTAGATTAAATTTATGTAAATTCGAATAATATATTACTTTATTTTAAAATATAACCTATTTTCTGTATTGGTGTAGCATTGTACATAAACACTGTTTAAAGTTTCATGGTGATACACAGCAAACTTTAGGTAGGTAGGTACTTAATTAGCGTCGTATTGGAGCAATCACAACGGGCTATTGGCGACGGTTCGGGATCAGTCCCCAAGGGAAAGATCTGAGGATAACACCACGTAATTTTGAACCACGGTCAGATGACGAGATCACACTTGATCTGGCACTCCACTCTCCAAGTAAACTTTAGGAGATACTGTTTATCGAAATTAGGTTGTTTTTCTCCCGATTCGAATGGTTAAAGGTGCTGTGCCCCTTAATAATTATAATCTTAGCTTATTACGAAAAGTATTTTCATTTTTACTTTTGCTGTTTTGCCGTTAAAATTTACTCTCTTAGTTTTGTGTCCACGCTGACAAGAAAGAAATGCTTCAAGAGCTAACATCGACTTTATTCTCGTACCCGAACAAAATCCATGTTCTATCTGAACTGGCGAACACAGTGGGTTCGGCAGTAAACGCTACAGGATGGCGACTTCACATCTACGACGTTGATACTCAGGTATAATTTAGGTTTCTTTTCGTTTTTGGAAAAAAATGCCGTCTGAGAGTGAATTTTTCCGTGGTCATTTAATCATTAAATATGTGAAAATAAATGTATTCACACTTGTAATAAAACTTTTTCTTTTACAACATTTAGCTACATTTGATTAACTTTGATTGTCAATTCCTTTCAAATCAATTTGATTTTAAGGATTTGTTTAACCTTCTGAGAAGTTCACACGCATATATCCGTTCTGAATCTTGCAGTCTTTCTTGCATGACTACCATTTTTGACTTACTTGACCAATCGAATCATTCCTATTATTCTGTTAACCAATAGATGTGGTTATTTAGTTATTATGTGTGATGTGGGGGTAAAAGCAGAATGCGAAATGTCTTGAAGCTCAGAGAGCTAAAATCTAATGAAGGAAACTAGCACTAGAAAAGTAATATCGTCGTAATAGTTGCTATGTATGGCTTTGCATATCCTACATATTCCTGTTTGAACCTTAAGGGAACTCGGTGCATTGGAAACAATTAGTCTGCTTTAATATCTAACCCAACAATTTATTCAAATATCTGTAATAAATATGAGTGTTTGATTAGAAGATATGTTTAAATTTTTTAAGAAAATTTGGGTGAAATTTTTAAAAACAATTTTGATGCTAGTAACGTGAAAATTTTATTTTTAATTTACTCATAGGGTCTGAAATGCTATAGGATTTGAATTTTAAAAAATAAGATATGTACGCATCACCTAAAAGTGTGCATTTTAGAAACATTTTTTCTTTAATCGTATCCAGAAAAGGATATTTATGATTGTTAACCACAAACAGTGAAAGCCACACACAAAAAGCTTTTAGAGAATTTGAATTTTATTAACACTGGAAAAAGAAATAGAAGAAAAAGCCTTTTAAAGTGCGTTTATATGGGAATCAAGTACTATAATATACGTATGTCATAACAGACACTAAAAATATATAAGTATTAAATTTATTTATGTAAAAATTTTAAACATTCGTTTGAACTTTCCTGCACCATAACATTTTCCTGGCCTCTTTTTCTCCTTTTCGTTTTGCTTGAGGAAATTATATCAGCTTTCCAGCATGATGAAACGGGACATTTGAACGTCCCTTGCGAAAATAATCTTTGCTAATCTTCGAATTCGATCCCATTTTTTTTGTTTCTGCTTTTTCTCTTGTAACTATTCTTGTAGCTTCCTGAATTTCGAGAACAGTATTAAATAACCAACAAAGAAACCAAAAACAACGTAAACACAGATGGCTGATGTTGCATTAAGATTAAAACGAAAGAGAAATTTTCCCCAAGAAAGTGTAGAAACGGCTAGAGAATTGATAAAAAGTGACATCAGTTAGTAAAACGGGTCATTTTGCTTCGTGTAGCTTATTTTCTCATCTCCAAAGACCTGTGTTAGAAAAAGGTACCAAGAGTGAATAATATTACTCATATACTTAGAAATTTCACAGGAGTGTTTTTAAGTCATTGATAAAACCTTTTGTAAAATAAAAAATCTACAAATTATGAAAAATTTGTGGTAGTCCCCTTAATCTGTTGAAAGGGTGTGTTTGTTTTTCTGCTTAACGTTTATATTAGTAGTGAAACAATATCTACATTATCTGTAAAGGAGAAAACAACTGTACGAACTCGAAAGATGAATTGTTTTTGTATTGAGAATGTTAAATAAAAATTCTATGTAATTTTTACGTGTGCAGAGCATTGTTGCCCAAAAAAGATTTACTCCGCCCGAATTTAGTAAATAGAGGAAAAGATGCTTTTATTTTTGACAAAAATATAATTTATGCTGAGTACTCTGGAATATTGAGCTATGGGTTGGTATCGATGAAGATGTGGACTTATTGATTACTGAATTTTTTCATTCCTTTGATTTGTATTTATTTTCATAAAAATATTCGTTCATTGTTTATGGTTCTAAGTTTTCATTCCAATATTCCAGGAGCTTTCTACGTTTGGAAGCAACAAGGACACTGACAAGTAAATTTCTTTTATTTAATCTTGAAAAATTAAACACGTAGTTCAACACTCCAATGCTTATTTAACCTCATATTTTTAATTAGTGGTATTCCATTCGAAGGCACTATAGCAGAGTATGTCCTAAAGAACAAGAAAAGTGTCCGCTACAAATCAAATGAAAAAGTGAGTACCTTTGAGTTTAATGAAATGGAATTAATGTGTTTTATACTAAGAAATTCACGCCTTTTCTAGCTCCATTCATCATTTGAATAGTCTATTTTGATTTTATTTGAATCATTCGGAAACGTGATATTTCCCTTAGAATTAAAGAGCATATCGCATATTAACATTGAAAATGTTGTACCTACGGACCTTTTTCTGCAATATTTTTAACATTTTAGTGTGCAATTCTTCTCATTACTTATTAACGAAATTGCATCCGAGGTAAGTTGGTTCCGATTCTCAACTTTCTGTGTCAGAAATATTTTCAATTGATTAGTTTCATAACACCCTAGTAATGCAAAACAATTTCAATTTCTTTTTGTGAGGCAAACATGACATTCAAATTTAATCTAAACAAACTGAAATCTAAACAAACAAAACACAACGTACTAAAATTAGCTCAATGTAACTAATAATAGTACGTTGAGTAGCTCCAGTGTAACATAAATTCGACTACCTATCTACCATGGAATTAATGTAATAAATTAGCATTTTTCTAAACATATTTTGCACACAATAAATAATATTCTATATAAGCTTATGAAATTTGTTCGAATTTTAATGGATTTTATGTGATTGAAGGAAAAGATTGCTTTCTTTACTTTTTAGTTAAGAAATATAAAATTATTCTGTTTTCAAATTTTATTCAAATATTCCATTGAAAATGTCTCCTTTAGTACGTTCTTTAACACTAAGTACTTACTGAAAATGAATTATTTATTTTTATAATGTATGAAATTACGTCGAACTTGAATTTAAACAAAATATCTATCAAAGCGAGTTACAAAAAATGGCAATATAGCAAGAAACTAAACCAACCGAGTTTCAAATCAAATTTCCTGGCAGAATTAAATAAAATTATGCAACTTTAAACTGCTTCTTTTTTTAAATTTTTGTAATTCAGTTCTCTTTTATCCAATTCATGCGCCAATTTTCAATAACTAATTTTCAGTAATCGACCAGTAAGCATCACGCATTACAAAGCCTCCCAAATAAAATTGTATTGTAATGGAAACCAATATGTATGTACCTTCGGGAAATTCATATTATATTGTTCACTTTAGATCCTGACTTTGTGTAATCCCAACTTTACGTTGGAATACTATACCTTAAGTCATCTATTCTACAAGGCATCGAAACGATAATTTAATTGACATTTGATTTATTCACTACCGATTGTAACATCAGAACGTAGATATCCTACAGATATATACTAAGGAACAAAACTATTCCACATTTAATTAATAAATATTTATAAAATAAGCAAAATTAAATATTTTATCAAACCAATGCAAAAGAAACACCCCTTCTTAAGACTTCAATTATGTTGGTCAGACATACTTGATCTTGCCTACTAGAACAAAAGAATACTCAGAAATTGAAAACAAATTATTCAGAATGAATTAGCCTAGTAAAAAGCACTAAACTAAATATAAAATTATTCTTTAATCAATTTTAATAGTAATAAAAAACTGTTCTATGGTTATTAACATATTATTAGTCATTGAATTTTGTGACTCAATTCGCTTTTCCTAAAATGTTTCGAGTTTAATTGTCCATCAGGTTGACCCTCTCTGTCTCATGTTTAAAAATACAGGGTTTTAAACATGAGCTTCAAAACTTTAAACTTCAATTCAAAACTTCAAACTTCTTGTACAAACTTTAAAAAGTTGGAAACACAAAAATTAAACCGTATTCACGAAGCGATGTATGTTCGCAAGCATCATCCTAGAGCGGGCGCAGAACAGAAATGAAAAGCAGCAAATAGGTATAGTACATTTTATTATTCTTAGTTTTACAGTAGTTGTATACTTATAATTTCACAGTAGATGTTCAAAGGTGCAACCACAAACAGTAATATACATCTCACAGCTTCGATCCATAGATTGCCGTTCAAATTGTACAATTGCCGCTGCCGAACAGAACTCTCTAGCAAACCCAAGTAATTACAAACAGTAATGTATATCTCACAGCTTCGATCCATGAATTTCCTTTCAAATTATCCTACTGCCGTTCCCCAACAGAACCCTCTAGCAAACCCAAGAGGCAATACCCTTTTGTGAATACGGTTTAACTTTATGTTCCTTAGCTCCACTTGAAGCTTTCACACGAAATTTTGTGAACCATTTATAAAACTTTTTTGTAAGACTGGAAAGTTCATTCAGTTTTTATCGTATTTGCAGGATGACGTATTACCTGATTTACCTTCCATTCGTTTGTCGAATCCTATGAACATTATGTGTCATCCTGTTTATCAACCAGATGGCGAGCTTTCAGGTAAAGTATTTTCTATTTAATCGTTACCTTTCAAAACTTTTGTTCTTTAAAGTTTTTCATTCCTTGTATAGGCGTTCTGGAACTGTATAAGAATACATCTGATGCTGAATTTCACGAAGAGGACGAAGAGGTAAATGTTTTCAAAACAATACTGAAATATTAAAGGAAATTTCTGTCATGGAAAATTTTTAAATTATATAAAATAGTATTTTATCCAAATTTGGTAACCTTAGCATTTTATTGGCAATACGCAACGCATGTGTTTTTCAACTTAAACGCTGTTCATTGAAAAATGCAACACCAATAAAGAGTTGTTGGATGGACCGGAAATTTGGCAGACGAGCAGTTAATCATGGCAAATGTAAATGATTAAAATCTAAGCAATAATAAATTAGAATACTGGTGTAATACAGGCTGAAATGTGATGTAAAGGTATGAAAGAAAGGCTCCAAAATGCAAATCCTAAATATTGTGTCGGTAAATTCTATTGGTAATGCTCTACTAGTACGTAAACATGACTCTTCGTTAAACGAGATAGCATTATAAATAGTTGACTGAGTTTGAGAGAGGAAGAATTATTGAGTTGAGACAAGGCATTTGGGTTGTATCCTGATATTGGGGGGGGGGGGGGGCTGGGCGAAACATATAGTTATTCGTATTTGGAGATAATGAACAAAAGAAAGTTCTACGCATCGTAGCGTTGGATCTGGATCACCTATGGCTACGTCAAAAAGAGAAGATAGGCTCTTACCATGCATGGTGGTGACGAATTGCACAGCGATATCCACAAAATTTAAGACAACAGTGGAGGATGGGTACATATCAGACATCTGCCAGCACTGTTTGAGGACAGTTGCTGCAGAGAGGGCTTGTAGCTCGGCTTATTTACTGTCACTTCCTTTAATCCTATACCATAAACGTCAAAGTATTCAATGATCCCAATAGTGAAGACACTGGGACTATGAATGGGAGTAAATGATGTTTTATGACGGGTTTAAATACAATCTTGTGATCTATGACGGCCAGATACGTGTTCGAAGGCACAGTAGGGAACATCATCTGGAAGGGTACATTGCAGAGTATACTCAAAGCTTAATGGTTTGGGGTGCTAAATAATTTTATTCACACTCTGGTATTATACGGATCTCAGGCACTCTGAACAGTTAGAGGTACGTCACAGAAGTCTTAGAATCATTAGTCCTACCTCTCGTTCGCTTGTGGCCCAAATTATCCTACGTTTCTTCTGTGACCAACAAGTACCACTTCTTCCTTGAACAGTTCGCCCAATTTGTCGGCATATGATTACTGAAATATTGATCTGTATGTCATCAGATACAGCCACAACTGGATGCAAATTATGAATGCATGTTGAATCTGCGTGGAACGACATTTCAAAGACAGTCATCTGGAATCTTTATCGATCAATGTCACTTCGTACATAGTGAAAGCAGTCATAACGGCTAAGGGTGGACACAGAAATGACTGATTTTAGCGTGTTCCTTTTGACTTATAGTTCTGTAACTCTTCAATTGTTTATACACATCACCACATGTCACCTCTCAAATGAATGTCATTGCTGTAACTCAAGTCTTTGCTGGTGTTGCATTTTCAATGAACAGTAGTGTATTTATAAAGGGTTAGTTTATTTTTATATTCCATGAAAAGTTTATTTTGTGATTTATTCAATTAATTTTTTTATTGACCACATATCAAGTAGAGTAAATTTTTTCATATGTATTTTTTCAAATATATATATTTTTTGTGGAAAATTTTGCATGTCCAGACATGACAAGGTCTAACATGTGATTAAGTTACGGAATACATTTACAATCAGTAAAAGATAAAAGAAGAAATCATTATACAAAAAGAGCGGAGCGTAATACGAATACTTTATCTTAGTCAAACAATTTAATTAAAAAGTTTCTGAAATGCAGCAATTTGCAAAGAAAATGCATATAAACAATGAAGTTCTTTAATAGATACAAGTCTTATCCCCCTATAAGTTGTTCTGTATTAACAGTTTCTATTTTTTAGATTGTGAATAGTTACTTGGTATGGGGAGGAATAGCATTACACTACGCTGAAGTAAGTTCAATAGTAGCACTTTTAGTATTCTGTAACTAGTAGTAATCATATATAATCGTACTGTAGAAATAATGTCTTACTCAAAGATTATCATAACTTTTTAGCTGTACGTCTCAATGATGAAACAAAGGGAACTGAACCTTTTTCTTCTTACAGTCGTTAAGTGCGTATGAATATTTATAAAAATTCAAACTGGAGCCTTCGAGTATTTCTTAAATGTCTAAAATTTTAATTTTTGCATTGTAGGTCTATATTTCAAGACATGATCAGCATGGATAGCGTGATATTGAAAATCATGGTAAAATCCTTTTATCAAGTTATCTTACTATTTGAAAAATTGTCTAGTTCAGCGATTTTCAATCTCATGGCACCACAAACTAATTACTAAAATTATGCGACACACCAAAAGTATCATATTTTTTCCCGATCTGACAAAAAAATAGGTATAATTTTGATTGATTTACAGAAAAATAATAGTAATTACCCTTTTTGCTCCAAAGTGACCTTTTTAAGGGTCTTTTTATAAAACAATTTATTTATGATACTTAATCAAAATTATTTATGAATACACTAGTCAAGATTTCAAAACTAAACCCGTTGAAAAGAAATAAATCTTGCACCAATTTAAACCGCTTTACCATCCGTAAGGCACACCAGGGTGACCCAATACATTGCTTGAAATACGCTGTTCTAGTTTATTAAAATTCATACTGATATAAAGTCAACAGAAATAGTTGCATGTTAATTACTTGTTTACAAAAACATTAACTGCATGATGGATTGATTTTTACTACTTCCTGAACGCATCGTAGAAACAGCCCAATGAAGATATGAACAAATGTAGATAGTACTCATTTCAATGTAAATGTATATCACTGAAAGAAATGTATATTTTTATTGTGTTAGAAACCATCTGTAATTTGCAGTTTACAGATTTTAGAGTCTTTTGAGATGCCTGAAAGACGTTATTTTTCCTCAACACTTTATTTGAGCATTTATTTTATTTAGGTCGTTATTTTCTGGTGGGGCTTAGTGCCAAATAAATATCGTTGTTTCATTTATTTTCAAAAGGATAGAGAATGATGAGTCAATAATTTTCCGCAATGCAGTTAAAGTGTGGCTCCGACGTGAAGACAGTCGACCTTGGGTCAGTCGACTTTTGAAAAGGTGTAAAATTTGTTAGAAGGCTAAATAAAACAAAACACAAAAGCATAATTGGCGATCGCGATCGCCGTTGATTGCTCCCCAGACTACACGTCAACACTTCTGTTGCTTATGACCTCGAAGGATAAGTTTAGAACCAGAATTCGCTCAAAGGCAAGGCCACACATTGATCCAACATCAGTCCGACACTAAATTGACTAGAATACGCATGCGTACGGACATATTTTAAGCAGAAAAAAGGAATAGGCGTGTGCATGTCGTGTGTTTTGTCGCATGCTGCTCCGAGTGACTGGTTGAAAGACGCCAGTTGTGAAAATGATTCGTTTGCGTTGCCACTAGTCCCCTAATTTAACCAATAGAATCGTTAAAAATCACGTGACTCGACTGCCAACTCCCGAGAGCCGGACTATATAAACTTTACTTCAATAAAAATAGACAACTTACTATAATGTGATTTTTGAACATAGTCGTTTGTTTTCCAACGCAATTGTTCCATCGTTGCACAATGTGTTTAAAGGCTTTATATTTTCAGATTTTTGATGTTTGGGTTTTCGAATGAGCACAGCCATGTATGCACCACTTCTTTCAGTTCTTAGTCCGCGGTTAATGATTAATTTGCCATTCCATCAACAATAGTTACTCGTATATGTAACAGAACCATGTTAAGTACTCTACAAATCACTGTAGTCGTCAGTTGTAGCGGACGATCGTCTGACTCCTTTATGCGTTACACTTGTGCGACTATTTTTTGAACTTTTCAATCCATTCGTAGACACTCAGTTGAGGCAAAACACTGTTCCCATATTGCTCTTTAAGTCTTCGATGGATTTCAGCCCCTGGTCTTCAGACCACAAAAAAGATACTGCTTTTGATTCTAATGGAAAATGGAGCTGTCGTGATTAACGTCACGACAGCGACAATGGAACTGTCACAACTTCAAACCTGGGCAGTAGTAATACAATTGAAGTCTTGCATACAACTGCGATATATGGATAATTAGTGACGTCCTTATATTTAGGAAAATACAAAAGAATGCATAAAATAAATCGAAATGGTGAAATGGATCCGAATGAAGGGAAATTCTAACAACTTGAGAAAGGATTTATGAGGACAAAGAAATAATAAAATTAAATAAATAAAAAATTAATAGAACAATGATTATGATCAATTTTTGTTAAGACTGCTTACATTTACTTCTTACAGATGTTTGCTCGAAAGCTAGTGAGTGCAGATCGAGCATCACTTTTTTTAGTCGACGGACGGACCAGCGAACTGTATGCCAGAATATTTGACATCAGTAGTTCCGACATCGATGCTGAAGACCTGAATATCAGAAAAGAGAGTGACGTGCAACCACAAGAAATAAGGTGATAGTTTAAGTTGATTTAAATTGGTGGAATTTTTCAGCACTATTTATGATCTCACGTTCCAATAGGGTTCCTCGACCAACAGATTATGACCTAAAATACAGGATATTCCAAATCTTCCCATGCTTTTTAGTGGAAGTAGGGAACGAAAAATTAAACCTTATTCATATGGGATGTACTATAAGAATATGAGAATAATTATTTTTTAAATGAATGTTTATTGAATTTGCATAAAAAAATTAATTAACAGTCAGTTTCTGGTGGATCCTCCGGTGCGGTCCTCACTGGTTTGACGTCATTGGTCAGTGAGGATGTTTCGGTGGGTCAGTTTAGCAAATGTGAGGGAACATTCGCTAAGCTATTAATAATTAACTTTCACAATAATAATTAACATACCAGTATAGTAGTATACATAGCATTGTAACCACAAAGTACTTTGGTGGTTGGTAGGTAGGTATTTTAATTGATGTCTCACTGGAGCAACACAACGGGTTATTGGCGACGGTCCGGGATCAAACCCGAAAAGAAAGATACCAGGACAACACCACATAATTTTGAACCGCGGTCAGATGACGAGGTCACACCTCAGCTGGCACCCCACTCTCCAAACTTCCACCACACATTTGAGGCCACGATAGATTTAACGTGCACCAGCTTCCCTTTGTACACGATGGTCTTCGGTTGGATTCGAACTCGCAACCCTCCGGTTGCTAATCCGTTACTCTTTCAACCGGGTTTCTGCTGGATCGAACTGCACTGTCTCCACACGGTTTCCCGTCATTGGCAATCAGTCAGCCATTGTTAGCATCTATCAAATTGAATCACTGCTAAATTCTAGAAGGGGAGCTGAGATTAACCTATATACCGCTACAATAATTGACTTACAGTACATTGCAATGAAACAAGTCTCAACCACAGAATATATTTGCTATACTGAATTTGCACTGTCTAGTTACACTGTGCTACAAATGGATTTGGGAAATTTAAAACTGATCCAAAAGAAGTAATCGCATAAGCCGTTTAGATTACGTTTATGGATAGAAAGGCATAGACACTCGAAATAGCAGCTATCGATCGCCTTGTTTTGACGTTTATTGATCGATCATCCATTAAAAATGATGGACAGGAAATTGTCGTTAATTTTCAAATGGGTCAGAAGTACCTTTACAAAATTATCGACATAATTTGGTCAGAGGTGGAATGATCAAGTATCCCTTGTTTGTCCATTCGAACTTTAATCGATTGCTACCTTCTTTATACCTCTGAAAGGCCTAAAGAAAGAAGTCTTTGTAAAAAATATTTAAAAAATAGGCTCAGTTCTGATGGAGCCGTTAGTTTGGAGTGTAGGACTACGATTTACAGATCGGAGAGTTGAAATAAGCTAGCCGAGTGTTGCTCTTGCCTCTCGTTAAATTTTCTCCACGTTTGCTTGCGTTCATTTTGCGAATTTCTTGGCACAGTCGAAAAGGTTCACCTGTTCGTATTACTTTAACAATTTTTTAAAATTTTAGTTTAAACCACTGCGATATGTTTTTAAAAATTGAATAGATCTCATCAAGAGCTTTAAAAAGATACCACGCAGCGTCATGTTGCTCTCGCGATATTATCAAGTGTTCATTGGTTCACAATAAAACAGTTTTTAAAATGTTGTTTACATATTTGAATGGAACTTTCTTTAAGGAATGTTTGCATATTTGAATAGATCTCGTCGAGAGCTTTGAAACGATAACACACAGTCGTGTTGTGCTCACGATTGCCGAGATAGACTGAATCAAACGCAGCGACCCAGCCTGAAATATTGCATCATTTCCCCCGTCCAAGAGGAGGGAGGGAGCGTTGCGCGCACAATGTATTGAGCAATATGCGAATTGGACTTCATGCTGTTTACGAATATGCTAGCATGTTTACTGTTCGACTCGTATTTTTAACAATATAACAATTTAAATTGAGGCTTATTTTGTAATAGGACGTCGGCTGCAAAGCTGAATTCAAATAGGAAGCGTAAGGCGCAAAGCAACATGTGTAGACCAATCAGAGGCTCACTCGAAAAGTGAAAACGCTCTTATTGGTCTGTGCATATCGCTTTGCGATTCCTATTTGAATTCAAGTCGCCCGACTATCTGCGGAGTTAGATGTAGTCCTACGTCATAAGTGCGTAAACTTATCGATAGAAAGAAATTCGATTTCTTTAACAGAAACAATCAAAATTAGCAGTCTAGAGAAATTAATATTATTAACAAACGTTAAAATAACTATAACATCATTAATATTAGTCACTAATTCAGTCTAACTCCATCTGCCTTATATCGTTCGGTGTATCAAGTCTCTTTGAAACCCTAGGCGCAGTAACTTGAAACATTTTCCTGAATATTCATTATGAGATTAATAATTTTAATCATTAATCTTTGTAAGGCTGAGATCCGAGATTAGAGCACTTTCGAAGATACCTGGAATTTTCAGCACTACAACGTTATCTAACGGATTAGAACATCCATAAACACAATGCTGTATTGTAAAAAACGTTGATACACATAATTTATTTTTCATCACTGACGTTAAAAAACAATAATTCTAAAAGTTTGCTTAAGCCCTTTTTTCTATATAGGTTTCCCATAGGTAAAGGTATAGCTGGCTATGTTGCAATGACCGGTGAGTCCTTGAATATACCAGATGCTTACAACGATGAGAGATTTAATAGGTATGTACGATGATAACTGTCGAGATTTTTCGTGTGCCAATGATCCATAATTCGTACCAATTTCAATAACTGAGTGCAATTTGTTTTACAGATCCGTAGACCAACGAACAGGATATAACACCAAAAATCTTTTGTGCATGCCGATCTTTATCCGTGGAAGGTAGAAAGACATGTTAATTTCATTCACAATTTTTACTTTTTGTAACAATCCATATTTAAGTAAACTTTCATGTATTATACCAAAACTAATCTCATTAGATTATGACTAAAAATGTGCAATTTTTGAACTATGAGAGGCATTTTCTGTCAAGCTAAATGTAGGTGGTGGAAGTGTTTCTGCGACGATATGGGGAGGGTGTTTCCTGTACCGTATTCTCAACTTGAAATTAGCTGGCTTGGTTTCGAATACGATTTCAGCACTTTGCGAATAAAAATTCAAAGAATGAATTCCGAATTGATATTTGATTGGTCAAAACTAATTGGATTAAGCGTCAAACGTTGCCAGAACGGCAATAAACTGCATTTTAAGGTAACCCCGATCTGTATCATGCGAGAGAATTTGGACGGCAGAAATAAAATCTTCACACTGTCCTGTGTGTTTGATTATACTACTTAAAATCCCTCTCATACTCTGCCAAAAAAATCGAAACACTCAGAAACATTAATCGATAACTATGAGAGAAATTCGGTATACCAAATCCTCTGTGTCAGACATGCAAGTGATTCAAGTTTGCGCGCCTGAACGTCAATGGTAATCCTGGCATATGTGAAATGCATTTATTGAAGTGGTGTCAGAGGCTCTCTGAATATTCTGGTTTAGTATAGCCGTTGCATTGGGATAGTCCCAGTTCCGACTAAAAATGGGGCGGTCATTTCTCAGTGGGTTTGCTAGCAACCTGCAAGTTGTACGCGGCGCAGGTTCGATTCATCCCTGGGTTTATTTATCTCATCTGTGTTAGTAAACCTTTCTTTGTGTGTATGTCCATTATATGACGTTGCCCTGTGTTTGGCGCAGCATGGCCAAATAAAACAGATGAAGTAAGACATAGATGCGTATATTGAAACTTCACTTTAGCCCGAGACAGGCTATAAATGATAGGACGAATAAATAGGGATAAGGCTCTATCCGTCCCCCGCTTTAAAGACACCGATTAGGTTTGTAAGTTTGATCTGAAGGGCACTTACCTCCGAACCCATGTAGGAGAACTTGTCAGCCTGCGGTGAGTAGACGATATCTGAATTTCGGTTTCACATCCTATGAACAATGATTCTCGTACCAATTTGTTGAGATCTCTGCCATATTTTACTGGGCCATATATCCTTATCAATGAGTCGGGGCGGAGAGGCTGATCCCCAATTAAGAAGAAGCATGGCCAAATATAACCGTCATAAAAACCAACCAACGAACCAAGAATGCCAGAACGATGCACTAGAACAACGTGTACTCAACTGAACGATTCTGAAAGGGGGTGCTGACAGCAACGAGCCCGTGAAGATACACATACGCGTCACGAAGGCTCTTGTCGACCCAGAATGACAAATGCGAGAGAAGATATGCTGCTCGCTTCCGTTATATTGAAACACCTTTCTGGTTAGAAATTCTCAGATCTTTCTTCTATTGAGCATGTCTGAGATATGCTAGATTTCAATTGCACCACCCCTGAATATAAGGGATTTAAGCATAAGCCCGGAATATAAGCGTAATTTACCACAGGATAGCTTAAGGACTCCATTTGACCCACGCTATATATTGGCATGTATGACCGCCAGAGGGAGCTTTATAACCTACTAATTGATTCTGAGGAAATTCTACAATAATAAAGAATCCTCTAGATTTGATATTGTGATCCTTCCTATCTCTTCATGTTCATCACACATGATAAGTTTAATTCCGATCCAACCCTGGTTTCGGGGTGTTTCGATTTTTTGTCACAAATTCTATTTTGAATTTAAGCATATTTTGATTTTTATCTTAATGAAGTATAATTAATACGCGATATTTTGGTTATAATTATATTTGCTTCCGTTTTCCTTTTACATTTCCTTATATGAATATTTGAATTCAAGAAAGGACTATTTCCGCCATTTTTGACTTCAATGACAATAAAAAATGTTTTTTCATTGATCATTTAATAAAAGGTTAGGTTATCTGAAATCAAAACTGTTCCTATGAATATAGATACTTCTTTTCAGTGTTATTGGTGTCGTTCAAATGGTAAACAAGTCCAGTGGAGTTTTTACGAAGAACGACGAAGAATCTTTTGCTGTGTTTGCCATATATTGCGGATTGGCTCTTCACCACGCAAAAGTAATTCCCATATTTTATTCTTAAGTTTCGATTTCTTTATTGGTAGTCTCTTCAAGAATTAAGAGGTCTAACCAAAAAGTATTCAGCCATATAATACGAAACAAGATAAATTGTATGTAGGAACTTTTGCTTCTAGTTTCCTACAAAGTAGGCACTATGGAACTTCATACATTTCTCGCAGAGTATATTTCACTTTTCAAAGCATACTTAAGCCCATCGTTAGAATCGCCATCAACTCCGTCGTGTAATAGCCCGTTGTGTTGCTCCAGTGCGACGTTAATTAACTACCAACCTTCGTGTTCTCTTAAATCGCTTCCTCGGTCTGAAATTTCTTCCCTTTCAGAGGTATTTTTAACTTTGCGAGAAGCCAGAAGTTGCAAGGCGCAAAATCTGTGCCGTAGGGGTGAGCTACGTGGGTGATTTGATGTTTTGTCAAAAAAAACTGTCGTGATGTGATGAATAAGTGGGTGCGCTGTCGTGATGAACCTGCCATTCACCAATCGCCCACAATTGCAGCCGTTTTCTTTGTACTTCTTTCAGCCGGCGAAGAACCATCGAGGTAGTACTACTCCTTATTAACTCTCCTTGTGGTTTATCTTCGCGTCGAATACTACCCTGTAGTGGTCAGCCTCTGATGCAAAAACTTGCTCCAAACTGCCCCAGTACTAGGCAAAGGACAATTTGTTTTCCTTATTTAATCTTCCTTCCCCATTGTAGTAATAGGGAAGTTTTGTCTCGACGAGGTATCTTGTCATTTCAAAATTGGCCAGATCTTGAACGAGATATCTCATCGAAATCACTTAGAGGATTAATTGTTTGACATGGAGGAGAGTATTCGTGATGGACAACACGTTCACAATAAAAAAACACAGTCAACATGGTCTTGACATTGCTGCGACTTTGTCGCGTTTTCTTCGGGTGGCAAGAACTAGGTGTCTTCCATTGGGACGACTATCCCAGTGCCATGGCTCAGTGGGTTTGTCCATAAGTGTTCAAGTGCTAGCAATCTGCAAGTTGTAGGCTGCGCAGATTCGATTCCTGTAACTTACCCCTTAGCCGATTCCTCTATGCTGTGTCCGTGAAACTTTCTTTGTGCATGCATTTCCATTACTTGATGTTTGTCTTATGTTTGGTGCAGCTTCTCCAAATATGGCCCTTGTTCCATAAAATCCGAACCAACCAACCGTTGGAAAGACTTTTTAATCATCTGAATAGTTTCTACAGGACAAATTTTAAACTTTAATTTCAATTAAACTTTAAGGCATCGATCAAAAAATTCTCTGTACTACTAGCTCGGCTATGCGAATAGGACGGTCTCACAGAACATGCGCTTAATCAAGAGCTTCTACCACCCAAAGGTAAAAATTGTTCGTGACTTTCACACATGTACATCAATGTCCTCTCTCGTTGGTTGCCAAGTTGCATCAATGGCGCACAAACCGTTCTCGTTAGATAGTTGGATACTTTCCGGAGAGATCTCGTATACCGAGATTTACGATACTAATTTTTTATTTATCTAAAAAACTGTGTCAAATTACAGTTCTTTGTGTCTCCTTCACTGTGTAACTAATAATACTTCAATTGCCAAGAATATTTCTTCGCCAAACACTTGTTTTTACGCAGAAATCGATGTGGCTTATCAGCTTCATTTGATTTGGTTTGCCGCTCTAGGGTCATGGCTTATCAGTTTTAAAAATATAGCAAACGGTCTCCCTTGCACTGGCAATGGTGATCACTCCAAACTCTTCGATATCGCTGCCTTCATCCATGATTGCGTTCCTATAATTGTTTTTCGACCATGTAAGTAGTTTTATTTTTAGCTGTTATCTTGATATGACCGGATACTGCAGATTACTTATCTATAAATGTTTATTTTGGAATAGATGCAGAATAATCTTAAAGGAACCAAGGGAGTTATAAAAATTATATATTTTATTTAGATGAAACCAATACTAATCATCTACGCTACCTTTCATATTCCCAACAATTCAATAACTGATGGGCCACTTGCAACAAACATGATATTTCTAATCTGTTAGCAATAAGACCATTCTCCTGTACTGTACCGGGGCCGTCGTGGCTTAGTGGGCTTTCCCACTGTGCCAGCAACTTGCGAGTTGTAGGTGATGCTGGTTCGATTCTTCCTTGGGTGTATTTCTCTCTTCTGTATCAGTAGAACATTTCTTGTAATTGTATGTATGTTATTTGATACTGTCTGTCTTGTGTTTGGGCGCAACATAGCTAAATATATCTCGTGCACCCTTAAAACTTGTAATTTTGAACCGTGGTCAGATGACGGGGTCAACACCTAAGTGGGCACCCAACTCTCCAAACTTTCACACCACGCTAACGTGAGGACATTTGAGACTACAACAGATATAATGAGCATCAGCCCCCACATACACGAACGATCTTTGGATCGAGTTTCGAACTCGCAACCCTCCGGTTACTGAGCTTCCAACCTGGCTACCACGGTCCCCTATAGGCATAGAAATTGATTTCATAAACTTTTCTTGTATTCTTTAGCTGATTTAAATCTAAAGATGTCTAAAAGGATGTTTGTTAGATGTTTAGATAGGGATACAATTTCAAGTTCTTGCACTGGTCGTTATTTTCCCAAGATTCTTTTTACCGGTAAATATATCGACCAGTTCAAGAAAATACAATTGAGTGATCAATTTTAAAGCATATGCAGTAGAATCTTGTTTATCCGAAGTAATGTGGACAGAAATCACCTCGGAGAACCTTAAATTCGGATAATACGTACGTGTAACAAAAAATAGCCTGTGTGAAATACAGAAAACATTTTACTGTACTACGTGTTATCTACTACTACTGAACGATTCATAAAGCAAAGATTAAGAATATTCTGTACTCGGATTTGTGTCAGCCTGTTTTTATTGTGATAATTTTACACTAAATCTGGACGTGTGTGTCGTATCTTTTAAACTCTCTTAAAAAAGTCCTTACCGGTTTTATGCTCACAGCCCTTTCTCCCCTCCTTGTGGAAACTCGTACTCGAAACTTTATTTAAAGCTTTTATTAAAAAAAACTTTGCATTAAATTTTGCTCGGATAACACGGACACTCGATTAATCGGAGTTCGGATAACTAAAGTACTACTGTATGTACTTGTGATAGTATGTCCGTACCATACCCAGACTTAATGGGTTGAGAACCCTCCAACAGCCTCTCTTACAAGAGACGCTCTATCAGTCAAAATTTGTTTTTACTTTATTTCAACTTTTTTAAAGATGATATTGCATAGCAATTCCTATCTGCTGTGTTAAAACTGTAATTCTGTATGCATTGATTCCCTCTGTCAATACTTATGCAACTTTATTCACCACAACCCTACTTAAAATAATGCAGATAAAAATTGAAATATAAATTTTTTTTTCTACATTTCAGTTGTACGACAAAATTCGGCGATCCGAACAAAAGCATAAACTTGCTTTAGAGATACTGTCTTATCACAACACATGCTCTGAAGAAGAAATTAATGCAATTCAAGCTATCAATTTGACTCCAAGTACGGAAGAATTTATGAAGTAAGTATCTATTATTTAAACCTACTCTTTAGACTTTTTGTTAGGTCATATCACTAAAAGATACTGTTTTTGAAAGACAAAAGCGAATTATTCGTTCGAATGAAAAGTGATTTTTCTGCATTCATGGCAAGTGAACTCGCTGATTTTTGTTCAAGAGAAGCGGTTTTATGGAATCGCGACCCTGTTTGCTAGAATATTTTTCATATATGTTTCTACATCTAAAAAGAAAAAATTAACTCAACCTTTACAAATAATAGATGAGGGAATAAAATTGAATAATCTGCATCCTTATTTAATGATATTAGTTCTACCGCAATAAATGAAGATAGAAGTAGCTTGAAATTAAAGTAATAAAACAATTTTATCAAAAAAATAATTGGAGACACAAATTTGGTATACGATCTTTTGCTTGTAAATCACATTGAACTAGACAAAAAAATAGAACATTGAACTAGACAAGTAATCGGACACTGAACTAGACAAATAATAGATAATTGAACTAAACAAATAATTTGATATTGTACTAGACAAATAATTTGATATTGTACTAGACAAATAATTGAACATTGAACTAGACAAATAATTGGATATCGAACTAGATAAACAAAAGAACATTGAACTAGACAAATAATAGAACATCGAACGAGACAAATAACTGAACATCGAACTAGAGAAAATAATATACAAATAATAATCTTTTTCTTGATTTTTTTTCAGTTTCAACTTTTCTGCAGGATGTTTAAGCTCTGACGAGAAGGTAGTTGCGTCGATGTTCATGCTCAAAGATCTTCCAAATCTTTCAAAGTAAGACTTACAAAATAATTTTACCAAAGATTAATCCAAGTTTAATTACTTTTTAAAAATTGTTGTTCCAATAGATTTGTGAACTTTGCAACCGATTCCTTGATCCGTTTCACGCTGACAGTGCGTAAAAACTACAGGCGAGTTCCTTACCACAACTGGACTCATGGCTTCAGTGTGGCCAACTCCGTGTACACTGTCCTTAGGAGCAGCGAAGCCTTTGAACCATTGGAGGTAATTACTAAACCTTCATATATTTCTCCATCCTAAGTGTTGGTAAAAACATTTAGTATTTGGATAAGGATTTGGTTTACAAAACACTCACAAAACATTAACATCTAGGTCCCTACCAGTATCGTATAGGGCGTCTCTCGACAGAAGGCGGTCGTCTTTGGGTCAGTTGATTTCTGAATAGGTGTGAAAGGTCGTCTTGGATAAGGAAGCCAAAGATGAGGCGATCGCCATAGATGATTTATCCCTCGTGAACTTTGGAATCGAACGGTGAACTCGGTGTCAGAATCAGTACTGAAGACCCCAATTGAGGAAGGGATTTGTTCACGTTTCCACCAGTCCCCTAATTCAACTAATAGACTCGTTCAAAATCACATGACCCAACGGCCTTCTCGCGAGAGCCGAACATACCATAAGTTTTCTTAATCTATGGGAGGGGGTTGCTATCAGTGACTGACATGGCCACCAGGAATTCGTAAAATTCCCGAGACGCAGGCAGATCTCTCGGAAGGAAAGTATAAAAATACTATGGGTTTTGACAAGAGTTTATCATAAAGACAGAGTAAACAAGACAATGAGTGAATAATAAAACCCAGTAAAGGGCTTGTTTCAACGCTAATTGTGATTGGGCTTAAGAAAAAACCTTGTCTGGCAGTGTCTTAGATGCCGTAGAGAAGTAAAAAAAGAGCAAATATTAAGAGTCAATAATTGTTTAAATTCATCTCCCATCTTCGAATCTCAGCATCGCAAAACGGGTTTAAAACAGTAAATTAAGGTGGAAAAGGTCATTATCATTATAGAATCAGAACAAATTGATAAGAATGCAATCCAAACGGGTATTATTTACTTTTAAGTGCATGATATACCCAGCATCTTTTTAAGGCGTCAAATAGTTTAACGTGGCATAATTTACTTTCCAAAAAGCCTGAGACTAGTACCTAATTTACATTTCCAAGACCTATCTAGCACTGAGTCACGTCTTTTGACGATAATCAATAAGTATAAAGGGACGTGAATGATAAGCTTAGATGTCAATGGCATACAACCTTTTTCTCCCTGTCATATTTACGCTGTCTGCATCGCGAGTGAGACTGACAGATTAATTAATGAACAAGGGCTCAATTAGTGCAGCGGAGAAACTGTGGTAAAAGCTGCGATCTTAATAGTTTTACCTTATGATAAAAACATAAACGAGGCATTTGCGAATTTGAGAATAATCAGGACAATTACAATAATCAGTTACCTGCGCCTATAGCCTCAAAATGACTTGATCCGGTACTGCTCAATAATCTAAATTAAACTTCAATAAATAAAATAAAATTCTTCAATAATAAATATAAAAATAATTTGTCGTTTTTAAGATTATTTTGAGTCCTCCAAAGCTGCATTTCATCACAAATCGTCGTACTGTATTATAATAATTTGGTCCATGATGTTCTACCTGGTGTATGAATTCAGAGAATTCTGCATAGCGGGGATTACTAGTCTCGCACCCAGGTTGAAGAGTTGCTGAAGTACAAAGAAAATTAGTATCTCTAGAAGGTTGTCAGATAGTTAAAATTGTAGGGGTAACATAAATATGTTTTCAAAACACTATCTAGAGTATTAGTAATTGTATTGCCATAAATTTTAGAGCAATCCTTGAGGTAGCCTCCAATCATTTCGCAAAGAGGACACATAGATGATCTTGCTACTCCAATATGATGTAAGTATCTTTGTAAGTAGTCATGTCCGGTAAGAAGTCGAAATAAAAGCCGGTTTTGTCCGAGTCTTGAAAAAGACCTTTTTTTATATTAGATATTATTTTTTTATATTAGTGATGAGAGTGGAGTGAGCATCTCGGGGGTTAGAATTATTTCAATTTATTTACAATTTTACAATCAAGAGAAAACATTTCGTCGGTAGGGAAACAATAAGACAGGACCACAACACAATCGCGCACCTGGAAGAAACCGACAGACTTATACTCTTATTTTTTTACAAGGAAGAAAGGGTTGCTGGGAGTCCGATGGTGCAGTTGGTAACGGCCAATAGTTCAGTTTTCTATAAAACATTATATTTTTCATACTCTCTACTAAACTTTGCTTGAAAAATTAGGCTGCAAAGCTGTCAATCGTTTAGCGAGAACTGAGGGCACCACGAATAGGCAACTGACACTCCAACATTTCAAATATAAAATGCAATACATATGTGATACATAAAATGCAATATATAAAGTGCAATTAATATATGTGCAATATATAAAATGTAATATATATCAATGTAATATATAATATGAAAAATAATATATTTTCAAAACACTGCAGGTGAACAATAAATATTAAACTATCTGAACTTTTTTACAAAGGAATGTGTACCGTAGCTCTTATCTTTGTGTATTGAGAAATATTGAGTAAAAGTCATGTTATATTTCACTTACAGGAGCTTGCATTGTACGTTGCCTGCCTCTGTCATGACTTGGACCACAGGGGCCAAACAAATCAGTTTTTAGTGAATGCCGCTTCTCCATTAGCCGCTATTTACTCTACTTCTGTACTGGAACACCATCATTTTAATATGACAGTTTCTATTCTACAGGTATTTCATCTTTATAACCTTTGTGAAAATTTGAAAATAATTCCTTAACTTTCTGTTTGCCACAGTTTGAAAGAAGGGTTTTATCATTAGCTCTACCTTTTAATTTCATGGAACCTCCGACCAAACCTCAGATTTTTCATAACAATTCAACCGAATTTTTTTTACTTTAAAATTATTCAAATAAATTTTTTTTAAATTTGTGTAAACTTAAAATAAACGTGCTAAAAGCTTTGTTGGAGAAGTGCTTTTAATTTGAGATATTTGGATACAGATTGATGCACAAGTAATAATTCCAAATTTAATGTTCTAAAAGCATTTATTGACAAAGGTATTTATGAATAGTTTTCATTATGATTCTCTTGGCTAGATTCTATGAAGAGAGTTTAGCCAAGTTCTAAGTGTACAGTGAATTTTCCAGGAAGATTTCGCTGATTTCCATCTTAATGCACTGGTTTCCATAAATTAAGGCAAAATGGAAAAAAATCAGCATAAATAATACACTAAAGGGCCAATACAGGGTTGGTGTAGCCCTGTTGGTAGAGTCATGGATTAGTAACAGGAGGGGCTCGAGTTCGAAACTCAATCCAGCCAAAGACCGTCATAAACGTGGAAGCTGGTGCACGTTAAATCTGTCGTGGCATAAAATATTCTCACGTTGGCGTGGTGTGGAAGTTTGAAGAGTGGGGTGCCAGCTCAGGTGTTGACCTCGTCATCTGGCCGTAGTTTAAATTGCGAGGTGTTCTAAGATCTTTCCCTTCGGTACTGATCCCGGACCGACGTCGCAAATAGCCCGTTGTGTTACTCAAGTGCAACGTAAATTAAACTACGTACCTACTCCTGCAATAATAATATTTCCAATATATCAGGGCACCATAGTTGATATTAAATTATTATATAAAAATTACATCCATTTGAGATTGGTCACGTTACTTTTGCATCAATCTGTGAAAGGATTTCAGTGAAAATGTAAGGAGAGAAGAAAATCATGCATCCGGTTAAAAACTAATTTGACTTATAGTCATTTTGACGGTGTTTTGTTAATTTTTAATTCGAATAAAAGTCACGTGCTGAAATTACATTCGAGTAACACGTAAAGTTGCGAAAGGTTATCAAACCACTGATGTCCTCTATATTTCTAGACAGAATATAATATGGTGATAAGAAAAGAATATTTTAAAGATTATTGTATTAAAGTTACAAAATAAAAGTTATATTGAAAATGTTCCACAATCATTATAACCATTTCAAAAATAAGTTGCCCTTTTATAACTTGTTTTTATTTATCTACCTTAGCAAGATGGACACAACATATTTAGCAACCTTTCATCAGCGGATTATAAAAAGGTAAATACAAGTTCCTTTAAAGCATTAAATTTGTTAAATATATGCTAAATAAGAAAGCGAATAAAACTTAGTATAGAATATTATTTTAAATAAATTTTAATTTTAATTAGCATTTCTTTTAATTTAAAGGTATTGAACAACATCAAGCATTGCATTTTAGCTACAGATTTGGCATTATACTTCCCTAACAAAGCGAAACTTTCTCAAATTCTTAAAGATAATAAATTTGACTGGAAAGTAACCGAACACAGGTAAGGAAATATTGAATAACTGTAAAATTGTCGAAAAAACTGTATTTTATTTGTAAGGATATACACCACGATCCTAAATAATACGAACCTAAATAACATCTGCGTAGCAGATGTCAATGACCAATCAGAAAGGATAAAGAAATTTATTTCCATTGCAATTGAAGATCCAGACAGTCTGTATCTAGTTCCCAAATCTAATTAATAATACTGAAAACTGTTTCTTGCAAGTTCGCATTGTGTGTAAGCGTTTATTTCGAAACCCGGGTGACGTGATTTTTTTGAAGGCATATAGACTTAAATTTTAATATGAATAAGAGACACGGGACTTAAGGGAATAAGAGACAGGTTTTGGTATTAAGAAATCTGGTACTGAAGATGTTTGTGACGCAAGAAAAGCATAGATTTCGGTGATCAGAATGGTATACGTCAGTAAAAATCATCACGAATTAATTTAATGATAATAGCCTGAGGAAACAACAATAATCTACAAGATTTCATCAGTCCAGTGATTGATAACTAATATACACGTAATTTCATATTTGTCAACATGCACACCCGTATGCCTAAGTGTACTACTCTTTATACTTATGTCATAATTAAAATTTATGCTAGCTTAATGTATGAACTCCAAAAATTGGAAAGGTATTTGTGATAAATTTGTTGGTACCGGCCCCTCGTCTCGCCTAGGCTGGATTAAAACTCATGCGGGTCATGATGGAAACGAAGAAGCAGATAGGTTAGCAAAAAAGGCAACCACAAAGGAATGAAAAGATGATGGGGTGAAATGGCCTAGAAGTCACTGGGAAACCACTCGCTGGCTACTTGGTACGTGGCAGAATGCATGTGATGAAGGAGAAACAGACAAGACGGTTCGTGATGTGTTGTCTAGTGTTACTGAAATCAGGACACTCTTGACAACACATCAAGCAAGTTGGACCAGGGAAGACATTCTTCACAGGCATGGCCCACTCCTAAAGAGGTTTAAAAAAAATCAAAATTTCTCCTGTTGTGAAATCGTCACACCTCTGCACTACACAACAGTCTTCCCCTTACAACATCATGGCATATGAGGACACCTGCCGACCACCTTAAAATCGCATGGCTCAGGGACATTACTAGGCCCGAAGTTCAGTCATTGGCATGGTGAGATTCATAGAGAATCATCAGGACTTGATTATCCCAAGAGGCTAACTTTTTTGCATGCCACCTCGGTGTGCGAAAAAACCCAACACAGTTAAAAGTGCGGTTTGAATGAATAGAACATGCCACCTCAGAGACATGCTCTAGTCATTACAACCACATTTATTTAAACTGGTACAGTTTCTCACCACAATAGGTACGGAGTTGTGATGATGTTAATTAGTAGTTAGTCTTGTAAAATAAAAAAGAATTCACCGCGGTCTCACATAAAGGTAGAGACCCACTGTTGTAGAGCTGCGATAACTTTTTAATCCATCTTTATGGATAACAGGATTTAGTTTGTCACTCTGTGGTCATTTATTTTTTGTACATGAGGGTTAATTAGACCATGAATAACAGGGGCAGACCAGCTTCCAAAATTTACAATGGAAAATTCGTGAATGGCACGCTCAAAATTTACATGCAATTTTAAATTAAATTTTCTTTTCTTTTTCATGTAATTTATTACCAATATTTTAATTGCTTTTTATTTATACAAACGAATTTTAATTATTAGAATGTTCTCAACGTTTTTAAATTCTTATAATAGCCCGTTGTAATGCACCAGTACTACGTATAAATTCCAATTACCTACCTTTAAATTTGTATTTAATCTGTTTCATTTTCATTGGAAATATGACCCTTGCGCCATAAAACCGCAAAACAACCAACCATTTTTATTGGATAGAATTCTAATAGATGGGACAGATAGAACCTATAGAGAAGAACCAGACCACCCATTTTCTCGATAATTTGTTATTGATTAGAGAAATATTCAAGTTTGAGTATTTATACATCCTCGTTCGTGACAGGTTATAACTTCCTACAATAACGTTATTAATGAATTTATGAAGCAATTGCAAGTCGGATGGAATCGATAAATAAGCCAGACCGGCTGTTTTCTTAGGAATTGGAAAGAATAAATTTTATAGCATTTGCGGTTAATCCTCTTCTGATGGTAATAATTTCCTAAACTAATCAATGGTTACTTTTTTATTTGATGGAGCAAAGTAGGCCAGAAATTCATGATGTTTTTATTGATTGGTTACAAAATTAGTTAATTTGCTGACAACGCTCAAGTATGTCGGCACACCCAGTTCCCAAATATACCAGCCGATGCAGCACGTATTCAGAATTGGCTCTGGCATTATCGAATTTATAAAAATAAATGCTAATCGATGTAAATCGAAAGCCCATTTGTAGAAATCGTCTGAAAATATTCAATTGTATTTGCAAACTAAATTAGCATTTAGTATTATAGCAATTCGATCTGTTGCTAAAGAAAAATCTATGTGCTAGATGACTCTTGATGGGAAGGGATTGGACAAGACGAGAATAGTCTTTTGGTCTACTCGCCTAGACTTGAATACTGAAGAACGTATTTAAAGCAGCGGCATAGCGTCAATGGAAGCCCAGGAAAACTGTATACCCTAATAAAAAAAGCACAGACTCTTCTCCCCCTACCCCATGCTTCCCGCTGAAGTTAGCACCCAAGGACTAATTGTGCAAATTATATGCACGATTAGTCCTTGTGCTTCGTCTATCATCATCTATCTCCTCTTTCACCTAAGATAGCCTCAAGTTCTAAGACAGAGCTTGATCGTCCTACGCAGTTGCCCAGTACGGTTGGAATAACGGATTAGCAACCAGAGGGTTGCGAGTTGGAAACTCAATCCAACCAAAGACCGTCGTGGGCGTGAGGGCCGGTGTACGTTAAATCTAACCTCAAATGTCCTCAAGTTGATGTGGAAGTTTGGAGAGGGGTGCCAGCACAGGTGTTGACCTCGTCATCTGACCGTCGCCAAAGTCCAGTGTGACGTTAACTGTCTACCTACCAAATTATGTGCACAGTTAGTCCTTGTGCATGGTCTTCATTCTCTCTTCTCCTCCTCCTTTGTAAGGCAGCCTCAAGCTCTAAGACAGAGCTTGATCATCTACAGAGTTCCAAGGATTGGGCGCAATTGAGCCTTTGGGCTCCTTTTTAAAAGGGCTAAGAATTGTCTTTGAGGAAAGAGCTACGAATGTGGTTGATTTATAAGATTGTCTACAGCGAAGCAATGGATTTTAGTTTTACTTTCGATTTAATCTCGGCATATCCAATTATCAATGTTACTCTACGGTACTGATTTAAAAAACGGGCTCAAGCCTTCTCCGAAATAATTTGAATATTAACCCTTTACGTGGTTAGATGAGATATCTTGTCATCAAGATCTGACCAAGTTTGCTGATGACGAGAGATCTCGCCATCAAGTTATAGCCCATTTTTTTGTGGTGACGTGATCAACATCTCGTCAGCTTTCTTGCAATGACGAGTTACCTCGTCCATCGAAATCTGGTCAGTTTTGCTAATGACAAGATATCTCGTCGACAACCACCAGGAGGGTTAAAGAAAAATCGAGGATACACATTGAAGCTAATTTGATCAGCGTAAAACGTTTAGCATCGTGATTTCAATATCACACAGATAAAAAAATGCACATAGATATGTCTGAAAAATTCAAAAAAATCATTTGATTTAACATTACGGTCTTTCGATTGGAATAGAGGGGACGTCGTGACTCAGTTGATTTGCTCACAGCGCAACAAACATGCGAGTTTTAGGCGGTGCAGGTTCGATTCCTCCATGGATGTATATATTTCTCTCTTGTGCCAGTAAAACTTTCTTTGTGTGTGTAAGTTCATTATTTGATGCTGTCTGTCTTGTGATTGGCAAAGTATGGCCATTGCATCATAAAATCCAATCAATCGATTGGAATAGAAAACCAGGAGAAAAGATTGGAGCCCCTCTCCAAAATTCTAAATGCGTGTCTGATTTTGTAGAATTCTCCACAGCTTCCATATAACCAATGCACTCCTGATGGATAATAGTACATTATTTAGTGCTATAATGCAATGGATGTATACATTTCTCTCTTGTGCCAGTAAAACTTTCTTTGTGTGTGTAAGTTCATTATTTGATGCTGTCTGTCTTGTGTTTGGCACAGTATGGCCATTGCATCATAAAATCCAATCAACCGATTCGAATAGAAAACCAGGAGAAAAGATTGGAGCCCCTCTCCAAAATTCTAAATGCGTGTCTGATTTTGTAGAATTCTCCACAGCTTCCATATAACCAATGCACTCCTGATGGATAATAGTACATTATTTAGTGCTATAATGCAATGGATGTATACATTTCTCTCTTGTGCCAGTAAAACTTTCTTTGTGTGTGTAAGTTCATTATTTGATGTTGTCTGTCTTGTGTTTGGCACAGTATGGCCATTGCATCATAAAATCCAATCAATCGATTGGAATAGAAAACCAGGAGAAAAGATTGGAGCCCCTCTCCAAAATTCTAAATGCGTGTCTGATTTTGTAGAATTCTCCACAGCTTCCATATAACCAATGCACTCCTGATGGATAATAGTACATTATTTAGTGCTATAATGCAATGGATGTATACATTTCTCTCTTGTGCCAGTAAAACTTTCTTTGTGTGTGTAAGTTCATTATTTGATGCTGTCTGTCTTGTGTTTGGCACAGTATGGCCATTGCATCATAAAATCCAATCAACCGATTGGAATAGAAAACCAGGAGAAAAGATTGGGGCCCCCTCTCCAAAATTCTAAATGCGTGTCTGATTTTGTAGAATTCTGCACAGCTTCCATATAACCAATGCACTCCTGATGGATAATAGTACATTATTTAGTGCTGTAATGCAATAAATCTCGAAAATGAAATGCTTTTTTTGTTTTGTATTAAGGCAGCTACTGCAAGCTATTATAATGACTGCCTGTGACTTATGCGGAAGTACAAAAGGCTGGGAGCATCAAAAAAAGATAGTCAAGGTGATTTTCGAAGAATTTTATGAACAGGTATGATACATCCTGCATTTATAAAGCATTTACATTAGATTCATCTCGACACGTTTTGATAAATTCGTCTTTAAAATATACAGGGAGATGTGGAGAAATTGCAAGGAATACAGCCGATTGCGATGATGGACAGAAACAAGATTAATGAACAGCCAAATTCACAAGTAAATTAAATTCTAAAAACATTATTGTACTTCTCCCCCTCAACCCTTTCGTGTCTATATATGAATTTTGTTTATAGGTTAAAATTTAAGACCATGGTTTATCTACTTTGATGTCAAAGTAAAGATTTTGTCATAAAAATAGTACATTTGTTGGGGTGAACGGGAAAGTATGGTACAATGTGTACCAACAGGGTTTTAGTGTGGCACTCGTACCATCAGGAAAGAAATGATGACATAAACTTCAAAAGTATTTTATTAGAACCAAAACATATTGGACAATAAGTACCTCCATGTCACTTTAGAATATTGGTGTTGCATATCAAAAAGGACGAAAGGGTTATAATTGTACTTTATTAGAACATATCGTCAGCTTACAAGTAAAACAAACTGAGTGTTTTTCAAATATGAGTTTTTTAGAGCTTCTAAACCAGTAATCTTTACACTGGTGAAGTTCACTTAGTAATTTTTTTTCTTTGAATGAAGGTTAGATTTCTTAAGAAACACAAAGGAATGAATCAACGCTATTTATTATAATAATATTAATAAGTTATAGAAATACATATATTATATCAATACCTAATTATAATGAAAGTACTTATCTCTGAATAATTCATAAATTGAGTAAATACAGTGTAATAAATACTTGTTAAAATAAAAATGTATACAATTTTCTCATTGCTTGAAAATTAAGAATTCCCCTCAGTTTTCTCAGAATTGTTTTTTGACTGTGCCGTTTCACTTGTGTAAGACGATACTTAACCCTAAGCAACATGTCGTGAAATAGTTACTAATTATTTAATAATATATATGTATATGCAATTATCTACTTCATGAAGTAGATAATTGCCATTATCTCCTTTTCTGAAAAGCGTTTTACTATTTCAGGTTGGTTTTCTACAGGGAATTTGTATTCCTTGTTATGAAATACTCTATTCATTGATTCCAGACACAAAACCGATGCTAGATGGATGTAGGTAAGTTTCTAGAATCGACTTTTAAAAATGTGCAATGGATAGTCAAGAGACGTTTCTTTTTGAACAAGTTTACTCACAAAGCTTCCCACTTACTTCGAACAAAAATGAACATAATTCGAAACAGAATCTGAATTCAGGTAATGGTAATTGATTAACGTCGCACTGGAGCAACACAACAGGCTATTAGAGACGGTCCAGGATCAATCCCAAGGGAAAGATCGAGGACACCACGTAATTTTGAACCACAGTCCGATGACGAAAATAACACCTGAGCTGAATCTGTATTGATATATAATTTTAATTCAGCATCATAAAATATTGCATAATTGAGTTGGCAATTAAACAGCTACGCTGTTAAAGCACAGCGTACGACTTAATACTTAACATGCAATTCTGAAATATTTTACTCCAAACAATCATTTCGTTCTTAAATGTTATTGACCTTTTCTGTCAAAAGACGATAAATCTTTTCTGCCGTCTAACTTTGTTTGGATGCAGCCCCCATTCTAATACGGTCCCCACAAACTCTTAAATACTGCTTCTCTGTGACCACTTTAGTACACTTATCTCAACAACTTGCGTATGACGGAGTTTTCAGAATGTCAACAAGGCAGTTTTTTTTGTTTCCGCATTTGGCAAAACTCTTCAATTGGTCTTATCAGGTGGTTCGGTGACACAGCATATGGGTCCTATTCTTTCACTGTTTCACACAATTACGAACGATAACAAAAATTGATTTTTAAAAAATTCTGAAACTTTTTTATTTCGATTCTTGCAAAGCCAGGACCAGGCAAGATATATTTATGTTCGTCTCTGAAATCTTTTGTACATAAGGGTCCCATTCAACAACTGTTTAGCATTTTCTAAATATGAATTATAGTTTAAAGCAATGTTTTTTAATAATTTTCGATTTTTATCAAGTCCAGATATTTATTGCATCATTGAAATTTTTGTCATAACTTTTTGATAAACTAGCCGAGTTTTCCGCACTAGGACAGCGAATTTAAGTGTTTTTCGTCCCACCTAGTGTATATGCCCATTACTTGACTTTGTCTTAGGTTTGGAGCAGATTGACCTAATATGGCCCTTACGCCACAAAAACCCAACCAACCACCCCATCATGTGTTGGAAGACAATAACAATGAGTACACAATAAGAGACACAGCTCTCGTGCGTGGCAGGTAAGTAGTTGAATTAACGTCACACTGGTGAAACTCACGGACTATTGGCGATAGTCCGGGATCAATCCCGAAGGGAAGAATATGAGGACACCTGGTAACTTTGAATCACGGTCAGACGTTCTCATGCGTGGCAGAAGGTACAAGCCACGGTTACGGTTACTGATTGCATGAAGGCTTGTAATGGTAGGTTCAAGTATTATAAACGCATTTGTTCATGTGTATGTATGTTACAACTTTATTTAGAACCCTTACACAAAAATCAAGACTGAATGTGATTATTCTAATGTTAACACCTACATAAATTAATTTTTTCCAACATTCAGGGCAAACTTGAAGAAATGGGAATCTTTAGTCCAAAATAGCACAAAAGAAAATGAACAGCTTGAAATAACAGAAGAGTCAGCATGAAATCAAGAAACGGACAGTTCCAATACTTAATTTCGTACCAAATAAAAGAGATTTTGCACTAGTATTTCATGTACTTTTCTGTGATAACTAAACCCTATAATTTTAATTAATTGGTGCAAATTTAAAGCACACTTGTTATCTGTAGTTAGAAAACTATTTTTATTAACCTTTCAACAGCTTAGTCTAACACAATAAGTCTATTAACTAAAAGAATTAACTATTTCTTTGTATGCATCGTGAAAAAGTTAACTCGTACACATTACCAATAAAAATTGAGCATTTCCTATAAAAATTTATCAACCCAACCTTATAGTTTGGGTAATAGTAAACCGAATTATGCTTCTTTCCTACTGCAGTTAGGATGAATAATTTTTGTTCCTATACTAAATATACAATCGCGGAAAAAAATACGAACCACCCCTCGTCATTCCAGCAATTTTAACAGTAGAGCAAATTTAAAGATGGCCATTCGACGGAATAATTCTAGATATATATAAGCCGACCCAGCCTCGGCTTATATAAATTCATATGGATAAAATTTGCATAAGGGGCCGCCTTCATATTAAATTGAGCACCAACTTCATAATTTCCAATAGCAACCCCTATTTTGACACAAAATTTCGAATCTATATCATAATTTCACTTCAGATACCAAATTTCATGTCATCCATGAATACAGAACGTTTGGAGTTTCCTAGACTTTTATGAATATCTTCCTAAGTAATATTCCTATAGCGATGATATTTTGTAACATTGTTATTAAGGTACCCGAACAAAACATACATGTTTGCTTTTAAATAATTTTTAGTTTGCAATATTAATTATTAAATTAATATTCGAAAAAAATTATGAATAGGAATCTTGATATATTTTAACAAAATCGCTTCAGAAAGACAATATCACCAAAAAATTTCAGCTTTCCTATGGATAATTTTTGAGCTACACTTAAATTTTCGTCACTACGGTGAGTTTAAGGGACATCCAAAAAGTGGAAAAAATTATGACAAACCTGAGGAATGTCTAAATTTGTGAAAAAAATATTTGGAAATATCATTTGTGTATTCTAACGGACATTGCCTTCATCCTGTCATGTGTAATAGAGCTGAATAATGATCAATCTAATTGTAGAGATGGGCAAAACTGTTTTCATAAGTCTTAACGGATATTGCAAACTTGCGATAGGTTATTATGAAAAGCTTATTTAATAGTTACTGAATAAGTTTAAAACAGTTATCATTAACTATTAAAAATTGAAGTAGACGATGAAATTAAATAGAAAGTATTGTCATTCTTTCCAAATTTCTCGTCCATCAAAATCTGATTAACTTGGCTAATGACGATACTTTACCGAGACAACCACCAGGAGGGCTAAGGTTCTTTGTAATCTTTTAGTAAAGCAATAAATGAACAGTTCCTGATTAACTACAAATAGCGACTTTCAAGTGGAGATGATCCCTGAAAAGAACAACGGCTTTAACATTGAATATCTCTGGATATAACTAGTAAATTCATGAAATTTCATATTTCGACAAATTTGACGATGTAGAATCTGATAAAGGTATAAAAACATGGTGTTGCCATAGAAAATTTTGTTGTTTATGTAAAATTTAAGAGTCTCTTTTTCAATGTTTTTACATTTGAATTTGTAGAGAACGTTATTCCCTATCGAACATCTCTGAATTTGCTCTACTGTGAATAGTGCCTGAAATAACGGGGGTTCGGGTTTTTTTCCCCGCGACTGTACCTTTCCTTAGGCATCTTATAATAGCTCTACTTAACTATTTTTTCCAAAAATTCAAAAGTACCTCCACTAAGTATAAGAAAATGTTTAAAGATCTTGTAACTCAAGTAATTAGCATCACCAACTGAGGCGTTGACATGGAAAAACAAGCAAGTCACAAAACCAAATTTTAAAGGACAAACAAAAAATGCTTGTGAGCCTGTTAAAAAGGAATTGTATTTGTAAACTAAGAGCTCCAGATTAAACTATTTCTTCTAGCGACTTACTGGCTTTACCATGACACTGGCATGGGTTCTTACTATCTTCTCCGCCAGAAAATAATTTTCGATTTTTTTTACTTAAGTGCTTTTCCATGCCAACGCCTCAATTTATGAACATGTAAAAGTGCTGCTTTACGAAAAAGCAATTCTGGGGTTTACTCTTGACCAGACAAAAATAATGATTGCATAATATATCACCAAAGTGTCATACCACTCTGAAAGGACTAGGATGCTAAAATAATCCAAGATATTAAAGACGTAGAAGAAATTGAAAACCTGGTTATGGGGATTAAAAATTGCATTTCACATCTTGCTAAAACAAGTTAGAGAAGAGCACACAAATTTATTTAAATTGTCTTTACTAAATTTCACTTATATTTAATCTAGTTTAAAAATTAACAAAACATCCAGTTTCATTTCTCAATTCATTTTACTGCATAGAATTTCAAATCAATTTCAACAGGATATTTTATATTTTTTCACGATAATCATGTTTTTCAGGACCTTTTGAAGCATTAATGCAGTTTTGCATTGCAGATTACTTAACAGGGTATCGTAATTTTACGAAAACCTTGACAATGATGCGATAGTCAAAAAATATCACATACAGATCATAATCTATTACCAATTTTATTTAGTGACTTTACTTCTTTTAATAAAAACTGTTTCGAACAAAAAAATGGATGATCTGAAAAATATTGTCAAAGGAAAAGTTGACAGAATGAACTTATATTGCTCCTAAGCTACGAGTGATCATTTATAAAGTGAGCCACCTTTATAAATGAACAATTTTTACATTTCAACCAGTAATCAAAACGAAAACACATGGTTACATTGACATTTTTTTAATTTTTCACATACTTAGTTAACAAACTTTTAGTAAATGGGTTGGCAACACTGTTTTCACAACCTGTCATAGCCATCTTATGTTTGTGCTCACACCTACGTTGACTTTTATTTATTGAAGTTATTTGAAAATTTTAATTGCTTTTGGAGTGTTGATCTAGTATTGCGACATCGAAACGGTTTATTTCATGATTTCCATGTTTACATAAAATGTTTTTAGACCTTTCTTGTCAGTGGATTTTCACCAATGGGCAAGACTGAAATTTTTTCTCCGAAAATTAACACTTCAATTTAAAAATTCTCAGAAGACTGCAATACTTGCTAATGTTATATGAACAATGTACAAAGAAAAATATTTATGGAAAAATTGTATTAGCACCGAAGCATTTATCTTTACCCAATACTCAGGAAATATCTTTTGCAGTGGCTCTAATTTTGATCACCCACTGTCGATATGACCTTACCTGACATGCTGTATCAATGAAAATAATCAAGTCAAGGGATGAACATTCTACTCTTAAATTTTAATTATTATAACAGTTCATAATTTAAATTTTGTAAAACGGTTTAGTATAAAAATTTAAACCTTTCTGCCTTTCAAAACAGTAAACAGCACCATTTTGTAAAACCTAAATTTTATTTATTTCATTATCTGAATTTCATTGCAACAAAATGTGCATAATTCTACTCAAAAGTATCATGTTCCTTAAAACTAGCAAGAGGAAGAGCCTGAACTATGCTGATTGCATTATGCAGAGTTTGTTTAAATTGTATGAAAGTACATACACTGGCAAAGGAAGAATTTCACCATGAAAGCACTCCTGGAAGAGACAAGCCATATGATTGGCAGTATCATGCTGGTAAATCTCTTGGACACATGACATGAAAGGAAAACAAGTTGTAGGATCTGCTGGATGTGTATCATTGTTCTATCAAACTACCTCATACCTCAACAAGAAGGAATTGGCTGTTGAATCATGACTACACACCCATATAGTGTGGTGCCAAGCCCGAGTCATGGAATGGCAGCATATGCAAGGTTTAGTGATGAATCCAGCTTCTGCTCTGGAGATAACTTTTTGAATCTGCGGAGATCCAGCCAGCGCTATCATTCTGTTTACTGTCACATCACTAACTCATAGTGCAATGGAAGTCATCACTCACAACAGCAGGTCCCCTCTAGTAGTACAAGGTAGTTTGTCAGCAGTGATATGTCCAAAAGATCCTGTTTGTTTCGACTTTCATGTCACACATCTAAGAGGCTATTGACCAGCACGATCAGCCACACATGGTTCATCTCGGTGCTGTTGAAACAGATTCAAGGTTAGAGATCCCCAGATCTGTCACCCATTCAGCATGTCTGGGATATGCTAGGCTGTCAATTGCACTACCATAGGAATAAGGATTAAGAGCTATAGAATGCTTGGCATAATTTGCTACAGGATACGAGGGTAAGGACACCTTGCCACGCCATATATTGGCACATATCACTGCCAGATGGGGCTTTACAATTTACTAATATAAGATCTTTTTGACGTTTCTATAACAATAGTCCTCTAGGTTTGATATTGTGATCATTTTTATACATCTCCATGTATATCGCAGACATACCAAGTCAAACATTGGCTTTGGGGTGTTTCGATTTTTTTTTGCCACAATGTAATGTTTTTCATATTTATACTTAATTTGTGATATCCTCAAAACAATTTGCATAACAGCCTTTACAATCTGCCATGAGAACTGGTCCCACCACAAAGTCTGTCTGTTGCTGTAGAAAAGGAGCTTATCCCAGAAATGTACCCTAGTTTGTTGCACACATTGCAAATCAAGAAATATATATTGTTATGTTCTTAACTTGCTACAAGGAATATCTGCACTAGAGAATTATCCCTCTGCCCCCAGAAACAAGATTAAGACATCCCCATAATAAATGCAAAGACTGGTTTTTAAGCAAAATTGATTATGGTGTATGAAGATACATTATTCTTATTTTACTGGAAGAAACAGTCGAGGTGCAGAGGGACTTTTTATTGATGTTCATAAAAATGGATACATAGCTTTAGACAAAATGCATACATAGATAAACAGTTTATATGTATGTATATAAATATTTCGTCGATTCTACACTTAAGGAGTTAAAACAAATGGTACCGCAAACAGATGAAAAACACAAGACACTTCAAAAATTTGCATCCAAAATTTGCAGTATACAAATTTTAGTATTCTAAAGATGACTATTGATATATTGCTCAATATCTTTTTAGCAACATCCGATAAATTGATCTAATGTGGCATATAACTTAATACCTGATAACAGCACAATTTTAAAGATATTTTCATGAACTAGAAATTCACAAAACAACCAATTACTTCCAATTTGGATTGTAGTTTAATCTAAACTCGGGAGTTTTTAGTGGAAAAATAAGGTTGCATGAGGCACTATAGGGCAAAAGCAATTTCTAACAGAACTGAGAATTCAGAACTGTAAAATCAACTTAAAATATCTGATAATTGATTTAAAACACAGAAAATATCAAGCATTTGTATATTACCTTAGCACACAACTTACTATAAAACATCAATATGTAACACATACAAAACATTATGCTACATATTTCTATATAAAAAGTGCATACTACAAATAATTTGCCCTCAAGTCAATTTCTCATTGCGCAAGTACAATGTTTAACAGCAAAATTTCAAGTCACACACACTGGACACTATTTCTGTTATTTAAGGAGCACAAATTTTACTTTGAATTACTGTTTGAAGTACAGTACATGTCATGAAGAAATAAAAGAAAAATCGAGATGAGTCAATAACCTTATTAACCAGCACGTGAATATGAAAACCACCGCAAAAAATAAAATTTAACCATTCAACAGAATAAAATAAGTTCACCACCACGTGTTTCTAATGCATGCTGCTTTGTTGTAAAAATTCAGAAATTAATTTTGTAGAAAAATTAAGCTTGAAATTTAACCATTCAACAGAATAAAATAAGTTCACCACGTGTTTCTAATGCATGCTGCTTTGTTATAAAAATTCAGAAATTAATTTTGTAGAAAAATTAAGCTTGAAATTTACAAAATACAACACCAATTTTACTGACATAAACATCATACTGCAGGTACTTGACACTCATAATTTTACAAAACTAAATTAATAGTACATATGATCTCTAAAAGGATTAGTCTAGAAGACAAATTTATCAAATACATTTTAATTTAAATGTTGATTTAATACTAACAAATATTTGGATTCATATCGATATTAAGTATTATCAGTTTCGCCCAGTGTGCCCTTTCACAAAACATTGATTAGATACTAACCACAGAATATTTTCTAAAAATTAAGGAAAGCAATTAAAGGCATAATGTAAATGTGTTTTAAATACCTAGATAATTAATGCCTTATGATGTGCTTTAACACATAAATGCACAAAGGGAATTCAGCAAAATATTACCTTTCAGAAAAGCAAACTAGCAACTAGGCACATCAAGAAAATATCCACAAAACATGTAATTTTGAGATCACATATTGGAACAAGTTCATACAGTTCAGTATTAAAAAGGGAGAAGCAAAAGCAGTACCACAATCAAACTAAGTGTCAATGATGGATTTAAAAAAGAAAGCAATCAGATGATTGAACTGAAGACTTGAACATTTTATCAAATTCAACACGACATACTGTTAACAGGTTGAAATTATAATACTTTAGGCAATTTATTGCATAGATATATTTTTGACACCGGAAAGAATTTCTTTTAGGAAAATGGGCATTATTTAACTGGTTTCTAGAATTTCCCAATGTTATCTTTTTTAAAAAAAGAACACTGAAGAGTACATAAGAAAATAAAAACACGATACTTAAGAAAGCAAAAAAGTGCCTCCCAAAACTTCACAAATACTTAAAAAAAATTCCAAGGGTTAGAAATTTGTTTCAAAAATACTACTTAACCAATGATAATTTCAGTTTTAAGGTTAAAGAAACACAAGGAATCAAATAGCAAATTAAGAAAACATTTTTTTGTAAATGGGAGTGCATCTACACACATGCACAAATGAACACAGTCGAATACGCATCCTTTATTCCAATTTCAGAAGCTCTACATCAAAGGTTAATGTGGCATCTGGAGGGATAGTACACTGTAGTTAAGAAAAACACATTACTTGAATGTGTTATTGCATATATATGGATCTCATTAATAAAAGAAAATTATATATATATATAAACAAATTATTTAAATACTGCCCTAAAAATATTGTCACATGTATCATTTATTAAGAATGAACACAGCATTTGCACATGTGATTTCAGCAGTGCTTCTAATTTATCATAGTTCTACAAGTTCTCAACTGAAAATGTTAAAATCAACACTTATATGTTGCTTAACTTCTTGGTTTTCATGCTAAGTACAAATATTTTAAATCTAAAATATTTACAATAGTAATAGAAAAAGTTCAAGCATTACTTCAATTTTTGATTTTCCATTATCTCTGTAATTGAGTACAAGCCTAAATGGTCATGAAAGTAGAATTTAATAGCAATTAAATGTATAACTAGTCAATTTTCAGCCTGAGACAATGTAGCTTTCCTCAAAATTAACCATTCACATCCAAACCATTCAGTTCCATGGGAATGTTTTTCGTGACTCGGGACAGCAGGTTGGTTGTTTTGGTGCAAGGGGCATATTTGACCAAGCTGCACCAAACATGAGACAACTTCAAGTAAAACATTTTGTGAAAGGGGGAAAAGAGGGGTTATCAGGACTGCAGGAAAGCATTAAATATTTCAGACACCATGCAATCAAGATTTCCGATTATTTATAACCAAAAAATGTGCAAATAACTTGAGCTTTAAATGGCTATTATCCATCTCTGGTAAATACAATGTCCCTGACAAATAAAATACAGTGGATTCAGAACTTGGCTATTTATTCTTGAATCCTTACTCCTTGCTAGTGTTTATACATTAAAACACAGCTCAACCTGAACTGCCAACTCAAGAGTTCTTGTTCAACAGAATACACAAGGTTCCTTAGAATTGTATACTAAGTTTGGGTAAATTAAATCTGATTCGCATCATAGTTTATGCTGTTTTACATCAGATTTTGCTAAAATGTATCGCCAAATCTTGTTTCTAAAGGAAAATTTGACTTATAAGATTATGGTGAAAAAAAATCCATGATTCTTTCATCATCTAAAAACTTAACACCATCGAATGGATCAGACACCCCTTTCAACTCTGCAACATTTGTACTGGAATAAGTAATTTGCTCTTGCAAACATAATCCATGTTTACTTAGATAATCCCTCTTGGCAGATAAATCTATAATCAATGAAATACAATGATGGTTACAAGTGAATTTATAAACTAGCATCTTTGAATGGAATATGTTTAATGATTTTTCTTCCATCCAACCAATTCGTCTCCAATCAATTCTTGGATCACTCTCTACTGACAAATCAATTTACATGGACATTCCCAAACCCCTCAAAGGTGTTGGCAGTCCTCACATGGATTTTGACATTTTCGTAATGTCATGGATAGGTTAGCACTCTACATCCTTGGAACCCTATATATCAAGTTGACCTGCTTGCCTTAAAGGAAGCAGTTTTCTAGGGTACTTCAGAAAATGTACCCACAAATATCCTGAAAGACAGCACATCAGGTATTTCTATTCAGGGTGATCTGCTTTGCAAAAATAATCATAAACAAAATTAAGAAAAAGTTGTAAGCCTCAGAAATGCCAAAATTCAACATCTCGTGAGTAATGAATCATGTGTGCATTGAACAAGCAAACCTATCTGCTAAGTCTGAAGCTAGAGGAATTCACCACCACATAATTTAAAACAGTATAAAAGTAAACTAATTAATTTATTGATCTTGGGCCAATGACGAGTGGAGTAGGATGTTTCTACTCTAGGCCCACCTCAGAAAAAGCGAGATTGTACATCTTTTGTCCTAAAGTGCAAATGAGTGCCACCTATTTTTGATAGATGTCTTTCACTTTTTACTGGTCATGCCCCTTTGCTTCATACTTTCGGTTTATTGTACATTCACTTGGGAGCCCTATCATTACTCATCTTTGTCTGCCCTCTCACTAATATGTTCCAGAGTATATTCTGGCAAACAGATACCTTGATGAAAAGTTTTAAAGAATTTCAGAGAATACAGGCTAATCTTACCAGTTAACTCATTATAATACTTGTTAACTAAACAAGTATACATGTAAGCCCCATTCAGAAGGGGCTTACATTAACCAGGCTCTGCAAGCCAGGCTTAACCAGGCTGCATAGCCTATAAGAGTTGACTCTGCAGGGTGGTAATCATATTGCATTAACTCTCGCCTTGTCCACTATCTACAGACAAGACCTTTGACTCAGGATCATTTTCTTATCGAAGCTCCTATTTTAGAAATTTGTGAACACAAACTAATCCTTCCAAAAGTCAGCAGGTGGAAGATGTTATACATGAGAGAGCTTCTAAAGTCATTGGAAATAAGACTACTTGCACACCCTTTACCCATATACCAAAAGGAATCCATCTTTAAATTCTTTGGAAATAGATATCCTGTCTTTTTGGTAAATGTAATTTAATTAATATATCTGCATTCCATAACTATATGGACAAAGCTTACATGATTTAGACCAAATTCTTTTTGGAAAAATAAATTGCCAAAAGAAAATGCTTTTTATGGTTTTTAACACACCATCATGCCTTGATGTATACTTTCAATCTTTACAAAGGAATATTTATTAGCATGTTTTAGTCTTTTAAAATATTAAACTAAATTCATATCATACTTAAAAAATAGTCTTAAATAATTCCCCTCAATAATTTCATAGTTAAAACATGAAAAGCAAAAAATTAATATTACAGTACACATAAATATGAAAGGATATACTCCTGGATGTCCTAGAGGACCATAAGCATAATCAGGAGAGCAAATTAACTTAGCACGTTGTCCTACACTCATCTGGAACAAAAAATTACAAGACATCACTATTAAATAATGCACATCATACCATCAATATCAGGGAAATAAATGTTTTTTATGGAAGACAATTACAAAGTGAACATCTTGATGAATTAATTATGCGTCCAAATTTCATAACTGAACTTCAATTTTTTTTAATTTAATAAAATTTTAGTGCTAAAACATTTTAACCCATTTAATTAACAAGGTTCATACAGTTATTGTAAAAAATAAGCACATTAAGCACTGTTTTTAAATTTTACAAGTACTGCCAACTTAACAGGTAGCTCTAACAGCTAGGTTTAGACAGTTTATTTTACCCACTGTTGTTTAAGTTTAGAGCATGGATAGACAATCCTTTCTCATGGAAGAGCCACAATAAAGAAAAATAAAATGTTTATCTAGCCAACTAGCTTAATAAAGGGGTTCCATTGGTATTATTTCAAGAGGGTTCAAATAATATAGTTTTAATTTACCTTAATGTTTGCCAATAAACAACATTTCCAGTATTGTTGATAATGTGTGACAGTGAGGAGCGAATATCTTTTTAAAAGTGTCCCATTCTGTTTCAATTGAGAAGCTGTCAGTTTGTTTCAAGATTGCAAAGTTTCAGAGATTATTTTAGGCATACTTATGTTAAAAATGGAACAATTACTGATACATTTTGTTCGACTTACTTGAGCAACACCACTGTCCCAGCCTTTGATAACCTCTCCCTTTCCTATTCTAAACTTGAATGGCTTTCCTCTATCACGAGACGAGTCAAATTTAGAGCCATCAGCTAAAGTGCCTGGAAATAAATATTACTTATTCAAAATTTCTATGATATAGAAATATAAAAATCCAAGTCTGTCAGCATAATTTCCTTTATTCCTGATAAAAACTATTTAGTCCAGAATGTTTTGCATTAACCCACACAAGTCTCAGAACGGCAGATTTCTCTCGACTTCCTTCCCCTACAGAACTTGCGAGAGTGTCGTGTGTGTGTGTGAATGACTTTTACGACTGACCACCTAGCGTGCTTTCCTTTCAGTGTTTAGTATGCTAGAGATATCACCGACACGACATTCTGAGTTTCCCAGCATTTACAGAATGATCGACAGGGTAGGGCTTCGAACAAAAGGACCGTCCCTCTTTAGGGCCAGTCACTGACAGCTTACAAATGGTGATCAATGTCAGCGGTCACTTAAAAGGGGGATAAAATCTCGTCTGTACTGAGCCACTCTAGGGAGGAAAAACATCATGGTACGACTGTTGTACTGCCCGTAGTCTAAAGGTTAACAATCTTACCTTTTAAAGTTGATGTTACAGTAAATATAATTATTCAGAAAATATTTTGATAAAAAAATGAAATTTTAAAGTCAGATCTTATTAATCATAAAACAAAACGGGGGAAAATTACAAAGCCTAAGCTGCATTTTTCTTTTGTCTAAAGGAAAATATAGCTTAGCCCAAAACAAAAAAATCTCAAAGCAATTGCATATTCTAGTGTCTAGTCTGCATGTTCCACAATTGACAAAAAATGAAAGTTATAATAAAATGGAAACTATTGAAGAGTTTCAATAAAATAATTTAGTAAAACTTAAGTTGCACACAAGAGAAATTGTGTTTCAATTAGGGTTAGAAAGTCAGGCACCAAGGATACCTTAACAATTTCACCGAGCTGCGAAAATGTTCTATTGGGTCATCCGGAAAGTTCTGCGGTTTTTCAAATTGAAGCGTGGTTTCTTATTACTGTTTTGCTACCACTGATAAGGAGTGACCTTGATTGAAGCAGATGTGTAAATTCGGTCTTTTCTGCTTTCACTGCATAATTCTAGCTTGTGTTGTGACACAATTTTTGTTTCACTGCAGTGCTAAGAATGGAGAACCAAAAAGTTCATTTTCGTCATATTATGCTCTTTTATTTAAAGAAAGGAAAAAATGCTAGTTAGACTGCTCGTAAAATTTGTGCTGTATATGGACAAAGTGCTGTTTCTGATGACACAGTTCGAAGGTGGTTTGATAAATTTAAGAGCGGAAATTTCAGCTTCGAAGACGATGCCTGCTCTGGACAACCATCCTCTGTAAACGAGGACTATTAAAAAATGCCATCACTGAAAATTGACATTACAGTTCAGGAACTATCAGACTAAATATTCCAAAAAGTACAGATCATGATCATCTGAAGATTGGGTATGTAAGCCAATATGATGTATGGGTACCCCATACTTTAACACAACAGAATATGCTTGCTCGAATTTCGGCATGATTCTTTGCTGAAACGAAATAAGCTCCTTTTTTTAAACGGCTCATTACTGCAGATGAGAAGTGGATACTATACAATAATGTTACAAGAAAAAGATCATGGGGTATGCCAAATGAACCTCCCCAACTAACATCGAGAGGAGGCTGCATCCCCAGGAAGTAATGCTTTGTGTATGGTGGGATTACAAAGGAATTGTCCATTATGAATTGTTGCCACAAAATCAGACAATAAATTCGGGAAAAATACTGTTCTCAAATGGCAGTATTAAAAGCAGAAATCGAAGCAAAGCGGCCAGAATTGATCAATCGTCGAGGTGTTGTCTTCCAGTATGACAATGAATGTCAGACAAAGACTTATCGAGTATAGCTGAGATGTTTTGTGTCACCCCCATATTCACCAGACCTTGCCCCCTCAGATTTTCACCTCTTCAGGTCACTTCAAAATTCTCTGAACGGCCTGGAGTTCAATTCTTTGAAGACTATCAAACCAGCACCTCGATAACTTCTATACAAATAAACCTAATGACTTTTTTAAAAAAGGAATTTTCCAGCTGTCAGAAAGATGGTAAAAAGTCATAGAACAAAATGGTGCTAATGTGATTCAATAACATTTTCTTAAATTTTTGTACTGCTTCGTTGGTATTTATCATAAAAAAAAACGCAGAACTTTCTGGATGACCCAATATTTGGGTGCAATTTCACAAGTGAGCTTTGCATTTCTGAATCTTTTTCCTGAAAAGGGCAATGTTTAATTTTAATTGATTCATAGTTTAGAAACTTAGATTTTATTTTTAAATAAAAAGTTTCAAGTTTGATTCAAATCCGGCATACTGATTACAGTAAATGTTACCATAGTTACAGGGATGATATATAGTTGGTTGATTTGGGTTTTATGGCACAAAATCCCAGGGATAGGCTGCACCAAACACGACAGAATCCAACCCAATAAAATAACTGAAATATTTAGATAGTCAGACCAATAAAAGTTAGATTTGACATGATGTAGGTACACTACATACATACATATAAGGGACAACCAAGATTAAATACTGCTTTAAAAGGATAAAAATGATGAGTTTTATGTTGATGGTAATATTTACAATAGATGAAAGGTGGGGTGGCTTAAAAGTATCATGTTTAAAAAACGAATGTTGTATAAAAATTCTAATCGATTTGGATGGGGATATTCCTCCACCAAATCTTGCATGTCTAAAATTGAACTATCAAATAAGTTTCAACATCGATAATTAAAAACTGGACAATTTAGGGTGATATATGGTTGTAGGGCATAGGTTAGTTGAGATTTTTACAACACAAGGGCCATATTTGGTAGAGCTGCGTCAAAGAATGTCAAGAAAATGAATACAAGAAAAGGAAAATTTTTACTGACACAGAAATACACCTAGGGTGAAATCTAACCTGACATGTGCAGGGCAAGGGAGAGCATAACCCTGATCCATCTATTTAAAATAAGGGTAATAAATAGTTTGACTAGAATTTGTTAAATACAAATAAAAAATTCAATCATCAAAATGAAATAGGTGCAAATATGATTAACCACTGCTAATTTTGAACTAACATGTGCCGAAACCCCAAATACTTCCCATCAACAATTGAACTATTTATAAGTTCAATTGTTGGCTATTTATTTTTGAACAATTTATAACTGCTTTAGCCTTCTCAAGTTATGGATGCAGTAGTGTCTGCGTTTTCAAAATAGTTTAATAGCAAATAAAACTAATCTTTAAAGAGTAATTATTCATATTACTATTTTTAAACATTTTAAAGCAGAAAACAAACAGACGAATAAAAAGTTTAACACATTTCGAGCTCTATAAAAATAAATGCTTTACAGAACTTGGTACAGATGTATCTAGTGCCTTGACTGGTGGCAATGCTCTTGGCGCACTTTTACTAGCGAGTTATGGCAGGTGAAGGCAACCCATCTTTATTAGGTTCATTCCAGTTTTTACAACAACCGGAAAGATTTATGAAGATAAAAAAAGATTTTTTCTAAGATTTCTTTTTTAGGCGACATAAAAAGTGTGTGGTGGAGATATCGAATCTGGGCACTAGCAATTTATCGCCAAACATGGTAACCTTGGTGTTTTGATTCAGCTTTATGGCAACCCTATGCAGAAGGTTTTCAGGAAGGAAAGTCTGCGTTTTTTTAACGAAATTGCAATGGCACCATCTTGATTTGGCGACAAACATGCCCCGGATTCGACTTTTTACCAAATGCGCTAAGAGTGATGCAACCAGACGAGGCGCTAGATGCATCTCTACCCAGCAATTAAATTTTTAAAAAATACAACAAAATTGCATACATTTTACATAATGAAATAAACACAAGCTAAGTCTCAATAATAATCTTTCATAGAATTATTTTCAAATTCTCATTACGACTAATATATTAATAAAAAAGTACATACCGGTGTAATGGACAACAACAGTTTGGCCAGTTTTGGGGAATGTTTGACCTGAAAAAGAAACATGTTTTACAGAAACCTTTCCACTTATGTAACATCATAGGTTGGTTGGGTTTAATAATGCAAGGGAAATTATTTGGCTAAGTACCAAACAACTATGTCAAGTAATGGACGTACACAAATAAGGTAAGTTTTTACTGACATACGATGAGAAATACACCCAGATTAGATACAGGAATCGAACCTGTACTGCCTACAATTTGCTACCCTGTAGGCTAGCAAAGTGGGCAAAATCTGAGCCAACGCAGCCCCTTTAAAGTAAAAAAATGTCGCAAAATAGATGATGGGAAGATTTAATATCACTTACAGTTCTATAAACTTTAAAAAAGTAGATTAATCTTAATTTAAGGTACTTTTAACATTTCACTCCTTTCTAGAGAGCTTGGATTTTGAAAATAGTTTAGTATGAGAATTCTTAAAGTGCATAATTGAGTGGATATTTTTAGTCCTACATTGTTCAAATTTGTTATTGTTATAATAAAACATCCATTATCAATAAATAAAAAAATATTTTTTTCCAATAATTAATCTCTCCTAATATGAATCGCTTCAAACATGTTTTACGCCAGGGAAGTATTTTTGGCGCTTTTAAACAGAAAGAAGCCTGGCTCAAAAAAGAAAGGAGTACCAATACTTACATTCCAACATTAATTTAGTAAATACTTTTTTGGTTCATAAATTGAAGCAACATAAAAGGAATATGTACCATCAAAAAGTTCATAAACATGCAAAATAAAAATTTCCGCACTTCCATATAAACTAAAAAGTAACACATGTCAGATTTGGCAATGCACTAAAACAGAATTACAAATACGAATATTTCAGACAAGGAAAACCGAGAACCATCATTCTTTTACAAACTTTTAACGCAGGTTTTAAAAGAAATTAATTGAAATTTATTCGAGAAACTCGTAATCAATAGCTTTGTACGTTACAGTACAGCGCTATAATGGGTGTGGATCAAATTCGGTAAGTGATTCGAAGATTTAAAAACATCAGTATTCTCGTATTAGTTTTCTTACAAAATAGCGCGTTTAATTTCTAAATTGATACAGGGTTTACTTTTATATTTCGTAAAAGCATAAAATTCGCTACATTTAACGTTGCTTATAGCGTTAGTCGAGATGAATTGCTAAAAAATACTCACCATCACCAGGTTTGATCGTTTCAATTTCGACTCCCATTTCTTTTCGTTTTTCTTATTTTAAAACTAAATTAAAAAACTACGATGAAAAAATACCGAATTTTATAAATATACAGGACGAAACAAAAAAAGCAACTTCACTTTTATCGCCCGAAAAATGAACCTGCAAATTAAGAAGTTTAGTTGTTTGTGTTCTGGTTTCTAAATTATGATTTCATCAGTTTTGATTTGAAGTTTGATATCAAGATTCAAATGATCAGATAACTAAAACGGGGATAACATCTTGGTCTTAAAAATAAAGTGAGTATTTTTTTCTTTTATATAAATTGCATGAAGACTAGAGACTAATATATTTTATTGAACCTTAGTTAACTTGTAACATAACCGCCATGTGAAACTATTTAAACAAATATGCCGAAGACACGTGGCGTCATCTATTGTACATATATTCTACAAAAAACGACTTACTGCATGAGATGGACCATATGCTAACATACTTCAACTGAGAATGAGGACCATTGATGAGGCATTAAATTGTGAAATTTTTTTTATATTTCTTTTTCATCAAAATTTTGTAGTTTACATCACCATCGATTTCTTTCTTTTTTTTAAATTCAATATATAATAACAAATGCCGTATGGTAAACTATGCCATATCAATTCTTTTTATGGAAATCAGACCCCTTGAAAAATGGTACAAAAATATTCAATTCTGCTTGTGAAGAAGGTCGTTTTTTAACACTTAATATTTCATTACACTAACCAAGTATGCATTTAGAAATTGTGTAAGAGGGTCATATTCAAAGGTTAATAGAATAGATAGGTAGTTAATTAACGTCGAACTACATAACGGCAACATAACGGGCTATTGGCGACGGTCAGGGATGAATCCCAAAGGGAAAGATTCGAGGTCAACACCTCATAATTTTGAACCACTGTCAGATGACTAGGCAACACCTGAACTGGCACCTCATCCCCCAAACTTCCACACCAACGTGAGGACATTTGAGGCCACGATAGATTTAGCGTGCACACTACCCTCATGTACACGACGGTCTATGGATGGGCCGAGTTTCGAACTTGCAACCCTCCGGTTGCTAATCCGTTGTTCTTCCAACTGGGCTACCGCAGCCCAGCCCAGTTGGAAGAGCAGCGGATTAGCCAATAGCTATGTTGCTCCAGTGTGACGTTAATGTTATTGACCTTCGGGTCAAATGTCGATACGTGTTTGTGCTTGTCGGGACCACCAGCTCGTTATTCTGAGGCCGCCCCTTTATAATCTATAATGGCACATGTCGGGGTAGAGGGGGCTGCGCCCCCAACTACTAGTAGTAGTAGTAGTGTGACGTTAACTAACTACTTACCTAGCCTCTTAAGCTACACTACTGATTCCCTGTTGTGCCATGTTCGAAATTACGTGGTGTTGTCCTCGGACCTTTTCCCTTTGGGATTGATCCAGGACCGTCACTAATAGCCCGTTGTGTTGCTCCAGTGTGACGTTAATTAAATACCTACCTACCTACCATTCCCTGGTGTGCAATAAAATTTTTCATTTTTATACAATCGACTTTGTATTTATATGCAAATTGTATTCTCAACTTTAATTTTGACTGTTCTCAAATTTTGTATATATAGATCTGCTATCAGATAACTGAGTATATCGCGAAATGCTGCTATTGCCAGGATCAAAATTTCTCAGCTCATAGCTCGAAGGAGCAGGCTCTCCCTTCACAATAAGCTTCTCTACAAAGCCATTATTCGGCCTACCCTCACCTACGGTTCCCGAATCTGGACATCAACTAGCACCCAAAACATGAAAAACTGCAGACCTTTCAGAACCGCACATTGCGGATTATTACTGGAGCCCCATGTTATGACCGGAATGAAGTCTTGCCTTCGGATACCAAAATTAAACCCATTGCTGAATTCTTACAGCACATTTCGAACACCTTCTTCCAAAAACTATCTCAGGTGCCAAACGAAGCACTGAGTGCCTTATCACCTTATAACCCTTCGGTCAAAAGCTCTCAAAAACGACCTGGAGCTTTCCTGCAACAAAACCTGCAGATCTTCCCACAGAGATCCAACGTCGTTATGATGTGTTTTGTTTGAACCCTGATGTCTTTGATTTCAATTCCAATAATTCTATCTCCCATGCAAATTAATTTCCATTATCACATTAATGGATAGCGTTGGATCACTCGTAGCGTCGGGCTGTTAGGCAGACTCGACTGGACCCCTAATTGTATCACAAAAACACAATAGTTTTCTATCTCTTCTTCCCCCAAACTCTTTGAATATATATTTAATCTTATGTATATATATTTTTAGACTCCAACATAAGGTTTTGTGGTGCTAATGACTAGGGATGGGGAAAAAAGAACGAACTGTTCTTTTTCACCTGTTCTTCAAAAAGAACGGGAACAGCCTGTTCCCACTTTTCACAGAAACCTGTTCTCGGTTCTTTTTGTAAAAAGAAACATTGCAATCTTTTTATACTTCGATTTTAAACAGGTGGGAATTTTGCAAATTTCTCGAATTTTCTAAGTTCGCAAAAATCTTCGTATATTCTAAATTATGGTAAGTCCGAAACACAGCTGTTCATCCTACAGTTCGTGACTCACTGTTTCCTGTTGATTCATTCATCCGTTCTCTGTCCATAAACCTACTCCCTGTTCTGAGACTACTTCCTGTTTGAGAGCAAGAATCAAATTTATCGAAGGAATCGATTCCTGCTCTCAAATTGATCCGACCCTGTTCTCCGTTCTCGGAGCTGTTTTACTTCCTGTTCGGAAAATGATTCCTGCTCTCAAATTGTTCCGACACTGTTCTCCGTTCTCAGAGCAGTTCTATGATCTCGGAGCTGTTCTCCGTTCTCAGAGCAGTTCTCTGTTCGCGGAGTTGTTCTTGATGAACGGTTCGCGGGCTGATCTCGATAACTGCTCCAGGAACTGTTCTCGACTGAACCAAGCCCCGACGTCTGATGAATTTGCGAGGAGATTAGCATAATAATTGTGAAATTTTATAATTGTTAGGCAATGACATAATGATGAATTTTAATTTTAAACAAATTAAATTTTTTTTTAAATATTGTTGATCAAGATTTTGTTGTCCAGCTTTCTCTGGTGGTGTCGCCTCCCCTCGTTCTTAGGATTTGCAATGCTTTTAACTTTATTTTAAAACCAATTTTACAAAATGGAAAGCAAAATTTCTAATGTGTGGACATATTTCACTGTGAAAAGGAAATTCGGATCGGGTGTCATGCTCTCTATAAGTTGAAAAGGGATCTCATTAAGTCAGGTATTACGATTTTAAAGACATCTCGGAAATAAGAATCCCACCATAAAACTAATGTGTTGAAAAGCGAAAGTGATTTTTTGATTTGTATTTTTTATGTTTTAAACGTGTTTAGATAGATCATATAATATTAACCTGTTTTTCAAACCAATTTTACTTTCCAAGTGGTAATCCCGGTATGCGTTTTTTATTTATAATCTTTTATAAAGGGGAACTCCCTATTGCATAACGTGATTCAAAATTACCTGGTGTTGTCCTCGGATCTTTCTCTTCGGGATGGATCACGGACCGCCGTTTTATTGACTTAAATGACCATTTTGTTGACTTAAAAATGACATTAAAATCTAAAAAAATTATTACTTTCGCTTGCGTATTTGTTTTGTCCTAGGCACCTCATATGTTTGGGAAACTACTTGAGATGGTTCAGATGTGGGACATTATTAGTTGCCACTGGGGAGAGAATTTAAACGTTTCGATTTGCAAGAACGTTTTCCAATTTACGGAAAGATTCTGATTTTCTTTTCTCAATTACTGATAGTTAGGCGCAGCTTGAATAGACTTGCCCCTTTCGCCATAAAAAATCAATCAACCGATAACAACAATACGAAGACTCCGAGTCATTTGTATTTTTTATATATGCACGCCTATACAAAGTACTAACAAAGATGACGTCAACAAAATTCGGTCCCTGTCTATGGCGAAAACTGCTGGCGCCACATAGTCTACGAGGAGGAACAGGGCTTGCACATTTCGAGTAGAGACATTTGGGAACAGAAGAACAGGTTAAAGAACAGTTCTTTTAAAAAGAACGGAACATCAAAGAACTGTTCACCGAAAAGAACAGTATTTCCCATCCCTACTAATGACCAACCCGATGGATCACCAATAGCATAGGCCCTAGGAGCGTCATCTTTTGGCCACGGCCAACACTTGGAAAGGCAACCGACCGAGCTGTTGGTTCGTGCCTAGGGGCGCCATCTATCTTTTGAAAAACTAAATTCATTAGGATTATCTAGCTGTCTTCTTTCCTTTCCCAATAAAATACTTCTGATTTTCATTTATGTACATTTTATGATAAGGAGATAAGCTGCTTGAAGTAGGTACTCCGTAATCCATACGTCCAGTCACTGAGTATATCATAATTATTCGATCTTTCTTGAGACGATGATTGAAATGGTAGATAAATTAAACGAAATTTTGTGAATGTTTTCTTGTTTATTTTAATTTGTCTGTCCTAATATAATTTGTCAGTAAATTTATCTAAAATACTCTAGATTAATCTTTAAAATTAAATTATTTCTGAGCTTTCAAGCGGGTTGGGAAATTTTTTCGATTCGTGAGTGAAATATATATCCGCTAATTTTATGACGAACGTTGAATTCTGGCAGCCCATCCTTATCTGTTTAAGGCTAATAACGTGGCCTAATCTGATATTAAAATAATCGAACAAGTATTAAAAGTTTGTTAAATAAGTTGAAAATTTTACGTAACCCGTGAAATCATGCACAAAAATGTCTGACCATCCTTACGTACGCAAAATCATCGGTCAATCTCGTGGTAATGTCAATACAAACCCGAAATTATGCTTGTGAGAACGCAAGTATTTCTGTAGTTTTGATTAAAGTTGGTATCTTTAATTACAAAGCATGAGAACTGCTGGCATCCGAATCCTTTTGTGAGAATTAAAAGGGGTGAGTTGGAATCTTCGATTCAATAAGCTCTAGTTTCGAATCCTGATGTGGGCATAGATGGTGAAGTAGTAAGAAATCCACTTTGAGCCGTAGTTTTAATTAGCTCACGTGGTAGCAAATAATGACTGAATGACAAGCCAAAACACTGAATTAAAAACCTAACTTTTAATTCAAAGAAAGTGTTAATCCTATCAAGTGAAGTGGTTTCACCCAAAACCGCACTTTAAAGATTCCTATAGGTATATAATTGTATTGACGTTTTTCGGGTAATCACCAGAGTTGAAATATAAATAGACTGAGCATCGCTTTGCGAAGAGCTTCAAAAAGTATCATAAACATGTGGCTAGTAGTCACGTGACTGCTACGCGAAAATTCAGCTTGGTTGATTGATTTGATTTTTATCGCTTTTCTTGGCGATATAACATTTACTTATAAAAAGTTAGCGATGCGAATGTGTATAATACTGCATAGTTCTTGAATTTGAATTACGTTTTTAACATTGTTAGGCGATGCGAATGTGCATACAACTGAATATTTATTGAATTTGTATAACTTTAATGTTTTTAGCAATTTGAGCCGTTATATAATTAGCTTAAGTTCTCATTGGGATCAAGTTTAACCAGCACGTATACAACAAAAATATTAAATTTGTTACTATTAAAATATTAATATTAAATTTGTATTGCTTATTGTGTGTGTGAAATAATATTTTATAAATACGATAAATAAACAGTAAACTTATAAAATTTATTGTCAGATCATTACATTTTAAATCCACTGAATAAAACTCATATAGAAACATGTAGCCTTTACTAGCCACATTCTTTCTTCTTCTTTGAGAAAACTAATAAATGGAACAAAATTTTTTTAATACTTAAGAACTGAATAAATGAATTTTTAGCAGATACATATCTCTACAAGTTCTTATTACAAGTATACTATATAAGTATAAATTGTTTTACTTATAATTCTAAAAATCAGAAATACAAAATTATGTTTATAATTTGAAGTACAATACCTTCAGAGTTTAAGTTATCAAAAAAAAAATTTTAATGCTTTTAAAAAAATAGTTTTTTTTTCAGTTTAAAAAATTATAGAAAATAAATGTTTCGTTCGATTGAGGAGCATATTTTATATGTGCATAAATTTTCACAAATGTATTTAATTCGTTCAAATACTCTACTTAGAAAAAGAATCAAAAGTGTCCCCTTTATAGGTAGAAAACAAAAGAGTGAAGGATTTCATTTCAGTGTGGAATGTGTTTTTATCACTACCAAGCTTATTTATCGAATTAAAAAACGACATAACATTGAAATGTTCACCAATATTGTTCGAAACAACCTAAAATTCAATATTATTTATCTGAAGATTAAAACATGTTGGAAGAAAGGTGAATCTGGTTTAAAAGTGGAAAATAATTAAATTTTAATGTTAGGTTTATTTAAACACTAAGCAAAAAAATCAGGGCGTTAAGTTGATATTTTTACAAAAGGAACTTTTCCAGCTGCGCGGATTGTTTGGAATTAGTACAATGGAAGTTTCAATTCTTTCTCTAATTTTTTGCTTTTCCAATTTGCTATATTATATGTTTCATTAACAAGAATACGCCAAAGCAGGTACAGTATGTCAATTTCTGTTCAAGCACTATTTTTGTTTTTCACATAAGAGAATGGTAATTTGTTTTTCGCCATTCTAGTAGAAAGTTATATGTTCAAGGGAAATTATTTGAAAGAAAAGAGATCTTTTGTCAAATGCAATCTTTTAATGAAAGATTTTACATATATTTTAAAACATGAACAAAAGGGTTCCCTAAAGCGAATAGATGCGGGCATTTATAATATAATTTATGAAATAATTTAATCCTATTTTTAACAAATTGATTCTATTTAATTTATAATTCTTTAGTTTCAAAATTTATGTTGTATTTTAATTATTATTCTTATGTAATTCCCCAAATGTGTGGATACAAAACAATTTTGTTCAGCAAGAAATAACAATTTAAATGATGTACTAGTTCATGTTTTCAATTCATAACATTTTTATCGTGTAAGACACGAAAGAATATAGTGCTCCAATTTGGCGCCAAAAAATCATCGCCAAAACAGAACGATTTCACACAAGTTTTTAAAGTTCGATTTATTATTTTTAATATTTTACGCCCTATAGATGTACAATTTACAATAGCAAACACTCGAACATCAGTTATTTTATTTTAAACCCTATTTTAGATATATTCTGGTTAGATTAAGAATTCAAAAGTTAAAACATCTATTTTTATCACACTATCAAATACTGAGAAACACAAAAAACAAATGTTAAGTACACGTAAGTCGCTTTCTTGTGAAATGTGATGTTTCCACCGTTAATAAATTTGGAATTGCATCCATATACATAGAACCGTAGAACCATATTAGCTTTCACTTTCAGTGCATTTGCTATGGAAGAAGGAATGCGCAAACTATTTGCGCGTTGGAGAGAAGAGTCTAAAGATCACGTGACTACTGTTTTTGGTCACATGATCATGTGGACATAAAAGGGTTGCCATAGCTCACTCTACTTTTACATCTCCTCTATGGTAATCACGCGACAGGTGCTCTATACTACCGCCACCTATCGATCAATTGGTTCAAACACATTCAATTGTTGATTGAGCAGGAATTTTAGTTGGTACTTCATCAAGTTGAATGAATAGAAGTGTGCTTGGAAGGGTTAAGGTAAGGCCGAACTTTCCAAGTATCTTCAAATCCTGATTTTACATCATGTTCCATACTATTTGTAAAGTTCAATATCTCTGATTCCATAATTTTGTAACAGAGTCTGCAGCTTGTCTAGCCGTACGACCACTTTTTTTTGCAACATAAAGGCTTATTAGACCCCTACCTCTGAACTTAATGTGTACATATTGACTGAGTAGCGAGTCATCATAATCTATATAGATGTGAAACATCATCCACCCATCTTAACTTGTTTGTTTTCCTGAAGAACATCAAAGTACTTACTTTTCAAATAGATTGCAAAGAATACATTCTAAAAAGTCAAAAACGATATGAATTCTGAAATGCGAATTTCCTTAAATTAGTTGAACCTAAATTTGTTCTAAAAATTTACATGGTTATACCAAATTTCTATCTAGTTTCTATTCCTTCAGCACTTATACAAATTTATTCTTTAGCAGCCAATAGAAGTATTCAGCTTTTTGTTTCTTTTTACGAACGCGGAGAAGTGGATGCCTGAGTCGTTTTTGTGTTGAAATTCGTGCAGTTTCATACAAAAGTCGTAATTATGCGTAGCTAACTCAGCAAGATAATCCTTTTTTAACGACGAAATGCTTTCAAATTACTTTGCAGTTTTTTATAAGAAACTTGCATGAATTCCTAATTTTTTTCACTGAATAATTTATTTCGCTCATAGAATAGAGGTAGGTAGATAGTTGAATTGGTACTTTAGTATTAACCGCATGCCATTGGCGACGTAAAAACAGAAAATAGAACACGAGTATCTAATGCAACTACGCACTGAACACTGAACTGTGGTTCTAAAAAAAGGTTTTGCGAAACAATTAAAGGTCATTGGTTAATTCACTTCAGTTCATACCAGCGATTAATCGCTGGCATGCGGTTAATACGAAAGTACCGTTGAATTAACGTCACACTGGAGAAACTAAATGGGCTTTTGGCGACGGTCCGGGACCGATCCGAGGACACTTCGTAATTTTGAACTATGGTCTGATGACGACGTCTGTACCTGAGATGGCACCCCTCTCCAAACTAGAGAGCCTATATAGAGAGATGACATACAGAAAACGACTGCCATGTTTTTCGACCGCTGCTGTGCCAACGCGGACGCTATGCAAATGGACGGTTTCATTAGGGTTGCTAATCAGGTTATTTTGATATGAAGACTTTGGATTTGGCGATAGTTTGGCATTGGATTTTAAATATTGATGGATTGGATTTTCTCATGGTATAAGAGCTACTCATTTAAACCACAGACCAGTTTACAAATCAGTAATATACAGGACTTAATCTGGTGTGTGCTTGGGGGTTTAAATAAAAAAAGCCTTTCTTTTTAATTTCATACATTGAGTAAGATTTGAATTAGGAACACTTGCATGTTATTTCAATCTGGGGAAACGTATTTTGCCCTGTAATTTTCCGAATAAATTATTCATATAAAATATTTTTTTATAAGATAAAAGAGCTTTAAATCCTTAATAGAAATACAGTAAAACTCCAATTATCACGACTGAGTGCTGATATGCAAAAATCCGGAGAATTGGGACAGTCATAAAAAAGCGGTTATGTGAAATAAAAAGCGAATATTGATCTAAAATAATTTTTGTTTATTTTTATTACGAGAATACAGTATATTTGAATGACAACTTAATAAAAAAAGTAGGCCTAATATACTATATTTTCAAAGTAAGGTAAATAATTAAGTATTTTAAATATCCATTTTTCATCATTCAAATATTCATAAATTATTTATATTGTGGAAAGAAATAAAACAAATCAGTTTAAACACAATTAGAATTTTAAATTGTTTAAATATAACGTTTCGGAAAAAATTGTTTTTCGAGCAATACTAGTAAAACAATTTTATACGCTTTCCATTATTGGCGGAATATCGCATCGTTTGGCGACATTTTTCTGGTTTGGCGAGAATGGTCGACGGATTTTACACATGTACCTTTACTTCTTTTTAATTGTCTAAATTAATGCTAGCAACAGTTTACACCTTATTTTGTTCATTAAGTGGGTAGATTGATCTATATTAAATAAAAAAAAAGCGTTCTTACCTTCAAAATTATAGAAATTACAAGTGTATCCAAACAAAACTTCCAAAATCGCAATCAGCAACGTACAACCGCCATGTTGAACTGACCTGAAAAGGAAAAACATGGCTGCCGACCGCATCAGCCAATCAGAAAATGTCGGGTGTATGTCACCTCTATCTATATTGGCTCTCTACTCCAAACTTCCAAACCACGATAACGTGAGGACATTTGAGACCACGACAGATTTAACGTGCATCAGCCTCCACGTACATGACGGTCTTTGTTTAGATTGAGTTTCGAACTCGCAACCCTTCGGTCGCTAGTCCGTTACATTTCCAACCGAGCTACAGTGACCCCCTTATGAAATGGAAGACATCGAGATTTTTAACATAGCAATATATTCATGCCAATTTTTCAAATCATTTGAATCGTCGAGATCAGACCAACAAGCTTCAAGAAGACTACGTTGGAAACATTTTTTGCCTTTGCATTTAACAAAAGTGCTTGAATATCTAGTAAATGAGAAAATACCAGTGTTGATTTTGTTAAATGTTTTGTTTGAAAGAATCAGGTGATGGAATTTTAAAAAAATTCTAATTTTTTCACAATTTTCAAAGTTTGTCTCCTACAAATCACACCACATTTGCAAACTTTATTTTTTTACTGCACTTATTTGGTTACTACCAAACACAAAGTTTTTTGGAGGTTAGATAACTTTATTGCTTTTTAAATAAAAAAAATGATGTAATACATCACTTGAAATTGTTAAAAAAGGCGACTAGTGCGAGAACATTTTTTATTTTTAATGTTTGTTCCCCATTTTTCGAAAAAGGAATATGATTGTCTTGTCCATTCTCTTTTAAATATAACATTATGGAAATACCATTCTGTGTGCGCTTTTTGTTCTCATTTAATTGTGGTTGCATTTTCCTGATGTCTGCTCGCGACCTTACATCATATTACTTAATGTTATGGGTTTGAAGACAAAAAAATTTAATCTCGTAGATCATTTTAAAATAAAATTCTTACTGTTTTGAGAAACACATTTCAAATGAAGCTTAACTACACTGAAAGCTTTGAAATATTCTGAATAAAGATATTCTAGATCTCTTCCAGGAAAGATAAAAAAATGATTTTATCTTTTTTCAGCTCTCAATTGGTATTTGTTTAAAAATTTCATTTAAAATGATTTAAGAATGAAATAGCAGTAAATGGTTAAAAAATCTGAACTATTCATTTTGAATCTCAGCTGGGATAAATATATTTAATTTACCTACCTGCAGGCAGAAGTCGATGTGTTCATTCTATACGAATTTCGAGAATCAAGGTTTTGTTGTATCCATTTTCATCCAAAAAATAACCATGGTTCTTATCTCAGAAGATCTGTCAGAAGAGCGAAAACCTTGCTCAATGGAAATGATGCGCTGTGCAAGGATGCCTAATGAGGACTTTGCCCTTATATAGAGATTTAGAGAATTCAAGCTCATAGTTTCGAGCAGGTTCATGCAGAAGGGAGGGTCACAAATGCTCATGGCCCATGCCTTTTTTCTCTTTTTGACAAGCGCTTTTTGCAAGAATGTTGATCATGAAATGTGATGGAAAATTGACACGAGCTACAAAATAGTCGTTATAGTCTTAAGATATTTGTGTTTCAAAGTCTTGACCATTCATTTTTCGTTGCCTTGTTCAAGTGCGAGTTCTTTGTAGGTTGTAGTACCTGGAATCTGAAAGCAACTGTCTGATACTTTTAGCCCTTTATAAGCAGACGAGAACACTTTTTTCGTTGAATATGAATGGATATATTTATTTGAAAATTGAATCAAATTCTAATAATTATTCTTTCAAAAAAAAACCCCGATTGCTTGTATGCGTAGAGTGCGTACACAAAACTATTAGAGAATATTCCCCTTCCAAAAATAAAACTTGTAGCTCCTTTTTTCATTTCAGTCCGTTCATCTCTGGTTCGGAATTTAGATGGAGAAAAGAAATGATTTTGTTTATTTCTAAAATGCAGTATAAAGCCCTTTGGCTACTTTTGGTATTTGATCAAACTGGCGTTGACCAATCAACTATCATACATCAATTCGGAATTTATTCTTTGGAATTTCTATTGGCGAATTAATGGGACCGCGGTTGCCCACTTGGAAGAGTCACGGATTAGCAAACGGAGGATTGCAAGTTCGAAACTAGGTCCAGCCAAATACCGTCGTGTTCACGGGGGCTGGTGCACGTTAAATCTGCCGTGACCTCAAATGTCCTCACGGAAGCTTAGAGAGTGGGTTGCCGGCTCAGGTACTGACCTCGTCATCTGACCGTGGTTCAAAATTGCGAGTCGTTGACCTAGGATCTCTCCCTTCTGGATTGATCCCGGACCGTCACCAATAGCCCGCTGTGTTGCTCCAGTGTGACGAAATTTGCCACTACGTTATTAACTATGCATTGTTTAATCAACTACGCGTTGTGTTGCATCGGAGTAACACAGCGGGCTATTGGAGACTGTCCGGAACCAATCCCCAAGGGAAAGGTCCTAGGACAACATCAAGTAATTTTGAACCACGGTCAGATGACGAGGTGAACATCTGAGCTGGCATCCCACTCACCAAACTTCTACACCGCGCCACCGTGAGGATATTTGAGGCCTCCACAGATTTAACTTGCACCAGCCCCCGTTTACACGGCGGTACTTGGTTGGACCGAGTTTCAAACTTTCGACCCTCCGGTTGCAAACCAAAACTTTTCCACGGCCCCTTAGTTTGATGGAAAATGCCTCTCATACGTAAAACATAAACAAACCACTGCCATGCTTCGCAGAGTCCACTCTTAAGTATGAACATCCAAATCCAACTTAAATTTAAAAGAAATTTAAAAAAAATCCCATGGTGTCCCATAAAGCTGCCTCGAAAATGTAATTTCCAAAACATCCTTTTTTTCGCAACAAAAAACTTTCGCATCAAAATTCTGCAGATAACTGCCCTTGCTGGTATAACGGTATCAACATTAACGAGCCAAAGGGGTGGGCACAAGACTCAAGAATTCCCAACGAGATTTTCCTCCACACAAAAATATCAAAAATAATTAATGTTTTCGCCATTCCCAAAACCGAAGGGGGTGGGATCCCATTCCCAGCTATGAAACAAACATCATCCTCAACAGCCCCCCTTCACCAGGGGCAGCCCCCGCCCCCTTAATTCCACCACCAGGCGCAATCTCCGGGAGCAGGGGCCGACAGTCCTCGGGGTATCGTGCCAGCATACAGCACCGAATGCTTTTCGGTCTGTTTTACATGCCTGTTGAAAGGTCCTGTGAACAGAGGGTTTGTTGTGTTGCTGTCGGACGGAGGGACAGACACTGCGGCTTGTTTCTGTTTACCTTTTTCTGTTATGCAGTGAGGGTTTCGTGAGATTTTCGCGTTCTCGGGTTTGGATGATGGGTTTTTCGGACCCCGATTTTCGCGGTGTGGTGCTGTTTTTGATGGTTGTGTGGATACCGTCGGTAATTACAAAAGGTAAGTACTGTGGCATGTTTACTTGTTGTTTATTTGAATAATTACTTTCAGGATATTACAGACCGAAGTTTTTTAAAGGTGCTTTTATTTTTCGTGAAACGGAATGTTCAGTTTTTCCTTTCGTCAGCGAGAAAAATAGGAAGAGTAGGGGAAATGTTTATTTATTGTTCAATTGAATAATTGCTTTCAAGATACTATTGCAAACCGAAGTTTTTTCAAGATGCTTTTATTTTTCGGAAAACTAAATGTTCCGTTTTTCATTTGGTCGGTGACCAAAATAAGAACTCGGAGAATTTTTACTTATTCAATCGAATAATATTTTCAAGAGATTACAGTCCGCCTGTTTTTAAAGGTGATTTTATTTTTCGGGAAACTAAATGTTCCGTTTTTTTGTCCGTGGCTGGAAGAATTGCGAAAATGGGAATGGGAATACTTTTTTGAAATATTTTTGCAATTATGAGATTTTTCAAGGTATAAAATTGCCTTGCTTTGCTTTTCAGTGTGGACATTTTGGAAAGTTTTCATACTGCCATTAATGATAAAAAATTTTGTGTTTTTAACAGACACAAATTTGTTTGAAAAATAAACAGACAAGTTTAAATTCCTTGTCCATGAAAACCATAAACCGAAAAAAGACATTCCCCTGAACGACTTTTATTTGTGAAAGTTTATTCTGGTAACTTCATAAAGTGTTTCGAAGAATTTATAAGCGAAATTTAGTTCAAATTGTAGTAAAACGTTGATAAGTAATAAACATAAAGCAGGTTCTAAATTTCAACACAACTTCTAAAAACTAAAATAGCTTTTGTCTCATTTTACACTCAAAGAATATCAGAATCAGAAAGAGAAAAATACATGAAACGGTTAGATCGTATCGTCGGTTTTCAAATGAAACACACAAAGTCAAAATTTGCAAGATACAAGTTTTTTAGCTTTGGTAGACCAGAATGTGGTGATTTTTAGACTGAAGTGTGTGTCCACTTTTTCATTCATTTTTTTCTTTGCGTGAAGGTTAGATTTATTCTGGAGAATTATTTTCTCTTCGTTTTCTCACAATTATATTTTTTTACTTCGTGTGTTTCACTTGAGAGCCGACGATTTATAGATTCATTGTTATTCGTAAGTTTTAAAGAAAAAATATTTCCGTTCCGAAAGATTTTTTCTTCTGAGAGCTCGAAAAATCTCTCATTTATTTCAATCTGTTAAATCGTATGTTTCGACAAATTTCTGATTGAGTGTTTTTATCGTACATTTCTCTGATTTTAAAGTTTTGACCAACTTTGTATGTTCTTGGTACAGAAAACATAACTAGGCAATAAAAGTATTTTTATTCAATTAACTCTTTTCTAGAAGGACACTGAAAAGAAATGGCATGAAAATGTACTCTTTGTGTTACCCAACGATCCATCACTTTAAATATCAAATACTTTTTGTCTAATCACCGGAAACTAACTAACTAACACCAACACACATTCCCGTGCCTAGTGTCGTGAGACACTGTAATCACCGGAAACAAAAAATCTCGTTAAAAAGAAAAATGTTCTTTCAATTTGGATCCTTCTAATAGGTTCATTGAAAAGTTCGCGAATGAAAAGGTTCGGGATTACTTATCTTTATTATCGCTGCTTGTCAGTCAGAAGTACAAGACTGGTTTCACATTTCACTATTATACTACTTCACGCACATTTGATTTAGATTGTGGAATGTTTCCTCTATGAATCAGATACACTTTCATAACTGAATAGCGTATAATTAATTTCATTCCTGAAAGAAATGGCACATCTAGCTCATTACAACATTTGCTAAGCTGCCAAACGCAATTAGGATATTCAAATATACCAAATGAATCATACACGTTTAAATAAATGTATCCAATAAAAAGCATATCCGTAACATTCCAATCTCATTTAATGGTTTGTATACGGCTTTTCATCTTCGTAGAGAAAGGGCCAATTTGTAATTTAAAGGACAGCTAATTTATAATTTAGAATTTCATTCAGAAGATATACGATTAGCGAGTGTCGGTTTGTATACTGATGAAATGCAGAAGTCTGATAGAAGAAGTAGATACTGTTCACTTTCATCTAAAAGATGAGAGTTGCTGCCTACTTTATTGGTATGAATATTACACAGCAGTCCTCAGGCAGTATCTGTGAAGATTTAAATGAATTACTCATCTCGTTTGCAATTTATTTTCTTGGAGAAAGATAAAGTGGGGAATTTATTGTTCGGTTCTTTAGTCTTCTGCTGAAGGTTTGGGTGGTTTGTTTTTGAATTTTGGTGGTTCAAGTGCCAGATATTGGCCAAGCTCCGCCAAACACGTGGCAAAAAAAATAAGTTTTAAGAAAACCAATGAGGATGGAAAATGCAAAAAGAAGGGCAGGCGAAGGTAAAACTGAAGGTGGGACAGATTACCAGGGTACACCGGGGTTGTAATGCCTGTGTTTACTTCAAGAAAGTAAACCCCCTGAGGGGCTGAGGGGTATTCCTGCGTTGGAGCAATTCGCAATTTCTTTTCAAGTTTTGAAGGATTTTTTGCAATTGAAAGTAAATTGATTTTGATCTTTTCACAAAAGCTTTTTTGAGTGGTTTGGCTGGCTTTTTTACTTGTAACGAAACCACTACTCACAACTTGGTATAGGGGTGCACTCAGGATTTCATCCAGGGGAAGGGGAGCTGGTGTGGTAAGCTCTTTTTGGGGAATTGTTTGTGTAATAAAATGTGGAATCGGAAACAACAAATATAAAATGAGGCTGGTTTTGTGATTTTCATATTTAATTCTCTGAGGCATTTTACAACTTTAAGAATAAGAAGTCAATGAATTGAATTTCTTCTGTTGTATAGCATGTCAATTTCTGATTGTAAGTAGCAAGTGGAGAAGCATTTTTCTAGACCGGGGCAAATGATACTGATAAGCCGCCCTTGATCTGTGAAACAAAATTTATGAATTTAAATATGTAGGAAAAGTACCTTATGAGAATAACAAACATTTTAAATAAGTACTTTATCAATCTTCACTAATCAATTTTTATTCACAACACTAGTAATCGATTCTAATTAATTATTGATCATAAACATTTAATACAAATTTCAAACTATTGATAAAAACAAGGAGGCCCTGATCATGCCTATATTTAGATAAATTCTGAATTTAATTCTTTCCCCGAGCCTTCTAATGATTATCCAGTTTTCCGAATCTCAAAATTTAACCCTCTCGGGGATTTACGCGCATAATTCCACTTTGTAACCTGCAGTCTTCCCAGTATGACTTCGAACCAATTTTGACCTTCTTAGTCAATAGAATCATTCTTGTTCTAGGAAGGACCAATAAAATCTTTCCAAAGGATTAAGGGAAAAGAGTAACAGAATTTTTCCAAAGAATTCTATTCTAAGAAAAGAAGCAAGTATCTTTCCAAAGGATTCTATTCTAAGGAAAAGAGAAATAGAATCTTTCCAAATGATGTGATTCTACAGAATGGGCCAATATAATCCTTCCAAAGGATTCTATTCAAAGGAAAGGACCAATAGAATTTTTCAAAAGGATTATATTCCAAAGAAAAGACCCAATAGAATCGTTCCAAAGGATTCTATTAAGGAAAGGACCAATAGAATCTTTCTAAAGGTGGATTCTTTCAACCAATAGATGTGATTATTTAGTCACTAAGTTAGTGTTGCGGGGTAAAAGCATTGCTGCATTACTCGAAAATATCTCGATGCTCAGAAGGTTAAGAATGGTCACACGCGGCACTCTCAGATTTGAAGTTCATACTAAAAAACCAGGAAACTCGTCAAATTTTAAAATAGCGCTTTTACCAAATGATGGAAAGCAAGTCCTGCTGCTAATTTCCTTGGAATTCGAGAATCTGTTATACAAATCATGATTCCAAAAGGCAACTGACGGGTTAGTTGATTAGATCGCTTGTGTACAGTTTATAAATTATAACTTTTCCCTCGACCGGTTGGCCGTTGACAGGTGTGGAAGTAATCAGCGGGAACTTCATAAGCGTAATTTTTTTCGTAAAAGCTCGAATGTATATTGCAGATAATACGGATAAATCCATTTTGGAAGTCCCACCCCGAAGAAAGGGAATATGACTGACCCTATCCGCCAACTAATGGATTTCAGCTTTTTCCACTTATGGTTGCCATAGGAAGTTCGTTTCGTCGCCAATTGGGAAATTAGGTTTTCTCAAATCTGAAAAACAGTGCTTTTCAATATTTTCTTATTAACTTTCCAAGTGGTTTCGACGAGATATTTTGTCCATCAAGATCTGACTATGGACATCAAGATCTGGCAAAGGACGAGAAACCTCGTGATCAAGGTATTGCCAATTATTTGATAATGAGCAGATCAAAATCTAGTCAGTTTTCTTTTAATGACGCGATATCACGTCCACAAAGATTTGGTCAGTTTTGCTAATGACGAGTACCGCGTGTAGACAAGCACTAGGAAGGTTAAGTACTAGAGATGGGCTGAATCGAGTACTTTTTAGAATCGAATACTTAGTATTCGATTACTTTCAACAAGTATTCGAATGCATATTCAAAATACGATTAATCAATGGTAAGAATCAATCAACTGCGATATAAGGCTTTTTTTATAAAAATAAATTGGATGGATACTTTGGTATCTGAGTACTTTTGACTGTACTGTACTTTGGTATTCGAATACTTTGGATGAATACTGCTATATTCGAATACGATAAAGAATCGAGTACAACGAATACTACTATATTCGAATACGAACGAATCCTTTAACAATCGAGTTCTTTTGTATTCGAATAGCAGGTTCGATTCCTCCCTGGGTGTGTTCTCTTCTGTGTCAATAAGCGTTCCTTGAAGGTACGTCCATCATTTACTTGACGTTGTGTTGTGTTTGGCGCAGCTTGGCCAAATGTGGCCCTTGCGCCATAAACTCTACACCCAACTCAATGAACCTATAATTAAGTCTTGCCTAATAATAACAAGACCAAGTTATGCATAAACGTCTCTTTGACATTCCATGGTTTGAATTCCATGATTCGAATGGTTTCTTAATTGGGCTTTGTGGTGCAAAATCCATATTTGGCCAAGCTGCGCCAAACACAAGAGAGACAACGTCAAGTAATGGGCATACACATACAAGAGAAAATTTCACTGACACAGAAGAGATAAATACATCCAGGGAGGAATGCAACTGAGAGGAATCGAACCTGCGCAGTCTACAAATCAAAGGTTGCAATGCACATACCCACTGAGTTATGACGGCCCCTAATATTCATGATACTAGAAAAGTCATTTCTGAATGCATTAGCAATTATTTAACAGCAGCAGCATTATTCGGTTTGAACAAGAAATAAGAACAGGAGTTGGCTTATAAATTTGATATACAGATAGTTCTTATTCAGACAGAATTGCGTATATTCATGGTAAAACATGCAGAAACTTGATAGCTTTAAGCACTTTTTTTAAATTTTAAGCTCTAGCTTTGAGTCAGCAATATCATTGATCTAATCCAGCTGATAATAAAATAAAGAACAAGCTGTACTCTGTTCAGCGAAAGAAGAAAACAAAACAAATATATCCACGTTTGAAATTGGCGAAATAAATCACAATACAAATAAAACAGCTTCTCGAAAGCCAAGCAGACTCAACTCTTTGATTTTCTTTCCAAACTGTTTTGATTTCCAAGACTAAACCTTTGTGTCAATTAGCAGAAACAAACCCAACCATAAAATTTCCGGAAACATTAAAAAACTTAAAATTACCATTCATATCCAGCAAAATATAATGGAAGAAAAGTTGACAATTATAAAAATTCATGCCTGAAAGTAGAAAGACTTGGTGAAAGTGTCTGTAATCCGTTTGTTGTGACGGGATATTTAGTTCATATTCATTTAGTTTATAGTTCAGTGTTAAGTTAAAAAGTGAAAAATAAATAATATTGCCACGCAGACGATAAATAGTAACATGTGCAGACGATTTAAACAGCCGAAAAAGAGTTCCAGGTTCAAAAATGCCATTTGACTTTAATTCAGACATTTTTCCATTTTCATTTAAATTTAAACATTTTATTTTGTATTTTTGTTTATGGCATCATAGAACTTTCTAGAAGCTTCTTGTAACCAATCCTAACATATCAAACGATTTTTAATATTATATATAACGTTGATTATTATGTATTGATTATTCCAATTCCACTTTTCTTATGCTATGCTGCGTTTCCCTTTTCTCCAAATGAATCTTAAATTTTATTCTGAATTTTCAATTATTTCTGTGCGACAACATTTAGTAGAATTGGTTTCATTCTGAAAATGCATTTCTTGTAATTTCAACAAAGCACTCGATCAACATTGATGTTTTTCTTGAGTTTGTTATATGCCCTAGAAATCTAGAGAGGATCTTTCAACTCATAGATAAAAACCGAGATATTTTCCCACTTCTTCTCTCATCACAGTTTCCGGCCCATCTGTTCCCTCACGGATAGTGAATATGCACACACCAACGAAGATGAACAAATGTTCCTCTATTCCCTCAAAGTTAGTTTTCCTTTCTTTTTCTGCTGTAATGTTATCTATTAATTGATGTAAAAACAACACAGTGGATGACATCCCCCTGTTCTCTCTCAGGCTTCGTCACACACCTACCCGGTTATCAAACCTCACCGAATATTGCGAACAGTAGCAATAAACGTCACTTGCTAATTTAACGACGACATATGTTTTCTTATCTCCACCGAAGTAGTTCGGGAGCTTTGACACGGAAAAGGGAGATTTTGTGTACCTTATTATTTTGTGCTCTGAATATTGATAGTAGCTTTTCTTTGGCTTAGTGCTGAGATTTGAGTTGAAATGTCTAACAGAGGGCGGAGTCCAACACTTACACAGTTTATGAAAATTGCAAAACATTGAAGAACTAGTGTTATTGATTTGAAACTTCAGGTTTTTTTTCATCTAGGTCATGTAAAATATTATAATGTTAGCACAAATAAATACACATGAGGCAAAAACAACCATTCCTGAGAGATATTAGCTGCCCATGTTCATGTTAGCTGCCATGTTCATGTTAGCTGCCTCAGCAACTCTAATCAAAAACATTTGACTTTCTCAAAAGAATCCCCTTGATTGATCACGAATTCAGAAAATGATATCGGGGATAGCCCTGTGCTGTTACTCCAGGAACACAAAATGCGATAATGTTGAATGAACAGAGCGTTTTGATTTTTCCCCGATTGTTTTCAGATGATGTAAGACGTAATTTTATCCGAGTGATATTCGAAACTTCGATTTTTTTTGTTTGATATAATTAGCTTCAGCATGTATCTTCGATAGCATTTTTTCCAAAAATCATTTCGGAAAGAATTTGAATCCTGTGGGCAATTGGTTTATTTCCGTTGTCGTATCAAGATTGTGTGAAAAGAAAACGTTAACCCTTTGAAGAACCTCTATACAAAATATTCTTAAAAAAAAGCTTTTTGAGGGATAATTTCCGCATATGAATGCATTTTACACTAAAAAATGCAGTTTATTTAACGAGGATGCCGGCCCTCATGTCTCATTGCCCATCTAAGGACTTTCAGACATCCGAATATCAGATGAGAAAATATGAATCATAAGTTTATTATATCCTAGAATTTTTATATCCCTACCCTTAACCATTTCCAGGAGGTAGGGCGTCAAATAACCCATCGCCCCTGAAAGGAGTAAGCAATTCTTGACCCTCAGAACTCTTTCAAAAATGTCATTGACTATAGGAATAAAACTTTATAAATGATATATAGTCAGCACAAACTATGAGGATATTGGTTAGTTATTAGACGAGCCAACACGAGTGCTTCATCGCCAAATGTAGTAGACTGGATCTGTCACTCGTACCATCATTTTCTCCTGAAGTCGGTGATCCTTGTGTTCTTTGTTCCAAGTGAACTTACCTGCTTGGTATGTGGTTCAAGGTCTGGGGGCGTTTATTCCCCTATTCACAGCCCCTCGTCTCCCCCCTCGAGGCAGTAGTCGGTTGGCGGTGCTAATGAAAGGACAATGGATGACCAATGATGTTGAGTTGAACACACATTTTTACAACTCTCCGCTCTCTGATTCCCGAGTTTTTTTAATAGCCCGTTGTAATGCACCAATGCGACATAAATTCAACTACCTATGGACCTTTTTATTTGTTATAATGCAGTCCGTAGCGATTTCCGCTGGATAGTTTGATTTTTTTTCACAAATCGTTGTTACGTAGTTTGCAATTCCAACTAAAAAGTACCTCTCCATCCGAAGAAACTATTTTCTATTCTGTTTGAGCTATGATTATTTTGTGGGTTACGTAGCTTTGTTAATGAAATATTACTTGTGCTCTTTATTGTTAGGAAATGTATTTTCGATTTTGTGAATGCTGGCGCACATCGGCTGTTGCCACCCAAACAAAATAAACATGCAATACTTAAATCGATGTGTCTTGAATTATGTCACGTCCGAATTTTTATAGCAAATAATAGGAATTCAGGAAATGATTCTTGCAGAAAATCATGAAGTTCATGAAAATCATGTCCTCAATGTAGTACCGTGTTGTGAAAATTCGTTTATATTTGCATCACACGATTTAAATCGGTTAGAAATTCACAGTTTTGTATGCACACGATATTTGCAGGTGACAGAAACAAATATTATTTACTTGACAAATAGCAAATAAACTAATGATTGAAAAGTTTATCTGGGTCTGATTTCATATTTTAGAGCTTCGCAACCTCGTTCAAAAGTATGCACAAGGTATGCCATACCCAATTAGAGAACTCATCGCAGAAAAACGTAAAGGGTACATATTTCTGAAAGTCATTTACCATAATGTGTTACTTTTAAGCCTTAGGCCCTGATATATTTAGCCCTTGTGAAGCAAAAAACATCCTTAGAGGGACAAACCAACCATTCTGTGCTAAATCATTCTTAATACCAAAAATATTTTAAAACCAAAGAATTTGAATTCGTAGAAAACTTGTTAAGTTTTAAAGTTGGTTGGCTGGGTCTTATGGCGCAAAGACCACATTTGGCCACTTATGCCAAACATAAGACAGACAACGTCAAGTAACGGATATACACACAAGGAAAGTTTTACTCACACAGAAGAGAGAATTACATCAGGGTAAGTTACAGGAATTGCACCTTCTCCACTTACAGCTTTGCAAGTTGCTGGCGCAGAAGGCGAACTCACTGAGCAACTAAGTAAAAGTAATTTGTCTGAAAAATATTAGCTTAATCTTAATTTTTTAACCTTTTGCATATTCTACTACAGAACTTCATACTTAAAAATTCACGAGCCTTTCGAAAACGTTTTTTTAATTCCTGGATCAAAACTAGGTCAGTTCCATTCCCCCATGTCCTTTCTGTGACAAATGTCCAAAAGAATATCCTTCTATGACAGAAATGTCCTTCCAGGACACCCCGAAACACTGCAGTACAGGGTCAGGGGTATGCTGTTGCCCTGACAGTTATTAGTCATCTGTTGCCCTGACAGTTATTACAGTCAGGCTGAATCTTGTTTCGTGCCACGTAGTTCGAAAATGTAAGTATCCCATTTCAATCACTATAGCCCGTTGTGTTACCTCAGTGCGACGCTAAATTAACTACCTTCTTACCCATTTCAATCGCAGTTCAGGTCATCTGACAGTGGTTCAGAATTACCATGTGTTTTCCTCTGATCTTTCCCTTCGGGAATGGTCCCGGACCGTCGCTAATAGCCCGTTGTGTTGCTCCAGTGCGATGTTAATTCAACTACCCCATTTCAATCACAATGTACCCTGTAAAATTATTCCCGTTTCGCCCTTGTTGAGCATTAAAATTCGACCGAAAAAGCTACCTATAACATTGGAGATGCAGAACAAGGATCTAAACTCGAAGTGGATGTTCGTTTCTCACCCCTTGAAAGCAAACGTTGCTCTCTTTGCACATTCCCTGTTCAGACACAAACGATTTCATGGCTCGTGAACATGCATCCTGTAAAGCCGCCTTCTTTTCCTTATACAACTTAATCCGAAGAATATCACGATTATACTGGATTATCACAATGGAGGAAGGATCGACAAAGGGAAAGGACCCCTTCTTTCATCCCTTGTCCGATTTCAATGCCTTGTCTGGGCAAAGCAAACATCTCTTACTGGTATATACTTCTGTAGTAGACCCAGCATGCAGATGTTTTGTGCGAACATCCTGACTATTTGTTATTTGAGTTCGAAGTTCGTGATAAGTTCGAATGGATTCGAAGTTCGATCGAAGTAGAGTGAAGTTTATCCTTTATCGACTTTTTCTCGTAAACTAAATGGATGTAATTTATTGTTTAATAAATTATTCTAGATTCCAGGCGTGGATTCATTGTAGCTTATAAGATATTGTGACATCAATGTTAGAGGGAGTTTAAAAGCATTTTACAATATTATTTTTTATTAGAAATAAAGTAATTGGGTTAGAAATAACCCTAAATATTTGGTTTAAACTTAACTTGTCTTCCGCTATAAAAAGATAGTTCTTAAATTCTACAAATGTATCATACGGAGAATACTGAATAAAATTTTGAGTACAAATTGACACACACACGAAATATCCATTTTAAAATGAAATGCTGTTTTTTATTTTATTTTATTGTTTTACTGACTTTCGACGAAAAAAACTTCAAGATACTTGGGTGAAGTTAACACAAGTTAAAAATTTGATAGTGTTTTATACTTTGAAACTTCCCTACGAATGAAGGTCACACACACACTTATTATCTCAATATCATTAAAATCTAGGCCACGAAAACAAACTCCCCAAACATATCGAAATTGAAAGCTTTCCAAATATGAAAGCACACAAAGTCAATTTCTAGAGGTTAGACGGGTTAGGAAAGTAGAAATAAACTCGTCTCTTGTCCCGTAGCAACGACCCCTACTGGGCAGTGTGCAAGTTGAGTGAAATTATAGGAGAGAAACAGAGTCTAGTCAGTCTTGACATCGTTCTGTATATTCCGCACTTAAAAGTATTTACAATATCCTTTCACTGCAGTGATTAGTTTCTGGGCTGTAAATATCAAGTTCCATCCTTTTCGGAATTATGCATCGTGATTATTATCTTTAAAGTTTTCCAAGAATTTAGACGCTCGAAAAGAGATATTTCTGATGATGAACTCTGATAAGGGAATAGTTTAAATAAGCTTAATGCACTTCCGGGTTGACCGAAATTGTCCCGGTTATAACGTGACGGTTAATAAATTGTCTCGGTTAATAAACACGAGCCCCGTGGTAGCTTGGACGTTTTCGTCCTGGTCAGAAGAAAATAATTAAAACCGATTTCTTGAAAAGAGTGGCTCCAAATGTCTTCACGTTGGCGTGGTGTCGAAGTTTGGAGAATGGGGTACTATCTCAGGTGTTGACCTCGTCATCTGGCCGTGGTTCAAAATTACGAGGTGTCTTCAATCTTTCCCTTCGGGATTGATCCCGAACCATCACCAAAAGCCCGTTGTGTTGGTCCAGAGTGACGTAAAATCAACTACCTACCTATTTGTAGATTGTGAGTGTAGAGACCTATCTGTAGAGAAGTAGAATGTGTGACCGAATTAAGTGAGATTTAAGTATTGCAATAACATGTACAATAAAATAGGTTGTACTATGTTCTTCAAAAATAGATTAATTCAAGCCAATGAAAAATATGAATGGTCTCAATTAAATCAAGAGTGTTTTACAACACACAATACGTGCTTTCTTTGTGCAATGAATCATGCTAGAAAGCTACACGTAAAAAGGTTGTTTTTGTTATTCATTCATGATTGATTTAACAGTGAACGATTTCAGTTTTTGATCAAATATGCTTGTAATAATTTTAGTGTATTAGTAAAATTGATGTTTTTGAAAGAAATATCAGGAAAGGTGTTTTCCGTAGCACCTTGACACAGAACTTAAAGAACTCATCGGTCACATCTGCATACGTCCTTCTGGAGTGAATGTATGGTCTCTCTATAAAAGAGCTGTGCCTTGAATGTGTGGTGCAACGTGAACCTACCCTTTGTGGGAACCCCACCCACCGGGGTAAAGCCAAATGGTTCGCAATTCCGCCCTTGTAGTGCCATGATGATAAAAGCACGCCTCATAACAAATTCAAATTGACTGGGTATTGGTAAAAAAAATCATTGGATACATGTTCCTGTGTGGACAAAAATGGTTTGTTGTGTTTTATGGCACAAAGGCAATTATTTGGCCACGCTGCGTCAAGTAAATGTGAACAGAAACGATTTGGTAGGTAGGTAAGTATTTTAATTAAAGTTGCACTGGGGCAACACAAACGGGCTATTGGCGGCTGTCCGGAATCAATCTCGCAAGGGAAAGATTCGAGGACAAACCACGGTCAAATGACGAGATAAGACCTGAGCTGGTATCCCCTCTCCAAACTTTCACACCACCCCATTTGAGGCTACGATAGATTTAACGTGCATCAGCTTTCTTTGTACACTACAGTACGAACTCGCAACTCTCCGGTTGCTTATCCGTTAGTCTTCCAACCGAGCTACCGCGGTCCCAGAAATGATTTGGTAGCCAGGTTTAAAGCGTTTTCCCATATATGGCAATAGTTGGTTTGATTTGTCCCTCAACAGTCTTTTTTTGCTAATTAGATTCGACTAATTAGACAGTGTGCTACATGGAGATTTCGCTAAACTGTATCTGCATATATCATGATGAATAAACCTATACATGAATATGAATTTTCATTTACTTCTTTGCGTTATTAGGAAAACATTGATTAAAAATCACTTCCCTCGCTTTCGTGGTACACTTGGTCCCCACAAAGCCCATATAGGCAGCAGTGGTGGGGTCGTGTGAAAAGATTTTTGTACGTAGTTTGCAGTCTGTTTTCAAGGTTTAAAAATTATAAATATTTTTTGGTATTTAACGTAACAAAACTATACAAGAGTACAAAGGGAGAGAAGGGGAATTTATTCCCGTAATGAGCAAGTTGGGCATCCTGGGGTTGCGATCATCGTGTTTACCATAGGCAGTAAACTCCATGGGAAAAGAATAGATCACTAGGGTACCTCGGATTCGTGAAGCCCGTACACACCTAAAGATGTGCCCCAAGGGAAAGCACGAAAGTACGATTATCATATGGACCTTCTAATGAAATAGACGAAGCATGCGGGCGGAGTTACTATCGTAAGTTCTCAGAAGTGTAGGTCACAAGAGCTTGAAAATTGACTTGGGCTGATTGGCTATCGAAGCACAAGCTAGTATTTTTCATCACGTTCGTCAATTAATTCGACATTAGGATTCGTGCTTTCTTCTAATACCATCTAATCTTCAAACCGATCGATCGCGAGAAATGACATGAAGTTGCGTGCACATGCTCCGCCTATTTCATTAGGAGGTCAATGGATTACTGATTTGAATAGTTCTATTTTAAAAGAGGTGTTTAGTAGCAGCGATGGTTTGCAGGTTACAGTAAGATTATAACTTTGGAAGCGAAATAGGAAATTCACAGAGACAAAAAGTATGGGTCATTTCATCCTAGTATCTATAGTTCTAAATTTCTCAGGACTGTTAGTTACCTTTCTTACTGCGTGTGCCCATTTATTTGACAAAACATATTGCTTGAAGAAATTCGGACAGATTTGGCCCTTGTATCATTAAAAAAGACAACCAATCTGACGACTAAAGTTTCCTCGAGTACTCAAACTGAATATCTACAACTGCGCTTTTCTATTGAAATTGAAAGAAATGGGAAAGAAATAGTTTTTTCCTTCACATTTCTGGTCGGGTGACAAATGTTAGTTTCAAATTAGAGATCTATTGTCCCACACTGTATGCGTAGCGGAAGTCTTTCAAAATTTACGACTTTCACATTTTTTTACTTCCACCTAAAGACAACTGTCGCTCCAACCAACAGGCTTTACTCGAAGAACGTAAATTTCAGAAGCAGCCCCAATCATCACTGGTCATTCGTCACCCCATGTAAGGTATCTACCGCGATTGTTCTTGGCAGCAACTGCAGGGGGTGTAGCCATGCCGAAGTCCCCCCGAAAAAGCTATCGCCTATTTTTTATCGTCCGACTGGTTAGAGATATCTCCAAAGATAAAAAATCCTAACTTCCTGTAAAACTTTCGGATGATGTCCCAAGTGATGTATGTCTCGCGGTCAAATTTGACAGCCTCTTGTTGGGTAGCAATGATAAAAAATAAACCGAAACTTAAGCCCCAAAATATATTTCACCAAGCTGGATCTAAGGACCTCTGTGACTTGCAATAGTTATTGCAGTCACATTTTGTTGCGACTCTTGAAGGTAAAATGCTTCTGTTTGAATTATACGCATGATAAAAATTCTGAATGTACTTCCATCTGGCTTTTCGTGGACCTTTGGTTCTCTAGAGCGTTGACAGCAAGCATAAATAAGCTTGTCATCAAAATAAAATGTCATCATAAACAATGGATGTTATTAAATTCCATTGGAACGGAAGTATGAAATGAGGGTAAACTTTCAATACTGCAAACTAGGGTCAGGTTGTGACAAACGAGGTGAGATTTTCGCGTTTTTCAAATTTGAAAATTTCTGGCGCACTTAAAAATGGCGGGATTTTGGTAATTCAGGTGCTTTTGTTTAGGCTTTCCAAGGAAGCAAATATAAAAGAACAAAACATAAGGTAAGAATATATAAAAATATCTGCTTGCTCAAATTTCAACGTAGCTATTTACTAAATAACGCAACGTTTTGCTTTCTGTAAATATTGATTTTATTTTAAGGAATGAGGATCCTCTAGAGAGAGAGAGAGAGAGAGAGAGAGAGAGAGAGAGAGAGAGGAGTATAATTATAACGCGTCGAAAAACCGCAGGCGCATTCTCCCTGAGGGCTGTATCTAGTCCACGGGCCGAGTAAACTTGTCTGGAGGGCTGTATCTGGTCTGCGGGCCGGTAATCCTATCAGGAGAGCTGTATCTGATTTGCGAGACGGGTAAACCAATTCGCTACAACTCTTATCTTGTGTACGGTCCTTTATCTTACGCGGACTGTACTTTATCTTTTGTGTACGGTACTTTGTCGTACGCGTACGGATTGTTATGAACTCCGCCTGACCCCAAGCAGAACAGATATTTCGTCAAATAGCTGACGAAACGAAAATTCTTTAAATGTTCATTCAATACTGCTGATTCAAAGTACCTAGTGTGGTATTGGTTTTGTGAGGTACATACATTCTAAATAACACAATGATGGTGTACAAATTCCATCCCGAAAGACAGGATGAGATTGGAATAATTTTTTAACCCTTCCCTTTTGCACATATTTTGAAGATTTGACACGATTTAAAAGCTCAGATCTAGAGCTATGGATAAAAAATAGAATTATACGTATTTCTAACATTAACTACTTGCAATACTATACTCAAAATATGTACGTATCTCCCCTCTTTACGAAACTACACTGTACTGACAACAGTCACCGGATACCTGGAACAGAAACTAAACTTAGCATTTATTTTGGGGTCTCACTGCGTATTTAAATTTTCAATTTCAGAGTCCACATCCACATGGGTAACTACAGATCTAACTACTAGTGAGTATAAACTTAAATTTAAGGAAGGAATGCCCTATGGAGGAGAAATGTCCAAATGTTTTATATCAAAATCTAAACACTGAATTGTTCCTAAATATCCATATTTAAAATGTTAAATATGTACCATCATGAACACAAGTCCTTTCAATAAGATAATTTATTGTTCAGATTTTGATATAAAACCTTTGCACATTTCTATAGGACATTCCTTCCTTAAATTTCAGTCTATACTCACTAGTAGTTAGCCCTGTTAGTTACCCACCCTGAAATTGAAAACTTAAATTTATAAACAAACCCCAAAATAAATGCTATGTTTTGTTTCTACTCCAGGTGTCCGGTGATTTTTGTCAGTACAGTGTATGTTGCCGGTAGAAATAATCAAAAATTCGAAAGAATAAAATTTAAAAGGTTTATTTGGAGAAAAGAGAAACACTGCAAAACATAACAGAAGGTTTAAAAAAATATTTTTAGCAATATATAGCACTCTTGAAATACATTCATTCACTAGAGTAAACACTCAGCACAAAAACATGGAGACAAAGAACAAAGGGACGAAACATCGAAACGAGATACAAGAAAAACATAAACAAACGACAGTTAATAAGTCTGTAGGCTGTGAAGTAGATCTCTTGCCTTCCAATATCTTCGAAAACGCTTTCCGACAATTTTGGGCAAACCCCAAGGTGGGTAGAGTCCACTTCGATACTACCTCCACAAAACACAATTGGAATGGGAATAACCCGTAAAGTACAATCAACGTTATTTATAAAAGTAAAAATCGCTTGATGTCTTAGGATTTCTTACAAGAAACTTCTAGAAAGTTCTGCAAAAGTTCATTAGCAAAAATACGAAACAAAACGTTTAAATTTAAATGAAAAATAGGGTAAGGAAAAATATCTTCTGCAATACAAGTCAAATAGTGTTTTTGAACCTGAACTCTTTCTACTATTCGTAGTCTACAGTTTACTGTTTATCGTCTGCTTGGCATTACTCCATCCTATAAAGAACAATGTCTCGCTGTTATGGTAAATTAAATTGCAGCGTTAGTTCTTGCACGAGTCATTAATCCAGAAAACGTGGTATTTACCTCACAAGGGTAGTATCTCCCTTGAAGTACTAGTTCAGCTAATCTCAAAAGTCTTAGAGATCGTCTGTGGGGCAATATTATATACACAGGATGGAAGCAAAAACTTGGGGAATATTACTGAGCAATCGTGTAAGAGACCAGGACTGTTCCTGAGTGGTGTACTGGGGCATGCATGCCTCCAACTTAAAATAAACATATCCAACAATAAATTTTAAATATTATTATTTACATATTTTTTATTTGTTCTCTGCAGGTTCTCTTTGCGATTGCGATAAAAGATACTTATGACTACATATTTTCCTCTTGATTTGTATTTAAATATTAAAAAGCACTCAAGGCAAGTATGTATTCAGATGGAATCGCCAAGGGGATTTGAATTCTCGAGATGGTTTTGGAATTAAAAGCTATCAAAAGAAATACATGCTGAAGCTAGTTAAGTAGAAAAAAAAATCGAAGTTTCGAAAACAGGTAAAATAACGTTTAATTAGGCACGTCTGGTTGATTGGTTTGGTAGGTTTTGGGTTTTATGGCACAAGGACAATATTTGGCCAAGCTGCGCCAAACAGAAGACAGACAATATCAAGTAATTGTGAAAAGGATGCAGAGAAGAAAGTAAAGAAAGATCGTTTGGGCATCTTGGGGTCGCGACCCCAAGATGCCCAATGATTACCAGAGGCAGTAAGCCCTATGGGAAAAGAATAGATCACTAGGATACCTCTGGTTCGTGAAGCCCGTACACACTTTAAGATGTGCTCCTGAGGGATACGTCAAGTCTGAAAACAGTCGTTCGGAATTTTCCCTTTGAGATTGATCCTGGACCGTCTCCAATAGCCCGTTATGTTGCTCCAGTGTGATGTAAATTCAATTACCTGAAAACAGTCGGAAAAAATCAAATCGCTATGCTAATTTTTCCCGGCATTTTGGGTGCCGGGAGAAAGAAGAATCGGGGCTATCTCTGAAATCCTTTTCTGATATGTGCTTGATGAAGGGCGTTCTTTCAGAGAATCAAATATTTTTGTGAAAGGCCCTGCAAAGTATACGGCAGACTGATCACTTAAAATGCCATTTCCTGATAATTTATTAGATCTCTAAGTGATCTCTATCGTCATACAAAAGGAGTATCGGACCAGAGGACACCGGGCACACAAGACGTCCATTCGGTAGCCTTCCTCCGAATGTCCGGTGATGTGTGCGTGGGAGTGAACGAGAGCCTTTGGGACTCCACGGGCAAGTTATGCAACCTTGTGTTTAGGGGTGACTGAACTCGGGGTGATTCTGTAAAGATGAAACTTAAGAATTCGAGGGAGTTAATAGAAGGTTTATTATTGCTTTCAGACATTGGTGGTTATATAATTTAAGGAGAAATTAAAAAATAATTAAAATTTGAGAATCCAATAAAATGTATATCATTAATTCTTGAATTCTGCAATCCTACATTAATTCTTAAACTAGTTAATTTCTAACAGAATCAATACATGGCTCCCACGTGAGGTGGGTCGCTCATACTTTGGAATGGGGTTCAAAACGCAAGAGGGGTGTTGGAATTATATTGAGTATCTGTACTATAATGTGCAGTAAATTTTCAGTTTAAAGAGCAAAAGCTTCATTGTTTTTGTATTTTTGAAAAAGGCAGTGTTGGTGATGTTTGCATGAATACAGCTAATACCTGAGGAACGGCCTTGAAGAGCACATGGCTGACTGATACACTTAAAATGATATTTCCTGATTGACAAACAAAGCTCTGTATAAGTGTGCGTAGATAGTAATAGAGAAATGTTATACATTCGTGCAGGAAAAGCAATGAGTTCTTGATGCATATTGGTATTTCATAAAGACCCTTTCACATCAAACAAGAAAGGGGTCAATCATCCAACAAGGCACTGGGGCCGGTGTTAAAATGTGGGGTCTGAATCTAAGATACATACTATAATGTGTAAGAAAAATACATCTCTTAGTCTAGATCACAGTTAGAAGGAAAATAAACACGGCTGATTTACTACGGAAGACGGTGATCATTCCTACAGAATTTCCCCCAAGCAACTAACTAAATTGATGACTGAAATCAAAACCATCCATAGTAAATACCACTTCAAAGAACTCGCTAACTCGACTAGCATTGATGAATTTTTTTCTCACTAACTTAATAGATTCTCACTTGATGGGTTCTCACTATCCTCATGGGTTTTTGATGTTTTCTTACTTGATATTACAGGAAAAGTGTAATTGTTAATAAAAAATTTTGTTATTTTGTAGAATTAATTTACTTTTCTCTTGAACGCCAAATTTGTTTTCATACCAACGGGCTCATTAAGTTTTTTTGAAGTATCAACGTTAGAAGGTTGTATATAAAGTGTTAAGAACCACTGACCAACAACCAGAGAACATTCACAACTAATGAACGCGAGCTGTAAAGAAAAAGAAATCTGTATATAAGACATATAACGTCAAATAATTATAACTCCTCCACGGACACTCGAATTCTATTTGATATTTTTTTGCTAATGCCCAGTGAATTGAAAGTTAGTCATCGTGGCACTAAAGAGCGGAATTGTCAACCACTTGGCGTTACCCTGGTGAACCAAGGTGGCGGGTTGATGTTACACCTCACATACATACCATACATTTAAGGCACAACCCTTTTATAGAGAGGCCACACATTCACTCCAGACAAACATCATCCTTTACCCCGGATTCGGACTAGAAACCTTCCGATCTAGAAGCCATCACTCTGACCACCATTCGTTGGCTAAATATTTGATATAAAAAGGCATTTATAACTGCAAGATGTAAAGGGCCCTCCCTCTTTGCACGGGACTGATCTGAGATAGTTTTGGTGACTGTATTCTGTTAAAAATCATTAAATCTACCGATACCGTGGATAGTCTTTAAAAATGATTTACTGTACATTTCAGTAATTCCTGCTTTCAGAATTTCAACTTTCAATTCAGGCCGAAATCCCTGCAATTACGACCTCGAAAACGGAGCAAATGGTAGCGAGAAGAATGCTCCCAGCTTTATATAATACCCAAGGCGACGAGTTTAATTCGATCAATTTCGTCAGTTCTTCGTACTGACAGATTCAATTCAACTTTTGAAAACTTGTTACAAGTACGCTCCGCGCAAGTTCTCGAAACGCCTTCGCGCCATACATGTGGAAATGGCACAGACGCGTGAGAGAAGAAAAAATTGATTTCTACAAGTGGAAAATGCACGTAATTACAGTGATTGTTCGAACCTAATAACAGCAGTCGGCAATCATTCCGAACTTATGGCGGTTTTCACACTCTTATAAGCACGCATTTATCAAGTATGTGAGACTGGCTATTATGGAATTCCATCTATTGTTGTTCTCTCATTCTTTTTTATTTCTTCACCGAAAATAATTATCTCGCTAGAAGTCAGTTTGTTTAAAAGCTCGAAATGTTTTGAATTCAGTGCTTTTCATAGTTGGTTTTTGCTGGAGTTTTTTTATTCCTTCAGTAAAACTGGGGCTTTTTTACAGCTCTCTGGACCTAAAGCCAACTGAGCTGAAAGAAGCTGGGTTGGGGGTTTTAGATTTTGTATGGTGTAGGAATCAACACTTACGTCTGAAAAAGGTTTGTTTTAGGAAACAGAAGTTTTTAGTGTTCCTCAAACCATGCTCGATTAAACGGTTTGTTTACAGGTAGGAAATGTTTTGAATTCGACGTTTTATAGTTTGTTTCTACGGGTTTTTTTCTTCTGTAAAGCGCAACAAAGGACAAAAGCTTCAGGTCTCGCAATATGCACCTTTTGAAGAAGTTATACAAAACAATTCGAAATGGATATTTCATTTTTACAATAACAAGTGGCTCTTAAATTTCAATCAACAACAAAAGTCAACATATTAGTTTTTGAATAGATACGGCGGAATTCCCTTAACTTCAAATGGGGAAGAAAGGTATGCTAAAAGGTTTTCAATCTTCTCTTTTGCTGTCGAAAAGTTTTCTTTTTAGAGCTGTGTCACTTTTCTCAGATGTGATCTGAAGGAATCAAAACGCAAATGGAACTATGTTATCGTTTGATAAAAAAATAACTTGTTTCGGGAAAAGGTAGTTTTGCGTGCTTTTTCTCGAAACTTGCAATTTTCAGGTAATATACCCAAAATAAAACCAGTATACAAAATAGAATCCATATACAACTTCTCAATAATGCATTACACTCAATGATGCACAACAACAGGTCCTTCCCTTCGTATTAGAATTTGAATTTTTTGAAATTATTATGACGCAGCTTCTTTTGTTTAAGACCTTCCGCCATAAAATTAAAAATCCAATCAAATCCTTCTGAAAAAAAGTAAATGTTTTAGATACTAGCTGAATAAACGTTTTTCTTATTTCCAGTGGCTAAGGCACATTCATAATACAAGAGAAAAGATTAAGTACAACACATAAAGACAAAGAACAGTAAAAAGTTAACAAATAATATATACAGAGAATCAATGAAGAAAAGACAGAAGTCATTGCTCTGAAAGTTCTTTTGCCTCCCAATATCATATTCTCATGTTGGCGTGATGGGTGTGGAATTTTGGATAGTTGGATGCTAGCTCAGGTATAGACTATTTCATATGACCATGGTTCAAAATTACGAGATGTTGTCCTCGGGTTTTTCCTTTCGGGATTGTTCCTAACCGTCACCAATAGCCCGTTGCGTTGCTGAAGTATGACGTAAATTCAACTACCTATCTCCCAATACCTAGACTCCTCAGAAAGTCAGTGAAGGGTTCTATATAGAACCAGATGGTTTCTGTCAATTGCTTCTCTAGAATTACAGAGGGGGCAGCATGGCTCCTTGAAGATACCTAAGCGGTGCAAATGAGTGGCAGTCATGTCTTGCTACCAGGCGGATAGCTTCAACTGTCTCTCGCTGCGTTTTGTCAGGTACGGTGGTAATGGTAATTAATTAGCGTTGCAATGGAGCAACACAACGGGCTATTGGCGACGGTCCGAGATCAATCCCCAAGGAAAAGATCCGAGGACAACAACACGTAATTTTGAACCACGGTTAGATGACGAGGTCAACACCTGAGCTGTGGCACCCCACTCTCCAAACTTCCACACCACGCCAACTTGAGTTTGTCAGGTACAGCCGGTTAAAAAAGTATCCGAACACTTCTTGTTATTCGTATCCCTAGTCTCACAATTAAACCAAAAGTGTCATTTGACTTGGAATATAATGTCTACGAAAGGAAATGTGAATTTTATTTGCGAAAGGGTCCATCTTAATGTTAAATTTTCTATCGACTAATTTTTTTAATCCCTGTTGTTGATTACAGATCCTGATTTAGTGGATCAATATAGCAAGAACTCATATAAAATATATTTATTTTGATCAAACTTGTGATGAGTTATGCGTGGTTTAAATTCAGAGCTTCTAAAGTTAAATGAGTGTTTCAGTCTTTTTCTTATACTATCCAAAATAATCAGCTGATCAGATTATTATGTTTTGTTAAACTGTTGAATAACCTAAACAAAACGTATGTATTAATTTAGTTGCAAAGTAATATTTATCTTAATTATTATTAATTAATTGATAATTGAAAAAATGAATTGAAAGGTATATAGATTTTGAGCGTAATCGACTCGGTGGTATCTCAAACCAAGGTGTGCAAAAGTTTAGTCCACTCTTTCCTGTAGCATTTGAGACACCAGTCATTTATTAAAACCTACTATTTTGATTTGTTTGGGGGTACGTCCTAAAATGGAATCTTGAATTTATCAGGTACTATGGCGCAAGGGCCATATTTAACCAAGCTTCGCCAAACAAGACAAAATGAAGTAGATGAACATACATACACAAGGGAAAGTTTTACTTACACAGAAGAGAGAAATGCACCCAGGGTAAGTCACAGGAATCGGATCTGTGCAGCCTGCAACTCGCAGGTACAGCAGATTTCGAAATTTATTTAAATTACTCAAACTGGTTAAAGAAACAATAATTCCTGACAAGAAAGAAAAAAATTGGCCTCGAAAAATGCACCATTTCTTAGTATTTTATTTTCCTGCGCCGAAAAGAATTTTTACTGAGGACATTGAACAAAATTGTGCAATTCAGTCTATTGTTCCTATTTTTATCCAATTCTTATTTTATGACCATTACATTTCATATATAGAAAACACCGTGAAATCGGAGCTAGAAGCTCTAGAATCCCGAAATAAAGTTGTATTGTTCACATAAAATATATCTAGAATGCTCATAGATAAAAGCTATTAACTTATATCACCCCAAATACGATATGTAATACTACATTTGATTTGATTGGTTTCTGCCATCAAAATAATACTGTATACTTATTGTTCGTCTCCGGATAATTTCTTTCTAAACAATTTGAAAGATAACACTACAAAATAAATAAATTTATTTATATTTACATAGGAATAAGGCAAGATTTCTATAGGTAAAGAACAAGAGACTCTTGAACAAGTTGAGAAAAGTTGGCATCGAAACACAAGGCATAAATATAACATTCCTTGATGTCGCTTGGAATTTGCTGAGTAGCTTAGAACACTTTGTATTGCATTGTTAAATACGAGCAGTCAACTAACAATGCTAGGAACACGAGAATAAAATACGGCTAATGCTCAAACGTGGAACAATGTCCAATCAACTTGTAATTTATACTGTTTCAGTAAATACCATCCTCACTCGTATCCACCGAGTGATCTTATCAGGCGTCTCAAACATCCGATTGAACTCACCGTGATTCAACCGCACAGCAATCATACTAAGTAAAAAAGGGTTTCACAAAATCGTGTTATGATAAATTAGAGATTAACTAAAACCTTTCTTCCCCTTGCGAAAAAACACCTTTGCAACCTGCGAGATTTATTTTCGAATTATTCAGTAATATACGCATAATTACAGTTGTTGGCCGTTTTGATAGATGGTGGACTAGCTTAAGGCACTACGTATATACAGCTTCAAGAGCTAATCATCCATTTCCTTGTCAGTTTTGAGGGCTATTAGATGAACCAACTTTAAAGAGGTGATCCAGTGTATGAGAAATGAATAGTCCCCTCTCCATGCTTCAATTAAGAACGCTGCTAACAGTCATTATTTGGTAGCCTGTACTGCTAAATGATCGGGATTCTACTGACTATATACGTCGCTACGCATACTCGATTTTATTGAAGTAGCTAAAAAGTTTGCTGATTATCGTTTAAAGAGACCCATGATTAAGCGTTTAGAGTAAATAAGTTTGATTTATTGTTCAACCTAAACGTTTATCATTTAAACATAGAAGTTTTTAGTTATATTCTGGGGGACTTCTGGTTGAATGAAGATGAAATACTCCTCAATTTGAATATATTTTCTTGAAACTGTAAACACAGACTTGGAAGAAACAGAAACTAAATTTTTAAGCATTTAAAAACGTACCTTTTTTGTTCAAAAATTATAAGAAATATGCTAGAAAAAACTTGAATCCGTAAAATATAATAATTGACATAATTTTATACAATGACAATGGAAATTTTAGGCACGAAAAATTCTGATATTTTATTTATAACCATGTTTGATAATCATTTTCAGAGCTTTCGTTAACTCATTTGTATGTTTGATGTCGGTGTGTGTACATCCACACCAAATAAAACTTTCAAAGGCTTCATCATAAAAATTATAAATTTGAAATTAGTTCATCAAAACAAATATTGTGCGATTAAAAAAATCATTGCGAAAAGTTCGTCAAGTACATGTAAGACTAGTAAACATTCAATATCAGATGTGGCGCATAGATATTTACTACAAAAATAATAAACTCTCAAGGTCGTTTTCCTGAAACACTTTTCTGTTTTCATTTATCACTTTCTGCATTCAAGAAATCTAGAGTTTCGCCATATAAGTTACCATAAATATAACAACGTCCATCTTATGGGTGTATCTGAAAAGATAGGATAGTATCGTATTTCTGTCCATCTGAATAAGACATTTCCGGGTTTAGATAGCTACAAATATTATTTAGTTATTTCGCCCACTAAAGGATGCTGGACACCTATTACGCTTTCATCACAAAAATGGCAGGAAATTCTTTGCGGAAAGTATTCTGAAATTTCAGATTCATGTGAGCACAAATTAAAACTGAGACTCACGTATCCCTTTTTCGTTTATTTATTATTTAGATTGAGGGAAAGAAAAATCGTTCAAAAATTTGTAAAGCTTCCTAATAATCGAAAGGAAGTATTATTTTTAAAGTTTTTCTTAAAATCTAAGAACATTGGTATCTTCTAACCAAATGTTTAGTTTTTCCCTTTCTTTCTATGGCATATCCTTAGACGCGTGTCACATTTATTAAAAATGTCTAAACCAGCTTCTCAAACTTTTCTTACAGCAGATCGCTATTTTTTATAATTTTTCTCTTCCGAAGCAAACATTTTATCTTCTAATCGTAACTTTGATTATGTTTTCTACAAATGATTAATTGAACATAATTAAATACTAACTCGGAAAATTTACAAATTGCGAATCGAAACGTAACATTAATTCTACCAAAGAAAATAAACAAAAGACGAAAAAAGATATTCTTTCACGCGCTAAATATGAAGTTTGGGGACAAGAGTAGCCAAATTTGTGCTAAAGCAATAACAGTTAAGTGAGGCCAGGCAAAATCATCCTCCACATCCACATTAACAAAGCACGAAAACTTCTCTTTTTGCATTTTATGCGCAGACTTTTGAGCGAGATATTTTCATAAGTTTTTTTAATGTTTCCCGAGAACCGGTATTTTGTTTTACCAGACCGGTATCGGGCCACGAACTGCAGCTTGAGATACAGTGGTCTAGACGTTTTGCAATTGAAGATTTGAATCGAACAACAGCAATAAAATATATCCCAGAAGAACCCCAGCAATCGTATGGGGAATTTTTCAAAGCTGTATCGAAGTTGAAACTAACAAGAGATTTTCTGTCCTTCAAATAAAAATTCTATTACATGTATCTCCAATTTTATTCCCATTATCTTCCTGTTTTAGTGATTTGGTTTTCGGTACACAGTCCCGACCACACGCAATGCAACGATCGATGCGGTAAACAATACACTTTTCTCTCTTCTCCCATTATTTAAATTAATTACCCTAATTCGGTTAGGCTTATTGGGCCATAGATAATCGTCCATCATAATAACGTCAGAATGAGTATCCCTAAACTAGGATCACAGCAAACGCCCGAGCACTTAGGGGTCTGTAACAATTATACCCAAATGACTTAATGAAGTCATACAGACTCGATTAATCATCCACGCGGCACCAGAACTAGAATGACCTATAATTTGAGTGGGAAATGGACATTGACATATTTCCTATTGAAGAAACGTCGGTTTTTCTCTCTTCCTCTCTATCTCCATTTGTCTTTTTTACCACGAACTCAGCTGTGAGTACCTCGGACGTATTTATGGATGGTGGCAGAATCTGCGGTTTAATATCCGTCTGTGTGGGCTTCCAGTAATGAAATGAACCTGTTAAGGGCCTGGACCATTAATCTTGTCCCCCTCCCTTTTTCGAAGGTGGGGTTCAGCCATTTGGAAGGGGAAGGAGATGACAACGAAAAATTAGCCTTCATTGTTCGCGAAAGGATAGATTGAGTTTTAATTCAGAAGCTTTGAACTGGGCGGAGGCAGTGACCTTAATTTGTAGAGAAGTGTCTTAATAATTTTGTGAGCAGTGTGATGTGTCTTATAATGCAGGATATTGAAGTGAAATTCTCATTAAAAATATTCTAGTAACTCCCTGAGCAATGGCCATTTCATCAGAACCTACCGTTATATTCACAGCAATGTTCAGCTTCAAACCAGCAATAAACAATTTGCTGAACATCCCAAGAGCAATGGTGGCAGCAGTGGTATAGCTAAGGGAAGGAAGCAGGGTAGATGGCCCCCAGAGAGCCAGAGTCTAAAGGGGCTGGAGAAATATTTATTAAAAAGTGTTTTGGGAGGATATATTAAAAAATAGATTACAATTTTAAACACATCTGTCCCCTTTATCATTGAAGTATCTTCCAGTGCTAAGCGTATGAAGTGAATAAGTTTTCATGCAATCCAGTTTTTAAACACAATACCCCTTAACCCGGGAAAGCCGTTTGGTACCAGTGAAAATAGATTCAGAAATTTACGATTTCCCCTTATGAATATAATTTCTTTTAAAGTTTGATATCAGATGTTTTATAAGAGAGTGAAGGAAGACCTCCAAGTGTATTCACAACAAAAATTGGATTTTACTGCATTAGCAACATAAAAACAATATACTAAAAGTAAATTAAAATTAAAAAAAAATTAATTCCGGCATTTTTCCAGGGTTAAAAGTCAATTATTTTTATGTTCAGAAAAGAAACAAATTATTAAAATTCTCTTCTCACAAACGTCTGGGGAGCACAAAGCATGACAGGGTGGAGACCCATTAACAAACTCGGCCTTTTGCCATCATACTCAATAATGGCAAAAAATAATATTGGGAACATTAGTATATTATCCTATTTATTTTCATATTAAATGCAATTTTGTTTTGGACAGAGAGTGTCAGCCTTTGACCCAGGTCCCAAAAAGTCTTGATTCGCCTCTGAATGCCAGAACTCAAAAAATAATTTTCAGATTTTTTGGGTAAACTAAGCAAGCGTTATTTTACTTAATAAGGTCCTCTTCAAAGAACAATATAATTGGTATACATCGACATGTCGAAATAGTAATTCGAAAGCTGTTTAAAGTCTAACAAAATCGAATCAAGCATACCTTATAAGAATGAGAAATGCCACTCCTCAGTCGACATATTTCAATTAGCATTAATCTGTCCTAAGTCATGGAGTGAAAATATCAAAGGCCAACGAACTGCAAGATTTTGTTCTACTTACTCCCTCCAATCCTTTCCCCAAACACTGTCTACACGGATTCAAGACTCAATTGATTCTATTAGCCGTTTCAAGACTCCAATTATTTTCTCATTGTCCACGCGAAAAAAATTCTATCTACGCAAGAATGATAATTGCTCTCTATGAAGTTAAGTAGCTTATACTGAATAGTGACTTGATTATTTCATGCATTAACGAGGACGTAACAATAACATATAATAATCAAGCGAAATTGTTTTGAATTAGAATAGTAGTATTTTTAAATTGTCATATGTCATGTCCGTTAAAATTTTTTATTTTCATTATCTTTTCTTTGAAACTCCGAAACGGTTTCTGAAAGTTTATTGCTCTTATTATAAGACTATCGATTAGTTAATATCGATTGCTTGAAAATACTTAGCAAGCTTCGAAATTTCGGAGTGTTGTCATTGGATTTTGGGAGCTTAATATTGGGTATTTTTAGCTCCTTTTGGAGCAAATTATTTGTAAGGAAACAAAGATAGAAAATAACAAAGATAGAAAATTATAATAAAATGTTTTGGTCATACAGACGAGTTTTATATTCCCTCAACATCTCTTCTATCTGCGTTATCTCATCTATTCTTCGTTATTGTCTTGGCCCCCAATTTGAGAAGCACGGACATTCGAATCAAAACACTGGATGTATTAAAAATAACTCATGGTTTTATTCAGAAACCATTCGCTATTTTATGATTATCAAATCTTATATGCATTTCTACCATATTGTCTGTCCTGAAACGGGCCTCTTGCAATCAGAATAACTTTTCTCTGAGTTAATTTATTTGAGAAAAAAATTGAAGAACGAAACAAAATTTCTTAAGAATAAAATCTTAAACGCTGATTATTTATTTCTTGAGGAAAGCTAGTAGAAAACATCGCTAGATTGCTTTGAAATTCCTATAAAATATATAATGTGAATCATAACAGATGCCTTAGAATGTTTTTTGAAAAAATAAAAATAAAATTACGGCATGTATAAAGATGCCATTATTTGTTTTATTTATTCTATATTCTAATGCTAAATACCAACGGTCGGTTGCTATTACACAATTCAAAAGAAAAATAAACGAAACTTAAATTTCAATTTTCATGAGTTGATTGTTTTGATAAGTTTGTAAATTTTTTAGACTTAAGAATTGAACTACGTCAGTCAGAAAAATGAAATTCATATATATCCCATTTTGTTCAAACATTTTTACATGCAATATGAAAACAGTTATTAAAAAATCTAGAACTATAATGATTTTTTCCTTACTTTAGTATTGCCTAAAATTGAAGAAATAGAAAATATTTTATTTAGACTGTTATCAAAATTACCAGTAATAAATTTTTTAATACTTAAACTATGGAAAAATATAAAACATGGAACAATATTTTTATCCTTGGGGCTAAGAAATCAATTATATGATTCATTTTTCCTTGCACAGATAAAGTAGTTTGAATTATAAAAAATATGTTTGAGTAGATTGAAAAATGTTTCTATAAAAACATGATTCAAATGAAAAGAATATTAAAAATATATACCTATTAAAATTCAATCCTGTCACAAAGTAGAAAAATATGGAAGAATGCGTGTGGTCCAGTTCAAGAGATGATTTATTATACGAACATCAAAGGCAGGATATTGCTTTCAAAACCGACTCCACTACTATACATGCCACAGACGTTGTTATGTTTTAATTTCCAAGATAGGGGATATTTTTTTGGAGTGGGCGCCATGATGCTGTAATTAAACTTAGAAAAAATTTAACCACGAAATGTTGTTGAAATCTTTCTCTGTCTAAGCTATAACTGATGACGAGATTCGACTAATTCTTAAAACTCACATCACGGTGTAAAAACTTATCCGCTATAATTCTCATGGAATAAATATATCATGCACAATACAATAACACTAGCAGACCGCGCATAACATCTGCGTGGAAGCTTTTTAATTGCTAATATGTATTGATGGCAAAGTGTCGTTACTCACATTTTATATTTTATTTTAATCCATTTAAAATGAATATACGGATCGATATGCACATTTCAAAAATCCAAATAAAATGAAATTAGTCACAAATATAAAACGACATTGTGTTTACATCTTTCAAATGTTCTCTTGTAAGTGTTAATTCTTATTTAAAAATACCTGAATGATAAAACGTTTACATGTCAGTAATGTTACCCCGATTAGCTTTTGAAAGTCCATTTCAATTGCATCTCATTCACTAATTTGTTCAAAGTCGATTTGATATTTTTTTACTTCTAAACCTATTTTCGGGTTGGCTCAATTTTCTTTTCTACGCTAATTTCTATTTTCCAGATTTCTAAGGAGTCTGTAATCCTACTGATGAAGAATTTCATTAGAGCGGAGAGAGTTCATTCGTGCAGTGGTACAGATATATCTAGCGCCTCGTCTGGTGGCAACGCTCTTGGCGCAATTTTAGTAGCGAGTTATGGCAGGTGAAGGTAACCCATCTTTAATAGGGTTATTCCCGTTTTTACGTGAACATCGGCATGCGGGAAAGATTTATAAAGACGTTATATTTATAAAGATTTATAAAGATAAAGAAATGATTTTTTCTAACATTTCTTTCCTTGGCGACATAAAAAAGAGCGCCAAAAATGCGACAAGAGCGTTGTCACCAGACGAGGCGCTAGATACATCTGTACCCGTGCAGTTCTAGCAATATTATGCAGCTGCTAGCTCAAATTAGGCATCTTTAAACTTTGCTTCAAAATTGACGACTGAATCCAGAAACGGTTGATTTTATATTTCTACAAGCAGAATTAGCCGGGGTTGCTCGGGTTGAGTTGGTTAAACGTCGTTTGAAAGTGATCCAAAAAATCACTTTTCTATCATAGAAAAATGCAAACACAGAAAAAAAATATAAGTGAGCGAAAAATAATTTTTTAAACTATATTTTGACATTTTTACAGCTTCTACAATCTACTCGACGAAATATGTATGGTTGCTTTATTGTTCCATATAATCAATTTCACATACATCGCACTATAGTATAAGAAAAAAATTATATAAGGTGATAGTGATATAACTATTAAACAGTAGTCAATTTTGAGTTTTGGAGTAATTGTGAATACGCTTTTAATTCATTTCCCGTAAAAGCGACAAACTTACAGCGAATTGCAAGTCATGTCAGATACGGATATCTTTGTCTACTCGACGCGTTTTTTTATCTTCTGGGTGTTTCTACTAGTTCTGTAATCATAAGAAAAAATAGTTGTGATTCTTCTTTGTTACGTTCAACTTTTCATGCTTACCCTCCAGTACTGTTCCGATTTTAAAGACATATTCACGTCAAAACATGACCTCCAGCTAAAAGTGTAGTAAAATACTATTTTTGTTTCATAATTAAAGTGTTGACGTTGAAAAGGAGGTAAGCACCAAAAATTAAATTGTACAGGATTTTTATTAATTATTTAAAAAAGTTAAAAACGGGTGTTACTTTCTTTTCCCATGTTCCTATATGGTTTTTGCTTGTCCTGTAAAATTTAGTTTTTGGCGCTTACCTCCTTTTCAACGTCAACTCTTTAATTAATTATTCTTTCTACTGTCCCTTCACTCGATGAATAGGATTAAAAACGTATCAAACATTTATTTTTTTGCCTGTTTCTCTCTTTGTGCTACTGTTCATAAACCTCGAACCTAATAGATGGCATTTGCTCGTAAAAATCTGAAGCAGTATTTCCGTGCTTAGGCAACCCACGTTTTCGATGCTGCGTCACAACAACGGGTTCTTCGTTACCGCCAAAGTAATTGCAAGGCTTTGTAATTTTGTAGCACCGTTTACGCCGATAAGAAACCGTGTAACAAGTTCATGCTATGTAGGATGATGCCTGATTTCTGATATCCTTTCTTGCTAAACTTGATGTCAGATATAGATTCGACAATGATTGATGTTTGAGCAGATTATTAAGAAGATATCGATAGTAAATACGATTTTCTCATTTGTTATTTGTTTGATCCCATTTTTATACGTCATTAATGGTCCGATAAAGCTGATGTTAACATCTCGCCTTTTCATTAAAACTAACGTGAACATATTTGTACCGTTTTCCTTTTAGAAAAGTTTATCCACATTTGCTGGAAGCATTATGACGGAAAATTCATTCATTCACAAAGGACACGTTTTTAATATTTAGCCTCATCAGATCATGTGCTTGAGCATGCCTTTAACGTACGAAGGTTCTGTTTGGTCTTATTTGTGGAGGACCATTTTCAGAGGGGAAGATGTTTTATTGATATTTCCCAAATAAATGCTGAAATTAGATTAATCGATGTCCATAAATAGAAAATATTAAGTCCACTTGTGGACAGGTTATAAAATATTCAATTATGCAGGGTGTTTCGAAAATATCTGGCTAAATCGTATAGGGTGGTAGAGAGCCCCAAAATAGACATTTTTTTGTCAAGAAATGCGTGTCCGGAAATGCCGCGTTTAGGTGGTAGATAACGCTGTTTAGGTTAGTCGACAACATCGTTAATGTGGCTTAAGGCGTCATTCCCCGCTCGGATTTTCAACGGCAGCTCCGAATTCGTGTAGCTATGCATGACGTTGAAAATCCTAGCGGGGAATGACGCCTTGGTCTTTAAACATTTTACTGTATTTGCAAACGAAGTGCTCATTTAGTATTATAGCAATTTGATCGGTTGATAAAGAACTCAATTTTCAACGACGAACTCATCTATATGATAGTTGCCTGCCTGAATGTGGAGGAATTGGACAAGATTCTTGTCTAGTCGCCAAGAATGTGTCCAAGGACGCATTTAGAAGAACACAAGGACTCTAGTCCCTCCCCAAAATATTTCAAATGTTAAAAAAGTCACACTAAAGGAAATTTAATCAGCTAAAATCGTAGTTTCGTTTATCACACAGGTAAAATGCACGTAGATGTCTGAAAACAGTCAACATAATATTTAAAGGAATGTTAATTTATCATTACGGCCTCTCTATTGGAAAAGAAAACGAAAGAGAAGTTGGACCCCCTTCCTAAATTATTTTCTCATTACGTACCTGTTTATATGGGATATAACTATTCTAAATTATCTTGTACTTCAACGCTAACTTTCAAACAATAAGTATTTATTTTAGTGTTTTTGGACTTGATCGTATTTGTTTATATGTTTAATGTTTTGATATGTCGCTCAGCGATAACATTTTGCTATACGAGGGTTAATCGAACTGTATATACAAAATTTGAGGGGAATGGCGTCACAAAAATGATGTAATCGACTGAACTAAACAGCGCCCTCTACCACCTAAACGCGGCATTTCCGGACACGCCTTCTTTGACAAAAAATATTTATTTTGGGCCCCTCTACCACCCCTTACAATTTGGCCAGATATTTTCGAAGCATCCTGTATACAGTTATAAAACCTGTTTGGGTACTAGGTAAAGTGACGTCATGACCCTTCAGGATCTGTCAAGGTAAACAAGTTTTGCGTTGAAAACCACTTTTGAACTTGAAAGTTTTCCACATTGTGATTATTTTGGACCTGGCGAATGGCGAGAATACAGTCTTTCCAAAATGGCCATGGACACTTTTTACTGTTTTTGAAATCTTTATTTGTAGTTTTTTGAATTTTCAGACTTAAATGCAACCACTCATGTTTCCTTTTTCTTCCTCATCAAGCATCTTTGAATTTACATGAAACGCCTTGGTTAAAAAAAGATTGAGCTCGACGAAAAATGTTCACTTTTTCCTGCTCGTATAACGAATATAACTTCATGGTTGCATGCTATTGGTATGGGAAAAAAAAGTTCAAAACTTTGTATCTTCTCATGTACGGAGTATAACTTCCTTTTTCGTTTCCCAAGTGTAAAAAATACGTTTTAAATCATTAGAACTTGTATCTCCAAAAGAATTGTTACCATTTTAAATGAAACTAACAAATACAAAAATTACAAAATACGAATAGAATTTCTTCGCCATTTTTTCCCGCCATTCGCAGCCAGAGATTTTCACTTCCATCGCATAAACTATTTCACTTGTCATGAGTTCCTGAGATGGAGAAGTTGAGCCAGTTGGCCTTGCTTGTCACACATGAAATACTGACCAGCGGTATTCGTTTATTTTCCTTTCCGTTTCTGTTTCATTTCCCCCTTATTCCCTTAAGTCTAAGAAGAAGCATTCTCATGAGGTACATACATCTTGTGAGATATGTTGAGATGGTATATACATGTCTGAATCCTCGTCAAGTGATGAGTTCATCTGGAGTGTTTAACTGATCTTAAGTGCTCTTCTTTTGGCAGCGGTATTAAATCCATTTCGCAGGCTAACATCTCAACTTCTTGGAACAGAAAGCTTTAGTTGGCATTTAAGTGTCATGTTGTGGGGATGGGAATTCTTCAATTAAACATACAGATCTGTAAGTTTTCCATGTACTCAGTTTTTTCGACATTAATGCTCTATGTACACGAGTCATGTTCCAGAAGATAAATAGAATGAAGCTTTTTCACAGCAGGATTAAGTATATAAGAAGGAGGTTGGTTTACATCATGGTTTGGTTTCGATTTCGTAAAAATAACTTTATTAAAGAAAGTAGTATTGGAATGGGAGACAGTTTTGTGTTTTTGTCAACAAAAATCGTTCATGGTACAAGTAAATCAGGAAATATTGGTGTTCTGGTCAACGTGTCGTAAAACGTTCCTTGTACGGAGAGAGCTTATCAAAATACGCAGTAAAGCTTTTTGCACTGATATTGCTGCGTCTTTTTACATATGAACAATATTATTATAGCAACAATTTAAAAGTTATTATAAACCAAAACCTCTATTTTTTATCGTTTTTAAATTACCGCTTATTCTCAAGTTTAATTATCACTCATTCTCAAAAGAGTTGTCGATGTGGGTGCACAAAAATTAAGTATCACGATAATGTAAAACAAAATTGCAGACAATTTTGGAAAAACTTAATGCTCAGAAAAGTTTTAACGTAAACAATAGAGCGTGGTTGGCTGTTTTTGGATTTTATGCCTCAAGCGCCATATTTGGCCATTTTGTGCGACACAAGACATGCAAAATCAAGATACACACATAATGAAAGTTTTACTGACACAGAAGAGAAATACCCAGGGAGGAATGCACCTAGCAGGAATCGAACCTGCGCCGCCTACAACTCGAAGGTTGCAGCTGGACATACCAATACCGACGGCCCCCAATTGGGCGAGGACACGAAATCACGTGATTTGAAGTCCCATTGTAATTGTATAGTAATAAATGATAACTTAATCCGAGCACATGTTTAGGAACAGATAAAAAAGTAAATGAGCACAAGATTTTAAGAACTTAACAGGCACTATATGAAGAAGCGAGAATTTGCTCACTGTTGTGATATTTTTTATATAAAGAAGGACATGGTGTGTCTAACACCTCAAGTGAAGCCACTGTACATATCGTACTTGCATTTTATTTAACCCAAGAAGCCTTAAGTGAAGAAAGACACTTAATAAGTAGTACTGAGTTCCTGGTATATTTGACGAATTTTGATCTAAATGGCTTTAACTTTACGTCACAACTCATTATTTATCAAAACGTTGGCATAAATAAAGGAAATAACAGTCGCCTTACGAATGTAATTACCAAGAAGTAATTCGCATTGTGTAGCGAATATAAATGAGTTGTAGCATTTGTTCACCCAAAGCATTGATCGTTTCTTGTACATGGCACAAGATTGAATTTTGTATGAATTAATTCATTTGTTATTTTTATTCGCAATTCGGATAAAAGGTCGAAAACTAACTGGGCCGGGACACGAAAACTTGCTACTACGGGAAAACCTCATAAGAACGCCTCCACTTTTTAAACCTCTTTGATAATTACGGAATGTTTGAGTTCTGAATCATGCTTACCTAATAACTTCGTTAAATTTGTTGCATTTAGTTGCTGACAATAATTGACTTGTTTGGAAACATTTATAAACATATGTTCAAGGATTTAACTTAATAAGCAAAAGTTTATTTTTGAGGGGCGTGAATTCTTTAATTTAAAACGTTTAAGCGTCAAAGTACACATATTAATATTAATTCGAAATTAAATTTCCAGAAATAAAAGGAAAGCTAAATTTTATATAGTGTTTGAAAAATATTAGGAAAATTGTAAAGGGTGGTAGGAGGCCCAAAATAAGCACTTTTGTCGAAGAATGTGTCCGAAAATGCCGCGTAGGTGGTAGAGAGTACTGTTTAGGGGCTAGGTCATAACATCGTTTCTGTGGCGTAAGACTTCATTCCCCGCTTGGATTTTCAATAGCATGCATCGCTACATGAATACGGACCCAGTTTATTTCCAACATTTACCTAGATATGAACACTTGACTTGTTTTTCAGAACATGACCGATGCTTCAATCATTGGCACCATTGATGTTTACAGACAACGAATATATCGGTTGATGTATTCCAAGCAAATAGATATTCAGCAGTGTTGTCCAAACGCATCATTATAATTCTCAAACAGTTAGAATCCTTTACAAAATCACCATTTTTTTATTCTAAAACCACGAAAATAATCACAAATAAAAGCACTTATAAACCAATAGGATGTTCACTTGAAGGAAATCTATCCGAAACTATTATTTTTTGCAGTTTCCTTGACTATTTAAGTTATTACAGCATGCTCGCACGACCTGTGTGAATCTAATAGAACTGTTGACCACATTGAAAAACGAAGGTGGGAAATGTTTCATCCCCCAAAGAGTTCGTTTTATCCTGTGCAGAACGTGATGTACGGCTTAAGCAATAAGCAACGCGTTGTATATTACCGGGGAAACATCAGAAAAACCATTAGCATCTGAAAGCAGATTCCACGAAGCACGCCTGCTAAGACAAAATCACATGCATTGCCCAATTGCGTGTCTGTGGAAGGCGACGAGGATTACAGATTTAAAAAGCAGAAGAAAAACGAAGAGTTTTCTTGAATAACGAAAAAAAGAGAAGCATTATGAGGTATTTGTAAACTAGCCTTTTTGGAGAGCATAAAAACTCGATGTTCCAAAAAAGCTCAAGTTGAGAAAATATAAGATAAAAGAAAGCATCTGTAACCTTTAGGATTGGAAAGCAGCGGTAAATTAGCTGAGGTTAAACTTCTAAATCTTGCTAATCTTGGTATGTGGTCCTAGTTGGCATAATCGCACTTAGTGGATCTGGAGGTTTTTCAGTAACACTTCGCACGTGACTTGAGGAAGCGTGATCTCTAGATCTGATGCCTGTAACTGTGACTGGCCATCGGTAATGAATTGCCTAGCCTGGGGGAGGGGGAGGACAGCAAACGTTTCTGATAAACAATCGCGCTCATGAGCGTCAGTTTTACAATTCGACATGAACACAGGGACGATAATAATCACCACGTCACTATTTTTATCTGCTTCAAGAGCGTCTCGTTTGAAGTTCTTAAGAGAATGAGGATAACACAAAACACGAGTGGGAGCATGAAAATCTACGAATTGTAACGGCTATAACTTTTACCGCACAACTTCACTGGCATTTCGACAGATAAACACTTAGAATAATACTGTTCTCTCTTATGAAGAAAACGTTATTCTCTGTCTCAATTGTATCGTTAAACTACTTATGTATCATTTATTGAAGAAAGTTCTGCAGATTTTCAAAACTTGTAATCAATTATGTGTTCGTTGTCGTACCGTGGCACATAGTTTTATTTTTTTAATTCCCTGAATCTCTAAAAGTGTTTTGCGTGAATCATAAACATTAAAATCAGAAGTATCCCCATTCAATTACAAATCGGGCTATCAAGTGGAACTTCGACTGGAAAATGTTCAGAATGCCTGTTATTCTTCTGCTTGTAAATTATTTTATTTATTCATAACTTCTTAAAGAATGCTCTGGTGATTGCCATTATTTTTAATTAAAAATATTCTGTACTAGTCGTTCCCTGGAACATTGTTTTATTTTCTGAATAACTTAATTTATCGAAGTTTTGTTTTGCTTTGAGTCGTACGTAATCGAAAAACTTGCCAATTAAATTTTACCAATAAAATTCGAAGAAAAATAATTTATTTCAGGAATTCACTTGGCAAATTAAATACTTTACCGAATAAATAAAATTATTTTGAGGAATAAAATGACCCGAAATCTTAAACAGTCAATAAAATTTGTAGGGATGAAATAAAAATCCAATTTGTTCAACTACGAAAATCTTAAAATTGTAGATTGTGGTAAAACTATTATGCATTCCTTTAAAACAACTTGCACAAACATCGATCATAATATTTGTAAAAATTATCTAATGACATGACTCGGAAAAGATTCTGGAACAACATTAAAACCATTCAGTGAATAGATACTCAAATTGATTTTTAAAAATTTATTTCGAATATCAGTTCGAGATCCATTCAGTTCATACAACCCTTGTGTTTACATAAGTGGTGTACTCATACAATTTTTGTTTTTATAGTTTATCTTTAAAACAATCTCAAGCTAACTCGCATTATTAGCATAATCTTGTCTCATTGGTAAATAAATAAACATAATGCTTAAGCCATGTGCTTAAACCTTAGTTACTGGAAAGGTGAAAGGACTGAGTCTCAAAGTGGAACTGCAGGATATGGAAGACAAAACACAACTCACTGGATCCTCGCAAAACTGTAATGAAATGAAATAACAAACCAAGTGTTTATTGATAATGCAAATAAGGAAGGATGTGCACAATTTAAGGGGCCCTTTCCACCTTTTCTGGAGTACGAAATAGCCTCTATAATGGTGAATAAATTGCTGTTTACCTTCCCAATCGCTGGAAATTGCGTTAAATAGCTCGAGGTGATAAATTGCCATCATTAGACCATCTCGAGCTGACCTCTCCTTACTATTGCAAAACTCTAACACGGAGGAGGCGGGCCCAATTTCGAACTTATATTCCATTACGGCTGGGAAATATCGTAAGGAAGCTAAAATGTGATATTTTGACACCTGTGATGTAGGGTCGCAGACGATGGGGCCACTAGGTGAAATTGTCCCTTCGGCTCTTTCTGGCCCATTTTATTACCTATGTTCAAAGAGAGAAAAAAAATGGAAATTGGCATTGTGCACGAACTAAGCCGACCGTTATTACAGAATTTCTGCGGAGGTTGGATTTCGATACATTTGAACATAAATGAAGTAAAAAAGGTGCGACTAGACGTTTAGCCCATGATCTGCTTGTGATTAGTTTTGATATACCTCTGAGAGTCACAAGTTTTCTGAGAAACTTAGAATTGCTTTTCCTCACAACATATATAACCAAATAACCACATCTATTGATCGAAGAAATCAATGGATTCTTTCAACTTTTAGAAAAATTCTTTTGGTCCTTTATATACTTGGAATAGAATCTTTTGGAAAGATTTTATTGCTGCTTTCCTTAGTACTTTCCAAAGGGCTGCTTTCCTTAGTACTTTCAATTTTTAGAAAAATTCTTTTGGTCCTTTATATACTTGGAATAGAATTCTTTGGAAAGATTTTATTGCTGCTTTCCTTAGTATATAACTGAACTCTGAGTATATAACTGAACAACTGAATCAACCCTTTGGGAAGATAATATTGATACATTTCTTAGAATGGAATAGAATTTGGGGTTTTATGGCGCAAGGTACACAAACGGGCAACCTGCGCAAGTATTTTTCTTAGAATAGAATCCTTTGGAAAGATTCTATTGGTCATGAAAGTCAGAACTAGTTAGAAGTACTGCAGGAAAGACTGCAGATTGAATGGTGTGAACCCGTCAGAGAGTAAAATAATGCTAGAGAAACCCGTAAAAGTGACTATTTACAATGAAAACTCTCACAACAGCACTACTAATAATAAACACTTAATTTGAAAAATTGCGTTCATCTTTATTTTGAACTGATTTCTATATTGTAATATAAGATCTAAAAACAATTTTTGAACGCACTCGTAACATGAACGCTGTTTTAGCTTATTCATGAAATTCCTTTTTTATTAAAAGTTGGGGAGCAAGAAATGACCTTACAGCTTGGCAAAGTTTGGCCCTTGTGCCATAAAACCCAACTGAATCAACCGAAAATTTGTTCTATAGCATTTAAAAATATATATATGAAATATACGAATACATACCTCGCTAACAGGGATATAAAAGCTCTCTAAAATTTCATTATAACAACTATACATTATGTTAAGGTCTCTAAATGAAAACTAATAATTATTTCGAAGTAAGCTGTCGTGTGTGTCGGTCTCAGAAAAGTAAAATTATTTATTAAAATGTCTTCTATATATAGTTCTTCTATTTATAGTTCTTCTATATATAGTTTTTCTATTTATAGTTCTATCTATAGTTCTTCGACTCTATAGATTTCGTAAAGATTCAAAGAATACAAGTATTCAAATATTCTGGGGATTTTAACTACAAAAATGTTTTGAAATAAATAAACAAAACTTCATCGGCAAAAGAAGTTTTGAAATAAACAAAGTTTTTGTTTAAGCACAACAATAGCGTCAATAAAATCTTAAAAATTTATGAATAAAATTATCTAAAATGGCGAAAACCAAATTCAATGATACTTCTGGACAAGCAAGGTATTGCATTTATTCTTGGGATAAGTGTCTCTTAAAATAAATGCAGATATGAATGCTGTAGTTTTCAATCGACTTTTACTTAACTTCATACTGGAATACGATGTAATAGTTTCTTCTCAATTGAATTTATTTACATAGTTATACGACCATAAAAGATAATGATAGAGATATAATGATTAAAATTGAAAGGAATCACTCAATAATAAATTCTAGATAACATAATTGGCAATCATCCCACATCCTACTCCATCAGGTGTTTTTAGCAGGTCAGTTAGAATGTTACAAAAACTAAATTATTGTTAAGAGCTACCTCATTTAAAATTCTTGACAAATCCTTGCTCCATCAGATTTATTTAAATGTAATGTTACAAAAACTAAATTACTTAAATTCTACAAGGACTGTTTCGATTAGAATTCATATTTGGATGCAAACAAGGTCAAAGTTTGGAGGCCGGCACCCACCTGGTTTAAAGTAGAGCGCATACCTGCACGTTAATATTCAAATACAATGTGCGATTTTCAGATTTTTTTAATTGCTGCCTCAATCAAAAAGTAAAGAGTAGGCGGACAGCCTACCTTGGGTGCTGATTCGTTTCGCCTAATTGAAAGCAGCGGAATCATGACCTGGAAATTATAAATCTTTCGAATTCACCCATTTGAAAAAATGCAATGCCTGTTTTGTTTTGACCTATCGAGATTTAAGAGATAAAATTAAATTGGGAACGTTAATAAGCAGAACTCGGACTTTGAAATCACGTCTGCATATTTTGCATTTGGGGCTTCAAACACAAGACAGGCAACGTCAAGTGATGAACATGCACAAGGGAATTTTTACTGATGCAGAAGTGAAAAATAAACCCAGGGTAAGGTAGGAATTGAACCTGCACCCACAACTTCCGCAGGTTGTTAGAGAAGTGTCAAACTCACTGAGAAACAGCAGCCCTGATCAGAAATAAGATACCCCGTCCCTAGGAAAAACTTATGAACATTAAAACTTTAGCAATATTCTATTCCTTAACACAGGTTGCTGATACTTAAAAAAATAAAATCCTTATCCTAAATCTATCAGAAAGCTCGGCAAAGTTCACTAATCATGTTTCGATGTTACCATCCTTATCGCGCCGGATGCACACGCGTGTTTCTTAATTAACTTCTTTCTCTCTTTTTATCTTTTGATAATTGATTATGCTTTTATGAATGCAATACTCAACAGCACACGTGGCCTCAAATATCCTCACGTTGGCGTGGTGTGAAAATTTGGAGAGTGGAGTGCCAGCTCAGGTGTTGACCTCGTCATCTGACCGTGGTTCTAAATTTCGAGGATTTCGTCCTCGGATCTTTCTTTCGCGATTGATCCCGGACCTTCGCCAATAGCCCGTTTTGTTACTCCAGTGCGATTTTAATTCAACTACCTACATACAGGTCTATACACATAAATTACAAGCATACCCTGCATAGTTTATGCGTTAAACTTTCTAAATTGCTTATATTTATTGATGGTAAAGTGTTGTTACATTTCACATCTTATTTTAATCCATTTAGAATGAATTTAGCATTCATGTTCATAAGTGAGATAAAATTATAAAACAAAAATATATCAAAGAACATTTTGTTTACTTTTACTGGTGTTAATTCTTATTTGCAACAAAATACATGGCAGAAAGCATACCCCAGTCATGTTACCACAGTTAGATTCGGAACGTCAACTTCAATTTTTAATCTTTATTAGCCATTGTTTTGAAAGTTTTTGATTTTTTTACTACCAATTCGACCAAGGTTTTCATCTTCTTACATTTCAAAGATGTTCAAAAATTTCTAATTCAAACTGCCTACTTTACTTATTGTGTTTGCGTTATGAGCATTTCTATTGTGTTTTGCATAAAAGGAATGTCATTTGTTTGGAATTGATCCTAGATATGGTAAATCCGCTCTAACTAGCTTTAATTATTTTCTTGATAATCCATTATAGCTTCCTAAAAGAATTAAACTGTGTGCTTTTGACGTGGGAATATTTTTCCTGTGAACAAGTCTCTCCTCAAGCGACCACCGGTGCTGCAAATTTGTAGCGCGATATGGCGTATTTTGTTTGTAAGAAGTGCTGGGGATTATTTTTACTTTTGCTAATTTTTTATTAAAAGTACTCTGGAGCTATGTGCTACGATTGGCAGAGCTAGAACTAGAAATGTGACGAAGGATCGAAATAGAAAATAAATAAAATCATCTCACTTATAGGAATTTTGTTCTTGATTGCTAAATATTGACTACATCTTCACCTGAAAGCAAGAAATAGGTAATTTGAAAAATAGTGTGTTTTAAATTATACTTAAATTAATAAAGCTGAGATCATACAGACTTTAATGCAAGCACTATCTTTATTTTACCACTAGCTCTATATACACTGCTGGCCACCCAAATTGCAACACCAAGAAAGACAAGAGATATCACAACAAAATTTATTTTGTAGATAACACGTTGACCAAGTATCAAATGATTAAATTTATAGACTTCTGTGAAGTGTGGTTCCTGCCAAAATCAGTAGCCAGAGTAGCCGCCATTGTTGGAGATCACCGCTGCCACACGCCTCGGCATTGATTCAAAGAGACTTTGGATGTGTTCTTGGGGTACAGCAGACCAAGCAGCTTCCACACGTTGCCAAAGTTGATCTGGTGTGGCAGCTGGGGATGTATTCTGGGTCAATCGTTGAGCAACCATGGACCACATGTTTTCTATCGGCGAAAGATCCGGAGAGCGAGCTGGCCAGGGAAGCAATTCAATCTGGCGATTGACGAAGAACCCTTGGACAATGCGTGCCACGTGTGGTCGCGCATTATCCTGTTGAAATATGGCTGTGGGCAAGCCCTGAAGGTAAGGAAGGACAACTGGCTCCAACACCTCGGAGATGTAGCGCTGGCTGTTTAAAGTACCGGCAATGCGTACTAGAGGAGTGCGAGAGTGATATCCAATACCGCCCCATACCATAATACCCGGTGCAGGACCAGTGTGGCGGTGCATAACGCAGCTGTTCAGCATCCTCTCTCCACGGTGTCTCCAGACTCGAATCCGACCATCGTGGTGTTGCAGACAGAAGCGTGACTCGTCAGTAAAGACAATTTCATTCCATTCTGCCGTCCACATCCTTCTTTCATCGCACCATTGGCGGCGGAAACGTCTGTGGTTCTGCGTCAAGGGTAGACGAAACAATGGACGTCTTGCGGACAGACCACTCTGCTGTAAACGGCGTCGAATGGTACGCGCAGACACTGGATGATGCGGTACAGACTGAATGTGCTGTGCTATGGTTCGTGATGTGGCTGAGCGATCCGTCACTGCCATACGCACAATATGCCTGTCATCACGTGAAGTGGTGCACTGAGGTGGATGCGATCGAACACGTCGGTCCGTCGTACCCTCCTGCATCCAACGATCACATATCCGCATTACAGTTGTTTGGTTTCGTCCAACACGACTACCGATTTCCCTGAAAGATAATCCACAATCTCGGTAGGCCACTATCCTTCCTCTGTCGAACTCGGATACTTGATCAAAAGATGATCGCTGTTTTCTACGAGGCATAATTGATCGTTTTTTTGAAAAAACCACAATAAAAACACAATTGCCGTACTTGAAATCGTCGAAATCTCCAAGCCTTAAATAGCGCTTTGAAGTGGCGGCACAGGAGCGCGTGATGTGCGTCTGCGCTGAAATTCTAATCATTTGCATATCTCACCTCCGCTAATGCATGTTGTAAATTTCATATTATTTGCATGCTTCCTTCAGGGTGTTGCATTTACGGTGGCCAGCAGTGTATTAATAAGCTGAAAATGATATATGTGTGTGAAACTGGCTTTGCGGCAAACTGTTTTTCCCTTTACCTGAAAACCCAAAGAAAGGAATTACTTATTTCTTGCATTCAGGTGACAAATAAATCCTTCAAATAAAAACTGAGTTGTTATTGAGAAGACTGCTTAGAACAGTGGAAAAGCTAGTCCGACCTCAAACGACCACTGTCATTTCTCAAAATGTAACGACTAATGTTGGATTAAAACAAGTTATGCACTAACTCACAAATTCAATTTTAGTTCCGTGTTTACCAAGTGATTTTTTCCCCTCTCGGTTTGACTTTGAGTTTCTACCCGGGGCAGTAAAAATGTTGCCGCTAAACACGAACGCCTCCTCAAGCAACGTGTATAAATACTCGCAGAGCAATTCAACTGCAGTCTGTTTAGTTTCAATCGTGTTAAGCTTGCGCGGCATTCCTTGCAACTCTCTTGAAAGTTCATTTAGCGTCCTTTTTTCACAGTGAATAAGTCCATTATGCGCTCTTTCAACGCTGCGTCTCGCTACGTCGTTATATTCCGATAAGACCACAATGCTTGGTAATTGGTTATAAACGAGATTACCCGTCGCCTTAATAAGTTGGCGAGTGTCGTCTCCAGGGATAATTTTGAAGCAAGTAATTGAAAGGCTTAAATCCGTCGCCGCGGTGTTTCTTTTAAGATCTAATTTTTCTCTCTCATTTCACTGGCTGTAAAAGTGAGAATTAAAAAAACCCGCTTCGTGCGTTCTCCTAGGTCAGCCGAAACGAATTTAGGTCGCGGTCTTCGAACCATGATTCAGGGCCATTTGTAGCTGGGCTCAAAGAGCTTCTTTGTGTGATTTTTGAGTGGAATTAACAATTGAGGAAAATTATTTCAGTATTCCCAAAGTGCAACTTGCGTAAGTTCCATAGCGGGATCGACAGTCACAGTTCCTTAACAGATCTACAGTTAGTGAGAGCTTCCTAGAATAACTGAGTAGACTATATTTTTAGATTATACTTTCCCAAACTTTTTTATCTCAACACCTTTCGTTTTTCAAAAACAATTTGTTTCCGTGCCTCCTCTGAAAACTATCTTAACTAATAATAAATTGCACAAGTGTAGCTGTGCCTATAATTTTTGGATATCCTCAAAATATTTATGTAGCTTATAACTTCTCGCGACACAATTGCGGAAATCGTCTAACAGTGATATGTCTTTTCCCCTATTTATAATATTGTAGTTAACTTGATATGATTCATGCCACTGCACTTATAAGAATCTATGTAAGTTGGAAGTGTACGCAAATGCATACATAACATTTGCTTATTACAACCTGTCGTATTGTTTTCAGACCAGCCAGTTGTAACTTGCATTTTACAACGTATAATTCTTGCGACAATACATCACTGAACAGTGATCACAGACACTCATAACATTGTGAGTGTCTGCGTGGTCAAGTGAACCAGATCTTAAAACATTTGTAGGCGATACATTTTTAGCGATACTTATGCCCACTCTTGCTCTTCAACCCCCCTATTTCCCCTGGGGCCATCATTACCCTATAGGAATCCTTTAGAGCCCATTGGGGGATGGTAGCGCCCACTTTGGGAACTATATTTTAGATAGGAACTTTTAGAAAATGTTAAGGACAAATTTGTTATATTTTAAAGATGTAATTTTGTATCTTTAGCAGTCATGTTTACAAAATCAAAAAATAAAATTGTAAGTTGATTAAATAAGCAAGAACCAGGCTCTGCCCCCACCTTTACGATATGCAACCCATTTTCAGTTTATATAGCTGTACTATTTAATTTTTGCTTGCGTACCTCATGATTCAAAATTTTTTAACCTTGTACCCCCAATATTTTTAATAATTTATGAACAGCAAACGAGAATAATTGAATACTAAAAATACATTTGGATTTCCAAACAATATTGCTTCATATCATAAACATACATGAATTTGGAAAAGGCAAGGCTTGTTACGAATGATACAAAAAATACAGCAATAATAATCTTATGAAATATGCATTTAATGAAAAGGCTAGGCTTGTTTTTCAAAGCTAAAAATTCGATTCGTCCACCAATATTAGTGAGAGCAAGGATGTGGTCTGGTTCTGGATCAAAGCAATTTCTCTTTCGAGTTTTGATTGCTATTAGTGAAGAGATGCCTTGTTTGCCCAAGTAAGTCGATGGGAATGGAAGAAGATTTGAAATAACAAGGACACTTTCATCCATGAACATTTTTCGAGCCTCTTTTTCTCCTTTTAGGATCTGTAGATAATGGAAACATTCCGCCCGTATTCCTAGAACGATTAGAGCAGTTCGTATCATTGAACATCCTTCATATTTCGACAATTTTTATTCCATATAAAAAGCATAAATTCCTCTAAACTGAAAAATTCACAAAAACGACTGATTGTTCAGATCGCTATTACAGAAGCCTTACACAAACCATGTTCCAATCGTTATATCCTCATGCTTGCCCATTTTTCGCATCTACAAACATTTGTATCCTATCGGAAATTTTTTTCCGTTAAAAGCCAAATTATAAATTAAATCAAGAAATATTAACTAAATTGAATATTTTTCACTTATCCCTTGGGTTTCTGGTATCCTCTGGGGTACTCGTATCACAGATTGAATGGTGCACGTTTAAATTATGGGCTCCAGTACCAGTTTCATTGACGGTCACGTGTACCAGGTTAGATAACAGATTTTCAGTACCAGTTTAGATGACGGGCCCAGTACCAGGTTAGATGACGGGCCACAAGTACCAGATTAAATGACTGTTTCCAGCACCAGGTTTGGTAACGGACTCTAGTACCAGTTTAGATGACGGGCCCAAGCATCAGGCTCCAGTGCCAGTCCAGATGACGGGACCCAGTCCCATGTTAAATAACTGACTCAAATACTAGTTTAGATGACAAGTTTTAACAGCAGGTTAGACAAAGGGCTCTAGTACCATTTCTGATGACGGGGCTCAGCACTAAGTTAGATAATGGGCTATAGTGTACCAGTTTACTTAACGGATCCCAGAGCTAGGTTAGATGATGGGCTGCAGTACCAGTTTAGAGATGCTTCGTCTCAGCACCAGGAAAGGTAACGAACTCCATTACCAGTTTAGATGACGGGTACCAGGTTAGATAACGGGCTGCAGTACCAGTTTAAATGATGGATGTCTACTTGTGCAGATGATGAATCCTTCATTAAATTGAAAAAAAAAAAGTGAATTCCAAGTACCAAAGCTTAACCTTCCAGTTACAATTTTTCTTTCCCATTGAACATTTTTACGGCCTTTTATGAATACAAAGAGGTTTATAAATTTTAAAGATAGAAAACAGATTGCACATTACATTAGAACAATACCCTATAATCTTCGTGTCAGGGTAGTATCTTTAATCCTTACACCCTCCTTACGTTGAGGCATTTGTAAACACTAAACTCTTAGCCCAAAGAAATTCTAGCTGCTAAAGAAAGAATATCTTAAATAAATGAAAGATAAAAAAGAGAAAATATACATTTATTTTTTTAAAAAAATAACCTTATTACTAAGATTATTAGAACGAAGAAAAAACTTCATCCTTGTTGATTTTTCTGTACTATGCAGTGAACTTAAGTCCTCGTTCTTCTTGGGAGGTCATTAAAGTAGAACCATTGAAGGGATAGGTCGAAAGAAAGTAAATACCCGGAAAAGAAATCAAATACTTTTCCTTTCACATTGAGAAACTCACAAAAATAGAGATCATTTCAGATGTCACCATGATTTAGCACTGAACAAAGTCAGTCTTTTCAGTCCAATAAGTACACCCTCAATTTCCGGATCTTCTAAAATAGCCCACTAAATTGAAAAGTCAACCTTAGTCCTCATTGTGAAGCGAAAGTTTGTGTAGCTGAAGTAATTTACTGCGACGAGAAAGGCTTTTGTATAACTTTTTGTTTCTACCCTATCATGCCACGCCGCTCAATAAACAAACGAATGGCAGAGTATGAGAGGCTTTTCCTGGCAAGCTAAACGTTGGTGGCGGTGTAGTGTTTCTGCAGCGGAACTTGTTTCCTGAACGGATTCCGAGCGTGACGTCACGTGACTTGTTTTTCGAATCCGATTTGAGCAGGTCAACTCCAATTAGATTAAACGCAAAATGTTGACAAAACGGTGAGAAACTACATTTTAAGGTAACCCTGTATCATACAAGAGCATTTGAGTAACGGAAGTACCATCATCACTTTCCTTCTGGTTTGTTCCGATTGAAAATCCACACGCAATAACAATTTATGTACTTAATAATGTAAAAAGTAAAACACATAATTCTGTCAAGTCAATCTGTTATTCTATAATCCATTCTGAAGAAAGTGATTAAGGTATCACAGAGAAAAACTGAAATGATTTCATCCATCATTTCAGTTGGAAGAACTCATTTCTATATTTCATTTTTGTACATAGCATTTTTCTTAACTCTTCTCGTGAATGCTGAGACCTCTATGACCGCTGAGTAACAAACCAAACTTTCTTTATTTTTAAAAGTATAAAAAACTCCACTTTCTGAAAATTTCTAGTGCGAAAAAAATTGCTTTCTTGAGTTATAAACTATATATATTTTGATTTTTCAACATAACATACAGACGTTTTATTCTTTGAACGTGTCTACGAAATTACGACTTAATTTATCTAAGTTATTAGCTCTCAATCTTTCCATTTTACTCAAAACCTAAAAAAATAACATTCCAGAGTCTGAAAATTGCCGGAATAACACTGATTTTCTACATCCGCTTTTTTTGAAAATCATGGTTATAGATATTTTCCATCACGTTAGCGGTCTATTTGTCCAAGGAAACGTTATCTCCTAGCACTTAGGTCGAGGCATCCTGTAGAAAGTAACATTCTCATAAAAAGGCATTCTTGAAGTTCTTTTCGGTTGAATTGTATCCCACTTCAAAAGAAACTTCTTTGTTCCCGCTTCGTCCGTGAGCATAAAGCCCTGTTCGTTGGCGGGCCAATTCAGAAGGAAATTATGCAAAAGCTGAATGAAGTATCCTTCACTCTGATAAGAGCTCACTTAAACTTTTTTTTTCCTTTCTCCAAAAGTGATTCGAGTGGCAAGTCGACCTTTCCAGATTGGTGATGTCCAAACATGGTATTCGGAGCAGGTTTCTTTAAAGAGTTATGACCTCTGCTTCCAACAGGCTTGCATAGAACAGCCACTGATTAACATCTCTGACATCATCAAGTGACTCACAGCCTATTCGCTCTGTGTATTTTGATAGCGGAAGATGTTCTGTGCGACAGGAATACCTCAACCACTTCAGGAATTTTAATACCTTCTCTATTATCGTTAGCTAAGGATTCACTGAGGATTTTGGTTACTACCGTGATTCTTAATCCTCCAAGTGGTTTTGACGAGATATCGCGTCTATCAAGATCTGATAAATTTTGCTAATGACGAGATATCGCGTCATATGGATATTGCCTACTTTTTGATAATGACCAAATCAAGATCTGGTCAGTTTTCTTGTAATCGTGATTCTTATGGCGAGATATCTCGTCCAACAAGATCTGGTTAGTTTTGCTAATGACGAAATATGTCATCTGGACAACCCCAAGAGGGTAAACGTGAAGGGTAAGCCCGATTGAAGCAGGGTAATTTGCTGAGAAGGCAATTTCCCTGTTCCAATGGGGATTACCCTCCCAAATGGATTTGCATAGAGCCAAACATTTAGGAGTGGCAAAATCTGAATTTCGAACTTTTAGCAGAAAAAATAAATTCTCTTTTGTTTTATAAATTTGTTTAGAACTCTCCATAAGCTTCACAATTGATCCTCTGATTCAATTACTCTTTATCTCGTTCAAGGTAAGAAGAGGAAGTGTGAAAATTTAAATAAAACTTTGGTTTGTACTTGTGAAATTTCGACGCACATTTTCTGATGATGTATAACGTTGAAACATTCGTTCTGAATAGGCCCCATCGTTATCTGATAACATTGCGGATGCTGAAAGTTACATATACGGTAAAACGATAAGTCGCCAATCCAGGGACCAAGAAATGTTAACGACCAACGCGGAGTAACTACAGAACGTATTCAATAAGCATTCTGTAAGAATTATTTCGCGAAAGAATTATCTAATTGTAACTGAGTGTGCTTTTACTGCTTTGACATTTAGTGCTTTTAAGTCATCTGTAATACCTTGAACTGACGTAAGGTAATGTTGAATTGTTTCGAAGGCTTCAAGAACTTGTATTTTATTAGGCGGTGAAAGAAACTCATTTCCACATTCATCACTTAGACTTTAAAGCTTTTTTTCTAAAAATTCGGCAGTAAAATATTTTATGGTTGCTTGAGAGAATATTGTTATCGATATCTATGTAGTCATTTGTGTCAGTAATGGTGCATCCACTTCATTTACAATTTCAAATAAATTCAATAAAGAATCAAGTTCAGAGTCCTCATTTTCAACATTTTGTTTGCCATCAAACACAAATCCTGCATTTTCAAAGACCTTTCCAGAGACGAGTTATCCGAGGTAGCATTTGAATTTGCGATTGTGGTGTTTGAGGTCCCTTGTGAATAAGGTTTGATTTTGTATTCAGTGCTTCCCCTTAAAATTTGTACAGGAAGTTATGATATCCTGTATATATACCCCAGTTATATTTAGAGGAAATATTTTTTCCTTAAAATTTTTCTTTTGAAATCGTGGACGATTTTCAATTCTCTACCAACTCATAAAATCTAATTTTAGTGAGATGATTGTTTTAACATTACGAACTAAGAACATCAAAGCTCCTAGCATCGATATTTTTTTCAGCGAAGTTTCGTTTATTCATGTCCTATTAAAATTTGGGAACTAAAAGAGAAAATATCTGAAAATTTTAAAATTAAAAAAGGAAAGCATTGTTAAAATTTACTGTAATTTTTCGCGGCATGGAGATAAATTATGTAGGTAGTTGAATTTACGTCGCACTGGAGCTACACATCGGGCTGTTGGTGAAAGTCCGGGATCAATTCCGATGGGAAAGATCAAGGACACCTCGTGATTTTGAACCACAGTCTGATAACGTGGTCAACACTTGTGATGGCACCCCCTCTCCAAGCTTCCACTCCACGCCAATGTGAGGACATTTAAGGCCACGGCAGATTTAACATGCACCAATCCCCATGTACAAGACAGTCTTTGTTTGGATCGAGTTTCGAACTCGCAATCCTCTGGTTTATAATCCGCGACTATACCAACTGGGCTACCGCGCACTACATGTAGAGAAAAAAGCAAAAAACAAGGCAAACAGAAATTTTTCAAACCAAAAGTACAAATGAACAACAACACAATTTATGTTGTCAAAAAATTCATTTCAATAAAAAAACATTTCCCTATTAAAATCCCCGTAAGAAATGTGAATGTTTTAAAAACTTGCTTTCTGTAATCGCTTGCTGTTTCGAAAATCGCTTGCTTTCTGGCGAGACTGACCCTTGTTTGTGAAAAAAGAACGAAAATAAAAGTTATCCAAGGAAGCTTTTCAAGGATGTTTTCTGGCCTACATGGCGATTAAATGTTGACTTCATTCTCAGTTCTTCAGTAGAACGTTATCCAATCAATACTCTCGACTCCACGACGTCGCGCCGAATCGTCTGCTGCAGCGACGACCATCCTTCCTCATCCTTTTTTATCTTTACGTTACATGCCTTTTCGATTCTGGCAACTTCACAAGAATAGATGGATTTCCTGAGCCATCTTTCCATTATGTGAACATTTATCAAAGGAAAGTTTGTCTGCAGACGGTATTTTTGGAGAAACTGAATACAAATGATTAGATAAGTAACAAATACTAAGCTTTTAGAGTCATTGACACTTGGAATTTGTTGGATTATTTTATCTGTGAAATTATTCAATTACGACAGTTTTTTTTTTATTGTACTCCATCCCCCCTTTACATCTCTCCTCTGAGGAAAAAAATCAACACCAGAAGATATATTTAAACAATTTATTAAAAATGTTAAACAAGCAAGAGCAAACATTTTATCAACACTTAAACTGGTTTCAAGTTACAATTTTTACGTTAGAATTTCTCTCACTGTTGAATTATGTTCACCTGTTTCTGAATGCTAGTCATTTTCCTTTTTTTACATTTTGCCTTGAAAGAATACAAGCAGTGAAGAAATCATAAAATACTAAGTATGATCTTAATTTTATCACCGAATTTGACTGATTCGTTGGATGGCTACAAAAAAGTCTAAGGTTTAACCATTCTGGTGAGGCTTGTACATGCATTTTCGTCTGGACCAGTAACCTGGATAAGGGATGAAACTCGAAAATATTTACTTTAAACTATTCTATAAATTCGCTATGACGAATTAAGATGATAATGTTGAGTATTGTGGTTACAGATGACAACAAAGAACATTTTACCTTTGTGCACGCGGAACAAGGTTTAGTAACATTTTAAATTACCTTTTGCATTTTTATTGTTACTCGGCCCAAAAAATTATTTTTCTACTTATTTCTCAAATAAAATGATGTTACACAATATGAGGAGGATGTGTACCTAAAGTATGAAAGAGGGAAATTGCTAACAAAATCATCAAATATATTTAAATTATAAAGGAAATTATGTATAGAATAATTTTGGTAAGAAGTCAAGGTGTTGTGTCGATATTTTTATTAAAATTGTGAAAATACCATTGATCTAAAACACCTTGAATGCATGTTTCCTTTTTTTATTAAAACCTAGAAATACTTACCAGTTCATAACATAAAGCGGGTTACGTAGTTCGAGAAATAACAAAGATAACAGTTGATTATTTCAATAAATATTCAACTAATTAATATTCATTTGTGTTCTACTTAATTATAAGTCTGGCTCTTCTAAACGTCTTACTGATGAGCTTACGAAAATGATTGAATACCATCATTTTTCCAATTATTGATCTCAAGGTCAAACTACTGTAATAAAATTTTGCATACGAGTGCTGGAATTTTATTGACTGTCAATGTTCGTAAACAATCCAGTGCATTATCAGAAAAGTGAAAATAGTCTCTTTAATAAAGAATTTTTTTTCAAAGAACAAACCACCTCAAACACAGGTGGATCTTTCTTATCCCAAAACAATTGTTGATTCCAGTTTGTCAAAACTACCGTAATGAAATTTTGAAATACAAGTGCAGGAATTTTACTGACTCACTGCTCGGGAAAAATTCTGCACATTTGCAATAACAGTGAAATACAGTCCCATTTAACAAAAACTATTATGCTCGGAGAACAGAACAAACCACCTAAAATACAGGTGGATCTTTCTTTTTCCTCGACATCCCATAGATTGCATTCAGAGACAATAAACATCGATGTTTGCAAGGTCCCTTACAGAGTCCACAAACTTCACTTCATACAAACAGCGTCGGGGTGATCATTGTGAGTTTGAAAGACCTCCGTCCCACACCCAACCGGATGGAACGAAAAAATATTTTCATTCACGTTTCTTGACTGAACCCCATTCAAGTATTGGAAAAAGTTTACAAAGAGCGAGAAGTTTGGGACGTATCCCACCCAGAATGTATACACTGGAGGCTCCCAGTTCCTTTTTTTTTACCGTTTCTTAAGGTCTTTTAACGTTTCCCGTGTTTATTCGAGTGCCCGACACGTGTTCCACGCCAGTGTAAGCAAAATATATTTCACTCCTTCCCTTCCCCCGTTTTTTATTTGCTTACTTTCTCTCCAGTGCCCTCCTCGATGCTTTTAGCGAAATAGGCTTCTTGTTTGTATAGGCACGCCACATCCGGATGAATATGATACATTGCGAGGGTAGTCGGATTATGAGCACAAAAATGTCTTGCAAAAAGGCGTTTGATTTAAAGTTATTGCAGATTATTCTGTTCTTAATGAAGGCGGTTGGAGATAAGATGGCTCTATGATCGGAGTAGAGTTGGGTTTCCCCAAATTTTGACCCGTCATCTGACCGTGGTTCAAAATGACGAAGTGTTGTCCTCGGATGTTTCCCTCTGGGACTGATCCTAAACCGTCGCCAATTGCCCGATGTGTTGCTTTCTCCCCAGTGTGACTCAAATTCAACTATCTATCAACCCAACTTTTGAGGATAGCTATTCATTTTTTAACAGTAATAACCTCTTTTCTAAAGGTCATCTAACCCTAGCAATGTTAAGTAACTCATTAATTTTTTCCATTTTATTATTCTAATTATTTATAAATGATAGCAAAACCAGCGAAATTAAAAAGAAGTGAAAAGAGTGAAATTGGTAGGTATTTCAATTAACATGGAATTGGAGCAACACAACGGGTTGTTGGCGACGATCTGGGATCAACCCCCGAAGGGAAAGATCCAAGGATAACACCACGGAATTTTAAACCACGTCAGATGACGAGGTCACACCTGAGCTGGCACCTCACTCTTCAAACTTCCACACACGCCAACGTGAGGACATCTGAGGCCACGACGGATTTAATTTGCCCCAGCCCCCTTTGTACACGAAGGTCTTTAGTTGGATTGAAATTGGAGTGAAACCCTTAAACCGGGTTCAGTTATTGAAAGTTTGCTTAAAGCGTTTGACCAGTAATTATTTTCGAGAGACCGATCGGGTTCAGAAACTCCCAAAGTAATAGAAAAATTAAGTTTAAAATTTTATCGAATTGAAAATATCAATTCGTGTTTGTCAGGCCACCGCTGTCACCATTTAATGTAGAGGTATTGAATCCCACCTCTGCCATCATTTATGTCGTGATATTGCGTGGTGATCCGAATTGGTCCCTAATTCACCTTGTAGCTGAAGACTCTCTAGTCTCTTTTAGGGTGATCAAAGTATGTCAGAGAGCATTACATAATTGAAGATCAGCTTCTCTGTTGCACACATGGAGACAAACACTTAGAAAAATTTCAATATTTATTAATAAAATTCATGGATGATGCAAAACTAAAGAACGTGGATCTCCAACTCTCTTTTACACTCTTCCAATTCTTTCAAATTCCAAATTTATTCTTGCATCACATTCCATATCATGGTTACAGTTTGCACATGCTTAATCAAAAGTACTTTCAGCAATATCATAGTTTGTGCGTGCTTAATAAATATAATATCAAGACACAACGTTTACAAATACGCTAGTAGCAGTTGCATACGCGTAATAAACATGAAATTCACTGATCGCTGATGCGTGCTCACAGTGTTTAGAAGATTTACTAAATATTCGTCACCATCTCGAATGAAAGGTTAGATTCAGTAAAGAATTGACTTAAGCTACACTACATTAATTTCAGAATCAAGCAGTTTCTTTTCACTTTCTTCAAATGCTTGACCCCAGGAAAAAATATAAATATTTTCCTGTGGGGACAAACCCCCATAGATGTCCCTTTCCATTTCTGGTGAGGACAATCCAAAAACGAACGAGTCTTACTTACCGACTTACCACTCTCAGTCTAAAGGGTGGAGGTCTGTTAAATTCGTTGAGGTTCTACGTTCTCTCCATCATCAAAACATGTGTATAAATATCTCACTCACAAGTCAAATATGTTTTGATTTTTCCTAACCCACCTTATTGTCCTAAAAGGGACTATTAAATCAGGGGACAAATTGTGTTTTGAGGGAGAAAAACTTTCACCTCCCTATGACTACACCAGTACCGTGATTTTAAGACCACTTCTCAGTACTCTGGATACACCTGCCAGCATTACGACCTTTTAAATTTTAGCTATACATGTCTTTAGCAATCTTTAAGTATATTTTACTCATCAATTTGAAATGGGTAGGTGAGAAGTTAGCACCGAAAAAGATCCGAGTCAACCCGAAAATAAGTTTTGAAGTCAAAAATTATCGAATCGCTATTGAGCAAGTGAATGAGATGTAATTGAAGTGGACTTTCAGAAGCTAATTGTGTTAGCATGACTGAGGTGTGAATTTTTTACCACTCACTTTATTGGAAATAAGAATTAATACCAGTAAGAATACATTTGAAAAATATAAACAGAAAGTCATTTTATATTTTTGACTAATTTTATTTCATTTGAACGCATGAAATGTGCATATCGATGCTTATATTACTTATAAATGGAACTAAATAAGGTATGAAATGCGAGTAACGGCGCAGTAGAGATTAGCAATTAAGAAACTTTATAGCAGATGCCCGGGTCTGTTACTTCCTTAATATTTTTTATCGAAAATGTATAGCACATTTCCTTGGTTTTATTTACATGGTGTTCAAGTTTTATTGGATTGTGTTTTTTTTTTAAATAATAAAACTTTACTTTGTCACTTGTTACTTTGTCATCGTGTTGTATCACTACTCGAGAAGGAGCCATGTATCTTCTCACGCTACACAAGGATATTCCCAAATCAGAAAACTTCTTAACTGCTGCATTGACAAAAATTTTCTAATTTTAACGTCCCGTTCTTCTCACAGAAAATGTGTTCCTGCTGACATTCTTGCAAAGACCAAATATATCGTCATAATCTATCACACCCAGAGTACTTTTTCTTCCTCTGTTATTTTTCTAACACCCCAGAAACACACTCACGGAGAAGAACGTTAATTAAATCTTTAAGAACTAACGGAGTTTCTGTTTCATTTACCGAAACGAATGGGAAGGATCCGTCCCCTCTTAGATAAAAATATATTCCTTTTCCATTTACTTTTTCCGTTTCTAAAAACGTCAGTTATGGTTTAACAAGGCAACACTGACACACACTATTAGCATTCTTCCATCGCATATTTTGAAATATGAAATGGAATCTCCTTAATTTTTTTTCTTCCGTAATACACTCAAGGCGAACATATTCTCCTCACGTAGTCTATTAATCAATGTCAAGGCGTTGAAATGCGATATCCAATCTCTCAAGCCGAGCATTTTGCTTTCGTTCTTGCAGATTTACGGGAGATAAGCTAGTTAGAAAAGACAGAGTACTCAGTTTTTCTATTCTCCACTGTATGAAATTATGGCTCTTGTCAATAAATTTAGTACCTCCTATTTGGTTAATTCTTACATAACTGAGATCATCCTCCACGTTGAAGCAAGAGTTTGCTTTGTTTAGTTTGAAATTTGCTTTGCCATTAGCTTTATTTGCATTCAGTAGTGCTGTGTCTATTTCCTTGCTTGACTTATAATGAACTGTAAATGGTTTGATTAAATTCAGATTCGAGGCTGGTCTTTTGGGGACCTGGGGCAAATGAAGCTAATGCCTCCATCTGACCAAAACAAAATAAACGTATTTAAAAAGAACATAAAGTTTTCATATTTGAATAATTAGGATAAAAATACCAATTAGAACATACCAATCAGAACACAACAAAAATTATTGACATTAATTCTGTTAATAACTTTTTATTGTATTAATTATTGAGTTTGCATAAAAACTTACAAAATCGCCGGGTTTTGTTAATGGCTCCTCTTTGGGGGTCTCCAGGATTTGTGTAAGAAAAGAAAAGAAAGTTTTGTGCTCTCCAGAAGTTTGTAACATAAATCTATGGCTTCGTCTCTTTTGTCTTTCATGAATTGCAATAGAAGGGGTTACGTGAAAAAAAGAACTGACTCTTAAGCGTTGTATTTTGAAAACGGGGAGCTTAAAAACATTCACATCACACGCATAACACTGAAAAATACTTCTGTGTCGAGAACAAATATGTGCGAAAAATTATAAAAAATTTCTTCCAAGAACAGCCATTTTTCGAATACCCTAAAATTCCGCTAGGGCCAACCCCCTAGCTACCTCTCTGACTGCATTCTTCTGAAAATATTTTGTAACAAGAATACTTTTATTTATTTTTGTCTTGTTAAAGTGTGAAGGGGCACTTCAACATTTCCCTGAAATAGCACTTTTTATACTTTAAAAAGACGAATAATATGTCGATGACTGGTGTAAAAGATCTTGAGATTATTGAGCAATGACTCATTTCAAAAACATTTTGGATATAGGAAGGTTTGTTTTTTCAGTCCCTTTCTAAGTCTTTTTTATTCCCGACTCCTTTTTACCGAAGCTCCTTAGAGACTTCTGTAAGGTTAAATGTAGACGGCGCTAGTGTTTTTGTGGTAGAACGTGCTTCCTGTACGTATTCTGTATTGGATAACCCGAAGCTAAATCCTTGTCTTCCAACGGTTTGTTTGTTTACGCTGAAAATTTCTCTCATGCAAGTTACATTTAAAATAAATTGTACTGTTAAATACTTGAACAATTACAATGTAAGTAAATCAGATTTTTGAATTTTTAACGTTTTAATTAATTGTGTAAATAAAAATATTGTAATTTTATTCAAATTTTCAACCTTTCGTTGACCATGCCGTTGCTAAACCGAATTTCTCTAAACTGATTTCGTTCTTTTTATAAAATGTGATTAAATGTTTTATAAAATTTTAGAATTTTATTTCCCCTTGTTCTGGTTTCACAACAACGTTCTTCATGTATTCCATTCTTTTATAAAACTTGAATCGATACGTAAAACTTTGTAATTTTATTTTTTGTCGTTGTTCTGGATTTTGAGCGTGACATATATTTGGGAAAATCAGTAATTAAGTTTTATGTAAACAAAGCTTTTGAGCTAATTTTTTCAAAACTTCAAACATAAAGCATAAAAAGAACATTGATTCAATAACTTTTCTTCGCAAAATCTTTGAACAGATTAAAAGCATTGACTTATTCTTTTCTCAGTTCCTAATCAATATTTATGTTGTACTAGTGCCCTTGTAGAAGAACCCCAAGATTAATCTTAATCAATCTAAAAGTTTTAGTTAAAGGTTTTATAATTTTTCTGATTCAAAAATTCTAAAACGCTTCATCAAAGCATAACATAAGATCAAGTAAAGATCATAATAAGATAACTTTTTTAGTATAAATTGAAAGATTTTAATATTTTATAAATTATCTATTTACATATCAATTTTAATTTGTTTGTCATGATTTTTGTATTTGATTCATCCAAAAGTAATCATTCCGCTACTTTTGGCAAGTTTTTAAGTTTAGGTTTTCCGTATTACATACCGTTCCTTATGGGTATTTCATTGTTGGTTGTTTTGGGGGTTTATGGCGAACGGGCCATATTTAGCCAAGCTGCGCCAATCACAGGACAATAACGAGGGAGGAAAAAAATCAAAAAGCAGAATGATAGGCGAGTGTAAAACAAGAGAGGACAGATTATTCGGGTATCTCGGATTGTGATACCTGTACACGCCTAAAGAAAATGTGTCCCTAAGGGAATGGATTTCATGAAGAGCCCGTATTATAATCTGGAACTAGGACCCTGCCTTTATTGTTAGTACAGTAAGGATCTAGCTCGTTAGGCAAAGAAATGTAATGTTTTCGGGTTTTGGATTTTGGAATGTTGTGAATAAAGGTGAATTGATGGTTGCAGGTGAAAAAACGGCGATATTGATGCCTCATTTGGTATCAGAAAATTTTTACTCTATGAAACTTGTTTTGGAGTTAACTCTTTTTAATCAAAAAGTACATTAATTTATGTTTACAGTTTCGGTTCTTTTGCTTGTGATTCTTCAAGAAAGCACAACGGCCTCCCAGAAGCACTGACTTCCAGAGAACTTCCTGATTTCCCGGTGGCACCATCCGTCACTGATTGAGATTATGTAAATCGAGTAGGTCCTCCGGCAAAAACTAGCATTTTTTCAGTTATATCATGTCATGATAATTTCATGTCAAGTATTGAATACGGCGATAAAGAAACGCAAAATATTGTGCTAATGAATCGATAACAATAGTTCCGAACTTATATTTGTATCCTTGATTTTACCCTGTCCAAGCAGTGACGCACGTACCCCCTAAGGCATGTATGTAAGACTATATCCAACACGTGGGTGGTCTCCGTGCAAAAATAAAATCACAATAATTACATTTAAATTGCATGTGCGTTTTTTGAAAAACTTATACGGATGGGTTGGTTCCTCCTTAAATAAAACATGACAATCAAGATTTTCGTGCAAAAAATCTAACTAGGAGAGGACGAGGGTGTGGTTGGTTAATATGAGAGGTTCCCTACATGTAAAGGGAAATGGGATTTTACCAGAATTAAAACTTCTGTATTAATATCACTATAATCTGTTAACCTTCCAGCGTTCGAGCACGATTAGCGTTTTCTTCCAATCATAACCTTTCAGGTACTAAGGCTTCTTGATAATAGTGAAATTTTTGGTGCAATTGGAGTTAGCGTAATAACTAAACTTAATCAAATAACTTGAGCTAAAAATTTGTCTGAGTATTTCATCAAAATAACTGTTTTCAATGGCACATATATTTGTATCATTCTTTGTTTCTGTTATAGGAAATTAGGGATAATCCTTTTATGGCAGTGGGCCATCTGATTTCCCACCTCCTCGAAATGGTTGAGGAATATAAGTACTATTTTTTGATGGGGTTGCTGTGGTTCAGTGGGTTTTCTCACTGCAAGTTGTATTTCTTCTATGCCAGTTAAAACTTTTCTTTGTGTATGTATGTCCGTTTACTTGACATTGTTTGGCGGCGCAGCTTGGTCAAATGTTACTCTAGTGTCAAAAACACAACCATCCTCTCATTCGATATTCTGATATCTGCTCTAAATGGGTGCTGAATCATAGGGGTCCACCCTCCCTTAGAAAGCGAAATATGTGCTACATTTTTGACACTCGCTATAGATCTTCGCATATAAAGTAAAAAAAAAGGTTTTAGCATAGTGCTCTTCAAAAGGCTATGGTTTGTTTTGAATAAAGATTACTTCTCATAACCTTTTAAAAAAGAAACTCCAGATGACTCAGTGTGTTAGCCCACTGCACTAGCAACCTCCGAGCTGAGGGTGGAGCAGGTTCAGTTTCTTGACTGAAGAATATTACTTGGCACAGCTTAGATCTGGCCCTTGAGCTATAAAAAATTAAGCCAACCAGATACTCCAGAAATAGAAAAGAAATAAAATTTTTTACACAAAATTCAGTTGTGTAAATTTTCAGAGAAGTAATTGTTAATTATAAAAGTAGACATCGTTTCTAGAAGCAATAAAAATTGTATTCATAATTGCTAATATCTGTTACGTCGTTTTTTTCTTTGACAATTTAGGTACTTAAAACTGAAGAACTTTAGTCACTCTCGCGATGCTTCACTGAATTTTGCTTTCTCTATTAGTTTTTTAAGATCGATTATTTGGTTTCGATTTCATTTTCAGATTTAAAACTAACCGCATAAATGTCAGATGAATTGAAAATTAAAGCGTTGCAAAATTAAGAGGATTGAAGAGACTTTTAAAAGAAAGTTACCGAAACATTATGTAGGGACAGCAGTAGCCCAGTTGGTAGAGTCGCGGATTAGCAACTGGAAGGTTGCGAGTTCAAAATGTAAGGGAACCTTAAACCTGTCTTGGTGTCGAATGTCCCTGTGTTTGCGTGGTGTGGAAGTTTGGTAGGTAGTTGAATTTACGTCGCAGTGGAACAAAACAACGGTGATCAATCCCTGTAAAGAATCGAGGACACCTTGTACTTTTGAATCCCGGTCAGATGACGTGATCAAACTTCCACTCCACGCCAACGTTGTGTGGAAGTTTGGAGAGTGGAATATCATCTCAGGTGTTGACCTGTTGACCTCGTCAGCTTACCGTGGTTCAAAACTACGAGGTGTTGTCCTCGGATCTTTCACTTCATGATTGTTCCCGGACAGTCCACAATAGCCTTTTGTGTTGCTCCAGTGCGACGTAGCAAAATTAGCTATAGATCGTAGGAAACACGATAAAACCTGCAAAAATAACATAAAAGAGAAAGGTTATCACCAGTGCCGGATTTTGTTCACCGCGTGTCATCTTTTTGGAAGTTCTTCGTAGACAATGCCATATAAACAGAAATTTCGTTTCCACTTTCCTGGTTCTAGAAATGTAGTTTTTTGGGGAATATATTTTTATTTTACACTGTCAATTTTAAAATCTTAAGGAAATTGTTTGGTCATTTTCCAGTTAGTTTCGTTTTAATCAGTTTTACAGTAATATTCCAATTTTTCATAAATATTCATAATATTCAATTTTTCATTTCTTTCGCTTTTACGATAAAACACATTACAAATGACTTATTTGCTAGCTTCTTGATTTTTACGTCATTTTGAAAATGTTTTAGATTATTTTAGGCATTTTATTGATCTTTTTTATAGATTTCTAAGTTAACCAAATCCAGGCTCTTGTGAACTAAGGGAAATCAATTTTAGGTTTGGAAAGAAAGATTTTCATCCTATTTTTAATGGCTGTAAAATAAAGCAGTTGATAAGGGGCAACAAAATATATTACTAAAGTGACATTCCCTCTAAAAACAAGGCAATACTTCCGCTTACGCTTAGTATAAAAGGAATATCTGCATAAAGATTAGTTGCGACTACTGGAAAAAAAATAATTTTTTCAAAGAAAATCATGTTTTTTTTGGTATTGATCTGACGTAAAATTTTACGCTGATTTGAAATCCGTTGAAATTTTGACTTTATCTTTAACCATTCAAAAGATAGAAACTTGGATTAGGGGAATAAAAAACACAATTTAATGCATAAGGAAACTGACCTCGAAAAACGCCCAAGAGGTGTTCACATGGTAATGTTCGAAAATTCTTATCAAACGCGCGTTAGAAAAAGTCCATGTGAACAGGGCCTAAGGACTATCGAGTTTAACACGTGCGTAACTGAGTTCAGATTCATTATAAAATTATCGTGAAACCTGCTATGACGAAATCCAATTATGATTATTCCTAATCCTTGCTTTATGAATATGTTAGAAGCAGTAATCTTTTTCTGTATTTCGTATGAAAGATATTTTCTGTCAAGCAAAATATTGGTGGTGGTAGTAATTCTACGGCGAGTTTCCTGTACGTATTCTGAACGTGCCGTCCGTTGGCTTGCTTTTCAAATATGATTCCACCACTTCAACGACAATTCCAAAGAATAAATGTCGCCAATAGCCCGTTGTGTTGTTTCAATGCGACGTTAATTAACTACCCACCCAAAGAATAAACTCCGAATAGAAAAAATATAGTTGATTTTTCAACACCAATTAGATTAAACACCAGCCGTTGCCCAAACTATGATTAACTACATTTTAAGGTAACCCCGATATGTATCATATGGAAGCATTTTGGTAGTGAGGGAAAGTAAAAATTCGCATTCCGTCTGGTTGGTTTGTTTACATTGACAATCCCTCTCATAGGCTGTTTTGTATTATTACAGAACCGGTTGGAAGTGTAACGGATTAGCAACCGGAGGGTTGCGAGTTCGAATCCAACCAAAGACCGTCGTATACAAGGCGGGTTGGTGCACGTTAAATCTGTCGTGGCCTCAAATGTCCTCACGTTGGCGTGGTGTGGAAGTTTGGAGAGTGGGGTGCCTGCTCAGGTGTTGCCTCGTCGTCTGACCGTGGTTCAAAATTACGTGGTGTTGTCCTCGGATCTTTCCCCTTGGGATTGATACCGGACTGTCACCAATAGCCTGTTGTGTTGCTCCAGTGTGACCGTTAATTGAAAATACCAAATACCTTTGAATAAAACCGTAGATCATATTTATTTTTAAAAAATTCGTCGATCCGTTCGGAAAAGATAGATGAGACGAGCAGGCCGGTTCGAAACCGATACTTCAAGCGGTGTAGGCAGCGTTCAGGAGTTGGGGCATTGTTGGGGTGATGATACCAGTTGGGCAATTTCTTGGATTACCGTGTGCACTCATACAGAATGAAAGGCAGATTTATTGGAGCACGGTTGAGCCAACACAGGGAAGAGGACTTATGGCAAAGTACGTTATCTTCTCCCCACTTCTGGTTCTTAAAGTTCCCGAGACCTTTTTGCGAAGTGGGAGGGATGGCAATATTGAGGAACAGCAGATGTTTCCCAAACCTGCTGAAGTTAAGATTATGAAAGACCTTTTTTCACTGTAGATAGTGTACAACTGCGATTTGGACACCTACGTAGTTCGCAAAAGAATCTGAAGGTTTGCCCCGTACCTTATATGTTCCACGTTCAGAGATGTTTATTGCTGCTGGTCAGGTTTATCTAATTTATTGTGAAAGAAAGAAATCAAAGATTAAAGTTGGATGGCATTTCTTCTTGTTAGAGCGTGAAAGATATTGCTATTGTTTCATCTCAACTTATCCATTTTATTATCATGTACTGGATACATATTTTTATCTCTTAAAATACGAATTTACCACAGTTTTATCATAAACACTTTGAAGAGATTCTGGAGCTCCTGGCTCAAATCGATTCCTCTGACAAGAATATTCATTTCACGTGTGAATCTAAAGAAAATGGAACTACATTTCTTTGTTTTAGTCTCTAGGACTGTTGATCGTGTCATAAGTCCGATTAAAAAAATGTTTTAGGAAAACATTTAACAATTTTTCCTAAAACATTTAACATTAACTTTGTTAAATGTTTTAGGAAAACATTTAACAAAGTCGACTCCCAACCAGTTTAAATCTATTCACTCTTTGAAGCATATATTTACAGCTTTTCCCTCATTTGACACCTTCACCTGAACAGTTGTTTAACCAAAATTTGATCAATAACAATACGAAATTTTCACACATATTCTATATTCGGAAATTCTGAGACATTTTTATTTTCGAGCTGTTCTTTCACCGCAAAACATAAATTCGATTTTAATTTGTTAGGAATCTGATTCATATCTCCAACGACAGGAATGCACCATATGCCCTGGATATAGGATTGGGTTATGAAGGCAAACTGAACGCGCTTTAAAGTTATGATTACAAGAACACATAAGATGTGTAGTCCCATAGAATTGGCACTAGAGCCTTTTTGGACTTAATATTTAAAGCTGAATTTTGTGTTTATATATTCCGTTGTTATGGGAGTTTAGTATTTCAAGATATTTCATAAATGGACACTTGTCATTATGTATCAGGCCCCGATTCATAGAAATCGTCAGTATTATTATCTGTGCGTAGGAAAGAAGCCATTTTGTGAAAATAATCCATACAGTCTTCAGCTTAAGTAGTGCTAAATAATTCAAAGAATCACTCTGAAATCAAAGTGTGCCTGTAATGAAGTTATTGCTATTTGAATTCATAATAGAAATTGAATATTATAGTTCGAAACAGATAAATAAAAAATCTGTAAAAAGATGCTTTACAGGTGTAATAAAGTTATAAAAACAGCCTAACTGGTAGTCAAACATTAAAAACTTGAAGGGTAATAAAAATGAAACAAAATGATAAAATTTGTCTACATCTATTTCTGTCGAGCAAAACTCTCCGATCATAAGGACCAAAGTAAACGAGAGAAAAACGTGTATAAAGGAGAGAAGGAAGGACGTTTTTTTCCATCGAAATAGAAAAAGACAAATTTTATCATCTTGTTTATACCTTTATTAGCATTTTCTTGAAGCTTTTAATGTTTAACTGCAGGTATAATGGTATAATAAACCTAATTACCTACGTCGCATTTATATTTTGATCGTGTTTCTCCCCCGAAGTTTTGGAACCTTTTTGCTAGAAATGCGACATAAATTTCGATGGGGAAGGGGATCTGAGAAGTTTTTTACTATCTTCCCTTTTCTTCAAAGAATCCCTTGCCGACATCAGGTTTTTGGTGATCCTATCAAAGAGAAAAGCATTCATTTATCTCTGAGCTTGACATCTTTTTAGCAGATTTGCTGTCGTCCTCTGTCTAACACAAGAAGTGGTCGTCGGACGTGACCGAGGTGTGGAATAATATCCATCAACCACTCGTTTCTATCCATGCCTCTGATGTCCATGGTGCTGCAATGCCTGTAATTACATAAATTGAAGGTTTTCACAAAATGTGAACATTAAGTTCATGAATGATGTATGCATTAAGCGGATTCATTTGAAGCACTTTGTCACACCTTGAATACTTTCCGCTGGACTGGCTAAGTGGACGATGGTGGGAAAAGGATTAATAGAGAAGGGATGGTCGCGTCGGCTTGAAAGTGAAGCCTAAATATTAAAATAATTCTTCACACATATATGCTGAATTTGTCCAAATCGGTTTTCCCACCCTTTTCTATGAAGCACCATTCCCATGTTCTGATTATTTGAGCGAGGAGTACTCATTGAGTACTGCATCTAGTTTGAGATACTGCTTCTCTTTTTGAAAACTCTCAAGGGGAGGCACAACGGCATAAAATATTTTCTCTCGAAATGCATAATTGGTCACCAAAAATATACATACATGCCGAAAAATTGGTGTCAAGCAAGGTCACCTGATCTTAATCCTATAGAGGATGCTTGGGGTGCTCTCGAACGATGTCATTGCAGCCTACACAATACCACTAAGAAACGCAGTTGAGCAAAGACATGCTATTATGTGCCAAAGGGACTCCTTGCCACAAGAACTCTTGGACAGCCTTGCGGAGAGCATGTCTGTTTGTTGTGAGGTATACATTAGGATCAGAGGTCAGCCCATTCCCTATTAGGTTTGCTTTTAACAGGGCCCAGGGCAAAAGTTTTTTTCGCAATAATTACCTGCAATGTGTTCACCTAAGCCTTCCATTTTCATTTCTTTGGTTCCGAGTTTGCACCACGAGGCATGTAAGTGTTCTTATTTTATTCCATATAGTTTGTGGAATATTCATTTGTCATTCGAAGTACTTTGGTGCAGGTACTTGGAACGGGATTTCATCCCTGATTTCATTATCCTTAATTCTTTTGACGTTTGTAGTTGAAATTCGAAAAAATACGAATACGTTCGACAAACTAAAAATTACTTACAAACGTGTCTGAAAACGGATACTAGATATGCATTAACTTTGCAGAATGGCATTTCGTCCATTGTCGCAATATTTCGGACAAATAATCACAGGTCTTTCATCCATCCCCCTCTAATGTCAAAAGGAACATTTTGAATACACATTGAATACGGTGTCTCAATGGAGTATCTCGCGTTCTCTTACTCCAACCAGTGATACATTTACCACTGTTTGGAAATCGATGGTTACCCTCAAAATATGGTTGTGTTTCGGAAGTATACAAACTCTTACAAAAATTGCATAACATTTTGTTGCTTTGTGAGATCCCGTTTGGCGATCCGAACGCGCACCTAGCGTGTGATCCTCCACTGACCCGTATCCTTCAACGGTGCTATCTTTAATCTTTCTATTTTCGCCAAGAGCCTACAGAAGAAAGTATTGTATTCTGCTGAAATAAAGAAGCCATGTCTGGCAATTTTCGGCTCAGTTTGATTACAAAGCCGAGTAAACTGTTGCAAACATTCATCTCAGTGCCGAACTTTCACACGTCTCCCGAAAACGAGGGAGTTTCATTGGCTGGATAAGAGCGCTTTCAATTTGTTTTTTCAAGAGGAATTTTGAGTACTCCAGACCTACCGTTTTGGTATGCTAAGAGATATTTTCATTTTTAAAACCATATCATACGAATTTTTTTAAAGTTTCAATCTAATATCAGTTGTTCTTTTTGAAAAGTGTTTAAAAAATCATTTCTCTAAAATGATCATACAATGCGTGTCGTCCAATAACCGCCCACCGGGGCACATTTTCTTTAGGTGTGTATGGGCATCATAACCCCGAGGTACCAGAGTGCTCTGTCTTCCTTTTTGTTTCACCCTCGCTTACCTTTCGGCTTTTTGATTTTACCCCCTCCCTCGTGTTTGGCGAAGCTTGGCCAAATATGGCCCTTGCTCCATAAAACTCCAAAACAACCAACCGTTCAATAACCAATAAGTACCAATAGAAACATATTCTCCATATTTAAAATTAATAAACAAAAGCCACGTAATATTTTAGTTACAATAAATAAAACAATTGAATGCCTTAAAAAGAAACATTTTGCTCATCGTCTTTTTAGGTATCCAGATAACGTCCACCCCTTCATTTTAAATAAATGAAATACATAGCGTATGTTCCAAAAGGCTTCATACAATTCATTCATTTAAAAATTACCACATTACTCGTGTAAAATTTATACAGAAAGAATTTACTAGTTTGATTTATTTTTCCAAGTAAATTTTTAATTGGTAGGTTGTTGAATTCCTGTCGAACTGAAACAACGCAACGGGCTATTGGCGATGGTTCGTGATCAATCCCGAAGCGAAAGCACCTCGTCATTTTGAACCACGGTCAGATGACTAGATCAACACCGAGCTGGCATCCCACTCTCCAAACTTCTACACAACGCCAACGTGAGGATATTTGAGGCTACAACAGATTTGTGCACCAGCCCTCACGTACACGTTTGTGTTGGTTGGATCTAGTTTCTAACTCGCAATCAACGATTCTACTAACAGGGCTATCGCGGCCCAGTAAAATTTTAATATGATTTAAATTATTTATTAAATCTACAGTGCACAGTCCACATCCGAATTGAGCATTAGTGGTCTAAAATGACTGGCATAAACTTTTGAATGCTAGAGTCAATTATCTACCCGCATGAGTGCTCAAACTCATTGAGCGAGAGCCACATTAAAATATTATTTACCAAGTATTACGTGATTGGTTGATGCTCTGATTGAAGATAGTTATTGCTGTCAACCAGAGCACAGCACTGGATTTATTTTTAAAAGATAATATTGTTGAGTAAAAGATTTAGCAGTTTTTGTGGTCCACGAGTTAATATGGGTTAGTTATAGAATTATTCGACTCGTCCAGCATCAAGGATTTATTGCTTGTATCTATTGATAATAGTATAAAGCACATTTCATCTTATATTAGTTTTCGGTATAATTAAAAAAGCAATAGGAAATAATTACATATGACTATTATCATTTTGTTTTTGTTATGTTATTAAAACTTATTTATAAACACTTTTTTATAATTAATTATTTTTAAATTCTTAAACCAATTTTCACAATCTGGAGACAAAACACTAGCAGTAAAATGACTAAATACAATTGGATTTGTAGTTGTAAATCTTGTAAGAAATAGAAACCATGCACCAAGCCTAATAGGCACAATACTAGGTATTGGTATTGGTATTGGTATTTTCAATTAACGTCACACTGGAGCAACACAACGGGCTATGCACAATACTAGGAAAATTTTTAATTTATACACTTAAGCATACCGACAATTGATTATAACCATATTGTAATCACCTAACTATTTATAATGGATTCAAGCATGTTTTATTTTGCCTATTTCATATTTCCTAGTGAAATAAAATGAATCAAAAAATCAAAAAGAGCATTTTCTGTATTTTTAGCCCTATAAATTCACATTTTTTAATGAAATATAACAAAATGTACTTATCTCAGTCATGTTTTTACAATCATGCTTCTGAATGTCCATCTCAATTGCATTCCATTCATTTGTTCGGAGACTATTCACTGTTTTTCAGCGTCTTGAAATTCAGATAATTCGATTTCGTTTAAATCTTCTGATTCTGCGTGTTTCCTACCTTTTATCTTCGTTTTAAAAATTTACCCTTTCACTAGACTGCTGAAGAGTTTCATTTGAATAGTGAGCCATCTTATTTTGTTGTTCCATAACTAATACCAAGATACAAACAAACGAAGCGGTAAAAATGACAATGAATCTCTCAGCTGTTGGTTTTATTTGTTAATATACGTTTGTTGACGTGTGTCAATATATAAATCATATCGGTGTCTGTGCCACATACGTTAGTAAAATATACATATGCTAGCAGACCCACTTATTCCTGCTCTAAATTTCCTATATCCATTAATGACAATGTTGTTACTTATATTATACCTCATTTAAATCCATTTGAAATAAGCATCGAAAAGCATGTTGTCTCCAAATGGACTAAAAGCTCAGGTGCTCATCTGTCATCTGACTGGAGATCAAAATTATTAAGTGTTGTGCTCGATCTTTTTCTTCAGGATTGATTCCGGACAGTCACTAATAGCTCCTTCGGCTGTGCTGCTATAATCCGAAGTTAATTTAACTACCTATCTGCCTACTTATTAAATGGAATAAAGTTAGTCAAAAATATGTAACTAAACTTCATATCCTTCTTACTGGTGTTAATTCTTATTTAAAAACAGTGCAGGGCAAGAAGTGCACACCTCAGTCATGTTATTACAATTAGCTTCTGGACGTCCAATTCAATTGCATTCTATTCACTTATAAACGGCGATTCGGTATTTTTGACGCCTAAACCTATTTTCGCGTTCGCTCACATCTTTTTTTGCTTAGATTTCTATTTTTGAGATTTTTCATTGCCTTATACGATCAGACTGTTGAAGAATTTCATTAAAATGGCGAGCTCATCCATTTAGTTTTAGCTATATTATGCAGATTCATAGCTCAAATCTTCCCATCGGAATTGATCCCGGATCGGTGCGAATAACCCGTTGTGTTGCCTTAGTGCGACGTAAATTCACCTACCTACTATAGCTCAAATCAAGCATATTTAAATGAAGAAAAAAAATTGACGAACGAATCCCGTACCTGTCGATTTCATGCTTCCATTCGTCAATATGCAAATAATGTCGATTTCTGTGCCACTAGCGTTAGTGAAATATATGAGAGACATGTTTTAAACGGCTAGAGTTCTCTAATTAAAATATATAGAAATTGTGATGGATAATGGGAAAAAAGAATTGTAAAAATCGACCAAATCAAAATGAAATCCGGTTTCTAGGTTATCGTTTTCCATTTTTTTTATAAATAAAATTGTCAAGTCACGAAAATAGAAAATTCTCTTGGGTCCAGTTAAAAAACACTTCAATGATCCATAAAGATGGATCACTTTTATTCGTATGTTTCACACTGGGACCCCGAAACCCATAGTGATGATCAACTGGTGTATCTTCACGCTCGGCACGTGGCTGAGAGTTGACATTCTTACTCAAGAGTGACACAACTTGAACTTGAGAGGGATCCATTATCCACCATCAAGGACTTCCAATTCTTTTGACGACAACAAGACGTTACATTTAAAAGAAATTTTGGATCGAGAAGACTTAGCCTAGCTCCTTAGGTCAAGTGTGGGAAGAGAGTTTAATAAACTGCCCATTTTTTTCAAGTGTTCAGACTTCTCGTTTACTTCAATGCGACTTACGTTGAGGTGGTATGTTATTCGAGACAGCAGAATGTCAAGATACTATTGACGCTGAGGAATGTTTAGGAAAAATTAATGGAGGGCTTACACTGAGATTGCGCAAAGAGCGTCTTACAGAGAGGAAGATAGTGGGGTAATCTTGAATTCCTGGTTTCGTTTTCCTTTTATTGTATTCATTTTCAAATCACAAAATTCACGATGGTGTGGTAGAAATTTAGATAGTGGGGTGCCAGCCCACATGTTGACCTCGTCATCTGACCGTGGTTCAAAATTACAAGGTGTCCTCGGGGATCTTTCCTTTCTGAATTGATTTCGGACCGTCGCTAATAGTCCGTTGTGTGGCTCCAGTTCGAGGGACGTTAATTCCACTCCCTACCTACTCAAATCACAAAGTTATAGTATTCTCCTTTATCTTAGGCCAATCATCATAAAAGAACCCATATTGGCGAGATGTTCTTTACTGTATTGGTTGGTTGATTTGGGTTTAATGGCACAAAGGTCTAACAATGGACAAGGTGCGCCAAGCGCATGTTCAAAAAAGGCAATTCAAAACATATTTTTAAAATATGAAATAAATAACCCAACCAGCATTAAACAGCAGGGAAAAACATGTAAGTACACGATATGTTGAAAAAGATAAAACGCTAATCAAAAGTAATAGAAGAATTATTAAAACATGTCATCAGATATATAAAAGTTAGAATGCATTTAAAATACGACGATGCAGTTCAAAAGGATAAAACGGTGGAGGCAAAATGATGAAATCTTTAAAAACAGGGCAATCACCCTAGGAAAGCAAATTATGAAGGCTATAAAATTGATAAGGTGTAATTAAGATGGGGTATCCCCATCTTAAAGGATAATTAAATATTTAGTTATGTAACAGAAGAAAAATATCCTGTATTATTCATGGGGTAAAAAGCCAGAGTAATGCAAAAATGTAAAATGTGAATGAAGTGGAAGGTGACCCAACAAATCAGATAAACAGGTGCACAATTGTATAGGAGGGTGTATAACTGTTATAATTGATTTACAAAAAATATTAATAGTAATTACACTCGCCGCCTTTTTCACCGTAAGGAAGTGACTTTAAAAAATCTTTTTGAAGCAATTTATTTATGATACTTTGTAATAAAAAATAGTACTCAAAATTATTTGTAATGGTTTTAAAAATACGAGTAATTTGTATAATGTGGAAATAATCGGAACTATTTTTGTTCAAAACCGCTATTCAATTCTCAATTTATGTGGATTGCTTTCCTGTTAGATTAGTTGGAATAATCTCCTGAAGATCATTTAGAATATTTTTTCAGTAAATAAATTGCTGAAATTGCAACTTCTCGAGAAAGTTATGCAACAGCAAAATGTTTAAAAACACAGAAAGTTCACCATTCTAATGTAACTCTTCAGCAATCTAGAATCAAGATGGACAACGAAATCGGAAAGGATATTTAATCTTTTAAATAACAACCATTAAACTCTAACAAATCTTGTAGACAAAAAAGAAAATATGTTACACATTTTTATACAGATACTAGCTGTACCGGGCCACGCGTTGCTGTGGCTCATCTGGTTAAATTGAAAAGAAAGATTGCCGTTGTGCATTCATCCCAAACGATAAGTTTGCATTTTTGCAATACTTTTTTCATACTGGATGCTTTGGAAATGTTACACGTGGGGGATTCAATGAATTGCATGTCAAATGGCAATTTCAAAGCGGAATGAGCAGTTCTTCCACCTGGTATCAAAGTCGCAGCTATTCGGGACCACGCAAGTGCTAAGGCAATGGTGATTTTGGGATCTGATTGCGGCCAGAATCAATTTAATTAGGAACGTTTTACCAGTTCCTCCTGGCGTTACATTTTTATTTATATAGCTAAGTAGACTAAAAAATGCGCGTATTCGAATGCAACGTTGTGGCAAAATTTCAAGGCAATCGGTGAAAAATTTTGGGAGATTTTGCGTTAAGGAACAAACCAACATTACATTTATACAGATATAAATATACACATTACATTTATTGCATTTTTATACATTACATACATTTTTATTTATACAGATATAACGAATTCTGCAATTTCTTCAAATTGAGACGAAATATACGCTTATAGATATTCAATCTTTATTTGACTCTTTTGTGAAGTTTTCTTAGTTGAGTTATGTCATTTTCAGAGAAGGTGCGAAATGGTGATTTAGTTTTCGTTTTATTGGTGAAAAAAGAAAAGAAGATTTTTTACTGATAATTCTGCTAAGAACAAGAAAAAGGAAATGTGTGACTTAAATAAGATAGTGGTTCACTTCATTTGTGAAAGGAAAGAAAGCTAAGAGAGATTACTTAATTATAGACTGTTGCTCCACTCGTTACTTAATACTCAGCAAGCGTTAAAGGAGGAACTAAATTATCACTGGGAATTTTTCAGCGATTGTGTGTCTACAAGTCGTATCGTACTATCGTGAAATTGCGGTCATTTCCGCTGATATTGCAAAATAAACCGGAAAAACTATCGTCGCGACTTCCATTAGCACATAAGCAAAACAATAAGCTCCAACAGGCTTAATTAATTAATTTTACTTAACAAATTATTTTTACGCAAAAATATAAACTTTGTTCTTTTTTTCCGACTTATTTTCAATTTTAGATTTATTATTTGATATCATTTTATCATTAGTTTTTCAAAAAATTCACTTTTAGATTTATTATTTGATATTTCATCATAACTTTATAAAAAATATTTTATTCTTCATATCACGATTGTACATTAATTGTTATCGTGCTCAAAGATTGCTTTGAAAAGGAATGGGAAAGCACCTTTAAAAATTATTCAGCAAAATATGATGAGAGGTGAAGAATGAGGAAATTAATTTCATGTTCAATCGAAAATGGAAGCGCAGGCGAAAATGCTTTGATATCATTCCCCTGTCGTAAAAGATAAAAGGTTCATTCGATCTGAATGAAAAGCGCTAAAATTAAATAGGGTTATTCCCCCAAATCTTCAAACTTTGTCTTATTCTCAACATGCTCTCCGATTCACATTGAAAGAAAATAAAAAATGTTAATCAGAATTACTACTAACTTCTTTAGTTTTTATTTATACTTCCCTTGCTTTCTGTAAGAAAATTATGAGGTTTTCCAACAAACAATTTGACGATTAAGATATTACTTATCACTTATCAATCACAATTGAAAGTGTTTGTTTTGGTGTAAAAATATAATTAATACTTTTTAAAGTATGTTTACTTCATCTAAAGAAATCCGAAACAGAAAATCAATCACAAGTAAAAGGGTTTATTTTAGTGGGAAAGATAATAATGAATTGTTGAATGTCTTGCATCTTGCATGAACCTCTAAGAACGCTCTCCACTTCTTGAATACTTTTCAGTATCCTTTATCGAAAAAATGAAACGCATTGTCGTTGGAAAGGAATTCTATTGATATCTTGCGCTTTGAAATTTTTGCCAGTGAGTACTTTTTCTCCCCTAGAGCCCGAAGTGGCCACTTACGAGGAAAAGAGAGAAAGTAAAACTAGTTTCCCGCCAAGACAAGCTGCCCTTTCTCCACCTCCTCTCCCTCGACCTTACACTTGTTGCTCCTCTTCACTATTCCACAAGATACAGAGGATAGTACAACGCCGAAAGGCCGCTCCGGTTCATTCATATCTTCCTTTTCGGTTTTACTCAGGTCGGCGGGCACGGATTGCTCTATTTCATTGTGTGTGTGGTCATTTCCTTCTTCATTCAAGTGTGATCGTGCTTAAATTCTGTGAAACATTATTTACCTTCCAATCGGCAATTCGTTTAATTTCTAAGATATTTGAGGTAATGGAATATTCTTCGTATTTTCCCGCTTTTTACAATCGTTCGCAAATCTGGTGAGACTGATTTGGAAATAGTTTTTCTTTTCCAATAGAAATCGTAATTATAATTGTGTTTGGCCTATGGAATGACTGAGGATAAATTAAAATTGTTTTTTAATTCTTTTGACAGAAGTAGCAAATGAACTGAGATTTTTTTATATTTGAATTTTTTTTATAAAATTAAATGTAAACATAAATTATTAAACCATATTAATCAACAGAGTAAAATAATTTGAAACCCATTTTCAGGGATGCGAAGTTTTTTAAAAGATCGTCTGAAGTAATGTAAAAAGCAAACGCGTTTTTACGACAGCAAAAGGAAAGAACACTCACGAAACACTATATTAGACCAAGTTCCTTTACTTCATTACCCGTGTCGCTTTTTTGGAATTATCTTAACATCTAAAGATGATCGTTGCTTTGGAATAACAATGTGTGTTTTCAATAGAACTACAGTGAACGCAAGAACTGAAACGGAATTTTCTAGTCTCGAAACTCTGAACGAAGTTGCCTATTCTGGATAAGTGCAGATAATTTCGTTGTGAAATGTCCTTAAACAGGCTATGGATAGTTGTTTTTGCGACTTTTTTATCTTCAACCCATGGTCGTGTATCGAAATCAAATGGACGCTATAATGATAGGACGCATTATGGAAACCAATATTATTGGTCTTTGGATTATGATTACGAAACTGGTGAGTGTGAAATTACTTTTATTTAAATGTACTGTCTTTATAGTCATTACTTTTAAAGATGTTCCAGATTACGTCTTCAGAGCATCAATTCGTTCATATTTTTTATTTTGATGGAATATAGTCGTACAATTGATATTCTTGCAAAAATGCTAGTTCATTCTTAACAATTTTTTCCCACAATTCTAGCACACTTTTAGAACGATATTTCTTAATCGTAATGTAAAAAGCAGACTCCGTTTCACGTGCCTGATTTTTAGCATAAAAAATGAGCCTGGAAAGAACCTGCTTAAAAAAGTAAGACATAGACATGCAAATTTCGAAGCATTATCATGATTTTTCTTCCATGTTTGTAACAATGATAGTTTAAAAAAAATTATTTGGAAATTTCTATCAAAAACTTCTTGGATCCTTTAAATTGGAATTACGTACTCCAGGTTTAGAAACAATGTTTTAGAAAGGATGTGATAATATTCAGTGGCTCCCAAAAGTGTTCATACACTTTAAAAATTTGTAGAAAAGCGCTCTAGCCTGGAATTGAATTCGAATATAAAGTCCAATATTTTTTTCATATCTCCATATGATTCTGAATAAAACCTAATATTCTTTAAAAATATATTGACTCATTTTCTTTTTATAAAAATGAAAATGCAAGAAGGCAGAGAAAGAACACGTCACAAAAGTGATCGTACACCGAAACATTTTCGGATAAATTCATAAATAAAATTATCGTTTATCGCGTTTTTTAATTTTGCATTGTGGTGACATTTAAAAAATCGTTTGGCTTTAATTTTTGCTTGCTTACTTCGTAATATTCTATTTATTATTTTAAAATGGCTCGTAGTCGTAAGGAAACAACGAACAGCATTCGAAAATTGATTATTTTTCATCATAGTAGTGGTGAATCAGTTCGACATATCTCTAAATTAGTAAATTGATCCCATTCTACGGTGCAGTATGTGATAAAACGCTTTAAAGAAAATCGGATTGAAAACAAGGTAAGGAAAGGTCGTCCAGCAATGTTAACTCAACGTGATCAGAGATTTATAGTTAGAAAATTTGTGAAAAATTCACGTTTGAGTGCTGTAAAAATTTCTACAGAATTTACTGAAAACTTTTCTACTTTAATTTCATCTGAAACTGTTCGACGAGTGCTCAGATCAGCTGGATTAAATGGGCGTTCTGCCCTAAGAAAATTTTTTGTAAGTGCGAAAAACAGAAAACTTAGGCTTTTCTTCGCAAAATCAATGATAAATAAGCCCGGAACGTATTGGAATCATGTCTTATTTGCAGATGAAAGCAAATTGAACATGTTTGATTCCGATGGGCGTATAATTGTATAGAGAAGAAAAAATAAGGAACTTAATCCCAAGAATTCAGTTGGAACAGTAAAGCATGGTGGTGGAGGTGTCCTTGTGTGGGGTGCATGTCAGCATCAGGACTAGGTAATTTGGTATTTATTGATGGCATAATGAATCATGCTCTTTATTTAAATATTTTCATTAAAACGAAAAGCGATCTAAAAACAGTAATGATTGAAGAATGGAGGAACATTGATGCAGAAATTACAAAAAAACTAGTGAACTCTATTCCCAGACATTTAAAAGCTGTTGTGGTTGCTATAGGACATCCTACTAAGTACTAATTTACCGAAATATTACAATATTTACTAATATGTAGAGATTTTTTTCAAAGTGTACGAAGACTTTTGTGAGGTAACTTTTTTGTTACTTTTTGATTTTTGGTTTTCCAAAAAAAGTATTACTATGTTTTTAAAATATTTTATGTAGTTTTGTTAAGAATAAGTTATAGATGTTATTTAAAATTCCCTTTCTGAAATATTAATTTTTATTAATGGATAAAGTAGTATTTCATTGAAATTCGTAAGTGTGCGAACACTTGGGAGCCACCGTATATTAGTGTTAGTCAACATTAACTCTTGAAAAGACTATCATGGGAATTTTCATGGATTTTCACCCCCTTAATTTGAATTTTAATATAATTTTCTTAGTGATAGCTTTTTAGGGTTAAAATCTGACATTTAATTATCCGTAAAGCCATTTTACAATTTACCAAACAGTCGATTTCTGGATCCAAATATCGATAATTATGGCCAACCAACCAGTAATTGACCAGTTCATGCTTATTTGTGATGAAAACATTTCCTTCGAGCTAATTTCGGATTGCAATTTCAAGATTTTTTGTACTTAGTATCTTGTAAAGATGGTGATTAAAATGATCTATAGTACATTTTTTAGTATTTGATAGTTTTGTATAATTTTTAACACGAAGTTCAGAGAGAATATTGGTTGGACCAGTAATTGACCACCACACATCCAGAAATTGACCACTACCCATTCAGTAATTTATTACTATTTTTTATAATAAAATTCAAATCAAAACATTTGTACAAATATTTTAGCAATCACCAGTTTTTATTTATGAAATATAGCTGGTATAAACATTTTTTACATGATATTTTAAGTAAAATTTTATAAAAGAACAAACGATATCGAATATTAAACAAGTAAACATGATAATAATGGTTAGTCAATTAAACTAGTTAAAATATAGGACAAACTAATGGTAACTAAGTAAATAAACCGATCCAAATTGCTAAGCATGTATGTCTTTTTGGAATACATTGTATATATGTTTTGCAGTAACTATTACAATACTGCATTTGTTTTCGTTCTGCCAGTTATCTTCGCGTTTTACAAAAATTCATCATATTCACCAATTAAGTCTTTTGAAGTATTTCCTCTTTTCCCATCATCAGTTTGAAATTATATTCTCTTTTAGTTTGAGGTAACTTGCCTGATTCTTTTTCCTCTGAACTTTTTTTCATTTATCTTTTCTTTCACATTATAATAATCACCTTTCAGATGCAGCTGCATCGGACTATTTCTCTTTTCAGTTTTGAACCTCTCTTTTGTGGTAGGACTCATTAGGGTTAATTACAACACATGATCTAGAATTAGAATTCAGGACTAACAAGGTTTTGCCTAAATTGGAGTACTAGACACTCTTTCCTTACTAAAATAATCATTGCTTCTGCATTTATCATCAATGCTTGATCACCTCTTCCAGTAAGTAACACTTGGTTAAAACCTACAGGATAAAGTCGTTTTTTGTTTAATTTGCCCCCAAACAATTGCCAAGCACTTAGTTATCAGGAAATATCTAACTTCCAATTTAAAATCCAAGTTTGCTTAAAAATCCAGTAATTGACCAGTTTCAGTTACTGGAACACATGAGTTTCGTTCTACCATTAGATTGACCACAATGTTTACGACTTAAAATTAATTTAGATATGAAAAATTGCTAGGTATATGCGACATTATATGCAAAATGCGACATTTATTTTCTTTTATGACAACTTTTAGTTCAAAATAAGTGATGTTAAATAAGATTGAGACATCACTCCTCAGAATAAGTCCACTATACTGTGATTTAAGATCCTAATGATTTGTAACGTGATTTTTGTTTTTATTTTTTATCGATAAAAAGACAAATTATTGAACTCTTCAGATTGGTTACCTTTATTCTAGTAGTCAATCGAATTACTTTTGAAAGAATTGTTTTCATTTCTTCCACTTTCTTTCTTCACTATTTTTACTACTATTTAGCAATAATTTTTCATGATTAACAATTTTTAAATTATGAAACAAATTTTCATAATTTGGAGACAAAGTACAGGTATTAAAATGACTAAACACACGGGCTCGTAGTTGAAAATGCTATGAGAAATGAATAAACTTCCATAATAATGAATAAATTCCATTAACGCGTCAAGACGAACTTGTTGGTAAAATAAGCAGAGGAGGAAAAAATTTAGTCTATACAGTATACACCTATAGACATACACTACAGACAACTCATATTCTAATTACCTTACCATTCGTAATCGATTCAATTATATTTTTAATTGCATTTTATATTTCTCAATAAAATAAAACTGATTAAAAACAGAAAACATGTTTTTTGTATTTTTAGTCATTTAATTCATGGTTTTTTATGAATTATGTCAAAATTTGCACACTTAGGCATACTTTTACAGTTACGCTCCTAAATGTCAATCTAATTGTATCACATTCACGTGTCCACTAGTTTTCAACGTCTTAAAATTCAGCGAATTTCGCATTCGCTTAAATTTTCTGTTCTGCGCTGATCTCCGCCAAAAAAGATAGATTTATAAAAATATTCTAAACTTTAGCAAATTGCTAGGTGTAGCAATTTGCGGAAATGGCCCAATTAATAAAATTTCGAATATCCGTAATTTTTTAACCTTCGAGATTCGTTATGAAAAAGTGTTACGCATTAAAGAAAAATAACTTCAGCGATCCTTTTAAATTTAAAACCCTGTGCTTTGAAGTGATTTTAAGGGAAAAACATTTCAAAACTTTTAAGCCATTTCAATCATTATGTAGCAAATATCAGTATTCAATTACAGATACTAATAATATGCACTGGTGTTCAAAATTAAGAGAATTTTCACTTTTGGGCGATTATCTCTAGAACTACTGGACTGTAATGAAAATAGTTATGTACAGTCGCTGGGGAAAGAGGAAGCCCCCTTTATTTCTTGCACTATTCATAGAGTTTGTTGCACAAACAACAAAATTCCCAATGGAAACACCCTGTTTTGATGCCTTAATCAGATTCGGCATCTCTAAATTAGTCTAAACGTGAAATTTTATGACTACTATCTTTATATCCAGAGATATTCAATTCTAAAGTTGCTGTCAATTTCAGGGATCATCTCCACATTAAAAATCGCTATTCGTAGATCGAGATTAATTGTAATTATAGTTACCGGAATTTCAAATGTGAACACTATTTCAAACGTATTTCTCAGCGCGTGCAAACGATCCGAGAATAATTATATTTATTATGCAAGTGAAAACGATTGGATAATTAATTACATGTGCAAACGATCCGAGAATTATTATTCGAGGTTTATCAGTTTTCTTAAACTTTTGGTTGCCCCATAAAATCGCAATAATGAGGAAAATTTAATGTAACTCGAAAACTAACGATTGGAATGAGCTGAAATTTTGCATGGTTATATTAGAAGTCCTTTTGAATCTATTCCCATCAAAATACAGGGTGATTCTATGGCCATGGGACAAACTTCAGGGGGTGATAGAACACAACGAAACAAATATTTTTCCCCGTAGAATGTATTTCGCTCGAGGGCGTTTTCCATTTCGGCACAAACACACGGTTCGACGCAAGGCATGAAATATGGAAACAACGCTTTAATGTCAAATAAACATCAATAACTGCTTGACAAAACGAAATAATACAATTAGATTTGCATAAATTAAAGATAAGTACAAGGAACAACGGGTAAGAAAGAAATGACATGTACAAACATCAGTCGGTAAGTACAACGCAAATGCACAATTATAGAAGCTGTTCAAAATGTCGACCACCGCACCTGATGCCAGGCCTCGCATCGCCGACGTGACGCTTTTATACAAGCATTTGACTGCATTTGCGACCATACATTCTATGGGGAAAAGTGTTTGTTTCGTTGTGTTCTATCACCCCCTGAAGTTTGTCCCATGACCGTAGAATCACCCTGAATAGAAAGGTTCCGGTTCATAATTTTTCAAACATTAATTTAATAATTATGACTTCATACTAGAATCTATTTTTAGAATAAAATATTAGATGGATTTTGTTTGGGTAGTTTAATAGTAATATGGTACAAAATATCAGCGCTATAGAAATATTATTTAGGAAGATATCTATAAAAGTCTAAGAAACTGATTTAACATTGGGAGCTGCAATCTTTATGTACATATAACTTCGGGAAACTGTATGACCTAATGACATAAAATTTGGTATCTGAAGGTAAATTTTGATATAGATTCGAAATTGTGAGTCGAAGTAGAGGATTTCCATTGGAAATTATGAAGTTGGTGCTCAATTTAATATGATGGCGGCCCCTTATGCAAATTTTATGCATTTGAATTTATAGAAGACGTTAGTTCCTGTCAAACGATATCTTTGAATTTTCTCTACTCTTAAAATTGATCGAATGAGGAAGGGGTGGCTCGTTTTTTACCGCAACTGTACATAGGTTGAAATAATACAAAATAAATAACCATACAACAGTTATGGTACACACGCATAATCCTGCGTAAGACTCATCAGCGCAGGAAGGTCTAAAACAGAGGTTACAATATCGACACAAAAAATGGATGAAAAGGGGGTATGATCCCCTCTTACAGCCCTATACAGCTCTCTCAACGTGAATTTATACTGGAAATGAGGCAGTTTATGAGTCCCTGTGGCAGTCGGTCCCACTCCTCTAGCAAAGCTGTTTTTAGGTCCTGGATGGTTCTGGGAAGGGGAAGGCGAGTTGTAATTGCCTTCCCAAGAGGGTCCTAGATATGACTGTAGGGTTCAGGTCGGGATATCTGGCTGGCTAATCCCTCCTGCGAATATCCTCACTTTTCAGATATTTGTCGACCAGATGAGCCCTATGTAAACGAGCTTTGTCGTCCATAAAAATGAAACAGAGCTAACTGCACCCCTGAAAAGGCGAGCATAGGGCTCCAAGATCTCATCCCTATATCTCACAGCAGTCACAGAGCCTCTATCAAAGACATGGAGGTCTGTGTGCCCATACAACATGATGCCTGACGAGACCATCAAACGTCCGCTGCCATAGTGGTCTCTTTCTCGGATGTTGGAGGACAAGTAGCGGGTCCCTGGTTCTCTAGATGAACGTACGTAAAGAATCAGTGGTTAGGCTGAACTGGGACTCATCAGTGAATAGAACGGTCCCCCACTGATCCCTGGTCCAAAGTCGATGTTCTCTGCACCATGCTAAACGGGCTCTCATGTGCGCAGAAGTGAACGGGATGCAAACAGCAGGTCTTTTTGCAAACAGACCGCTCTCATGTAGCCTTCTGGAAACAGTAACCCTTGAAACTCGACTTCCTGTGGCTGCACGAAGATCACGAGAGAGATGAGAAGCTGTTGCCCTCCTGTTACGCCTCGCTGTAATTGACAAATATCGAACTTCATTGGCCGTCGTGACTCTTGGACGTCTTTACCCAGGCTTTCTCTCTACGAATCCGATATCCTTAAACTGTTTCCATAAATTTTACACGACGCTGGGCGTTACATTCAAGTCTAGCAATCTGCACTTGAGACTGCCCTGCTTCCAGACTCCCGACGATTGACCACCACATTCCATCATCCAAACGTTGGTGGTTACTCATTTTGACTTTGGTTTTGAATTTCACCGAATGTTGCAAAAAAACACGAAATTCGCCGAGGTGTGCGAGCGAAAGAAGCGCGGAAATTGTCACGTGCGTTTAGAAAGCCTACTCCTCTAAATGCACCACCCACAGGCACATGCACGCTTACGTATTTGTCACTTAAGATTTGCATCTTTGTTTGGAAGCATTAATTTTACTTTCCGTTCAGTACTTTTCGAGAAATTCGACAAAATATGCAAATTTTCTTAATTTTGAACACCAGTGTATTTTATGGTTTCTTGCAGAACGGAATGATATCTATTGCATAGTACCTACATTTAAGTAAGTTACTAAGTAGCTTTCGTATTGTAAAAGAGAACCAGAGAATGGCAAAACAAACCTGCATCAAAACTATTAATTCCACAATAAAAGGGTCGTTTTTATGATTCAGGTGCTTGAATCGAGTTGCAGAACTGAAATGAAATTGATAATAAAACAGATGAAAACTAATCAAAGTAATTATGGGAAAACTTTTTGCCGGAATTATTTTACTTTAGCTGTCCACTTTTTAAAATAACTGATTACTACAAATGTAATGAACTATAAATTGTACGTATTTTTTCAATTCACCAGTGAATACACATGGAAATGCGATGAGCCATAAAGGGGAAGTTCTCTGACAAAAAATGATACCTTTTAATCTAATAAAAAAACATTTACTTTGTGGCAACACCCTTCCAAAGGAAGGTTTTGTTTTTGCCGAAATCTAAAGTGAGTACTTTCGTACCATACTTGTTAATATCAGAGCCGTTTGCTGCAGTTAATTTGAAAGTTTTTGACGTATTGGTTTTGTCAGCATTTTGTGCATTCAGAACAGAAACAGACGCACCGTTATCAATCAAAAATTTCAGACTTTGTGCGTGATCGTAAACAAACAGGCTGCTTACAGAGTTTGCACCGTCGTTTGGCGCCACAAACGCGTGCTTTACTCGTTTTTTGGCATGTTTTTTGGCAAGGTTGAACGCACTTAAGGGCATTATCTGAACCGGATGGTGACCCGGACGCTAAAAGAACGCTTGGCGGAGTGTTAGTCCAGTTAACATATCAAGACATTTCATCGCTGTCTTCATATCATGGTGGAAACACTCAACCATTCCGTTGGCAGCCGGGTGATAAGGCGTGCAACGTATGCGTTTAACTCCTAGCAAAGCTGCAAAGGGATCTAAAAAGTTCGCATTCAAATTGCCTGCCCTGGTTAGATGTGATGACCTCTGGCACACTGAAACGACTTATGCACACTGAGAATAGTGCATAAGCAACAGTTTCGATCCTAATATTCCTTTCCTGCCAACGTGTGAACCTATCCACAATAGTTAAGCAATAACGAAAGTTACGGGAAGGTGGGAGTGGTCCAACCAAGTCAATATGTATGTGTACAAAAGGACTTTTAAGAGTGTTGAAATTTCCTATTGGAGCTTGTGTATGGCGGGTTATTTTGGATTTTTGCCATGGTATGCATGTCCTACACCATGAAGCACAATCTTTTTTTCATTTCAGTCCAAATATAGCGTTTACACAAAAGATTTTCAGTTGTTCGCTTACCAGGGTGAGATAAATTATGGATGGCTGGAAAAACATTCATATCCTGAATTGTTGACGGATATACGGCCTAACTGTGCTAGTAGGAACGTCGCACTGAACTTCGACACCTTTAAATAGGATGGGTTTGAATTCAAGGTTTGTGACTGTTTTAATTTCAGAAGTCAGCACTCTGGGCCTTTGCAATAGCCTCGTAATCTATAGGAGACGGACATTCCACAGCACACACCCGAGATAAAGTATCAGCGACAACACTATCCTGACCACATACGCATGTGACGAATATCGTTTGAATATTGACTTATGAAATCAAGATAGCGAACCTGACGAGCCGAGCTGTTTTTACTTTGCCTTTTTAAAGCATAGATGAGGGGCTTGTGATCGGTGAAAATGATGAAGTGTTGTCCTTCAAGCATGTACAAAAGTGCTTTATGGACGTATATACCGCCAACAATTCGCGATCGAACGCGCTATAGTTTTTTCTCAGCCGGAGAAAGTTTTCGCGAGAACAATTCTAAAGGTCTCCAACCATCACCGATCTTCTGTTACAAAGCCGCACCCAAAGCTACATCAGAAGCATGGACCATAATTGCCAAAGGATACCTAGAATCCTGGTAAGCTAACATAGCTACTTTAGCAAGTTTGGTTCTACTCGATTCAAACGCTTTTTGTGCCTCCTCAGTAAGTTCAATTTTTCATGTGTCGCGTTCTTTGCTACCCTTTAAGTATTCGTTCAATAACAACAATTTACCAGCCGCTTGGGGTATAAAACGTCTATAGAAATTCAGCATATCTAAATAGCGACGCATTTCTTGAACGGTTTTTGGTAGTGGAAATTCCTGTATAGCTTGCACACGTGTGGGCAGTGGTTTAATACCATCCTGATTCAACACATGGCCCAGGAATGTCACCTCCGATTTACCAAACACACATTTGTTCACATTTATGACAAGACCATATTCAACAAATCGTTTGAAAACAGCTTTGAGATGCCGCAAGTGCTCGGACATTGAATTGGATGGAATCAAGCAATCATCCAAATATGGAAAACAGAAATCGAAATCTTGTAGAATAAATAATCATATGTCATAAATCATGAATGTCATAAATCTTTGCAATGTATAGGCAACGTTACATAGACCAAAAGGCATGTCGACAAACTCAAACAAACCAAAAGGGGTTATGATAGCAGTTTTTTCAACATAGTCTGACTCCACCGTTATTTGATAGTAAGCTTTAGTTAAATCTATAGTAGAAAATACCGTTTTACTCGACAAAAATGTTGCAGTCATGAATGTAAGGGACAGGGTAGCAATCAGGAATGGTTTTTGCATTAAGCATCCTATAATCACCACAGCTACGCCAATTGCCATCAGCCTTTTTAACCACATGAAGCGGACTTAACCATCTACTCTTCAAAGGTCGACACCAACCTTATTTCACCATGCAAGCGAATTCGCGTTTAGCAATACCGAGTTTAGTAGGGGACAAACGGCGTGCTTTAGCGTGTACTGGGGTCCTGTTGTTTCTATAAAATGTGTAACATTATGCTTCAACACCCTATTCGAAAACTCTGTTTTCATTAGTTCAGGAAAATGCTGAGGCAGCTGTCCAAACTGATCTTGAGCTACTAAAGTTAATCCTACTGTTGGACCCCAGGGTGAGATAAGTCGTTTCGGTGCGCCAGAGGTCATCACATCTGACCAGGGCAGGCAATTTGAATGCGAACTTTTTAGATCCCTTGCAGCTTTGCTAGAAGTTAAACGCATACGTTGCATGCCTTATTACCCGGCTGCCAATGGAATGGTTGAGCGTTTCCACCGTGATATGAAGACAGCGATGAAATGTCTTGCCACTGTTAACAGGACTAACACTCTGACAAGCGTTCTTTTAGGTTTGAGCTCCTGTCTGAAGGAAGACCTGCATGCTTCTTCGGCTGAGCTGGTTTATGGCACTCCTCTACGTCTTCCCCGGGATTTCTTCCAACCCTCTGAAGAGGTCCAGGCAGACTACCTTGTCCAGCAACTTCGGGATACCATGTCCAAATTGAGATGTACCTTTCCACGACGGCATGGAACACCTAAAGTCTTCTGGCACCCGGAGCTCGGCAGGTGTTCTCGTGTCTTTATCCGACAGACGGAGTGAAAAACCCACTACAAGCGCCGTACGAAGGTCCCTTTCCTGTTCTTGCAAGGCATGAACGTAATTACACCATCCAGATTGGCAACCGACAGTCCACATCAGTGTCGACCGTTTAAAACCAGCCTTTCTCTTGGTGCAAGCTCCTCCAGAGGTCGCTAACAAGTCCCTGCATGGCATGACTCTACGTCCGAGGAAAAGAGTAACTTTCGCTGTGTGATTCGTCGTTGTAAACCTTCAGTTCATATCTGGGGAGGGTGTTGTGGCAACACTTAAAAACATCTCTAGAATTTGTGTTCTTATTGTTGCAACTGTACACAAAAAGAATGTTCTTATCGTTACGATTGTTCGCGTTAAGAATTCTTAGACTAGCAGTGTACCGTGCAACTTTTCTCCGTACACATGTCAAACTATTTGCTCTGCATTCATTCACCAGTTTTAATTGTTATGTCTGAATAAATCATGTTTCCTTGTTCCTGAGATGCTTATGGCACAGTTAATAACACGCAGAAATAACATCGAATAATTGATTGCTGCTAGCCAGCATTCGAGTTGGGGTTCTTCCGGAAGCCAGAACCGGAACTACCAAAACCAGGTGACATTCCAAAACTTCATAGTTGAAAAATTAGAACTTGAATGAAAATTGAAGAATTTGGTTATGTGTTGTCGACATTTCAAAGCAGTAATTAGTTCTTTAAAAAAACACAAAATAAAAATATATGATCATGGGGTTTGTTTAAACCTACTACGGAAGTTATAGTTACTAGAGCTGTCAAGGACTGGTGTGTGGAAGGCATTTTCTTTCAAGTTTAAATATAGGTAGTGGTAGTGTTTCTGCGGCGATACGAGTTTCCTGTACGTATTGTGAATGTGGCGTCATGGGCTTGTCTTTCGCGAATAAGGCAGCAGTCGCTAAAAAAATTCTATAGAATGAATTCCGAATTTATATTTGATCGTTGATTGGTGAAACCAGTGGTCGATATGGACCCCCAGGGTCGATAGAAAAATGTAAGACATCATTGTAAGGGTACGGACATAATACGGGTAATAAGACGCTTTTTCAAAATAGGACTTTAAGTTACTTTTGGACGAATATAAATGTAGAAAAATATCCAAAACTTTCTGAAGTGGTACTCCCCTTTATTGCATTTCCAAGCTTGTATATGGTTGAAGCCGCTTTCTGCCATATTAATTCCATTTTAACAAAACAAATAAATAAGATAGGTATAGAATTCCGTGGCGATTTAAGGCTAAAACTAACTAATGAAACTTACAAATCCAACATTGCTAATCTTGTCAAGAGTCACGAAACACACCCTTCACATTGACAACGTTAGTAAATTGTATGCTGAGTTAATAAAAGTCTTATTTTCATATATTTAAAGAAGATTGTATTGTTGTTATTTTGTTAGCTAAATTAAATTTTATATTTAGTATATTATTTATCTCTCCTATAAAATATGTAATGTTTAGAAGGACGTCAGAACAAAAGAGTATCCCTTTGACATTAAGACAAATAATATACATATATGTACTATATTATACATATAATAAACACTGTAACTATAAAAAATAAACAATCTAAAAAGTCACATAAGCGTCTTTTTTGTCCTATTATAATTACTGAATAGTAAAATAGAGGGGGTCGATAAAAGGTCAAATGAAGTCAAAAAAAGTCAATGAAGTTTGGCGACCCCTGGTCTACACTAATTAGATCATCAAACGTTGCCGAAACAACATCAAACTATATTTTAAGGTAACCGGGTATCATACGAAAGCATTTGGACAGCACAAACAAAATCTTCATACCGGTCTGGTTTGTTTGTCACACTGAAAATTCCTCTGATAGAAAGGATTTTTCCCCTTTCTGCTGTTTGAAATCGAATTTGATTTCAAACAGCAGAAATGCTTTTGATTGTCACTTGTTATTTGACGTGTTCTAGAGAAAAAAACCTTATCTTTGAATTACAGACGCCTTGGCTTTTTTGATGGGCCTCATATATCTTGTTAATACATTGTGCTTGTAAGTATATGTGTCAAGAAATGTTTCTTAATTCTCAATTCATTACTTGATGTTTACGACCATCATTTTATGACTGGACTATTCTCTCCAGGTTAGTAGATTTCATAACTTTAATTTGAATAAACGTGCTGCTGGTGTGAAACAAGCAAATGGCTTAACATTCGAAAAGGAAATTGCGATAACGAAATTTGCTGCATAGGCAAAGAACATATTCGCTTAATACTTTTTTTCTGTTATCAAAGTATTTGACACCTTGACAAAAGTGACTCAACTAAGAAACTGAATTTTACAAGAATGTCAAAAGATGACGCGGAAAATTTTAAAGCATATTTCACTGTTCGATGTGAAATTTGTAGAATTTCTACGAGGAACATATTTCCTGATTTGATTTCCATGGCTTGATCGAGTTATAGCTTATAATACATAATAGCTTATTTAGGTACCTAATTCGAATATTAGATCCATCCCATTACTTTTCATGTTAAACTGGGTAATGATGTACCTTTTCTCGGAATCTAACTATCATAGGAACTGTATTTTTATCGTATTTTCATTGGACAGTTATAGACATTTTAACCAGCCACTTTGTGGTTGCCATTTTTTTGCTGATGCCATTAAAGTATGTGATAGACAAATTCTGGAAAAAGCAAATGCTTCGAAATTAGTATTTTTTTATTTTGCATTCATATTTAAAAACCCACAAATGTTCTAATTGAAATAAATATTTTAATTTTTCATAAAATATTGATGTGTTTGCCTTTGATAATTTTTAAAAAGGTACCTAATCTGGCAAAAAGAGTAATTTTTGAGGAATTAGCTTCAAGAGCACTTAAAAGGCTTCAGATGGGATATTTACATGATTAAGATATTTAAAAAAATACTTATCGAACAGCTTAAAGAAAATTAATACACCATTTTAAAGCTGAAATCTACTTTAAAACAACAAAAAATATCAATATTAATTTTTGGTGGTTTTTTTTTTTATTCCGTTCCTTTATAGAAAAATACCTCCATATCGAGTCTATTTTTCTCGAGAACAGTTCGATAAAAAAAGAAAATCGTTCAATGACCTTGAATCATCGAACACGTAAAAGAGATTTTCAAAAGCTTTTATCTCCTCCTTCGCCCGAGTCCGAGCAATTTTAATCAAAGGATTGAAAAATATTTCTTTTGGTACTCTTTTATTATTCCAAATTGATGATAGAAACGTCTAAAAATGATGAACTACATCAAGACATTAAAAAAGCAACCTCACAAAACCCGAATGTCATTAACCTTGAGGGGTTTAAGAATATATAATTGAAGGGGGGGAAAAGACGAAGTGTATCATTCGAACACCTGCATCTGGAGCTGTTTGAAAGGCTTGTCTAATAAAAAAGGGAGAATAAAACAAAACGTGTTTGATGGGGAAAGAGGTGGAAGTCCAGTTTTTCATTTGCTCAAACACACCTACAGAATGCAGATGATGCTTAAACCAAGGAGTTTTTATGACTCATCTAATGTTTGACGTTGAAAAAAGTTAATCTGTTTGATGTTTGATTTTTTTTATAACTGTTCTTTTCTTCTCGTGTCTGGCGTTCCTTTCTCCGTTTTTTCTCTGTCAAATTGACCTTACAGGAAGGGGTGATATGTTACAAGAGTGTCAGCCTGTATTGTACAGGTTTGTTATTGTTTCCTCTTGCAAGGTATTTTTATAAAACCAATTTTGATCACAATGTAGGCCTGCAGGTAAATACTTGCCACAGAGGCCTCTTTCTATTCTCTTGTTTTTTTCTTCTTCACACGCGTGTTTATCTACCTCTCAACCAGATTCAGATCACTAGCGTAAATTTCATTATTATTCATTCAACATTTGTTCATTCCAGTAATTAAAGTAATTTTTCAAATAAATGGTTCAATTCTTTTTTTGTTTTGGTCCATAGCCCAATTTTGTTTTATTTTAAACAAAACTTGGTATACTCCGCTCTACTATCGCTATTTACATCATGAGGGCTAATTGGATGACCGTCCAAGCAAGAGGTTCCAATTTTTAAAGCTTCCCCGAAGCAAAGCCTATGGCTATATCTGCATATATAATGTGTTCTAAGAGATTTACTTTCATCAGCATCTGTAGTATTTATCAGGCGATTACAAACTGTTTTTATGACGAGTTTATGAATTTTCTTTTAAAAAAAGCATTTTTTCACTCTCGCCATGAAAAATGAGACTGGTTTAAAAGTAAACATTTTCGGTGCAGTCAAAAGGCAACTTCTTTTTTAAAAAAGAACATTTTTTCGGTAAACTTTCCTCCGATAACTACGGGTGCTGAAAGAGAATGGTTTCAAGATCAGAATGATTATGGCTATTTCCTATTTCAATACATTTTCAATAAAACCTATCAATATACAACGCACTGAACCTAATTAATGTAACGAACGAATTCAAAAGGAAACAATTCTTATAACTGACATTGTAAAGGATGAGTATTTCAAGTTAAAAATTCCTCGAATAATCACCTTGTTGAATTTGCTCCTCCAGTCTTATTTATCTACCCATTTTAGTAAATATATTCATTTTATTTCTTTGCATGAAAGGAATACTACAAACATGCACGTTTAACATACTGCTTTTTTTCTAAAAGGGAAGTAAATCTAGATAATCGATCCTAATGCATGAGTGTCCTAAGTCAAAACGCGCATTGTTGTAAAAGAAGCATTTCGAACTTTCGAAACAAGAAAAAAAAACATTGAGTGTTATTAATCACCACAGATTCCTCATTTTTACAACGAGAATTTCTCAGGAGACGGACTTGAAAAGGGGTAATCATAATCACCCAAACCGACTATTTGAGTTATGGGCTCTTGCATTGAAGTGCGATATAAGTACCACAGACCCTCCATATCCACTGTGTGAGTATCAGTTGATATGGCGGGCCCCTTATGAAATACAAATATGTGGTCCCAAGTGCTCATAATGTATAACTTGCACAACGTATAATTTTCTCTTTCATCTTTATACACCTTTATTATAAGAAACACAAAACCTTGAAAGTCCTTGAAAAGTACTTTAATTTTATTATTCTACTGGCAAAATTACCACCCATTACTCGGGTTAAATGGGTTAACTGTGGATTGAAAAAGTGACACTAATAATCACTTTTCTTTTTCATAGCAAAATGTAAATATTTAAGTGTTCGGAAAATATTTTTTTATTACTGTTTCGATATTTCTCTGTTTTCTCCAATTCACTTTGGAAGAAAATTGTGTCCACGCTATATCCATTCATACAATATGTTTCATATACATCGCATACCTGCTGTAAGACAAAACTATAAAACATTATAATAAATTTGACTACTACAAAAGTTTATTTTGAGTTTTGGAGTGATTACAAATGCCTTTCTTAAGTTCATTTCATGTAAAATTGCAGTAACTCAAATCGTAAAAATGACGTATCTACTGCGAATTGTCTTTCATTCACAGTTTTCCTGTTAATATTTATTGACTTGTGGAACTCTTGCACCATGGATACGATTAAAGGAAAGATGGATGACTATATATTCATGAGTAATTTTTTACGTAAATGCATTCTTTTCTTGAAACTTCGATTTAATAAGACATGAAATAACTAAGAGTTTGTTTTAAATTTAAATGTCTTCAGTTCAGGCAAAGCAAAGGTAAACGATTATTGTATTTCAGAAAACGGTAGATCGTTTAGACGGCGTTTTTTTAAAAGAAAATAACTGTATTCAACAAACTTTTAACAGGTAATACAAGTTACTTAAACTTAGCTTCAACTCGTAAATTAGGCCAACTTCGACCTTTTGTCCACTATGTTTACTTTTTTTAAGTCTCATTTTTTCACTTTGCTATTCTTCCAAATTTGGCAAAATTTAATAACCAAAATTTAACCACTTTATTTTAAACACAATTTTTTTACAACCTAAAACTTTCCAATTTGTACATCTTTAACCTGCCCTTTCATCTCTTCCTCTTCTCTTTCATACTACTAATTAATTCGATAATTCTATTTGAACTAAAATTTATGCTATCCTTTATATGCTGTTTTCAATGAGGTAATGAGGGTCGTGATCATGAACCGAAAGCGAGTTTTGTCTTTGGAGATCCACAAAAAAATACCTTCGAAGACTATGGAGTTTTAAACTACACTTAATACTTTGCATTTTTTCTGTTTTTCTGTTAAACTAGCTTTGCTCTTTAGAGTGAAATTGATATGTTTTATATAAACACTAGATAATGAAAGCCATTTTACTTTTGATCAAAATTAACCTCTCATTTCACGAGACGGATCACTCAAGCACCGCCTTCTAGACCAGACCTCCAAATCGTTCTGCGGACCACTATATTTACTATTCTTTTCCCGTGATATAACAGATTATTATACAGATAAAATTGTTTGTTTTAGAAACAAAAAATAAAATTAGAAAAAGTTGTTTTTCATTATCACCTTATTAATAAATGCTTCTGCAAATGTTTTGTTTCGGTCATGAAGTACACTTTTAAAGAAGTTGGAAAATAGTGCTGTTTTAAAACAGCTATGGTATCAAATATTACTATTATTCCTGGCAAATTTTCTTCTTACAGTTCTTATAACAAAGTAGTAGTATGCATCAATTAAAAAAATTAAATTTGATTTGATATCTCGGGTGTTGTATGTATTAAGATCTGTAATGGTTAAATGATTTGGAAGTTTCCTTTTACATTTTTCTTTACTTTACTCTTATTTCTATTTAATGAAGTCGTTTTGTTGTGTCTTTTATAACAAAGTGGGCCGCAATAAATAACTTGCCGGGCCACGACCCGGTACTGGACCCTAGTATCAATTGTACCGGGTCATGAGAGGTTCTTCTTGGATGTGTTATTTTTGTTTCTAATCATTTTCTCAAAAAAGTATTTAATAGTAGAAATATTCTGAGAACAATATATTCGTGAATGTGCCGAAAAGTTCAGAAAGCCTAAATAATATGTGTAGCAAATGTCAGTGTCCGTTCAGCAATGAAGTATAAAGAAAAATTTTCCTCTGAATTTGAAGATCAAGGTAGTCTGTATCAGGTTCTCAAATCTAATAATAGTACCGAATAAAGTTTTCTCGTAAGCTCGCAGTGTAAGTGCTTGTTTCGAAACTAGAATGCAGAGATTTTTTAAAGTAATAGGCTTACGTATTAAATTTTAATATTAAAAGACAAGAAATTTTGTGTTTATTTTGGTGTTAAGAAATCTTATATTGAAGACGCAACAAATATAAATTTTTGGTTATCAGAATAAAGTATGTGCCAATAAAAATCACCACAAATTAATTTAATGATGTTGGCCTGAGAAAACTTCAAACGGTTTTTGTTTCCATAAGTCCAGCGATTGGTTACAAATTTAAATGTCATTTTATATTGGTCCAACATGCCACACCGTATACATAAATGTACTAATACTCTTTATGATTATGACATGCGTGTTAGTATGAACTTTAAAATATTGGAAAGGTATTTTACATGTTAGTACATGAACAACTTTTAAAAAAATTGGAAAGGTGTTTGTAAGTAAATTTGTTAGGACCGAGTCCAGGTCTTATTAAAAAAAGAATTTATCGGACCACGATCTCAATGATTGAGAACCACTGCTCTAGTTGGCCTTGATGCAGCTCATCATTTTCGAGTTGGCCAACCTATTTCTAGATTAACTTTTTTGGAGGCAGTGATTTAGGACCCGGACTTGTCAGTCATCGTGTAATAAATACACTGCTGGCCACCGTAAATGCAACACCCTGAAGGAAGCATGCAAATAATATGAAATTTACAACATGCATTAGCGGAGGTGAGATATGCAAATGATTAGAATTTCAGCGCAGACGCACATCACGCGCGCCTGTGGCGCCACTTCAAAGCGCTATTTAAGGCTTGGAGATTTCGACGATTTCAAGTACGGCAAATGTGTTTTTCTTGTGGTTTTTTCAAAAAAAACGATCAATTATGCCTCGTAGAAAACAGCGATCATCTTTTGATCAAGTATCCGAGTTCGACAGAGGAAGGATAGTGGCCTACCGAGATTGTGGATTATCTTTCAGGGAAATCGGTAGTCGTGTTGGACGAAACCAAACAACTGTAATGCGGATATGTGATCGTTGGATGCAGGAGGGTACGACGGACCGACGTGTTCGATCGCATCCACCTCAGTGCACCACTTCACGTGATGACAGGCATATTGTGCGTATGGCAGTGACGGATCGCTCATCCACATCACGAACCATAGCACAGCACATTCAGTCTGTACCGCATCATCCAGTGTCTGCGCGTACCATTCGACGCCGTTTACAGCAGAGTGGTCTGTCCGCAAGACGTCCATTGCTTCGTCTACCCTTGACGCAGAACCACAGACGTTTCCGCCGCCAATGGTGCGATGAAAGAAGGATGTGGACGGCAGAATGGAATGAAATTGTCTTTACTGACGAGTCACGCTTCTGTCTGCAACACCACGATGGTCGGATTCGAGTCTGGAGACACCGTGGAGAGAGGATGCTGAACAGCTGCGTTATGCACCGCCACACTGGTCCTGCACCGGGTATTATGGTATGGGGCGGTATTGGATATCACTCTCGCACTCCTCTAGTACGCATTGCCGGTACTTTAAACAGCCAGCGCTACATCTCCGAGGTGTTGGAGCCAGTTGTCCTTCCTTACCTTCAGGGCTTGCCCACAGCCATATTTCAACAGGATAATGCGCGACCACACGTGGCACGCATTGTCCAAGGGTTCTTCGTCAATCGCCAGATTGAATTGCTTCCCTGGCCAGCTTGCTCTCCGGATCTTTCGCCGATAGAAAACATGTGGTCCATGGTTGCTCAACGATTGACCCAGAACACATCCCCAGCTGCCACACCAGATCAACTTTGGCAACGTGTGGAAGCTGCTTGGTCTGCTGTACCCCAAGAACACATCCAAAGTCTCTTTGAATCAATGCCGAGGCGTGTGGCAGCGGTGATCTCCAACAATGGCGGCTACTCTGGCTACTGATTTTGGCAGGAACCACACTTCACAGAAGTCTATAAATTTAATCATTTGATACTTGGTCAACATGTTATCTACAAAATAAATTTTGTTGTGATATCTCTTGTCTTTCTTGGTGTTGCAATTTGGGTGGCCAGCAGTGTATAATCGTAGAGAGTGACGTGAGAATACTGATGTACTTTATGAGAGGGATTTTCATTGCAAACAAACCACTGGAAACTGAGGGTTTTACTCCCGGTGTCCTAAAACGGAATCACGTTCTACTACAAAAGCACTAGCCCCCTACTACCCCATCTGCATTTAGCTTTACAGATAAAACTTCTGGTTTTTGCTTATTGCATTGCGACCATGTGCGTGGTGAATTTTCTCGAGTATTTCCGAACACCCCTTGTGAGATCTTAGTTATGTGAAAAAAGAAGAAACAAATCTGAACGAGGATTAGTCGGGTAGTACGAGCTTTCAAGTAAAAGGCAACAAAACGTTGTGCTGTCACTTGTTTACATTGATTGAAAAATGGTGTTCCAAGAATAAAAACAACCATGACTTCAGTAATAGTGGTCGTTTATAAGAAACTGTAAACGAAACAGATTAACCAATTACCGCAAAACACGTGTTTAACGAAAGGACCAAATCTTTTGAACGAATTTCGGAGGTGGCTTATATATTGTCTCATTTTTACTTTCCACCTATTACATCAATATATTTTTGTTGACTCCTATCATTACTACTAGTGATATTTTTTATTTTCAATAAGTCAAGTTTAAATAGTGAAAAAAAATGTGGGTGAGTGAAATTTACTTTACTATTCAAGAAAAATAACACCGATACTCCTTTCGTAAACTGAACAGTCCATACTTTACAGAAGTGTCATACATCTCAGATTACATCAGCATCCCGGACAAGACCACTCACTCATGTCTAAGCGAATGGACAAGAGTCCTTTTCGCCACCATTCTTTTCCCATTCAGACCCAAAACATAGATGGGTTCTTCACGTCGTCAACATTAAAGGAGCATTTCGCTTGCAAATATTTATTGACTGCGTTTCTGATCTGCTTTTTTTCCTATTTTTAAGAGATCCGTAAATGGTTCCTAATCCAATCAATTTGCCATACTATTGAATGAGCAAGGAATTTTTAAATAATGAATTTACTTATTTTTTATATATTTCGACAGGTATTTTACTGTGTGATTTACGAAACTTCGACTTCAGCTCCTGCGTGTATTTTCTGATTGATTTTAACACCAAAAATATTGCGAAGGGCTCGAGCTCCTTGGCTATTCCTTAATACGTCCCTGCATGAAAATTTTCACCTATAGATAATAATTTTTGTTGCATGATTTGGGGAGTAAATATTAAACTCCATGTGTAATGCACTTTTTCAATTGAATGCGATAGTATAATTGCCAATAGTGTTTTGTTAAAGTGTCTGTGGTTAAATTTTTCTTTTCCTTCGATTAGAGACAATTTAGAACGCATTTTTTGTCTCTCTCCCACAAAAGTTTCTTTGAAAGAAAATTCAAATTATTTCATCAGATGTTGCAAATTTTCCATTTTTTCATAGGTTCAACGTAAAAAAGTTTGCGATTTAGTTAAATAATTCGAATGGTTTCTTAATTTCAATCGTTTTTTTCTACTTTTGCAATTGTTTATTAGATAATAAAAATTTTAAACAGTTTTCTAGATACACGTTTTTGAATAATTTACGTATTGAAATAGAGATGGCAGCACAAGTCATAAGGCCCTGCATCCTTTTGGGGATTTTCTCATCTGGGGATTTCGGTGAAGGGAAGAACACATTCCTTCTCCCTCTGCACTATCGCATCCAAATATAAACAAAAGGTGGAAGCCTTTTATAAACGCAAGTAATTTTAAGCTACAGAATTCAACAAATACGATGGAGAGTGATTTCCCAGATTGTGAAGAGGACACTCTTGGCTTTATTTTCAATCTTGCCGCCGACTTTGTGACTAAGAATGCATCAGTTATGCAACAAGACGACATCCTATATCTGTACGGCCGTTACAAAGTAGCCCACTGTGGAACGTGCAATCAACCTATGCCGGGAATTCTGAAATTCAGAAGCCGTACTAAGTGGTCATCGTGGCACGATCTTGGAGATATGAGCAAGGATGATGCTATGAAACAATACATTGCTAAAGTGACCCAGATTGCACCTGACTGGGACTCCTCCGATCGGAAAGCGGCCAGGTCAAAGTCACACTTCGGACCTGTCACCAGCAGCTGCTTGAACACAGACCCCGAGATTAAACATGAATCCAAAACTGTTTTCGACTTCGTGAAAGAAGGCAACCTGAAACAAATTCAGCAGCTCATATCCTCGAATCCGTCTTGCAGAGATTACTGTGACGAAACTGGGCTATCCCTTCTGCATTGGGCTTGCGATCGTGGGCATGTTGATATTGCGACCTTTTTGATATCTGCCGGTGCTGATGTAAACTGTCAAGATAAAGACGGCCAGACCCCTCTGCACTATGCTTCATCTTGTGGACATGAAGAAGTGATTGCTCTACTCCTTAAAAAGGGGGCTTCTATCAAAATATATGATGCCGATGGATTATCCCCAGCTGATGTAGCATTCAACTCTTCGATGAAAGAGCTTCTTAGTACTAATCCAGTTTAGTTATGGCACAACTATATTTGTACTATCATAATTTAATGTGAATATTGATTTGTAAATTGCACCAGGAAGTGTAATTGAAAGTTTCTTTTTATCCAAGTTCAGAATAGAAAAATGAAGACATGTTGAGATGGTATCTTAAACATCCCTCCAATACAATCATACATTTTGTGCTATAGAATTTAATATTTTTTTCACAAAAGAACTTAATGTTTTTAACATTGTGTTAGAAGTGTAGTTTTATTGCTCAGAAGACTGGATTAGTTTTTTATTTTGTTAATTTTTCCATTTAATGCTCTATTTTGCTAAGTTTTCTTCTGTGGGAAAGGTACAACTACAATGCCAAGTAAAAGATTTGTCAATTTAAAATCTTGTTAAAATTTGATACTCAACTTGCCCAGTATCAAGTCCCCATTGGGATTTTAATAAAACTTTGATACTGCAAAGTCCATGTATTTTTAAATGTTCACTTTGGAATCTACATGTTAAAAGTATTAAATGTAACTCTTTGTAAGAGTATCTAGTCATTAAATATATGAAGTTTAAACTAGTCTATATAAAAAAGTTTAACTGGATAATGTTTATAAGTACTATGGTCTATGTTTGTTATTTCACTCTGATTTGTGAAAGAATATTATATGCACTATAATTACTAGTACAGATATTATGTATTCCGATTTTATAAAGTTATTTACTTCTGTTTTACAAAAAAGTTCTGCATTACTGAACTGACCATGAATGTGAATCAGAAAAAGGTGAAGAATTGGAGGGGAAATAAGATACTACAACTGTGAAGCTGAAAGAGTTCTAAACTTAAAGAAATTTGTTTTAAAAATTGTTGATGGCATTTTACTTACATTTTATGCAAAATGTAATTTGTTAATTCTTTTTGTAATTTATAACTTTTTAAGGACATTCCTTAGAATTTTATGTATGGGTATTTTTTTGATTGAGTTGTTTACTTTGCAGTTAGAACAACATATTTTAAGAAATTTTTTGATAATGTACCCACAATATGTATAAATAATCTAGAATATTGTTGGAAATGATTGAATTCATGAAAAATTTATAAGAAGTTAATTATCATATACATGCAAAAAAATTAATAAAAAGAACATTTTAATCACATATCAAAATAGTTATATTTCTATGAAATCATTTTTTTCAAAATCTGTCAAGTGTAATCAAAATAGTATTTAATTACATTCTTTCAAAACAATGGCAGAAGAATTTCTTAATTACATCATGAGAATACTTTTTCTCAGTTTACTTTTTAAACTCATTTTGTTGCCCTAAGAACACCCTGGTATCAATCTGTCATGTTTAGGATGGACTTGGAACTGCTCACATAAATATCCTGTTATAATGTTTAACTGAATGTTCACTGTTGTATATTATAAAAAATGCTTATTGGCTGCTTAGGCAACAATAAGTCGTTAGCTTTTTTAATATTGTTATGAGTAGGTCAGTTTCTGTGCAGCTTTTTTATAGCAACCCTTAGTCATATGGTTTTGAACTTAATCCAGAAATTTTCTTGTATGCCTTCATTCTCAACCTTTAGATAAATGTTAACTTGATGTTTACATTTAATTTCTCGTTGGATTATTTCAGAAATTAAATTGTTGAATTTGCACATTGTCAAGAACTAAATTTTCTAATGGCAATATGTTCCAATTTTGGAGTTATGTGCTAAATTGTGTCATGAAATTTTTTGGATTACATTTGATGTTTGTTAAATGATTTTTCGAAAAACTGAATCCAATAGTTCATATTGTCTGTTTTTATACTGATTCTGCATGAAAACAAGTATCTTTCTGTTGTGGTTATTCTGTTTTTAAAAAGAAAACTTATTTTCTGTATTACTTTTTATTGAATTATTTTGACAATAAATGTTTGAAAAATCAAATGTCTCTTATCTCTAATTTTTAAAAATGTAAAAAGAATTTACTCACATTCAAAATGCTGATTTTACTAATTTTCTAAATTTTTAATGAAACTACATTAGAAATTACTGTTCAAATTCAGGGGAATGGTTTTGATTTTTCATTTTTAACTCAACGATCTATGCAAGCTTTAATCATAGAATTTAATATTTTGAACCATAAATTTTCTAATTACAATTAAGCCATAAGCTGTTTATAAGGTATTAATGAAGAGTTGAGAGATCAGAAGTGATTGTTTCCTGTTTAATTTGCCTTTAATATTTCAGTCTATACTTTGAGTGGTATATTTTAAAATGCATTTTCAGATTTTGATTAATATTTTCATATTTTGGTTCTGGTATGAATGCTGTTGATCCCCAAACAGCATAGAGCCATAAAAAAACTTCATTTATTGGATCTAAGTGTTGCGAAAGAAAATTCTTAATTAGGCGGAAACTAATCAAAATTTCAAGGTTTTATTTGGTTCCTGTTTAGAATCGATTTACAAGCATATTTGGAATATACAATCAGAATTGGGAAATGTTTAAATTATTTCTGTGTAAGAAATTTATTTAATTCTAGGATAGAATGAACAATTTTTTATTTTATTTATACTGCCGAATCTGATTGGATTCTGTTTTCCTATTTCCAGAACGAGGATTGTTTCCATCTGTAAATAATTTAGCTGCAAATGCAATTATTAGTACCAATGCCACCTGTGGAGAAACAGGACCAGAAATTTATTGTAAATTAGTTGAACATGTCTTTATGCGGTAAGTGGATTTAATGTTGAATGAGTATAAAGTAATTAAAATTGCTATATAGAGCTAGTCGTTTAAAAACAGCCACAGCAGTCAATTCAAAATATTTTAGCATGGTTCATTTTGGAATAACTTGACTGGCTCATTTACAGCCATCTTAAAAGCTTGATTTCCTTATGTTCAGTTTTGAATTGTTTTTAAATTGTACTTACTGAACAACTGCTTTCCTATCCCATTTGAATTGCTGTAATATTTGTAAACATTGCATTTTCCGTTCTTTTTAATGTTTTTATTGCATCTATATTTACCTGCGTAATTAACAATTTTTTCTGATTAAACTCGTTTCAACGTACAATTTGATTATTGAAACAAGTTAATCTCTTCATTCCTAGAGTATTCATTAAGATATACATTTATATGAACAATTTTTCGCTCAAAATGTTACATAATAATTTCTGCTTCAGCTACATCCTAATGTTCGATCCATGGGATATTTCCAAATAGATAAAGTACCCATTTGGGTACATATTTTTAACTACTAAATTTCTCAAAAAGAATTAAATTGTTTCTTATTATTTCCAAGTCTTAAGTACCTTAACCCTCGAAGCATCACAAGATTTCTGAGTAGTGTAGTATTTACTTTTCCCCACAACACATGACGATTAAATAATCACATTTGTTAGTTGAAAGAATCCCAGAAAAGGTTCTATTGATCAATGTCAAAACTGATTAGAAATGATAGGAAACTGCAGGGTACAGAACGGAAATATGTACGTGAACCTCGCATTGGGTTTAACTAGCCAATAAAATAACTATTTAAAGAGAGACTGGAGAAGTAGGATAATATTAATGAGAAATGCATTATTGATTTCTGTCTTGTTAAAACTTTGTCTTTTGAAGGGCAGATGAAAAAATAAAAATGGAGATATAGTGAAATGACTTCTGCATGAAATGATGTGCTATCACTTTATTTTAATATTGTTTAAAGTATTGAATGTTAAAAATTTATGTTCTTAATTTCAGGCCATTCATTGTATTTAGCCTATTAATGTCTCATGTATTGAAAAATTTGACTTTTCTCACCTTGATTGTTAAATGGTTTTCTGTAGAGAACCGCAATGTGGTATGTGTGATGCTCGAAGTGACAATCCAGAACATAGACACCCTATCATCAATGCTATTGATGGTACAAATAAATGGTGGCAGAGTCCTACTCTACAGAATGGAAAGCACTTTGAATGGGTCACAATAACACTAGATTTAAAACAGGTACTAATTTTAATCATTTTATAGTTGCAAATCAGATCACCTTCATTAGTTTATTTGCATTGTTTCTGATAACTCTTAGACCATAGCAGCATTTTCTGCCAGAGCGTACCTTAACTAGTGTTGCAATTCACAATTTCATTTATCATCTTACTAAATATTTAAATTATTTGGTTAAAAGCTCAATGACACGTAATTGAAATTTAAAAAAAAATTCTTATATAGCAGGGCACTATAGACAAATATCCTTAGCCTCAATAAACAATAGAAGGTACTACAGAAAATACAGAGCACAGTTCAGAGGAACCAACAGTTTTAAATACCTGCTAGAGAAGTTTCGTAAGAGCTTGATATTATAAGTTTTTGGGTATTAGGTATAAAGCCAAAATATATATTTGATTCACAGCAGGGTTGCCACTCTGGTTATTGCATAGTTAGTGTTCTGACTCTCATACAATTGATGTTGGGTTTGAATCCCAGCTTGGAATTAACTGTAGCAGTTCAGAATTTACTCTGAACCAAAGTCCCTGATCAAATTAATATTCATGAGGCAAAAAATGATGAGTGACAAATAAAACCATAACCGAGGTCTTCCTGGTACTGAGAGATTATTTGTGTAATGTTTTAATTTTAGTAAATGTCTGCAGCTTGATGACTAGAGAGAGCAGTTTCAAATGTTCAGAGATCAGTGTGTTTAATCTTAGGTGGAGAATTGTAGTTTTCAAAGTAAATTTAAAATTTCTTGTGTGTGTGTGTGATAAATATAGCAAGCATTTCTTTGTTTTGATATTTCTTTTAGTTCCATTAGAAGTTTCTTTTTAAACTAAAATATTTTGAAAGAGAAAACGAAGATGAAAAAAAAAAAACAATTTTAATGAAAAAATAATTTGTTTGCCAAAAGTTAAATTTTTATTTAGAATTCATTGAGTAGTTTTAAATTGAGTAGATTAATACAACAAACCTATCAAAAGCTGCAATTCAAAAAACAGAAACTTCCGTTTTGAGTGGTATTAATTTCATTTTGGTGAAACAATATATTTTAAGAAATATTCTGTTAAGCTAACTAAACGTTTCAGTTCACTGTCAAGTATGAAGTTACTGATTTGTGTGAGATTAGTTATCTATGAACATTTGTTCAAATATTACTCAATTTAAGCATTTTGTAGGGGAAAGAATCCAGAATTAAACTTTTGAATGCCTATCTACATCAAAAATTTGTGTGAAAGAGCTTTATTAAGCAAACACAGAATGTGTCAAAAAGAGGTGTGTACAAAGGTTAAAAATTGTGTAGATATATTTTACATTTGGTAGAAGATTATAATGATAAAAAGTCATCTTTAACCTATATTTATAATTTAACCATGATAAAACTGCACCCAATTCAACCACTATCAGAAGAAGTTTGAAAGTTAGATATATACTGTTTCTCATACTTTTTATTATTTTTAACATTGTAAAGGAAAACATTTTGCTTCACAGGTTTTCCAAATTGCTTATATAATTGTCAAGGCTGCTGTTTCACCTCGACCTGGAAATTGGATTCTTGAAAGATCTAGGGATGGCCTAATTTACAAAACATGGCAATATTATGCAATTAATGATCCAGAATGCTGGGAAGCTTTTGGGGTTCCTCCTACAATGGGAAAGCCTCGATACCGAAGTGATGATGAAGTTATTTGTACTTCTTTCTATTCAAAATTAAATCCTTTAGATGGAGGTGAAGTAAGAAAATTCAAATGCTTGGTGTTTTAAATTTTTTCTGAAATGTAATAATTGTCTGGATTCTATCATTTTAATAAACTAGCATATGTCAAAATATTTTTTAGTTGATAGTATAAATTGTAGTATATATTTATTTTACTTCGTAATTTTTCATTGCAATTTTTGTTTTTATCCATCAATCTCTTCTTTCTACAAATGGTAGAGAAATCTTTTCTAAGTTTTGGTTTAAATATTTTATCTAATTTTTTTATTTTTTAAAACGAGTATATAATTGTTTTATGTGACAAGGATAAATCTAAGTACCTCAATAAATGTCTCATGCATTTCCTGGAAAAGAAAATATTCTCATGAAAGAAAATTGCACTAAATGTGATTAGGAAATGATCTTACTACATTTTGAGTTTCTGGACCATAATTAATTTCTTTTATTTCTGGCAACTTTGTGGTATAAATACGGAGTAGAGTTTTGAATCAATGTTCGATCACTTTAAATGTGTGTTCTTACTATACAGTTTTTAGATTTTCATTGTATTAGTTTTGTTGAATATATACACTTGCAAGGGCAGAGTAGCTATTTTTTTGTAAAATTCTTTGACTAAATCTTGATAACTTAGTTCATTAGAATGCGTACCATTATTAAAAATCGGAAGCATTTGATGCACTAATTTTCAGTTTTATTTTTCTCATTTCACATTCATCATTTTTAGAAAATTTTCCTGAAGATATTAATGCAAAATGCTTCAACATGGAAATATTCACATTTTTTAGAATTGATAGTTAATTTTTTCTCTCTAGATCCACACATCTCTAGTCAATGGTAGGCCTGGTGCTGAAGGTCCTAGTGATACTTTGAGAGTATGTGATTATATTTTAGTAAACATTTCATTTAAGGTTTATCAGAAATGTAAAAATGCATACATTTCTTGGAACATTATACAAATGTTTTCATCATATACTGTAAACTTATGTTCTATTTAAATATATTTTTTTCACCTCATAATTTCTATGTAGAGAGTGAAATATTATTTTTTCAAATTTTCTCTCAGGAATTCACAACTGCCCGGTATGTTAGACTACGTTTGCAGAAGATTCGAACTCTGAATGCAGATCTCATGACCATGCAATCAAATGATCCACAAAAAATTGATAAATCTACCACTAGAAGAGTATGCTATGTTAACTTCAACATTATCTTAATTTTTATTAGTGATTTGATTGCATTTTTTATAAAACTTAATTTCTTTTTTTCAGTATTTTTATTCTATTAAAGATGTATCAATTGGCGGTCAATGTGTTTGCTATGGACATGCCAAACATTGTCCATTGAATCCAGAAACAAATGTGAGTGAGCAGGCTAAGTAGATTTTCTTTTCATTCTAAATGGTACTGAAATGAATATAATATCTTCTGATTAAAGCATTTTCTGGAGTAAATATTTGTTGTGTAAGGAATTTTTCCATTGATTATTGACACATTATAAATGGTTTTCCTACAAGGTATTTAATCATACAATTTGTATTTTCATAGCTTCTGCAATGCAAATGTGAGCATAATACCTGTGGTGAAAATTGTGAGCAGTGCTGCCCTTTATATCAACAAAAACCATGGCGGCCTGGAAGTAGTAGTGATGCTTCTGCATGTGAAAGTTAGTATTTATTAAATAATCAAAAACGTTTGATTTAATGCATATAAATTTGTTTATTTGTTTTAAAATGTAGAATATTCTAGCCTTCTTTATTCTGGTTACATTAAATAGCCCCAAAATTTATTTTCTTATAATTTTTTCAAATTGTTTCTATGTATTTGTGTGAACAAAGCCCTTGATGACATTTCATTTAATGTTTTTTCTTTTCATAGAATGTCAATGCTATGGACATACAGATATTTGTTTTTATGACCAGACTATAGCTGATAAAAAGGCAAGCTTAAACATAGATGAAGAATATGAAGGTGGAGGTGTATGCATTAAGTGTAAGGTAAATAATGGTTTCTTTTTTTTCATATTATAGAATTTTCCTCCATATAAATTTTGACATCTCTTCCTGTCTTGTAAAGCACAGTTTTCACCTTGAAATAAACATGACACATTTTATTTGTTAAGATAATACATTATATGAACTCTGTATTTGTTAAGATAATACATTATATGAACTCTGTATTTGTTAAGATAATACATTATATGAACTCTGTACCTTAGAACCAGATGAACGCAAGTCCAAAAATGACGATTTTCAGGTTATTGCAGTTTTGCATGTAGAATCTGATTTTGCATCAAGCCATAACAACGTAAGTCTGTAAAAAATTCTCCTTTTATGATTTACTAGGGTTATAAGAGCGCAAGTCCTAACCTTTGTTTGAGCCAGACAAACGTAAATCCATCCAAAGACAGTTTGTACTTTCATGTATAAAACTAAGCTTGTTGTACGGAAAAGAGACAGCACAAAAAACAAAACCGAGAGCCATTCATTTATTTTTGACTTTAATAATAAGGAGGAAGTCATTTGCAAAACTTTTTTCCTGAATACGCTTTCTATTTCTGAAACCTTCATGAGAGTTGCTTTAAAAAAAGCCAGTGTGTCTGGTTTGGTAACGCCAGACCTTAGGGAGAAACATATTCCAGCAAATACATTACCGAATGATAGCTTAGAATGGATCAAAAACCATATTTCAAAGTTTCTGGTGTATGAAAGCCACTACAGCAGGGAAAGATCCAAACGTAAATATTTGGGCAATCACCTGAACATTTCCACAATGTACTCATTATATGTAGATGATCACAAAAAAGAAAAATTAAACCAGAAATAAAGTGGGTTTATTCCAAAGTTTTCAATGAAGAGTTAAACTTGTCTTTCCATTCAGCAGATAATGATACTTGTGATGTTTGCGACAAACTAGACTGAAATTAAAAATGAAAAAAAAATGATGAAAAACTCAATGAACTTTAAATTACAAAAAGAAAACAACTTGGAAAAAGCTTCACTTAAGTATGAATTAAAAAGGGAAGATTAAAGTGAAAGGCCGTGCTAATCAAGGTTTGAGAGTCATTATGTCTGATCTATAAAAATGTCTTCCAATGCCAGATTTGAAGTTCTCCCAAAGTTTTTACTCAAGAAAACTCTGGACATTAAATAGTACAATTTATGACACAACCATTGACAAAACTTGGGTGTATGATCTGTGTTGAACTTACAGCCGGTCGAGGAGGTAACGAATCATGTTTATTCACATGGGCGAATGAAGAGTTTCGAAATCCTGATAGGCCTACTGAAAACTTAACAATGTGGACAGATAATTGCAGTGGCCAAAACAGGAATATTAATGATTTTCATGTACCTATGGCTATTGGAAAAAGTTTCTTCTCGAAAAGAAGTCAACCATAAATTCCTACTTGCTAGACACACCCATGTGGAAGTAGATGGCAAGCATAGAGTGATAGTGAGAGCGAAAAAGCAACTAAAAACCACACTATTTTTACCACAAATGATTGGGCCAATTTTATTGCTTCATGTTAAAAAAGAACCCCTTTATTGTGAGAAAGATGTGCCTTGAAGACTCTTGATTTTCTCTACTTGAAGAGCAAAGAAGCTGCATTTGTTTCAAGGAAGAAAAACACAGACAAAGAACCATTTTTGATATCCAGTGCAGTGTGGTTGCAGCTTTGCAAAGGAGACAGCAAGTTGTACCATAAGACCAGTTTCACAGATGATACCTTAAAACTGTTGAATTTAAAAGAAATAAGAGAACAAAGAGTTGTTATGCCAGTGACGACCCCAAAATTGAGAGTAACCAAAAACAAGATAAGTAATGAGAAGTAGAGATCTCATGAATTTAATGCAGTTGGTCCCTGAAGAGTGTAGACCCTTTGAAAACTTTCCACAGAGAGAAGGAAGGAAACTTTCTGAGGATGACTCAACTGCTCTAGAGTAATGTTTTTGCTTAATCTGTAGCTTTTAAGCCATTTACAACATTCAACAGCCAATCAACATTCAACAATATTAAATATATTTTATACAATATTAAATATTTTTGTACTTTCTCTATGTTTTTGATAGTATTAAAGTCATTGTTGCTATGATTGCTCGTGTAGTTTACTTGAAACACCTTTTTAAAGTGCTATGTAAGTCCCATAAAACAGGTTTTTCATGTAGAACCACAATAACGTAAGTCCAGTCCTGTCTTAAGCTATAAAATTACATAAAAATTAACCAACAATGGATAAAGCATGTATATTTTTGTTAACAATCAATTATTTCAGGCTAATTCAAATACTAGTTTTGTAGCCAGGCAACGAGATCCTTCTTTTAAGTTTTTATGGTTTCCTGAAAAGTTGGCATAGTGTGACATACGTTCGTCTGGTTCTGAAGTACAGAACTATCACCTTATAAACCTTTCTTCCCACATGGTCTAGTGGTTGGGAACCTGGCTCTCACCCAGAACACCAGAGTTTGATTTCTAGCATGGGAAGTTTCATTTATCTTTGTAGTGCACCATAGGTAATGCTAAATCTGCTATAGCTTTACCCCTCTCCAGGCTTCATACAATGCATTCTAGACCAGTAGCTTTACATTTATCAAAAAAATGTAAAGTACATTTATTAAAAAATCAATGAAACTAAAGAAGGACTTTAAAACAGCTTTTATAGTTGTCTAGAGATAAGGGCTTGGTTGTTCTCGATGAGAATCTTTCCGTTGACCCTGATACTCCATGTAGAACAGCTGTTGCTTGTTTCAGACTTGACAAGGCATGATTGCTTACAGGCTCACCTTTTTTTAATTCTTGTGCATCCTGCAATCTTTAATTTATGTGGCTCTGGACAACCTATGATGGCTAAACACATTGACATGTGCACTGCATTTAAAGGTTTTAGTTGTGTTATTCACATAGAAGTATTGAGTTCATAAGAAGAGCATAATGCCCTGCATTTGTAAACATCATAAATTTATCCTCTCACATCTTTGAACAGTGTATTTAAACTCTGCTTCTTAGTGGTAAAGATGTTTCTTTTCAGCATCATACCACTGGAATTAATTGTGAACAATGTGAAGATGGCTATTATAGACCATTGGGTGTTGAAAGGAGTGATCCAGAGCCATGCCGAAGATGTCGGTGTGCTGGACCTGGTGTTACTGGGTTTTGCATTAAAGATGACTCATTTATATTAGAGGGAGTGGTATGTATGTATTTAATGCTAAACTTTCAAACAAATAAAAGATATATAAAGGCTTTGCATGTATGAATTTAATGAATTATGTAGTTTATATTGTTACTAGTATGCATTTTGTTTGTCATTTATGAAATTCAATTTTATGGTAATTGATAAAAGTATTGCTTAGTTATATATAGTGTATATTTCTTATTTTGTAATACATGCTTTGATTTATTCAGACTTTATAAATCATAATTAGCTAATAAACAAAATAAGGTGCCTATTTAACATAAGTAAAAAACTTACATTTATTGTGTGATCTATGTACGTATAATTTTTGTTATATTTTCATTTAAATAGCAATTGTAGGCAATAGATTTTATAATTGTAATATATAGAAAATCATCTGGAAAATCTTTTATTTTAGTATCCTGGTGACTGCATATGCAAAGAAGGATTTGCTGGTAGCAAGTGTGATCATTGTGCACTTGGATTTAAACAGTATCCTATTTGTGAGCCATGTCCTTGTAGTCCTGCAGGAACAGAGGGTGAAAGCACTTGTGAAGGGCAGTGTGTGTGCAAAGTATGCTCAGCAATAGTCATGTGCTGTTATGAACAATTCTAAAATATTCTCTCTATCTTTGAAATTAAACTTGATGTTTGGTACCCTTCATTTATTTTTTATCAAAACTATATCCTTATATTCAGACATACTTATATTCAGAATTTATTCCCATCCACCTTCAAATTCCAAAACATCAATTTGCACATTTTTAAAATCTTTAAATTTATATACATAAATATAAGTGCTTTAGTTGAGAAAGGGATATTGAATGGATATGAAGATGTGATTCAGTTCAAATTTTAGATGAACAACTAAAGTAACCGATTTTCAGTTGTAATGTATATAAATGAAATAAATACATATTAGAGAACTCCCCTTACTAACCGTGTTCAAGACAAGATTTTTTACTTGAAATAATTGTTTCATTCAAATTGTATCAAAGTTTTCAGGTTATTAGTAAACATACCCATTTAGTTAAGCATGTAAGATCTTGAAATTTTATATTATATAATCAATGACTTTATATTTACCCTTCTTTTATTAAAAAAAGGAAAAATAAAATCTTATCTAGCCTGTCGTAATATTAATTTTTCTTGATTTTCTGTTGGTTTAGTGGCATTATCAAATGAAACCATAAAACTATCCATGTTATTCAAAGGAATGTATAGTGCCTTGAAATACCTAATCGTTTCAATGCAGTTAACTTTACTATTGAGATCAACAGCATTGGTGGTAAAAATATAAATAAAGATAAAAATAATTTAATTTTATATCGTACACATATTTCTGTTTTATAGTGTTTTCTCATATTCTATTTTGCTAAAATTAATCCTTTTCCATAGATTCATAATCAAATTAATTTTTAGATGCCTTAGATATAGTTACCATCTTAACATTTTAAAATCTTCTGTTGTGGTCTCATTTTTTCTTATCTTCATTTATATATACTCTTCCTCATTTCATTTTAAAACAATATCTTTTGATGCATTTTATTTTAAAATTTATTTCTGATTAAAAACTTTAAAGTAATGCTATAAAGTTTAAAATACAGTTAAATTAATTTTTTAGTAAAATAAAAAGAAATTTTTGCTTAATTTTTCATTGCATAAACTGTTATCTATATTGATAGTGCTTGTATTATTATTAATCAATTCATTATGATTTTATTACAAATACATGTCATCGCTAATTAGTTATTTAAATGTTTTAGAAACTTACATGTTGTTTCTTTTCAGAAAAATGTAGAAGGTGCTCGCTGTGAATATTGTAAACATGGTCATTACAATTTAGATGCTGAAAATTCAGATGGATGTACACCCTGTTATTGCTCTGGAATTACTAACAGATGTCAAGAAAGTGATTGGGGTGTAAAAACGGTATAGCATATCCATTTATAATTAATTTTTTTAAATATAAAAATATATAATAAAGTACTATGTGTGGATATTATAAAATAATACATACATTTATTGCAAAATATTTCAATAATCAGTGTACTACAGTACATGTTACTTTTCATTATAACTTTCAAATTGAAAAGAAAAGGATTTCACAACAGTTAATTGCCTAACTTGAATTTTGCAAAATATGAATGATGTAAAAAGTAATTATGTTAAGTACTTATACAACATTTTAGAAATATTGATTCCCACTATATTTTATTCATGCTTGAAATGGTTTCACAAATGAATATTTGGTAGTTATGTGTATAGCAAATGTTTTTCCTGTATACATGATTTTTAGACACTGTATAACACACAACTTTAATGCAATGTAATTATTTATTTATTACTTATTTTTAAGTAAAATATTTTCACTGCATTTTAAAACGATTATCTTAGCCATTAATGTTGTTGATCGATTTTGCAATAATTCTGTTCTAAGACAATACATTTTAAAAGGCTATACCTGTAAATAGAACTTGTCAAACTCTGGTTTTGAAATAGCATTATTTTCCATGCAATGATTTAAATATAGCATTTTTTATATCCATATGATCCCGTACTTTTTCATATACTTTCTCACAGAGACTCATACAATGATACACTGACATTTTCACAAAAAAGATGCACTCATATGGTTTATGTTTTCCAGTTTAAAGATTTTTAGTTAAAATCTTGTGTTTAAATATATATGTATTTCAAAAGTTCTTTCCAGTATGTCAAATGTATTCAATACGTAATTTGCTTAAATGGAAATCTAATAGCTTTTATCATATTTATACAGATACAATCCTTAGATGGTTGGCTAGTTAGTGATATCTATGGACTTCATGTTGTAGAACCTAGGCGAGAAGGTGATTATTTAAAAATTACTAATGAAGCTATGTTGGGATTTGATAACTACTACTGGATGGCACCACCTGAATATATAGGAAAAAAGGTGGGTTATGGTAGGTGATAAAAATGTTATATTATTTTAATGCTGTCTATTTTTGTTCACTATAGGTACAACTGTAGGCTTTTCCTGCTGCCTCATTACATTTGTGAAGTAATAACAATTTTACAAATAAATCTTCAATTTTTGTGTGACTGCACTCTTCGAACCGTTTATGTAGCGGTTCTAATATACTTAAGTGAATTTGAGTAATGATTACTCAATTTGTATGGTACTAGTATCCATTGAACTTTGTGACATCTCATTTGTATGTTTTGTACCCTTAATCCACACATCTGAACTAATTTTTTCAAAACACATAGAAATGCCTTTCTGGAGGACTTCTAGATGAAAATGTGCACATTTGTATTCTAAGGAGAGAACCAGGAAATTCTGCAGAGCAGTAGGAATTGAAACCACAAAGAATCACTATTCTGGTCGAATAGAAATCTGTTGATGTGGTCTGAATCACTTGACTGGGTTACCCACTAGAATTGTAATAGAAATATAAATTTGCCACTTCAATTTGAACCTAAACAGAAACAGTGAAAAATATTCATCACACAACTTGAAACTTTATGGCATGGTTTTGGTTTCAGGTTACATACACTGTTGGCCTTCGAGAATGCAACACCATGAACAACAAGAGATATCCAAGCCATATTTATTATACAAATAACATTTGGCAAAAGTGTGAACTGATTGCAATTATAGCTCCATTCAACTTGTGGAATGCAAAGAAATAAGTATTTTGGTAGCCGCTATGGGCTGCAATAACTGCTGCTATACTTCTTGGCATTGAAAGAAAGAGGCTTTGGATGTGTTTGGGGTATGTCAATCCATACTACTTCCATGCATTGCCAAAGTTCATCTTGTATAGCCATAGGTGGTCTATGGTATGCCAGTCGTTGGGCGATCATCATCAGCCAGACATGTTTGATGGGCAACAGATCTGAACAGACGGGCCATGTAAAAAGTGAAATTTAGTGGACATTAAAGAATTATATGTTGCATGCCACATGTATAAACTTGAAAACAGGCAAGCACTGAAGATAAGGGAGAACAGGCTCTGAAACTTTAGAGATGTAGTTGTGGCTGTTGAGTGTATTGTTAATGTGTACTACGCATGTACAGGAGTAGAATCCAATGGCTCCCCATACCATAATGCCAGGTGACTGATATGGCAGTCATGTAGTCTGTCGCCGCTGCCAGACTTCAATGCGACCATTGAGGTGCTGTAGACAGAATCAAAATTCATCTGAAAAGACAATGTCATGCCATTTGTTTGTCCATGTAGCATTCTACATACCATTGCAGCAGCAGATGTCTGTGGTGTAGTCAAAGGCAGCAATGGACATCCTGAAATAATTCCCTGTTTCTGCAGATGATGTCAAATTGTACATGTTGACACAAGGTTATTGTTCAACACACCTTAATTCTTGAGCTAAGGTTTGTGATGTTGCAGTATGACTATAATAGACATGCACACAAGATGTCTGTCCTCTCGTTTGGTGGTATATATGACGAGGCCGCTGCAATCATTCATGTTGGTCAGTGTGTCCTTACACCCACCAATTTCATATTCATATCACTGTGACTTGATTTCGTTGAACACAAGCACCGATTTCTTGAGAGGATAATCCAGTCTCGATAAGCCACAATTCTCAAACTTAGAAATGGTCTCGTATGATAACTGTTTTTTTATGAGGCATAATTAAGCTTACTATACACAGGAACAGTGAGAAAACACAATTCCAATCCGTAAAACTGACTGTTCACCCTATCTATACTGTCTATAGGATGCATTACTGGCACACATGATTTGCATGTATTCTGAGGTGCTAATCATTTATATATTATTTCATGTTGTACACAACGTGCAAATTCCACTTTTGGCCACTTTTCCACCACAGGCTTTTGGATGCTTTCTTCATGGTGTTGCATCTTCAATTGCCAGCAGTGTAGATAATTGAATTATTATATGGTATAGTGTTTTAAAATTTTCTTATGATAGTGGAAAATACTGAGACAATTTCATGGATCATTGGTATGTATTTTTGTTATTCAATGGGATAGAGTTTTATATATTCATTAAATGCAATTATTATTTTCTGCAGATGTATTCATATGGTGGAGAACTGAGATATATTATTGGATATTCTGTTATTGAAGATGATGGTGTACAAAGTGATGCCCCAGGAATTATTTTAGAGGTAATTATTTGTCCAAGTTATTTGCTGTTCAATATTTTTGAGTTTTAGTATAAAGGAAAAATGCATTTGTTTTTCTGATAAGTTTAAAAACTTGTTTAAAAGATTGTATGTTTATTTTTGTGTATTTTTTAAATCTTATTTATTATTTAGTTTTTGATGTTTTATGTCAAATATGATATTTATTGATATAGTGGTGGTGACGAAATACTTTTCTCTTCTTTTAGAGTGATGCAGCACGCATTGGCTATTACTTTGGTTCTCGCAAAATTCAGGGCAACATAACGGTAACTCTTCCACTACAAGAACGAGCCTGGTCTCATTTGACAGCTGCTGGTAAAAGAAGTAGAGCAGTAACAAAGGAAACATTTGCAGCAGTTATGAACAATATTTCTCGACTATTGATTCGTGCTAAGTATCACTCAGATCAAGTTGTTGGCGTGTAAGAGAATTTTTTGTCTCTTGCTATTATATTTGTTGAATATATGCATCTCCTTATACCTGAATGAGAGATTAAAACTGACATAAAAGAACCTTAGTTTGAAACTATCAATCTATTTATTGTGATATATCCAGTTGATAGACACAATTGTATTATAAAGATGTGTTGGCATGTTAAAAGATATTGTCATTTTTTATGTACTCTTAGCAGTAAAAGTACTTTTCTGCAGCTGTTTTCAAGCTAAACTCTCAATGTATTTATCTAGTGCCTATTTTCTTTTGTAAAGCTAAATTTTAACAAGAAATTTTTCTACAAAAATATGTAGCAATCTGCGAGTTGTAGAAGGTTCAAGTTTAATTCTTGGAACTTACCCTGGATGTATTTCTATCTTCTGTGCCAGTAAAAATATTCTTATGTGTTGTGCATATGTCTGTTCACTTGATGTTGTCTACCTTGTGTTTGATGCTGCTTGACCAAATATGATATGATTTGGCCATAAAACCAAACCAACCAACATAGTAAATAAATATGTTCTATAAAAATTTCATAAATTTGGAAAATTTTCTATTAATTGTTAAATATTTCGAGCTTCCATTGATAGAATCAATTGAATATTTTACCACCTTCATTACTCAATGTTGATCACTGTCTTTCATTGCTTGAAAATATTTTTTATCTGGTTTTAGTCTCTACAATGTTGAAATGGAAATAGCAGATAGATGGTCAAGTAGTTTGAAGAAAATGCTTACTGTAGAAATGTGTGAATGTCCATTAGGATATTCTGGATTATCTTGCGAGGTAAAGATTGATTTAACTAAAAATAACATATATATATATATATATATATATATTCATAGATTAAGAATATAAATGCTGGAGGAATGCTTTTTGGAGTAGCACAAATTCTCAAAATGTTAAAAAATCCAGTGCTTTAAATTTTTTCTTAACACTTTTTAGTAACTATGATAAGGATCTATAGAATAAAAAGATGTGTTTTAAGTTTTGATTATTTTAGAAGTAAGAGATAATACCTTTACTTTGTTTTCTTGTTCACATTTTTAATGTTTTTCTATATATAGATATGTGAACCAGGATATAGACGCTTAAATGACACCTTGCATAAAGGGATATGTGAACTTTGTGAATGTAATGGGCATACAACTTCCTGTGATCCATATATTGGATATTGTTTGGTAAGTAACATGTTTATATTTTCTGAACAAAGAGGCTTATGTTAATATTCTTTCTCGTCTGAAATATTTTGAAATTATTCAAAGTCTAAAATATTCCCTTTTAAACTATAATCGGAAATTTTTAAAAGAGGTAATTTGTTTCACCTATACTTTGCATATTTTAAGGTCTTAATTTTTATTTTAGTTTTCCTTTAATTATTCCTAAATTATTCCTGATTTCTAACATTGTCATCAATTGTATTTAATTTTGATTCTTTAGTTTTCATTAAGGGGCTTAAAATTTAATTACTGAACTCAAAAGTATACCAACTTATTAAAAAATTAAATATAGAACTACACTTCAATACCTAACAAGCATTTATCCATTGCTATAATGCAGAAGTTTTCACTGAACTTTAAAAGTGTTATGTGTGTTTAAATACGAAATTTTTTTCAGAACTGTGATCATAATACAACTGGTCATCATTGTGAAGTATGTATAGAAGGATTTCATGGCAATCCTTACAGAGGTACTCCAGAAGATTGCCAACCATGTGCATGTCCCTTACTTAACCCTGAAAATAATTTTTCTCCAGTTTGCAAAGATATTGTAACTACTGATGGTGTCACAGATTATATTTGCACAGCTTGTGCAATAGGTTATTCTGGGTCTAAGTGTGAAAGGTTCGTACAAAGTTTGTAAATGAAAAATTCATTTTTAATACAATGCACATATTGTTAAACTATTATCTATTATTTTGTATTGCAATTGTTTAATTATAAGTGTTGAAGCATATGCGTGTTGTGATAATATGCATACTTAGTGATTTATTTTCAATGTTATGCAGTAAAACTTAGATAATTCAAAGTTGAAAAGATCACATCACATAAGGTTTTTTCACCAAACGATTTCATATTTTGGGAGAAATATTCATCAAGTTATCAATATTCATCAAATATTCAAGGAGAAATATAAAATCAAAATATTTTGACATTTTTATTTTATCACCTCATAAATACATACTTTACATTTATATCCTAGCTCTGTCATGATAAATGAGTTTATGAAAAAGGTTACAAATCCTTATAGTAGCATTTTCCTTTTTCTCAAAACTTCTTTTTCCGCTTTTCTTCTTGTGAACTTTTGCCGGGATTGTCTCTTCAATATCCAGCAGTAGTCTGCTATCATGTGCTGATATTCCACCTTCCTTGATATCGCTTTTCCATTTCCTTTATGTCTTGGTGAAATCTTTCACCTTGCACCTCGCTGACTGCACCTAAATTTTCAGGGAAATAGTCCAGGTGCGAATGGAGAAAATGAACTTTTAAGCTCATATTACACCCTAATATCTTGAAATTTGCTAACATCTCTTCTACAATAGATTTGTAGTTTGGGTCTCTTTAGTTTCTAAGCTGGTTACTACTAGTTTGAAAAATTTCTAGGCTTTTCTCTCTTTTGTTTCCATTTTGAGCTCAAAATATTCATTCTTCATCAGTTTTCTGATGTCAGGTCCTACAAATACCCCTTCATTCAGCTTTGCTTCGGATAAAATCGGGAACTGTTCACAAAGGTATTTGAAACATTCTCCCTTTTGTAATACCTTACCAAATTGTTTAATAAGGCCTAATTTTATATGAAGAGGTGGAAATAAAACCTCTTTTGGATTAATCAAACTTTCCCTTTGAATATTTTTGACTCCAGGTTTCAATGTCTTCCTTTTTGGCCATTCTTACTTTGTATAATGTTCTTTTCTATCCTGGCTGTCCCATTTGCAAAAAAACACGGGAATTTTGTGTAACCACTGTTGACCAAGCAACATAGATATCACCTTCAAATCACCACAAACTGCCCATTTGTGTTCTGAATATGAAACTTTATTGAGTATCAATTCAAGATTTTCATAGCACTCTTTTAAGTGAACTGAATGCTCAACAGGTACAGAAACATACTAATTTCCATTATGCAATACTACTCCTTTTTGACAAATCTATAAAAAGTCTCCATTCGTCAGGTTTGTCAGACCTGGAACATCGCTGCAATAAACAAGTTCACCCTCTTGAGAGAAAAATGGAACAAACTCTTCTCTGCTCAGAAACCAAGAAAATGACGTACCAGGAACCAACAAATTTTTTCCCTTCAATCTGGAACCTAAAACTTGTGCCAATTCCTTAGGAAGATCTAAGTCTCTGACTAAATCATTTAGCTCAGATTGGGTAAAAAGTTTAGATTCATCGCTACCTGGGTCATATGTATCATCATCACTTCCACATGGACGTACTATTTCTAAATCACCAAAATTTCCAATGTATCTGGAGGGGACAGAACCGGTATACCAGGTCCGTGAGGGACAGGGCATATGGCAGATGGGATGTTAGGATAAAATATCTCCTCTTTATTCTTTAGATTGAAACCTTTCACATTGCATGTACAAAAATAGCAGTAATCAGTATGATTTTTAGACACTCTTCAAACCATTGGTATACCAAACCGAAAAGATTGTTTTTTTTTTACCTTGAAACCATTGTCTCAATTCTTCTACACAAACAGAACAAATTGTGTGGGGTCCAAGGTTTGTCTTGATCCCCAATTTCATGCCAAAATAAGCAAAGTATGCTTTTCCACAAAATCTGTAACGTTTGTTGTTTTTTACTGTACAGTTACCACAACTATAGCAGAAACAATCTGGTGAAATAGCACATCCTCTGGAAGCCATTTCTCAACCGCAGCACAAACTAAAAGTAAAAAGCACTTCTACTCAAAGCTCGGAATTATAAAAATTGTACAGCACTGAACTAAGAAAGACATTGATGGGAGTAGGAAAAATGGCAGGATGTAGAGGGAGGAGAGGACAGACATGCACGACAGGCTAGTGATCTGGTTTTAACTTGTTTTCTCTGGCTTCACTTTTGTGTTTAACAGACAGTTTACCAATTTAGAGGAAAATCCTAAATAAATAATAATTTATTCTTTGATAGAATTTATAGAGCAAATTATTATTTAAAGTATAAATATGTTTAATAAGTTCATACAAATAATATTACGTTGCTCTTAAATATACAAAATTCGTACACATTAGACCTGTGATTTGTGATAAAACTACGTGATGGAATTTAAAAATTATTTTTCCAGTAATTAGCATCCAAAAAACTAAAAAACACTAATTATTTTTAAAACAATTTTTTCATCACAGACCTGTGTAATTAACAGAGTTTATATATTTTTAAAAATGGTAAAAATGTTTAGAAAAAATGAACACTTTACAAAAAAATGCACATACATATATTTTATTTAACATACACATAAAATAACTTGAGATGAAATAAGCATCATAATGAAAGTTTTTTATTTTAAACGTTTAAACAATGTAATTTTAATTTGTTTTATATTTATTTTTATTAGGTCACTATGTATGAAATGTTGGATTTCAAACTGAAAGTTTGATTTATTATATCTCAGGCAAGAAGCAGTATAATTAATCAAAGTATGCGTCTAAACTATCGATACAGTTTTGCCGTCTTAACAGTAGCTTGTTAATGCCAGCAGCGAAGAAGCCTGGAGAGCGAGTGGTGATAAAATAGTGAAAGGCATTTTCTACAGCTTGTTGAGAATGAAATATTTTTCCTTGCAAGAAGAGGTCCATTGCCTGAAAGAAATGATAGTCAGCTGGTGCAAGGTCTGGGGAATACTGTGGTGACAGAGTTTCCAAGTCCAGCTCCTGTAGTTTGAGCAACATTATTCGTGCAACATGTGGTTGAGCATTGTCCTGCAAGAGGATTGGCCTGTCTCTATTCACCAACCTCATCTGCTTAATTCCAAGCTCTCTCATCATTTCGTTTAATTGGCTACAATAGACATCTGCCGTAATTGATTGACCAGGTCTCATGAAGCTGTAGTGGAAAACACCAGCGCTGGACCACCAAACAGACACCATTAGCTTTTTTGGTGAATATTTGGTTTTGGAGTGTGTTTTGGCACTTCATCTTTATCCAATCGTTGTGCCAAATGCTTGCGATTGTCATAAATAATCCAATTTTGTATAGCACGTAATAATATGGTCTAAAAATGGTTTGCCTTTATGTTACGACAACAAAGAATGGCAAGCTTTGGAACGATTTCTCTTCTGACGCTCGTGTAATTCATGCGGAACCCGTCTATCCAGCTTCTTAACCTTACCAATTTGTTTCAAATGGTTTAATATTGTTGGAATAGTAATGCCAAACCTTGCTGCTAATTCACGTGTAGTTTGAGATGTATCCTCTTCCACTGCAGCTTTCAGCTCGTTATCCACCTTGCTCTCAGGTCGCCCACGTGGTTCATTTTAAAGATCAAAATCACCAGATCGGAACTTCTCAAACCATCACGTACTGTGCAGTCATTAGCCACATCCTTGCCAGACACTGAGTTGTCTGCTCTGCATTAGTTCCATGATGGAACTCATTAAAAAACAACGCAAATTTTTGACTTATCCATGGTTTACAAAATTTAATCTGCAAAAGGCAATTCGACGGATAATTACAAACCAAAACATGCGTTTGAAAGGCTGATGATGTACCTTCACAATAAAATCCCCAAAGAACTGTCAAAGTGAAATATCAGAGATATCGGGTATCAAACTTAGTACATGAGGTAATTGGGCATTTCATACTTAATGACCTAATATGAATGAAGTCCTATGATTAAAAGGCCTTAAGAAGGCTGTCACTTATGATGTGTCTTTTCATGAACCTTCTCAGATCTTCAACGTTTTTAAGGGCTTGTGTTGAAGTTGTTATAGGTTCAGAAGAATGTGGTGAGTCATTTTCTTCAACTGATGAATCTTGTTTACTACCCCTTTCATTAATGAGATCAAACTGATAAGTTTATGTCAACATTCATAAACTCCTTGAAGGACATATCTTGACGAACCTCTCAGTTCTCAACAGCAGGTGTGATCATTTCATCAGATCGAATACCTTCTTTGGCATGTTGATCATCATATTTCTCTTCCTTTGCAATTTCATTTGTTCTCTTCATACCTTTTTTCATTTCACCAATAACCTGCATTTTCTGCCAAAATATTTCGTTTTGTAAACACCTCATTTTGAACTAGACAATGACAATAGAAACAGGTAAAATTTATTTAATTAACATGCAGCATCACTGCAGGCAGGATATATCACTTTCGGAGCACCTGCTGCAATGCAGCTCATACCCATATCATAATTAGAAATAATTTAATTTAACAGAAATTAACATAAAGGAGGAAAATTTTACTTAAAAAATTTCGATTGTGTGACTTGATAGACATAATAATCAGCTAGTACAAAACTTAAATGCACCCATCGAGTCATGGGGCAGTCATGTCTCTATTACTGGCCTTGATCAAGGTGTTCAGATTTTGGTGATCGATTTCAGATCAGGAATTACTATCTCCTGTACTGCTATTTGAGTTGCTTTAAGAACAGTAAGAATATATATGAATGGCACATAAAGTTGTTGAGAATTAAATTTAAGAGTTTAAAATTAAGAAGTTACTTTAAAAGTAGTGATATAATTAGAGATCCTATCACGTCTTTGCTAATTATTGATGATCAGAATTCGAAAGGGAAGTTATTAAGGGGGGGAATTAATTTAAGGAATTGGAGTCGTAGACTTCAGGGTTCAAACAAAACACACCACAAGGACATTTTGGTCAATGTGGGAAGGCGTTAAACTGTTGGTGCAGAAGAGCATGAGGTCTCTTCTGTGAGTAGAATTATTACAAAACAACATAAGAGACACAGACAAAATTTCCTCTGTATTGTGTGATATGCAGTAAGACACTGATAAGAAGAGTGCAAAGTAGGGATGAAGGGGTTTTAGAGATCACAGACCAGATGTTATACGTACATGTGTATGCTTTTCCTGGATGTATTCTTAGAAAGAATTGAGTTATCACAAAAATTACATTTCTTGCTACCACTTTTAGGGAAACTTGTGTATGAAAAATGTTTAATTGAATAGGAAAATATTTGAATTATCCAAAAGCTCTTAGAATTTAAAACATGGTTTCATAATAAAATTTTAGAAAAATTCAAAGGGCCAAAAGAAATTTCAAATTATTCAATAATTTGAATAATACAAGTTTCACTGTATTAATAATTTCAGTGGTAAAATTAAGTTTTTCGCTAGAATTAACTTTTGCAACAGAAAGATAAACCTTGTAAAAATTTAAGCATTAAAATACATATCCAATTTTTATAGTTGCTTTGGTGGTGGTTGTTAATCATGCGTTTTCTATAGTGTTTTTATATTTTGTCTTCAGATGTGCATCAGGCTATTTTGGAACTCCTGGTACACCTGGTGGAACCTGCCAACCCTGTGAGTGTACAGGAAATGCTGATACATTTGACCCTAATTACTGTGATCACATCACTGGTCAATGTTTAAAATGTACTGGCAATACTGGAGGATGGAACTGTAATGAATGCTTAGAAGGGCACTATGGAAATGCATATCATCATGTCTGCAAACGTAAGTGATACATATGCTTATTTTCAACATTTTTAAACTGTTAATTTTTAAAGGACACAGAATTACCTTAATAGAATAGTTTGAAACTGTAAATTGATAAATTATATTAAAATGGTTTTTAAATTTCTCAAGTTGTTAAAACTATTTAATGCTTAAGCACTTACAAAAGCTTTTTGTTTGTAAATAAACTCAAAAGGTTATTAAAAATGCAAGCATTATAATTTTTTTTTCATTTTAATTTATGGCTTCCATGTGAATAAGGTAAATATACTTTAGTTTTATCTTAAAAAATCTGTTATTTTCCATACTTGATTAGCATAAAAGTTTCCTGAAATATTTCTTACTAATAATAAAGTTTTTAATTTCTCTGAATTTTAAAGAAAAAGTAATTGAATAGACACAAATATATTAAAGTTAATTTAATAACAACACTAGTGAGAAGTATCTTCCAAAGTTATTTTCTTGATATATGGTTCTGTAATCTTTCTTGACATGAATTTAATTGTCCTAACACATAGAACTTTTGTTCCATAACAAACATCTTTTTGCTCATGTATAATATATTACATATTTTAGAGATGAATAATATTAGATTCAGGAAAGATTAAAATTTGCCCTATCATACATTGTTTTACTTTCTGCAGTAAATTTTAAATATTTTCTGAGGGTAAAGTCTCATGAAAACTGAACATATTAATTAATTTTCATATGAATCATGTATATAAAGCTAAAGTTCACCATAGTAATATTTAGGCATGCACCACCAATTGCGATTTTAATAAAAAAGTTAAGTGCTTAAATGAATATGAAATAATTTTGAGCCTAATCTTGAAGATATATTTTTATAGCAACTAGTAAGTTTTAATTTTAAACAGTTAAACGTATTCAATGAGACACAAACTGTTTTGAGCATTTCCATTGTAGAAACATTAAAAACCAGTTGTAGAGAAACATTACTTATTTGAAAATGAAATGTGTGAAGTATTAAAATGAAGTCTATTTGAAAAGGGAAAGTTTTTATTCCAATGTGAAACACAGGATATGTCTTTTAAAGAGATATTTAGAAATATATAATCTATTTGGCAGAGGCTTTTGAATAATTGCCTCTGATTTATAGTTATCCTCTAATGTCTCTATTTTACAATATGCCTCTAATTTATAGTTAACCAAAATATTCTTTAAATATGTACATTTTTTATACAGAAATTTTTAACAGGAATAATTTAATTTAGAATTATCAATGGATAGAATTTTTGAAATAGTTTAGCAATTTTTTCGTAGTTGAAAAATCAATCTGTATAGGATTTGTTACAACCAAACATTTGTAAGCTGTAAAAGCTTAAACATTTGGGAAAGAAAACAACACTATAGGCAATTAAGAATAATTATGGTGCAGAATAAATAACACAGTTTATAATTTAATCTAGTAATTAATCCAGTCAAGTTTTTATGAGTTATTTAATACTGTGAATTTAATTATAGTTTTAGATTTTCAAACCTTACTGCTATGTGTAATTTACATATTTAGAGAATTAGATGTGTTTGATTATTTATTAGCATTAAGTTTATTAAACTAATTATTAAAAAACAGTAGTTAGTTTTGATGTTAGTAATTTTAGATTATGACAGTTTGCAGATGAGCACATCTCTGGTTCCTTTCAGCCTGCGGATGTAGTCCACTTGGTTCTGAAAATTCCATTTGTGACAGAGCTACTGGTGTTTGTGAATGCAAACTCAACTATGTAGGACGTGAATGTGACAGATGTGATGTGAGTATGCATTTTATTTAATGTGTCTTAAGAACTAGTTATTATCTTAAGGAGCATGTAATTCAATGGTTTTTAAACATTTGAACCTGAAACTAAACTCAAAATTTATTAAAATTTGTATGTGCCTAAAATATTAGAATTCCATGTTAAAATATTAAGCTCCAAGATAGGTCATTGTCCCTTAGATATGTTAAGATGTGTTTCAAAACGTTTTATTTCATCACTTAAAAAACTGCATTTATATTTTACAAACTGAATAAAATATGATACAATAGCCAAGCTGTAAAAAATAGTATCTTGAATCAAAAGCATCTTGTGAGAATCCTTTTTGTCATGTATGCTCATCAAATTTTACTGAAACATATTTTAATTTACTGCCCTAATTTTAATCATCATCAATTGAAATTTTTTAAAAGATCAATTTTAAATTTGCAAGATCTTATTGGGGTAAACCCTCATCCAAATCTTTTCCCTTTTTTAAGGACCATTGGATTTTTAAATTTCATATAGTGCTTTTATCCATCACGATATTTATATCATCCATTATTTCATACTTTTTATATTATGTCATGTTGATCAGCATGTTTTTAATCATAGAAATTCCATCATACTGTTTCAGTTAATAATTTCTACTTTATTTCTTTCCATTTATACTTTATTTTTTTATTTATTCATTATTATTTCAAAAACCATGAAATAAATTTTGTGTTACATAAATTTATTGTGCAGGAATTACATCTACCTTTTATTACAATGTTTTTACATTTACATTGATTTTATCTTGCGTTTGGTGCAGCTTGTCCGTTTTTGGACCTTGCACCATAAAACCCTAATTACCTACCAAAAGCATTCTTGTATGAATTTTCTTGTACAACCAGACAAGTTTCTAAGTTGTCCCTTCAAATCCATTCTTTTGTTTTTCATATTTTCCTGATGCTCTTACTCAATGTTTGGCACAGCCTGCCCAAATATGGCCTTTACATCAAATATGGCATCTTATCTTGGCAAGCCAAATATGGCAAATGCTTTGACCAAATATAGCGCTTGCACCATAAAACCCAAACAATCTGATGCTTTAAAAACACTTGCCTTTTGATTTATACAAATGACATTGTATGACTTTTTCAAATATTTTCTAAATAATAAAATTCCAAAAAATATTAATCAATAAGTATTTTTTAAATAGTTTATTTTAAAAATCAATTACTCTAAATCAATAAATATTTTTAATGAACATACTGTAAACATTATAAACATTATTGTTGACTACTAATTTATGTTTAATTTTCAGTATTCCTTTGGAAATGTTGAACTTGGGTGTGTACCATGTCGTTGCAATGCAACTGGTACTAAAAGGGAAAATGTAGACTTGTGTGATCCTGTATCTGGAAAATGCGACTGTAAACCAGGAGTGTTTGGTTTGAAATGTGACACCTGTCTGGAAGGTTATTACAGTTTCTCAGAGAATGGCTGCAAATGTATGCTCATGATTTTATTTCGATCTTCTGAATGTAAATTTTAGAACTAAAGTAATATTTTTAATAAAATTTTATTGGTCTGAGTTTGAGTTAATTATAATTTAATAATTGCATTTGATAATGAAGAATTTTATAAAATTATTCTCTATTTTTATTTTATAAGGAAATTTGAATTTTTTTCAAAATATGTATTGCTAAAATTATTGTTCTAAGCATAATAATTCAATGTCATTTAATTCTTAGTTAAATTCGACTTTCAACTCTTAATTCAGAATTTTAATATAATCTGATTTTTTAGTTGTTTTCTATGCTAGCAATTTTCAACCTTTTTCATCTCATGGCACACATAAACTAATTACTAAAATTTTGTGACACTGAAAAATGTATCTTTTGCCTATCTGACAAAAAATAGGTATAATTTTTAATTTATTTACAAAAATGATAATAATTACGTACTCTTTGCTTCAAAGTGGCTTTGTGACATTAAAAAAAACTTTTTGAAACAATTTATTTATGATGCTTGGAAAAAATACCACTCAAAATTATTTATACTGATGTGGGCATTCTTGTAAAAGTTTAAAACTAAACCATTGAAATGATAAATTGCACAATTGAAACCGTTTCATCATGCGTAAAACACACCAGTGCCATACTTGCAACACCCCAGTGTTCTGTGGCACCAGTTAAAAATGGTACATATTACTGTTTTATGTACATATTAGCTTTGATTAGTTAGCTTTAGATGTTTTGTACTGCTTTTTAAATACCTAAGGTTAAATAATGTGTTAGAGATTTATAATTATTCTTTATATAACTTTAGGGTGTGGTTGTGATGTTAATGGAGCAGCAAGTCTTCAATGCCTGGATCCCAGTGGTCAGTGTGTTTGTAAGACAAATGTGACTGGTAAAAATTGTAGTGTTTGTGAGGTAAGAATTTTTGTATTTATATGAATTTTTATAAAATAAATCTGTTGTGCAGTAAAACGTATGAACTGAATCACCTTTATTTAACCTTGTAGTCCACATTTTATCTTAGTGACTTTTTGATTGACTTTGTGAGAGAAAACAGTTGTTTTGTAATTATTTAATTTTATTATTTAACATTGCAAAATACAAATAAAGGTGTTGGAAGTGAAGGGGTGTAAGAGTTGACAAAAAGCATTTTGTGAAAAAGCTTCAAAATTTGTGTTTTGAAAATTACTGTGTTATAAAGTGAAATTGCCAGCTCTATTAGCATCTTAGAACTTTCCTGAAATATGATTCACTGAGGAGTAAAAATTGATGTGGCTTTTTCTATGACAGCAAATGACGACTGAAACTGGTTTCAACTGGAAGCAATGAAGCAAGTGAGCTTGCATCCCTTTTCCACTAAATGAAATATGGAATCTCAATTATGAGGCACTATAATAGAGATTCTCAGACAACCAATATATGAAGTTCAAATACTTCAGTGCCTATTTTTTAAAGGTCATTGATTCGGTTTTATTGACTTTTACCTTTTTTTGCTATTGAAAAATGCTGTTCAGTCATTTACAGCTGCTCTTAAATAAATCTTCTGTCAGGAATATCTCAAAAGTATTAAGGTGGTAATTATATATCAGAGCAAAAGGTTTAATATTGGCTTTTCACAGGATTCAACGGCACAGCTTATCCACTTTTGGACCTTGTGCCATAAAACCCCAACATTCAATTCTCAGGATTCAGAGATCTGTTGAACATGCATCTGGGTTTCTGTAGATTTTAATGCATGATTATATAAATCACTCAACACACATTTCATGAACTGGATTCTGTAATTTTGTTAGTCTGATAGTATCTTTACTTCACATCTCATGCTAAGTATTTGAGATTAAATCTATTTTTTAATTATTTCCATAATAGATTTTCTATTTGAATATTTACTGAACCTGAGAAACTTCAAATTAAACTATATGCGTTATCTTACTGAAATCAAAAATTGGTTTTTAATGCACACAGTGAGTTATCTTATAATAGATTATGCTCCAAAGATATTTTTTGTGAATTTTAATGTTTGAATGATGCAAAGAAAACTAATAATTTTTAAATGTAGACTGGAACTTGGAATCTGCTATCTGGAAAAGGATGTGAGGATTGTAAATGTAATTCCATCGGTTCCACCAGCCCTATATGTGATGAATTATATGGATCTTGTCAATGTCACCCTGGAATCGGCGGAGATAAATGTGACACATGTAAACATGGATATTTTGGATTTTCCAAAACTGGATGCAGAAGTAAATATTTATTGAATTTATTTTGATACCAAGCATTTAATTCCAAATATGCAATTTGTATTTACAAATTTAAATCTAAGTATTTTTTATTTGTTTAATCAGTTTTAAAGTAACTTATAGTTTAAATTTTGCAGTAACTTTTGTTGAAAATTACCTTTTTATTTTTTAAGGTTTCATTAAAACTTGCATTGAAGGAATTCATAGTTTTTCTTTTCATTTTTTCTCCTAAAATGTGTCAAATCATTGTGGGTGTGTTTTAGTTCTTAAAATTAAAAAATATTTTTATTCAATATACAATTTCAATTACTTCATTATTTTGCACATTAGAATAGCATGCCTGCCCTTTTAAAAAATAATTTAACCAGTTTAGTCACATTGTTACTGTTAATTTTTTCAATTAAAATATTTTCAACTGCTTGATTCTTTGCATTAAAATGAGATATAAGACTAACCTTTATATTTAAAGTCAGTTTTATATGATACTGGTTTAGATTTCTCTTCATTACATCTGGCAACAATCTTTTTTAGTATAATTAATTTTTAAATCTAGAATCACTAACATCAATTTTGCTCTTTCAGAATGTGAGCCTTGCAAAAATTCTGGACACATCTGTGATCCTGATACTGGATTTTGTGTTTGTCCACTGAATACAGAAGGAGAATATTGCCAAAGGTGCACAGCATCTTCCTGGGGTTATGATCCTGTTACAGGATGCAAAGTAATCTTTGTACTTAGTTAAATTGTTTCAGAATTTAAATACCATTCAATGTTATGTATGAATTAGAATAATTTATTCTAGGACTATTCATGTGTGTGCAGTTCCTGCTATGTGAAATTTTATTTACTATGGCAAATCACATTCTTTAAATCGCTGGATGAGAATTTATTTCAAAATTCTGGCATGTAATCTAAAATTTCCTAATTTCACATGAGGATATAGAAAAATATAAATATCGAAAAGGTTTCCATGCTTATTCTGTGCACTTATGAATTTAATGTATCAGATGCATTTCAAGGTCTTAATGTTTCATGTAATCAATTGACTTTAATTTTCTGTGCAAGTGTAAGTTAGTAATTTTCTTATGAAGAATGCATCTGTTTTTAACAATAAGAAGTCTAATTTAAAAGTTATAAAACCTATTAGACACTAAAATATTTTCAATCATTATATATTTAATATCAAAAATGAAATTCGTTATTTTTTGTTCAATGAAAAAATTAAATCTGTTCAATTGAGAACCATGTTTTTACATTTCACAATATTTCATATTAATGTAGAAACTAAATAAAAATGTTTCGTTTAATAATTTTTAATGCTATTTAAATTTTATTTTGGTATTATATTTTAAGATTGAAAAATAAAAATGTGAAGCTAATAATTTAGCTGATATCTATTAATTAGGCTTGGCATATTCAAATTTCATGTGATATGTTGAACAGTAAGCTATCTTGAGTCTTATTGTAAGCTTTTTGGATGCAATATAAGGGAAAGATTTATTTTTTCAGCTTTGCAATTGTGATTGGCGTGGTTCCCCAAGTGACAGTGTATGTGATGTAGATAATGGAAATTGCCTATGCCTAGAAGGGTATGAAGGCCGAAAGTGTGATCAGTGTAGGTTTGCTCATTACCAATTTCCCATTTGCCGAAAATGTGAATGTCGATATGACGGAACAGATCCATCGCAGTGTACAATTGAAGGACTATGTCAGTGTGATGAAAATGGCCAATGCCCATGTAAAGTAAGCCATTACCATTTCCATTCTTTAAATTTATTAAAATCTCTCTGGATTTATAATTTTGATTTAAAAACAGTGTGTATTTAGTTATTTTTAAGAAAAAAACTTGAGGAATTCTTATAACACAATTAATCATCTGTTAATGTGCTGTTTTGAATTGTGGATGTTTATTTTTATCATGAAGCAGAGGGAATGATGTCTTTCATATATTAAAGCAAAAATATAATTATACCCCTACTGTTCATTTTAACAGGAGAATGTGGAAGGTGTTAAATGTGACCTCTGCAAACCAGGAACATTTGGATTAGCTGTAGATAATCCAAAGGGTTGTTATGAATGCTTTTGTTTCAATCGATCAACTACTTGCAAACAAGCTGAAATGGTTTGGTCACAGGTAATTTTTAGAAGTTTTTGGATTTGCTATTGTGAATACTTTGTGAATAATATTTTAGTTAGATGTGCATTAGAAATCTATATATTTTGCAAAATGCTGTTAAATAATTTATTAATTCCCTTTGTACATTTAAAGAATTTTGAATTGCAAATTCTATTTTTTTAATTTTGAAGTGATGCTCAATGTATGCTTCTTTCCTCAATATTTAAATGGCTTGATTAAATGTCATTAAAGCATGAATTTAAGCATAATGTTGCTATTATTTGTGATGTTTCTTTTAAAATATGTGTAAAATTTGTTTTTAACTTTTGAAAATTATGTTGTAACTTAAAATATGAGTCAACTTAATAATTTGTAGTAGTTCTTATGTTTGATATAAATGCTTGAGCTCTATTTGCCTATATACTTGGTTGATACAGTACAATAGTGGTTAATTCTGCAGTACAAAATTATTTTGATATTGAATAAATATTGCATGTATAGAAGATCTAAATTTTAAATAAAAATTACCTTAATGGTATTAATATTGTTGTATGCATTGAAATTGAAAGTAAACATGCCATAACATAACATGTAGAATATCAAACTAAAAGGTAACAGTTTTTATTTTGTACTTAAAGTTTTATATCCACTTTTTTTATAAATCAAATCTCCATAAACATGTATGTTTTAGTGATATTTGTTATAGACTTTACTATTGTTATTTTATTTGCTCATTCAATTTATATTGAAATATTTTCAGATTACTGCTCCATCCAGGGAAGTTCAATTTGAGTTAGGAAATACTCCTTTAGGTTTATCATCTCATAAATTTCTTTTAATACCAGGTCAGACTGGTAATGTCAAGCTAGGGATACCCTATGTTATAAAACAACCTGTATATTGGATGCTGCCAAAAGAATATTTGGGTGAAAAAGTATGTAAAGACAAATATTTTTATTAATTACTAATATTTTAATAGATTATTCCTTTATACAAAATCAATTACAATGTTTTAAAAATATTTGTTATCTTTTAGAGAAATAATGCTGAAAACTATTAGCAATTTGTGTTGGATTTTTTCATTAAATCCATAAACAAAGCTCATTTTAAAATTCTGTAATGTGCCATGTTTGTAAAAACTTCTGTCTATAACACATTTTGATTATAATAACCAGAGTTCCATGTAATAGCTGTGTGATGTTCTACTGTATCTGAAATCCTTCATAGTGCTCATTCAGAAAACTTAACTTTTAATTTGTACTTCAAAGAACATTTTTAAACATACATAACATAAACAAAAAACATTAAGGTTTTTTGTTTTATGTATTAATTTTAAATATGAAGCAAAAAAGTTTAAAAATCTGGAAAGAATATCAAGCAACAAAAATTCCTAACTGCACTGATTCCTGAAAACTTCTTGTATAAACTTTAAGTTGAAATAAACACAAAATTAAATTGTATTCACCAAGGGATGTATGTCTACTAATGCCCCCTGGATTTGTTAGATGACACTGTTCAGCAACATAGCAGTTTTGGGCATCATCATTTTAGATGCTGACTTCATATGGGTAGCATTAATCATTTCACAAAAGCTGAGATAGTGGACATGCACCTCCATATTGGGCAACTAATGGAAACAGTTGAGCTGCTGTGAGATTGTATCGTGAAAGGTATCCCAACATCCTAGTGCTGAATCACCAAACGTTTTGCACCGAACTTTGTGAAACTGGAATATTCTAGGAAAACAAGTATGCTAATGATTTGTGACGATCAACATGCACTCTTTTCCTGATAGAAGAGGTCAAAAGTAAGACTGAACTCTATCCATGTACAAGGACACAAATTGCTATGCATCACCTTAATGTGCTTGACCCTACTGAATGGAGAGCATTGCATTAGGAGCATTTACATTCATTTCACCTGCTAGGATCATTTACATCCATTTGATTGCATGCTGGAGATTACCCTTGGCATGTGGAAGTTGCATATTGGTTTCTGCAAAAAAGGGCCATAGAGCCTGAATTTTCAGCTTGTTTTTCTTGCTTGTTCTACACAGATGAAGCTTCATTCACTCTTTAGGGTATGTTTAATATGCATAATGCTTATGGTATGGGTGCCTGTCAACCCATGAGCTACATGGAATACATGCTGTTTAACAACTGTTCATCAATGTTTGGGTGGGTATTGTCAGTGACTGATTTAGCCATACCTCTTTCTGTCTAGACTCAACAGACAAATTTATCAAATATTTCTGTAGGTGTTGCCAGAACTGCTGAACCTGTGTCCATTCCTGTGTGGTCTCTCAAATGTGGTGGTATCAGCATCCACAGGGCTCCAGCACATTTTTCCATTACTGTGCATGATATTTTCAATGGTACTTTAGGGGCTCAATGGATTGACCAAGGCTTCACTTGGACACCACAATCACCTGTTTTTTCATGCATTGATATCCTATGGGGATACCTCAAAGGCATCCTGTATGAGATCCCATTGACTCCAAAACAGACCTCATTGCAAGAATTACTGTCATGACTGTGTCTGCAAAAATGGCCAGGAATTTTGAACAAGTATAGCCATCCATGAGTTGATGCCAGATATACATTACTGATGCTGGTTGACTCTGTGAAACTAAGTGTCCAGCAACTTAAACTGCAAAATCAGTGCTGATAAAAATGTTTTTTTTCCCCCTTTATTTGTGCATCTTAGCACCCTCTAGCACAATCTAGTAGTCCTTGAAGATAGACACTGCATATGTGTGAATACAGTTAAGTTTTGTGTTCCTATTTCACATCAAAGTTTGTACAGAATTTTGAAGCACCCTGTAATTTATATGCTGGGATTTCTATTTATAATTGGCATAGGTATGAGATAATTACAATACTAGGATTTTAAATATCTATGTGAAAAAGGGAATTTATATAAAAGTGGCTTTGGCAAAATTCTAAAATGTTTTCATTTTTATATTTTGGGGGATTGTAAGGTATACAATATCTTAATAACAATTTATAAAAATTTTAGACCCGATCTTATAATGGTGTTCTGAAATTTCACATTGAGAGTCGCAGCTCAAGGCGTTACCCTGATCCTATGCTGTTCAAGTATCCTTTGATAATATTGGAAGGCAATGCTCACACTCTTGTTCATTCTCCTTTCCTTCCCATCTCTGGTGGAAAATACAATGTAAGATTTCATGAGGTATGCATAAAATTTGAATATTATTTTATTCCATCATTCAAGGTCCAATTTCTTTTGTCATACATTTCTAACTATACAAGTAACTTGCATATTCAGTCAACAAAAGATTTATTTTAATAATGATTTTTAAGTATTACCTCTCACAGTTGTAAATGTAAAGCTTAATATATCCTATATAGCTCTATAAATGCTTTAATACTTAATAGCACTGTTATTGTTCTTCTAACACAACGTTGCTACTTTTGCGCATTTAGTTCTCTAGATACAATTTTTTAAATGGATCACCTGATTTCTACATTAATAATAAATATACTTTTACATTCCTTTTATTTATATATTTTGCTGACATTTTTTTCGAGCTTTTTGACTTTGAAACCTTTAGCAAATATTTTTTATATTATTTATGTGATCACTTATCACATATAAACACTAATCAACAACTAATTTATTAACAATCATATTTATATATTTGGATTAAATTTTCTTCCCATGAATTGATTTTCTGTATCACTTTGAAATACATTACTTAAAATAATAGAAACATGCAGCCCTTCTATTATGCCAATAAAACCTCTTGTGTGGCATGAAAGCCTTTGTTATAGTAAACACTATTTTGATTTTTATTGCATAGCAACATATGCAATAAATGAGCTACAGTTGATACATTTGTTTTACTTGGCAGTTGCATATGATAACTATAAGAATAGCTTTAATACACTATTATTTTAACTTTTCATAGTACAGTGACTTTCTAAATATTTCTTTGTATGAATAATACTTTTAAAGATATATTTTAAATCTTTTATCTCAAACTCTCTCTTTTAGGATGAGTGGACTCATTATGAGAATCCTGAAGTTCATGTAACAAGATCATTGATGATGCTTGTATTGCAAAACACTCAACGTATTATGATTCGAGCAACAGAAGGTGCAGATGTCAATATAGCCAGGTTATTGTTTTTTACTTGAAATTGTATTGTATTATTAAAACAAAAAATATGTCTTATATTACTCTGCTCAATTTGTAAATATAATTTATTATATGTATGTATAGTTACAAAAAGTAAAATTTTAAATTTCTTTCTGTTCTGAAATACACTATTAAGCAAATTTTGAGGTATCTTTGTCCTCATTTGTCTTTGTTACTCCTATTAATATTCAAAAATTGTTTATTATCAATTTGTCTCTAACGTTAAGTGAGAGAAACCATGCATGGCTGACCTATCTTTTTTATGACATTTAAAAAAGTTTTCTGTAACAATTTTGTTAAAAAAGTGTTTCTCTTCTAATTTTCTTTTTTTCTAACTTAAAACTTTAGTGGAAACCTCTTGAGGTAAGTTTTCTTGTCTATTTTTCAAAAGTAATTAATATCCACAGTTAACTGTCTACACTTAAGAGTTCTTGGTTCTATAGATTCTGAATACTGAATTATAGAAAAATGTTTTACAACTGATTTCTTAGAATGAATATCTGAGTGCTCTAATTTAACTAATTTATTGTTCAAATTTAATATCATGTATTTACTTGACTTTTATTATTAAATTTACTTGATTCGATTATGAATCAAGTTCATTAAATGCTCATGAATGTTTTCACAAATTTTAGTGTTTTAAGCATTAACATTTTTATTTGATTTAAAATTAAGCATGTTAATTTTTTGACTTATTTAATTTGAATTTATTTGATGAGAAATAAAAACTCAATTTTTTGTTAAGAAACTAAATTAACTTATGAGGAATTAATTATACATTCAGAGAAATCTATATCAGCATTGCAGTTGTGTAATATATGATGCTAGTAATTCATGTATTAAAAATATTAGGGTATATTGCACTATTGTTTGAGGGATGATTGCAATTAAAAATTAATTTATGTTAGTGAACATTTTAGTTTAGTTTTATTTTGTTTACTTTATCATTATAGATTAAAAGACGTCAGCATGGAGATTGCTGTATCGCTGTCCCCAACACCAGCATCTCCATATGTTGCAGTTGGAATTGAAATTTGCAATTGTTCAAAAGAATATGGAGGATTATCATGCCAAGTTTGTTGGTTTTTCTGTTTCTTTCTGATATGAAATAGAGATTCTAGGAACCTAAATAAAATTTTATTAATAGATATACATTAAAAAATTGTAACACAAATATTAGATTCAGTGTTGAATATCATCACTAGGTGAGTCTTTAAAATTTTTTTATCTTATCTGGAAGCATGCTATATCAACTTTTCATTTTATGATGCATTTAATTATAATCACTGTATACATTCAGATTTCATTGTGACGCTTCCATATTATTAAGAATAACATTTTTATTAAACTTTTTTATTTATGTCATAGGACAAATAATTTTCCTACATAGAATGACACTTTGGTTATAGCTTCTCACTTTTAGGCTTTAATAATGTTACATTTTTAAAATGCTGGTTTATCTTTCACATGGAAAACAATTCTTAATAAGTTGTATTATTTAGTTGATTCACAATTTGGTTTTTAGAAAGGTCAAACAGGGTTTTTATTAGTAGTTTTAGTTAGCACGTTTTCCCACAATGCTTTTTTCTGTATATTCATCTATTGGATTTTAATTATTAAATAAATGCAAACTAGGGATGTGCTATCCCTTCCATGTACTCATAACCTTAAACATGAGTACTATGTATTCTTACTTTTAGATTACGTGGTGTTGTCCTCGGATCTTTCCCTTTGGGATTGATCCCGGACCGTCACCAATAGCCCATTGTGTTGCTCCAGTGTGACGTTAATTGAAATTCCCCCCCCCCTTACTTTTAGGACCCTGGTAAAGGTTACTACAGGAAACGAAAACTTAACACAGAAAATAGTACTGATTTAATTGACAAGATAGGGGTGTCTGTACCATGTCCCTGTAACAACAGGAGTGAAACTTGTGACCCAGAAACTGGCCATTGCCAGGTGAGTAGCACATTTCATTCCATTTTTTTAGTTTTCCCAATATACATGCTTTCTTCCATATTTACATTTACCTTTGATTTTTTAAAAAAGAATTGTAGAGAAAACACAGCTGGTGCTTTTTGTGAACTTTGCGCAAAAAGTTACTTTGGGGATCCCAACATGGCTCCTTGTAGGCCTTGTGAATGTCCATTGGTGAATAATAGGTAGAACTGTTTTGTTTTCTCATAAAATTATTAATTTATTATCTATTTTAGAGTAAGGAGTTTATTACATGCATTAAATCTATTATTTTTTATAGCTTTAGTGACACCTGTGAGGGTGATATTAATGATCATGCTTGCACAAATTGTCAGGATGGATATGAAGGGAAGCACTGCGAAAGGTTTGTACATTATTGTCTCTTTTTTTGTTTCGAAACTACTTCAATTCAAATGGACAGTGCATTTTTATTACTTGCCAAACTTTCAATTTGCGAATTCCACTTGGAATTTTACTGTTTTAGTGTTGCTTAACTAAAATATTTGAAATTGGTGATTGATGTTTTAAACTAGTTAAGTTTGATGGGACATCTGAATGGCCATCGTTGTCCTGTAAAGAAATATAATCATCTATTTGATTCACTGATATCCACATAAATTGCTGAATGTGGTTGGTTTTTTGGTTGGATTCTGTGGTTCAAGGTCTATATTTGGCCCAGCTGCACCAAACAATCAGTAAATGAAAAAACACACAAGGAAAGCTTTACTGACATAGAAGAGAGAAATACCCAGGAAGGAATCGAACCTATGCTGAAATCACAGGTTACACAATGGGCAAACCAACTGAGCCAATGCAACCTCTGATATGTTTGTGGATATGAAAATATAACTAACAAAATTTGTTTGCATTGAAAAAGAAATTGACGATTTTTATTTAAAAATATAATTTTTCCATACTTGCTTTTTAGAACTCAGAAACAACTGAGGGCAATACTTGTTTTTCACATTCCTGTTAGTTTTAGGCTTATTTGAAGTAGATAATTCAATGGAGAAATGTATTTAATATTAACTAATCATTATACATTTGGAATAAAAATTGCTTATATAATTTAATAAATAATCTTCCATGATTTTAAAAAATGATCATACATTTTCTTCATTTTCGTGCAAGAAAGTATGCTTTCTGATCATAGTTTCTGTTTTTGAAATTTTATATGTAGTTAGTGTAAATGCATTTTTGTATTTGATTCTCCAATTTTATATTGACTGTAGATTAATTTAGCTTGGTATAACAGCCTTCTTGAAGCTTTAATTTGAATTCAGCACATAAAATTTTTCTTGAATTTTTATAACAGGTGTTCTCGAGGATATTATGGAACACCAGCAATGCCAGGTGGACAATGTTTGCCTTGTGATTGTAATCCATATGGATCCTTAGATCGTATATGTGACAGAATGACTGGCCAGTGCTTCTGTCGCAGAGGAATTACTGGCCGAGACTGTACCATGTGCAGCGCCCGTCATATTCTCACTGATGTTGGATGTAAATGTAAGTGAATTCGAAAATCACAATTGTATTGCATTTCAATTATTTTACAAACGCATCAGTAGCATAGCCAGAATTTTATCTCAGAGGAGGTTCAATATTAAAAAATTAATCATTTTATGCCAAATTAAGATCTTATTATATTTTTGCATTATTTTGTTTCCTAGACTAGGGAATTTATAACGATTACTGTCTGCTGCAAAAAGTGACACATCTGAGAGTTTAAGTACACAAATGAATATATAGTGGTTGCTTTGCAAAATTTAAAAAGCATTAAGCAAGAATTGAAACGTTATTTCTTAAGATTCACTTTTTATGGTTTTGTCACTGTTAAGAATCGATATATTATGTAGGTATGTGAATGTATGAGAAGAGGAGTCGAGTCAACTAAAAAAATCGAAATCCATTATCATTGCATTCCTACTTAGTAATGAATATAATTTGTTATGAAGAGTGTGAAGGAATTTTTTTGATAAATCATACAGTTATTTTGAGAATAAATATTTATGATTTTATTTGAAGGCAAAAAGTATTTTATGCATCATTTGAGTTTTTAGAGATAATCTGAAAATCAAACTATGATACTTTGGGTCGGGGCAGAGCCCCTCGCTATGCCTTTAAGATTAATGTTGTGTGAAAAGTATTTAACAATTTAAAAGTAAAGGAACAGAAACGAAATTTAAAATATATACTCTAGTAGTTTTTAGTAACTTTAAGGACTGTTCATATTAAAGAAAGTGAACTGCTTACACAAAAACTTGTGAAAATTGAGTATCGTTGTTTCAGGCAAAAAGACTTAGAAGAAACAGGATTTCTTTAGACCTCTAAGAATCTGAATAACCATGCCCATTTTGCAAAACATTGTGTTTGTTTTTAAATTCTTCAGGGGAAATAATTTTGTACCACTTTACATTTTATCTCCGTACAATTTTTCCAGTATAATTCTATACATAGACGCTGGAATTTCATCGTAACCCTAATGTGAAACCTCAAAATTCAGGGAATTTGTATTAAATGTATAATTCAGATAATATTAAACTTATAAATTACTCTTAACTAATGTCTCTTTCATCATTTAGTGTATTTTTTGTTTTTTGAAAAATGTCATATTCATGACTTGCAAATAATTCTAATCTTATGACTAGATCTGAATCTTTCCTGAAGAGTAAATATTAAAAGAAAGCATTTAAATCAGTTGTAAAATCCTTCTCTCAGATAAATGATTTTACTGTGTTGTTTACTTCTTTTTCCTTTTTGAATCTGTTAGTACTTTACTAATTTTTTTCTCTAACGTTTTATGGTTATTTAGTTATATTAATTGAATGCTTAAGTTTGGGGAAACATGCATTATCAAAAGTATTTAAAATTAATTTTTTTATTATTTACTTTATATATAGCTTGTGATGATGAATGCATTGGACCCCTTTTAAATGACGTAGATTTTCTTGTGGAATCAGTTGCAAAATTTAATCTATCAAGCTTTACACCACCACCTTGGATTCCATTACTTGCACTTGACAATCAGACTATATCTTTGGAAGTAAGTCTTTCCTTTACATATAGTAAAAATACCTTTTTGTATATGTAATGTATTCATATATTTTTATTATAGTACTCATACGTTCTTTTCTTGTCATAACAGAATGCTTTGGTTGAAGAGCATTAGTTTGAGAGAATTCAGTTTTTCTACTGTCTTTGTAACCTCTGACTTCACTATAATATCTATTTTTTCTGTCTAATAAATGTTTTGTTATAAATATTGTTTTTATTCTTTCCTCAATTAATTCAATTTAAATAATATCCTCATTGAATAATGTTTCATTTCCCCCTTGTATTATAATTCATTTTTGCCTATCTTTTTTTTTCGAATTCCATACTGACTTTGTAGTTGCATTAAACTGGTTAGTTACTGAATAATATAAAAGTCAGAATGTTCCTCTTTAAAACATCAAGATCCTTTTAATCATCAAGATTAGCAAGAGTTGATATAGATCATAAAATGAACTCTACCTTAAAAAGTTCACCACATTCAAAGTTCACCACATTCATAAAACAAACCACATTCAAAGTTAATAATAGAATTTATAGGCTGCAAAAGAGAAGATAACAGGTTGTATGCAATTTATTGGTTACATATTGACCTTTATTTACTAAAGATATGTTTATTTTGAATTACTATGATTATATTTATTTTGAAAAAATTATCTAAATTTTGAATATTCAACTAATCTAAAATTTGAATATTCAAAGTAGGATTCTTTGATTTTTAAGGAATTTTTCTTAGTTTTTCTGTGGATAAATAATAGGGAGGAAAAGTACCTGTTTAAAAACACTACTCTGCAGGTTACACTATAAACACAACTGAAAAAAATGCCACTTATTTTTTTTTCTCGATTTCATCAATGCAGAATATTATATTTAGAATTCCCCACTATTCCTCTTCTATTTCACAATTCCGCTTATTAATTTAGTGTTATGAACATTTTTAGTGTGGTTTTAAAAGGTGATAAATTACAATATTCAATTTATCATTCTTATTATTCTTTAATAACTTTAAAATAATAATTTTTTTTTAGAAATCAATTTTATCATATTTTCAAGTCCTGGACACTGGAAGAAATATCTCCCAAGAATTTGTCACTGATTTTGATTTTGAAACTTTGGCAGACTTAATGTACTTACGAGTAAGTACTATAATTATTATGAGCAAATACATATTTCATTTTGCATAGAAGTATTATCTGAGAGGTGTTTTCCATTTTAGGGACGAGACATAAATATTAGGGGTCCACACCTTGCATTTGATGCTCTAGAAGTAAAGGAAGATTCTGAAATCCTGCTTAAAATGCTTGATAAAATATGGAAAGACATATCTGGTAAGTAGAAATGCAAAAGAAGTTGTTAAGGAACTGAACTTTTAAGTCCTTTAAATGAAGTATCATTATAATTCTTAAACTACATTACCCAGAACATTAAGTACCAGTAATGCATTTTGATAGGATTTCCAACTGAAATTGGAATATTACAAAAATGCAAATACTTTGGATGTTCATACTTTGAACCTAATTTACAAAAGAATAAGCAGTTTGTACTTTTTATATCAAATATGATATCTGATGCATAATTCTGACATTAAATATTTTGAGCCACTTTTCTCAAAATGTAATAATTTTTTGTCAGTTTTTTGTTACACTTTACTCACTGTCAAATTATCTAAATTTTGAAGATAGATTAAACATAAATGTTCAGAAGGAAACCTGTTTTCTAGATCAATAATGCATTTTTTGCTCTTTTAATTTTCAAGCAATAGTCTTATAAAACTTGAAATAGCTTGATTTTGAAAAATTTGTAATTCTCGTATCTTGAAGTCTGAAAGTGCTGGCTGTGATACAAATTCATTTAATTTTTAGCTCTGAAAGCCCTGTAAAGATAAATAATTGGATTTGGGATTGAGTTTCATGTTTACTTGATATTCATTCTAAACAAGTTTGGATCCATAGAACTAAAGCCAACATCGATTTGTTTTCTCAAATGCCTCTTTTTGTACTGGTATGTGTCTGAAAATATTTACAAGGTGTTATTAAAAAGTATCCAGAATGAATTAAAAAACACCAATAAACATAAACGAAACTTAATCACCTTCTAAGAAGTATTCTTCCAAGTCTACAATTATTTGAAATCTGCCTCCACTGCTGGAAACAATTTTTAAAGTTTCATTAGCAAACAACTGTCTTATCACATTCTATTGTGGAGCATCAAAGGCTTGAAATCTTTGACTTTCAAGTGATTTTAGACAATAGAAAAAGTTGCAAGATGCAAAATCTTACACACACAAATGAGGGGCTATCAGAAATGTGTGTGGTATCAGTGTTTGACAAAGGATAAAAAGCACCCTCAAGTTGTGATTTGCAAACAGGCATGTTATGGTGGAGATAGTATTTACAACTGACATGCAGTATCATATTTTTGAGACAAGCTACATCCTTCAAATCATGGTAAACTTGAAGATAATACTTATTGAAAATTGTTTCGATAGTTCATATTTATGAAACTGTCAGCATCATGGCATAGCTGTTGCTTTTTCATATTCTGGGGAATATGAGAATTTAGGTTCTCCATCATGAAGACTGGGGCTAGTTTTGTAGTCATGGAAAAGATTGATGATTCATCTTCATTTCTAATTGTTCAAAAAATTATCATTTTCGATGCACCCAAGCAAGTGAGTTTTACTGTTCAAATTTGATTCTGATTTTGCTCAGCTGGAGCAGCTTGGCATGAGTTCGCTTTGCAAAAACTTTGTACAACTCATAGAAACCTCCCCATAGACTATCTGCAGCTTTAAGTATATGTCTGCAAGTTCTGCAAAATATTTGACAAAATCTAATGAAAATTTTGCTTGTGTGTGTGAAGATTTTGCAAGATCAGTAATCCAACAAGCATCTTCACCAATGCAAGAACAATACTCTTGTAAACTAACCAAAAGAGCAAGAGTAATGTGACTCATGGCATATAGGTGGTGACTCCGAAGTCTGTGTGCCAAACTGATTTCTTTCATGATGAGCTTTTCAATCAGTCTGGATACTTTTGATCACAAGTTTATTAAATCAGTTATGAATTTTGAGAAAACAGAAAACCCAGTTCAGGTTTACTTTAATTGATTACTTGTTCTTATTGATTTTGTGGTATTTTTTGTTTTATTTTAGTCTTCCTTAGTTTTATCACATTTTTGTCATTAATATGTATTGTTTTATTTTAGATTCTGTGATGCACCTACAAGAGCAAGGCAATAATTTGAATTTTTCAAATGAAGCTCTTGCTGAAAAAATTGCTTTTGGAGAAATGGTTTTAGATGAAATGAAGAAGAGAGATATTGATGAAATCAGACAAGAAACTGAAAGAGAAATGAGGTTTTTGTTTTCCCTTTGCCATTTCCAAATTAAAAAATTCCATTATTTATTTCAAATTATACATTTAGTATGTGTTTACTTTTTTAAATGCTGCATATATATTCATTAGGATAAAAATCATTCCAGGAAAGCTGTTCATGTTGCTGAAGCTGTGAAAAATGCAATTGTCAACTTTAGCTCATTCTCTAATGAAGAAGAAGCTTTGAACAATCTGACCACTATTTTCGGTGAATTCATTCATTTAATAGAGAGAAAAGTTCGTTTACCGTCTGTACAATCATCTGCAATTATTTGTAATAGCCGGAAAGTGGAAGATCAAATAAATGTGAGGGTTGTTTTTTCAAAAGTTGCTATATCGTACAATCAATTTCATTTGCTGTTATTTTTTTAATTTCCTAGTTTTATTAATTAAACAATGATGCTTTGCGTCATTTGCTGGAAACATCAAATTTTGGAAAGTTGAGCCTTCATTAATTCTGTCACTTGACATGTTTGTTGTTTAATCCTATAATACATAGTTTAGTTTAGTCTATAATACATTTTCAGTGCATTTTTTAAACTTTTCATGAATAGATTGGTTAATAAAATCATAATAGCAAAAGTAATGATGATAATCAATCCTTAATTTCATAACTGTTTGTCAAGTCAAATATCTTTATCTTAATACTAACAATCTTTTTTGTTCAATTTTCTAATGTGTAAAAGGATTTTACTATTAAAATTATCTGTTATATAATGTCTTATTGTTATTTTTGTGCTTTGACAAATTCCGTTATCAGAAGAATTAGTATACTGTGTCTTCAAAAATAAATAAAATGATTTATTCTTGAATCAATAAGGCATATACTTGAATAATCAATAAATAACATTATTGTAGTTTATGAAGTATATATCTTATAAGGTAAAAGCTTCAAGGTTGTCAGAGATGTAGATTTTGATCTTAAGATCATTACCTTTTTACCATACCTTTATTTGGACATACTGTTAGAGATTATTTATATTTTTACTTTTCTATCATTCATATCTCACTTTTCTTGCATCAAAGTAAAAAATTGATGCTTTGCATATAATGATAGCATTTTGAAAAATTTGTTACTATTCATGCATTCTACAAGCATTATATTAGGAAGTTAGTGGGAATTAAATTAATAAGAATATATAAACTATGATGAGGGAGCTTATTTTTATATGGATTCTGAAACAGAGCTTATAATTTCATTGATTCTGTTTACATAATCATTTAAATGATGAAATTCAAAAGAAAAATATTTTAATTTTTTTCAACTTCTGAATTTCTTAATGTTTTTGAAATTCTTATATATTGAATGTCACCCACACAATTGTTTAAATAATTAATTTAGGTCTTTTCTGAAATACACACCTCTTGAAAAAATTAATTAATTTAGTCAATACTTATACTCACTCATTTTTAACAAATATCAGCTTATTTTTTTATCAAGAACAACTTAATTAAGAATTATAAATTATTAAATGGTATTTATATGATTTTATAAATTATTAAAATACAATATATATACTAGTTTACTTGAAAGTACAAATTTTTAACCCCACTTTTCTAATTTAACAAGCATTCTTTGAGAAAATTATTTATATTTCGGGTATTTATTTTCTTTTGTTCTTTTAGAAAAATGTTCTTGAAGCAGATATGAATCGAAATGAGGCAAAGAATAATTTAGATTCATCCATTGCTTTGCTAGCTGAAGCTACAGATTTTATTCGAAATAACTCAGTTATATTAGAGGTATTTATTAACTTCTATTTTAAGATGATCATTTTTTTGTGGCTTTAGTGTTTATACTTTTTGTTTAATATCCAAGTTTCTTCAATTTCAAATAAAATCTTCATTGTATAGTATCAAATTATGTTCGAAACTCATTATTTTTTAGTTCAAATATTACTATTAAATGATCAAATATAATTGAAACTTCTGGATTTATAATTATTCTGCTATTGATATAAGTTATAAAAAACAAGAACATTTGCTATTACACTGATTAAAAGCTAATCAAAAATTTTAAGTGCAGTTTTCTTAAATTTTCATAATAAAATTGAATTAAAATGCAGTTCAATCAAATCATCTGTTTGAATAAATAAATATTTTTAAACAAATCTTGATAATCAGACAAATAGATATTCATTACAGTTTCATTCATATGAAAAGTTTAAATTTTAATGTTTCTTTATGCTAAAATGTCAAAAATTGTGGTCCATAATTTTTAAAACTCTAACACCTTGTTATGAAACTTTCGATGTTATAATTTTTATTAAACATTTCACAATTTAAATCACAAGAGTGATATGTATCCCCATTTGTACAAATTCACACAAATGTTTATCAGATTTTTGTATTTTCTTTAGAAAATTTCGCCTTTAGAAACATTGCTGGAAAATGCAACTGAGCAACTGGAGTATCACCGAGGCATTTTAGCTAGACTGAATCCTCGATACATTCAGAAGTTTGTTATACCTGCTGCTGAACATGCAGAGCATATATCACAGCAAGCTCTCTATTTATCAAAGTAAATAATTTTGTTTCTTGCTTGAATTATTATTTAACATACCATTTAAGTAAAATTATTTCTTGATAATTTTGTTCCTAATTATAGAGATAAATTACTGATATTCATAATTTTTTCTATAAAAATTTTGTAAGATTAGGGATTATTATGCAGTAGGGATTATTAATGTCTCACAGATTTCAACCAGCAGGTCAAAAGATTAAATGCTTAAAAAGATTATATGAGAACAAAGGAGCACAGTTTTAAAGTAGGTCTGAATTCTTCACATGCACATTGTTAAGTTATATAGGTTGAATACGTAAGGTTAATAAATAGTACTGTAGAATGTTTCTTTCCATCTTTCGAATTTGAAAGCATATTTTTAATTCATTTGGAGAAGCAACAAAATTATCAGCTAATGATTTCCGTGCTTGTTTTTGTGCACTCAAAATCCAAAATGAGTCTATTTTCTTTCAATTCTCAAAACATTTCTTTAGAGCAATTTCCATGCTAGTTTTTGAAACTCTGAAATTAGTTGATTGCATGAGCAAATTGTATGTTAAGATGCAGTTTGAATAGGATAATGAATCAACATTTTATTGCTGAAACTTATTTGTTCAATTTTCCAATTATACTTTTGTTTGTTGAAACTTTAGTGATTCGCTTTTCTCTGCAGTCTTTTTAGTGCCACTCAGGTTGCATCTCAATTTCCCTTGCTTGCTGCAAAAGTGTATGATGACATCATAGATAATATAGAAGGAGCTGAGCAATTGGCCTTAGAGACATATAATGCAGCGGACAGAACTTATTATGAAGTAAGAATTCATGATTGCTTTAGTTTTTAAAAGTAAGTTTCTTTAGTTTTTGAACTAATATGAAGTATTATTTTATTAAATTATTTAAAAATATGATTTTAGTATTCATTCTAATTAGTTGTGAGTTGCACTTTTGATATCTTTAGATTTAATTTACTCAACTATGTTGCTGTGAGAGATTTTATATGACTACAGTGACTATTTTATTAACTAATTTAGTTAGCCACAAAATTCTAAGTGTCCATTTTGTTAGATCCACAATGAGTATCAAATATGATAATCATTAAATTTATAATATTCATTATTAACTCTTTTCATGGATCCAGGAATCAAATATTCCATACTGAAAGGACTGTGATGACCAACCAACTGACAGTTCCCATAAAAACCCAAAACAACCAATCAACCTCCTTCTCTCCTGTGCTGTTAGTTTACGTGCTTATTCTAATTTTATTGTATTTTATTTTGTCATAACTGGCACAGCTTGTCCTTTTCTGGACCTTGTGCCATAAAATCTCAACAAACCAATCAATTGACAGTTTGTTTGCAAATTCATAAAGCATTTTGGCCATTTTCAGTGTTTCAGTAATGGAAGGATTTAAGGGAATTAGTCCTGTCCCATGTAAAACATACATTCTTATTAAATGTTAAGAAAATTAAGATGAAAATATATTCACATGAAATATAATGTTAGCTTTAAAATGTTTTCTGAAACTTTTACATTTTGGGATGTCATTATTGATTCGACATTTCGAAATATTTTCTCTATATGTTAAATTTATATTATTCCAAATAGCTATTAGATAAATATTTTTTAATACAACTAATAAAATATTTAAAAAAATAGGCAGATCCTAAAAGAGATGATTCCATTTCAAGTCAAGCAGTTGTCTTACGAAAGAAAAGTCAAGCGCTTAAAGAAGAAGCTGCAGAGCAAAAACTTGATGTTCAAGGTGACTTATTGCTTTTCCCCTTTTTATCTTGGTGATTTGATACTACCATGATAATGTATATACTACTGCTGTATACTCAGCAGTTAACTAAAGTATATAGCTACTCTTGTCTCTTTTCTATTATAAAAATTGTGAATTTAAAATTTCTTTTAGCTGCTAAAGCATCTCTTGATAAAAAACGGAAAGCAATTGACAAAATTAGTGATGATATTAAATTAGTTGTGTCTTCCCTACTGAACTTCAAAGAGAATATAGATTCTTTACCAAGAGGTAAATATTTAATTAGATTGAAAAGAAATGAGTCACTGGTGTTTCAAGTTGATTTTAATTTTCATTTCCTTCTATTTTGAATTTAGATATTGGAGATAAACTTCATGATACTGAAGATGCCCACAAGAGTATTAAGGACAAAATGTTGACTTTACATGGAAAAATAGAAATGCTGGTGGACCTTATAAATGTTGAATTATATCCAAAACTAGATGGTCTTCGAATTGGTTCATCTGCTGGATTATTCAATGTAACCAAGACAAGTAAGACACAGATTTACGTAAATTCTTCTAATTCATAGAAATATTATAAAACAATGTAGATATAATTTTGTATCAATGATATTTTTATAAAAGCATTCTTACAAAAATATTCCTGTTAATATTTTCCTTCCTGTTACCTGTAGTAACATCCATATATTACTTAAGAATATCTTTCCCTGATAAAATGAAATTATTCAGAATTCACTGTGAAAAGAATGGGATATACCTTTTACCTAGTTAAAAAGAAACTCAATTTAACATATTTTCATTTGACTAATATTTCTTTGTAAATTAAAATTTTTTTCATTTGGATGTGATTGAAAACTCAAATCACCTGTATGATACAGTTTTTATCTATACATGATTTTAAAAATATCTATGAGATGAAATGGAACTTGTTTAAAATTACGGATTTTGGATATAATGTAAATATTTGCAATTCTGTAAATGCAATAGCTGACTGCAATTTTGTTGAAAGTTTGAATGTATTTAGCTAAATGCAATAACGAACTTTTTTATCTGTAGCGTGATAGAAATTTATTTTATTATGTGCATTACTGTATTTTTGTGTGTACTTAAAAATAATCATTAAATTTATAGTTGATTTAGCAAAAACAACTACTAACAATGCTGTTAAGAAAGCAAAGAGTGTTGAAAAGAGAGTTGAAAGAGTGAAAATGCTGAACAATCAAATGCAACTCAGTGTCAAGGATTTGAAAAATAAAATCCTCCTGGCACGGCAGAAAACATCAAATGTAAGTTTATTATCATATAGCTTTATTATTTATTCAGATCCATTTGTTAAAAACATTAACACACTAATCATATTTATTAATGAAAAATAGTTACGAAATATATTGAAATCAGTAGTTATACATTTATTTTGTAATGTTTCTAGATAAGAGTGTCTTTGAGTGCTGATTCAGCTGGGATTTGTGTGAGATCATTTCGTCCTGAAATTGAACCAACATCCACTTCGAGTATAGTGCTGCATTATTCTGTTAAAACAGATGCAAAAGATAGCCTACTGCTATTTTTATCAAGCTCAATTTCTGTAAGTGGTATTTTTTATTCAATAAATGAATTGCATTATTGTTTAGTTAGAGCGACGGTGCTGAACGTTTCTGTTTAATTTATCAAAAACAAATTTAATTCAATCATTAATTAATGCTTTGCTAATTTAGTTTTAAAATAATATCAGCTATTAAATTTAAACTATTCTATTTTGAGGAATCTAGAACAAACTTATAAGGTTTGTAATGAAGCAAAATTTGGATAAAACATACTTCAAACAATGAGTTTCAAATTCAATTTGTCTTAAAGCAAATTTAGGATAGAAAATTAAAGATATATTTAAAATTCTTTTACATAAACAACCAAACTGATAAATTTTTATTTCCTTTGTTTTTTAAATAAAATCTGGCAATATATTATATTGTTTTAAAATTCTCTTCATATTCCTGGTAATAAGATGAGAAATTTAAAATAATACTTTATTATCTCGATTATAGTTAATTTGGGCAACAGTAGGATAACATATTTATTCAATTAATATTTTGACTTTCATTATTGTTTTATAAGAATAGAATGTTTATAATATCATGCCCTTTTAAGTAAAAAGTATATTTTTATCACATGCAAACAGATAAGTAGGGACAAAGAACCGGTAAGAATATTTAATTTTTCTAAATAAAATTTGATAATAGCCCATTTATAAGTTGATATGTGTTGCTTATTTGCATGCATTGTAATATGATAGTTCATGCGATATTGTTATTTTGATCTATAGTAATATGATAATTCATGTGATATTATTTAAATTTCTGAGAGATGCTGTATCTCTTAAATAAAAAGAATTTTTTTACTGCATTTTACTCTTTTTACCGTATTCTCTTATAGTATGTATTATTGATACCAAGCTGTAAAATGTTGATAAATGAAATATTCTACTATAATTTTTCTGTATTATTCTACCTCATAGCTTTCTCATGTATTGAATGAATTTTGGGAAGAAAACAACTTTTAAAATTATAGAGCAAAATGTTTCTCTCTTGTCAATATTGAGGAAAATGTCACAATTTTGCCTATTTATTTTATACAGTATTTTAAATGAGCTAAGTTATTTCAAACAAGTATCTGAAACAATTTATTGAATTAATAAATTTAACTATGAAGCAAGTGTGTTAACTGCAAAAGAAGGTTAGTGCGATGAAGGTTGATTGATATGTGTTAAACTATCCAATTTTAATTTTAATGTTTAACAATTTAACTCCTCTTACTCTTATAAGCCCAGAACTGTGATAATGCATTTATATAACAATTCTTTAACTGAGAATTGAATTATGATTTTAGACTTATGTAAATTGGTTGAAGTTGTGTTTTGTATAAGCTTCACATGCTTCTTCCCATTCAAACTTTATTGAAGTTTGGCTGATTGAAATATGTTACTGATATATGAAATGTCTTGCTCAATTATAGGATGATTTCATGATTGTGGAAATGGTGAACAGAAAAATACGGTTTTTATGGAATGCTGGCGGAGGAAGTCAAGTGATACAACATAATCTAACTATTGAAACAAATGATGAGCAGTTGCTGAAAGATGATCGTTGGTATAAGATTGAAGTAAACAGGTGAAGTTCTGTTTTCTTTAGTAATATAATTGAATCTATCATATAAACTTGGTATACCTACTATTTCTAATCAAGCAAATAAATTGTAATTAATCTGTTTAATAAAAATAGTTTCTGCAGTTCCTTTAATTTTTATTGAATGTGGATTTTATCAAAGTTCTTTTTATAAAGTTGATACTTAGAAGAAGTTTTATTTTGTTTCGATTAGTCATTATGTAGATCATGATAATCATGGGCAAAATGTTATGGCTCTGTTATAATACTTATTTAAACTTTCAGACATGTTGTAATTTATATTCATATTAATTGCACATTGACAACTTGTTTTGAGTGGAACTTAATTTTTTTAAAGTGAAGTACTATCTATAATTTTTAATAACTTTTAAAGTGAAGTATCTATCACTTTATTTTCTCAATAACTTTTTTGCTATTTATTTTAATGACTACACTTGATGTCCTTCACAACTTTTTGCAAGAGACAATGCTATATACTGTTTGAAAACAATGGTGACCTACAAGATTCTTTTCTCAAATATTAAATTTGTATAACTTCTTTCTGAAAAATAGACCAAAAACTTTGAGTTGTCTAAAATATTCAGTCATTAATTATTCTTGCAAGCCTCTTAAAGTATTGAAAATATTGCAGGTGAAAATAAAATTGAATTAACTTGTAAAAGTTTTTTTGTGGTACTTTTATATTAAAGTGCAGAGAATAATAACTTCCCACCTTATTTTTACTCTCTTTAGATTTGGTCATGTTGCAACTCTGAGTGTTAAGCCAACCTCATCTAGTCAGAAAAAAGACCCATTTTCAGTCACTGATTCATCCCACCCTGGATACTCTAAAATGGATTTGGATTCTGATTCCTACTTTTATATTGGCGGAACTCCTAAAGGATACAGAGTGAGTCTATGTAACACTTATGAGCTATACTGATTGGTCAGAGATTTAATAATAAATTTTTATGTTGACAAGTATGAGTTAGAAGTAGTAGTATATGAGTTAGTATAATGAGAATAATTTTTTAGGTTCCTCGAGAATTAAAAGCCAGGAACTTTGCAGGCTGTCTTTCTGAAGTAGTTTTAGATGGAAAGAAAGTTGGTCTGTGGAATTTCATTTCTAATCAGGGTTGTGATGGCTGCAAAGAAGGGTTAATATTTTTTCTATCCAATTTTGCCCAGATTTCTTTGCTTTCCCGATTCTGTAATTTATTAGAAACGTTGTTTAAAATGACATGATTATTTATTTATATTCTAGGGCTGCAGAAGAAGCTGATTTTGCAGTTTTCAGCTTTAGTGGTGATGGATATGCAATTCTTCCTCAAATAAAACGTTACAAACCGCATTCCTATGTAGTAACTTTGCGCTTTAAGACATTTGACGAAGATGCCCTGCTATTCTTTGCTCCTAATAATGAAAATGTAAGTAATCGAAATTTGTTTTGATGGAAATCATATCAAACTATTTATTGACCAAGTAGGTATCTATTTGTTTTTTTTATATAGGGTGACTTTGTTTCATTGGAACTTCGAGATGGATATGTTGTCTATCAATTTAACTTAGGAAGCCAGTCCAGATCTGTGCTTAAGACTACGAAAAAATATAATACTGGTACCTGGATACGCTTAGCAGCTGAAAGGGAAAGATTGCAAGGTAATTTTTTTATCTCAGTAAAGTACTGCTTTTAGTACCGAAATGAAATCTTAGTTTTTAAGTAAAAAGTACAATTTATGAAAATTACTGAGAGGCTTGAATTTTGGGTCTTCAAGTATACTGTTAGTATCATATTCCTATGCATATGTATGTTATTCTAAAATCTTTTAGGTCGACTAGCGGTTGAAGAGGAATATCTTGATGGACAACTTCCAGCAAACAGTCCATCAATAATGGATCTTAAAAAAAGTTTCTTGTACTATGGTGGAGTGCCACCAAATTTTACTATAAACGTGTAAGCATAAAATATATATTTATTTAATAGAAAATTTTGCTTTTTAAGTAGAGAAGTTTTTTGTACAAACTTTTATCTACTTAGAATTACTATTTCTCATATATAAAGAATCTTTTCTCTTCTACTTTATGCTGGCCTGTAAAACAAGCACTATATTCGTCTACCAAGTGCTATAAATTGCTTTTACCATATAATTAATAAATTAAGTACATATATAAAAATATCATTCGTTAATTTATTAATTACATCGTAATTACATCGTAATTACATCGTAATGTAATTTTTATGCATGTCATGCTCACACAAAATTCCTCAACTCATTCCTTTAATCATTTACACATTGAACCAAGCTAAATTAGGTAGCGTATTTTAATAAAATTTGATTGAAAAGAACTGAGAATGCTTCAGAAAATTTCTTCAACAATGTTCTCAGTAATCAAGTTCTCAATAATCACTTCATGTTTAGTTATAATCTATAGCTGGATAATTGCAAAAGAACTGCCAATGTTTGTAATTTTTGTAATATGAATAAATATTTGGAAGGAATAGCTTATTTCTCTATTTTATATTAAATAACAATGTATGTGTTTTTATTCTTTTGCTTAGGTGGAGTGGAATTACATTTCAAAAATATTTTGGATGTATGAAAGATCTTCAGATTGATTCTACACCCCTTGACCTATTACGAAACAGTTCTTTTGGGGTGGAAGCAAGTTGTAAAGATGTTGTAAGTATTCAGTGATCAACATTTTATCATCTAATAGTGTATTTACTTAGTTCAATTTAGTGAGGGAATTTAGAAATATATTTCAAATTTGAGTTTCTTTGTGGTTAGTTGAATTGAGCGAAATGCTTTATTGTTTAAATAAATAGAGGCACATAAAAGATAACGAATTTAATTTATTGCAATTTGGGGAACTTATAATATTTGAAGTGCTTATTTTGTTTTTAATTTTCAGTCTTTAAAATCTGTTGGTTTTCGAGGAAATGGTTTTATTGAGATGAAAGGAGTGCCCCTGAATCAAGAATCCAGTTTCAGTTTCTCTTTTCAAACTAATCAAGAGTCAGCAGTTTTAGTTCTGTGTACATTTGATTCAGGAAAGAATTTTGAAAGTAAAAAGGAGGTGAGAGTTTTAAAAGCATTTTGTGTTTCTCGTTGAATCTTATGATTATTTAATCTACCATATAAAATGAATTTTTAGGTTATTTAAGTTTAGTTGGAATTTTTAAAATAAAACTTCGAAAAGTGTAACACAGTGTAATTTGCTGCTAATGCTTTTTTCTCTGAAAAACGAAAATATTAACTGAATGTTTCAGTAATAATGGAGCATACCTTAATAGAATCATATAATGGTTATATATAGATTGAAGGTTTGTATTAGTTATCTTTTCTAGCAATATCTTGCTATTTGTAGTATACTGTTGCAATACATAAAATTTTGATAAATTTCACACACTGTAAAATTGTACATGTATGAAAAAATGTACACTGTGGGAAAAATATACATGTGAATATTTTAAATAATATAAAAAACTAGTATAGATATATAGAAATTGTTTTACTGTGATATCTTAAACAATCTTAGTTTTAGTGTGCGATCTTTATAAGTTTCTATAATATTTTTTGTATTTGTGCTTACACTTGGGAAGAGAAAGAAAGGTAGAAAGAAAAAGGTAATCAAGTATTTATTTTTAGAAAAAATAAAAATATGTAGTAATTACATTGATGTTACTGATTGTGGAATAAGTTTTATATATGCTGCTTATTATTTCTGTTTAATTTTGTTAAATTTTACAAATAATAAATTTTGATTAAACTGCATAACTTCTTATTTCCTCTTGAGGGATATACATTTTGCTTTGTAGATAACATTAAATCTCCATGAAGTGAACATCTATACAATGACTGTTCTAATTAAAGAATATTTTTCTGGAACCTAATTCTTGAGTTTTTATTTAACATGAAGTAAAACTCCTATTTTACAAAGATAATTTCTGTTTTTGCAAATTTAGATTTTTCCGAAATTTTTAGAAAATTCTTGTTTTAAAATCTCAGCCCTCAAACAACTCATTATCTGATTGTTTATATAACTTACTCAGAGCCATGTGGCTGGGAGACAATGATTGGACCACCAGAAGTGAAACTGTTGAATTGTCTCCCTTCACTAACATTCATTCTCATTGCTGTTCTGTCGATTTCTGCATTACCATAAGTGGTATTCCTATTCAATTTTACGCAATTTAATTTTTAAAAAAATTATTTTGTAAGCCCTTATACTGGCTAATTGAGAGAAAATCTCACAAAATTATTTATTATATGTAGTTTGATTATGTTTATTCTACTTAATTTTACATGGTACAATATTTGGTTTTCTGTTATATTAAATAAATTCAAGCTCTCAAATAGTATTTTTGTACTTTAATTTGATAAATAAATGCACCATTCATTACTCCAGTTTTGTAGACATCGAGCTGAATTAAAATTATTCCAAGGAATTTCCCTAAGGCATCCAAAACATTATTTTGATAAAAAATTTTGTTTGGCTTATGTTTCGAAATATTTTTGGTTTTCATTGTTGAAGACTCAATTATATCCTACTGTAGTTTTCAAAATATTAAGTTTTTCTACTTTCATAATTATTTATCGTCGATTTGCTATCAAAACTTCGTAAGTTAAATTTATTCTAGGTTTTAACGTTATTTGGTTGCAAATATACTCACTAAACTTATTTCAAAAGCTCCCAAGTCTAAATCACTTTTTAAGCCCACATAGGTGAATATTTAAACCTCATATCTCACACACACACACACACACACACATAACTGGTCTCTACAGTTTGGCATTTAGTTTTCCATTGCTCCTGAAAAGTTTTGATTTCTAGACTTACTAGGTTTTGAAAGTGAAACTAGAGCCTTACTATATAATACGGATTCTGAATTTTCGACCTTTTTAAAAAGACATTTTAATTGTGCTTTCTATGGTTGAGAGATTTTTATTTGATATGAATGAAATAAACAAGTAAAGAGAAAACTGCACACAATTGCATTAAAAGTTTTTCCTATGGCAAAAAAATCTGCTTATATTCACATAACATATAAATTGTTGTATCAGTATTAACATGTTTTGCATATAACTTGTTTTTATATTTTATAGGATTATTATTCTGTAGCACTTGTAAATGGCTTGCTTGAAACTAGGTTTAATGGAGGAGGCGGAGAAACAAAAATTGCATCTGATGAATTTTATAATGATGGAAAATATCATTCTGTAACTGTTATCAAAACACATAGAAAGTAAGTTCCTTTAAGATAAAGTATTCAAAAAAAATTCTGTATACACTCATTTAGTTTATGTTTATCTGATGCTGTTTTTGAGGATTATCGACTTTGGATCATTATGTTTATTTTTCTCTTATTTTTTCCCACAAGTTCATTTTAATGTTTTATGCAATTGTGATTAATATCAATTGTAATTTTAATCTATTTGATTATATCAGCACTGTTATTTAAAACGCAGTGTATACTTTTCTAATTTTTTATTGTGATATGTACCCTGCATTATATTTAATTATTTACAATAAATTATCATACCTGCAATTATTTTTGTTTATTGTATGAATGAAATTGATTAGCATAATAAATTGGATTTATTTTCAACTCTAGTTGCTCACAGTTGAACCAAAGAGTTGTGTACTTTTCACACAAATTGTACCATTTTACTTTTATGTTACTTTTTGTGTAATACTTTTGAATATTTAATGAATTGCAAAAATGATCTATTATCGTTTAGAATTGAGGTGAAAGTGGATGATGTCAAGATTGGCTCAGACAGATTACCAAAAGGCTCTAAAGATATTGATGCTCCACCTCAGAGAGGCTTATATTTTGGAGGCTTCAGGGAAGGAATTGATTACAACCCAATGATTTCAACTAGAATTCCTCTCTTTGGCATAATTAAAGATGCAATTTTTAATAATAGGTAAAAATCTCTTTATTTCACTAATGTATGTGGTACTGAAATCGACATTTGTTGAATGGCAACAATTGATATAACAATATAAAATTGACTTGAGATTCATTCACCAATTTGCCACAGTTTAAATATACTTGATTTGAGCTATGAAGCTGCATAATATTGCTAAAACTGCACAGAAGAGCTCGCCATACTAATGAAAATCTTCAGCAGTCTCATTATAGAAAGCAATAAGAAATCTGGAAGTTAGAAATCAACACAGGAAGGAAAACATGAGCAAAATAGGTTTAGTGTAAAAAATGCTGAATAGCCTTTAATCAAGTGAATGGGTTGAAATTGAAGTATACGTTCAGACAGAATCTAACTGGTAACATGACTGAGGTGTGCTTTTTTTGCCATGCCTTTTATTGAAAATGAAAATTAACACCAATAAAAGTAAACAAAATGCTGTTATATATTTTTGGATGATTTTATTTCATTTAGAGGTATGAAATCCATTTGTTTGAATATATGGATACTACATTCATTATAAATGGATTAAAGTAAATTATGAAACGAGTAGTGACTCTGCCATCAATCGATATAAGCAATTAAGAAAGTTTAGAATGAATGCAATGCACTTTAAAATATGAATTCTGTAATTGCTAAATTTTATTGAAACCTTTAATTGTTTAATATTACTCCTTGATATGTTACTTAACTCGTTCTGTTGCACAATGACTGCTAAGTCTAAGAAAGGGAAACATATTTCTCTATATTTTAAGCTAAGGATTTATATTAAAATTAATACTATGATCATTGGTTTTCATTGCTATTACTTATATCTTTGAGTATATTTTCTCTAGGATTTTATATTTCAACGAACTGGTGGATTTCCAAGGAGCAGGTATTGGTAGAACCCAGAAAGATTGGTTTGGTGCTGAAGCACCGTACGCTGGTATTGTCCAACCTCTTGAACGATGTGCAGAGATGGCATCCTATATTTTAGAAAAAAGAGCTGTTAAATTTGGCGATGAGCTTTTCAGTCATGCTAAAGTTGCCGTTGGACGCAAAGACTTTGTACATGAGTAAATATATTTAATATGTTCCCCAATACTTTTAGGTACATACTTTTTAAAGTATATGCTTTGTATAAGCTACTTTTTATTACAATTCAATATAAAATATTAAAATTTTTGTTATTGTTATGAATTTTAATTTATATTATAGTTAAGGCTCAATAATCATTCCAATCTTTAGACATCTATGTAATTAAGATTTGAACCCCTAAAATACACTTGAGAAATATTTTTTCATGTGTAACATGCTAGGAAAATTACATGGAATATGGATACAAGCATAATATTAATCACTTCAAATGAAAATTCTTTCATATATATATATATTTTTACTCAAATAAATTCATCACAATAGCTAAGTCAAACTTGTACAGATATCAAATTCAAATTTTATCATTGTTCTGATTTAACTATCTTACATTTATGTTTAATAGTTCTCATTAAAATGAAAATTAACATGTCTAATAATATGCATTGGCACATTTTCATGAAGAGGATATTTTTTTAGCTTCAATGTGACTTTTGATCTGAGAACGTACTATGCAAATGGATTGATTGCATTAGTTAGAAATGGTCGCAGTGTGTCCCACTTTGCCATAATGCTTCTTGGAGGACGGGCAGTTATCAATGTTTATGACAGAAAGGCTCGACGAGTTACAAATCCTGGCTATTTAAATGATGGTAATTGGCATCATGTAAGTTTTATCTGATTTATTATCTGACAGTATCAATGAAATAATCCCTAATTCTCTTACTGTTTCCTAATTCAAGTTAAATTCCCAAATCTCCTTAAAAGTAATTACATTTTGAAATAATATTTTGCGATTATTTATAAATATTTTTCAAATCTTAATTTTCACAATAAAGCTTTTCTTTATTCATTAGTAAAAATGTTTTATTGATGTATTTCCTATCATAAAAGTAAACTAAATGGGTAATTATCAGGACCTTGATTTTGCTGACCTAAAATGTGTAAAATGATCTGAAAATATGAAAAAAATTACCAAAAAGTTTAATTGATACTTTTGATTCACAAAATATTTTCTGTTTTATACGATTTGTCTGCAAATAATATATATGTATATGTGGCGAAATCTCAAAATTTTTTTCTTTAACCCATTTACACATATACAATATGTATTAACTATTCATTTCTCAATCCATTTCCCAGGCAAATATTCATTATTACTTTAATGTCATTGCATTTCCCTCAGAGAAGCATGAGAATCAACCACCAAAATTGCTGATATGCATTTTCATGTGCTCCGTACTTAGTTTCACATGCATTTCACTCTTACTGCCGACCTCCAAGCAGATCATACGTCTCACTCCTGGATCTGCTGTTCACAGTTTTTTATTAACTTTGTCTCAAAATAAATTAGCTTTTTGATTAACCTCTTGGTCTATGACTTTGCTTGAGTAGCATGACATGTATGTATGTTGTAATAAAAAGGGCATTCACACCAAAGTGTTTCACACCCAACTTTAGATGTTTGTCAAGAGCCTTAGTTTGTTTCAGAGCATTGTTGCAAAGGAGTTTAAATAAGGAAACAACTTAGTGACCAGATTTGGCCATGAGATGTGTGCACAAGTACAAATCCTTTATAGGACAAGGCACATTGTCACTGTAATCAATCTCAGTTATACTCTTGGCATTTTTCTAATATTTTTGGTAGACTGGTATTTTTTGTCCTAAAATCTGATAATGGTCTACAGACCATAGTTTGAGAAATGCTACTTCATTTCAATTCACATCTCAGACTCAAAAGTAAAATGTGATCTTTCATTTTCTTCTGTCAAGACTAGAGAAAAACACCTTAAAAACCCTCACTCTTTTCAGTGATTACAATTCATCCCAATTGAAAAATGTGTTAAGGCTTTGTTTTGTGTTGAAAGGTAGCTTGTGGATTTTTCAGCACCCGAAGCTGACAGATGAGTTGTGTAATTTTTTTCATAGTAAAAATTGAACTCATCACATGAGATTGCAGTTAGGGAATGCTACAACAAAAATTTGATTAAAACGCAAAGCAAACTGTTCTGGAAACACAAAACCTTATAAATCTCAATAAATGATAAAAATAAAAAATGTCGAAAAGTTTTCCAAAAATGTTTATTTAATCTAGAATTAGTTTGCAAATGGAATATTTATCTATATAGGCATTACCTATCAAGTGCTGACATCAACAAAACCTTGCCCTGGTAATCATTGTCAATTGAATTAGATTTTGTTTCTACATAACTTAATATTTGAAATACTTCAAAGTTAGGTCAGTATTTGCTCACATGGCTTGCGATGTCTGAAAATGTTTTAATATAAATAATGCATATATTTATATAATCATGTATATACATATATATAATGTATAGAATATATATAAATAATGTCTTATAAAGAAACTTCTTTTTAGGTTTCTGTTTCAAAAACTGGTAGGCATATGTTATTCAAAGTAGATGCAAAAAAGAGAGGATTGACTTTGAAAGTTCGACGCCGACTTTCTTTGAGATCCCCTCTGTATGTAGGAGGAGCACCTGAAGATATGGAATCAATTCATAAAGTGGTACTTATACATTTTGTTTAAAAGTTAATACTTTTTTGTTTTAACTCAGAGCTGTATTTTATTCATAGTATTTTTTATATTTTTCATGAGTATTTTTGAATTCTTTAAATGACAGTCATAAAAACATTATCTTGAAAGTTGATTGTATATAATGTTAACTGGGTATGTATGTTTGTCTGACTTGTTTTGATTTGGATATAATTTTCATCAATTTCATTGATAAACATGATTTATCAATTTCCTTAGTACACTTTAACATTATTTCTGTTTTTACATTCTCATTGTATTAAATTTATAATCAGGTGATGGAGAGTTTCAAGGGATGCATTAGAAATTTCAATTTGAATGGCCAATATTTAGATATAGCGAGTGGTGAGCTCCAAAATGTTGGTCATTGCTTTTCAACAATTGAGCCTGGAGCATACTTTTCTGGAGATGCATATGCAATTTATGGTGGGTTTCCACAATTTTGTTCTGCTACTTTCAGTTTAAATGTAGTTAATATTTAAAAATAAAAAAAATACATTAAAGTTAAACTGCAAAATTTATGTTTTGAAGTAATATACATATTTTTTAATATTATTTTCCTGCGTACTTCAATTTTTAAAAAACTCTAATAAAACTGCTTGTTTTAACAAAAAATCTGATTATATGAAATATCAAAATATTTCCTTTTACAACTGCTTAAGGAATATTTAATTGGTGCAGAGCTAATTCAAATGTCTAAAAGTGATTTTATGTTGTGTTAAACAGTGATTATGATGTTTAAAAATGTGTGATATAAACTATTTAGAGCTATTAAACAAAAACTTTTTCTCAGCTATGTTATGCTTGAATTCATACTTCTAATATGAAAAGAACTAATTTATTTTTTTTGTAGCAAATGATTTTGACTTAGGACTAAAGTTAGACATTCAAATGGAGTTTAAAACCACTAGGCAGAATGGAATTCTTTTAGCTCTATCTGAAGGATTTGGTGTTCCATCTATTTCACTTGAACTTGCCAATGGAAGTGTGAGTATACCACGTAAATTATTACAAGTAAATGTGGAGTCAATACATAGTATTTTCCATTAATTTATTGGCTAGCGACATAAAGCAGTATTTGTCATTAAATAATAAATAAATTAAAAACAATTTGTTCAGCTTTTTCAATGGTTTGATTATTTTAAACAGGTTGTGATTGCAGTCTTACTAGGAAATGAAGAAAAACCCTTTAAAGCTGTTAGAACTTTTGAATCAGCATACCATGTTTGTGATGGTCAGTGGCATATGGTAACAGCTCAATATGCTCACAAATCAGTTACATTAAAAGTTGACCTATTTGATGTGTCTATTGGAATGAGTCAGACTGTACCACTTGAACCAAGTACTTCATCTCCTTTATATATTGGAGGTATTCCTGGTAAGTTAGCATGATTAATTTTTACTGTAAAATACAAAAACTTTCTAATCTCTGCTTCTGGTCTGGGTATACTTTTACTCCAAGTTATTTTTTTATCACAGGTCAAAATCCACTTTTAATTATCTCCCCATATATTTCATCCTGAAAAATAATTACACTATGATCCAATAAATGTATTATCAAAATACAAATTTAGTATCAATATAAATTTAAAGTGAATCATGAAAGATCAATTTGTCAGCTAAAAAAGAGTTTCACTGCATACTGTCATCTAAATTTAAATATTTTGATATAGAATTACAGCTAATCATGTTCAGGATTCTAAGTGATCAACTGTGTAAACGGAATTGATTTAATTATACTTATTGTGAAAAACACTTTATTGGCACATAGAACAAAATGATAAATTAAATGCACAAACAATTAGATATTTTTCTTTGTCTATTAGATTCTAAAATTTAGGATCTCAATTATGAGCTGTTGATTCAACATCACATATTGGGAACTTATATGAACAAATTGGGCAAGGTGCACTTCTAACCAAATCAATTTAGACAAGTTTTCGACCAGGACAGTTTGAAATACCAATTTTGAAACTTTCAATACTTTTTTCTTAATGCACTGGTACACCTTCAAAACTTTATGGATTGCACGATTGGCTTGCTCTATGTGAGACTTAGGTGGTAAATGACAAAAAGCATCCACTCTAAAGAGATGATTCATAAATCTCTTAGATGCAAGACTAAAACTGCAATTCTCTCCAACAGATTTTTATTTTAACATTTCATTTGCATTCTGATGAACTGAGAAAAAGTTTGGAACAAATAATCTAGTTTCTATTATTTTTGTTTTCTGAGTGTCTTGCATATCAAACATTAGTATCTGTCAACACCATTACCGTCTTTTCAATATAAAACAATCTGTTTTATTCAGGTGCAAAAATGTTTTTGGGAGGACCATGTGTGTATTGAAATTCTTGAAAACATAACTGATTAATTTGTTGCGAAATTGTACAAATTAAAATTTTCAATATCATTCCTACATAAGTGTTAAATTATGACTATTAACTGAGTCCTTTTCCTATATTAAAAATACAATAAAAAAGGTGTATTAGAATGTTAATTTTGTAATCCTCATGACTTTTAAATTTGCATAAATGTGTGATCTATTTTTCAAATTTTATTTCAGATGAATTACCAATTGGAGCTGTTAATAATAGGAATAATTTTGTTGGCTGTTTGAGAAATATTGCTATAAATGATAGAAGAGTTGAATGGATTGATATGGCTGCAAGGCACAATATTCTTCCGAATGCATGTCCAACATTTTAACAAACTATACTAATTTAAAGTATAAATTTAGCTTCTTGTATGCACAGAATTTTGTCCAGCTAGAAAATTTTCATCCAGTATAGAGCTTATCCATTAGTTTGTAAATGAATTAGCTCAGTAGAAAATAAATTTTGATCATGAAATATTAATTTGAGATGAAAACAAGTTTCTCATTTTGTCAGAACTTTAAGGTATTCTCTAAAGCAGTGTCAACCAACCCCTTGTGAAATCATTATGTTTGAGTGTTGAGACCAAGATGTCTGCAGTTTCATTTTTTAATGAGCGATAATTATTGATTACAATTATAATCTATTTTATTTATTCATCTTTCACATGCATGCAAAAAATAGGTAATAAAAACGACCTGCATTGAAATTCAATATTTGCATTTGTAAAGTGTCAATTATTCTGTGTTTATTCATAAAAGTTGGGTTTTCATTTTTAATTATAAATATTATCAGGAGGCAAGATTAAAATTGTGTTTGGAAATAAAAAGAATACTATGAAATGTGCTTGGCATACCTTTTAAATTTTTCAAACATGGTTTTATAAAAAGCACATTGTTTTCAATTTGATTAGAATCTAAAGCGTATCAGACACCTGGTTTTTTTTTCTTTATCTTGCGACTGCAATTTTTTTCTATGAATCGAAACAGCTTATACCAACATCCATCTCATATGACTAGGAGTTCTAATATTGTATTCGATGGTCAGAATAATCTCAGAATTGCTTTATTTTTCGTAAGAATTGAATTCAAAACAGCTAGAAATTACTCTTTAAATGTTATACTTAATAAGTTTTCTTTGCAATATTGTATGATGAGCCATCAAATAAAATTGGTTAAGCTATTAATACTTTATAAAAGATGAATTCAAATTAAATTGTTTCATTAATAAGTGTGATGAAATTTTTTTCAATGTGTTTTCCTGTTTTAATGGCATTTTAAAAGTAAAATCACTATTTTTTAAATTTTATTTCTTTTTACTGTTTGAAGTTGTAAGAATTTAACTGATTTATTACAATTAGAAAAATATTTCATCCCTTGACTCTTACAAGTTTCATTTTTGTTAAATCTGATGTATTTGATCTTTGTTTTGCATCAAATATTGAAAAGTATTTTTATTTTCCAGTTCTGATAATACATGTCAAGAACTGACTTGTTCTTTCTCATTTGTAAAGTAATTTATTTTTTGTTGTAAAGAGGCTTTGTATCAAATCACATTCCGAGTGATTTTTTTTGTCATGTTTGAAATTGCATGGCAGGGTACAGAGTACCCCTATTTAAATCCAGTCATAAACATTAGTTTGTTTTTGTGTTTATTAGAATTATTTTATTGTTGATATATATTTTTAAGCGACACATCACTGCCACTTGTTTTCCATTTGAGTTGCGTCACCAAAGTTAAAAATTGTGTGTATTGTGAAGTATTTGTAAAACTGCTTTTTTATATTGCATAAACTTTAATATTGGATATTATTGTCATTGAGGCCATCTAAAATAAAACGATAAAAGTAGTTCGATAATACACATGTATGAACCAAAGATCTGAACTCTAATATGCTATGTGTAGAAAGAACTATTAAGTTTATAATTGACAATATTTTTTGTCTAAAGACTACCTTTTGTATTAGGCATCTCAATGGCAGATATGAAGTATGAGTTGTAAGTGCATAATTAAGATAAACATTTGTTTAATGGATCAGTGCTCAAATTGCATCTTTAAATTTTGTAAGATTTATTTCTTGCAAAGATAAAAATAATCTGATTTCAGATTTCCGTTTCAAAGTCAACTGGATTTTAAATTAAGCTCAACATTTATCATTGATTGTGTATATTTGTATTATGTTAATCATAAAATAATGGGTCTTGTTAAAACAGCTAAACCCAAACACATTATTGTACTTAATGATATTGTACAAAGCTTAATTTTATTATTAAATCTTGTGAATTTTGAAGTCATGGAAAAGTTATTAAGCATTAGAGGCTGGCCTCTGAATTAATAAAAATATTATTTGGTAATACTGTGTTCTTTTGACAGTTGGTGCTCTTAATATTTTTTGTAAAAGCCATTATTAACTTGTATTTTACAGAACTGAAAAAATTAAACCAATATTTACTTTTAAATTTATCAGTCTAAGTAAAGCATAACTCAGCAAAATGCAACTTGACAGGGTTTTGTTTAAATTCGAGATGAGATTATTTTTAGTTCAAACATAATTCTTATACAGCAAAAACATGAGATTTTGTAGAATTCTAATGGTGTACCTTCATACCATTAAAAAGTAAAAATAAAGGCATAAAAAGCTTTTAATGCATGAAACAGCTAAAGCAAAAGTGTTTTAAGATTTACAAACTCAAAATATTAAGCATAAAGTATCAAATCCAAATGCAATTGAATATTTGTTAGAGGGCAGCAATTCTTGTAGTCCAGGAATCTTGTGCTTAAATTGAGTTGCAAAATTATAGTAATGAAAATTTGAAAGTAACATTTTGCAGGACTTATAGTTTAAATAAAAGAACACACTATCAGCACACCTGCCAATACATCAGTGTAGGAAATATTACATTTTATGAACTTTGAGCAGATGTGCAAAAAATACATATTTTAAAGCACAAATACATAATCCCCAAATTAGACTTTTTCCTATTTACTTGTTTATGATAGCTGATTTTTATAAAATGTTTTTCAGCTTATTTTTAGAGGAAGGTATTTGGGATCATGATAAAATTGACCTTGAATTTTTTTTACAAACTTGATGTCTGCCTTTTCTCAACTTCTGTGGACTGGTCTAAAAATGCCAACCCATAAAAGAAATTGAGCATTTTTTGTGTCCAAATTTGATTTGCTGTTTAATGCAGAAGATTCTTCACACAAATCAATTCACTAAACGTCCTGTACTCATTCTAACCACACTGATAATGTGCAAGCTTCTTTTGCAAAATTTTCATCACTGAACAAAAGAAAAAGTCATCAAGAACAGTGATAAAATCTCAAGACTTTTACATAACCTTTTAGAGGCACTTTTATTTCAAAATTGTGATTTTTATGTGACATTAGCTTAGCCAATCCAGCAATCATTGACATTGTAACCATATAATTTAAAAAACCTAAATTTTCTGAAAGAAAGTGCACCAAATACAGTTTAAATGATTGAAATACTCTAAATCAACAAAAAGAATGCCAAACTTTGTAATTGCAATTTATTGTTTCAAGAGCAATCCTGCTCTGTGTTGGAGTAATGTCTTCAGCTTGTGTGCCCTTGGCGCTACCTGTTTGGCAATATTTTGCATCAAAAAGGCACCAAATCTTTACAATTATTCATACATTTTTGTTCTTAATTAATTTGTGCAGAATGATTTTTCCATTTGAAATCAAATGGAAGCTAATGAATATGACAATATTAGACATTAATTAATTTTGCACAAAATCAGACATCTTTAAGGATTTGAAATAATATTTTCCATATATGTTTAAGCATTCTGTGTGGGAATCCCACTTTTATTTCAGAAAATATAGGCATTCAAATAATGTAAACATATCTATAATATCTTGCTTTGAACATTTAAGGAAGGAATAACAAGGAACTACTGTTTTGATATAATAATGTGAATAATCTAATGTTTGTGATTAAAACTTTAGTCTAATGGATTTATTTTAATTAATTTTTGGGTAGTTGCTCTATGGTTATTCTTTACCACAAGAGTACAAAGTAGATCTAAACCTGGTTTAATATTAACTCAACTGCAAAACAACCATGTAGAAATGGGTTTGCCAATCGGTTTGGCTTTGCTTTTTGTTAGACAAGTGGTCTGAAGTTATGCAACTTGTTTGGTGGAAAGTGATCGCATGATTATACATAACAGCTAGAAAAAATGAACTTTGAAAGATTTATTTTCCTGTTGTAAATTGTCTTTTCGAGTCCTCAGTACAGAATGTTTTGTGCATTAGAAACAGAGAACCCATAGTAGCTGGCATCACTGTAAGACAGCATCAGATCTTTTATGAAAATGTAGGATTAATTTGTAAATTTCCCAATCAAAAACTACCATCTCTTCATAATTCAGTTAAATGGCATAAATTGGCAGGTATATAAATGTTTGATGCAATCACAATCAGACATCTTTCATTTTAGAAATAATCTCCAATAAAAGAAACTGATATGTTATCAACACAAAGATATTTAATCTAGAATTCAATCTTAGAATTATAATTTGTAAAATAAATAGGATATAATATCAAAAACACAATTCAATAAGTACAGGAGTTTTACAAATTTTATGTATTTGGATAAAAACTTAGGCTATACATAAAAAGTAAACTCAATTATCTGGAAGCAAATCAAGTTTACAAGTTTTAATTACATTACAATTGAAATTTTTATTTGGTGCTGATACTTTTGCAGTCAAAAGAATAGTAAACAAATCTTGGCAAATTCTGATTAGATTTATACACAAGACACTCAATTATATTTTAAAATCTTTTTCATTTTGTTTCAATTTAGATTCAATTCGACTGATGTGTGGTTCAATATTAGGTTCTTGGTAACAAGATGGTATATTTAATAATTCATCAAATAAAGGTATCCAGATCGTTTGATCCCAGTATCTTCTGAATTTATTCCGAATGCACCACTTTCCATTACCTTGCTTTTTAACATCCATGTATTTTGAGAATAACAGCACATGTATGCAATTGAGAAGACCATACCAGTCCAGTTGGAAGACCCAAGGCTTCTTTTCTCTCATCTCAATGCACTGGTTATTCTTCACAACAGTTTTAAAGCAAGTACCCTTCTTAAACAATGTGAGATCTATAGCTCGACCAAAGTCGATGAACTTTGTTAATATAGTCTTTTGTGACAGAGAACTTAAAACATCACATTTTGAAATATTGTCCCGTATCAAAACATTATCCGGCTTTACATCAGCATGAATAATATGGCATTCATGCATTTTTGACATTACTTGTAGCATTTCTAATGTAATATACATCGCAAGTAATTCTGGAACACTGGATTTTCGACTCTTGTATACGTTTACAAGGTCTATTAAGGTACCACGCTGACTGAACTCATTAGTAAAAATAATTGCATTTGAATACCTGTGAGCAGAAGTTATTTTCATTACTGATAAATGAATATCAGGAAGATGCTTGATACTTTCTAGTCTGCAGTGCAATGTCATGCAAATGTAAATTTCCCAATTACTAGTATGCTTGCAAACCTTTATGGCTACTTTAGAATTCAAAATATTTGAGTTAGCATACTGTTTTTCTGCCGCAAACACCTTACCATAAGATCCTTCAGCAATCAGGTGTTCCATTACATACGTAACATCCCCAACTTGAATCAAATCTTTCTCCTTAAAACTCTTGATGGATTGTTTTGACGTTTTTATGTTCCCATAATAATCTGGAGGTAAATTTAGTGAATTGAGTAGGTTTTCATTAAGGTTTATATCAAATGGGTCAACATCCGTAGGAAGTATTTCAAAATTTTCTGTTACAGAAAGGCTTTTGAATTTCATAATTGTCTCACCTATAACCCTGTTTGAGAAGGTTGTGCTTTGATTCAGTAGTTGGGATCCTTTCAAAGTATTATCTTCATTGCCAAGATGCTCATAAGTATTTGTTTCTTGATGGCAAAATGGAATTGCACTTGTACAACCAGATGATGATCTGTAACTCTCTTCGTTGTGTTCCAGTATTGGGCTCAATTCCCTTTCAATTGCATTCCCATTTTTCATTGTTTTTCGAGATTGAGTTTTGGTATCTTCTGTACTAGTTTTATCAGCAGCATCATGATTGTCACCAGAAGAATTACAAGATTCTAATGCTGATGGATTCTGAACCTGTGAAATTGAGACTTGTGAATCTGTTCCATTTTCAATTTCAGATCCAGCTTGAAAGAATGGAGCAGTAATAAACTGCTTAGATTCAACTTTTACGTGTCCTGCTTTCAGTTTTTCAATTTCCCATTGTAAGGTTTTTATCTTTTCCAGTTGCTCAGCTAGAAGTCTATCCTGTTCAGCAATTCTTTTCTCATTATCAAGGCTCTTTTTCCTTTGGAACCAGGCATCTGCACGTATTTCTTCCAGAGAAATCTCTTGTGCACTTGCATAAACTTTATTTTTATCATACATTGGTAGCTTCATAGGGTCAGGTGGTTCAAACAGAGCTACTGGAGGATTTTCACAATCTTGCTGTACTTCCAGAACACTCGAAACTCTAGACATGATTGACAGTCGAGGATCCACAAAAAAACTCTGCCTAAAACATCTATAATCACCCCCAAGTGATGAACTTGAATTCATTTTCTTCAAAGAAACAGGATTTTCAACATTGCCATTACTAAAAGATATTCTGTTTGGTACAGGTTGCATTCCATCCATTCCTACAGAATTTTTTTCTGATTCCATTACTGATTGACAATTTTTGGAATGATCTTTTACTTCATCCTTATTCTGCTCAGAATCTGCTATCACTTTAGATCCAGCTCTAATTTTAAATTCAGACCAATAGGATTTTATTTTCATAACTGGTTCAGATTTGCATTGTATTCCTTCTTTTAACACCTTGTTTGCTTTTTTCATATTTCCTTCCTCCTCTAACTTCGAAGACCAGGCTATATAAAAGCTTGCAGATGCACAACCTATGTCTTGCTTGTACATGTAATAGTAAACATCTAGAGGATTTTTTGACATAGAAGCAAATTTTAACCATATCTCAATGAAGCGCATATCATTATAATAACGTTTACTATTTTTCAATTTGTCTAGACATTGTTTCATCAAATGTTCAATATGGCCATCTTTCCCTCCTTTTATAAAGTTCTGCTCCACCCACTTTATGTATTTGCACCACACAGACAAAGGATCATCTCCAGAATATGTAAGCAGCTCTCTTTCAAATTCCTGACGTTGCTTCAAAATGGAATCATTGGGACATAATTTTAATGCAGCTTTTGGAGCAATAGATTTCCTCCTTTGCAAAGGTGGATGGTTGTCTTCAAATTCACGTTGTTTCAAAATGGGATCCTCACGATGAAGTGTTGATGCAGCTTTTGGAACAGATTTTCTCCTTTGCAAAGGAGGATGTTTTTTTTCATATTCATGATGTTGCAAAATGGGATCTACAGGATGGGGTGTTGATGCAGATTTTGGAACAATAGATTTTCTCCTCCTTTGCAAAGGTGGACGGTTCTCTTCAAATTCATGATGCTGTGAAGTGGAATCTTCAGAGTGAAGTGTGGATACAGCTTTTGGAACAACAGATTTTCTCCTTCTTTGCAAAGGTGGATAATTTTCTTTTACAGGATTCCATTCATCATCTGAACTGGGCATAATTGCCTTTATCTGCAAGATAATTAAGACTTGATACAGAGTAATCACATGTCATTGTAATTACAACTATCAAATTAGACAATTTCAGAAACAAAAAGCAAGTTTAGATAAATGATGGAGTACTGTATAAGTCTTAAAATGACAAAATTTGTACTACTTTTAAGTGCCATATAAATTTTAACAGGAGACTGAATTTCATAATGAACGTGGTTCCATTACTCCTTCAGTACCAGTGAGGAAAAGAGAATGGACTTAGGTTCCACGTTGACATTTGCAAATTATACAGTGTTTCTTGGGGAGTCCTGACTGCTGAGATGGATCACATGCATCTTGGACTACCAATGGAAATAGTTGCTCTGAAGTTAGTGACAATGCTTCACATAAAGACATGCTTAACTTCCAAATATTTGTGTATTTGCATATGCAACTGTAATAAAAGAACATATTCCATGTATGTAATATACAATACATTTATCAGAGAAGAACAATCTACATTCGAACATTTAAGGATGATCTAGGAATGCAAACTATTGCATGTAGCCTTGTTGCAGGTTAAGCTTTTTTAATTGTAAAATGTTACAGAAGTCTCATTGAAATTCATTGCATCATTAGAGCCCATGCACTGAAATTTTTGAATTATTCTTTTATGCAAAATTCAAGTATTCATTTATGCAACCTTTTGCAAGAGCCTTTTTTATAGTTCATGTGACCTTTATGGGTGAAATTTACTGCAAATGTTTATGTGTATAATTATCAGACTTCTGTGCACAAAATTCAACATGCAACAAGAGCGCATCAGTCATTAACAGATTGCTGTCATACATCTACAGATATCTGATACAACCCAGCCTGTTTCCTCACAATGATGGGTAGATTCATTGAATATTTTTTGCAGGAACATTGTTGGATTGTTTGAATGTCTCTTTTTGGAAATCAATAGATAGGATGCGATGTACCTATATGTGAATTCATAAGAAACCTTGCGTACAAGACACCAAATGACTTAGATGAAGATATCAAAAGATTTACTGCTCCACAGCAGAGAATTTTTCAAAGTAGCTATATAGCTATCAATTCCTCAAAGATTCTATGTAGATAGTGCTGCATACAAAAAGGCATGGAAATTAAAATCTATTTAATTACAATTCGAAAAATTAAAATTCAACTAATTAGTCAACTTTTAATCTAGAATTTCAAGTATTATGGAAATGTATCATTCAATAGAATTCAATGAAAGAATAAAAGCAAACAAGACCACAAATTAATTTTAATTGTTCCATTCTTTCGAATGAATTGCCTTGCTTTATTCCCTAAACCATGATATATGTAGATTAAAGTTTAACATAAATCAATTACATCTAGAAACTATACTGTGACTTGTGTGTCTCATGTCTAAACTTTTCGGGGCAAGATTAATTCAAATCGTAAATATACGATTTGAAGAAAATATATCCAATTTAAATAAAATACATCCGTTTTTGATTTAATAACAAATTGCGATTTTTTAATCAGTGTTTGCAATATAAATTGAAATGAAAAGGCATTTTATTGCATAGTGACAGTTCATGGAAAATAAAAAATATAATTTTTTAGACCCAGAAGCATTAATTTTATTCAGGAAGTTGCAGAAAAGTTTTTAAATTCAAACCATAATTTTAAAATTATTTTTACCAGTCATTCGCAGCATAACTTGTTACTAAGATGAAAATATGCTTTGTTAATGCTGTTCTGAGAGAATAACTTTCAGTACCTATTAAATTATCAGAGATTAAAAAAATAAGAATGCAAAATAAAATAAAAATTAGATGAGAAAAAATTTTATGGGTGAAAATAAAAAAAGGATTTTTGCCAACGTAGAATAATTATAGCATTTGGAATAAAACAAAATAAAGGAGTTTTAATAGTTTTTCAAATTAAATAGATCTTTAAGATTTTTAAAGAAGTATACTGTGATTGAACTGTTATATGAAATGCAATACCTACTCTTTTGATAACTCATTGTTCATGATGTCACAAGTTCTTTTATCAATGTTTACTAATTAAAAACAGACAGCTTTAATTTTTCTGTTATTAGAATCCAAATTACAACATATGATACAGCTAAGACATAATAATGGAAACCCAAAATACATGAATGAAGTAATTTTTCAATAGTTGATCAACACTAGGTACAGTGAGTAAAAAGGAAGAGAAAAATTACAACTAGAATAAATAGTAATAAAAAAATAATGTAAAATTGAATAAAAAGTGAGCCCACCTACTTTTTAAGGGGAGTAAAGTGGGTAGGTAGGTATTTATTTAACGTTGCACTGGAGCAACACAACGGGCTATTGACGACGGTCTGGGATCAAACCGAAGGGAAAGAACCTTGAACACCACGTAATTTTGAACCACTGTCAGATGACGAGGTCACACCTGAGCTGGCACCCCACTCTCCAAACTTCCACACCCTGCTAACATGAGAACATTTTAGGCCATGTCAGATTTAACATGCACCAGTCCCCTTTGTACATGACGATCTTTGGTTGGATTTGAACTCGCAGTACCCTCCGGTTGCTAATCCGTTACTCTTCCAACCGAGCTACTGCAGCCCCGGGAGTAAAGTGGGTGTAAACTAAAAAATTGTTTTGAGTCTTTCCTGTACTTATGTGAGGGCAACACCAAAATACATACACAAAACAGCAAGAAAAAAGAAGAAACCCAAGCAAGGTCATTGACAAGCTGTAACACAGGAAACTGTTGGGATCTTATATATAGAAACTCTAAACTAACATGCTGGAGCCGAGTAATTCATTGGTAGTTATCAATCATGATTAAAAGTTAAAAATCATGATTAAAGAAATCAAATTTTTTACTTGTGCTTTAATTGGATTTTTATGATTCCTCAAAATGTTTAAACTTCTTAGACATGAGACATACAAATCACAGTGTAATTCCCAGTTAATATTGAACATTAAAAAATATAGCAGGACAAATTTTGGAGTTTGTTAAATAAGCTAGGAAGTGAGGGGGCACCAATACTCATTTCTAACACTGAAAACAAAAGTTAAACAGTGCTGATTACTTATCAGAATAGCATATTCCCTCTTGAAAGAGCATCAGTTCAAATCGATCCAAACTTTCCATGGGAAGATTATGTAAAAATTTACCGTAAACACTTTGTGCAATGTTTGGACTGGCCCAATATGTTTAAAACTCAGTCTCTACAGAAAAACAGATTTGTGAGGTTCACATCACATGTGCTTCATTGTACGGAGGTGATTTCATGAGCAGACGAAGACTTGTGAAATTAATAACTACTAGATAAAAATATAAATTAATAAACATGAAATACTGGCAAGTCTACCAGCATGTAGCCTGAAATAAGTCACAAAATAAATTAGGCAATTGTAGTTTTTAAAGTTTAGTTTAGAACAAAGATTCATAGTAGATGATGCGATGACTTAGTCTGTAAATAATGCACTAAATCATTCATGGCAAAACTGTGGTCCTCTGTGTTCACCACAGTAATATATAATGTACTTTTCGACCAGATCTGTTACAACTTATTTTCACTGAGCAAAAGAGAAATATTTGTTGGTCAGTTTTCATTCCCACAGGCACCAACTCCTAGGGTCTCCTCGAAACAGGAGAGGTAAATATTTCCAATGAGAAACCAAATAAGTTATTAAATACGAGGGGTGTCCGATATAAAAGGTACAGGTGGCTGTTATACAAACTGTGCATGTGCAATATTGCTGCCATATGCATGACTAGCCACGTTCATGCGTGTAGTAGCAGTCTGGAGCGTTGTTTTGTTCAAGACTCAATTTAGCATCCGGGAAGCAAACAAACATGGCATGTGTAATCACAGAGTGTTCGAAGTATGAGGTACGTGGTTCTCAGATTTTTGCAAGTCGAAGGAGTTAATCAGAGCGAAATTCATCGCAGATTACAGGGCATTTATGGACCGAACGTTTTAAGCCGAAAAGAAGTCAGCGTTTGGTGCCAAAAATTTAAAGATGGACGAACGAAACTGAATGATGATCTGGAGAAGAAAAGAGGCAGACCAGGGACCTACCTCACACACGGATGACAACTGCACAATTGTCGAACGCCCTCTCGGATTTTCATTTATTCGGACCTTTAAAGAAATTTTTGGCGGTGAAACGCTTTGCGGATTAGGAAGAATTGCAAGATGCCGTTGTGGACTACTTCAAGCAACTTGACAAGCAGCAGTACCATGAAGGGATATTCAAACTAATGTCATGCTGGGATAAATGTCTCAACGTTTACGAAAATTATATCGAGAAATAAACAAAAATGTGCAGTTTTTGTGGAATGTATTAAATACTTTCTTCAATTGTAAATATTAGTGTCATTTTGGTTTGTACCTTTAATATCGGACACCCCTCGTACAATACCTATCCAAGCATGATCTAGGAGCCAGATCCCCCTGGAATCATTTACAACTTTTATGGTCAGGCCTAGGATCAATCCCCAATCATAAGGAATAAATATGTATAACACAAGTAACTAAATATGCAGAGTGTTTTGATCTCTTATTAGATTGCATTATCAGAAGGGACACAAAGTTTTATGAATCCAAACTCCTTGGGCCCTAATATTTTTATGATTTGAGTTCAACACCCTCCAACATGTGGGATGAATATTACATATACATATACCGATAATATCAGTAATGATTTATATAAACAAAATAAAGAGTTCCACAACACTTAATTTTTTAAGTTCGTGATGTTTTACTAAGGTTCCCCAATAATTTCTCCAAGTTGGCACCACTGCATGCCAATCAATACTATTTTTTCTAGTGTCCTCAAAGAAGGAAAGCCAATTATTTTCAGTTTAAAAAGAGTCATTCCTCAGGTGTTACTGAGTAGGAGCAAATTTCAGAACTTAATTGTATAAAATAACTTGCATTGTGTCAGTTTATTCCATATTTAATAAAAAATGTTTGATATAAATCAGCATATTTTGGTTATGGGAACATACCTATTTACTACATGAATAAGATAGATTCCAAAGGTCAAACACAAATATAAGATTTATTACATATAAAAATTTAAGTCAAATATCTACATAGAATGTTTACGAAACTTAGTCAAGTTTGCTGAGTAAACAGGTCAACTGTTTGGAATGTTGAAAATCAAACACATTCTTCATCTCTCATTCTTGTGAGATGTAATTAGGATAGAGTCTGGCTCCTATGAGTAGGCAGTCGGTCACATGGTCTATTCTTTAAATAAGGTGATAGGTTGGAACGTAAACAAAGCACTTCTACAATCTGTGTCTTTAGCAGATTCTGGTTCTAAGCTTATCATTCTGTGATAATGCATTGGTGGTTGGAAAACCGCACACAGTGATTGCTATTCATGATTTTGCATAAGGTAGCCCTCCTCCTAACACCTATTCAAAAATCAGCATCGTTCTGTGATAATGCATTGGTGGTTGGAAAACCGCACACAGTGATTGCTATTCATGATTTTGCATAAGGTAGCCCTCCTCCTAACACCTATTCAAAAATCAGCATCGTTCTTGTAGAGGTCGCACTATATCAGATATGCACAAAAATATAATGCCTACTTTTATGGCAAATAAAAGAAATTTGATAACTTGCAAACAAAGCGCTACAATAAATTGAAATAAGTTATAATGAATGAAAATAAACAAGTGGCTACAAACTCGAATAATGAAAACCCAAAAACTAGCATAAAGAAATCATGAGAAATGTTTTTACTAGGATTTGTACAGAATTTTTTAAATATATTTAATTTCACATATCCTGGAAAGGAAGAAAAATAATTTTTATATTTCTAAGTAGGAAAAGTGTAAAATCGATTGCTGTTCCGGTAATATAGTATGACTCAGGTGAGAAGTCAGATCACCTAAGGTAAGTCTTTATGTAGAAAGGTGGTAAACTCACTAGGATCATATGCATAGCCATGCATATGCTGCCATATCTGTGTCAGTTTCCTTAGGCAGTCCTAAGTTAAGGTGCATGTCAGCTATCTCAGAATTAATGCAATGCTCTATCAAGTGCTAAAGACAAAGTTAAAAAGAGTGCCTTTGAACACCACATGCAACAGTTGCAGACATCATTCTTTGACAAAAAATGTTTATTTTGATGCACTTACCATCCTTCAAACTTTGAGAGCAGAGTTTCGAACCAGTCTATAAATAAAATCCCTATGAAACAAATCAAATTTTTAGTCTAAACAGATAAAGTGTATATTTAAAGGGAAAATAGGAATAAATTAAGGAGATTAAAAAAAGCTGTAAGGAATAGATTATTTAAAGAGTGGTTTTCAATTTTTGAAGTAGTGGTTTGCAAATTGATTGTCCTCTACAAATATGAGAAATTCTGTTAGATTGGGGGTGGGTGGGGGTATTTCAATTAACGTCACACTAGAGCAACACAACGGGCTATTGGTGACGGTCCGGGATCAATCCCAAAGGGAAAGATCCGAGGACAACACCACGTAATTTTGAACCACGGTCAGATGACGAGGCAACACCTGAGCTGGCACCCCACTCTCCAAACTTCCACACCACGCCATTGAGGCCACGATAGATTTAACGTGCACCAGCCCCTTTGTACACGACGGTGTTTGGCTGGATTCGAACTCACACCCTTCGGTTGCTAGTCCGTTACTCTTCCAACCGGGCCACCGCGGCCCCGTTTGTTAGATTGTAAATGATATATCTATAAATACTACGTAATAGCAATTTTTGAGCTCCAAGGCATTGGCTTCTTGATAATCAAACTGAAAAACATTACATTTTTCAGTAGTGTTAGTATAGGACATTTTTGGAACGGTTTTATATGGCAGTTTTTTTCGAATTTATGCGATTTCTGGCAACCCCTCTCACTTCCAAGGCAACCTTGCCTACACACAATCAGCAAGCGGATTTTGAATTCAATTTGGCCTATGTTTAAAAAATCGTGCAATGAACAGCAAATTGACTGTTTTTCAAAAATTTTGAAAATAATAAGGGAAGAAAATTGGGAGGAATTCAAAATTATGATTCAATACGATTTTTTTTAAAATTTCTGCCGATATTTGATTTTTCGCATTTGTGTGGCTGTTTTGAATTTAAATGTTTTATTATTTAATTAAGATTTATATTTGGTCAAGAATTACATATTTAATCAAGATTTATATGTTTTGCATTTATTTTATGTTAAGTTTATTTTTTATATTATATATATTTTTATTTACATGTTACATAATATTTTTAATTATATGTTGTGTTTATTAATTAATCAAATTTAATATTTAATCAAGGCAAATGTGCAATGTTTTGGTCCTTGGCTACCATTCTGGTCGCCAAGGAAAAAACACGCCAAATGTCCTATACTACCGCTGTTCCCATTTTTTATTTAGATGTGCTTTTTCAAAACAATATGGATAAAGGTTATAGAAAAAGAACTGTGTGGAATGCCTTGAATTTACAATAAAAGACGTTTACCATTATAAAGTAGTTGAGAACACAATGATTAAGAAGTTTATCCCAGTACTAACCCAGTTAGGAAAAAATAGGTTGTGAACTTTCATGAGGATGGCAAAAGGTATACTTGTAAAGATATTTAAAACCATGATCTGTGTAATGGTACTATCAAATAGTGTCTGAATTTATCTAATTTGTGACCGTAAGTATTGAAATCACAAAATCATCAGTAAAACATTATACTTTTTAAAATCACTGTAGGCTCGTAAACAAAAACAAAATTGCACAACTGAGTTGGGGTTGTATTTAATCATAGTGCTTCATAATAAACGATGATTCATATTTATCGTTAAATTATCAGTTTGTTAACGAAAGAAAATCTCAGAGTTTTTCGAAGTTTGTTTAAATTTTTATCAAATACCATCGTGCGATTTAATTGCAAACAAAAATATAACAATTGGAAATATCGCTTACTTGAACCAGTAATGCTTCAAAGAGCTATTTTCATATCAGTAGATCAAAACCAAATTCTTCTGAACAAGCTAAATAAAAAGCTTTTTCGCGGATTGTAATCATTTTTCGCAAAGTTATTCCTAACAATCAGCACAAAACAAACGTAAACATAGTTGTCATGTGAAATAAGATTTGTTGATCATTTCAAATTCTAATTTCAAAATTTCTGCGTTACGGGATGAAAACAAACGGTTACAGTTATGAAGGATAGAGTTAAATAAAAGATAAACACAGGCAATAAAATTTCAATAGCCCATTGTGTTGCTCCAGTGTGACGTTACTTGAAATACCCCCCCCCCCCCATATACCCCCGCAATAAAATTTCAAAGTAAATAAATCGAAACTGTGTTCCCAATTCCTCAATATGTTATCAATATTTTTATATAAATTATTTGTGAATTTCACTCAACGGATAAACTTTCATTTCTAACACTACGAAAATTCAATTGGGTAGAATGGAAGATTTTAGTTTAATTCCTTGAACATAGATGACGCTACAAGCTTTACTTCATTTTAAATGGAGTTTGTAATTTTGAAAAGTTTTGTATTTTCATAAACTTTAAACAGTTTCCGTTGTAATTTGAGCACATTTTATGGGGTTTCAATGCCTTTTAAAATTTAATTATTGTAATTATTTCAATATTATTTTTAATGTTAATTGTACAAAAAATTTACAGATGAGCTCAGATGAACATAAAGCTGTGTACAATGTTGTGTAAATATAACTCACACTTCATATTGTTTGAGGTACACAAACAATTAACTCTCTTTTCTTTCTAAGTTGCACATGAATCAGTCTCTAGAAATCTGTCCTTAGTATGTATTGGAGACAGAGGAAGGTAATTTTAATATTCTAGGGGGTGTTAGGGGTACTTATTGTGTATGACCACAGAATAAATAGCTTAGCTGTGCGTAGCTATTTACTCTGAGGTGTATGAAAACTAACCGAAAAACCGAAATCATCAAACGTCGGGATGATCGGGCCTCAACTTCGTGATTCAGTGGTACGGTCCCCGAAGACTCGTGACGTTAGAGTGCGGACGAAGTGCATATGAGAAATCGAAACTAATGTCCGTCACAATTTGTGTCAAAAATAAGCTTTGTTTATAACTTAAGATTTTATTGATTCAGGACTTACAGTTTTTTCAAAAGGAGATACTGGGCTTCTGGACTTGCATGGAAGTTAAGCCACATGACTTTATATTGATCAACCAATTAATGATTGGTATATTCGGATAACTGCATTTTCTTCTGCTGTTCTGAAAACCATAGTCAAATAACATGCGAAAAACTCAATTTACTGAAACAAGTTTTAATGGTTTGGACTTAGCCACATACTTTTTTATCCCACAGTTGAGGAGAAAACTAACCTTTCTTATTCGTGCATCGTTTTGTAGAGCAAAATCAAAGATGCCAATCGATAGGGTATAATATTAAATCCATATGTATTAAATTTGCATAAGATGCTTTCTTTCTTCATAATTATCAATGGTCTGCTTTCTTTCAATTCAGATATTAATTAATTAATTAATTCAATAGGCAAAAGCCCACTTTCAAATCCGTGAACTTTTTAAACCTTGGATATCAAGTCTTTTTAGGCCCAGCCTTTTCTTGATTTTGGGTATGTAAAGTTCGTAGCTCCTAATACCATATTAATTTCCTAGACATTTATTCATGTTTTCTAAAATATTCTTCTTGTCACGTTCTATCACTAAAACAATGTGCCATACATTAACAAAGTACATTTAGCGTTTCATAACAAGTCTTTCGTAGTATACTATTATTACAAACCTAAACAAAATTTTTTTATAATTTGTTGTATACAGTCTGAGTTTTTAATTATTAAAAACGATCATTCGTTTTGCGAATGCCTTTGTGGGACTCCAATCTTTACGAATTTACTTATATCTCTAATTGGTAGTCCCAATCTCTGTTTATCCTCCTGGTGGTTGCCTCGACAAAGTATCTTGTCAATACTGATTAGATCTTGATAGACGAAATATGTAATAAGAAAAAAATTTACCAGGTCTTAAACAGTGACAGAAAGAATGTTGAGTCATGGTGCAGTGGTCTGGGGTCATAACCCAACTCAACGAACTATAAGAAAGCTTAATGGGATACAACGAAAATTTCTGATCTCAATTACAGGCAGTTACAGAACAGCACCCACTTTGGCCCTTCAAACAATTGCGGGAATTCCACCACTACATCTTTCACTTCAAAAAGAAGCAGTGTGCGTCAAAATGAGAATGAGAATAAGTACAAAGCTTGGAAATGCAAATTATGACAAAGATGACTACGAGGAAAGGGCAATAGGTTGGTCTGTACATCCAGCTAAAACTCTTTCATATGACAGAATAAACCCAGCAGTGGGAGTACCTCACTCCGGCATAAGCTACTTCACCGATGGCTCCAAAATGGAAAATAGAGTGGGAAGTGCTTTTTGTTCTATGCAAGGAGGGCGTATAACCCAGCAATGGTTCACGAGAATGCAAGACAGCAACTCCGTTTTCCAGGCGGAACTGTATGGGATTTTAGCAGCCATAAAAGCGGCAGAAGCAAGAGCAGATAAAAATGTAAAGATCTGGTCAGACAGCCGAGCTGGTCTCCTGGCACTTAGAAATCCAAAAACGCCGAGTCCACTGGCACGAAGAATACAATGTTTATTAAATAACAACAAGGAAATTTGTCTAGGCTGGATTAAAGCCCATGCGGGCCATGAAGGAAACGAAGAAGCAGATAGGTTAGCAAAAGAGGCAACCACAACGGAGTGCATTGATGAAGGGGTGAAATGGCCCAGAAGTCATTGCAGGAGGGAAACCACTAGCTGGCTACTTGGTGCATGGCAGAAAGAATGGGATGAAGGAGAAACAGGTAGGATGGTACATGATGTGTTGCCTAGAGTGTCACTAAAATCGGCAAGTTGGACCAGGGAAGAGACACTCTTCTTCACAGGGCATGGTCCGTTCCCATCCTACCTAACGAGGTTTAAAAAAATCAGTTCAGAAAATTGCTCCTGTGGTGAAATCGGCACACCTCTACATTACATTACAGTCTGCCCCCTTACAGCATCATGGCATATGAGGACGCCTGCCGACCACCTTCAAATCGCATGGCTCAGGAACATTGCTACTACCAAGGGCTCGAGGATCAAAATTATTAACATGATGAGATTCATTGAGAATCATCAGGACTTGATCATCCAAAGAGACTGAAAAACCTACTTTTTTTCTTCTCTCATGTTGTATATATGTATATAGTGTAACTTAGTATAATATAGATGTAATTACTGTATAGATATAATAATGTATAAATGTAACGTGCTCTAAATTCTGGATAGACATGTCACCTCGGTGGCATGCTCTATTCATCCCAACCACATTTATTTAAACTGGTACAGTGTCTCACGACACTAGGCACGGGAATGTGAGTTGGTGTTAGTTAGTTAGTATCCTAAGAAAACCAACAATATTTTGATGGCGAGATATTTCGTTAATAGCAAAATTGGTCAGATCTTGATGGACGAGATATCTCGTCAAAACCACTTGGAGAGTTGAAGGGAATATGGACTTTTAAACAAACTTATAAAGTTATTATCCGATTGTTATAAAATTTGCACACTGTTTTCTACTAAACAGTCTAAGTATGAAATTTGGTCAAAAAATACTAAGTTGTGTGGAAGTTATTACATAATACAACAGACAAAAATTTGCAAAATTATCAAAAATTGATAGGTCCCACGTGTATTAATTTTCTATGCATTCTCGTTATTTTAATTTACATAATAGTTTGCATACGTATAAATCTAATTTACTCCGTTGATAAGTGCATCACTGAATTATAAAGCTGAAATAAAATTTGTACTAAAATATACAAAATAGCATTTAGCAGCATTTTAATCCAAAACTCCAAAATTAGGAAGCAGGATATGAATTTTTCGTGTGCATTTAAATATCACAAATAACAGATAGCAAGGATTATAAAAAAAATCAAACAAATCAAGAAGAAATTGATGCACAGAAAGCAGTTCGAAATAAGAAAAATGTTAAAAATTTCGAGCTGAGAAAAACGTGTTTTTGTAGATAGACCTACTAGGATAAGATATGTTTCTTGGTTATGTATAATCAAAAATAGAAAAATTATTTTAAAATCTGTTTTATGGTTATCATCAAACATAATAAAATAATTAAATTATTTTTGCTATTTATGAGAGGGATTTTCAGTGTATACAAACAAACCAGACTGTTCGCGAATATTTTACTTCTACTGACCAAATACTCTCACATAATACATATGGGAGTTACCTTAAAATGTAGTTATCGCTATTTAGCAATGTTTAATCTAATTGGCGTTGATCAATCAACTATCATGTATAAATTCGGAATTCATTCTTTGAACTTTTTATTCATGAAGTATCGTATTTGAAAAACAAGTAAAATGACGTCACGTTCAGAAAACTCACAAGAAAGTATCGCCGCAGAATTATTATCGCCTCCTTCATTTAGCTTGACAGAAAATGCCTCTCTCAGTGTTTGGTACCAATTTATTTTTAAAGCGAAAATTTAAAAATAGATTTTGGTTGATTTTTTCTTTCTGGTATCAATTTTTCACGATTTTATTCTAATACATTTTTGGGCATTTCAAAGTGAGAGTAAACAGTTTCTACATTATATAAAAGTAAAATGACATTTATACTTATACTGTATGCCAGAAAAACTGGGACAGACTAGCATATATGAAAATACAAAGCAATGTCAATTGTCATTGGTTGCATCTGCCAGTGCATACAAAAAGCGAAAGACGTATGTGAAAGCATCTTGAGCTGTTTCTGCCATGAGAATGGTAAGCCATCAGGATTTCCGTGATTTTCAATTCGGTTTTTTATAGTTTGAGCTTGTGAGCTGGGTCATAACATTTTGGAGGTAGAGAAGTTCGAACTTTCATGTACTACGATTTCAAAGGTGTACCGTGACTAAGAATTCTGGCAAAACCTGTGACTTTTGTAACTTAATATAGCAGCCTGGTCGTAAAGAAAATCTATCAGGAATAGTCGGCTATCAAGAATAGTTTCACCAGTTAGGCATGCAACTATTATACATGCATGATCTTAAATAACATCAGAATCCAATACTGGGCCTTCAACAAACACCAGTTGAAAACTGTGCAACGTTCTCTCAAAAATATGGACTTTAGATGTCGAGTACCCTAGATGAATACTCAACACACAGATATGCGCCTCGCCTGGCCTCGGGAACACTACCAGTGGACATTTGATGACTGGAAACGAATAACCTGGTCTGATGAGTTGCGTTTCCAAATGTTTCAGTCAGATGAAAGGATTCTCGTGTGTAGAAAACCCCATGAATCCATGAATCCCGCACGTCAAGAGCGGATTGCTCAGGCTGGTGGCTCCGTAATTGTATGAGTTTTTATTTAGTTAGAGCATCCAATGGGATCTCTGGTACATTTACTAACGTCTCTGACAGTTGAACGCTATGTGTGCATCCATTCTGACGAGTTACACCATTTCATGTACTGTGTGCATTCTGATGGGTTTGGCCTCTTTATAAGACAACACGCCGTCATATGTCTAGACATACCAAATTATGGAACACTCATCTGAGTTTGGGGTCTTGCCATTCCCACCTTATTCATCAGATCTCAACTTTATGGAACACATCTGGGATGCCCTGCAACCCGTTGCGGAACACAGAAATTTTACAACTCGGAATACAACAGAATAATGACCGCTCTGCACGAAGTATGGTGTCCAATGTCTACAGAATACTTCCGTAAATTCATAGAGTTCACGCCCCATCGTGTTTCACGAGTTCTAGCTCCTGTGGGAGGTCTACCATTCATAAGACTAGTGTGTGTTTTCTGGCATTTCAGTGTATAACAGATGTATTTAGAATATGATGAAACTAATTGCCAGAAAAATTTATTGAAATAGAAATATAGCGTATGTTCCATTTAACGAGGATTTTTTGATCGGTTATTGCAAGCTGAGTTAAATTGTAGGTAGAGGTTTTAATTGTTTACACTGGAAATAAAATTCATAATTCATGTATAAGGTTAGGTTAAGTATTTAATTTACTTCGCATTGGAGCCACACAACGGGCTATTGGTGATGGCCAGGGATCAATTCCGAATCATGTATAAGGCATTTCTCGAGTCCGTGGTTACTCGCAAACCCATACTTCCAATTAGAAACATCACCAGAAAGGTTGGTTGGGTTTTTATGGCGCAAGTGCCATATTTGGCCATTTTGCGCCAGACACAAGATATACAATATCCAGTAATAGACATACACGCACAATGGAAGTTTTACTGACACAGAAGAGAGAAATACATCCAGGGAGGAATCGCACCTGGCAGGAATCGAACTTTTCACCGCCTACAACTCTCAGGTTGCTAGGGCAGTGGGCATACCCACTGAGCCATATCGGCCCCCTCCTGAAAGGAGAGGCATTATATCATAACGGCCGTGATACTTTATCGTAACAAGGTATTGTTAAAAAATTCTAAGATTTAATGCTAAGCAGATTACGCGACTCCTTCATAACAAACATGGAAACACTTAGAATTTTCATTTCTACTTTGAATTTTCTACATTTACGCATTACTTACCAACTCTAAATACACATTTATTATATTCCAAAACATCCTTTATTTAATAACATGAACTTTAAAGTTCTATGGTCAAAATTTAGCTCAAAGTCTCCCACTATGTCTTCTTGTTACTCTTCCTTTCTTTAGAATGAAATGCTTTTCTATTGAAAATTGATACACATACAAACGCGCATTTCTATATTAAAAGCTTTTGTATTTAAAGCATTGTACTTAGAACTAAAAGCCTTTAAGCTAAGGTAGCTGTATTTAACACAATTTATTGCCTACCTACATATTATCTAATTACTCTCTAGGGATGTATTGATTGTAAACCAGAGAACTGCAAATCGCCTCACTGTTTCAATGGCTTTCTCATTTCGAAACAACCTAAATCCGAATGTTGTGTTTATTTATATCACAAATACTTATAGACTTATACTGCGTATTTTATATTCAATTACTCCCTGGATACCGCTTTGGAAGAATCACTTTTTTCGATTCCTCTATTTGCATACCAGAGTGATGATATCGTGATACAGATGGTAATCTAATGTTCTCTAGTTTAAACCGTAATAGTTAATTCCTCAAGGGGAAGGGTTAAGTGACTCATGATTCCGTCTATTTCTCTCTTCGGATTCAAAGTGCCCTTTGGACAAATTTAGGAACCTTTTGTAAGTACCTATTTTTACCAAAGCGGGTTTAAAGACCCATCTTCTCTTTAGGAATGCAACTAACAGTGGAATTAGTGCTTGAAACAATAAACAAAATCGACCTTTAAATAATAATTTAATAATTATAAGCAAAATAACAAAAAATTAAACAATCCTAACATATTATTTCGACCCTTTATTAGTTTCACTTTTTTGAGTATTCGACACGAAAATCTCGATTCATTTGACGCATTTTTTTACAGATAAACGGTTGCTTTGCTAAATACTTTTCGCAAACATTTTTTGCAAAGAGTAGATCTGAGTGGCTTTATTATTATGGCAGTATCTTATTTGGCATTTTTAAGGCAAATTAGTAGCTTTGCTTGAGCTTGAGATGCTACACTGCCATATTAGTTCCTTTTTCTAGTCCTCGGTATTCACTAGCAAGTTCTCTTAGTTGAAATATTTTCACCTGTTGTTTCGTTGTACATCACCCAGGCATTTATTCAGACTATTCGAAGTGGAGGTGTTCTATGTTCATTAGGATCTAACGAAGCATATAACTCTTAACAATGGTATGTGTGTTTATTATTTTGCGCAGTAGTGCATATGGAATGGGTTTTAGAGTCAACAATGTTGTGAAATCAAATAAAGTATTAAACTTGTCAAATGACCCGTCATAATAAAAATAGGTATACTTCATACGTATGTTCGATGCAGGGAGAGGCGAATAAAAATATATACTACTAAATTATTTTTCTGAACATTTCAGGAAAAGCCGTAAATTAGAAAGAGGAAAAGCGAGAAAACTTAAAACATAATTTCATGTGAAAGTTTTAAAAGAGGTCATTTGACGCCTAAAATTTTTTTTAAAAAAGTGTCAAAAAAGGCTTGAAAATATACCGTAGAATTTATTTTTCATGCCTTATTAAAAAAGAGAGGTATGTATTTTAATTAACGTCGCGCTGGAGCAACACAACGGACTATTGGTGACGGTTCGGAATCAATCCCAAAGGGAAAGATCCGAGGACAACACCAATTAATTTTGAACCAGATGATGAGGTCATGCTTGAGCTGGCACTCCACTCTCCAAACTTCCACACCACGCCAACATGAGGACATTTGAGGCACGACAGATTTAACGTGCACCAGCCCCCTTTGTACACAACGGTCTTTGGTTCGAATTAGCAACCCTCCGGTTGCTAATCCGTTAATCTTCCAACCGGGCTACCGGGGCCCTAAAAGAGAGAGAGAGAGAGAGTTATTCAATCCTTGTTTGAAAACCTTGAAAATATACCATAAAATTCGTTTGTTCATACATACCCCCTCATTAAAGATAATGAGTTCTCAAATCCTTGACAACACGCCGAAGAATTCGTTTGTTACAACAAGCTTTGTTCAAGAGAATTCTAGAGTTCTAGTTAAGCCAATTTGAGAGTATAAAACTGTCCTAATGCTGCTGATACATTTAATTGTTATGAACAGATTTTAGTTAACATTTCTCCCCGTAAATATACTTGAATAAATTTATTTGAAATATTCAAAATTCCAGTTGTTTCATTTTTATAAGTTACGATTGATGGTTTTTGGGGAGAGTTTACAGAAAATAATTCGAGAATTCCTTAAAAAATAAATAAATAAAAAGTGCCCGTTTTTTCATTTTAACCCTTGTCCCTAAAGAGTTCTCTGCACGGCACTACAATTTCTAATGTAACGAATATGTTACGAAACTTCAGTTGATGTCGATTTAACGTTTCGCTTCAGACCGTTGCTTTTATTAGTGGTATCAAGGAAATGGAAAATTCGAGAGAATGCCAGTGGAGTTGAAGTCGTGGAAAAATGTGGATGTTAAACGGAGAAATTTACTCACCTAAAAACATGATATTGAGAGATAGATAGGTAGATAAACTTTTTCTTCCTCAAAACGACTAATGAATACTTAATCACAAATAATTCAATAATTCAAAACAAAGAGAAATTTAGGAATTTAAATTTAAGAGTACCAAGAAAAAAATTTCGAAAAATTGAAGTGCTGGTGGATCAGGGCGTCATCAGGGAGGAGCCTGAACCAGTCAACACAATATGGTGTTTTCTGCGTGTGGGCTGCAGTTCGCCGAAAGTAGCCCACACATCCCTCCAAACACCACAAGTAGAAAGGCAAAATTAGAAAAGCAAAACAGGCAGAGAAGTCCAAGCAACACGGAACATCCAAGGACACGCACCAAAGACAATCACAACACAAAATCACACAAGACTAGAAGAGAGTACAAACCCACATTGGGCAAGCCTCAAATCGACAACAACCCACCGCAACTCACATGAGGACCGCCAGCAAATGCCTTTTATAACGCCCATAAAAATTAAACTATGCATCACAGTCAAGAATCACAAATCCAGCAAGTCAAAAGTGAACCCAGAGTGCCACGGTGAAAAGAAAGAGAAAATTGGGACTGTATGTCTTCCACTTTAATCCTTCAAGTAGCTTCGGTGAGATATCTTGTCAATAAAGATTTGACTAATTTTGCTAATGACGAGATATATCGTCATCAGGATATTGCCGATTTTTTGATGATGACGAGATCAAGATCTGGTTTTTTCTAAGGATTTTTTTCTAAGGACGAGATATATCGTCGATCAAGATTTGCTCAGTTTTGTTAATGACGAGATATCTCTTCGAGACAAGAGGTTTAAATAAACACCCCCAGAAATAATTTTCCTACATCAACTTATTCGTTACTGATAAATCTATAATATCGGAAAATTAAACTTTGATCATTGCTTATTCGATCTTTACAGGTTCTTATACATATTCATATTTTGTTCTTTTTGTTCGAATACTCAAAAAGAAATCATCAAGGGTTGAGATATATTTAGGAGTGTCCACGGGTCTCAAATCCTTCCCTCAACGATTTTATAACAAAACAATTATCAAAAAATGCATGTTGGAGTAGTTATGTCTGAGGAAATCGAACTTTCGAAAATCACTCAGGTAAATTAATCGTCTGAACAGTTGAAAAAGTTATTAACCCTCTGAAAGATTTCCGCGTAGTGTGCTATTACTTTACTCTACAGCAGCACTATTATGCTTTTACTCTAATATATAGTCCAACACTAACAATGCATAATGACTAAATAGCGACATCTACGGAAAAAATCTTAGGAAGGATTACATTGGTCAAGAAGGACAAAACTGTTTCGAAGTCATGCAGGTTGCAGGACGGATATATGCGTTTGAACTTCTCAGAGGGTTAAACTCGATGCTCATTTCATTACGGCATTTAGAAAATCCGAAGGAAAAAGACTTGACTATCTAAATTTATTTTATGAATACCTGCTCGTGACAAAGGGCGTTCTTTTAGAAAATAAAAACATATTTTTGAGAAGGGACGGCTTGCCGAGGTTCTGCACAAGGACAGCTTATACCCCAGGAATGGCCTGACAATATCACGCATGGGGCTTCAACACTTACATACAAAATCGTACCATTTTAAGATACCAGGGAGTTTGAACAGAAACAACCCGTATCGGTGAATGCATATTCTTGAACACGCATGATTTTTTTGACGTTAAATAATTCTTTTCACTTAAAAATAACAACCTTAACTTTCCTTTTCTTGCCCTCCAAGACTCTCCCAGTAAAATTTCTTCAAGAGCAGCACATGCGTGTTTCTTTAATAACATGAAATTTTAGTTTAAATTGTCTAAAAACGTAAATCTACACTTACTAGACATAAGGTTCTTATACGCTGTGGGAAAATGTTTCACAGCAAACTCATTGTAGGGTGCATGCTTAATATAGTTTAGTTTATATCTATTCGGGAGATACAAAAAAGGTCCCAAATTGCGTTTTGGAAAGCACAGTGCTCAAATTAGAGAGACAGAAAACTAAGAAATCAACAGATTGTGTGTAAAAAGGATGTGTTAAATCGGGACTATTTCTTCGTGAGATCAGGTTTCGATACTCCTTTTATTGCGATTGATAAAATTCGTTAAATCGACGAAGGGGAGGCAGACCCCTCTCTTAACCCTTCAAGTGGAGATATCTTGTCCATGAAGATCTGACCAATTTTGCTAATGACGAGATATTTCGCCATCAAGATATTGTCGATTTTTCGATGATGACGAGATCAAGATCTGGTGAGTTTTCTTCTAACGACGAGATATAAAATACTTTTTTTTCATGATGTAGATAGGTCACACTTCCTGAATTAAGTGCATCAATTGTTTCAAGATATGATCCATATATGTCCATCACGATGTGACCAGTTTTGCTAAAGACGAGATATCTCGTCTAGGACTACCACCAAGGGGGTTAATAAAGGAGCAAGCTTCATTTAACTCTCCTTGTGGCTCTCTCGACGAGGTATCTCGTCATTAGCAAAACATTGGCACATCTGGATGAACCGAGATACTGCCTCATTAAAAGAAAACTAACCAGATCTTGATTTCGTCATCATAAAAATATCGGCAACATATTGGTGACGAGATATCTCGTCATTAGAAAAATGTGTCAGATACTGATGGACGAGATATCTAGTTGAAACCATTTGAAGGCCTGAACTTTGTAAGTTGGATTGTTGCTATACACTTTTAGAAGAGGAATGTCGGATGGGAAAAGAACATTATTGAACAACTCGATTGAAACTACCAAGATGCTGTCCTTCACAGTGGATAAAGTCGATTCTTCATTGTCTGACTATGGGTTGGAAAGTTATGCACTGGAATAGGTATAGTTGTCCTATGTATTCCCATGCTTTTTCCTTAAGTTTTAAAAGTTATCATAGGAGACCTCCTAGTTTTATTTACCTTTACTGGGACAGTGGTATCCCGGTTGGAAGAATACCGGATTAGCAACCGGAGGGTTGAGAGTTCGAAAGTAGATTTAACCCAAGACCGTCGTGTACATGGGGGCTTTTGCACTTTAAATCTGTCGTGACCTCAAATGCCCTCACGTTGGCCTGGTGTGGAAGGCTGGAGAACTCAGCCAGCTCAGGTGTTGACCTCGTCATTTGACCGTGGTTCAAAATGACGAAGTGCTGTCCTCTTATTTTTCCCTTCGGGATTGATCCCGAACCGTTATCAATAGCCCGCTGTGCTTCTCCAGTGTAACGTTAATTCAACTACCTATCTTTTCTGTACAACTACGATTTCTACGATGTTGATCCATGAAAGAATTTTCCCTTTGCTAACGAAGATAATCTGAAAAAAATTCATTACTAAAAATAAATATAAATTCAATGGCACTTTTAATGCTATTTTAAGTTTAGCTCTATTCTTTAATACTATTTTAACTTTAGTTTTATCTGAAAAGTGAAAAGTAGGACTCAAATATTGCATGACTACGTCTACTTGAAAAAATCATACCTATCTTAAAAATATATCGTTATTGCAGTCATACTCTAATATGATGTTATAAGCAGAAATATATTGTAAATACGATATCAAAAGGAAATCATGCCAAATTAAAAGAGTTAATAAAATTTTGGAACAAATAGTATTTCGCATAGAAATTTTACGTCTAAAAGTCGGAATAATGAGCATAAAAAGGACTAAATTAAATATCTTCGCCAATCCAATTAAGACAAAGTGGTGATTTGGTGTTAATTTTAACTTATGATCAAATTTAAATTGAAATTATAAAGACCATGATAACAGCAGTTTAACCATGAGTCAAATTGATGTGCAAGATTATATTAAAGATGGAAAATACACTTACTTTCAAACTTAAAAATGGAAAAATCCTATATATAAGAGGAAAGAATTCTTTGATACGGTGGGAACATTTTTTCACACGATTCTTAAAACATCCTATCGTAAATTAAATCAAAATATGAAAATTTAATATGTTGATTCATTTATCAACGGATATAATCACATTCATGAAAGAAAAAGACGATTTTGTTGAATTGATTGTTAAAGATTTCGTTGGTTATGCATGGATAAGAAATCTGCTTTTTTAAAGCCATGCTACACAATACCATTGGATAACTAAACTTAATATATTGATTTCGCATGATGTGTACGATTATTTTGGTAGCTTGATGTATGGACTCTGGAATACAATATTAACATTGTGATTTGAATTTAGCAGAATGTATGAAAGACAATGAAACTTTTGTCTACCAAAAAGATACTTCATGATGGAGATAGACTGTAACAACAAAATTGTATTTTAATTTTATAGTAATGGCCACGTTTTTCACAATACTTCCCTTCCAGAATTTAGTTGACTTCGATAGATGCTACCACTAGTTGACAAATTGCCAGTTATGTGAAACAGTGAAAACTGTATTAAGATCATGTGTGTATTTCGGTATAGTGATCATGGATTGATAATTGCGATTGTGGATCGTCCTGTATTGTCTTTAGCAATCGAGTGTGAAGTGCCATATGGAGAGTGAGCTGATTGGCAACGAAGAGTGAAGCTATAATAGAAACAGAAGCATTGTCTGTTATCACAAGGTTTCAGGCAGTTGTTGGAAGTGAATTTTTCCGTATTGGCAATTCAATTATTCACCATCCATCAAGGTGTGTCGAGTGTTGCTAGCGCCCCCTGATGTTTCTCAGAAGCGCCATCAGGCTTGTTTTTGAAAATGCGTATGTTCTTAAATCACGTTCGGGTCACCAATGAGGCAGAACTTGTGGACAATCAAACTTTGTTTACCAAAAAATACTTCATGGTGTAAATGGGTCACACTTTTATATAAACAACTGAATTAACTGCATCAATTGTTTCGCAGAACTTAAACTCCGATTGAGATAGGTAAAATTGTAGAAGCTCAAAAACTGGTATAACAACAGTTTAAAAAAGTACGAGCTCTGAGAGTAACAGCACTTGGTGTTAGTGGACCAGGTGTAGTATTGTTACGATGGGAGTTATCAATAGACCTTAAAGTACAAAGAGCTCTAACAGTTATAAAATAGTTGATTTTCTATTGATGCCCATTTACGACGCTTTTCCAAGCTCATCAACAGAGAAAAAAGGGACCAGTGGTATCACTATTCCATCGCTCACGATTTTCGTTTTCCCCCTCTTCTGAGTTTTGTTTGTAACTTTGTTTCTGAGCTGAGGTAATTTTGGGCTTAGACCCCCAGGGCCAAGATTTTATCCGGAGGGTATTTGGAGGGGATTTAGAGCTCGGTCATCACTTACTGCAGAAGTTATCATTACCTTTTGCTGCAGACCTTAACGCATTTTCCCAGCCTGATGCTGTATTGATGTCCATCTAAGGGGAAGATTTACAAAGAGCGAAGTTTGATTTTCAGTGTATCGAAAATTTTGCTGTTTAACCTAAACTATATAGGCATTTTTATTTTCTTAGCGAGGGTGATGTTTCTAGGGGTTTGGCTGAACTAATTTTCTGAAAACATAGGCATTTTTATTTTCTTAACGAGGGTGATGTTTCTAGGGGTTTGACTGAACTAATTTTCTGAAAACATTCAGATTCGATGTAAATTAAGCTTCTCGTTCTGAAAATCTCAAGATTTCTCCAAGTTTATGCTCTGTTTCATCTCTGCATGCTGTTTTCATCATGCTCCTTTTTTTATGACTAAATAACTCAATCCTATGGTCTGGAAGAATTCTTGGAGGCATTCAATAGGTCAATCCAGTCAAGAGGAATGTAGATTGTACACAAAAAATGCATTCCCATACTCAAAATTATCCATTTGGATTTCATAAATTTTTGGGAAGGATGTTGGTAGTGAAGATAATTTATTTTAAGTAATCTGTTGGTATCTTTAACACGATATCGAATACAGAACAGAAACATCTCTCGACCTTTGTATAGTTCGACTCCCACGAGAAGGCAGTTGTGTCAAGTGGTTATGAAGAAGTCTATTAGATGAATTAGGGAACTGGTGGAAACGTGTAAAAGTATCCTTTCATCAATTGACGTCTTTAGACTGGTTCTGGCACCAAATGCATAGTTCGATGATAAGTTAGCGAGGGATAAATCATCTATGGCGATCGCAGCACATGTTTCTTTTCTACAGCGTATGTCAGCCTTTATCCGAGACTTTCACACCTATTCAGTAATCAACTGACCCAACGTCAGCCACTTACCCTTGAGAGCCGTCCTAGTCTGGCTTCTGTGATGGGTCATGTGGTTTTCAACGAGTCTATTAGTTGAATTAGGGAAGTGGTGGAAACAAACAAATCCTTTCCTCAATTGACGTCTTTAGCGCTGATTCTGGCACCAAGTTTATCATTCGATTCCAAAGTTGGCGAGGGATAGATCATCTATGACGATCACCGCACATGTTTCTTTGGCTTCTGCGTATGGCAGCCCTTTCCCGAGACAACCTTTCACACCTATTCAGAAATCAACTGACCCAAGGTCGACCGTTTTCTCTTGGGAGTCGTACTATGGCAGAGGAAAAAATACTCAAATTTAAAAACAGCAGAAACCTTTAAATGCACGATTATCATTTATGCGTTTTTAAATGCTGGAGTGACGATCGCCACAAGTTAAAAGAACGTAAACTCTGAATGTTTATCAGCAAATTCTGAGAAACTAATATTTTGAAGGTACCAGTTTGATTAGCTTGATTATTGATATCAATAAATTTCAATACATGATACTTCCTTTTAATTTCAAATTGATTATCTTTTCAACTGATTTACGAAAAAGCTGATTTGAGTCTAGATTTTACATGCAAATATTTTCGAAAAATGAATGTTTCATTTATACAGTATAAGTTAGAGGACCATTATTGTGAGTTTTATTCTTGCTTAACAAAGTTCGGATATGTTCAGAAGGCATAATATTAAGACTAGACATCACTGGTAAACAATTCGCAACTTTAATTTGCAACATTTAACCCTCTGATAGGCTCACACGAGTATATCCATTCTGCAACCAGCAGATTTCCCTGCATGACTTCTAACCAGTTTTGACCTTCTTGACCAATTCAATCTTTAAGATTCTTTCAACCAATAGATGTAGTTATTTAGTCTTTATATGTGTTGTGGGGTAAAAGCAACGTTACACTTCTATGAAATCTCGTGGGCCGCGGTAGCCCGGTTGGCAGAGTTGTCGATTAGCAACCAGAGGGTTGCGAGTTCGAAACTCGACCCAACCAAAGATCATAGTGTAACTGGGGGCCGGTGCACGCTAAATTTGTAGTGGCTTTAAATGTCCTTACTTTGGCGTGGTGTGGAAGTTTTTAGAGTGGGGTGCAAGCTCACGTGTTGACCTCACGTGACTGACTCAAAATTACGAGGTCCCGGATTTTTCCCTTCGGGATTGATCCCGGACCGTCGCTAATAACCCATTTTGTTTCGACGTTAATTCGACTACCAGCTCCAGTGCAACGTTATTTCAACTACTTGCCTGAAATCTCCTGTCTCAGAGGATTAAAACACAAAATAACTAAAAGATTAAAACATACAGGTTATTATTAACTTGAACTCTTCTGAAACCTAGTAATAGTTTATCATCTTAATAAATGGTATGACATTTCCATTAGTAAAATCATGCAATTCCTTTCGGCTCCCTTAGGCCTCTAACATTCAGAAAGTGAAAGCGCTGCATTCTTGTTTCCCATGAAACTGAGCACTTTAGGGAAATGAAAATCAAATGTGTCTGTCAAAGTAACTTGTTTCCATGCTGTGATCTGTTTTTGAATAGAAACTGATTGTAGGAGACAGCATTTGATTGGATTTCCCATTCACGATCCAGAAGACCGTGACTACTTATACACATGTCGATGGATTTAAGTCGGCTTATTCATTAATCCTATGGGCTTTCATATCAGCATCAGCGTATGTATTAGTTTTGGGAGGTGATGTCAGACAATAGTGACCATTGTTAGCGTTTTATTTATACAATCTGTTAGTAAAATGAGGTTGCATTAATTCCATTTCTCTCGTATTTCAAAATGCGTCTAAAATATTCAGAAACATTTAGTTACATGTCAGAAGTTTACATTTATCTACTTCAGTTTTTAAGTTAGAAAAGTAAATGAGCTTCCTGATAAAGATTACAAAGGAATGCAATATAATTTTTACGACATGCGGATTTGGATTCTATAACACATTTTCATATTTAACCCTTTTGGTGGTTGTCTCGACTTGGTATCTCATCATTGGGAAAACTGACCAGATCCATCAAGTCATGTAGAGATCCATCAAGATCTAGTCTTTATGGACGCGGTATATCGTCATTAGAAGAAAACTGACCAGGTCTCGATTTCGTCATCATAAAAAATTGGAAATGGCTTTATGACGAGATAACTCGTCATTAGCAAAATTGGTCAGATCGTGATGGATGAGACATCGTTTCGAAACCATTTGGAAGGTTCCATACTGATATTTATACACACGGGTATTTATTAACTTCCCAAAAAGATATTGTTTGGGGCAAAATGTTTTGGCCTTATTTACTTTTAACAGATGATTGTAAATCTAAAAAACACATATCCCAATAAAAATAACGATTTCTGGATTGGTCATGAATTTTTATTACATGAAATAAAATATAAAAATTGATCAACTTTCATTCAAAATTGTTTTCATTTAATATAAACCCACCACGTAGGCGGCACATAGTAAAAACGCACTTTTATACTGACCACTGACATGCTACTTACGAATTTCATAAAGCTTTATAAAACATTTAATGTAAAGTGTTAATTGAAATAGTGATGTGTCAGATTTTGTTAAAGTTTGTCCTTTAATTGTAATGTATTTTTACGTATTCTTAAAATACTTCGTCTGGTTACGAATAAAAATTTAAAAATGTCTTAAAAGCGAACTTGATAGACGTGCGTGCAACAGAGGTAGGTAGATAGTTGAATTAACGTCACACTGGAGCAACACAACGGGCTATGGGAGACGGTCCGAGATCCATCCCGAAGGGAAAGATTCTAGGTTAAAACCTCTTAGTTTTGAACAATGGTCAGGTGACGAGGACGACTAAGCTTGCATCCCACTCTTTAAACTTCCACAACACGTCAATTTGAGGATATTTGGAACCACGACAGATCTAACATGTACCAGCCCTCATGTACACTACAGTCTTTGGTTGGATCAAGTTTCGAACTCACAACTCTCGGTTGAAAATCCGCGACCCTTCCAACCGATCTACAGAGGCCTGTAATCGTGTGTAACGAAGATTAATAAACATAAGCTAAGGGGCTCCACATCCAGTTCATAATTTCATTAAGTAATATAAGGCATTAGCTTAAGAAACCTTAGGAAATAAGCAAAGAAAATTATTCACATTTTTATGACTGAATTTTTCTAAATTAACTTCCTTCTGTTGTCGCTTTTCATCTTTCTTATATGCCTTTCTTCCCAATTCATTTTCTAACTGAATATGCATTCATTCGTCATGAAAGTAGTACTTGGCCCAGTGGAATTTAGCCCTCCAAGTGGTTTCGACCTCGTCCATCAAGATCTGACCATTTCTGCTAATGACAGCATATCTTGACATCTTTGTTGATGTTTTGATGATTGCAAAATCAATATCTGGTCAGTTTTCTTCTAATGACAAGATATCTCGTTCATTAGGATCTGGTCAGCTTTGCTAATGACAAGATACCTCGTCAAGAAAACGACCAGGAGTGTTAAATTCATTAAAAAAATTCCACTAATCACATTTGAATTGATGTTGATTTTATTTGTTTGCTTTTAAATCTGGAGAAAAAGTTTTCCTTCGGCAGATTTGAACCACCGACGAAATAACGTGATTCTTGATCTAGTCGTTGCCAAGTAAGAAATAAAAATGAGGCCCTTTATTCATACCACTTAAGAGAAATATGTACATCGACAGTAGTTACTTGTATTGACCGAATCGGTGAGATAAAATAGCAATTTAAGTAACAAAGAAAAAACTAGTTGAAAATAAAATAAATTTACTTAAGTGAAGCATTTATTAATTCTTACATTCATGAACAAAGTCTAACGCAGATCATAAAATTTCCAGTCGTCTAGTCGCTATTGGCGATAAAATATAGGTACTTGTAAAATATAATAACATATTGGTTTAAATTCTTTTGAGTGAGCTTTAACGTTGACGAGTAAAACTTTTGTTTTATCAAAGAAAGTTTTAAATAAAGATGATATGATAAGTATAAAAGCGTATGCATAGTAACCATCGTCTTTAGTCAAAAACATACGCTCTTTATATATTCATTTTTGCATAATAGCCATAGCTATTGTTTATTTTTTCGAATTCTGTTTCTTTCAAGCCTTGAAAAATGATCCATTTACTTCGATGTTAATTCTCTGCTGACTTTTACATCGATAATGAAGACTGCAATTTCATCATCTTTTTCAATGCTTGGCAGTTAAGGTATTTCAGAAACAGTTTTGTAGTTATAAAAACCTGAATTGAGAGAAAAGTTATCGCTTTAACAGTTCCGTCACTGCAGACTTAAAAACTACAACCAAGAACTGCATTTTTAATCCAGTCAAAGCAATTAAAAAATCTCATTATTAGTACATGTTGTCCCTTTGTTTGCTTTACTTAACTCATTCGCTTTTTTGCATTTCTCTTGAATTAGATAAAGAAGATTCATTTGCAATTTAGCCACAGGTAATGAAAATACGCAATAAATTAATACGCACTTCAGTTTTTGTAAAAGGAAAAGCGATTCTCTTTCAGAAAAAAATGGGAAATCTGCCGAGAAGAATAAGATGTTTTCTTTCGCTTATGATGCATTTGAAACGAAACAATTCGTCTGTTGTTAATTCGAGGAAATAAAGTAATTTCGCTTTACTTAAAACGAGAAACAATAAAAACTCTCATCCTGTTCCGCAGCTTCTGTAAGAAAAATGTTTTAATTTCCTAAGCGCTGCGCCAGGGAAAAAATTATTTCCTGCGCGGATTCATTTAACTAAATGCAAACTCAAATGAAAGAAAACACTTTTCTGCAATTCAATTACAGCAAAGTGTTAAAATAGATGATGAAATTTTCTTTTTTTTTTTAATCAAAAAACAGACTTCAATTAAGCGAATAAAAGCAGACCCCCATCATCTCCCTCGATGCTTTCTTTTATTTGTTGGCAGATACGAGAAGCTAATTTTTGCTTGATTTTTAATTCGATGAAAAGTTTTTAATTGATATCAATTTCTAACTGCCCCGGAGAAAGGTAAACAGATAAATATTACTTTCAAAATATCTTTCGAATCAGCAGTTTTGAAATGTGAGGAATAAGTTTTAAAAGCATAAAAGAAATGCATTTTTTGATCGAACCAAGCTTTTATCTCATCAGTATAAACAGTTTGACCAAATTCTATTGCAAAACAAGAGTAATGAGTTGCAAAGGTTTTAATCTCAAGCAAAGAGTTTTACAACTCTACTTATGAGAAAAGAGCTTTATATCTCTGTACTATGAGTAGAGAGCTTTAAAACTGTACTACGAGTAAAGAGCTTTACGAGATAATTATAAATATTCTGCTGAAATTTCAATGTAGTACTCACACAGGGTTCAATACACATGAATTTAATGTTACAAATAACATGTCTTGAGGAATCATTCTTCAGTATATGAGGATATCCTTCAGTGTATGAGGATATCTTTCAGTATATGAGAATATTCTTCAGTACATGAGGATATCCTTCAGTATATGAAGATATCCTTCAGTATATGCCGATATCCTTCAGTATATGAGGATATCCTTCAGTAGTTTCTGATGAATATTTCGAATTCACAAAGTTATGAAACCAATTTCATTTGTTTATCAATTAATGCAGAAAGAAATCAAGAATTAATGCTTCCATGAAAGTTTCCCACAGGATTCGTTAAAAGCTGACATTTAATAAACTCTAAAAGTGTTTAAATTTTAAGAGCAAACTACTGACCACATAGTATCTTTTTCACCATCTCTTATTCATTGAAAAAGATTGAAAATGAAATAAGTGGTTATTGCTTCTTATTCTACGTCAGATTAAGACGTTTTCAAGTATACTGGCTTTAGGTTTGAGTCGAATAGTTGAATATATTTACAGAAACTTTTTTCTAGATAGGCTGCGATTTTTTGGGTTCATAAATGAGAAAGGCGTTTTTACAGGGGTGTTTCATTCCATGCTTTTCCGTGGTAGGGTTGAATTTGTGATTTTATTTTGATACTTCAATAGCACATGGATATTAATAAATGATGTTGATATGGCGTGTATTTACCTTCTGTTAAAAAATGGCAGTGCTGTACATGAAGAAACACAAAACAAAATGATCCGTAACATAAAATATTGATTACTTTTATTATAGAATTACACCAGAAAGATCCTAAATTAGCAAGTTGTAAAGCCTCCTCTGGTGGCAATACATGTAAATATACGGTGTGGTACGGAGACAAACTAAAACCTTATGCTATCTTGTAGCAACTAATGTTATGCATTCTGCTTCAGATTCCTTACATTCCTGGCGTGATGCGATTAACGACCTAATATATCCCAGACATGCTCAATGTGAGGCACATCTGGGTACCTCGATGGACAAGGGTTTTCACACAACTGAGTCACTCCTGGGGAAGAGAGCCCTATGTAGCCGGGCATTATCGTGTTGGTAAATAACCTCTTGGTAATGAGACATGAAAGGCAAAATAGGAGGTAAATGACGGATCCCCACATCATCACACCAGGATTTACAGCGGTGTGCCACTTGAAAGTAAATTGGGAATGGTAGCGCAGTGCCCCAAGGTAGAAGTGGGATTTGTTAACACGATACTCTGTAAACAAGATACTCTGCCATTCCATGCTTATCCACGAATCTTGGGCGCGACAACAATCCAGTCTTAGCGACAATGAGAGATAGCTATTCTCACTTTACTGTCGAGAGGCACAACGCTTTAACTCCTAGTGTGCCCTATTGTTTTGCCTTTCATATCCAGGGACTATTTACAAGCACAATAACGCACGGACACATACAACCTTGGTGTTTAAACCAGTCCTGGTCATGAAAGTTCCACATCTGACTCCCATAGAGCATGTCGTGGATATGCCAGATCGTTAAATACAAATAAAGTATCTGCAGCAACAGCAGCAGCTAAAGAATGATAGAAGAATATTAGTGACGTCATAACAGAAATAAGAGAGGCAAGTTCTATCATTAGGTTTTGAGTTGGAGTTTTCTATAAAGCAATAAGTAGTCTGTTACAGTATCACAAAAGGCTAAGTATGTTTTCTAGTGCCGATCAGTCACCACTTGGGGTGAAACTGACTGCTATTTGTGAAGGAGCACTCAGTGGGTACGCCGACATTATTCCTAACAGGATAAACATACATGCGCTTACAAACCAGGATTTGAATCCGGGATCTTCTGGGTGGAAGACAAGTATTGTGGCCACTTAGGTGGCTAGCTGCAGAAGTAAATGAATTACAAAATAAAGCTGGAGTCGTCAAAAATATTTGAAGCTGAACTTTAGTTGTTAACTTAAGGATAACAAAATAAAATCGAATCGAAATAACTGCTATGTTAAACAAAAAAGTTGAAAGCAGTAGATTATACAGCAAACAATTGTGAAATTAGATACTAGGAAATTGTACAACAAACTTCATTTCGTGCAAATTCTTTTAAATTAAACATTCAATTGTACGTATTTGTGCGTAGTAGGTTTGAAAACTGCTCTCGTTTTTTATTTATCTTACTAAAATCAAAATACATGCCAATCCTTCCTGACAATGTTGAAGGCATTTTTAGAATGAGTGTAATTAAGCATTGAAAGAACTTAAAGCACCGTTGCGTTTAAAAATTAATTTACCTTTTATTCTGAGATTAGTGTTTTCTCAGTTTGATTTAAAACTTATTTGCAAATGCTCTCATGTTAGCTTCTTAGGTAAAATATTTTTGAGCAAATTTCTCGAATTTACATAAGAAAAAATTGAATTGAAGGATTTAAAATTTTATTTTTTGTTATATATGTAAATAGAATCTGACAACTTGTTCGAGAAGAAGTGGAAGCCTGCGCATGTGCTGTAAAATAACTTGTATATATATATATGTTTCCAGAATGAGCACTTTTATATATTCGACAACCAGATCGTCTTGAATAAACATGTTACTTCTCAGCTGCTTCCTTCCTGTCCACAACTCTCTCTCAGTACGCAACATTTTCATATTGAAATTTCAAAATTTCGTGGAATCTAACATCATTTTACTTATTTATGGAAATTTTGCTGATTAAGAAGCCAAAGAAGCGGAAAAAGACACACATATATACAACTGAAAAGTTTAATCATACAAATTAATTTACTCCTGCAAATTAAAACCATCACCAGGAAAGAACCAAATATAAAATTGCAACATTGAAACAACAGAGAAAAAGGTAGATATACTTACAACTTTATTCCGAAAGTCAACTCAAAAAGAGATTCTTAGATTCCACCAAGTTTTCATAAAAAACAAAATAATCACGTCACATCACATGGAGCATTTTTAACTTATCAAGCAAGATTCCACAGGAAAATAGATCCTTGAAATGCGGAGAACACTGGACAGTTGACCACACAGCACTTCAACAAACTATGGAAACACATTTGGATAAAAAACTCTAATAATAATAGAACGTGTCAAAATAATTATGAAATTATGAAGATTGCTATTAAAAAGGATCGGTAACTTTTGTGCTTTCTTATTTCTTGCATTTGTATATATTTTAAAATTCATTGTGACTTTTGACGGACACAATGAATGTTAGATATCTTAATTATGTGTCTAAGGGATTTAAATTTTATAGATTAAAAAATTTTCGAGTCGAAATGTACAATTCTTAAATGTCATTGATTGTTTTTTATTTTGAATTTTCAAGCTTCTCATCGAAGTGAGAATTACAGACAAATATTTAATTAAAAATAACCAGGAAGAAACTACGTTCCATCGTAAAATATAAACTAGAGATACTGTATCTTAATCTCTGACTGATTCCGCGTACATGAACTTCAGACTTGCAATTTCGAGGATTGGAAAGTACAGTGGCTAAAATTCATAATAAAATAATATGTTTGCAAAATTCTTGTTTTCTTATCAGAATAACATGTTATAGTGAGGCGAGTTGGCACTTAAGTCCCGTTACTTCAAACGAGTCTATTCATTAAATTAGAGGAAGTTTAAAGGTAAACAATACGTTCCACAATTGCAATCTTACACACCCAAACTGCAGAACTAATTTCGTTAATACATTTATACAAAAAACTTATTAATGTCTTACGAGGACCGCTACACCCCAGTTGTAGAGTCGCGGATTAGCAACGGTGCGAGTTCGAACTCGATCCAACCAAAGACCATCGTGTACATGGGACTTGGTGCTCGTTAAATCTGGCCAGCTCAGGTATTGACAGTCTGTTCTGGTTCAAAATTGCGAGGTGTTGTCCTTTTCCCTTCTGTATCGACAGTCGGCAATAGCCGGATGTGTTGCTCCATTGCGACGTAAATTCAACTACCTACCTCTTATCTTGTGTTCAAGAATACAATATGCATGTATTTGTTTAGAAAATAAAAGGTTGGTTGTTTTGGGGTTTTATGGCGCAAGGGCCATATTTGGCCAAGCCGGGCCAAACACAAGACGTATATCTTCAAGCAAAAGATGTGAAAGAAAAAAGGAGGGATTTTGGAATAGAATAATGTGATGAAAGCAGAAAAAGATCACTTGGTTATCCCGGAAGAGCAACACCTGTGTTTACTAAAGACAGTAAACCCTATGGGAAAAGAGGTAGTACGTAGGTAATTAATTGGTGTCCACTGGAGCAACACAACGGACTATTGGCGGTGGTCCTCGATTAATCCCGAAGTGAAAGATCCGTGGATAACACTTCGTAATCTTGAATCACGGTCAGATGAAGACCCATGGGAAAAATAACTAGAGTACCTCGGCAGTAGATAGGCTGTACACACTTAAAGGATATGTTCCCCTGATGGTGAGCGCCGTTAAGAAGTCACAAAAGTAGTGTATTGAAAATGAACGGAAATTTCTGTCTTATTCTTCACAAGCTCTGGTTGATGGTATATAGGGAATGTGCACATTAGTGTACCGAGAAATCTCCCCCAAAAATAAAATTTATGTTCCACCTTCTTTTTATCAATTCAATACTCTTCCCAGTTCTTCAGCACGTCACTGTTTTTCTGATCAATTCCACTCGGGACTTGGCCCAGACGGGATACTCTAAAAACATTATCTTTAAAATGAATAATTGGCAACATCCATACACGGGTTTTGTGTGAGGCCCTCTCTCCTGGAAGAATAATCAATAAACACTTCCTCAGATTAATACGTGTACCCAAAGTCTTGCCAGGTACAGAGCTTGTATTATTAATAAAGCCCCTTCTCCCACAGCTTCCGAAAACTCATTATCCGCCGCATTAATCATAAGGCTTACATTCTTTAAGGCGCGATGGCTTACTCAAGATTTTAATTTTACGTATTGCCGTTATCCCCTTCTGTTTTCGCGATATTCATTTTGATGGCAGTTATAAAACGGATTTTGATTACGCTGAAACAATGTGCAGGAGACTGGAACCGTGGTTTTACTCGGCAGCCGACCTGCGGTAGGGAAGCGGAGATTATCGAAATAATTTTTATTCCATTCGGTTTTCGGGAAGAATTTATTAAAACCTCTTTATTCCTTTTGCTTAAACGGACCCGTTTGTTATACTTCGAGGAATGCATGCCTTAATGAGATGAATTAATAAAGAGGTGCGCGCGATATGGGTCTGTGGAAAAGGCCAGGTAGTTCCGCCATCGTCTGCTGAAAGGTAGATCGATCGAAGATCCTAAGTAAATGATTATTGAACGAGTAACAGTTTATTTATAGTTACACTAGCTCGTCGTATAGTTTTACCCTGTGGGACTTCTGCAAACTCGTTAATACACTTACTCATTAGCAAGTAGTAAAATTTAAAGCAAGGTCGTTCCTAAGGTATGAAATGCCTACGTGCATACATCTTCGTGCTCACTTCCAACTCACCAAGTGGTTGAGCCTCCCACTGAGATAATTTAATTAGTGTTTAATTTTTCGTGTTGTAATGGTTACCTTGCTTTTCCTTTCATCGTTCACAATGGTGTTTGGGGAAAGTATGAGCATTTCTAGCGTCCCTTACTGCCCATGCGTAGAAAACACCACCACTTTGTGTTGACTGGTCAGTGATGACTTCCTGACCAACCAACACCACTCTCCCCACCTTCTAAATTCTTTCCCATTTTTTTGCATTGTTTTATTTCATGTGCAAAATAAAATTACGTTCATTCCAATATATTTAACATGAGTTTTTGGTAATTGAGTGCACTGTTTAATTTTAGGCACCATGGAATGCCAGGTTCTTGCAAGCTCTTAAAAATTTTCAACCCCCAATTAATTGTCTTTGCTTTCCGGGTCACTACCCTCGAGTTGTGGATTTGTTGTTAGTAGCAAATCCACAACTCGAGCATGAGAGTAAATTACAGCATAGGAGTAAATTAGTTACAATTCAGTTTCTTAAGGTGGTCGTCCCTTAGTTCCTCAGTTAGTTGTACAATCGTATTTTCAATTTTTATGGCTCAAATAAGTTCCTCATTTTTTCTATAAAAGAAAAAGGGAAACATAAAGTGACTAGACATTTTTCAAAAGTTTATCAGTGAAAACTGAAAAGTATGAATTTTCAACAAGTCAGAATCAGCCTTACAAAATGGAAAAACATTAAAATGAGGTAGAACAAAGACATTTCTTAAGAAAGGCACCTTATTTTCCGATGCCTCCGTCTCGGTAACCCATCATATTGAGGGATGTAGACATATTTAAAGGTTTATCAGTCTTGCAGAGTAAACAATCTAGAAAGACCTAAAGTGCTTGGAGTAGTACAGTGTCCTACAACTGACGATTCGTGAATTTATTATACAAAAACAACAAACCTTAAAACAATTATTTTTATGCTAATGGTGAAAAGCATTATTAACATAACGTAGGAAAAAAATGTGAACTCACATTTATAAAAAATGTTCAAAATGTCCACCCCTTTCTTGGTGGCAAAGCTGAAGTCGTTTGCGAATATTTTTAGAAACGTGTTTCAAGATGCTGGGAGTGACTTCTTGTATCCTTTGAGTAATGGCAATTTTCAGATCATCTATTGTTTGGGGATTATCTTCATAAACTTTGTTCTTTATATATCCCCACAGAAAAAAGTCAGGTATGCTCAGATCAGGGGAAAGAGGTGGCCAAAGATTTCCCGAGATTAGTCTATCGACAAAAAATCTTGAAGCATGCCCATGGTTTCATAACTTGTACGGCAGGTTGCACCGTCTTGTTGAACCAAGAATCTCATTCATTCACTTCTAATAATGCAACAAATTGTTGGATAAGTTTTCTACATAAAGTGCCATCAACAGTTGACTCGAAAAACAGAGGCCCAAGAATCCTTTTGCGTGATACGGCACACCAAACGCCAATTTTTTGAGAATGTAAAGGTTTTTGCATTAATGAATGGGGATTTGTCGTGGCCCAAATGCGGGAGTTTTGCGCGTTCACATAACCGCTTAAATGAAACCATACCTTATCGGAGAAAAATGTTTTGTCCAAAATTTGATGTTGCGAATAAATCATCGGCAATAATAAAGCCGCTTCTCATTGTCCGGTGGCTTTAGCTCCTGTAACATTTTTACACGATAAGCACGAAAATACAAAGCTTTTAAAGCCTTATGTGTCGATCCACGTGATGTGCCCATTTGTTGCGACAAACGCCTCACGGATTGATGAGGAGATTGCACTATCCTTCGTTGAGTTTCTTGCACGAAGTCTGGTGTAACGACTTTCGGTCTTCCACTCCTGTGTTTGTCTTCCATCGAACCTGTCTCACGAAATCGCCGAACGAGTTGATATAGCGTATCTTTATTCGGTAGCATCTGGATATTTATGTCGCCAAAATTCTTTACATCTTTCATATGATTTACATTCAAAATAAGCCTCAAGCAGCGCAATTCTCTGAATGTGTGATAAACTCATTTTGCAATAAAGAACAAAATGACATGTAACTTTATTATCGCACAACTTGAGCGAGAAGAAAACCAAACGATAAAAATGAAAGAATCCATAAAATTATAAGCATACAATAAAATTCAATAATTTAAAAACACGGGCAAAGGATTTTTTTTAAGTTGGAGTAAGGGAACTTTTAGGACACTCTGTATAACGCATTTTTGAATAAATTAAATGCTTGCAAAGGTTGTCCAAGATTACAATACCTAGGTTGCTAACAGCTCCTGGGAACTACTTGAAATCATGCTGTTGGCAGGAATGCTTGTCGAGTCGGGACTAGACGATAGAAACAGGCAGGAAGAACGGCTGTCAGCACTAAAGGATCAGCTATGCAGGGATAGTTGTTTTTCTGGTACCAGCAGGAGGAATTATGGAAGGCCTAGGTTTTCCAAAGCTTCGTAGTCGAAACCTTCCACCAGTAAGTTGTATATTCATGCTTCTTGTTGGTACTGGTATACGCCAAATATATATGCCACAAACAAGCTGTAAATGAGAAATTTGCATACCCACGATGTGCCTTCTTTGCTTTAGGTAGGTAGGTAATTAACGTCGCACTGGAGAAACACAACTGGCCATTGGATACGGTCCGGGATCAAACCCAAAGGGAGGACAACACGCAATTTCGAACCACCGTCAGATGACGAGGTCACACTTGAGCTAGTATCCCACTCTCCAAACTTCCACACCATGCCAACGTGAGGACATTTGAGGCCACGACACATTTAACTTGCACCAGCCCCCTTTGTACATGACGGTCTTTGGTTGGATTCTTCGCTTTAGGATTAAGGCCTTGATCGTGTTGTCGCAGAACGAATAACCCTACCAAAAAGGTATCTACCAGCTAGCGACGTCTGATGTGAAGTCGAGGCACTGCAGTAGCCTTCTGCAGCTTTGGCAGATATTCTAGTTTAACTAACATTGAAAGATTTTATTGGGGTTCGTGAAAACGATCAAGTCGTGGTAAGAGAGCCATTTTCTATGAAGCTAAATATAGAGGCGGTAATGTTTCTGCGGCGATAAGTGCTTATTGTACGTATTATAAAAGTGACGTTAGTTGGCTTGTTTATCGAATACGATTTCAGCATTTCCCTAGTAAAATTTCTAAGGAATGTGTGAATTCCGAATATGATTGTTCAACACAGATTAGATTAAACGCCAAAAAAAGAATATAGTTTTGAGCTGTGATTGTAATTTAATTCTGAGGGTAATACTCAGTTTTTTAGATTATTATTTAAACTGAGATGTGTTTTTGAGTTGTGAAATTTACTAATTGACTTGCATTGAGTATTTTGAATTGTCAATGAATTCTTGTTTCTTATTTAAATTATTTTTATAACGAGTTCAGAGTTCGAATTTGAAAACCGGGCAATTCTAATAATAACGAAAATTAAACAGCTCGATAGTTAAACTTGTGAACTGTGCTCTTAACTCTGGCGTAAGTTGAGTAGTCACGACTCCAACGACATATTGCCTATTTTAAATTTTATAAACTGCTTTAAGTTTATTTCGGAAACTTTAATATTCTGAAAATTTAATTTCAGAAAATATAAGGAAAAACACATATAACCATACAAACTTGATGCAGATAATGTGATTGAAAAAATGCATTCAATCAACCTAGACTCTGATCCAGAAAGGTATTGTTTGAGACTACTTCTTTATGTGTCTGGAGCCAAAAGATTTACAGTTCTAAGAAAAGTCAATTTAATTTCATATACCTTCCAAGAGGCTACCTTGCAGAAAGGCTTATACCCTCTCCGAGTCACGAAATTTCCAAGTAGAGTGTTGCTTTTACTCCAAAACACACACAATGACAAAATTACCCGTCATTGGATGAAAGAATCCTAGGAAAGTTTCTATTGATAAGGAAGGTCAAAATTGGTTAGAAGTCTTGCAGGGAAGTCTAGTTTGCATAATGGACATATGCATATATGCGTGTGGATCCCTCAGAGGTTTAAGAATGAAGAAATATGGGAGGAAACCTTATATGAGGCATCAATTTACAGCATGGCTCGGCAGCTAAGAGATTTACTCCCATAAAAGCCATTTGATGTGTTAATGGATCTGCGTTCGATCTGTTGATTCACGGAATGATGAATCAACAAATCGAACGGCTTTTGAGTCTTAAAATATTAAACCTCTCCAATAATTGATTGAATTGAATGCTGTCTTCGACTAAATTGGTTCGGTTACCATGATTGACAACAGGGAGAGTTTATCTAAAGTCTAGATAAAAGGATTTTTTCTACCAAAAAGGTTTGTAATCGCTTATAATTCCTTTCAATATTCCATCACCTGAAAGTAAACCAGTACCAGGGATATAGTAGCTTCGCCCCAAATGATGTATTTGGCGGATTGAATGATTTCGATGTCGATGGAACCAATCGTTCTACATAGACCTTTCATTCAAGGGTGGCACTAATTTAAACTGGTTTAAGTATGTTTTCCTCCATCTTCTAACAGATTAGCAGTGATTCTTGTCAGTGCAGGAGAAAAGATATGCCTCTTTCTCTACGGGTAGTGTCCAAAGAGAGATTTATTCAAATAGAGGAGCAAGCCTATACTTAATACCTAATTCAATTAATGCCGATGGCGAAGAAAATACTGAATAGTATTATCCTAAAGAATTTTGAAGTGAGTAAACTCCATCAGGAAAGCCACTTCACAGACAGGATTTTAACCATTATTATGCTCCTGAGAAACCTCAATACACAATGAGATTTATGCATCGAATAAGATTTTTAGTTAAAGAACTGAAACGCAATTTAATCATTGAATGCTCACAGGCTTAAAATGTGGTAGAAATGCTTTTATTATCCAATGAAAACCATGATGATGAAAAATCCGATTGAAACCTTGTGACATTCAACAGAAGTTTTCTGCTGAATGGAAAAAGGTTACATTATTACCGAACTGTATCACGAGCCTCTTGCCCTTGCGACAAACTTGAAGGAAACAAAACAATAACATAAAATTTACTTTGAGCATCCATGATCAAAAAAGTAGTAGGTAGCGTCGAGGACACAGACTGTAGTTCTGACGTGAATACTCGGCATTGGTGTTGGAGTGTGGAATGAATGAAGCAGACAGGAAGTTTGAACGATTGTTTATTGGGAATAGTCAAAAATTAATTTGCAGTTTGAACGATTAAAGTGCAGTTTGATATTAATATTGAAGGATAAATTTAGTAATTGAAGGCCTGTGATTGTAGCTAGCATAATTCGGTAGCTTACGCATATTCACTCCAGACAATCCAAAGTTACACTGACCCAAAGTTCACGCAGCATTGTAGAATTTCTACATATTGTGAACCCCTCGCCTTATTTAGTACGCCTGCGCATTTGGTCAGAAGATCATATCATGCACGGACATCCTTTGTCTACATGACGTTATAATTATCTTCTGAATGTTCGTTTTAGTTCTGAAATCATAAAGCAAAACAGTTGTAACGCTTTTTGTGACGGTCAACTTTTCATTCATGCTCCCCAGTACTGTTTCGATTTCAAAGAGGTATTCGAGAAATGTAAGATAAATATTACCAAAACGTTTCGTAAATTTTGTGCACCAGAGCGTACGGCTTAAAATTTTATAAAAACATTGTATACAACCATCAGTTTAAACTTCGCGATGTAGAATGCGTACCTTAACATGGGAAATCACTCCCCTCCGGCAGGAAAAAAATTCCCATTTGAAAACTTATGGTCCGATTTTAAAATAGCTTTGTGGATATCTTTAGAACGAGACTAAACATCTATCCTGCAAGTTAGAACGTGTTCCTAGCATTATTAGAGCCGGAATTACGTCTTTTTTAGGAAAAATGCGAAAAACGTGCGTTTCACGAGGAATGGAGACGATTTGCACACTTTCAAACTTTCGTAGGCTGTAACTCCCAAACCCCTCGATGGATTTTAAAATCGCTTGGTACGATTATTCTTGGATATGTAGAGAATATGCACAGCAATTTTCAGACAAATCGGACGAGCGGTTCGGGAGAAACGGGAATCAACCAAATTTCAGTGCATTCACGGGTCCCAATTTTAACATAGGCCCAAATGGGAAAATCCAAACCCCTCGATAGATTTTAAAATAACTCGGTACGATTTCTCTTGGATATGCCCAGAATATCCCCTAAAATTTTCAGACAAATCGTACGAGTGGTTTGGGAAAAGTTGATTTCCCGGACCTCTGCCTTGGCAACTTCGGGAGGCCATAACTAATGGACCGATTTTAAAATCGAATGGCTCATCTTGTTCCTGGTCTCAAAAATATACGGGACAAAAATTGACAGACCAATCGGATAATCGGTTCGGGAATGGTCCGCAAAAGAGTGGCAAAGTTTCACTTTTTTCGCCGTTTAACTGCTTACGCAAAAACGGGCACCACTCATGCGAAATAAAAATACGATATTCCAACGAACTTTACCTCATTTATTCACTTGTTATAATTAAACCCAAATCATCATTTAATAAACTCAATTTTAAATAATTCCATACCGAGCAGAAGAAAGGAACACCTTAATTGGAAAGATACATGGCTCATAACTTCCACCAAAAGTCAAAACAATCGAAACCGAGCAAAACGGAAAATTATTTCGAAATAATTGGATTGGGGTTCTCAACGCAATGGAGGGAAGAAAACGAGGCTGCAGAATATTATTGAAAACAAAAATTTAATACAACATTGATCAAAACGAAACGAGAAACACGGGTTTTTCAAAAAAACCAACCACCTCCGCGAAACTCGTAAATAGAAACCAGAACCGACCGCAATGGCTCCGGGACAGGTGACTACTTCACTCTTCATTTAAAGTTCCTCTATTTTAAATTATTTTCCTGATCCCCGCAGGACAGGAGACGGTAAATGAATTCCCGAAATTTACCTTTTTCGAATACTCGGGAACTAATTTCGATTAAGTAGAGCGTACTTCGCTTATTAAACTGAAAACGTACGGGAACGGCGATAAAATAACAACGATAACAACAAAAACGCCGATAGATTTCCCTCGAAAAAGAGCAAGATCTGCAACGAAGTAACCGATGCAGAATTACGTATTTAATGAAGTCTCTCTTCGCATGCAATTCAAATTCCACTTCATTATTCCGAAAATATTCAGTTTCGCTCTCGATGAAGCGAAAGGGGACGGGTATTTTTAGGGTATTTTCTGCCTTTTCGCAAGAATGTTTTTACCTTGTGGGTTCTGGCTTTGTTTACCTCCGATTTGTTAAGTTTTCCTTTTTAAGTCACGCACGCTTATTATATTTGAAAAATGACAAATTGGGTATCGTGGATAACTTGGAGACCTTTCTTTTTCTTCGAATCATTCGGTATAATAGCCAATCAATGTGCATGTAAGATGATGAATGCGTATTTTGTGTTTTGGAAATTGGGTTTTCAGCGATTTCGGTGAGTGAGTCATTTAAGGAATACTTTAACTGGATGCATCAATTTTAATGATGGTAGGGGGCATTGAGAAGGATTTGAGTAGTGCAGAAATGTAAGCTTTCAGTTTAAATAAGTCATTCTTGTTTGAGACGTCGTCTTCATTACGACTATTTATTTAAATGAAAAAGTTCGATATCTCTCTCTTCCAATTATGTTAGTTGTTTTGAATGCCCCTCTCCTTTTATAAAGAACACGAAGCGGGACACTAGCATTAACTCTCTGAGGGATTCACACGCATGATTCCACTTTACAAACTGCAGTCTTCCCTGCATAACTTCTAGATAGTTTTGATCTTGACCAATAGCATATTTCCAAAAGATTCTTTTCTAAGTGCCAGCAGAATTCTGCTGGTACTTAGAATTCTAAAGGATTCTATTCTAAGAGGAAAGAGCAATAAAAAATTTTCCAAAAGGATTCTATACTAAGGAAAAGACCAATAATATCTTACCAAATGATTCTTGTCTAGTTAGAGAACCATTAGAATCTTTTTGAAGGACTCTATTTTAAGTGAATGACCAATTGAATCTTTTCAAAAGAATCTATTCTAAGGAAATAACCAACAGAATCTTTCTAAAAAAATAACCAACAGAATCTTTCTAAAAGATTCTATTTTAAGGAAAGGGCCAATATAATATTTCCAAAGGTTGAAAGAATCCATGTATTCTCTCAACAAATAGGTATTATTATTTAGTGATTTAAATGTGTTGTGAAATATAGAAATACTACACTGCTCGGAAATATCTTGGCACTCAGAAGGTTCATATAATTTAACCATAAAATATTTTGTCACATTTTGTTGGATATGGGACTTTTTCAGAACAGATCATATTTCCAGATATATGAACCATTTCTCCCTGGAATTCTGTGTATTAGAGGGTTTTGTCTAGTCAAATGAAGGTGGCAGTAGTGGTTTTGCGGTGAAACATGCTTCCTGTACGTATTACAGGCTTGACGTCTCATGGTTCGTTTTTCGAATATGATTTCAGCACGTCGCCAATAGAAATTCCAAATAAGTAATGCCGAATTTATATCTGATAGTTAATTGGTCTCTGCTGATTAAGTCCAGACCAATTCCTTTATGATTATTATCAGCCAGTATGATTACTGTGTGATCAGAATCGACCACACAATAATCATACCACGCGATTCCTTGTCAAAAACCAAGTCAAAAAAGTGTTGTGTGGTAAGGTAAAAAGTCGATTGGATGTGGTATTTCGGGGATATGCACATGCGTACCTAGTTTAATGTAAGTAATTTGGATTTGCATATCCATATGGTGCTTTATTTGGTCATCTCAATGTACTTGCTTGCAACCTCAGGGATTCTAAAAGGACGCTTTGGTATTTTTAGAAGCAAGAAATGGGGGCATAAAACTTTAGACGAGAATACCTTCTGAATACCATGTCCAATCAAAAATAAACTTTCTTGGATTAGTTTTCGACAAGGACCCGCGAGGTATGATTCTTGTGCAGTTGATTATGACCACCCTGTATATGAGAGAGATTTTTTGTCCGTGAACAAACAAACCAGTCAACAAAATTTTATTTCCGCTGCCCAAATGCTTTAGCATGATACATATCGAGTCATTTTAAAATGTAACTTATCGTTGTTTTGGAGAAGGTTGACGTTTAATGTAATTAACGTTGAAAAATCATGTATCATATATCATTTCAGAATTCATTCTTTGAAATTTTTATTGGAGAAGCGTTCAAATCGTATTAAAAAACACGCCAAGTGACGTCATATATATATATATATATATGAAATATTTCATTTTGCTCTGTCATTGCATTAAAACAGTTATTTAACGTCGTGATAAATATTACTCGACGATAGACTATTAAATTTATGAAATACACATTAATTTATTAGATAGTTTATAATTTAATGTAACAATAATATATATAAATAATGTTAATGTAACAATGTTAAAAATTTCTTTAAGGAACTTTACAGCTCTAAACGCATTCCACTAGAAATAAAATTTAGTCATAAAATTGAAAACAGAACGGTCGTCTACCAATACTTATCTACAAACGAGGAAAAAATAACGAATCACTATTTAATGTTAGTAATAAGAACAATCACGACGAAAAATACACCAAATAAATCTCTGTGGCAAGTGCGAAGTTCCCTTTTCGTTTCAAAATATCTCAGAGAAATGATCGAGCAAACATCGACTAGACGAGGAATAGACTATTTTTGTATCCAAATGGGGACTGACCATTTGCATTTAAATTTTGAAGGAAGGAAGTGAAGTGTGAAGTTGTGTGAACAGAAGAGACTCAAAGCAGATTTTCTCCGGATGATTGTAGTTTTTCGTACAATGCGTCCTCTTGAAGAAAATAAAAAGCTTTGTCGTGTTTACGGGTGAGGAAATTTCGATTGGCTGTCGGAAGTGCATCAGCGCCATGGGAGATTCTAAAGAAGAAAGAAGTGGCAGGATATCTTGCGAGAAAATTCCATTGAAAAGCTTATATTGTGAGATGGAAGAATAGGCATTCGACAAGTCGGGGTTTTAGCTGTTGATGACTCCTGCCTAGTGTCACTCACTACTTGCCCGGAAATTTATCTGAATTCTTAATTTTTATTTATCCAATTTTTTTAAGACCGACGCAAATACAATATTCTATAAATAAAGAAACCATGATTATCCGTGGTAATATGGACCTCGGCCACCTCGGGAGCAGATGCGTATTTAATTAACGAGATGAGATCCGAGGAGACCATGCAGTTTTGAACCACTGTCAGATGATGAGAGGCCACCTCGGATAATACAGATGTAGTAACACAAAACAGTACACGGAATACAGAAAAACTTACTACATTATATATTGCCACTGCTACTACTGGATACGGAAAAAGTAACCCAAAACAGCCCACACGAATACAGAAAAATTTATTACATTATACGTTACTACTCCTACTTTAATAATGAATCTGGAAAAAACTCTTGGAAAATGTCCTTAACGTATTTCTGTGTCGCAGCATCTTTCACATAAGCAAACTACATCATTTTATCTTTCACAAAAATGAATTTTAATCTACATTTTATTTTCCATGTTCATTACACGAAGTTTTTAGAAAATTTATTTTTTTCACAATTTTGAAGTGTTTATTTTGTTTTCATGTTTAGTTAAATGTTATATCATGATTTTAATATTGGTCGGCATGTGATGACAATGACTCGTGTGTATTGTCAGTCACTATCTGCCGGGAAATTTATTTGAATTCTTAATTTTTATTTATCCACAAGGAGACGCGAATACAGTAGAACATTGATTTTCCGAGGTGTGGCCACCTCAGATAATACAGACGTTGTAACACAAAACAGTCTACAAGAAATGCACAAAAATTTACTACATTACATGTTATTACTACAGCTACTGAAAGATTCACAAAGCAAGGATTATCTATACTGATTTGTGTCATAGTTGTATTTATTATGATAATTTTACAATAAATCCGGGTGTGAGTTAGGCACTTTTTAAACTCTCTTGGTAGGTAAGTAGTTAATTAGTCGCACTGCAGCAATACAACGGGCCATTGGTGACAGTCCGGGATCGATCCCGAAGACAAGGACAACGCGTCGTAATTTTGAACCACGATCAGATGGCGAGGTCAGCACCTGAGCTGGCATCACACTCTCCAAACTTCCATACCACGCCAACGCGAGGATATTTGTGGCCACGACAGATTTAACGTGTACCGTCCACGGCGGTACACGTTAAATATGTCGTGGTTAAATCTACTTTGGTTGGCCCAAGTTTCGAATTCACAACCCTCCTGTGGTTAATCCATTGCTCTTCCAACCGGGCTACCGCTGCCCCCCTCAGAGAAGACGTAGTAACACAAGAGAGCCTATACAAAAGACAGACAAATTTACTATATTACATGTTACTACTACTTCTACTGAAGGATTCATAAAGCAAGGACAATCTATACTCAGATTTTTGTGTCACAATATGTATTTATTGTGATAATTTTACAATGAATCTGGGCGTGGGTCAAGTACTTTTTAAACTCTCTTGGAAAAAGTCGAGGGACTTCTGTTTCTCAGCACTCTAACATAGGCAAACAAAAGCATTTCATCTTTCACATCCATGCATTTTAAAGGACCGCGGTGACCCAATTGGAAGAGTAACGAAATAGAAACCGGAAGGTTGCGAGTTCGAAACTAGGTCCAACCAAAGACTGTCGTGTACACCAAGGCTGATGTACGTTAGATCTGTCGTGACTTCAAATGTCCTCACGTTCTCACATTGGCATGGTGTGGAAGTTTGGAGAATGGGGTGATTCAAAATTACATGGTGTTGTCCGTGGTGGTCCGTATCTTTCCCTTTGGGATGTATCCCGGACAGTCACCAATAGCCCTTTGTGTTTTCCAGTGTAACTAATTAATTACTTACCAAGAGTTTAAAAGGTACTTAACTTAGACCCAGATTTATTGTAAAATTATCACATTAAATACATACTACGACACAAATCAGTATAGATTATCCTTGCTTGATGAATCTTTCGATAGCAGTAGTAATAACATAAGTAGTAATAACGTTGGGTTGCTCCAGTGTGAGGTTAATTGACTACCTACCAATGCATCTTAAAATACATTTGAATTTTCATGTTGATGACGAGATGTTTTTAGTACATTTATTTTTTCAGTTTTGATGTGTTAAATTTGTTTTTATGTTGTTTGCTTTAATGTATGTCATGCTCTTAATGTTGGTATGCGTGTAGTGATTCGACGGTAGTGTTGCTCACTATCTGGCCGGAAATTTATCTGAATTCTTAATTTTCATTTATCCACAAGATTACGCAAATACAGTAGAACCTTGATTGTCCGAGGTAACATGAACCGAGACTACCTCAGATAATACGGACGTATTAACACAAAAATAGGCCTATATAAAATATAAAAAAATTATTCTACTTGATAAATTCAACAGTGGAAGGGTTACCATAAGCAAAATTAAGTATGGCGACCAACCGAGGTAATTATTTATATCGCCAACTAGTAATCATTGATATCGTTTCCACATCGAACGATAAACTCGGAGTCAAAATTAGCGCTAAGGATCGCCAGTTGTGGGAATGCATTACTTAGCTTTAATCTGTCCCCTAATTTAACAAATTGCCTAATTCAAAACTACGTGACTCAAATTTTAACTCATCACAGCCGTATATAGTTGACATGTATGCTATTAATGGCCCGCTGGCAATCTGACCTGCTCGTTTGGTAGAATGAGCAACAGAAATATAGCGTCACTCTTTAATGCTTAGCGATCACAAGATTTAAACTAATTCCTTTTTAAATGTTTCCACTACATCAGCCGAAAGCCCAAACGTACATAGAAAGACTACTTTCTTTAATGTGCTTCTGCGATATATCTCAAACTATGACAAAATGAAAAACTGAATTTCAAAGTAAAACTGCTATCTAAGTAATGGATCATAAACCCAAGTTAAAGAATTTTATAAGATTGAAAGGTGCTTTATACTTTTCATATTTTAGTTTGAAGTATTAAATCACAAAGCAGAAACTTCACAACTAAATATAAATCTTTTTTTGCAACAAACGAAATTTTCACTTCTCGCGTAGCAAGTATAAATTACGAGGGTATGTTAAAAATTACCCGCACTTTCGTCATAATACATCTTTTGGTTTGCAACACTGTCTTCTGCGCATGCATGATTAGAGTTGATACTACTGTGGTCACATTATCGAAGTTTGACACTGATGGCATTATTTTTCTTGCTTCTGTTCCAATGTACACTCCTTTAGCAGTGTGTACCTATGAGATACAAAGAGAAGACAACACAATTTGTGGGTCCATCACTATGAGCCAGAATCCAAAAGCAACGTATGGAGTGGAAACACCCATGATCGCCTACGAAGAAGAAATTCAAGACTTAACTTTCCTCCGGAAAGGTGATGCTAACTGATTTTTGACTCACAAGATCTTATACGGGAAGATTACCTAGAAAAAGGGGCGTATGATCAACAGTGCAAGATACAGTGATTTTCTGGCCAACAATCTGAAGCCAGTAATTCGCACCAAAAGCCGAGGCATACTGTCGAAGAGTGTTGTTGTCGCATGACAAGGCAAGTCAACACACAGTCGACCAGACGATTGAAAGCGTTACCCATTTGGGTTTTGAGAGGCTGAAACACCCTGCCTACAGCCAGATCTCGCCCCTTCCGACTATCATCTCTTTGAACCGTTCAAAAATGCTTTACGAGGTCGTCGATTTTCTATGGACAAAGAAGTGCGGGAAGCGGTGCATTAATGAATGGGCGACCAAACCGAAAACCTTCTAAGAGCGAATACGCAAGCTTGTGGACCGCTGGACCAAGTGCATCGAAAAAGAAGGAGACTGTAGAAAAATGAAGTATTTGTTGAACCCCTGCATTTGTGTAGATAATTTAAAAAATAAAGTGCGGATAATTTTTCCCTCGTAAATTTAGAGGTGACTCATAATATTTAAATAAAAACCGTAGATTCTTATCAGCCTAACGCATGAATCTTACATCGTAAGCATACATACAATCCTGAGCGTATCTTCCGACAATTAGCCTAAAAGCTTCAAAAAATTACTAATAAAGATAAAAAAGAGACCAACTGGTTTATAGCTATTTCGTTGGAACGAAACTTCCATAATCATCCTGTCTAAAATGCTAGTCGAGGAAAAACTAGATTTTTCAGCCTCTGAGAGGTTCACACGTTTATATCCTTTCTGTAATCCAATCTTTCCTTGAATTCTTTCAACCAACAGATATGGTTATTATGTGTTGTGGTGAAAGCATACTAGACTACTCGGAAATCTCGTAACGCTCAAAGGGCTACTAAGTTGTTTTTGTATACGGTTTTCACAACTCGCCTTTCTAATTAAACCCTACCAAGCCACGTTTAAAGTGGATAAGCATTGATATCAATCATTAGTAACTTATTTAGATCTGACTAGTAGAATTACCAAGAGTTGCTCGAATTGAATTTGTTAAATGTTGATTGAAAAGTGATCAATAATCATTTTTCTTCCATAGAAAAATGCAAACATCATTTAAGTGTACGGAAAATAGTTTTTTTAGCATCGTTTTAACTTTTTCATAGCTTCTATAATTCACTTCGGACGCAAATATGTATACATGATATATCTATACATATAATCCCTTTCATATTTATCTCACTTCTACTGTAAGACAATTATAAAAGGTTTTTTTTAAGGTGACCACTTCAGAAGTCGATTTAGAAATATCTTTGAACTACAACTCATGGCTACCCATTTTAATTTAACGTAACCTATCTTATTGTAAAGTAATTTTATTTTAACTTTACAAGTTATTTTAAAATAAGAAGTTACACACTTTACTTAAAAAGGTTTTGTTTTGTACATTTTATTTATTTTTGAGGCAGAATTCTACAAACAATTACCTATACAACCAAAGAATTAATGAAAGTTGGTCGAAATATACATATACCTCCAAGAAATTACCCATATCTAGTGATGTTTTGCAGAAAATAAAAATAATTAATTCAACTCCTAAATAATATATCTGCAGTATGTAAAATACTGGAGCACAAATTCAAAACGAAATTCCAATCATTCAAAAAATGCAGAATTCTGAAAAACGACATATGAGCAAGCGTGTCGAATTTTGTCTCCTGAGTATATTCTGAAATAGAACAATTCGAAAAAAGACGTTTGAAAAATATTGATAAAGACAATAAGGATTTGTTTACAAAAAAGAACACAAATTTATAAAACTTAGAAATGCTCAAATATACCTTCAATATTTCGCTGTCTTAACTCAAATACACAAACACGGAATTCTGAATTAAATTTATAAATAAAACATTAATTCTGGCGTTGCCAGATACCGAATAGCAAAATTACGCTTTTATCATCAATGATTTTTTTCGTTTGGGCTTTTCGTGTTCCATTACAAAATGTAAGTTATGTAAAATTGAATATTTTAAATATCTTTTTTTTCATAATAAAATGTTTTTATGGGAAGAAATAAAATCATTTCAAACATAAATATTAGAATTTAACTTGTTTTGGAAAAATTGGTTTTAGAACAATACTGGTAAAACAACTTTATCAGGAAATTTCTTTCCAATCAATACTGGTAAAAGAAAATGAGTTGTGTACCGCAATCGTTTTATGCTCAATGCTATTTCAATGGAATTTTGAATTGTCCCCTAAAACAATCAGAACGGGGGTTAATATGTAGTCTACGTTACCCGCAGGGTTCTAAAGTAGAAGTGTACCAAATTTGGTGTGGATTGGTCAAACGTTGTAGAATTGTATAGAGAACAGACACCAACTCTGCTTTGTATGCATAGATGATGGTGGATATTTCGGATTATCGTAATAGTTATAGATCGTTTTCATCATCTTGTTAATCTTTACTAGTCAGTTTTTGAAGCTTTTAGACTTTATCCTTTAAATATTAAAGACTTTTAGAAACGGATCAATGCCCATTTCAAGCTCACTGCCATAACAGAAGACTTGTTTCCTTCCCTCAAAGATGCTCTGTCTCAACAGTACCCGACAAAAGCAACGAATCATCATCTGGATAACCCATAGTTATCATCTTGAAAAGGTAAAATAACTAAAATGATTATTATTATTTTAGCCGAAATAGCCCATTTTCTAATATTTGTTTGCACCTGAGAATCAATAGAATCTATTTAAATGACATTAAAAAGGACTGAGCTTTGCCGGAATTGTTTGACTAATAGTCACTAAACTCGTCTAATAATAACAAGTTCCATTCCATCATGTCCAGCTAAAGCTAGAAGGCAAGAGGCAAAATCAGGCTTCTACCCTCTACGGGTGTAATGTGATAGGCTCTCTCGTGGCCCTGGATCCCTAAATCTATCACAACTGCAGAGCACAATACTATGGGGAGATCCTCTGAATTACGTCTGATCCATCGGAATGCAAGTGATCTCAGCCAAGCTAAGAAAACTGAACTCAAAAATAAGATCAACCGACTGGGAGTGGATGTCTTCTCAACTGTGGAAGCTGACATTATGTATTTTCTATATTGTCTCTACTAAACCGAATGGTATTTGTGCTGTGTGTTCTTGAGCACTAGTGAATGATCTTTGTACCAAATATTACAGCTAGAAATAACAAAAACTTTACGCTTTACTGTGTTTAGATACGTTAGCCATAAAACTATGTTCTAAACTTTCTCTGAAAAATTAGCAAAATAAAAAATGTACTAGTTCTGAGAATTGGATAAGTCTTCCAAATTTTAAATTCACACGAGAGTCAAAAACAACGTTTATTTTCTATCCTAAAATCTCATACATTTTGTTTGTCTACGCATCCGCACACATGTGCTTTGTAGTTATGATTACAATCTTCACTCATCACCTTTTGAACTACACGTTCCTTTCTATCCTTTTGCTTGTGTAGGAAGAGATTCTTATTTATTTCTTGCGGCATGTGCCCTGGGGATAATGGTGACAGAAAATGATTGCCATAGTTCCGCCCAATTGGGGGACTGTTTCCAAAACACTCACCGTATTTTCAGTTTACTTTCACATTGTTAGTTCCTTAGGAAAGATGTTTTGATTTAAAAAATATTATTATAGATCACAAATTTAAATTTGTACAGGTTTTATTAGCATGCTACATCTGCATTTATGAAGTGAAATGTTTAGATAAACAGATTAAAACCTTAATCAAATTGGTTGTAAAAAATACAAAAACTTCAAAACAACGTCTAATAAAGGTTAAAAAGTTTTGTGAACATTGCTTGAATTTGAGCTATAAAGAGGCACTCTCAAAGTTAACAATAGCTAATGCGATGAATACAAATTTCTAATTTCAAGTAACATTTCTCAAAATCCAGATGTTTTTTTCGACAGTGCTGGAGAATTAGGAGAGGAGTTTGTGATTTTAAGACTCAAAAATAATGTTCGATTTGATTCATCATGTAGTGAATGGCTTTTACAATTTCATGAAGGTATGAATGTATGTACACCATGAAACATCCAATGGCTTACCAGAAGAAACGATACAGATACTGATATTTTATGTGATGGTGATAAGGAAAAAAATTTGGCGAGAAAACGCTTATTTTTGATTTGAAGAAGCAAAGGCAGTCATTCTTTTCCCCTAAACTCTGATGTTACGGAATTACACGAGAATGGTCATGATTTCTTAGAGAAGACAACACGCACATACTTTAGCTTTGCTTCAATTGATGCCGACGGCGACGAAAATACTGAACAGTATTATCCTAGAGTTTTGAAATAAGCAAACTCTATCATGAATGCCACTTCAGATTGAAGTTGAAGGTTGGAGTCATTATCAAGCTTCAGAGAAACCACAATAACAAGGTGTATGCATCGGAACGAGACTGATAGTTAAAGAACTGAAACGAAATTTGATCATTGAAGTAGTCAAAGGATCAGCATGTGGTAAAATCGTATTTATTGCACAAATAAGTAGGTATCTGCCTTCCTGAACCAGTGTTTAGCCATGAACAACTTTATGTTGCATTGTCAAGCGTTCGACGGTTTGATGATGTCAGAGTTAAAATTGTTCATGAACCTAAACAAGGAAAAATACTTCTGGATAAGATATTTACAAAAAGATCGTGCACAAAAATTTTTCAAGCATCATTGACTTAATCGATAAATTCAATCAAAATCAAACACAAAAGAAAATGAATAATACAAAAAAACATGAGGTGGCAAGCGGAAGAGGATCCGTCTACCTTGACCTGGGAGGATTATCATTCGACACTTTCATATTTATATTTCAATGCGTAAACAATGAAGCATATCAAGGGTATGTTTCAATACACACTCATTATTTACAAGTACTCCACAAAAGATAATAACAAACGCAATAAAAGATTTCAAGAAGAGAAGAGCAATAAGTGATTTCTTAAGTCAGTTGTATCCTTATCTTAACGGGCTTTACAGCAGTATTTTATATAAAATCTAATATATTATATACCTTTGCCCGCCGAGCGTCAGGAAATTTCTGAGTTGGGTACTATTACTTTCGCCCTAAAACACATCATGACTACACAACCATTGGTTGAGAGTCCTCAGCAGGATTCTACTGGTCAAGAAGTATAAATCTGGTTAGAAACATAGAGGAAAGGGAGATCCTTATCAATCCTCTATGGTTAGAAATCAAGAGGGTAAAACTGCAGGTTGATTGTGGAATAATACGTGCGTGACACGCAGAGGACTAGTTTGTACGTCATACCCATAATTCATACTTTAGTCCGATGAGTATACATTAATATACTTGTTAGATTTATATTTAAGAAAACAGAAGATACTGCTTGCGTTTTGACTTGCGAGTCCATCGGATTTAAAACAGTCAATATCATATGTATGTTAGTTTTTCTGCTGATTGCATACATTCAAGGTGGAAACACTTTTACAGATATGATAGACACGTCTTATATGTGTTGGACCATCGTTCTCGTCAGGATGGCCCCTGTCTGTGTCTCCAAATTACGGATCCAGTCCATAGACACGTTGATAAAAATACTAAATACAAATTTTTTCTTTTGAATAATAAGATAAAAACAAATCATTGCACTTGGTTTGAAACGTGAAGTGGTTATTTTATAACTATCGAAATAATTTAAGATAGAATGTGATTTAATTTTATTTCATTTTAGTTCAGAAATCACCGTTTTTATGTGTTTGATGATTCAATCTTAAAAATGAATTTGAAAATGTTACTCTAGGGTTTGAGCAATGTTTTACTAAAATTTACTGCACAGTGGATGAAGAAATGTCCTCTTACCACTTTTAATATCCTTATGGGGTCTTCCGCTTATCAAGCTTGAGGACCCCTGTTTGAAATATTAAAGCCAACACGGTGTGTATTTTTAATATCCACCCCATTTAGTCTTTTTCAGAAACTGTACAAGAAATTAAATTTGGAATGAAATGACAAAGCAATGAATGAATAACGATGTTTTTAGTGAACAATTTTTTGACAAGAAATTAAATTTGGAATGAAATGACAAAGCAATGAATGAATAACGATGTTTTTAGTGAACAATTTTTTGGTGAACACCTCACTTGTATTTTAAAATATTTATGTTTTTATTTGTATGCACTGCTTCTTGAAATATGTTGCTTACAAACGCCGGGCATTGGCTCTCATGCCATTAGTACAATGACACGACTGTAAGTGCAGTGTACGCGTCAAAGTGTTCTGTTGTCTTATGTTGTCCAGTCACATAAATTAGATTGTGGAATCTACAACTGCAGTTCAAAAAAGGTGAGCCCGTAAGCAATCGTGCTTGGCTAGCAGTCCGAAATAAGAACAGCTGCTCTCCGTGGAGCATCGGGGATAACAAAAACATTCCCATTGTTCACAGCCCAGCTCTTATGTCCAGACAACTACAATTATTCTGTTTTAAAGTACTTTAGTTTCGTTGATGTTATTAATCTTGTTGGTTATCTGATAGGTTACTGGTCTAGAATGTATTAGTCTTGAAATTTAGTGAGTAATAGGTTCTCATATAAGATACTCCACAAGGGGATTGATACGTCTAAACCACAATTACTGTTTCACAGTACTTTTTTAGTTTAGTTAGTTATTAACCTTGATGACTGATAGATTATTGATCTAGAGGGTCTTAGTCTTGAAATTTAGAGTGAGAACAGATGCTCCAAGGGGGATTGATATATTGATACCTAGCACTAAAGATGAGGGTTCCCGGGAAATGCTCTAAAAGTTTTTGTACGTAATTTACTTCTGAATTTAAGTTATAAAAATTCTCACTGTGTATTTATACTAATAAAGTCGTGGAACTGAGGAAGAAAAAAAATGTGTATATTTATAAACTATTTTGAAATACTACTATGAAATAGGCAACAGGTATTTAACAAAGATTAAAGAACTACAGATATTGCTGCATTACAAAAACATTAGAGATTTCTAATAAATAAAAGAAACAGAATCATTAATAAAAGTATGATACACTTACAGATTTTCAAATCTTGTTTCGTGAATCTTCGCTAGAATTCACTTTTTTGAGTTATGTCACTTCTCTTGAAAAGAAACGAAATCATCATAAATAAACAAATCAATGCTCAACTCGCATTATTATTGCATTTGTTGAAACACTCGATTCCTAATGAATCGATCAACGGTATCATTCGTCCATTCATAAATCTCGTTTTGCCGTATCGCAGAGTAAAGAACGTGATCAAGATATATGAAAGGGGACTCATGTTCAAGAAGAATAAAGTGGGCAACAGGGAAAAAGGACTTTTATAGCAATAAAGAGAAGTGACTTAACTCGTAATAGAGTTACTTTCACTCGGCTGTAAATCTTGGTGAATCCCCTTATAGTGTCTGCGTTGCTTAGCAAATGACTGTGTAAGGGAAAAACACTAGAGTGCAAAAAAGTAAGACTTATTTCGTTTTGTTTTATTAACCTAGAGTATTTTATTTCTTTTAATTCGGTTGGAAGTAGATAAGAAAAAAGAATTCAACCTAGTATATCTACATTTTTAACCCATTTTACATAGACCAACTGTTCTTTTTCGCTTAAGAGGGAGTCTCTGTGAAACAATTTTATATTCCTCGTGCCATTTTCTCGGAAAGCGTAAGGCTGCTTTTTTGGTGAATGCATGCAGAGGCGTGGAGAAATCCAACTGCTTCATTTCGGTTTGTTTGTATGTACGAAAACGCTTTTTTGAAGTTTTAAGTGCCTTTTTGAATACTTTATGATTTGGAAGTTAGAGTTCAGTTAAAATTACAAATGTACAGTAAATATGCAACTTTTTAGTTTATATTTGTTCAGTCTAATACGTATGTTATTTTTTAAGGATGGAATTCTCAGAACAGTAAAAACTGAAATGTTTCTGAATAAAAGAAAATAAATTAAGACACCTTCTCGCTTAGATTATCGAGATAGTTATCAACGAACGATTTTATGTTTCGAACCAAATGCAATTATTCGTTTTTATATTTATTATTCGAAAAAAATTCTTCTTGGTGTTTATTATTTTTACCAACATATCCACTAGCCGGATCTGGCTCGCTTGCTGTAGTGTACAAGCACCCGATTAAATCTTCCCTGTGGTTGCCTGGAAGAGATTATCACGCCATTATGATGGACTAGGTACCTTGTCATTAAAAAAATTGACCAAGTCTTGATCTCGTCACCATAAAAGTGGACGAGATATCTCGTCGAAGCCACTTAGAGGATTAAAATAATGAACGAGACTTATCGTCCATCAGTTCAGTTTTCATGATCTTGGTAGCATTTGCAATACCAGTTACAATGAAGGAAATTGCACAATTTCAGTCCAAATGGGGAGCATTCAAAAGATTAAAACAAAATAACTATACATTTTTGTTTTTGTCTAACATACGAGGGCTTCTAATAAATTTGCGTTTATATTCATCTTTTGGATACGTAGGAATAAACAAGATCATGGATAGGATATGAACAAAAATATGAGAATAGAAATATGTCACCAATACTTCCTACTGTGTATTAGGGTGGGCCGAAAAAAATCGAATTTCGCTGGAAAAAATTCTAAAACTTAAAAAAGTTTGTTATTCTAACTCAGTTGAACATATTTGTTAATTCTTTCGAAATTAAAAAACATATTTTAGGGAAGAGACCGGCTTTTAAGTTTGAGGATTCTGGTGTTTTGATAGTTCCGCAAGACACCACCGGAAATTGCTCCAGCCATGGGTTTGTTCACATGGGAAGTGTTAAACTGATATAAAAGACAATGATTTAAGTCGAAGAAACCCGCAAAACATTTTAGAAGCTCAATTCGTGTCAAGTATTAAATCCGACCTTAATCCAATTTCCGTAGAAATGACCACATACCGTTGCCTTAAGACTATATATAGCAGGATTAATACGCGTATATAAAAGTTTCTACCCGGTTTACTTCAAAACATGCACTATTTAAAATGCATTATGCAATTTAGACTTGTTTCGGTGCTTTTCCAAACAACCCAGGACTCACTACGGAGAAGTGGCTAGACTTCGAGTCACCCATTCCTTCTCATCCATCTGTGGAATGTGAATACCGCATGAGAGATTTGAAGTCAATTATGGTCATGACTTTTTATGAAATGAAAGTGAATCGTATCGTATGTACCCATCCCAGTCAAGTTCTCTGCTCACAACTCGCAGGTTGCTAACAAGCGGGCAAACTCATCGAGTCATGGTATCAACGTGTTGGGTGGTTGTTCTGAGGTTTTATAGCGGCTCAAAGGCCATATTTGGCCAAGATGCGACAAACACAAGACAAACTACTTCAAGAAAAATGTTGTGAAAGAGAAAAAAAAGAGGAATTGGAAACAGAATAGTAGGATGAAAGCAGGAAAATATCACTTGGGTAACCCAGGAGCGTGATCCTCGTGCTTGATAAAGACAGAAAACTCCATGTAAAAAGAAAAGATTATTAGAGTACCTCGTGTACGTGAAGCCCGTACACATATAAAGGAGATGTGCACTTGAGGGTGGTATGAATAGGATATTGCGCCTTCGAACTTATTGCTAATCTCCACGTCTAGTTCTAGCTAGACCAAATCCACAAATCTATTCACCTGCACAGTTATACACCAAAAGAGATTCAGAAAATAGGTCGTCTCGGGGCAACCCCAGACACTCGAGAATGTGCGCTTGGGAGGTCTGGTCCGACTGCCATTTAAGGCAAATAGGATGAATCTTGCGACCACAGCAAAATGTGAGCTGTTTGGAGCTTTAATAAAATTTCCGCTGCCGGTTCGAGTGTCGTCTTAACTAACATCTGTATAAATAAGGGTAGCCTCGCCGGGAATACCTTCTAAGTAGTGTATATTTTACCGTGAAAGACAGAAATTAGAGAATGTTAATATTCTCCGGTGAATGTCGACACATACCAAATGCGTCGGTGAAAGATCGAATATTTGGTAATATTCTTATACATTCGGACCATTGCCGGTGTATGTCGACAAGCACAGATAAGCTCTGGTGGGGGTCGAAACGAGAAGCCGAGAAGGCGGAGAGGCCACAGCCAGAGAGGTCTCTCCGTCTCCAGTTTAAGTTGTTGCAATAAATAAGGTTGTATAATGTTAATCACATAATTTATGTGTAAGTTTATTATTGGTATTATTTTCTTTTCTCATTTAGAATGTACTGTTCGTTTTAGGTTCAACAGTTTATTTACATGTGCTGTTACTTAAGCTTTCTCCAATTTTGACATATATCATTATAAGTATGATTTAAAAAGTTGCATTTTTGTCTTAACGTAACAAAAACATTTTTATTCAACATTCACCATCACTGCATGCTGAATGTCGACATTTGCCGGTGTTAGTGAGAAGTAATGATATTTAGCAAATATTTCGGACATACACCAAGGATTATGTGAATGCTGACATTCACCGGATAATATCGACATTTGCCAGATATCGGTCTTTCACAGTAACATATACATATATGCGCGCTTCGTTCATGTGTGAGGGAGATATCTATTAGATTCCAAATAAAAGTGTTGCGTGTTTAAATTTAGAGTTTGTTTTTGAAGTACTTCATCAAAAGGACTCTGTTGGAGTCTTCCAATTCAATAAGTTTACCAATGCAAGGCGTATCGAAAATATATCAAAGGCGTAAAACTGATGACAACTAAACCAGAAACTTCCGACTGTTACACAGATTAAATTTCTTTTCCAAACGGCCTATTTAACGCCTTCCGTTAGCATATGCTCCAACAAGAAATAGAATTACTTGAAACTCACCTCTCCTCAAGAAACGTCCAACTCGACTATTTCCCGAAAAAGCTATTAGTAAACCGTCGGCACGGTGCATTACATTGGAAACATGACAGATAAAAGCTCCAGACTCCGGGCAATCGAGAACAGTTAACTAAAGAATGTCGTCTGAAGTCAATTACCTGGCGCGATCCTTTCCCAGTTCCCGGCAAGATAAGAGTAGAGATCCGAAAAGTCGAAATTAGATTTTCAGGTCCTCCGGATCACTTACGCTGATTAACAGTCTCCATTAGTGTTTGTAAATGAGCACTTACGCGACAGAGTTCTCGTCTGCGGGAACGTCTGAAATGGAATTTTAGGAAACACGCGCGAATCTTTAACTTTGACCCAAGAATCTCTTATTCTGAAGAAAACTCACTGAGCCAAACGATGGCTGAAAAGCATATCTTCACTTTGGAAAATCTTTTAGTCTTGGGCTTGAGCATATTTGTTTAAAATGTTAAGACATAATTTTGTTGTGTTGAAGTAATGACTTCTGCTTCATAAAGTCCAAAAAATTAAGTCCTTTTACGAAGAGTGAAACATCCATTAGTGTTAGTATCCAGGCTTTATTTTGAAAATTATGAGGTGCTTTACTGTCAAGTTCTAGTCGAGCAGTGTATTTCTGTGGAGTGATTTGGGGTCTCAGAAAGAGAGACGCAATATTGGCATAAATGATTTATTTTAAACTGCGTTTTCCGCGCTACACAAGTAATGACATAAAAAATAATTTATTTTACACTGTGCTGTTTTATCGCTACTCAAGTAATGATATAAAGAATGATTTATTTCACACTGAGCTGTCTAGCGATACAATAAGTAAATACAAATTATGTATTTGGGGTCTCAGAAAGAGAGACGCAATATTGGCACAAATGATTTATTTTAAACTGCGTTGTCCGCGCTACACAAGTAATGACATAAAAATAATGTATTTTACACTGTGCTGTTTTATCGCTACTCAAGTAATGATATAAAGAATGATTTATTTCACACTGAGCTGTCTAGCGATACAATAAGTAAACACAAATTATTTATTTTACATTTCACTGTCAGCGCTACTCAAGATATGATATAAATATTGATTTATTTTACAATGTGATGTCCAGCGCTACTCAAGTAATGACATCAAAAATGATTTATTTTACACTGCGTTGTCCAGCTCTACTCAAGTAGTGATATAAAGAATGATTTATTTTACACTGCCCTGCCCAGCGCTACACAAGCAACGACATAAAGGATGATTCATATAAAACTGCGCTGTCCAACGCTTCTCAAGTAATGATACAAAGAATGATTTATTTTATACTGCGCTGTCCAATGAATCCGCACTGTCCGGTGGGAAACTGGCGACCCAGCTAAAATTCCAGGGGTTCTTCCACGGACAGAAGAGGGGTGCAGTAGTGGATCCCCAAAGGATCTCCTTACACCTATCATCACCACTTTCCGCTTTTTGTCTCTTCTCCCTTCTCTAGAGTTTTCTGTCTGGTGTTTGGCACAGCATGGCCGGCTCATACTGCATAAAACCCAACCAATTAACCAATCCGACTCTGGAGTGCCTGTTTTAAATTCATGAATCTTACATTTACCATAGTGCTAATGCTCGAAACATCATTTCAAATTGTAATAATATTTTAAAACAGCATAGATGTGCTTGAATAATGACGATAAATTATTCTATAAATTAAAAAAAAACCTGATAAATGTACTACTTAAGAATAAAAGGAAACACAAAAAACAAGGTAATTTAATAAATTGGTAAATGCAGCTCATCAGAAAATCAAATTACCGAGATATGTGATGTGGTCTGAGTTCTACTTTTTTTCAGTACTGTTTTCACCATTCTAGTTCCTAACGTAGATCCCTCTTTGGCCCACAGGGAAAATTCAAAATGAACTCGAGTTATGTGTTGAACAACCTAACTGTATTGAAGAAAAGTGTACTTATCCTTGAAGTTAGGGAAATTAAAAATTTGTTTAGATAGTTTTAAATGACAAAAGGTGTTTTGTAGATGCATGGAATTAAAAAGAAATCATCGCTAAACTGGGAATTTATGTTTAAATAATTGCATTTATTTAATCGGTTCGACAGTATAATTTTCTCTCAAATTCTTATGTAGCATGTTTTGTTTTCTGAGTCAATAACCCATTAATTATGTATAGCACTTCTGTTAACGCGTTTCTTATTAACGCGTATTCTACGTTAAGCGCTTATAGACAAGACTATATGCAAAGGTAAAATTTGTTCGCAATAATTTTTATGATTCTCATTGTCCTCAATTAGGCTTTAGGAAATATCTTATTTTAAATAATTTCTTTTCGCGATTTTATTTCTATTCTATACGTAAGACCAAAAAAATTTCATATCCCTTTCAAGCTTATTAAAATTTTCTTTACACCACAAAATGTAATAATTGTAGTAACTTAAGAAGATTTTTATTTATTTTATCATACAGAGTCGAGTCACATTATTATGACCACGCCCTACCTCAGACGTCAACAGCGCACAGCCAATGAAACACTGCACGTCGCGCTAGCCGGCGTGGTGGGTATAAAAGTTGGAAACGTAGACTATCTTGGAACATATCCTTCGTTGCGCGATTTATCTGACTTGCAAAAGGGGATGATCAATGGCTTTCGCGCCAAGGGCGGCAGTATTTCGGAATCTGCACAGTTTGCGAATTGTTCGCGTGCTGCTGTGGTGAAAGTGTACCGTGACTGGAGTAACGGCTCCATTGAAAATAAACGCCGTGGAAACTGCTGTTCACCACGTGCCATTGATGTGAGAGGTGAACGTTGGTTACGACGGTGTGTGAGGATTGACTGACATGCTACAGTTGAGTAACTAATGTATCAAACGAACCAGGGGACTTCCGGACGTGTGTCTAAGACGACAGTACAACGAACCCTGTTACGTATGGGGCTCCGAAGCAGACGGATAGTCACTGCACCCATGCTGACGAAGTTGCATCGGCAAAAATGGCGTCAATTTGCGCGGCAATACCAGAACTGGACTGCTACTGATTGGCAAAGGGTTGCCTTCTCCGATGATGCACGTTTTCTGCTCTATCGAACAGATGGACATTCACGTATCCGACGAGAAACGTTCGAGAACAAACACCCTGCAACGATTGCTGGAAGAACACAATATGGTGGTGGCAGTGTTATGGTGTGGGGAATGTTTTCATGGCATTGCCTGGGTTCTTTCATACCTGTGGAAGGTACACTCAACGGATTGGGTTATGTATCCATTGTTGCCGATCATGTACACCCATACATGTTAACTGTTTTTCCTCAGAAGGATAGGATCTTTTAGCAGGGCAATGCCACGTGCCATACGTCCAGAATTGTCCGCGATTGGCTAGAGGAGCACGACGAAGATCTTCAAGTGCTCCGCTGGCCACCAAATTCATCAGATCTGAACCCAATCGAGCATCTTTGGGATCATTTCGATCGCCATGTTAACAGTATGGACACTCCACCATGCACCCTGCCGCTGCTGTCGGACATACTGCAGTCTGCATGGCTCCAGATACCTGTAGCAACCTTACGCAATCTTATTGACTCACTCCCACACCGTCTAGCTGCTGTCCGTGCTGCAAAAGGCGGTTATTCTGGATATTAGCAGGTGGTCATAATAATGTGACGACCCTGTATAAAGATTAATCCTTTATTGTTTTAAGTGATATAAAAACCCACATTTTGTTAAGGAATTTTTTGGAAGAATGGCCATTCATCTTCATAATTTGTTGTACAATAAGGTTTATTGTGATTAATGTGTTACTTTCAAACTATAGAATGATAGTGCAGAATTTTTGATAATTACATATTTTGTAAAAAAGAAAGAATTTGTCTTATCAATGTCAACCTGTTATAAGACAAATTTATAAAGATATATACAGTTAATCTGCCACAAGAACTGCTCTTGCCACAATGTCTACGTTTGTCTGTTGCCATAGAAACGGGCCTAATCCTCTTTCCACAGGGGATGACTGAAAAATACATTTAATTGTGTACTTCATGAGGAATTGGAAATATATTTGTTATGGGGTTTTATTTGTTGCTGGAAAGATCTATTCTGTTAATCTCCGCTTTCCAAAACTGAACATTCTCAAAATGAAATAAATTAAGACAGATACCCTACAAAAAATGAACGTATCTTGTTCCTATAGCGACCCAATCACCCAAACCTAGATGTTTGAATATATATCGTAGGTGGATGGAAGATAAGTTTCCCTTCATACGTTATTTCTCGAAAGGTTATTGGATCTTTCCTTGTACGTGAATAGAAGCAAATTGATTTCGCAAGAACTTTAGCCGTAAAATTTCCTAGGTATATTTGATTATTATACTTAAATACACTCATGTCCAAAATTATCTTTACACGCATAAAATCACGGATTTCCCAGAAACTGTGAACTATAATTTTATGAATTTGTGTGAAATGATACATAACATAATAACACATAAATACAAAGGAAAAAATTTAAGATCACTGCATATGGTATAAAACTGTAGCATGAAACAATAAAAATGGCAATAATATGTGGCAAGAGTTCAGAAAAAAATTAAGGCTAAAGAATTTTATATGGAATGTGATCTCCCTGACGTGTACACACATATCACAACGTATTTTAATGCTGGCAATAATGTTTTTAACCACAGTTTGGGGAATTAAGTTCCACTCCTCCAGAATTGCGGTCTTCAGGGCATTTATATCTCTAGGAGGAGGATGTCTCCATGCAACTGCTTTTCCAAGGTAGTCCGATAAGTTCTCTATCGGGTTCAGATCAGGAGATTTTGCTGGCCACGGTATTCGCTCAATGGCTTCACTTTCAAGGAATTCGTCAACGACGTTTGTTCGATGTGGACGAGCATTATCGTCCATAAATAAAAAGTCAGATCCATATGCACCTCTGAAAAGTCTTACATAAGGTTCTAAGACCTCATCCCGATATCTCTGGCTGGTCACAGATCCGCTGTTGAAAACGTGTTGGGGCGTACGTCCATCGATCATTATTCCTCCCGATACCATCATACCTGCACTACCAAAACGGTCACTTTCCATAATGTTTGAAGGAAGATTTCGCGTTCCTGACTCCCTCTAGATGTAAACGCGTTTAGAATCAGATGTTAAACTAAACCTCGACTCATCAATAAAGAGAACATGGGTCCATTGGTGTTCACTCCAGTTTGGATGTTCTTTGCACCAATTAAAGCAATCCCTCTTTTGTTGTGAAGACAGTGAAGCACATACCCTTAGCTTTCTGGCGTAAAGGCCTTTTTCATTAAGCCTTCTGTATACAGTTTGCCGTGATACAACAGTTCCAGTGGCGGCTGCAACCTCTTAACTTAACTGCCGAGCAGTAGACTTCCTGTTACAACGGGCAGTTATTGCCAGATATCGATCTTGAGAAGCAGTTGTTATTCGTTTACGACTTTGTCCAGACTTCTTTACAACAGTTCCAGAGTTCTGAAATTGTTTCCATAGCGTAGAGTCTGTCTTGAAATATTCACTCATCTCGCTGCTTCCATGATTGTCCGCCCTGTTTCTAAACGGCCGATAATTCGCCACTTCACAGATTCTTCCAAATGATACTTCGGAGCCATAACAAACCGTTTTGAGTCCTTACACACTGAAATCAAACGCTGTATTGCAGAAATTCACTCAGATATTCACTTTGCACAAAGCGCTTGATTCACTGTTGGATGACTTAATGCCCTGATTTGCATATCAGAAACCGTTTGATCACTTTTGATTGGATAATGCTAATTAGGCTTGTCTTTTACACATTCCCTGCAAAAATGGATTACATCGATTGGGTATTTCATGGAATATCATTATTTTTGGGTATGTAAAGATAAATTTGGACATGAGTGTATTTTGTTTCCTTTGAAGTTATATGCAATAAACTTATATTCTCGACATCAGAATTCAAAGAATGTCTCTTCTCAATATTAGCTTAGATCAGGTTTAGGGAACCTGCAGCCTTAAGGCCGCATGTAACCTTCTAAATCATTGTGACTAAATCCAAGGTGACCTTTCGATCTGTAGGTCCTTAAGTACTTTTGACTGAATCTCAATTTTAAATTAAAAATTATTTTTATTAATTATTACTATACTTTTATTCGTCTTTTATGTTTATATTTTATTTAAAAAGAATGAACATATTAAAAATACCAAAGAATAAAATATGTTTCACCGAAATAATTCTCCGAGATTGACTGGAACAATTAGAAAATTAGTAAACCGGGCTAAATTGACGGCTGCTTTGCTCATGATTTTGTTCTAATGCTAGTTTTATTTTATATTTTATTAAAAAATTGAAAGTATTTAAAAAACCAAATACTGAAATAAATTTCACAAAAATAATCCTTGCAGATTGACCTTAACAATTAGAAAATTAGTAAATCATAAGGGACAAATTCTACCATAAGGGCTAAATTAACAGCTGCTATGCTCATGATTTAGTTCTTAAAGCCACTCTAAAATGTCTAACTTCCCCTGCCTGACTGGCACCACTACCGTAAGAGGCTGGTTGGCGAGTGTTTAGGGGGTAGAGAGTACGCCAATCTGTTTCTCAGCTTTTGACAATGGTGCACTGTAATAATGTGTTTCAATTTGAAGAGGAATTTGTGAATAGTTTCACAACTTAACTGTATCTTTTAATTCTGTCTGCTTAACAGTTCCATCATGTCAAAGAAGACCAAGAGAACGCTGAAGGAAGGTGTGAAGTTCGGATATTCCTTCCGTAGGATTTTGCATGACTCGTAGGATGATTCCGCATGACTCGTAGGATGATTTCCTATGCGTAGAAAAGTAATGATTGCCGGTGGTACTTCTGGTGTGAAAAACCGAGCGAATAGACTTGACTCCTCAACGAGTGGTGGATTTTGTGTAACGCTTTCTAGTCACCACCAAACTCTCGTAAAGCTGACGGCTATGTTGGTATCCCACTCTTTATATCACTAGTGCCATTTGCGCGAGCTACTTTACGAGCCTCACCTTTCAGTTTTCTCTCTCCCATTCATACGCACAAGCAAGACGCTCGATCTCCTGTTCCTTTAATTAATTTAATTTCGTCTTCGAATAATAATGAAACCTTTTTATAAATTAGAGCTTTGTAAATTCATAGTTTAAGATTAAGTTAATTATTTAATCAAAATGGATTGACTGGAACTGATTTACTTTGTGTATATAAATTACTATTGTGTGAGGATCGAACTAGGTCAGCGCGACCAAGGGATTGATCAGTGTTGAACCTGTCGTCAAGCATGTAGTATCGAGTGAAAGAAATATCTCTTCCATCATTTTACGAAATCCCGAACAGTTTACATATGGAAACAAATGTTTTAATGAGGATTAGGAATTGTAACATTGTTTAAGCTAGGGATAAGATATTTTGCTTGCTTTCTGATACGGAAGTATTTAAAAAAACACTAACTTCTCGGAAATCTTGTGGCTCTCAGAGAGTTAAAGTAAAATATAAATCTAAGTATCGGATGCTTAAAAACACATTCCATATGATTTGTTTGGCAAAATCCGCAAGACACATCAATACAAATTTAAAGCAATTACCCTCAATAGCCAGTCGTACTTACGTCTGTAAAACCTCCCATAACCACCTCAAATGATTCATTTATTTTGTTGAAGCAGTGCTTCAAAACGAAAATCTCATTTTCTGATCTCGAAAATCAGCGGCGCCGGGAACTCAGAGTCGAATCTTCAAAATGCAGTTCCTCTGTATGCATAAACCATTAACCGAATTTTGATGAATACGATTACGAATATCTCAAAACTCACACGCCTGTCCGCTGGCCTTAATATGCTTCTCGAAATGGTGGCTACGGTCTGGGAAAAGAAAGAGCAAAAATGTGAATTTAATCTCAATAAGAGTTAAATTTTCTTACTATTTAAGGGGAACACATTTGTCGGTTATTTTGCATCAATACGCAATGCACGTGGATGATGGTAATACTTTGAGAGATTTGCCTTTTTTCCTTCCACGTTGCACTACGACTGAGTGTTTCGTATAACAATGAGAGCTTCTGATGTTTGGCTTACCATTAATGTCCTGCATAAGAGTCACGAACTCAAATTACATTATGGTGATGGCGACTATTCCACTCTATTTACATCGCAAATAGTTATGGTCCTCAGACGGAATATTTCTGGCACGGAAGGGTGTTGAATTGTAATGGAAAAGCCCTTTTTTGTGGGTGGTTTTAGCTCATGAAATTTTAGTTTGAATTTAGATATCTAGTTTATAAACCTATAAGATGTGATGGAAATGTTCGGAACTTTTTTCGTTATTTAGTTTGGATGTAGGCTTGCTTTAATACTCAAATTTATGGTAATGTTCACCTGAATTACCGTTTTCCTCTGAAAAAGGTTTTTATATTTGAGGTCGTTGCATTTATTGTCGATTGAAAAACGTAGTAATGTTTTTAGTATTATTATGATAATGTTATGACGTTTCTTCGGGGCCAACTTCTAAGATTAATGAATAAGATTACCATCCGAAAGAAATCGAAATTCGTGCCTATTTATATTATACGTACTTTCGATGAGATTATTATAAAAAAGAAATGATTCTAAAATTAACCCCTAATACATAATATTCATCACAGATAAGTCCCTTAATGTTCCAGGATGCTCCTTTTCTTCCTCCTTTGGGGCTGCGATAGCGCAGTTCTCAGAGTCATGGATTAGCAAACGGAGGGTTGCGAGTTCGAAACTCGATCTATTCAAAGACGTCGTTGACGTGGGGAATAGTGAACGTTAAATCTGCCATAGACTCAAATGTCCTCATATTTGCGTGAGGTGGAAGTTTGGAGAGTGGGGAGCCAGCTCAGGTGTTGGCCTCATCATCTGACCGTGGTTGAAAATTAAATTGCAAGGTGTCCTCGGTTCTTTCCCTTCGGGATTGATCCCGGAACGTCGGTAATAACCCGTCGTGTTACTCCAATGCGACGTTAATTCAACTACCTACCTACCTCAACCAATATTTGTGGTTATTTAGTCATTAAGGTGTGTCGTGTGGCAAAAGCAATACCACACAACACACTTTAATGACTAAATAACCAAAATATACACTGCTTGGAAATCTCGTATTGGGTTAATGTGCATTGGTCTTCAAGGGAATCAGAATGTTGAATGTGTATTGGTCTTTAAGGGAAAACATACAAGAGGCTCAAAAATTTTATTCTTCCAGTTTTCATACTATAGCTTCATCCGGGACTAGATTTTCGTTTGATTCAGATAGTTGAAGCGAGCCTAAAAATGATCTTTCAAAGATTATTACAACATTAAGTCCTTCAACGAATATGACTTTTTGTGGAAATTTTAGAGAGAAAGCACTATATATCTATGTAAGATAAAAAATGGACAGGTTATGCTGATAGCATGTAAAATATACTTTCCAAACTTCTTTCGAAATTTCAGGAAAGAATGTGCTGTGAGAGGTTGAATAGACAAACCGATCAAAATCAGAAATTTGCTTTTCGCAGGAGAAATTGAGATTGAAGACCTCTTACATTTCATCAGGTATGCAGTATATCTTTAGCAGTTGCAAAATGCTAAAACACACTACTTGCTTATACATAGTGATTTTTATGTAAAGGCACCATTTTATTTTCGAATAACCTTTAAATAAAACATTTTTGATTTAATTTTTACTTATTGTTTATTCAATTAAAGGCATTTGGCAATTTGTAGTGGAGGTAGTATTGGACCATTTGTTTTATAGGGAACCAATTAAAATGCTCAATTACTGTCGATTATGAATGACACTGCGTGATGTTACAAAATTTATATCCGTCTGAAATAATTGGTCAAGGTCATCATATCTATATCATACGTGCTTTCTACAAGATAGAGCAACATGTCTTTCCTCTCGTGGAACAATGCAAATTCTAAAGAGTCTGTTTTTTTACATAATATTTACTCAGAGGCTTTTGTAGTGGATGTATTGAACCATTTGTTTTCGAGGGAACTAATGAAAATGTGATTACTGTCAATTGTGAACGACACTGATGTTACAAAATTTCTCTCTGTCTGAAATTGATAGACAAGGTATACTAATATACGTTTTCAATAAGATGGAGCAACATTTCTTACCGCTCGTGCAACCATGCGAGTTCTTTTGGATGCATTTACGGGCCGAATAAAATCTGAGGATATCGATTGGCCCCCTCGTTCACCTGATTTGAACACGCCGTATTTTATTCTATATGGATACTTAAAGAAACGAATCTACGCTAACAAGATGACAACGATTCTACAGCTTAAGCAAAATTTTGCAAAGAAATTAAACAAATTATCCCCGGAAATGCTTTCAAATGTAATGGAAAATGAGATCGAAAGAGTGAGTATTTACAGTGCAGACTAGAAGTGGTCATTTGGCAGATATCCAAATACGGGTAATTTCATAAATAATTGTGTCAACAATATATAAGAATTATAAATACAAATGTTTTTAAAAGGTATTCCAAAACAAAATGGTGCCTTACGTAAAAAGCACCCAATACAATGCATAACTAACATTTGACGTTTGATAAGAGTATACTATACTGAGGAAATCATTAAAACTAATACTTCAAGTCGAATTTCGTTGCAAATTGAAAAGCTCACAGAATAAAATTAAAAAAAATTTTAATCTTACTGAAGACACGTAAAGAATTATATTTTACTTAAAATACGCTTTTTTGAATAATTACAATGATCAAACGCTTCTGTTTTGGGCTGCCCTGTTCCTATGTCGTTGAACAATACATCTTAAAATTATAAATAGCTTTGCTTGCTTTCTCTCTTTCCTTTTCATTACCTTATCTTTGTCCTTACAATTTTCTTCAATAGAATGGCTCATTTTTTCTAAACCTCGCATTAATTAATTTCTTACAGAGAGAGTGTATTTTACTGAAAAAGCCTTCTTCTGATCCTTTGTTTCACCGCATAGATTTTCTTTTATAAATTCTTTTCCTAATAGAATGAATTTGTCAAAAGCGTTCAGTGAAGCGACTCGTAGACTTCCTAAATTCTTTTTAACCCTACCGTCAAGGGGTATTATACAGCTCTACATGCTTCTACGCATTACGAAGCTAATGCTGCATAAAAAACTGATAATTATTATTTGTGTTGCGTTTATTGTAAGAAAACAGAACCTGATAAAGTGTTTTTTACGCTTGAGCTTCATGCGTGAGAAATTATTCAGAGGAAGGATTTAGATCAAAGAAAGGTTATAATAAATCATTCGAAAACTTATATGCAACAAATTCTGAACAAGTTACTAACTACTTTTATGTGGACAAAATATGTATAGCATTGATGAGAAAAGTATTTCAATTCACAATGTTTCTAGCTAGAAATAAGACGCTTATTATTGAAGTTGATAAGATTTAGAAAATCTCTACAAGAAACATGAGTAACAATCATTTATGAATTCTATGGTTTCAAATCTTGAGTGTACGTTAGCAGAAAACTCAGTACGAAGCAATGGTTGCTGCTTATTACTTTTCGCTGTATCTAAATTTATGTTTATTCGCTTTTAGGATTCATTCCATTTGATATGCGTGGCTAGAACTGCATACCTAATTTTGGTAGAATGTTTCAAACTCTAATGTACCTCACATGCCCTGTGCACTTTAACCCTCCTGGTAGCTGTCTTTATGAAGTATCTCGTCATTAGCAAAACCATTAGAAGATCTTGTTGGACGAGATATCTCGTCATTAGAAGAAAATCTACCAGATCTTGATCTCGTCATCACCAAAAAATCGGCAATATCTGGATGACGATATGTCTCGTCATTAGCAAAATTGATCAGATCTTAATGGGACGAGATATCTCGTTGGAATCACTTTGTGGGTTGAATTTGAGGTTGGGTCTTCCACGAGGACCAACGTTGTGAGGAGTTTCCAGGTATTCTCCTTCCAATTACCGACCGCCCCCACTGGTGCTGAGCAGCTGTGATCTGAAGAAACTGACTATGATACGCCGATGACAAATACACTTTGCCGCTTACATAATACTAAAATAATTTAATTATTTTGCATAATATATGTAATCTAATAAACATATATCTAATTATGAGGTATTTTAATAGACTGAAGTTGCCTACTGACGACGTAAAGCTTTTATAGTATAAGTCCTCAATAGGTGGCGCCTCTTTTACACGTCAGATGGCGCTCGCTACACTGGACGTACTATTTCGATTGGACATAGGTTAACGTTGAATTAACGTCTCACTGGAGCAACACAACTGGGTATTGGCGACGGTATAAGATCATTTTCGAAGGGAAAGATCCGAGGACAAGACCAAGTAATTTTGTAACACGGTCAGATGACGACTATTTCGATTGATGGCTTACTGAAAGACATTGATATTTGCTAATCCCAAAGTACCACCATTTGTCTGAACTTGGTCAAAAGAGCCCATGATCTCAGAATCTTCACATATACATCTTTTATTTTTGTCTGCCTAAATTAGACATAAGATAAAAACATTGATATAAAAAAATGGACAGCTTGTTCATGGCCTGTGAAAAAACGAAACACAGACGTATTCACTTATAGAAGATTCTTGTAGCTGTTAGAACGTTTATATGGCTTTTTTGAATTCCTCCTTTAGAATTAGTCTGGCCAAGCTGCGCGACGCAAGACAGACAAGTAAAAAATGTCGTGAAAAGGATTATTTTACATGTGATTTAGTTTTACAAACTACATGATAGGCTATATATATCATATTCAAAAATAAGAATATGGTGATTCAGGAATAAAGTCTTACATCGTAGGTGAAAGAATGATAGGTTGGTTGCTTTGGAGTTTTATGGCACAAAGTTCATATTTCGCCAAGCTGCGGGAAACACAAGACAAAGACAAGTAAAAAATGTAGTGAAAAGGATTATTTTACAGGTGATGAAGTTTTACAAACTACATAATAGGCTATATACACTCTATAGCATAAAAATCGACGTGAAGGAGTTATTCGAATGGGTTGAAAATCGGTAGATGTGATGTACATGAATTGAAAACGAAACGATAACAGTATCATAGGAATTGAATGTGTGTGTGTGTGTGTGTGTTTTATTCAGGAAATACAGCTACAAGAGCAAAAAAATCAATAATGCGTTGGCCCACCTCTGGCCCTGATGCAAGCTGTTATCCGGCAGGACATTGACTCGTAGAGTTGGCGGATGTCCTTCTGCGGAATTGCTTGCCATGCACGTTCCAATTGGCGAGTTAGATCGGTGCGATCCAGAGACGGTCGTAAACATCTGCTCATCAGAGCCCAAACGTGCTCTATTGGGGAGAGAACTGGCGATCGCGCCGGCCAGGGAAGTGTTGGAGAAGCACGAAGACAATATGTAGAAAGACGTGACGTGTGCGGCCGGGCATTATCCTATTGGAATGTAAGTTCAGAGGTCCGTGAAAGAAAGGGCAACACAACGGGGCGTAGAGTCTCGTCGACGTACCATCGTGCTGTAAGGGCATCACGGATGACAAAAAAGGGGTCCGGCTATAAAATGAAATGACACCCCATACCATAACTCCTGGTGTTCAGGCTGTGTGGCGGACGACAGTCAGGTGAGTATCCCACCGCTGTCCTGGACGTCTCCAGACACGTCTTCGCTGGTCATCGGGGCTCAATTCGAAGCGGGACTCATCGCTGAAAACAATTCTGCTCGAGTCCATGAGATTCCAGGTTGAATGGACCCGGCACTACTGGAAACGCGCCTGGCGGTGTGCAACAGTGAGGGGCAGTCGGCGCAATGGCCTCCGTGGCTTCAGCCCCCGTTCGCTGATTCGCCCACCTATTCAGTCATTGGCCGCCAAAAGTTAATATCATTTGCATATTCTATCGTAAGGTATGTGCATACGCAATTTCGTCCCATTCGGATAACTCCTTGTTGGTGCGTCGATTTTATGTTATATAGTGTATATATATATATATATATATCATATCCAAAAATAAAAATATGGTGATTCAGGAATAAAGTCACATCGTAGGGTGAAATAATTATAGGTTGGTTGCTATGGAGTTTTATGGTGCAAGGCTCATATTTGGCCAACACAAGACAAAGACAAGACAAAGGCAAGTAAAAAATGTCGTGAAAAGGGAAAAAAGAGGGATTATGGAATAGAGTATGGCATGAAAGCAGAAAAAGATCTGTATTGGTATTCCTGGTATTCCGAAAGTGTGTTCCCTGTGTTTACTAAAGACAGTAAATTCCATGTGTATAGAAAAGATCACTATCGTGTTTGGGAAACCCGTGAACTCCTAAAAGAGATGTGCCCTTGAGGGCTAAGAGGATGCTAGGATTAGTCAAAGTAACTATTTCTTTCAAATATATTGAATTAGAAAAGCTAATTTCCTTGCCTAAACCATCGGAACTTATATTTTCCCGGTCAAGCATGATTAAAACTTCATTGCATATGTAATGCATAATAAATGTAGGTAATAGAAATTGTTCTTTCACCATGATCAGATATTCAAGTGTAAACTGTAATCCTTTTCTATCGCTGTGATAAGTCGACTTTATGATACCAAAGTAATTTACCCACACATACATATGGCACAAATTGTCTACATGGCTAAACGCACCGACGAGACATTATGAGTAACATTTGTACTCACTGAATCCTTAAAGAGCAACGATGCGTGGCTAATGGAAATATAATACCACCTCCTGTGAAGATTGCATCATCCAATTTGAGTTCATTCAACGTTGTCTGAATGATTTTATTACGATTCTTCGCTCCACTTCACAGAAATCAGGTAACGATGATAGAACCGCTTTGTATATATTTTTAAATATATCTCTGCTATTCAACAGAACAATTTTTAGGTCTTGTATCACTTCAAAAAGTAGGAATTCCATTTTCACAAAAAATCGACAAAGTAAGCGCTAATCCCCATTCTCTAAATCATACATTTTTGTATGATTACTTCGTTTTCATATAATAAATTCTCGACAATCATAATCACAGGTACTGAATAATTTCAGAGCTGATAGAGTCAACAGTGGGAGGAGTCAGTTGAGTTTGATTGGTATTTTTTGGTATTTAATTAGCATCGCACTGGAACAACACAACGGGCTATTTCAGTTGAGTTTGAATCATATAAGGCAGACATCTATTCGTCTGAAGCAGTAGAACTGTCAAGCACTGAGCTCTGGTGTCATGAAATTTGCCAGCTTATTTCGTCTGGAATTTCTAAATCAACGCAACAATTTTCAGTTTGCTGTGTGGTTCCCTCAGAAAAATCGAAGTAAAATTTAATATAAAACATTTCGCAAGAGAGCAATTTTAATCCAACTCGAATCTATACAAAATATTAAAAGCTGTCACTATCCGAGTAATCTGAAGAGGAAGGAACACGAGCAAATAAAGTGGACAAATCTCAAAAAGCTTTTTGACGTCACAACGAAACTGCTGAGGAAACAGTGGTGTAACTTGGTTTGTCTGAAGCAGCAAAAACTGTCTAATTTTGAACTCTATAGTCTCTTGGAACTCTTAAGGAACACATCTTACTTTGTTTGGAATTTCTAGGTCAACGCAACATTTTTCAGCTTCATTCCCATAGAACCATAGAAGCAAAATAAAAAAGATTTCTTACACACAGAGACAAAATCACATAAAGTGGACAAAGTTGAAAAAGCTGTTCTCTGACGCAACGAAACTGTTGATTTAAGAGACGCGACTTGGCGCTTCTGAAGCAGCAAACACTCTCGGGTGATTCCAGGTAGTAAAGATAGTGGAATAAAAAAATGTTAACTTTAACATTGGAACGGCGATTTTCAGAAAAGGACAACGGAAAACTTAGCCAACCAAGATATTGTAGCTAATTTTAGAAAAATTGCAAGCACTGAATACAAATAAATCTCTTTTAATGTTGAATAACATGTCTTACAAGAATTATTTCTACTGTTGAGCAATCTAAGCATAAATAGAGTAAAAAAAAATAGGGAGTTGATTTTTTTATAAAAAAGCGTTTGCTTACTTTACAATAGATATAAAATTAATTTAAATTTCTCAAAAAAATACTTTTATATTTCTCTTCAGTATCCTAAAAATACCCTACATTATTGATCTCACCTAAATCAAAGTCTGCGGCATTCATTCTGATATAACAGACGAGGCATGCTCAAAAGAAGGTAAATATATATACATAAGTTACAAAGGAATGACAGTTCTGCAAAATATGAAAATATTTTAACCTCTGTGTTACAGAACTATTTACTCCAAGACTATCCATATTTCTTCGGGAATTTTGTTTCTAAAATGTTTTTCCTCCACATATAAAATTTTGAACTTTTTAAAAAGATAAATAAGCTTGTGTTTCATAATGAAACTTTATGCTTATGAAATTTATCTTTCTTCAACGTAAGCAAAAGTTTTAAACAATGTCAGTGGCGTACATGTGTTGTAGAGTTAAAGGTTAATTTTTATTTATTCATTAGGCATATACACATTACTAAAATTCACAATAACATTAAAGTAGGTAGGTAGTTGATTTTACGTCGCATTAGAGCGAAATAACGGGCTATTGGCGACGGTCTATGCTCAATCCCGAAGGGAAAGATCCGAGGACAACACCTCGAAATTTTGAACCATGGTCAGGTGACGTGGTGAACAACTGAGCTGGCATCCCACTCTCTAAATTTTCACAACACGCCAAGGCGAGGACATTTGAGGCCATGACATATTTAACGTGTACAAGTCCCCATATACACGACGGTTTTTAGTTGGATCTAGCTTCGAACTCGTAATAATATTAAGGAAAATTATCTGAATAATAATTTAACTTGTGTAATAATGTTCAATAGAACTCAAAGCAGTGATCTTTTAAGCGTTCAGTTCAACAACAGTTTATATTGTTTCATCAATTGCACAGTAAGATAGGTGTGGACATGTGTTGTGAGGGGTCAAAGGTGAATTGATAGTAAATTTTTAGGAGAGTAGTACTCACCGGCTTTGGGCTCTGGAATCTGGGCATGGGCACTGGGGTGTAGTAGATACTTGCGCGATGGTCCAGAAACGATGCTACAGGTCTTAGTAGCTGATTTAACTTTTTGGTTCATCGATGATCACTTGCATCACAGGACCTGCACTCCAGTAGTTAACAAGATCTGCCCCCGTTTCCCTGGAAATTCCAACTATCTCCTCTTGCCAACTTCTCAACAAAACGCAGTTTCTTAATCAATACTCCAACCAATGCCAGCAAGTCCACTTAACCCATAGTCAATTAGTGTGTTTGGTTGACCCCTCCAAATTTCTTATAGGCACAGTGACGTAAGTCCTATTTAGTAATGGATTACGTGACGACATGGTGACAAACATGCATAAATTACACTGCTGGCCACCCAAATTGCAACACCAAGAAAGACAAGAGATATCACAACAAAATTTATTTTGTAGATAACATGTTGACCAAGTATCAAATGATTAAATTTATAGACTTCTGTGAAGTGTGGTTCCTGCCAAAATCAGTAGCCAGAGTAGCCGCCATTGTTGGAGATCACCGCTGCCACACGCCTCGGCATTGATTCAAAGAGACTTTGGATGTGTTCTTGGGGTACAGCAGACCAAGCAGCTTCCACACGTTGCCAAAGTTGATCTGGTGTGGCAGCTGGGGATGTATTCTGGATCAATCGTTGAGCAACCATGGACCACATGTTTTCTATCGGCGAAAGATCCGGAGAGCGAGCTGGCCAGGGAAGCAATTCAATCTGGCGATTGACGAAGAACCCTTGGACAATGCGTGCCACGTGTGGTCGCGCATTATCCTGTTGAAATATGGCTGTGGGCAAGCCCTGAAGGTAAGGAAGGACAACTGGCTCCAACACCTCGGAGATGTAGCGCTGGCTGTTTCAAGTACCGGCAATGCGTACTAGAGGAGTGCGAGAGTGATATCCAATACCGCCCCATACCATAATACCCGGTGCAGGACCAGTGTGGCGGTGCATAACGCAGCTGTTCAGCATCCTCTCTCCACGGTGTCTCCAGACTCGAATCCGACCATCGTGGTGTTGCAGACAGAAGCGTGACTCGTCAGTAAAGACAATTTCATTCCATTCTGCCGTCCACATCCTTCTTTCATCGCACCATTGGCGGCGGAAACGTCTGTGGTTCTGCGTCAAGGGTACACGAAACAATGGACGTCTTGCGGACAGACCACTCTGCTGTAAACGGCGTCGAATGGTACGCGCAGACACTGGATGATGCGGTACAGACTGAATGTGCTGTGCTATGGTTCGTGATGTGGCTGAGCGATCCGTCACTGCCATACGCACAATATGCCTGTCATCACGTGAAGTGGTGCACTGAGGTGGATGCGATCGAACACGTCGGTCCGTCGTACCCTCCTGCATCCAACGATCACATATCCGCATTACAGTTGTTTGGTTTCGTCCAACACGACTACCGATTTCCCTGAAAGATAATCCACAATCTCGGTAGGCCACTATTCTTCCTCTGTCGAACTCGGATACTTGATCAAAAGATAATCGCTGTTTTCTACGAGGCATAATGGATCGTTTTTTTTGAAAAAACCACAAGAAAAACACAATTGCCATACTTGAAATCGTCGAAATCTCCAAGCCTTAAATAGCGCTTTGAAGTGGCGCCACAGGCGCGCGTGATGTGCGTCTGCGCTGAAATTCTAATCATTTGCATATCTCACCTCCGCTAATGCATGTTGTAAATTTCATATTATTTGCATGCTTCCTTCAGGGTGTTGCATTTACGGTGGCCAGCAGTGTATATCCATAGAAATACATGAAAACAATTTTGAGATGTTAAAAGCATCCCATTTTAGACAAAAAAAACTTGATTTGGGATTAAAAAGAATTAAATATCCCGGGAATGATACTGAATATTTTGAAACTTCTGGGTATAACAGGAAGTCCTTTAATCAGAAAAGAATCATTTGGAAAGACTATTCTTCCTTTCCTCAGAATACAATCTTTGAAAAGATTCAATTGGTCCTTTAAATTAGAAAAGAATCCTCCGGTAGAGGCTATAGGACCTTCACTTAGAATCGAATCCTTTGAAAAGATTGTATTGGTCAAGAAGATCGAAACTGGTTCAAAGTCATGCAGGGAAGACTGCTGGTTGTAAAGTGGAATTATGGCGTGTGAACCCTTCAGAAGGTCAAGATTAAAATTTTATTTTTGAAAGAAAAGATCTTGAATATAGTTTGTGGATCAATATGAATACGATTCGTATTTTCTGAGCAAGATTGTGCTAGATAAAAAGGAGGAAATATTTTCTCTCATGATTTTCGTCTAGTCCCCTTCGTCCTCACACGCAAAGCAACAATTTTCGGTTGGGGAAAAAGTAGTCTTTAGTGACGGCCAACACTGATAATTTGGCACTTCTCCCCACGAGAATCACTATTTTTGTTACTTTCGCCTCTTCTATATTTTTTAATAACATAAGCGCAGAAGAAATTTCTTTCGGATTCTTCCCTTTTTTCAGCGTTTAGAGGTTGAAATATGTCGTGCTGTAATTTAACTTTTCAGGTAAACAAAAATCTCACGAGGTTTTTGTAATCAAAATTAAAAACCTCAAAAATTTGCGCTGAGCGTCTGTGGACGTTTTTGACACATCAATCTAGAATAATCTTCAACAGCTGCAGGCGGTTTTACGCCATCACTAATGGCGGATCTTCGATCACTAATGGAGGATCTTCTTGAACGTGGTTCGTCCTCATACATAAGGTTTTGCAGAAAACTTTTAGCAGTAGCTTTTAATTCATTGGATTGTGGACACGACGGCCGTTTCTCAAACACTTAACAAACCCACTGCAGATATTTCTTGCATGTTTGAGGCCATAAAGTTAACTGTTACCACTCCACATATGTTCAACATCACATTACAAGGGACAGATGTGAAAGCAGCGACAGCAAAATTGCAACTTTATAGGAGGTTTTACCGATAATTATATAGTGAAATTATGCAGTGTAGAACACCTCGTGGTACATCCCGGGTAAAGCCAAATGTACCATTGCCTTCCTCCATTATCTTTAGTCATTCGTGATCATGAAAAGTCATCAACGTATTAGGAATACTTTTCAGAGGAAACATTGTCTTCCTAAGGGCACGGACAACCCCTGCAAAAATATCTTCTTCTGGAATATCGGTGGATTTACTCAATATATAATATAAATATATTTATATAAATAGGTTTATTTTAATATAAATAGATTTACTCAATATGTAATATAAATATAACAGCATCTTGTAACATATATAGTTTTCTTACATTTCAGCGAGCAGTTGCACACATTTTTTATGCCTTCAAAAAAGAGTTTTTGAATGAGCAGAGAACCACACATGCACCACTATTCACAGTTCCTAGTCCATGATGTATAATTAATTGATCTGTCACTCCATCAACTATTGTCACTCGTCTGTGTAACCTCGTTACCTATACTAGAAAGACGTTTTCGCCAGTTGTAATAGTGGATGTCCGTCTGGTTTCTTAATGTTTCTTCTATTTTTGAATTTTTAAATGTATTCGTAGTCATTCTGTTACGGCAAAAAATTGTTTATGTACTCTGCTGAAAGTTTTCTATGTATTTCGGCCACTGATCCATAGATCACAAAAAAGATCACTGAAAGCTGCTTTTGGTGCAAATCGTCATCTGACCGTGGTTCAAAATTACGAGGTGTTGTCCTCGAATCTTTCCTTTCGGGATTCATCCTGGACCGTCACCGATAAACCGCTGTCTTTCTTCAGTGTGACGTCAATTAACAACCTTACTACCCTTGCTGCAAACGGAAAGCAGAAAGGCATGGTTAATACACTGCTGGTCACCGTAAATGCAACACCCTGAAGGAAGCATGCAAATAATATGAAATTTACAACATGCATTAGCGGAGGTGAGATATGCAAATGATTAGAATTTCAGCGCAGACGCACATCACGCGCGCCTGTGGCGCCACTTCAAAGCGCTATTTAAGGCTTGGAGATTTCGACGATTTCAAGTACGGCAATTGTGTTTTTCTTGTGTTTTTTTTCAAAAAAAACGATCAATTATGCCTCGTAGAAAACAGCGATCATCTTTTGATCAAGTATCCGAGTTCGACAGAGGAAGGATAGTGGCCTACCGAGATTGTGGATTATCTTTCAGGGAAATCGGTAGTCGTGTTGGACGAAACCAAACAACTGTAATGCGGATATGTGATCGTTGGATGCAGGAGGGTACGACGGACCGACGTGTTCGATCGCATCCACCTCAGTGCACCACTTCACGTGATGACAGGCATATTGTGCGTATGGCAGTGACGGATCGCTCAGCCACATCACGAACCATAGCACAGCACATTCAGTCTGTACCGCATCATCCAGTGTCTGCGCGTACCATTCGACGCCGTTTACAGCAGAGTGGTCTGTCCGCAAGACGTCCATTGCTTCGTCTACCCTTGACGCAGAACCACAGACGTTTCCGCCGCCAATGGTGCGATGAAAGAAGGATGTGGACGGCAGAATGGAATGAAATTGTCTTTACTGACGAGTCACGCTTCTGTCTGCAACACCACGATGGTCGGATTCGAGTCTGGAGACACCGTGGAGAGAGGATGCTGAATAGCTGCGTTATGCACCGCCACACTGGTCCTGCACCGGGTATTATGGTATGGGGCGGTATTGGATATCACTCTCGCACTCCTCTAGTACGCATTGCCGGTACTTTAAACAGCCAGCGCTACATCTCCGAGGTGTTGGAGCCAGTTGTCCTTCCTTACCTTCAGGGCTTGGCCACAGCCATATTTCAACAGGATAATGCGCGACCACACGTGGCATGCATTGTCCAAGGGTTCTTCGTCAATCGCCAGATTGAATTGCTTCCCTGGCCAGCTCGCTCTCCGGATCTTTCGCCGATAGAAAACATGTGGTCCATGGTTGCTCAACGATTGACCCAGAATACATCCCCAGCTGCCACACCAGATCAACTTTGGCAACGTGTGGAAGCTGCTTGGTCTGCTGTACCCCAAGAACACATCCAAAGTCTCTTTGAATCAATGCCGAGGCGTGTGGCAGCGGTGATCTCCAACAATGGCGGCTACTCTGGCTACTGATTTTGGCAGGAACCACACTTCACAGAAGTCTATAAATTTAATCATTTGATACTTGGTCAACATGTTATCTACAAAATAAATTTTGTTGTGATATCTCTTGTCTTTCTTGGTGTTGCAATTTGGGTGGCCAGCAGTGTATTACAACAGCGATAATAGTACTAGTCAGTGACAGCAACAACGGAACCACAAATTTGGGCAGCAGTGACAAGATATAATTCTCACCCTGAGATTCGCTCATAAACGATAGTTTCTGCCAACATAAACACAATTACTTTACACTGAATTGCAGCTGATTACTGACTCACTCTTGTAGATATAAAGATTTGTAGAAGGCAAAATTTGGAAAAAAAATTTGGTTTGTACTTGTGTATCTCAATAGCATGTATGTGAAGAGTATAGTATATATCTTCTCGATATATCAAACTAGACGAATCAGGCTAGGAACAGTGTGTTTGTTATTTAGATTCCAGTTTCAACTTTACAAAGCATATAACTTTATAAAGGCTTTTATATACAAATATGACCAGATATTTCGAAATGAATTTATAACTTTCTTTCAAATTTCATGGGTAGTTGCGTCACTTACTTTACACTGGAGCAACGCAATGGGCTATTGGTGACGGTCCGGGATGAATCTCGAAGGGAAATACCGCGGACACCTCGTGATTTTGAGCCTCAGCCAGATGACGGACAACACCTGAGCTGGCACTCCACTCTCAAAATTTCCAAAACACGCCAATGTGAGGATGTTTGGTGCCATGACAAATTCAGCGTGCACCAGCCCCCACTTACACGAAGGTCTTTGGCTGAATTGAGTTTCAAACTCGCAACCCTCCGGTTGCTAATCTGCCACTCTTCTAACTGGGCTACCGCGGCCCCCTTTAAATTTCATGATTAAGACATTCTTCCAAAAAAGGACTTTACTCCAAAGTGAAAGAATACAGGGCTTCGAGTCTTCATCCTTCTCCCTGATGATCCGAATATGATAAGTTGAAATTGATTTCCTTACTTGTAAATCAAGTCTTCCTACGAGAATATGATATTAAAGAATGAAACAAATTTTCATTGAGACAAAACTGTAAGGTGATTGAACTCAAAACTGAGTTCGCCACAAAAAAAAACAGATTTGAAACAACCAATGTTTAATAATACGAAATAGTGCATACAGAGTTTGGTGGATTGTATTTATTCACATTTTAAGATCACAAGACGTTATTCCAGTGCCTACATGAAATATACTAACTGAATACGATTACCTTTTGTACGTGTCTGGTGGTGTGCTTATGAAAACATCAAATAAGACTTTAAAGTTGAGGTATAGGATATTGTGATTTAATTTCATCTGGTAAAGGTGTGAGCAACTCTAGACGATTTTAAAAGCGTATATGTAGGCACTGAGAAAATATATAATATATTAATACAGCGTGCTATTGAAGAGGGATTTCAGGCTCACTTTCTTGACTCAATTGGATTATATAAATCATGTGATAAGTAAGTAAAAAATTAAATGGTGATCTCAAAGGTGTTTGTTATTACTTATCTCATTTTCAGTGTTGCCAAAGCACCTGTGAAATTAAGCACTAGTAGCATAAATTCTTAAAAATAGTAGCCAGTCTCCTCTTAAACCCTATTTTAGTAGCAATTTTAATTCATCATATACAAAATGAATCAGCTAAAACACAAATGTGATAATCAAGTATGAAACAGACACTGAAGATCTCACCAAGAAATCTAAATTTTAAAATTAATTTTTTTTCCTTTATAAGGTTTTCGTAAATGTCTAGCTACCACAGATTCTGATGTTTTAAGACTTTTTGGTAGCGATATTTCTGCGCTTTGCTACAGTTCGTGTCTATAAGACTATTCCCATTGCATCAAACAAAACGAAGAAGTTAATTAATAAAGCAAATTTATTCACAAATGTTGAAGCACCAAACACAAAATAACTCTCATAGAAATCGTTAACTGCGCTTTTTTACTTTACTGTTCGAGAACATCAAACAACATGCACTGCACTATTTAAAGCAGCCATAAGCATACTGTGTCGGGCAAACCACGTTCATAATAAAGACCGGAATTGATATCTCCGCTCGGAAATGGAACATCAGCTTGAAAGGCATGATACCAATTGGAATAAATGAAAGAAACCCTGTCTCCCTTATCTCAGGCAGTACACCTCCCCAACAATTACCATGCGCCTGAGCCAGTCATTCGATTTCATTCCATTCAAGTCCAACTTAATTTTATCCTCAATTGAATTCCGGAAATGTTCCGCGAAATCAGGGCCATAAACAAACGATGTTCTACTTCATTAAACGCGAACGAGGGTGCACCAATTAAAATTCGAGAGTCTGTTTATCAGTTGGATGTTTGGAACATTAAATCCGGAGAAGTACCGCAATTAAATCATTGAGCCCCCACGAGTCCTTTGGCAATCGAATGGAGTCGTAATTCTACTCCTGCAGTACACCTCTCGTGCCATCTGGTAGCAGAAAATATAATTAAGGTATTTTGCGTACCAGGTATTCGTTAATGTGTCCCAAAGTGCTTGCGATGATATAAATTGAATAAAAAATAGTTTTATCTATGGCCGTTGCACAAAGGTGGCCAAGGACAAGGCTTCTAGTAAAACTGGATGTGTTAGTTCACCATAGATTCGGAAATGTCTTGAATAATGAAATAACTGTAAACATAGCATAGAACAAAGGAGAAAAATACCTGCTGACTAAGCTGGTCCATTCCTCGGACGCAGAATAAGAAATCTGATCGAATAGGATCTGTCCACTGAGTATGTAAAGTAATGAGAGGTGTTATTACTCTATATATACAGATGTTATTACTCTATAGTTTTCTTGTAATTGCATATAATAACAAGAAAAACCAGATATTTCTAGCAGATAGTGGCGCCTTCGATTGTGGGGCCTGACTACATTCGTTACTTCGCTTCCACAGTAATCGAATATAATCCAGGTTGTGTTTATTCTTGTGGAAATAAAGATAGAGTTTTAGGGGATAAATATGAATTTACGTCTCACTGGAGCAACACGATTGGCTATTGGTGAGGGTCCGGGATCTATCCAGAAGGGAAAAATTCAAGAACACCTCGTAATTTTGAACCGCGGTCAGATGACGAGGTCAACACCTGACTTAATGGATTTTTAGATTTAAGAAATTTACGTCCGTGCTTTAATTGACGTAAATAACGTTAGTTTAGTAAATAAAAATTTGCTGTATGATTTGAAAGATTATTTTTGCCTTTTTTCTATTATTAAAAGCTAAATATTCCAGATACATTACATATCAAAATTTTAAATCCCCAAATCTTTTTAAATACGTCGTCTGAACTTAAAACCGCGAACTTAATTTTCTCTAAAGTAATAGGGAATATTTTAGGCTTAATTGTTGCTAAGCCGTGGATTACGAAGGTTGATATCAAGATAGTTGAAATATTAGAGAAAGTTAAACAGGAATTATCTATTGCATGTGACGAAAATTGCAGTAAAGTAAAAAAGTTCTACAACTGATAAAATTATACTCTTATTCTAAATTTAGTAAAATTGAATTTCCAGTTTGAAATTAAAAACAATATAGGTGATACTTTTTGTAGCTAAGAATATTGTGGATCATGATTGTCAATACCAAGATTGATGGAATATAGGTATTCGAATTTGGAACAAAGTAAAATAATTATCTTTCTCTTTTGTAAGTGTAACGAGAACTTTCAATAATCGAAACTAAATCAATTTTATTTCAATTCCGTCTTAATATTTCGTTCCTTTTATAAAATTAGTGTTAGAAAAATTAAAATAAAAAGAATTATCTGCTTCCGTAGGACTTATATTTTAAGTCAAACTAAAATATTTCATAATCTGACAAATATTTGCTTTTAATTATGCTATTTTATGCAATTAGTTACAAATTTGTTTTATTTCGGAATAGGGAAGAAATGTGATATTCGATTTAAATTTTAAAACTTATGGACCATTTTAAGATACCAGAATCTAATGTAAGTTTTGACTTGAAAGATGCTTCTCTGTGTGTATTGCTTTTACTATAATTAGGTCAATATGTATGTGTGATTAAAAGTATATTAATATCTTCAAATCCTTCAATACCTTCAAACATCAATAATCTCAAGGGCATACTTTTTAACAAAATGTTTATTTTTATATTGAATAGAAACAAAGCAATTGTTCTAACCAAATTTCTTTGAAAACAAAAACAATAGGTGAATTCAAAAACAATATATCAATTTTCCACTTACGTTTTCCATTTTTTTGCTGCCTCAGGTTAATGAAACCTCTTTTAATCAGTAGATAAACTTTTTCTTTAGTAATGCACAAGTCTATTGATATTTTTTCCGTAGATCAATCTGCTCTTACACCAAAACAAAAAATTAAATCATTCAAAACCGAACTAGTTTTTTTTTTATCCTCTTAAAGGAAAAATTGTTTTTTTTTTTGCTAACTGCATATACCAACAATAATCTCTTTTTCCATCCGAACTTTCTAAAATTCTGATGAAAAGTAATGCATGAAAAAGAGACATGTAAGCTGTTATCTGAAAAGTAAGGGGCTTAAAATAAAGTACTATACATACAAAAAGTTTTTCCTTATCAATTCAACCACCAGGGGGCGATTACATTCCTCTGGCCGTGTCTGAAACTTACTTCTTTATCCGTCTTATCTAGCATCCATTTCATCCAGGGATTATGTTACTTTTATTGACGGCAGCGGAGACTGAGGTGAAAAAACGAAATTCGTGTAGAATTCGCAGCTATCTCTGGAGAAGTCTACCGATAAAAAAATAGCCATGGAAGACCATTGTGGAAAGGGTCTATTGTATATCGGCTGGACAATGGGCGAAGCCCAAGGGCTAATAGAAAGTGTGTGTGTGACCATGGTTGCTTGGGCCAAGAAGATATAAAAAAAAATATCTAGCGAAGGCAGGCAGACACTTCTAACTGTGCTCATACATCATGGAAAGTTGGAAAGAAATCTCGATCCTGATTGTTCGGAAGGTTTTGGCATTTGTTTTTATTTTTGTCTCCCTTCCCATTGGGTGGGTGTTGGGCGAAAACTGTTTCTTGGTGGGGGCTGAAAAATAGTTCTTTCGTGATGAGAATTTCTGTAAACCCCATCATTGCAACTCCTTTAAAGAATTGCGTTCTCACATGCTGCAGTCGGGGTACTTGGTGGGGGTGCGGTTGTTGTGAAAAAAGATCAGTGCATTTCATTGAAAAGGAAGATAAGGGCACTTATGGCAGAAAAAGTAGTGTGGAAGTAAAAATTGGTTATCCTTACTCGCCGTTGTTACACTAAATGTTGTTTTTGATAAGGTATTTGTATGTTATTCTATCAAACATTTTTTTTCTACAGGTACATGGTACAAGGTTTCTTGAATATTGTACTATGTACAAAACAAGTTTACCTTGTACCTAAGTATACCTCTAGAAACACTTTTTAATGTGCCTAACACCATATAGAGAAACAGACGATTGTAATATAAATTTTTGGTATACCCTTGTATTTATGAAAGATTATAGTTATGTTTCATAAACAAACTGCTCGTAATGTCGACAAGGCTGAAACCGCTCGAGAATAAACTGCTATAATATGCAGAAAATATAATTTTAAGAAGTTCTGTCTACGATGTACATTGATGTTTTCTAATGATATAGATCAAAACTTCATTTAAAAACTTAATGGTGAGGTATTAAACACAAAATTACGAAAATGAAAATAAATGTAGTCGGTTTACAAGTGAAACACAATAAGTAAAAAAAATTTAGTTCCAAGGAAACGAAGGGGAAAAATTCTACTCCATCAGCGTGCTTCTCGAGAAGAAATCTAACCTTCATGTACAGAAAAATGAGGACTCAGTGGACTCTCTTTCATTTGTTTAAAGATCACCATATTATAGTCTAGAAAAGCTAAAAAACTCATATCGTGAAAATTTGACTTAATGTGTTTCACTTACTTTGTAGACACATAAAGTATTCCAAGACTATTCACTTAAGACTAAATGTACTGTATAGCATTTTCTTCATTAAAATACAAATTAAAAATACTTATTTGTCATAAGTAAAACAAATGGAACAGTCAATTTTGACTTAGAGTGTAGTCACAGTCTTATAAGCCTATTCACTTATATCTTACAAGCCTATTCACTTATATATCTTATAAGCCTATTCACTTATATCTTATAAGCCAATTCACTAAAAGACTATATGCAATGTGTGTAGTATTATCTGCATTAAAATACAAATGAAAAATAACAACTATTTCTCATGAGTAAAATACATAGAAAAGTCAGTAATGCATACCTTAAAATATTTTGCAATCTTTAAAAACATTCATCAGTAATTCTTTCATCAAAATATCATTTGAATATCAACGACCGTGCTTTAAATACCGACAGAAAGACGAAGTCAAACATTGTGCGATTGCATTGTTAAGTAATGTAACTTAAGAGAAAAAACGTTACTGACACAGTCTCTCATTACGTATACTCAGACGTGAAAAAGAAATCTATGCCTCCATTAAACCTATGTTCATGTACAAAGACTGATTAGTTCTGACATTTTAATAAGCTCTTTTTAAAACGACAGTATTTTCCTCGAGCTATTATACCATAAAATAACTTTTTATATTGACTTTTTGCAGGATAATATCACTAAACTATAATATGCTGGTAAATAAATATCCCTGTACTAGATCAGCACGTTGGAGTTTTTTGTCGCTGTATGGAAATGATTTAATAGCCAGAGGGTCCAAATGTTTATTAATTACGTAGCTAGGGAAAAGACGGATGTTTTAAATTTATAATGATCATGGATATTGAAAAAATAGCTCCCTCTCCTCAAGGGCCATTTTGGATAAAATAAATCGGTTTTCTTCCGGAGTGCAAGATCTTAAAATGCATAGCTTAATTTTTGATTTTAAAGGCAGCCATTCATGTTTTTCGGAGTTTGGATTTAATATGAATTCGTTTACATTTGTTTACATGCCATTTAAATATTGCCACGTTATTGAATACAATAGAATTGCGATTATTCTACTTTTTTCATTCGATACTCTATTAACCGATCCCATTTTTTTCTTCTACTGACGAGATATCTTGTCCATCAAGATCTGGTCGGTTTTGTTAATGAGACTAGATATCTCGTCGAGACAACCACCAGGAGGGTTAAAGAGCTCACTTCCGATCTGAATTCTACACGCTTGCTCCTTCAAGGGGTTTAATTCCTTGATATAAACATGGGCATCACAAGCCCGAGGTACTCTAGTGTTCTGTCCTCCCTCCAGTTTTACCCTCTCCTAAACTTTTAATGTTAGTTTATTTGTCATGTGCTTAGTGTTTAGCGTAATTTGGCAACCCATGAGCCATTAAAATTCAATAAACCAACCATCTATAGGCCTGCAGTTATGCCACTATACATCTGAAATGATATTCATTGTCCTAAAATCAGGCGAGGTTAAGGAATATTACATTTATAAGATGCTGTAAGAAACCGCTGAATAATAGTTGAAATCCGTACATGCATGCATGATCACCATAATGTGTAAAGCTTAAATGAATTTAATGGATGCATCATCAAGTAATTAAAAGTCTATTCTTAAAACAGCTAATTCTAAATTAGTTAACTTAAAAAATTAATTTCAAAAATAGTTTAAGTGAGTAGAGCTGTCTTTGTTGAGTAGCATACAGTACTTTCTGCGTAAAATTTATACATTTCACCTAGGAAATTATTTTAAAAATTAGAGAGATAGTAATATTTATTGTGCATGAATTTGTAAATTGAAAGATGTATTTTATTAAATGTCCCATCCAACTTTACTAAACATGATTAGGTTACAAGAGGTGTTACGAAATAGTTTCATGACAAATGGTATTTTTTACTATTCGTTGAGGAATAAATCATCACAAAATTTGGAGATAAACCGTAATTATGATTAATTTCGAGTGTGAAAAATAAAAGTTCAATTTTTCATACATAGAATAAATATAATGTTATAATAATTTGTAGCAAATATTTATCATAAAATATACACAGTATGCTCCTCATAAGAGATTCTAGTTTACCATAATGTTACGTTTAAATGTTACATCTCATAAGTAGATTTAAAGAACATAATTGCGACAGTTATCATTAAGGGAAAGAGAAATTACATTAATGGTCCTTCATTACTCAAAGATTCATTATGACGTTTCTACAAACGAGTTAATTTAATTGATTATATTGCATGTGTGGAAGTGTGCAAACATAAAGATGTAAAAGAAAACAATAGAAATTCTAATTTTTAAAACTCCATTAGGTTTTGATGGCAGACGATATCTTTCCATAACTACTTTTTCAATTGAATTTATTTTATTTTGTATTTTTAGTCAACATCGTAGAACTGCATCATGTATATTTATTACTCTAAATGCGAGACATTTTCTGTCAAGTTAAATGTAGGCGGCTGTAATATTTCTACAGTGATATGTGTTTCCTTTAAGTATTACGGACGTGACATCACTTGTCTTGTTTTTCAAATACGATTTTAGAACTTCGCAAATAAAAATTCCAAAGAAGGAACTCGGTATTAATAGATGATAGCTGATTGGGTAAATTGCATCGATTAGCTGCATTCTAAGGTAACACCGATATGTATCACGCGAGAGCAATTGAACAGCAGAAAATATTCACAGGTTGGTTGGGATTCATGATGCAAGGATCATATATGGCCATGCTGTGTCAAACTCAAGACATAAAACGTCAAGTAATGGATACACACAAAATTTTACTGACACAGAAGAGAGAAATACACACAAGAAGGAATAGAACCTGCACCACCTATCGTATGGTTTTTGTTTGTTTACACTGAATATTCCACCTATAATGTTGATTGTTATTTATTTTATATACCACTTCTTTCATGTGCTTTGATGAATTTCTCTCTTTTCCAAATAACTTTTTAAATTTTCTTTCTTCGATTTTTTAATTATTTCTACGCAAGAATATGAATTTAATATACAGCTAATTAGCTATCTGAATACATTCATTTGGTCCTAATGAAAAGCGGTATTTACAAAAAGATAAGGGATTGATGCAAATCACAAAGTATGGTACAAAGGCATTGTATCTTTCTTCTAAATTCCATCACACCACCTGCCTCTTGGGTTTAAAGTGGAAAATGAAATATAACCTATGACATGCAATGTTACAAAACTAGAGAACGTATGAGCATACATGAATGAAACATATCATATTTTTGAAAGCACTATTAATGAAAACATCGTTAAGTACGCCACGAAAATACTGTATGATACGATACAAACTGCTAGAAAACAGAGTTTTCATCGTTTCCATTAGTTAATCATTTAACTGAGAAAGATGTAAGTAAAGATATTTGAGGAACCTTAATAGCTTTTACTGATAGAAAAGTGTGCTTTTAGAGTGATTGTAATCTCAAGGAGGAAAAGAGATTAAGCTTTATATATAAGTGCACTGCTGGAAGAGCAGTTCACTAAGAATTGTTATGCATAAAGCGAAAATTTCAGAAAATTGTTTAAAATGTCCATTATCTCTAAACTTGAAAGTCACCCCATATTTTGCTTTTAATATAGCAATTCTAAAGATAAACAGAATATATTTTTATGAGATTTATACATGGATGGAAAACTGGAGAATACCAAAGTCTTGAGCAGATTATTTAGACGACGTAATGTTAAATGACCACTGAATGTATATATAGAAAATTATATGCGAATTTTAAAAATATGAAATTGCGAACACATCTCATATTAATTTTTATGCTTGTACGTCTTTATTAGACACTAGCAGAATTACCCTGCGTTACTCGAATTGAATTGGTTAACCAACTTCCACTTTCGTTAATACAAATTGTAATTCCTATTCATCACATTTAACAACTACCACATTCTAATAAGGGTGCACAATTGTTAAATACACAATTTCACAAATATAAATAAATGCCATATTTAACATTTTGCATTTCTGTAGAATTTATAAATTTTTAGTAAGAAAGAAAAGTATGTAGAGTGTGTCAATGTTACCCAGAATGCATAGAATAGTTCAGAGTATGCATATAAATGCCTTGTATGTCATTTAAAAGCAAAAGCGTTTCCTAAAACTATCATGCAATGATTAAAAAAGTTTTTAAAACTAATTAAACCATTACTTCCCTTGATTACAGTTATTGAACGAAAAACATGAAATTGAAAATCTATAAATACATCTTTAAACAGATTAAAAAAAGCTTCTAACGAAAAGCAACGAATGTATCTGCTTTTTCACTACAAAATAGATTCTTGGAATATAACGGACACAAATTTAAAAAAGCAAACGATTAAAAAGTACCAAGGTTGCTATATTAGATACCAGTAATATTTAAAAAGGTCGTGTCTGTATATTTTATTTATAATGCTTTATTCTCTTTATCGTCTCTCCCAAATATTCAGAATATTTTTATGTTTCGTAAAGAAAAAATAAGGCTGAAAATAAATAAAGCATTAGAATTTAAATTTCGTAAAATAGTTTTTGGAAAAATAATTGATTTTTCAGCAGCACTGGTAAAACAATCCAAGTAATTACAATGCTCAATATACCTTCCAGCTACTCCAAAACTACCCAAATTATGGTTGATTTAAATAGTTACTCAAATATTTTAAAATAAAACTTCCCTAAATATATAAGCAAAGAAATTTCAAATAATACATTCACTAAACTAAAATATGATGTATCAAATATAGAACATTGACATTAAAATATGTTGAATAAATTTTATATGATACTTGTACAAACGCAGACAACATATATGCAGACAGACAGATGGACAGACAGACACCAAACGCGTAAGAGACGGATTTTGCATCAGAAGAGCCCAAAACGGATAGAAAACTTGAAATGGGCTGAAAATATTAAACGTACAAAAACTCCATTTTTGTTTATATAGATTTAAAAAGGTTATAAAGTTTTAACTGTTTTGATTTTAAATAGATTTTGATATAGATTTAAAAAGGTTATAAAGTTTTAACTGTTTTGATTTTGGCAAATATAAATAGAAGGTATGCCTTTTTTCAACCTTCGAAATAGCGTTTTTGGAAATGAATAATAATATTTTTCTATATTTCTAAAAATCAATTTATTTTTATTTTCTAGCGCGAGTTTCGAGCGACTAAGAGTCATATTTCATGCAATATGCAGTATTGGTCTGGAGATAACATCATGGTTATTGTCAGGTATAGTGAGGGGTAGATGGAAAATTCCAGAGAGTGGGTACTCGCCGATTACTTTTTGGCATTGTGGGCTGGGATGTCGCTGATGCAGGGCACGCTGAGTTGAGGAAAATGCTAATGGGTCAGGAATCACTTTTTAAGGTTGCGGTTTGTTGAGGAGTTCGTTCTTTCTCCGTCATCCACTCTCAGCATTTTTTAGATTTTTGGTACTCCCGAGAGATTCCCAATTTTGTCCCATGTCGGTTGCTCCACCCACAATAAACCCCAGCTTCATACCCAATGCTCTGATCAATGCTAGCAAGTCCACTCATTCCATATTTAGTCACTGTAGCTGCTTATCACCTCCCAATTCACTATGTTAATCGTTTCATTTCGAATTTTTTGTTGCTTTTCAACTTGTCACACTATGGTCACTGTCCAATATATATATATCGAGTCTTGACACAATGCCCGAAATATATTTTAGGTCTTAGCAATACCCATAATAGATTTCTGCTTGCTTTGAATGATAGACTCGTTCGTCTATAGTATTTATTTTTGAAGGCAATTTGATTTGTATATAAGAATTTAAAATGCTTGTTTGGTTCGGAAATGAAAAAGAACATATGGTATACAGCCAGGACTTAATGAAAGTTAAAATATTCGTGCGAATTCCAAAAATAGTACTCAAAAAGAGCATCGACTGCACTATATTTTTGGAATAGAAGGTATCAAGAATCTTAAATTCACAGGTCGTAGAGTCAAATAAATCTCCATAGAAAAGAGGATCGCTTTCATTCAACTTGTACGAAGATGAGAAGGTGAATGCAATTTTAGTGCTACTTACAACAGCACGAGTTTTGTTCGGATAGATTGGAATTTTCTGTGCACCAAGTGGCACCTTTCAGCAATCAGTTGGGAGAAAATTGAACTTAGGAGAAAATCGAAACTTTATGTCCCGCATCACGTTTCAGATAAGCACGGATTAGGTGGCTGCAAATTTTCCGTACGTGTTTACGGAAAGTAAACGAAGCGTCTCGTGGAAAAATTGCCCAAAGGTGAAATGGCGGTTGTGGAGGATCCTCAGTTTGAGAAACGGTCTTTCACCCAGAACCAACAAGAGTATACTTCGAAAACTACGCTACGCAATATTCTTGCAGTTGTTTCCGCGAAGAATTTTTATTTTCCAATTATCTTGAACTAGAATCGTTTGTTGGTTTACCGTCAGTGACCGATAGCACGTACTTTAATTGTCTCTTTGCTGAAAAGTTATCTTTAACTCTGTGAAGGTCACGAGATTTCCGAGTAGTGAGATTGATTTTACCACAACACACTGAATGACAAATAACCATATCTATTGGTTGAAAGAATCCATCAATACTTTCAACATTTAGAGACTCTATTAGTCCTTTCTTTAGAATAGAATAATTTCAAACGTTTCTATTGTGTTTTCCCTTACTTAGAATTGATCCTTTTGAAAGATTCTATTGGTTAAGAAGGTCAAAATTGGTTTGTAGTCATACAGGGAAGACTGCAGGTTGCAAGGTTTAATCTTATGTGTGTGAACCTTTCAGAGTTAATAATTTCACCCGAATTAATACCCTATTATAGTGACGGATTATTTCAATCTTTAGAGATTCTATTAGATCTTCCTTCAGACTAGAATAATTTGGAACGATTCTATTGATCCTTTCTTTGGAATAGAACTATTAGGAAAGATTCTATATATTTCTCCTTTACTTAGAACTGAATCCTTAGGAAAGATTCAATTGTTAAGGTTAAAATTGGTTAGAAGTCATACAGGGAAGACTGCAGGTTGCAAGGTGGAATTATGTGGGTGAACCCCGAAGAGGGTTAATAATTTCACCCGAATTAGTACACTAGACTTGTGTTATAACGATCATAAGGGGACATTTGCTTGAGATGCCTTGTTCACACAAAACGGTTCGATATAACGACCATTTGCACGTTGTGACGGAGACGTACAATGCGTTGTTAAAAGTTAAATACCAATTTATTTATCCATTTGCAATATATGTACAGTAAAATTAATATGACTGAATAAAAGAGGCCTTACACGAATAGTTTGACGAAGTTTCACACTGTGATGGTAAAAGCACTAAGTCCGTGAATAGTTCGTGTTATTTGTCTTATTGGTATTGCTGAAGCATCATGGTTATTGATAGATATGGTAAGGGGTCAAATATGAATATAGGGGAAGTTAAAAGGAGTGGTACTCACCAACTGGTCTCTGGCATTCTGCGCTGGAGTATCGCTTATTCAAGGAACGCTGTTGATTCACACGACGATACTACGGGACCGAGATGACTGAACGGTTTCACTTCTAGGTTGCGAGGAGTGGCTTTTTACCGCTCACGCACTCTCTGTGTTCCCCCGAGAAATTACAAGTTTCTGCCGTTTGCCGGTTGCTCTATCCCAATAAAATTCAATTTCATACCCAATGCTCTGATCAATGCCATAAAGTCTAGGCAAACCATATTGAATCACTGGGCTGCTTGACTCCTACCAATTCCTTATGGGGACTTCCCTGTGGTGGCAGGCGTTATATCAAATGGTCGTTATATCGAGCATTCCTCTACTGTTTTTTTTGAGGAAGTGTGGGTGGAAAAAGTAATACCAGTTTTTACAACTCATTGATTCCCGCAATTTCAAAAGAAAAGCATTTCGACTCTTAAGAAGCCATCCTAAATGAATAACAGTATCAAATAAAGTAGGAACTATAGTGAAGCAAAAATTAAAAAGAATGAAACATTTATGAACAAAGAAAACTAATTTATTGCGACGTTATACAGAAATGAAACAAAACAAAAAGGCTGTACACATTAGAAGTACTTACATATTTTCTAGATTTTCTTGAAAAATTCTGTTATTTTAATGTGAAATATGTCTGGAGTATTCAAATACGTCTTTTTCTTAATGGTTGATACCATGAAAGTATTAGTCAACCGTTTCTTTTCTTTCAATTTGGTGATAAAGCAAGACCAGAAAAACACCAAATTGAACCTATAAAAAATCTTCAACGAATCAACGAAACCTAAATGACCTAAGCGAATCACGAGACATTGTCAACTGATAGTCGTTGGAACAAGATTTTACCCTTTTGCAGTGTTTATATGAATCATAAAGTAGCATTACAGCTATAGAACCTCTCCGGATCCTCTTTCTCAATTGTTCGTTTTATCGCAGCGAGAAGTTAAATTGAGGGTCACTACAATGCTAGACTAATGTAGAAGTTTTCTGTGCTAGTTTCTATTTCATGCTCGTTTTACGAATTTCTATAAATTTTACTTGGCCTTTAACCCTGCAAGTGTTTTGAAGAGATACCTCGTCCATCTAGATCTAGTCAGTTTTGCTAATGACGAGATACTTCAGAGACAAAATTGCTCTATTACTCCAAGGAGGAATAAAAATCCAAATAGGGAAAACTAATTGTCCCTTATCCGGAACTGGCGACAGCTTGGAACAGGTTTTTCTGACCACTACAGGGCAGTTTTCGACGCGAAGATAAACCACAAAGAGGGTTAAAGATGTGTGCTTAATGGATGAAGCATCATTCTTGCCGACTCATTTCTGCTATATGTAATGACTCTAAAATGTGAAACATGTTTCGCAATATGATTGAATGAAGTTTCGCAATATGGAAGTACAATTTTAAAAGTATTAGCACGATACCTAGGTTATACGATATATTTTATTTTAGTAGTCAATTTTCAACCTTATAGAAGAGTTCAATTAATCTAGACCAGTGATTTTCGACCTTTTTCATCTCACAGCATACATAAGCCAATTACTAAAATTCTGTGGTACATAAAAATTTGTTGCATTTTTTTTCGCCTTTCTACCAAAAAAGTGGTATAAGTATGATTGAGACACAAAAATTTCCTTAGTTACCTACAATTTTGCTCTAAAGTGGCTTTTTTAATTTATTTAATTTTGAATTAATTTTAAAACATTTGAATTAATCTTTTAATTATTTTACAAAATACTTATGATGCTTTGTATTAAAAAATAATACTAAATTGTAATATTTTAATATCACTATAAAAGTTATTTATAGTGATAGTAAAATACACACACACGGGTAATAATTGCAATTATTTGTGTACAAACTAGTCAAAAATTCAAAACTAAAAACTAAATCTTAAACAATTCAGACCATTTCACCATCTGTACACCACACCAATGCCATTCTTGCGGCACAATGATTAAAAATACCAGATTTAGATAGTGAAATCAAAACACAATTCCAAACTTTTACTTCTGTATAAAAAATTTAAAGCTAATTTAATGGAAATTGAATTTAGGTTGGTCATTGATTAAATACACGAATGAAAAAAGCGAAGTTAAAACTTATAAACCAACTTTCCAGACGGAGTATTATTAATAGAACCCTTTTACTGAGGGCCCCTCTAATTATGAAATATTTATCATCATTAATCAGCAGTTAAGCCTGCGTCATATGGTACAGTCTCATCTCAGGAAAGAATGCCTAATTAGTTGGGCAGGAACTGCTAGAAGTAAGGCTAATTTAGGACAAAGGTCACTTACCAATTCGGTTCTTCATAGCTCGGAGAAGACACTCTTCTTTTAGATGTTCCGACATCGTCATTAAAAGATCATCAGTTCAATAAATGTGACCCCCAGAAAGGTCTTTTATTCATTGAATAAGTGTTGGTTCAAACAATAAAAAGTGAATCCAATGATAAGCTTCTGTTAAAGTTAGGCAAGAAACTGTGAATAATTGTTCCAAAAGTTTAGGGAAACTTATAAAATTTGATTCACGGTAATGCACCATAAAATCGTCGCATTACTTTGGAAGTCAAAATCAGAAGCATACTATCCCAACCACGTTATTTAAGATGTAAAACACCATTAAAGATATAATTAGTAAATATGATATAATTGGTTATTTATAACATATTATATGATAAAACTAAAACTAAGTAATTGCAGAGAAAAATAATTTAAAGCTTTGGTTGAAGATGGTTACAAGGAGGTATAGGTTAAAAGAATAAAAACTGAGTACTCAGATAAGCAAGATTCAGTTAAACTTAGCAATGAACTGAATGATAGTTTCATAAATTTAGGGAAGCTAACTTGTAGAATTTGATTCATAGTAACATCGTAAAACAGTCGTATTACTTTGGAAGTGAAATTCAGAAGCATACCATCCAAACCACTTAATTTAAGATTTAAATTGAAGTGCAAGAAAAACTGATACACACCAGTCTAATACTTGGTAGGCGTCCTACGAGAGCGTCGAATTGCAAAAATATGACGTGAACTCAAAGATCTTGTGGAAGTATTATGTAGGCATTGAAAACCATACTTCTTGCAGTTCGGTCCACAATTCTTTTGTATTCCGAGGTTTAGGATTTCTGTGTTCCACATGCATGGCATCCCAGTTGTATTCGATAATGTTGAGATCTGGTAACTTAGATGGGAATGGCAAGACCTCAAACTCAAATGAGTGTTCTTCTAACCATACTTTGGCTCGATAGACTTGTGTGGCTGCACATTGCCCTGTTGGTAGACCCATCAGAATGAACACAGACATGAACAGGAGTAACTCGTTTGAACCCGTTTCAAAACTAGGAAAAGTACAGAAAATCGAAAAACGTGAGTAGGTCAAAGTTTGGTAACAAATTAATCCTGGGGGGTCTCAAAAGACTAGTGAAGCAGCTGTAGTCCAGTTGGTAGAGCGAGTATTAAGTAGGTAGGAAGGTATTTAATTAACGTCGCACTGGAGCAACACAACAGGCTATTGGCGACGCTCCGGGATCAAACCCGAAGGTCAGATGACGAGGTCACACCTGAACTCGCATCCCTCTCTCCAAATTTCTACACCACGCCAAAGTGAGGACATTTAAGGCCACTGCAGATTTAACAGGCACCAATCCCCTTTGTCTTTGGTTGGATTCGAACTCTAAACTCACTGGTTGCTAATCCGTTACTCTTCCAACCGGGCTACCACTGCCTCAATTATATAGTTGAACTTTCTGTGTTTTTGAATAAGGAATGAAGGGGCTTAAAACAGCTCTTGAAGCTTTTAAATGTCTGATAGTTATACAGAATATCAAAATCTCAAAAAGCAAAACAACAAATCATAGGGACAAAGATAAGTACTTCCAGCTGAGATATCTTATAATCTCTAACATTTCTTTCATCTTGAATATCATTTACATTTCTAAAAACTGTATTATTTTAAGTTTTAACGAGCTCTGAGTCTTATGCCCCACGATTTATAAAATAATATTTACGAATATAAAAACTTTTTACTTGTAGAAGACGCTCTTGGAATTGTTATATTGATTAAAGGCGTATAGTTTAAATTTCGAAAACGGTTTCTTTCAGTTTTCTGTTACTCATCGTGCACAGCATATGCCTTCATATAGTTTCTATTAAAATAAACGCTAAATAATGTACCTCCATTTTCAGGTCATGACCTACTGATTTAACTTGTTGCCTTTCAGGAAAGTACTAAGTAAAAGGTTTTTCTCTCTTCTTGTAGTCATTGTTAAGATTTTACTTAAAGAAGCTAAGGCTCTTGCTTCAAGTCTGAATTGTAGATGCATATATACAGATGTAACCACGCACATCTAACTAATTTATTAAGGAAGGTCAGGGCCCAAAAGGGATTTTCCGCTGATAAAGTTTAAGTCTCTAAGGGGCTCACTCGCAATATCTGTTTTGCAAGTTGCATTATTCACAGCATAACACTTCTACCTAGTTTTGACCTTCTTAACAATAGCAACTTTCCTAGAATTCTCTTTAACAAAAGATGCGGTTATCTAGTTATTATGTGCATCGTGGGGAAAATGCAACACTACACAACTTCTTGTAATACTCAGAGGGTTAGTAAAAACAATTATAATTAAAGCTACAGGAGCAACCCTGCAAGCAGTGAGGCAAACATACAAAGAAAAAGCAAACAAACCAAGAACAAGCAGAAAAATACCATGCAGCAAAGAAACGTTAAAAGTCCTACAAAAATATTTAAAGGACATGCAAAACACTACTTAAAGCATCATGCACTTTGTAGTTTCACTTAAAAAAGTAACATTCTAGCTTTTTGCAGTAACGGTTTTCCTGAAAAATAGATGAACGAGGAGAAAGATTTTGCATTAAATTTTACTTTCCACTTTGCATTTCAAATGAAAGAAGGAAGATAATGGAGACACTTCAATGAGTTCAATAAAAATTGAAAACAAAACACGTTTAGCTGCCTGTATGACATGTACACTAAAATGCAGTAACAGCAACAATTTGTACAAAACCTAACTGTCCTCTCCACCTTCAGTGCTCTATCCGTCAGCATTCATTACCCTTCAAATCGAAGCATTTACACTTCAAAGGCCGTTCCTGTTCGATCCAGTTAGTCTGTTAATCACAAATACAGTAAACTCTTTTGCTGAAGATCGCGAACTTTATTATTAGGTGCAGATCAATTTGTGAGTCAGATGCCGAAAGACGTGGTTTAAAAGGATTTCAACTTTGAGCATAGGTAATGATATAAGATAAAATCCAGTGCTCAAATCGTTAAAATTCCCGTGAGTGTTAAAAGTTTCTGGAAAGACTTCTCCGCATCTTGGAGTTACGACTAGGCTGTTTAAGTCTTCTTTGATTTAGGGGATGTATTTATTTCTTGTTACTTCTTTGGAGAAAGGAGCTGTCAGAGATGATATTCTAAAATTAAAGGAAAAGGCTAATTATAAAGTTGATTTTAACGAATAATTTCAACAATAATTCTTTCACTGAAAAATACTCAAAATTTGCTATAAGCTTGAAGAATAAGAGAAAAACATAAAACAAAAATAATACTCTTGTTCAGAAAGCACAGTATTATTGAATTAAATAAGGTATTTCTAGTTGAAAAATAAATAAATAAAAATAAATCCGTTTATAAATATTGCAAGAAATTAAAACAAATAAAGTATGACGCTCTTCCTTTTTAAATGAAAAGTGTCGAGAGTTCTTACTAAATGCTATAAGACGGAATATTCAATTTATACTATCTTAATTTTTGCATATTTGATACCATATCAATCTTGCAACACTCCTTTGATACTTTAATAAGTAATATTAATTGGGGTAACCAAAATAGTTTGAGATAAATAATTAATAGTTAAAAAATAATTGCGAGTGGGGGGTGGATGGACACAATGTTTAAAAAATGGTTTGTTCGAAGATGAGTTATTTACAGCAAGAAATGTAATTATAAAAATGGACAAGAGTTTAAATTTAAGTCTATCTAATTAGTTTATAAAAACAAGAAAATAAAATTTTTGTAAATACACAAGCACTAATAAACTATTTTAAATTAATGTATTTTATAAATGATATCAAACGAAAAAACAGAATAAACAGAAATTAAAGCATTCATTTAATTTAAGATAGATATAAAGTTTTCTCTTATCTGTCATATTAGCTATATATTCATGTGAAAAATTTAATACCCATACAAGTTAGTTTTCTATAGCTAATACATTTTATAAATTATTAAATTAATAGCAAAGTAAGATCACCTTTCAATTATTTTTAGGTTCAAATTAAACTCAAAAGTGTATACAAAAATTAATATTTTTATACATTTCATCGCCATTCTTAGTAACTTATTTTTTGATTTCTCTTTATAAATATAACAATCATAAACTATCGTAATATGAACTATAGCTTAATTAAATTTGTCTTGAAGACAATTACGAAATTTATTCATAATTATGAAAAACCAAAATTATTAGAACCATATTTGTTTACTATTTACATGGTATTTGTATTACATGAATATATTATTGGACAGTTTTTACCTGGAAAAAGCGCTTGATAAAAACTAGTGCGTATGATGTTTCACAATTTCTTCTTTAATGAATCTCAATAGATAGTAATAGATACATAATCAATTTATGTATTCATTGTGTGTGTGACTAAATAGCTACATACTATATTGATTGAAAGAATCCATGAACTTTTTTAACCTTTAAACAGATTCTATTGTTCTTCTCCTTCAACAGAATCCTTTAGAAAAATTATATTGCTAATTTTCTTGGATCATTTGGAAAGATTCTACTGCTCTCTCTCTCATTTCCTTAGAATAAATACTTTGGAAATATTCTATTGCTCTCTCATTTCCTTTGAATAAAATACTTTTGAAGGATTCTATTGCTCATTTCCTTAGAATAGAATCTTTTGGAAAGATTCCATTGTTTATTTCCTTAGAATAGAATTCTTTAGAAAGATTTTATTGTTAATTTTCTTATAATAGACTCCTTTGCAAAGGTTATATTTATCAATTAACCTTTGCAAAATTGGTTACAAGTCACGCAGAGAAGACTGCTGGTTGCAAAGTGAAGTTATGTATATGAACCACGTAGTGCGTTAAAATTGCATTGAATAACCCCATCTTAGCTTGTAGGTAAGTTACAGGTAAGTTTATTACCCTGATTCATGATAATGTCCTCTTTCGCCAGTTGGTTGGAAATTCACTATGGACGCATATTCTCAAAATGATAAAGTTTTTTCAATTAAATAGGAAATTCCTTCGGATAATTTAATTTCCCCTTAGAAAATGAAAATTTTGGCAACGAATTCCTCATATACTAACGCTAATACACTGGAAAGCAAAATAATATTTACATTAAAATAACACTTGGTAAATTTGAAGTGCCTAGTCACATCATGGTAGGCTCTAAAACTGGTAATAGTGATAAATAAAGCGATACCCTTGTATATATAGGAATGTAACGATGTCAGTGGGACCGACTGTAGCTGGACTGAGGATGCCAGTAAAGCAATTGACTCCATTTCTGTAATTGTTACACTTTGGAATATTCAACATCAAACCTCACGACCCTTTTAAGACCAAGGAAAGCTGTAAAAATTCCAACCAAATGGAAAATGTATTCACAAACGTGCCATTGCGTCGAGACAAGCTGCAAAATGTTTCACACTGTTACAAGGGATTAAATAACTATATCCTCTATTTGCCATGCAATAGTTTAATTCTGAATTTATTGAGGATTTGTCTCTACAAAAACTGCTGCAATATTTTATTACCAGTGGTAGAGCAAAATAGCAATAAAAGGAGACAAAAATAGTACACAAAAAGTACAACATAATTCAAACACAAACGACATAAGAAGAAAAGTTAATGATTCTATTCATTTATGCATCGAGTTCCTTGATACAGACTCATTATTATGTCATGTTATTTCTCTCTCAGAAGCATGTGAACCAATCCCTAAAATTACTTATTGTACAATTTCATGCATTTTAAAAAACATTTACTTTTTATGTTGATTATAAGATGTTTCAGTACATTTATTTGTTCATAATTTTGAAATGTTTAATTTGTTTTTATGTTTACTTGAATGTTTATCAGGATTTTAATTTTGGTATGCTTGTGATGAATCGTGTGTAATGCCAATCACTATCTGCCCAAAATTTATCTGAATTCTTAGTATTCATTTATTCACAGGGCGTAGTAAATAGGTGTAAGATAATCTCAAATGAAAAATAATTTCTTGTACAGAAATGTAAGTAACGAAATTCCGAAACGCTTTCTTTAATGCACTTTGTATTCTCCATTCATTTTTAGATCGAGATACATACTTATTAATTCGTGCATTCCGACCTCAGACGACTACAATCTAACTTTTAAATTTTCTAATCGCGTCTCTTCCTCCGGAGTTGCTTGCTATTTCGCACATGTGTTTCTCTCGCTTCTGACTTAACCCTCCAATTGGTTTCATCGAGGTATCTCGTACATCAAGATCTGACCAATTTTGCTAATTATGAGATATCTCTTCATAAAGATACTGTCGATTTTTTGATGATGACTAGATCAAGGTCTGGTCAATTTTCTACCAATGACGAGATATCTCATCCACCAAGATCTGGTCAATTTTCTTCCATTGGCGAGGTATTTCACCCAACAAGATCTGGTCTATTTTGCTAACGACGAGATACCTCAACGAGACAACCACCAGGAGGATTGAACCTGCACGCGCAGCTTGGACGACTCACTCTTGGGTGTACTTTTTATCGTTAGGTTATGTCTAAATAAATTGCCTTTTTCGAAATCAACCACTAGGCCACTGACTGCCTCGTTTTGATATAAACTATATCTTTGTTCACAAATACTTTAATTAAACTAATTCTTATAATCAAACTAAAATGAATTAGTAGAAAAATAAAGAATTAAAGTAATTTTCCAACAAATTTTAACGGTTTAATATTACTTAAAAAAATAATTCAGAAACTATGAAAGTTGAATCCGAATTATAACTATTAACAGCTCCAAACTTCCTAGTGGCTTTCATAAGAGTTACACTACAGGAAAGGTGAAATGATTTATAATACTCCGATTAATAATAGCCAATAACTGTGCGGAAAAAATGAATCACTGCCACCTTTAATATACATATATGCAGTCCATTATTTAACCTTGTCGGTGCCATTTGCATGGCCACTAATCCATCAGATCTGTCGCAGCGACATGTACCACGTGATCCGAACAAGAGGGCCATTATGGATCCCGACATCTGTTCTCGGCTATTCGTCAGTTCGGTTCCACTGGCAAAACATGTTGCCATCTCGGCGCAATAAATTACTTTATTAATTATTCAAGGATTCGCCTTAAGTGAAAATGGAAAGTGGGTGCGATGATGCGAATCCGTAGTGCTTGTAGTGCTTATATCGCATTAAAATGGAATATTCAATTATGGCTGTAGTATAAGCGGTTACATTATTTAACGTTTGGACTCGTCAGTCTTGTGAAATTTGTTGGGTACAGCATTATATTTTATAAAATAGCTGCTATTATATAATGTAGTTCGCCCTTGACCCCATTGGCGGTTGTCTTGACGAGGTATCTCGTCATTAGCAAGACTAATCGGACCTTGATGGACGAGATATCTCGTTATTAGAAAAAATGGCCAGATCTATGGACGTTATATCTTGCCATTAGAAAAACTTGCTAGATCTGGACCCATCACCATAATAGAATCGGTAATATCTTGAGAACGAGATATCTCGTCATTAGCAAAATAGGTCAGATCTTGATGGACGAGATATCTCGTCGAAACCACTTGGAGGGTTAAATCTGTGTAGCATCACATTGAATTAATATAAATATTAAAATATGTAATTACTAAAATATATACTTTGATTGTTACCAATCGTGTCTCCAATATATATATATTTTTGGTATTATAGGTTGTATTGTTATTAGACAAAGCTTTCCAAACATTTATAAATTTTAAATCCATATTTTCAGCAAATGTCACCTTTTAAGATAATTGTTTTCGAATAAATTCTCAGAAACTGTATCCTATGTAGCTGTGCATCCCATGCCATTAGCTTTTAACTATGGTTCGAGTTTTTTACCAATTAAATTTATAGCACTCTTTTATTTCAGAATACACAACTCTAGTATGTATTAAAGTGATGCTTCCGAAGCAATTTAATTTCTCGTAATACGCTTTGACATTTTGATTGTTATTAATAGGATTTTTGATTTAAAATAAGAGAGAAAAGAGTATTTGGGTGCATATGGAAGAAAGTGTTTTAATGCTTTATGCCAATGATTTATAGCATGTTTCCAGACTATTTTTATCACATCCAAATAAATGATTATCACATTAATGAAAATTTGTATGAAATGTTGGAATGCCATCTTGGTTCTCTGGGTTTTCCTACAAGAACCTAACTTTCCATGCTACTTTTAAGTGTGCAAAATAACATAATACTTATGCAATCAGGAATATATCGTCTACTTATATGTGAAAAGCACTATTTTCAAGATATGAGTTTTTAAGCTTTTCTAGACCAAATTCTGACAATCCTTAGACTAATGAAGTCTACTAAATCCCTTTTCTTTGTATGAAGGTTAGATGTCTTCTTTAGAAGTACACTCATTGAGTAGAATTTGTTTCCTTTCGTTCTCTGAGAACTATGGGCTTTTTATTTACGGTATTTCACCTGTAAGTCAACTATATTTATATTAATTGTCTTAACCCTTTGAGCGTCATGAGATTTCCGAGTAGAGTAGTATTGCTTTATTCTACAACAAATTTAATGACTAAAAAACTATATTTATGAGTGAAAAGAATCCATGGATTTTTTAAACCTTTTCTTATAAGGGCAGATTCTATCGATCATTTCTTAGAATAGAATTCCTTGGAAATATTCTATTGGTCATTTCTTAGAAGAGAATTCTTCGTAGACTCTATTGGCCCGTTCCTTAGAATAGAATCCGATGGGAATATTGTACACAATTCTTCTCAAACAATAAAATCCTTTTGGAAATATTATAATGTTTAAACCTGGTAGTTTATCTTAGAGTCGAAAACAGCCCCGTAGATGCCAGCCTCTGATGAAAAAACCTGTTCCAAACTGTCACCAGTTCTAGGAACAATTTGATTTACCTACTCGGAACTTCACTCCCTTGGAGTAATAAGGTAGTTTTGTCTCGTGAGATATCTCGTTATTGGCCAAATCAACTAGATCTTGACAGACAAGATACCTTTTCATTGGTAAAATTGACCAGATCTTGGAAGAGATATCTTATCGAAATCACTTGAGGGTAAATCCTCCAGGTGGTTGCCTTAACGAAGTATCTCGTCGTTAGCAAAACTGGCCAGATCTTGATAGACAAGATAGGCATTGTGGAAGAAAACCGACCAAATCTTTATCACGTCATCATGAAAAGTGGGCAATATCTTGACGACGATATATCTTGTCATTAGCAAAATTGGTCTGATTCTGAGGACGAGATATCTCGTCGAAACCACTCGGAGGGTTAAGAAGGTCATAACTAGTTACAGTGATGAAGGGAAGACTGCAGATTGCAAGGTTGAATTACGGGTGTGAGTCCTTTAGATGGTTAATTTTGTGTTTCCTACCTATCAACGAAGTTTTGAAACATTCTTTACATAGACACATAGATCTAGATAAGAAACGCTAGGAAGAAAATCCAAGCGAAAATAACTTAAAATCGACGATCCGCGCTCTCTGTTCTGGGCTGTCTACTTCTGTCTGGATTCAATCTCACAGATGTGAAGTGAAATAATCCCTAAAACTATTCTGTTCTTCAATGGAGAAATAAAAAACAAAACAAAGATGAAAGAAAATTTTAAAAAATCAATTCAACGAACATATTGCAAATGTAGGCGAAAACATGGAACACGTTTTCCTGCTCGATTTCTTTGCTTTTATTTTTGTCTATAGTTTTTCTTCATACTTTCAAACAAATCCTCTGGGAATATGTGTAGGAAGATGTAAAACCAGTATTCTACTGAAAATCAATGAAGAAGCTATGATGTGAAAAAAACAGCACTCGAAACAATAAAATATATTTTTCGTTCATACTCTTAGGAAAATCCCTTTCGAATTGAAAATTTAAGTTGTTCTAGTTTTATAAACCATTCATTTGGGAGCTTCGCATAGTTAGAAAAAGAAATTGATTGCACCACACGTTATGAACACATTATATATCTCATTTTTTAATACGAAAAATCTCATTTAAAAGTTTTAGTATTGATATGACTGAAAGAAAGCATTTAAATATTAACTGATTTTTAGTCGCATTTATGAACAATATCAAATTATGTCTGAAGTTGAATTGTTTTCACCAACTTTAAATTTTGTTTTAATAATGTTTTATCCCATATATATTTAACACAATGCTCTAAAAATGCTCAACTATTTTAATTCAGTACGGCCACAAATATTACGTTTATTTCCAATTTCATTCAAATTAAAAGTGAAAAAATGTACAAAAAGCCAATTAACACGTTTTTATAAATAGTTATGAATAGCTATAGGTATAATTTAAAAAAATGACTATGAAATCTGCTATTTATTTTTATTTCTGACAAATTTATTCTTCGGCAAATTGATGAATACTAGCATTAAGGTTAAATTTATAGATAACATTTCATAGAATCAGGAAAAGGGATTTGCGCCGTGTCATAGTGAATTTAAAGGATTCTTAACTAGAAAATATGGGATGGGTCAATCAACCGAAAAAGATTGAATTAGGTCTGAGGTAATTTTAGTGCGAACATTACGCTGGGGCTTTACTCGGAGAGGAACCTTAAAGCGAAGAAGGAAAATGTGAGTTTCTCATACTTGGTAGTGAGAGAGATTTTCTGGTGGCTTTTGAGGGTTTGGCGAGAACATCTGTTTCTCGTGTTTTGGAGAGAGAGGAGACTGACACGACCTGCATTGTAAGCAAGAGATTATTCAAACCTGTACAAGTAGGTCAAAAAACAATTCGACTATGCAGGTGAATAACACTCGCCTTTAATTCAGTGTGAACATTCATTGACCCTTTCGAAGTATACTCATCTCAAACCACTGGATTCACGACAAGAGATCACACAAACCTGCAAATTTCAAGCAACTACTGCGATGAAATGGGAAACACTCAGGAATTTATGCCTCCCCATAATATCGGAACAGCTGCAGTATAGACCCCTCCCCAATCCATTTGGCGACTTTTTTTGTCGCCAACCCTGACGTTACTTGGCGACATTTTTTAACAGACGTATTACATAAAATTGTACATAAGTTGAATATAAGTTATTCTAATCTTTTAACAGATTTCACTGTAAATGAGGGTTTCCTGTTTAAACTGGGCTTCCAGTTGTGAACTGAACCCTCAGTCGCACCCCATTCGATTTTTTTGTAAAATGGAAAACGAAATTTCAAAGCAACCATTATAGAAACCCTGGCGTTTTTTTATGTGCAAAGAAATTGCACATTCGCCATAATAAATAATGTTAATCTTGATTATATATAAAAATACAGTTATCAGTCAATATATAAGTCTGGGTTAAATATGTCTATATATATATACAAAGCGTAGGGACGCTGTAGGGTTGCTAGAATGGAGTGGAAAAAAGTGGGGGGTTACCAAAAACAACAAATCGCAATCGAAGGTTGGCGACAAAAAAATGTCGCCAAGTGGATTGGGGGGTCTATACTGCAGCTGTTCCATAATATCTAACAGTGAAGAATAGGGCACATATATACATGCAATACAATGTATAATTAATCTAGATTTGTAATTAGCATATTTTTGACATGAGTAGGTCTTTAAAATAGGAACAGTGTTGGAGGCAAGCATGAAAAGTCAAGCCCTACGAAAAAAAATTATTACAACTGTTTTTTTTTATTTCAGAACTAGAAGAAACATCCAGAAGATAAATATAACGTCCTGTAGACAAAGGATGTCCGTACCTGACATGACCTTCGGATTGAGTGCGTAGGCGTACTGAACGCGAAGAGAAGATCCGCAATATGTCGAAATTCTATGATGCTAGGCGAGCTCTGGGCCAGTGCAACTGGATTACGTGGAGTAAGAACTGCGTCAGTGGTATCATTCAAAGTTAGTAAACTATTATCACAGGCCTTTTTCCAAGAAAATGATCCTTCAATATTGATATCAAACTACAATTCGGCGGACTTCAAACTGCAATCGTTCAATCTGTAAAGTAATTGCTGAATATCCACAATACACATTAGCTTACACTTCCTATGTTTTGGCTTCATTTATTCCACAATACAACATCAGGCCCGAGTTATTTAGATCAAAACTATGGTTTGTGTCCTTGACACAACCTACCGCCGTTTTTTTATTTCCAATAGCAAAGGAGCCACCAACGTAATAAATGTAAAATAAAATAAAACAAGGAATAACGCAAAAGCAGCCACAGAAACAGTCTATAAGCCCAAATGGTCCCTGCCTTCCCAGTAGTGATCAAAAAGAGAGTTCATAATTAGCGAAAAGGCAAGGCAATGGAGTAGGTAATTGCCGCTCATTTTCTCTCGAAGATCGCAGTCTGCAGAAAGGATCAGTGGCGATATTAATACGATGTAAATGGTTCTATAAGCAGTAGAGACCAGTGGTGACGCGGAATTCAGCAACAGCTCTAATTCTTGATCACTTAGGGGTGCAACAACTTTATCCCTCCAAGACTTGATTTTATCGCACAGGCTTTGATAAACATAATAATTAAGAAAATTTTCGACTTATTGTATTAAAAGGCACACCATCAGTGTAATTTTGTAAAATCGATGCGCTTCTCTTGGACAGGGAACTTTCAACCTCGTTGCCAATTCCCCTAGTTAAAGTGGCTAGTAGTGAGCTTATAGATATATCATTCATTAAAGTAGTAAGTAATGATCGTATTGATACTTTAATTAAAAAGGAATCTGTTTCATTGATTATTTCGTTTACTTAATGTTCTCTAATATTGATGTCTTCTGATACAGCGATAATGTACTTTACTATCACGACATACCGTTTCACCCACTGGTATACGAAAGCTAAATTCGCTGTGTGATCGGCACAGGTAACTTTACTACTTTCACGCATCATCGTGCTGTGGACAACCTTATAAATGAGATTATAGAAACCATGACCAGTCATCTTCCATATCTTATTAACGGTGGCAGGATCCTGTTGTACACAATCAGATATGTGTATTGCAATGTTTCTCGCTCGTGTTCGATCGAGCTATTATTAGATTGGTTATCCATCTTATTCTCACTGAAAGTAGTCATTTTACAGAAAGTCTTTCCCACTTCGGTTTGATGAGATCTGACGTTTTTTAAAATTATATCCGGGTGAAAGCATATCAAAACTCCTTAAACAATCTTTTAAGGGGAGGCAGTAAACACAAAATTAAACCATATTCACTTGGGGATGTGTTTGCACAAGCACCATCCGGATGTGATGGAGGAGCTAGGATATGTTAGCAATATTTTTATTAGCGCCTTATTTTTATATTCTGACAGAAGCACACATAGAGATCCACAATAGGAACTCAAAAATTGTGATCAACTACAGTAATAATGCACATCTGATAATGTCGACGCATGTATTGCCTTACCATTTGACCAACTGCTGCGTTACCGAATGCCTTTCTTTTTTTATTTTCAATGCAGACACCAATGGACAAATATCTCTACACAGAGAAAACATAGATACAAAAATACATGTACGTTATAAAATATACCAAAAGAAATTCAAGTAACAATAAGAATAAGGCTATTACAGAGAATACAAATGGTGTCTAGCCTCCCAGTAAAGGGAGAAAAGAGGGCTACTAAATAAAGTAGGACATACAGCCAGATGAAAAATATAGTCAATTTTCCCTTATCAGACGTATTGTAAAAAGTGTTCAAAATTCACGGATAAAGAATATTTTGAAAAAAAATTTCACAACTTATCGCAGTAGGCTGAAATATACTCGGCCAATTTAGAATAACGTCACTGAATATAAAATGTGTTTTATTTATTCGTTTAGGAAAAATTATAGGACCATTTTCAATATGCAGAAATACAATAAGACTGCATGGAAAAGAGGTATTAAAAAAGACAGATAGGAGTAGGTAGTTGAATTAACCTCGCACTGGAGCAGCATGAAGGGTTATTGGCGAGGGTCCGGAAACATTTCCTAAGGGAAAGATTTGAGGACCACACCCCGTAGTTTTAAACCACGATCACATGACGAGGTCACACCTGAGTTGGCACCTCACTCTCCAAACTTCTACACCACGCCAACGTGAGGACTTTTGAGGCCATGATTTAACGTGCTTCAGCTCCCAAGTACACGAGACTTTAGCTGGATCGAGCTTTGAACTTGGAAACCTGTTGTTGCTAATCCTCTACTCTTCCAACCGAGCTTCGACGGCAGCGACGATAACGGGAGTCGTTTATATTATATGGCTTTTTCACTTTGGGTAACCATGACTTCCTTTATTCAACAATATAAGTTGAACAATCGAAGCTAGACATCCTACAGGTAATTTTCGATTAAACAGGAATTAATTAGACTGTTCATAAGTACTAACAAGAAATTTCTAATGTGTTCTCTACTTTCTACACACATACCACGGTCCCATTCCACTCCGAGAGTTTTTGTATTCTTTTTGCAGACATCGTAGGAAATGATGGATCGTAAATTCATTCTAGAGGCCCTCCCAAAGTCAAAACATTTGTGCCTCCGTTCTCCCTTACTAAATACCCGCATTTCGTCACCAGAATTGCTTAAGGTCCGTCCCAGAGATAAGGGTGCCTCGCTTTTCCATAACTGCGCACTTTGTCGATAACTAATGCGCCATCCACTTGCGTTTAATTGCTCGCGGGGCTTACTATTCCCAGAATTTAGTGTGGGTGTCCCGTGTAGTTGGTGGACGGGCTATAAACCCCATCGCTTCCGATCGGACGGCGACCGAGCAGAAAGGCACCAATTCAGCAAAGAAACAAAGTAGCGGGGTGAGGTCGGTTTCCACTTCCCTTCACTTGCGAAGATCAGTTCCAATCACATCTCCAAGTAAAGGGACTCCAAGTCATCAAAATCTCCAAGATATTTAAAGTTACTATTACGCTAAGAAAAGGGAGTGTAAAGACGTTTTAATAAATATTCTCTCAAGGGGGAAAAGACTTAAGTCAATCTAATGAATCTAAGATAGAATAGGTTATAGAGGCGTACAATGAGTTGCAAATTTAGATGTAAGTTTATTCAATCATTTGCAATTATGCATATGGCCAATTCCTTGTGACTCACGTTACAATCAGATGTCAATTTTCAAAATTAAATTTAATGTAAATAAAGAATGGATAAAGATTACTAAACAAAAATTGATACATAAATTCATTGATATGTTCCTAAAGCATCTATGTCATAATTTAGAACTTTAGGGTAAATTAAGTTCCTCAATGGCAACATTTCGGACTTTGACTCACGTTACAAAAAAAGGACATCAATTTTCAAAAATGATAGTTTTTCTCTTCTAACAGAAGTTAATCGGAAAAAATAATTAGGATGTTTCACTAAGAGTAGTAGGTCATGTTAAACCTAGGAAAAATGAAATTACTGTTTTAATTAATAAAATTAATTGACATTTTTATGTGACTCACGTTACATTTGTGAATTCTGAGAATTGAATGCTTAATAACAACGTTTTTGAAATTTTAATCGGTGCTAAAATTAACTTTCTTATATATATTTGAGAATAATTGCTTATTGATGAAAGGAATTGCAATTTTAAAAAATTAAATAATATCATACTTATGTGCAATAAAAATGCGAATTAAATTATCATTTTGATTCAAAATTGTGTTAAGATCTGAATTTTGCTATTTCGTTTTGAATCAAAAACATCAATCTTCACTACCTTTAAGCAGCTTCAATGATTTTGTGCACATTATTTACTAAACATTTCTTTTTTCCACTTCGTTGAAAACATATCGCTTCACACTGCCTCATATTCCGTCTACTGGACCCTTACCATGTGATGCTGCAAAATAGTTCCACGTAATGGATACTTTGTACCTTTGTTCCAGTGTGTTAAGAGAGGCTGTTATGTGTGTTTTTAAACTGCACCCCCCTTATATGGACTGTCAGACCAAATTTCAACATTTGCGCTCAAGTTGAAATACTTTGTAATAAAAAAGATGTATTCAATAATGACCTCTTTGAATGATCCCAATAATCTGATGTTATTACTACAGGATGGATGGAACCCAAATAATAAATAACAACTGTAAAAAAGCTCACTTGTTTCTGTTTCTAATGTGCATCTTGGATCTCATCCTGAAAAGTACAAGTGTAGTTTTCAGAAAAGTCTACTTGCATCACGCATTGATATGCCTTAGCTTGATGGCCCTTAAAGAAGCAATGCTCCAGAAATTCCGGAATGAGACCCGAAATTAGTCGATACAAATCCAAATATGACCCAGAACCTTCTATCTTTTGGATAATTGTTTTCTTCATCTCGTTTTAAAAATACCATGAAAGGCCAAATTCTTCTATTCAGGCAATGGATAAAATTTTTTAAAACCTTGTGCATCTTTGCAAATGTTATATTGGCTTAGCCAACAATTTCTAGGACTGCACAATATTTTTTCTTGAAATGAATGGAAGTAAGCGGGAACACTTTAAATATAGAAGGGTAATGTATTTGCAGCACCTATATGAAATTCTCATGGTATACACATAAGCAACATTATGCAGAATCTTATTTCACAGATCTCATTCCAAAAACATGCTTTGTGCACAATCAAAATAAAAAGTCTTGCTCTTATCAAGTTCTAATGGATTTTTCAGTTTGAACATTTCAAACACTTCCTTCAGTGACCACATAAGACGAAGAGCTTGTTTTTTTATTTTAAGGCCATTTTTCCAATGTATACATGTATAATTTACTAGAAATGTATACATTTCTAAACTTTTAAACTTATAAAACTGACTGCGCATTGCAGCACATAGGTTTTCACATTTCCATCACTTCTACCATGGGATACCTGGGTACCCGCAATTCAACCTATGTGGGGCCTGAGACTAATGAACTCAATACCTTGAATTGTATTTTTTGATTTAATAAAAAGTATGTCTTTTCAGCGGGGTTTAGCTTGTTCTATGATCAGATTTTTTTTCTATCCTAGTTGTTGAGATCATAACCTTGAATTAAAAATAATAAAATTAATTAATTAAAATAAATTTACTACAGGCACACATCTTACCCAGAACAAGATTAGAAAACTGACTACTTTTTACTATGAGTCTGTAACGCTTTGATTCCTTTCATGAGAAATGAATACATTAAATAAGAGTTCTTCAAAAGCCATTAACCTACGCGAGTTTTATTAGTACAATCCTTGAAATCTATTTCTAAAGAGACTTACAATAAACTCGATTACATAAAAATTTCCGTTTAATTTGAATAGTATAGGAGATTTTTCTTATAGGAATATGGTATTTGAGAAAATGTTTGCTACTACTTTCACAATTTTAATATTGATATCATGGCTTGTTCCACTATCTATTCCAATGGAAATATTATTTTACAAAAATCATTCAAATTTTCTGAAATATTAAAAATACCTCTCTTGCGTTTTTTTCTTTTACAAGAAAAGTATGCCTTCTTTAAGACACACTTAAACAATGTTTACTCCGAAAGAAATTTCAAATTTATAAAAATAATAAAAATTTATTTAACGTTAAGACATAATTTTATATAAATTAACATTTATATAAATTGCTCTAGCATAGAATTTTTGTTACGGGTATGTACATTATTTTTTAAACATTTTTCAAACTTTAAAAAAATTCGTACAAGAGTGTTATTGGAACTGAATGTATTGTCTGGTTTCATACACTCATACTTAAAAAAATAATTTTAAAAGGTATCCGCTTACGTCCAAATTCGATTAAAAAATTGCATTTTCTTTTATTCCATCATTAGGTAGAACTTAATTCGGTTTTATACAACTGATTTTTATGATTATTTACAGTAAAAATGTGTTATTTAAACTTAATATATCTATTTTTAAACTAATTTTTTACATTACTTTACTCATTTTAAAAATGATTTGTTAAAAATATAATCTCCTTTTTTAACTAAAACTTTCTGAACTTCGTCTACGTATTTACCAGGATGTATTAAAAGTATTTTGAATCTGTAGATACTTTCTAAATCACTGCTTTTTATTTGAGTAATTCTGTTAAACTACAAAAAAAATCATTCATTCTTCGACCATCTCTAAATTTATGTTTATTAAATTGACATTTTGCTTTTAATACATTCACTAGATGAAAACACAATGCTTAGACTGCAATAATTTTTATCTCACTGTGTAATAATTGTTCATGCATGATTTTTGCTTTCGAAAGCGTTTTTTAAAATTCCATATTTTTGAAAATCTTTGAAAAATTACATGAAACTTATTTCAAATATTTATTATCTACTGAGTGCTGGCGGAAATTTAATAAACGAGGGATAATGCGTCAAGTAGCGTGTTAAAAATTATTTAAATTTGAATTGAATAGTTAAATATCGAAATATTGTTTTCTCAAAATTTAAGAAAAATCTTAAAGCAATTAAACATGTTTTTCACACAGTGATAGCAATGCAATTTTAAAATAAATTCCATTATTACGATGCGTTTCTCGTCATTCGATATCTTTGCTATTGCGCCTGTAGTACGTATTTTGCAAAGCGCTTACAATTTCGTCAATTTCACGAAGTTTCTTATTTAAAACTCTCAAACTCTCTTCGAGACACTACTCAGTATCTCGAGAAGTCGACTCAATCCGGATTTCATTTTATTCTCTTGGATTCATAGACTGGAAGCTGACTCCTCGTCTTTTGAAGCGGTTATCGAGGGCAATGTAAGTTTATTCGATATCGAGTTTCTGGCTAATGATATGGTACTTTACAAGATTTCTGTGGATATTGAATATTTGTGAAAATCTTTATGCCATATGCGTGTAATAATCGATCTAATTTTTAAACTATTAATCGATGTAAATAGTTTCAAAATGCAATCTTTGTCAAGTATTCTATTTTATATACAATTCGATTACGCAATTCTGTTGATTTAGAAGTATTTAAATGGCTATATACAAGCTATATTATGTATAACACTTGTATATTTACAAGTATTATACATAATATAGTTTTTGTTTGTTTAATAGATATAAATTGTTTGAAATAGTTTTCTCATTTATATTAGATTTGGATCCCGAAGCCACCGATCTTTTATGGTCGATACAATCAATATCGCTCCCAAACTTTAAGTTGTAAGTATAACATTGAATAAAATGTTTCCCATTTACATTTTTTTAATTAATGATATTTTATATTTTATAATAAAGAGGTTCATTATTTGATAAAGACTGCTCTTTTACAGGAACGTATGACAAAGATGGATTGGGAAGCGTGTAAGAAAATAAATATCAAGGTAATTTTTTCAATTACTAATTAGTACCACAAATTTAGAATTGTTATGATAATGCGTGTGCATGAAAATATAAATTTTTGTATTTGTTACATTTTAACTACAAATCCTGAGCTAAAGAGTTTGTTGTTTTTTCGAGGAATTCGTTTACTAACCTTTCAATCGATTTGAGTCATCCAGCATTAGAGAATTTATGGATAATTTCAATTATGTAAGTATTAAAAATGAATTTATTCCAGTAAATTGATGTACTCTTTTGTAAACACTTCCGTTTTCATCATAACTAATAAGAATTTTGAACTATTTATTCTTTTCTTTTAAAATTTATCTCTTACAACTACATATTTTCAGATTAGTGACTGGACAACGCACCAGATTCTGAAAGGGAGCACGCCCAAAAAAAGAGCCGAGGTTATTGAACACTATGTAAAGATCGCAAAACAGTTGTACAAGTTAAACAATCTCCATTCGGAGTTCGCTATCATTGCTTCTTTGAATAGTGCACCCATTCTCCGTCTGGAGGAGACATGGAAAGTAAGTTCAAAATCCCTTTTCCTTGGATTAATTGCAATTTAAAGGAAATTTAATTTTAAATAAATCCAACTTGAAAAATTGAATATAAGACAAGTTTTCAAATTTACTTTGATACGCAATGGGGCCTCCTAACTTATATGTCTGATTTTCTCAGGAAGTGTCCCAGAAACAATTGAGCATTTTACAAGAGATGGAACAACTGTGCTCAACGGATTTTAATTTCCGGAACATGCGAGAATTTTACTCAAAAACTACACAACCTTGCATTCCATTTATTGGTAAGTATACGTTTAATAAATGTGTTTTCCATTTATATCAACCGCTTTATTCAAACTATGATATACTTCCCCATTGGTGGTATAGGATATAATATTAATCTGATTATACTACGAAATTTATTTTCAACAATCCTTTTTCCCAGCAACATTATGATTTATTGTACAGAAATTCATGCAACTTCTCAACTGTACTTCTAAATTTAACTCTATCGCATTCTCAATTCAGATAGTTTCAAATAACGCACAAAAATTATTCGAAATTTTAATTCCTGTTAAATGATTCGTCGTTTCTAAACTCATAAAATAAGTTTGATAACGGATATCAAGTAAATGACTGCGAGTGTCTTATAGCGCACTCATTTTACTTTTTCTTAAATATATTGCCAGTGTTAACAATATGGGATTAATTTCTTTGTGTTTGACGATGATAATACTATAAGAAGTCCTTTAGAATTGTAACTCCAAATCGGGGAAGTAAACATTTATTTCCACTATATTTTATTCATTTTTTGAGAAATTAAATGAAATGCATTTTATTTATCCATAGGATTATTCTTGAGAAATTTGAAAGATATTAACGCTATGTTTCCCCTGAATGAAATAGAAAGCTCAGAAATTCGAGAAGGGATGACAGAGAATGTACTAAACATCATCAAAAAGTTCCAAGAGTCCAATTATGGTATGTACATTGACAGATCTCCATATGCTCATTTAACATATACCTATATATATATTTTCTAACTAATGATTTAAAGTATGAAGAATGATTTAGAATGTAACGTTTAAATACGAATTGTGAATGGCTTTAAAAAGGAAAAGATGAAAATGGGTTATGAATACATTATCATATCCTCGAAACTACTAAAATTGTTAGGTTTTGTATAATTTGAGATGTGCCTATTTTTTATGTGTGCTTCTATTTCTTACTTCTAATAATAACGTTTTGAAAACTTCCTTCCACTAAGGATCGTAGATGTACTTCACCACATGTCTTTTACTGATATATTTAAGACGCATCTCCACGACTCACATTATATGTAAGTTAGCTTTTCCTCCTTTAAATATAAAACAACTTGTATCTATATGTTACCTTTATCAATAGTTCAAATAGTTTAACCTCAATTTTTAACGTTTGTTAATTCAGGAAATCCCTGGAACAAGAGCCACATCCTCGAAAATCTGTGACGGAAAGCACTAGCGAATTGTTGAGGAAGCATAGAAGGTAAGAGTTGTTCTAATATGCATATGCGCGTCTTCGTGGTCATTCAAAAAGCACAAAAATAAATTAAATCTATAACCATAAATGTCTTGATCAATCAAATTCACAATCTAGCAGAATTGTTTTAAATAAATTGATATCAGTACATGTGCTTCAAAATAAATATACTTTTCCAGATTGAAAAATGACTAAACACCCATCACTTTGATAATACTGTTTAATAAGTATTTTAATTATTTGTTGCCATGAGGAAGAAATTAGTGTACGCACTTTGCTTTCAGGTATAAAAGGGTTAACCAAGATATCCAAAACTGGATCGACTTCGTAGAAACATCTCCTCGTTTCGAAGAACTTTTGATCTAACACCAACAACGCCGAAGACGGTTAAGATCGAGGTGGTGAAAGAGATGCTGTTGGTTTGAAACATAAAAACCTGAAAAATCAGCCACGAGAGGGAAAAGGTGGGTTTATATAACACTGTGAAGAACATCCTTCAGCTTACCAAAGTGCTTATCAACAACGGTGCAAGATTGAAAACATCTTTTTGAAGACGTCGTAAAAGAGCCAGACCTGAAGAACTTGAAAAACATTACAGATCATTGTTTTCGGCACTTCAGGGTATTGAGACAAGTTCGAAAGAGTTTGAGTTTTTATGAAATTGGCAAGGATTATCAAAAATGAGCCGATCAGAAAACTCACTAAACGAATTTGTAATAAAACGGTGTTTTTTCACAATATATGTTGTGTGGTGAGAGTTCTTTAAAAATAGAATTTATAGCTTAGGATAATAATTTACGATGCAGTGCCATGCAGAGAGCTTCTAAAGGGCAGAGTCTGAAATTAAAAAAAGGGAACTAATTATGGAACTGCCTTTAGGTGCAGACAAACGAAAATTTAACTTGTTCAAAAGTATAAAAATAAAATAACAATGAAATTACAGGAGACAGAATATTATAATAATTTTCTTATTTGAAACACTTTTTAATGTATTAACATTTTCGTTATATGCAATATCTGTTTCAATGGAAAACAGTATAGGATCAAATTGTTTTGAGGCCCCTTGCCCTTTATTTTTCTCAGATATGCTGACTAAAACACAATTCTGTATTTTTATTCCCAAATTATGAATTAAATTGTTGTAACTAATCAATATATATATGACGTTTTTGATAATTATGAATATAAATTAATTATAAAGTACAATGCGTGAGAAAACTTTCATACAAATCTGTTGAGTAAAAGTAAACGAAACGCGCCATTTATCTTGTGTTTCGATGAATTGTTCCACCTAAAAATATATACGAATTTAGATCAGTACAAAAGACAAACTTTTCACTGTTCAAATAATCACTGATTTTTAAACAAATTCCACTAAGTAAAATTAACGTTTTAAATCAATCGCATTCAATCTTCAAAAATGATTAATATTTGATAATTCTCAATCTGTTGGAAAAATTAAAGAAAGTTGAATCCCTCATATTAATTACAATCAGATCATTTCGGTAAGTATGAAGAAACTCAAATTATTATGGATCTTCCGGAACACTAGCGCCATTGCGACACTCCTATAAAGAACATAAGATAAGTGCGTGCCTAGCCTAGTGGGTACCATTAGGGTTGACTACCTTTGGGGATATGTGTTGTGTGTTTTGCATCGTGGCTTTTATAAGAGAAGTTAGTGATCATGCTTATTTTAGTACTATACTCGGGTTGAACAGGTTAACTATGGATTGAAAAAGTGACCAGAATAATCACTTTTCTCTTTCGTAGAAAGATGCCAAATCATTTAAGTGTGAGTAACAGAATTTTTAACACCATTATGACATTTTTACAATTTCTACAACTTTGGACAAAACCCTATACACACGTATATCCATAAATCTTGTATAATTTACATACATTACACTCCTGCTGTATGACAAAATAACGAAAGGTTACAATAAGGTAACTAGTACTACAAAAGACGATTTTGAGGGAGGATTAGGAATGCCCTTTATTAACTTTTTTCCTTAAAATTGCTCTACTCAATACGTAAAAATGACCAATTTACTGCAAATACTCTAGCATTCATAGTTTACCTACCAATATTTTTTGACTTGTGGCACTTTTGTGCCAGACATGAGACATTTCGACTTTCGCCATCTTTATGGAAAGGACGACTAATTAATTTGATAAAATATTCATCAATAGGTTTTTAGAAGCAAATACATTTTTTTTGAAAATTCCGTTTTGTGGAACGTGCAAAAAATAGAACTGGTTTAAAAATTGTATGGTACAGACCTTCAGGTACAGACTGGTACTGGCGTTGATACCATTTTAAATATAGGTTTTCTTTCTCCCTTCACGATCATGTATTGCTGCAATTACACCATCAATGCAGAATTTTCGTAATGAAAAAGAAATTATTTTTGTTATTTTGTACTGGACCATAGAGTATAGTTGATTTTAGTGATTTCTTCTACTTGGGATGGGAATTTCATTTGTACGCCATAAATTAATGAGTCCTGTTTGTCAATTGTAACTTTCTAGCTCCAACCGCAACAGTATTTTTTACAGATATCTACTTTGTAGAGGTCTGTTTTAATTGCCACTTAATAATCTCTGCAAAAAATTAATTCCTTTCATAAAAACTTAATAAGGGTTAAATGAGCTCATTAGGATAAGGGCTTCTGTAAGTTATGATCGTAAAAATCGTACTAGTGTGAGGAGCCTTGTGATTATCTCAGTTTGAGATATCGGAGAATCAACTTTCGAATTCATAGATTTTGCATGCTCGTATTTCTTACAGATGAAATGCCATCGTCTTAAGGGTCATTCGAGAATCGAATCATAAACTCCCTACATCAATTTTTCTTGCGATATGAATTAATTACAACAAGTAATACTAGTCAAAAGATTTGTCATAATAAAAATCATTTTTAAAAATTTGCAGATTGTAAAATCATGCTTGGTAAGGATAAATGTAGATATTTCTCTAAAACATTTAACGCTTTGCTTATGCTTATAAAATTCTACTAATTAAATATTGGAATTCTATTCTATTATGCATTTTTCAATTGAACACCACACCTGCATTTCACATTTAGAGACGAGAGAAAAAATGTCTTCTAATCTCTAGAGTATAGCGTAAATTACGTTATTATATTGAATTTCATGCTTTACCCTAGGAATAACTTTCTGGTTAGTGTTTCCGGTTTGAACATTAAATTGAAAAATGAATTTATTTTTCTTTCATGAAATAAACTAATATTAGCTTTTTGCTGGTGTCATATCATAACTTATTTTCCACATTTTTTTTCCTAGTTCTTTGAAAAAGCAACGATTTTTAAAAATAAAACTATAATTATCTGCGAATTGTTATGCAACTTAAGGACGGAAAATATTTCACGCTTAACCATGCTATTTATTTTTCATTTCGCAAATAAATGCGCATTTATTCATTTGTAATATTGTTAATACATGTACAATTTTTATATGGATTGCAAGTATAAAACTCGTGCTATACTTGCAAAAGATTGCTGGAGTCTTTTCAAAACTATTTGCATTCTATGTTTCTGCAGGAAATTTCGGCACAACTTCCGATGGTGAGGTAGTGGCTATTCGTATAGCCTTTAACAGTTACTCAACTTTCAGAACAAATTTGAAAAGGCAGTTGTGTATCAAATTATTAAGCAGCTATTCAATGCATTAGTTCCTCTGAATCCCCTCTATCATCTGAGATTCTCCTCTGCCAAGAACTGAAGCAGTCCTTAAGGTAAAATAAAAGGATTTGCAAGGGATACCAGACCATTGCAGAATGAGCAAGCAGATTTTCCTGCTGCGAAAGGTTCGAAATTGATGCAGCATTCAAATAACGAGACTTCATTTTGAAAAATAAAACTTTTCTTAAAACACTCTTCGACATAAAAATACCATCTTTGAAATAACTGGAAAAATGAATGTCCTCAAGAATGTCCCTGACAAGCCGCGACAGACGGAAAGCTACAACTGCGAGGGACAGCTTTCCGTCTGGTAACAAGACAGGACTGGCTTATCACTCATTTGCATCGCTTATGCATCGCCACCGAGCCTTGTTTCCCGTTTGTAATTCTGGAGAAGCAATGGACAGAAACCACCTGTTTCTATGTAGAATCCTTCACGGTGACCTCCACCTGCGATCCTGCATGGAGTTTCTGAAGTGTCAAGGAATTGAGAGGCAAGAGAACTTTTGGGAATTCGATCTTTTTTTGGTTCGTTGTTTGTATTTGTATGTTATAATACTTAATATTTCTTTTATTATGATTGTGCCAGTCATTGGAAATACCAAAAATTAAATAATGCTTGTAAAAACTGACTAAACTTTTCATATAATTTTTTACTACAATCATCCATCAAAACATCAGAGATTTTTAATAAAATCGTCCCCCGGAAATATTTTTGTTTAATTTTTTTGCATTTCAAAATTTGTCAACAAACAGCATTGTGAATGCAAAATATTTTAATAACAATTTGAAAAGAATAAGAAACAGAATAATAATAAAAACAAATTGCTAGTAATAAATATACCGTTCTCAGACAGTCATAATCCCCAAGAGCGTATGCAATAATCAATTTAAGTTTCTAAATTTGAACTTGGTTATAAATTATGAAGCTAGGTCTATAAAGTGATTTCAGATATTGGCGAATAGTATCCGGCTGCAGTAAACACTATTTTTTAAGCAAATTAAAATATGTAAATATCTATATATTAAATAGTTTATAGTTTATCTCTGTATATCGAAAAGATGATTTACTTCCTGAATGGTTAAATGATAATATATAAAAGAACCGAACCGAACGAAGAAGTATCGACATAAAACTGAAGAATATAAATCTCGAAAAAGTTGTTATAATCAGAAAATATTAAAAATAAACACGTGAGTATTGTAAGATCTAGAGCGTCTTGTAATAATAATCTAGACTAAATATTGACGACCAAGATATATAGAATTACGTTGGAGCATCTTTCTTTTAACAGTTTACATAAATTACTCTTCCAACGGTGAAGCAGATTAACAAGAGGTTTACGAGATTTATTATTGAAGGTAATTGAAAACACACACACAAAAAAAGTTTAATGGCTGTATAACTCTTCAACCTTTTAAAGTACTTTGCTGTCTATAAAACTGTCTTCATGGTTAAACGAAGTCTTTCAGAACTAGCTGGAATGAAATTACAGATTTATGGCTTTATCAGCGATGGAAGATTTTGCACTGATATTTCGTAGTAAAATTATGTAAAGAAAAGGAAAATTAAATAAACTGGGTGCATGTCTTAGAATTTTATGATCGATTTGTTATGAAGAAATAGCAATACTCTGCCAGGAATTGTTTCCATTAAGTTTTAGAGGAAAGTTTTTATAGAAATATCTATACAATATTAAATGCTGCCATCATTCTTTTGCAAGTTTATATTTTATGTGTACGCTTATACCCCTTGGGGGAAAATAAATACTCATATATAACTCACTTTAAAGTAACTTTATCTGCAAATATCTTCTTCATATCATGCTGCCTCAAAGGAAGGATAAAGAAATAATTTTAAATTCATTGCTTCTTTGTCACAAAACCTTGAATATGCATATTTCGTTTTGGAATATATTTTTCGAATGGAGAAAACGCGATGGTTGCTATTCACTTAAAGTGGAGTACAGAATATTCTTGAGTTTTTTTATCCTCTTATGGTTCATGCAAGGATTTGGAACTGTTAAATCAATTGTAATGAAATCTTTTTGAGTAAAATTGTTCATTTTAAAGGAAGTTTAGAACATTTAAGTCAGTGAATATTATGAAACTGCTTGCAAAATAAGAACGGAGGAAAATAAAATGTTTGGATTATAATAGTTTAAATTATTCAAGGTGTATTCAGAGAAATTCTTTCTAGTCATTTCAACAATCATGCTAATATCATAATTACAAAATTGTACTGATTGGTAGTTGGATGATCCCATTTTCGAATAAGTATCACGTGTTTTGTAATTCACTATAAAAGAACATAAAGGGAAGACCTCTTAGCGAAGAAAGGTAATGATGTCCTCTGAAAGTAAAATTCATATATGACCTTTCATTTTGCCAAACTTCTAATTAAATTGGAGTTCGGAAAAAATATAAATTTGACACGTTCAAGGAAGCTAGGGGCTAATCGAATTCCAAGTTATCCTCTTGGTGTAGCTAGTGCTTTGATTTTGTCTTCTTACTGGACACGATTGCTTTAATGTCCTTTTAATTAGAATTGGATTTCAGGAATTCGCCTAATTGTACTTTATATAATCTGTACGATAAGTCAAAAGCAAACATTTGGACAAGTATCCTGTACTTAATGGTTTTAGATTGCATTGTTTGAAGATATTGTGTAAGTAGGTAGTTGAATTTATGTCTCATTGGAGCGGGTTATTGGCGACGGTCCAGGATCAATCTCGAAGGGATTCTCAAAGATCCGACGACTCCTCGTAATTTTGAACCAGGGTCAGATGACGAGAACGACACCTAAGCTGGCACCTCACTCTCCAAACTTCCACACCACTCAAGCGTGAGAAATTTGAGGCCATTACAAATTCAACTTGCACCAGCTCCCCAGTACACGACGGTCTTTGGTTGGATTGAGTTTCGAACTCGCAACCCTCTAGTTGCTACTGCTGCCTAGAGATAATGGGAATCCAAGAAGCATCTCTAATCGCAATTGCTGTAGAAATAAATTATGTACTGTCACTTTATTTCGCGATTACTATCACTGCTTGTAGCACAAATATCAAAAATAAAACATCGTAAACAAAAGAAAAATACTACAACTAAACTTATCTCTTGAAACTTGAAACACATGTTTAAAAGAAACCCAAGAAAAATATAGCCCTGCTTGAAACTTCTTTTTTCAAACATGAACCCTCATTAAGCTTGAACAAAAATTTTCGAATCTCATATATACATGGTCTTGATAAAAAATAATTTGATATAGTATTTTATCAATGTATTTTTCTTCAAAAGATGTTAATAAATATTAAATACAAAACAAGTTCAAAACAAAATAGGAGTCATAAATAAAATATATTATTGGAGTAGCTACATTTAATGATACTAAAGTTATCCTCATTGCTTTATCATTGAATCTTCAGACATATCTTGTAAATCAAGAGTTTAATGGGAGATGGGCGATATTGGATAAGAGAAATTTCGAACTGAAATCTGACTATAAATTATCAAATAACCATTGTTATTTTTAAAATTCTTCTGTTTGAGCCAATTGAATCACATTATAGAATACCCAAAAATCAATGGAAAAGGAAGAGAAATCTATGAAAACAGAAAATAGGATGACTTATAAGCCATTTACTTCGAGGACGTGCAATTTCTCACGCAATTTCAATTTTATCTTTAACCTTAATTGATATTCTGATTTAGAAGAATGATAGTTTTGTTCTTCAGAACAGAGTTCATGAGCTTAAGAGCAGTCAGTGTTATGTAAATATACATTTTTAATAAATATCTTGTCTGGTTTTGTAGTTTTGAATTCCAGTGTAGCTTCTGCATCCACCATTTCTCAATACACTCCACTTTAAAAATTTCTAAGACACGGATCCGTGGTAGAATTGCGGACAAATGTAATTTTACATAATAGGCTTATTTCGACCCACTTGCGCTCATCAGATCTACAGATTTTTTTTTTATTTAAATCTGTTATTCTATTTATAAAAAGTAAGTGGTTCTGTAACAAAATGTTATTTTTTTATTACAAAGGAATTCAGACATCTATGTGTCAGAATTGTAGGTAGGCAGGTACCTAATTAACGTCGCACTTGAACAACACAACGGGCTATTGACTACAGTACGGATTCAACCCTTAAGGGGAAATTCCGTAATTTTCAACAATGGTCAGATGACGAGGTCAACACTTAAGCTGTCCTCATACACGACGGTCTTTGGTTTGACCAAGTTTCGAACTCTCAACCCTTTTATTGCTAATCCGCTACTCTTCCAACTGGGCTACTGTGGCTATTGGGAATAGTAGGAAATAAATGTTATGACACATGGAGTTAGAGCATAGGCCAAAAGTATTAAAAAGATCAGGAAGATTCCAGCTGCATCAAAAGTTTTCTAGTCTTCCAAAAGAGGAGGGAGCGTTTGTTCATGGGCTCCATTCTCTGATAATGCCGAACATTCTAAAAGGTGGTCACAGTCCATGTTAACGATCGCACTGCACAGGACACATTGCGGACTATTAGAGGTACCAAAACCATGTAAATGCTTGGGTAGTCAATAATGTTCTGTCAATAACCTAAAAGATGCTATCTCGACGTATGTAGCGATGGTCACCATGGATGTTGTGAATTGACTTTCCCCTTTTCATGTTTTGTTTTCTCAGCAGCTCTGGATTTTTACTTACCTTTTAATTCATTTTTCTAACTACAGGTCCAAGGGGTATATCATGGAAATGTAGAATTCTGAAAAATACTGACTGGGATTTCTGAAGACGTTAATTCAACTGGAAAAGAACGTCATGACTGAACGACTGAAAGGAAAAGAACCGAGGACAACACCATGTAATCCCAAAGGGAAAGATCCTAGGCACCCCTTTGGGATTGATCCCGGACCGTCACCAATATCTCGTTGTGTTGCTCCAGTGTGACGTTAATTAAAATACCTACCTATCTGGAGCAACACAAATGGCTACGGTCCGTGATCAAACCCGAAGGGAAAGATTCGAGGACAAAGATCCTAGAGACACCATGTATTTTTGAACCATGGTCAGATGATGAGGTCACACATGAGCTGGCACCCCACTCTCCAAACTACCACACCATGCCAACGTGAGGACATTTGAGGTCACGACAGATTTAACGTGCTGTCTACTCGAGGACTACGATATAATTGTAATAATAAGAGGTATTGGAAAGTCCAATACAGATTCATTTTTTAATAAATATGATCTACAGAACACACTATCGGGTAATAGATCTCCGCTTCTTCATAAAAGCCCTATCTCCATGCCAAAGTTTAGTTTATAGCCTATTAAAGCCCGGGCTTTGAATCGAAAGGTTTCAATTAAATCAAGGTACATAAGAACGTCTGAGACAAACTGGAGTTCGTCTTCATGTAAAAAGCTTTCTTAGACTTAATTGGCAGGTTATTTATTAGAGAAACAGTAACACGAGCTAATAGACAAGGCAAATATGGGTGAAAAATAATTCCAGAAGAAGTTGTACAGTATCTTGGACAAGGGTAATTTAAGCAATGTATTGACTGTGTTAAATTCAATTTTTTCTTTTATAACTTGATTACAATATTTTTAGTATGCCATGTATTCGAATGCAAGGTAAATGAAATGTTTGTGGGAGAGTACTAGTAAATAAGTACTGCAGAACTAAGTATTTCTGATGTAAATATGTGTAGGTGATACGTAACAGCCGTTTATATACTCAATTTCGTAATTGCAGCATTTCCTAATCATCTTTAGAAAAAGTACATAATCAGATAACTTGCTCTAATTCATTTAAACCTATCTATTCATTTTGAAAGGTATAACAGTTAACCTATGAGCTTAACTTTATTTGAAAGGTTTGAAAAAGATTTTAAGAATGCTTCAATGTATATTTGCAATTGCAGAATTCATATGAAACCACTGTTTAGGTTGTCAGATTCAAAAGAAATATATATTACAACAAATAAATATCAAATGGTACGGAAACAATTATATGCAACAATTTTAATGAATTAATTAGCCAAAATAACTTTACTTTTAAATGAGGATATATGTTTGTTTATAATGTTTAGTGTTTTAAGTTCAATTTTAGACCTTGCCTAACAATGACTGCTGTTTAAATATTTCTTTTACCAGACTCAAGAATATTATTTGTCTTGAATCAATAGCATTTAAAGATAGACTAGGATTGGACTTTCAGAAATCTTAAAATCAAGCTTATTATAAAAATTAAAAAATAATTGGGAATGAAATATTCGATAATCCATTGTACTTATCTTCACAGTTTAATGCTTTATTAGAGAAAATATTACATTTCCTTTGTGTTAATAAGATCCTAATTGTGTCAAATAAGATTTACTACCAGTATTAAGAGTTGGTTGGTTGGTTTTGGGGTTTTACGGCGCAAGGGCCATATTTGGCCATGCTGTGCCAGACACGACATACAATATCAAGTAATAGACAGACACACAATGAAGGCTTTACTGACACAGAAGAGAGAACTACACCCAAGGAGGAATGCACCTGACAACCAATATTAAGAGGTGACATCCTGAGTAATGATTGAAGGAGTGTTTGGTGATTTTTTCTGTAATAGCTTCGCATTTTCATACAGCTTTACAAACAAATTTCATTGTATACGTTTCGTAACCAATCATATTCTTTTGATAACCAAGTTCCATTCAATTTTGTCTTGCCCTTTTTCAACTTTTTATTTTCTGGACTGGATTTGTCTTCTATAGTATAATCATGATAAAAATGTGTTGTATGTGAAACATTCATTAAAATATAGTAAACTAATTCAATAAGAATGCAGTGACCATGGTTTTAAAACAATAAGTGTAAGTAGATGAACGAATTCAGTAGAATAGTACATGCTAATAAATACAATAATATTGCATGTAGAAATTATATGAGAGAGAGCCAGTGTGTGAACAGAAAGACCCAGAGAGAGATAATTATCCATCACTCGAAAATTTCCGAAACGACGAAACCAGAGTAATGACATCATCCGTAGTACGAACGATACGATATTCCATTTCAACTTGACAATAATGTCTCTGGGGGAGGTGAATAATGACATTAATTGTTTCAGAAATAGTATTGATGGCAAATTCCCTGCGTTTGCCTGGTATGCTATTAGGTATGCTACAGGCTCTCCAGTTCTTTTGCACAAGTCCGTTACAGTGTTTATGTAGGTAGGTAGTTCAATTTAAGTAGCACTAGAACAACACAATGGGCTATTAGCAACGGTCCGGGTTCAACCCAAAAGGGAAAGATCAGAGGATAATACCTCGTAATTTTGAATCACGGCAGATGACGAGGTCACCACCTGAGCTGGCACCCCACTCTCCAAACTTCAACACCTCGCCAACGTGAAGACATTTTAAGCTGCGACAGATTTAACATGCCCTAGCCCTCATGTACATTACAGTCTTTAGTTGAATTGAATTTTGAACTTGCAGTCTTCTGGTTGCTACTACTCCCTCTAGAGATATTGGGAAGCCAAGAAGGCTAATGGCTTGATTGTCGAACACCCAGCATTTTCCAATGAAATAATAAAAGGACAATTTTAATATGCTAATGATTAGGATACGACCTAAGGATAACTAACCACCAACCAACTACATACACTACGGTGTTTGGTTGGATAGAGCTTCGAACTCGCAATCCTCCGGTTGCTAATCAGCGATTCTACAAACTGGGCTACTACAGTTTTTAAGAGCTGTGTACACGTAGAAATGATCAACGTTGAAACTAACGTATCTCAAGTCACATAAGAAGCAGAAGGAAGAGTCTGCAAAAATCCATCCTAACAGGGTGGAAAGAAAATAAAGTAAAAATCCATTAAAAGACTGAGAAAACATAGCCGTTCTTTAAAAGTACTTTTGCGCTTGTCCGTTACAATCATTAAGTGATATACACACCTCCAAATTATCAGCGTTGAAATAAACTTCTCTGCAGTCACATAGGAAGCAAAAAAGAGTCTACAAAGGCCCATCCGAAAGAAATGGGCACACAGTCAAAACACCATTAAAAGTATCAGAAAGCATTGTTAAATCCTTCAAATGTAGTTTTGCACAAGTCTACTTCAGTCTTGAAGTGCTATGCGCAAGTATAAATGATCAGTGTCAAAATCAAGTAAAAGAGAGAGTCTGGAAAACCAATCCGAAAACACGGGCAAAAAACAGTTAAAACTTCTTCAAAGTTTGAAAAAACAGTTAAATTCTTTAAACGTTTTTCACGGGATTTATGTCAACTCAACCTGTGTCCATGAAAAAGAACTGCATGCCAGAAACTTATGCTTCAATTAATTGAATCTAATATTGTGTGTGTGACACTCCTAATTAAAAAGTTCTTTGTATTACTACCAAACTTTTTACTTTGTATAGCTTTGTATTACTACCAAATGCTTACAGCTTTAAGGATTCCATAAAAACTTGCTAAAATTACCAATAGCAGACCGGACGATATAAAAAACTCATCATATTGTGTTTATAACTTGCCGTTTGACATTATCCATGTGCATTAGTAGTTAAATATGTATTAAATACTTGATAAGAGATAATTATTTTATTAGAAAAACTATACTTTCTGAGTTTAACTTATGACTCTCATTTATCAACCTTTTATCTACCACAGGACGATGTCTATTTAATATTATTCATCAAGACTAATTCGGTTTGAGCCTGTGACGTCCAACACATCAATCCCCACGGATAAAAGAACCGACTCACATAAATGGGAACACATTATCTATTGATGGTTCTTTTTAAGTACCCTCAACTATAGTTTTATAAAACGGATGTTGGACATAAATTTCGAACAGGATTTGTAAATCTCAATGCACTGTTAACAATCAGCAGTTAATGTCTGAAAGAGCGAGCGTTAACCATCACTTTGTAATATTCCAGATCAGAAAAATGCATAGAACTGTCCAAAAGTTTTGAGAACAAATAATTCGTAGATGTTTGTATATTCGTAGATTGTCGTCTATACCAGGCCATAACCACAAATCTGACAATTTTTATTTTTTCACCCAAATCCTTTTTCTAGACCTGAGGTTTTCCGTGGCTCCTAAGGACACTCTGAGAATCTGAGTTCCACGAGATGATATAAGATGTTTCATGAAATAAAGTAAACTACGAACCCTTTCCGGTTGAGAATATTTTATGAAAAACTGCGTTTGGTAATAAAACTTGATAGTTGAGATACTTGTCGGGATAATTAGAGGTGGTAAACGGCTGAAGTGCACACCTAGAAAAAATTGAAGGTAACGCGAGCTTTGATTTATTTTCTGCATGCTACTTACGTTAGGATGATTTTCAATAGTGTCAGTCGGGGGAATAAACTACATACAAATCGTGATTCAACGTTGAGAGAGACGTGAATTGCTGATTCCAATCAATATTGTACCCCAATTTGAGGAACGGAAAAAGAAGGAAGTTCACCCTTTCTGTTGTCTTTATAAATAACAATGTTCACTAAAATGTAATTTCTGAAATAAAAATTAATTTCATTCAATACAATTAACTTTATAGAGCTAGAAATGTAGTTAAATATAGCTAATTTAAATATTTAATTTAATTGAAGTACTTTTAGTTTAAATATATAAAACGTTCGTCCAACATATCTTAAGTATTACTAGAGCAAAAAAAACCCGCTCAATAATACGTATTTCCAATGTCAACGCTACATGGGAAAGTGTCATATAGACCCTTATTTTTTTATTCACCGTTTTGTAAATTTGGCTAAGTTTGTTACGGCGATTTCAACACATTGGGAAATCTTCATTTTCCCTCCTCCTACAGTCTTGAAATATAGCAAAAGGAAAGAACTAGAGGATCAAGCCAAAATAAACTCGCGGTATAACGATTACATAATTTCCCCGGTAAACAAATACGATACCTGCAGTAGCGAGAGGACCACATATAAAGTTGTTCCGCATCCGAGAAAGCGATTCTACGATATTAAATGCTGACACACAACATCATCTAATGGTTGCCTCTTTAATTAACTCTTAATTGCTGTCTAATAATACATGGACCATTATCACATTAAAATCTCATTTTGGAAAAATTTGCAGTTTGAATGGTATTCGGCCAAACTCTTTTTTCATTTGATTTAATTCAAACGCGTATTTAAACAATGTAGCGTCTGATATTTACACTTGGTTAAAAGGAGCCTTAGTCCAAGAAATAAAGTGAGAAAGGATGTTCTAGACTATTATTCGATACGTCATATTTACCAGTCACGTGTTCTCATTTGTGGTCTTAGCAATTTAAATTGGTACTTAAGTTCTTCCGTTAATAGATTTTTTCCTATAGCGTCGAACTTTTAAACTTGTTTTTCTCGAAACAAGTTTTCAGATTGGTGGTTTTGGCACGTTGTCAACGATATAATCTTTATATCATACTGTAATTTTTGTAAAGTGAATATAATTTCAGAAAAGTATCCAGTTATCGCAGTTATATTAGAACTCAAAACATTTATAAAAGCGATATTTTAAATCCCCTGAAGGTTGCATCAACTAGGTAGCTCGTCATTAGCAAAATTGACCAGATCTTGATGGACGAGATGTATCGTCCCTCAAGATCTCATCGTCTCTTGTCAATAGAAGAAAACTAACCAGATATTGATTTCTTCCAAAGAAAATCGGAAATATATTGATGACGAGATATGTCGTCATTAACAAAATTGGTCAGATCTTGATTGACGAGATATCTCGTCGAAACCACCGGGAAGGTTAACTATTTGTCCTTTTTTGGACTCACTTATTAAAATACATTCATAGACCAGTCGGAATAAAAAATAATTTGGTAAATAAAGTACTAAAAGATATCAAGTACGGTGATCTGGAAACCATGAGAGGTTCTTAGCCCTCATGTGTGTAGAGCGCAGTTGGTTCTTTTTTAGGAACCTCCCAGAATCGGTCACTAATGGCAGGGTCAGATAAGCTCTCTGGATTGCTGCTTTCGTTATCTAGACGGCTATTCCAAATTGATGTTCTTCCCCTCTTGATCAATAGAGCTAGTGGGAGACTTCCAACAAATTTAGAAAGCTTCTGCCACAATCGGGGAAACTGATTTTTCACTCGACACGCTGTTCCGATGATATTGCAAAGAGATGTAGGTTTCTCTCGAAGATTTATAGAGGTTTTTTTAACTAAAAATATTTTAATCTGGAAATTCGTGATTATCTACCTCTGTTAGATAGACTTTTATTCTTTTGTGTCGTCTGGAAAAAGGGAATGTGCTCTTACTAACTATCCTCGCACACCCGGATATATCTTATTCTGAGATAAATCATTAATTTTCTTCTCTTTTGGTGTTTATAAAATTTCATTAACCTGTATCTTATACATCATAAAATAAGCAATTAAAGAAATAATGGTACTGTACGGTTAAGTTTTGTGAATAACTGAATGAGATTTTCAAAAAGCCTCAAATTTTAATAAATGTTTGGTAGGTAGATAGTTGAATTAACGTCACACTGGAGCAACACAACTGGCTATTGGCGATGGTCCGGGATCAATCCCGAAGGGAAAGATCGAGGACAACACCTCGTCGTTTTGAGCAACGGGCAGATGACGAGAGCAACACCTGAGCTGGCACCCCACTCTAAACTTCCACATCACTCCAACGTGAGGACATTTTAAGCCACGACAGATTTAATGTGCACCAGTCTCCATGTAGTTTTAGGCTGGACCGAGTTTCAAACTCCCAACCCCCGGTTGATAGTCCTCTACTCTTCCAACCGGGCTACCGTGGCACTAATAAATTTACATTGTTAATCAGAAAATATGCAAACACAGGAACAACTTAATAGCACGCAGACAGAAGGTCTTAATAAAACTGGATGATTTATCTATTTCTTTACATGCAAACATTTTAATATTAAAATTAACAGATGACTATATTAACACCTCACTTAAGATAAAAATATTGTTTCTAATACCGTAAAATATTAGAATCAGAAAACTTTCCCATCTGATTCAGGCCTGTGCTTCCCTGATATGTAAAGGCCACTTCACAAAAACTGAATCTGGGTCAATCCGAATCAATCTGAATCTAATAGCAACTGACTAAAGTATATTTGGGAGCATTGGCACAGAACGCTCCGGATTCAGAGAGTATAAAAGGTTTTAAGATGAACAAGCTATTTCTTGAGGAAGTTGCTTTCCGGAATTTTCGCCCGTCAGTTTTAACTGGATTCAGATTGATTCGGATTGACCCGGATTCTGTGAAGCATCTCTAACGTTAAGCATGTGAATCGATATTTGGGGATACAGGGTTATTTATAAGGTGCAGTTGAGTTTATTCTCCCAGTATGACTTCAACAAATCGGTTAATGGAATTTCAGGTAAGGAGACGGTGTTGAAAGCTTGCGTGCTGTTAAAGGACCAAGACCCATCTGTGTGACGAGTGAATATTAATTTCAGGCTGTATGCTATTTATATATCTTAGCGTATGTGTTGCGTGTACGTTGAAAAGCATGATTTACATATTATTTCCATAATCTTGTCAAATCATTTTTGTTTTCTTGTCTGTTGAATAAATAATCCAGAAGCTGCCAAAATTAAAAGTGCATTTCTTTTAAAACACCACAGTGAAAACGAGGTCATAGCATTTTAACAATGTAAACACATATTCAAATTAGCCGTCTATGTATAACTAACCAAGTACAGTTAGTTATCCACGATTATCCCACGATATATCCCACGATTCTCGGGTTTCCGTTTGATTTATCAAACGGTAATTGTTTGCCACACTAGGATTAATTTGCTTCATGGAACACAACGGGAAAACGCCATTACCTAGTAAGACGATATGAAAGGTTTTCTGTTAAGATTTTGAATTCCTGTCCAGTCAAAACACACACAGATGTTTTATTGAATTTCAAAGATATAAAATGCAATACAAGAAATACACATACATTCAACAAGAACTAAGAAGAAAAGACAATATCTACTGTTGTCGAAAACATATTGCATTAGAGTTAGTGTATAGTTCTCTAGAATTTTTATTCTTGATTTGTTCTAAAATTGGGATGTGTTGAATTTTTCGTGCCTTTTGTCCTGATGCGCTTCCAAAGTTTGCAAAAATATTTTGTGTCATCAATAGTTCCAAAATGGTCAACGCAAGGGTCTATTTGATTCTTTTTATGTTAAGCTAAATACAGAGAATGTTGATATTTTTGTGGTAGTACGTACTTTACATTTCTCTCTCATTACTGAAGTGAGGCTACTTTTCTTGTTTTTCAATTACTTTTCCAGCATGTCGCTTATAGAATTGATCACAAATTCCTAATTTTTTTCATTTAACTGGAAACGTGCTCAACACATGTGTTTCAAATGGCTATCACACGAAGTCTGACTATAATTGCTTCACATGTGCAAGTTAGTATTGGAACAAATTAAAACCGAATATCAAAACTGTGATAAATCAAATTATTTCTAAACTGAAAATATTTGTTCCGTCTACCGGTGGTATGCTTATACTGAAACATCTACCACAGCGAGAGCTGGTGAAAACTTGCTTTTGAAGAATTTTTTACCACAGATATATCTATAAGCGCCCATGTGTCTGTCCCATTGTGACACATGAAGTTAGAGCAAAGAACAAAAAGCAGTGTTGAGTCCAGCTGCTTTAAAACTTATCAAGCCTTCTAAATAGCTTGAATGAACGCTTATCCTTATAATGCCGAAACTTCTAAGAGGTGGTCCCAGCCCATATTAAATAGCTTTTGAGAAATAAAGAGGTATAAGACATTTAATTACACAATTTTATTTTAATATTGTGTAAAATAGCGAATTAAACACTACTAAATCTATGATTTTTTTCAAAAATTGAAAACATGGGAAAATATTCTTCAAAATCTGAATAAAAATAAATGAATATTCATACAGAATACATATTTTTCAAATATTCCTTGATTTTCAAATTTTCCCGGATTGAAATTCATTAAGTACTAGTAAAACGTAGAGGTGTGTGTGGACAGAATCTCTCGGGTACTGTTAAGAATCGAATACGGTAGCAGGAATCAGCCAACTGCGATATAAGACTGTTGTATAAGAATAAAACTTTATAGTTCTTATTTTCTCAGCATTGTCTATTGGATCTTTCCCTTCGGGATTGATCCCGGACCGCCGCCAATAGCTCGTTGTGTTCTCCATTGCTACGTTAATTAACTACCTACCTCAGAATAGTGGTTAGTGCACTAGAATTGTACCTTAGTGGATAACAGTTCAAATTTACTGCAAGTGGAAACTAGTAAATCGTTATCTCATGCAAACGATAATTTTTGACAAGAAAATCAAGTTTATTCTATTTTTCTGCAATGGGGAGGGTTTGATTAAGCTGGACATTTTCATTTTTAAGCAAGGTCATTTTCACGATTCTGCACAAAAACATACACTGCCACTTCGATATGGGAATAATTTGGTATTCGAATTCTTGGCCTGAGTACTTTGGTATTTGAATACTTTGGTATTGGAAGACCTAGAATGAATACTTTGTTATTCGAATACCTAGGTTGAATACTTTTATATTCGAGTACTTTCGTATTTGAGTACATTGATATCCGAATACCAAGAATGAATACTTCGGTATTCGTGTACCTGGGATGAAAACTTTGGTATTCGAATACTATGAATAATTTATTATTCAAGTACTTTGATTTTCGGTACTTTAGTATTCGAATATTTTGATTATTGTATTCGATATTCGAATACTGTACTTTGTATTCGAATACAAATCGAGCACAACGTACTCTTCACTATCGAGTACATTCAGTACTATTGTATTCCAATACAAATCGAGTACGACGTACTCTTAAGTATCGAGTACACTCAGTACTTTTGTATTTGAATACTTCCATCTCTACTAATCAAAGTACTTTGGTATTCGAGTATTTTGGTATTCGTGTATTTTGGTATTTGAGTATTTTGGTATTTGAGTATTTTGGTATTTGAGTATTTTGGTATTTGAGTATTTTGGTATTTGAGTATTTTGGTATTTCAGTACTTCGGTATTCTACCAATAGAATAAATACTAAATACTATATAAAATACTACTATATTCGAATATGAATCGAGTACAGGGAATACTTTCAAGCATCGAGTACACGAATACTTTTGTATTCGAATACATCTCTAGTAAAAAGAGCGAAAAACAAGTAATAACTGCTGTTTATGTAGTAAAAAGGTAAAGATAAAACTGCATGACGATTCTCATGAATTGTATACTAAAACACCCTCTAACCCAATTTCCATCCCTCATGTCACTTGTCCCGAACAACTCCAAGTCAAAATATTTACAAAACAATAATTCCCACCACTTACCTCCACACCTCATCCAGAATTGAGGCCACGTAGCCCAACAAATTGCCCCTCTTAGAAACAGCCGGAACCCCATCAGTATCATCGATAATGACGAGGATCATCCTTCTTACCCCTCTTCACAACTGCGACCAAAAGGGGCTTTGAGAGTGTCCCAATCTACCCCACCCGACGAAAGCGATCGGCCAAGTGGGAGATGCAAACCGGAATCTTAATATCCCGCAGCCCCTTACCCCGATGCGCCTTATAGAGAAGGCTCCTCTAACCCCAGCATAACCAGGCTTTCGGGCAGATTACTGTATAATTCAAAGCCGGACCGCACAGCTACATAATGCAGGGCAATAGTCCGGGTCTTATCATTCTCGGCCTGATTCGCTCTCCATAATGCATAGGCGAGGAAGCCGTAGCCGTTTATTCCCACGGTGATACCGGGCGTTTACCTGTGTGGCCCGGACCGAAGAACGTGCTTGGGAAATAATGGTGATTGAAGAAGTGGACTGGTTTTGTGTTGCGGAGGATGGGAGAGAAAAATAATCAGGGATTGGAAATCGATTGGGTATATGGGATTCCTGGGAAATAGTCGATGGGAATTGGGTTTAGAGGTTCGGCTGGGAGTGTTTGTTGAGTGGGGTTTCGTTTTATCGTTGCTTTTCTTTCTGTCATCATACTATAAACTATAGAATACAATTTTCAGCGGACGGTGAAGGTAGAAACACGAAACTGTGAGCCATAAATTTACACGTGCTACTTGTATAGTTTTATTTCAAGTCATACAACCGAATGGCCGACGACCTATAAGTGATAAAAAGGTCGAAAGTTCGAATCCCGGTTTGGGCATGGATGCTCGAAATTGTTCGGAATTCAATCAATGTAACACCACAGTACATCTGGGTTTAGTGCTTCTTCTGGTAGTGTTTGTTGAGTTGTAGCAGAATGGGTAGTATTTTTACATTAATTTAAACAGTAGAGTAGGGACACGAAATTATGAGCTAGAAATTAACCTACCGCATTGCTTTATTAAAGTCATAAATAAACGGACGATCATCTAAGAGGTATGAAAGATCCTTGATTCAATCTCTGCCTTGTTTTATGACCCAAGACACCCGACCCAACAAGGGGCTTTAAGCTAAACGCAATCAAATCAGAATGAACCAAAAAAATATCTCCCTTGTCATAGATATAGAGAATGGTTTGGAATCTATTTACCACAGTATGGGAAGATGTGTTTGCAAAACAAAATCTAGAGGTAGCTCCAATATTTCTGCGGAAGTACGTATTTCCCGGTTTTTTTTCAGAAGTATCTCAGCATGTTATCGAATGGACTACCACAAAATGAGAAGTTCCTGTAAAACTAAATGTAGAAGGGGCCCCAGTGTTTCTGGTGGAAGTCCCGTTTCTTTTTAGAGGTATCTCTGCATGGTATCGAATGCGATTTCAGCATGTCATTTAGAGAATTTATAAAAACAATAATTTGTTGGATTTTCTATTTATTTAACTGAAAATATACCTAGTGCATGTGCTTTAAATAGCTGCTCCAAGAAGTCTGGCTTTAATTGTTTCGTACGAATAATTTGGGTTGGGAGTTAACGTCAAACATCGTCAAGTTGTCTATGAACCAAATTTTTAGGTAATAGTTAGTATCGAGATCCAATTTGTATTTTTACAGAAAAACCGTCATAGTTGAACTCAAATTTATTTAATAAGTGTATTGTAACTTCCATTAGACCCTTTGTGGAAATCAGGGAACTGGCAAACGGTGAGACCGAGGTGTGTTAAATCCGTAACATGCAACATTTGGACATCAAATTGATTAAAGTATCTGAAAACCCTAAGCTAGAAGCCAAAATGTTCACTACTCTTTCTAAACAAATGACGAATGTTCAATCACAAAAAATTATTATTACCTCCAATTCATCTTATTGATCATTGTTATTGTCTATCTCTAAAAGAATACAAGAGAGAGAGTTTTTAGATTAAACATAAACAAACTACTGGAAGAAGATAAAATACTTTCGGGTTGGAGCTATTCCTTTTCTACCTTCAAATTTGATCTATCGCCGTTTTGGAGATTCCTGGAATTAATTTTTTCCGTCTATATAGTATTCGTGAGGTGAAATTAGAGTCGATTTCTCATGGAACAGACATATGCAACACATTTTGCATTGAACATGTTTTCAGTTGAATAAAAAACACATTGCTGCATTAATGGTTAATTATGTAAACCACATGCTTAAATTGTCGGAAAATAGTTCAAGTTACGTCCCTTCCGGAATGAAACAAGAAGATAGTACTTCCAAAAAACACTAGTGACCTCTATATTTAACTTTACAGAAGACGCTTCCCGTAACGTCTGTGTACCTATATGAACGCATGTCATATGGATTAGTAAAAGTTAATTACCCCCAAATTATAAAAGTTCCATTTCGGAACCAAATTACTACAGCTTAATATTAATATCCACCAATTTATTGCAATTTTCTTACCTCTCAACAATGAACTCTTTTGGCTGGAATATTCATTCCCAAATAACAGTTGAAAACCTAAACAATCCAACTTTGAATGAGTCAAAAAGATTCTAAGGTACTGAGAAATTTAAAATGCAAAATAACTTTGAATTTGGGAAAGCATTACCTGACTCAACCCTCCTGGTGGTTTATTTTTGGGCGGAAAACTGCCCAGTAGTCGTCAGTTTATCATACAAAAACTGCATCAATGGTGACCTGTATGGATGATATACTCATCAATGGATTCAAATAAGATATGAAATGGCATAAAGGCACTTTGACATCTATAGATATAAGCAATTTTAAAAAGTCAGATGCTATGTGCGGGTCTGCTAGTATGTTTTAAAGTAAAAACGAAATTTTAATAATGAGCACTTAAAAGAAATTCCCAGTTTTAAACCATGGGGTAATCGTTATATTATGATTTCATTATTGTGATTTAATCTATATATGTAAAGCAGAGTTGGTGTCTGTCAGTGTGTTTTCTATACAAATCTACACCGTTTGACCAATCCACACCGTGTACCAAATTTGGTACACGGGTACACTTATAGAACTTAGAACCCTGCATGTAGCATGTAAGGTAGCTACATATTAACCCCCGTTCTGTTTGCCCTAGGTATGCAGAAGGGGTTAAAAACAATTCGAAATCACCATAGAAATAACATTGAGTATAAAACGATTGCTGCAGGAAGTCCAGCCTGTTTTACCAGTATTGATGGAAAAACAACTTTCCAATAAAATTGTTTTACCAGTATTGCTCGAAAAACAATTTTTTTCCAAAGCAAATTAAATTATAATATTTATGTTTGGACTGACTTTTTATTTCTTCCCATGAAAAAATAATTTTTGAAAATTTGATTGATGAAAACAATATTTCAAATATTTAATTTTATATAACTTACATTGTGTAATGGAATACAAAAAGCCCAAAAGAAAAACTCATTGATCATAAAAAGCCAAAGAGTAAATGGCTATTTACTCTTTGGATTTAATAAATAATAATAATAGTAAGAGTAAATAGCCATTTACTATGCGATAAAATGATAAAAGCGTAATTATGCTACTCGGTATCTGGCAATGCCAGAATTAATATTAAATTGTTTATAATTTTATTTAGAACTAGCTGCATTACCCGGCGTTGCTCGGGTTGAAATGGTTAAATGTTGCTTGAAAAGTGAATTAGAATAAGCACATTTCTTTCACAGAAAAATGCAATCATTTAAGTTGTACGGAAAATACGTTTTAACTTTTTCAAAGCTTCTACAATATACTTCGGACACAAATATATACATTTAATTCCTGAATATATTGCAATATGTAAAAGATTAAGACATAAAGACAAACAGAAACGAAATTCCGACGAAAAATTGCAGAATTCTAAAAAACGAAAGATGCGCAAAGTGCAGTTTCAACTGCTTCTGTTTAAATACTCTCGCAATCAAGTGGTGGCGCTCACTGGGTAATTGACCATTGGTAAGAACCTCCTTGATCTCCATCCAAGTCGGATTGCAGGTGAAGGTATACGTATGGTCCTCACGTACGTCATAGCAGTTTGAGTGTATTCGTGCATGTGTCTGGGACTGCCTGTAAATGTAGCTGGTAGTACGACTAAGGCACCGAGGTTTTCAACGTTCCCTCATTTGACCAGCATATCTCAGGTGATTATATCAACATTCAGTTTAAGTTGATTTAGACTAATGTAAAGGAGACGCTCACTCTCGACTTTAGCGTACATATCGACGATGAACTGATGAAACAATTGCCTGCAGTTCAATACGTGATTCTGCTCAGTATCTCGAACCATCAATCTGTACGCATAGAAATCCATCGCTGAAACTTTCTTGCTGGTTGTTTCACCTGTTCTTGGGTTGATCTGCCTCAGATTAAATTGATATCCATCTTCACCATGGGTGAATATTACTGGGTACTGCAGAGCATCGTAAGATCGATGTGTTTCCGAAATACGCTATAATGATTCACCTCGTCGTTGAATAACGATATCCCATTGATGAAACTCATCTCCTGATATAATCACCGCGACTTCATCTGCATGAGGAGAGTTAAAGCGCCGCTCGTGTTCGCCTGCTGGTCTTGGGTCTGCTCTTATGACTACTTTATATTCATCTGTTGGCATACGTTCCAATGCTGTTTCAAACGCTTTAATAAGATTATTGTGCACATGAAACATCCTCTGTAAGTTTACCACAATCTGACGTCTTGTTCCCAAGATGTAGGCGCACCTCTGGTCAGTTTCTCTTTGTTCGTTTTGAATAAAATATAGTTGTAGAGATTTTGATGGTTGATCTGGCAACGGAAGCAACGATCCCGCTCCATGGTAAATCTGCCCTTGCACCTTGAATGTCGACGGAAATCCGGGCTGTCCAACAACTGATGTGGCGCCGAATGATGTCATTTGGAAACATGAGTTGTATTTTCTGATGTTACTAAGAAAATGCTTCGACTCTGACGTATCTCCTGATGTGTAAGTCAAAAGGTCTTGTGGTGGTGGTTCCAGTTGGCAGAGTTTAACTTTTCCATTTTTGCAGCAAATACCAGTAGGCTCTGATTTAAACTTTTTGGCTTGACAGTAAGTACAAACCATTTCCATTTTCCCGATCGTAACACTTGCATGCATCGATTAGTCTTTATGTGAATCGTAGTGAAATCCTTCCAATGTTAAGCTAAAATGGTTCGCAGTCCGTGATCTTTTGGCTCTATCTCCCTTATCCTGTAGTCGGGCCTCTAGCTGCTGTGCCGTCTCTGTTGCCCTAGATGTAGTAGCTCTATCTCTCTTATCTTGTTGTCGGGCTTCACGCTGCTGTGCCGCTTCTGTTGCTCTTGATGTAGTAGCTCTCTCTCGCAATCGCGTCTTCTATTCCTCTCCTCGGAAGTTTCTTGACTACGCTCATTTTTCATCATCTTAGCCGTTGACTGCACTTGGTCGATTGCCTTCCGCTTCCTTGGAGGCATTGCTACAACAAAGAAATCTGTAAAAGAATACAAAAATGCTATTTCATAAAATAAGCAAAAGGCACACTCACTGAGCTATGATATCTATTATAGAATACAAAGAAAAGCTATTTCATAAAATAAGCAAAAGGCACACTCTCACTGAGCAGTGAAATCTATTATAGAATACATTAAAAAGTTATTTCATAAAACAAGCAAAAGGCACACTCTCACTGAGCAGTGAAATCTGTCATTAAAAGTTATTTCATAAAATAAGCAAAAGGCACACTCACTGAGCAATGAAATCTATTATAGAATACAATAAAAAGCTAATATAAACTGAATGGTAAAACAAATTAAAATTGTGAAGTACTTACATCAATTTAGGAATATCAAATTTTAACACAAATAAAAAATATTAATGCCTTACTTAAAAGCTGTCAATCACAAAATACTCAAAAACACAGAATTCTAAATCATACTAAAAAATAAACTTTTATCCTGGTGTAAAAAAAGCATTAATTCTGATCCCATTAAACATATTTAAAAAATTAAGCAAAAGGCACACTCTCACTGAGCAATGAAATCTATTATAGAATACAAAAAAAGCTAAAATTAACGAAAAAAACGAATACAAAATTATGTAGTACTTACATCCGTTTAGAAATATAAATCCAAAATGTACACTACCACTGTCGAATAAAGTAGGAAACACTTATACGATGAAAAGAGCGAAATAAAACTGCCAGATTCACTGAAAGATGATAAACTGGAAGACTTACCGAGTTAGCTTCCTTTAAATACGACCAGCTAAGAATCGAGTGGGTGCTGGAATGTTCTCCACCATGAGTCCAAGGAAGTTTCCGTTTCCCCAACTTTCTAGAAAGTTCTACAAAGTTTTATAAAAAAAGTAAACATTAATTCTGGTGCTGCCAGATACCGAGTAGCAAATTTACGCTTTTATGATCAATGAGTTTTTCGTTTGTGCTTTTCGGAATAACAGTGCTTGGGTTAGAAATAAATGTAATAGGTGTAGACAAATTAAACTGAATAGATAAAATTTTTTCAAAAAGCAGAAGGTCGATTTTACAGAATTTTTCAGAAAGAAAATCACTGCTTTCAACGGAGGATTCACATGTATCTATTCCGGACATTTTAAAATAAGTTACACGCCTTATCTAAAAAGCCTTGTGAAACAGAATTCTACAAATCATTACGTATTCAATAAATTATTTAAGGAAAGTTGGTCGAAATATACACCAACTTTCCTTGAAAATAATCCTTGAACTCCTGAAAACCTTTCCTTGAATTTCCTTGCAAACATAAATATTTTAAAATATTCTTTCCTTCATCAATAAAATATCTATAATTTATTTACATCATGGGAACAACTAAAAAGTCAGTTCAAAAATAAATACTGTAATTTAATTGGTTTCGGAAAAAATTCTTTTTCGATCAACACTGGTAAAGCAACCATCGCTGCCTAAAGCAATCAATCTATGCTCAATGTTATTTCTATTGCGATTTCGAATAGTTTTTAGCCCCCCAGGGTCAATAGAACGGGGGTTAATAGTTAGCCTATGCTGACCGCAGTGTTCTAAAGTATAAGTGTACCAAATTTGATGTGGATTGGTCAAACGGTGTAGATTTGTATAGAAAATATACATATATACACACATACATACACACACACATACTATTTTATATATATAGATTCTGTGTTTGTGTATTTGAGTTAAAAGCGTAATGTTCGGGCATATTTGCGCATTTCCAAATAATATATATATATATATATATATATATATATATATATATATATATATATATATATATATATATACACTGCTGGCCACCCAAATTGCAACACCAAGAAAGACAAGAGATATCACAACAAAATTTATTTTGTAGATAACATGTTGACCAAGTATCAAATGATTAAATTTATAGACTTCTGTGAAGTGTGGTTCCTGCCAAAATCAGTAGCCAGAGTAGCCGCCATTGTTGGAGATCATCGCTGCCACACGCCTCGGCATTGATTCAAAGAGACTTTGGATGTGTTCTTGGGGTACAGCAGACCAAGCAGCTTCCACACGTTGCCAAAGTTGATCTGGTGTGGCAGCTGGGGATGTATTATGGGTCAATCGTTGAGCAACCATGGACCACATGTTTTCTATCGGCGAAAGATCCGGAGAGCGAGCTGGCCAGGGAAGCAATTCAATCTGGCGATTGACGAAGAACCCTTGGACAATGCGTGCCACGTGTGGTCGCGCATTATCCTGTTGAAATATGGCTGTGGGCAAGCCCTGAAGGTAAGGAAGGACAACTGGCTCCAACACCTCGGAGATGTAGCGCTGGCTGTTTCAAGTACCGGCAATGCGTACTAGAGGAGTGCGAGAGTGATATCCAATACCGCCCCATGCTATAATACCCGGTGCAGGACCAGTGTGGCGGTGCATAACGCAGCTGTTCAGCATCCTCTCTCCACGGTGTCTCCAGACTCGAATCCGACCATCGTGGTGTTGCAGACAGAAGCGTGACTCGTCAGTAAAGACAATTTCATTCCATTCTGCCGTCCATATCCTTCTTTCATCGCACCATTGGCGGCGGAAACGTCTGTGGTTCTGCGTCAAGGGTAGACGAAGCAATGGACGTCTTGCGGACAGACCACTCTGCTGTAAACGGCGTCGAATGGTACGCGCAGACACTGGATGATGCGGTACAGACTGAATGTGCTGTGCTACGGTTCGTGATGTGGCTGAGCGATCCGTCACTGCCATACGCACAATATGCCTGTCATCACGTGAAGTGGTGCACTGAGGTGGATGCGATCGAACACGTCGGTCCGTCGTACCCTCCTGCATCCAACGATCACATATCCGCATTATAGTTGTTTGGTTTCGTCCAACACGACTACCGATTTCCCTGAAAGATAATCCACAATCTCGGTAGGCCACTATCCTTCCTCTGTCGAACTCGGATACTTGATCAAAAGATGATCGCTGTTTTCTACGAGGCATAATTGATCGTTTTTTTTGAAAAAACCACAAGAAAAACACAATTGCCGTACTTGAAATCGTCGAAATCTCCAAGCCTTAAATAGCGCTTTGAAGTGGTGCCACAGGCGCGCGTGATGTGCGTCTGCGCTGAAATTCTAATCATTTGCATATCTCACCTCCTCTAATGCATGTTGTAAATTTCATAGTATTTGCATGCTTCCTTCAGGGTGTTGCATTTACGGTGGACAGCAGTGTATATATATATATGTATATATGTGTGTGTTCTTGTAATTAAATCATTATTGTCTTTATCAATATTGTTCAAAATTATTTTGTCGAATTGCTCTATTTCAGAATATATTCAGGAAGTCAAAATTCGATTCGCTTGCACATATCTTTCTTTTTTCAGAATTCTGCATTTTCTAGTATCATAATTTCGTTTCTGTTTGTATTTATATGTTCCAGTATTTTACATATTGCAGAGATATTATTTAGAAGCGAAATTTATTTCCTGCAAAATATCTGAAATTTGTAATTTCTGGGCAGTATAATATGTATATTCCGACCAACGTTCTTCAAGTCTTTGGTTGAATACTTATTGGTGTGTAGAATGCTGTTTCATAAAATAAATAAAATATACAAAACAAAACATTTTTAAGTAAGGTGTGTATTTTCCTATTTTAAAATGACAGGTAAAGTTAAAAAAAAACCACTAAAATAAGTTGGGTTACGTTAAATTCAAACGGGTAGTCATAAGTTGTATATTTCAAAATTTTGACATAGATTTTCATCAAAAGACGATTAAAATCAATTAAATGTACCTACATCTATCATTCTAAATAGGTATGTGGTTTCCATTTAGAAACCGAATCTTTAAAAAAGCACCATAAGGATTCGATTAAAAACTGAATATTTGTTGGAGTAAAGGGAATTTTAAATAAGTGCATATCACAGTCAGAAATTTGAAAAGTTGAAATATTTTTTCTTGAGTGACAGAAGGTCAAGGTTGTTTACTCTATAAATTGAAGCTGTTCTTATGCACTTAGATACATGTGAAGCATTCGTTGAAAGCAGTGATTTTCTTTTTTTGAAAACTCTGTAAAATCTACCTTCTGTTTTTTGAAAAATTGTAATCAGTGGAGTTTGATTTGTCTATATCGATGACATTTATTTTTAACACAAGTTCCGTTATTTGACGTGCCACTGAATTGAATTTTCAAGAAAAATATGTGCTTGCTCCAAAATGAATTAATCACGAATGCCCATAACAATCTAATTTTCAATCCTCTCATATTGATGACGAAATTCAATAACATCGCATACCAGGTTGAAGAATGCCACAAGTAAAACATATTCATAGGGAAACTTAAGTGCAAGACTATACGCTGAAACTTCGCAATTTATATGAAAATGAACGTATGGGGATATTCGTAATCACTCCAAGACTCAAAATCGACTTCTGTAGTAGTCACCTTAGAAAAAACTTTTGTAGTTTGTGTTACAGCAGAAGTGGGATAAATATGAAATGTATTATATGGATGAATATATCATGTATACATATTTGCGTCCGAAGTAAATTGTAGAAATTATGAAAAAGTTAAAACGATGTTAAGAAATTACTTTCCGCTCACTTAAATGATTCTTGCATTTTTTATGAAATAGAAGTGTTTAGTCTGATCACTTTTCAATCAATATTTAACTAATTCAACCGGAGCAGCGCCAGATAATTCTGCTAGTAAAGATATAAAGAAATTGTCAAATTGATAAAGTATAGATTTATAGAAATCAGGCTCATGATTGATACAGTACTGTTATTCCAAAAAATCTAAGATAAATACATTAGAAAACATGTACTCTTTGGGAAACAGTATTCTCTAATCCAACTAGTACAATAACAAATTTCGTCCTTTCTGAGCTATTAAAACTTTAGTTTTTACCTCGTATCTGCTTTTAGTCAGTAATTATAGAAACAATATTTTTTCAGAAGTCTAGTAAAAAGCTTTCTGTTAGCACCACTTAAATTAGTGAGCTTCACTCTTTGAGGATCTTCCAAGAGGAGTATTAAGAGAAAATTAAAGACAGACCTTCCTTTTTTCTCCATTTTTTAGTGAGAATGCTAGTCAATCGTTGTTCAAATATGTGTTCCACGCTTCCATATAATATATTGCATTAATAGGGAATTGGCAAAAAACCAACTTACTGAATAAAAACTGAAAAACCAATTATGGAATGAATGCTGGAAATGAATTTTTTCTACATGGTCTCTTTTAGATATGATCTTTTTTTATGTAGCGTGCTTTTTTCTAGTCTTTTATACATCTCTAGATACCATATTATCTGAATTTTATTTTCATAATTCACAAGTATGTGCATGATGACTCTCAATGAATTTAAGAATTAGTTTCAAGTGATATACTTACGAATTATAAAGTTAAATAATATTCAGATTAAAAAAATATTCTAAATCAAATGGACAAAAAATTTATTTACTTGCATTTATTATTTCAAAAATAAATTGACTAAAAATTAAATAGTAATCAAAGAAGTCAAACGATTATCCAAATAGACATTTACATATATTTTTTTCAGAATTTTCAGTTACTTCGAAAGCAATAAAATTTTAATTTTAAATATTTATCAAGCTATGTGCATTATTTTACAAAGTATCAGAGAATAGAAGAAGTCAAATAAATATAAAAGAATTAATGTCTTTATTTTGTCAAATTTGGTGTTCATTCGGTAGTTTTATTTACTTACGTGGTGAACTTAGCCACCACTACAAAATATTAAAGTACAATGCAGTATTTTTTTCAATATAAAATATCTCCACCATAAAGTACTTTTTGGAAGACAAAAGTAGCAGTCTCACACTTCTTGCTATATTGGTGATTGGCGGACGTGATCACAAACGGGAGAACTTTAAAAAAGCTTGAAGGCGCTGCTAAACAAATACAAGATGACGCTCGCAACAATTGGCACGAACTTTTATGGATGGTCCCTTGGTAAACAGTTGATTTGCCAATGCGATGACAATAATTTCCAATAACTGTCTCAACCCCTGCGATTACAGACACTGCTTCATAATTCACAAGTATGCACAACTTCACTATTCGTCCTCTCAGCCTCCACATAACTTAATACATATTTAAAAATTAAGTGTTTTATAACTCGTAGAGATTGAAAATTCTGAAAATAAAAAATAAAAATAGATAATAATTTGATTTATTTGATAACAATAAAGGCCGAGACCCGCATTCTACTGCTAAAAGTAACACAGGACAAATAGTAGCTATCATCCATTGCAGTACTACGCATACGGAAGTACACCAGTGATATTAATACAGCTCCAAGTTTCACACAACTGGCAATTAGAACTAGTGATAGTATCAATCGAATTCAGCCACTAGTAAATTTTGGAGGGGCAGTATTGTGGTGACTTAGCCACCAATATTAAATTAACTTATAATACGATAATACACTAAAGTGTCAAAGAACTGGTAAAGACGAGCCTATGTAAAATATATAGCAACGTTACCTATGTACACAGTTGCTTTTGTCAGTGCATATATAAGGAAATAGACATGTAGAAGCATCTAGAGCTATTTCCGTATTGAGAATGGCAAGTTATAATGATTTAAGAAATTTTCAACGTGGTTTAATAGTTGGAGCTCGTGAGATGGTTCATAGCTTTCGAAGGTAGAGGAAAAGCTTGAATTTTCATGTATCATTTCAAGGGTGTGGCCTAAACCGGTACTTTACGACAGCAGTGTGGTCTTAAGAAGACTGGGTGAACGTGACTAGCGGCGTCTGACAAGAATCATTTCACGCGACAGGCATGGTACACTGCTTCTCAAATGGCATCGGAATGCTGGACTCTTAACAAACAACAGCGTGAGGACTGTGCAATGTTCGCTCAAAATTATGCGTTTTTATAGCCGATGCCGAACTCAAGTACCATATATGGCTGTCGAGTACCCTAGATAGATAGCAAGGCGTGTTGAAGGAATACTCGACACGCAGCTATTCGCCTCGCCTGGGCTCTAGAACAGAGCGCCTCGACACTTGATGACTGGAAACGAGTAGCTTGGTTAGACGTTTCGCGTTCCCAACTGTTCGGGCAGATGGGAGGATCCATGTGTGCAGAAAAGCCCATAAAGGCAAGGATCTCGCATGTCAATAGGGGATTGTACTGGCTGGAGATGGCTCAGTGATTTATGAGGTGTGCTTAGCTGGCATTCAATGGAAGCCCTGGTACGTCTATAAATCTCTTTGACAGGTGAATGCCATGTGTACATCCTTTCTAACGAGTTACACCTGTTCATGTCCTGCTTTCAATCTGATGGGTTTGGCATATTCTAACAGGACAATGTGTCTAGACATGCCAAATAGTTAAAGGATCTGAGTTTGAGGTCTTGCCATTCCCATCTAAGTCACAAAATCTCAACGTTATCGAACATATCTAGGATGCCATTCAAAGCGCTGTAAAATACAGAAATCCTATACCTCGGAATATAAGAGGATTGTAGACCGCTCTGGAGGAAGCAATGTGTTCAATGTCATCAGAATACTTCCGCAAACTCGTGGAGTCCATGCACCGTCGTATTTCTGCAGTTATACGCTCCCGCGTGATGCCTTCCAAGTATTAGACTGGCTTACTAGGTTTTCTAGCACTTTAGTGTACTTATAGCAGTGTAACATATCTCCATTATCATGTACTTTTTGATGGACTTCACACGTATTGCTAATTTTCTAAGTATAAATAAATATAAGTCAGGATAAGAAAAACAACACACTTTTCCTGTTTATATTCCATTTTATGAATAAGAGATACGTTTATGTGAATATGTATTCACTGCAAACGATATACTCTTAGTACTATTAGTACTTTTTCTGAAATATAAACAGAATTCTTTTGTATTTTCCATGCCGCTAATAAATGATACTTAACGCCATTGAAAACAACTACAAAATAATTTACATTACTTTTGAATCACCCAAAGAACAAAAACGGTTTTGTCGCAGTTTATGAAGCGCGTGAAGTGGGCAATTATTCTAAGCAGTATTGAAAGAATAACGACGAAAATATTTAACAAAAACTTTTCAAAATGATGCGTTGAAAGGAATACTTTTTAAACCATGTATTTCTTTTCATCTCCAACCGAAGAATTTCTGTCTTTTAATAAGCATATTCAATGCACTGAATAATTTTCAGGGAAGGAAAAAATAACTCCCCGAACATACAATTAAGAATGATTCACAGTTTTCTAATATGGCGGATTTTTCTCTTTCATATTAATACTTCTCGAAATGAATCAGAATTCTTTGATCACCTTCTCACATTAATCTTCATCAGACGATCGGAAATCGATATATTAATTTTTTTCTGTTCACGGAGTTCCTGAGAGTCAAGCGAATGGAATGCAGTTATTTTCTTCCCGCGTTTTGAACTCTTGGTAAATAACGAGACTATCGGGTAAAATGCAAAATAAAAGTAAATTCAACGACCTAATTGTCTTTTGATTTTGAAGCGGGAATTAATTTTCTGCCTGTGATTTCGAGGGCAAGTTCAATGCGGCTACCATGTTTCTAATCATCACAAGATTATGCCTGGAAGTGATTTCCCTAAATATATGCCATATTATATCTATGAGAGGTTCCCCCGCATATATCCGTTCTTAAACCTGCAGTTTTCCCAGATGAATGCTAATCGGTTTTGACCTTCTTTTCAAATGCAATCTATCCTAAGAATCTTTCAACCAACGTATGTGGTTCTTTAGTTATTATGTGTGTTGTGGGGAAAATGTAATACTTTATTACTTGTAAATCCTATGACGCTCAGAGGTTAAAAATTAATCAGTCATAGACGTTGTGATTAACCCTCTAAGTGTTTCGACGAGATATCGCATCCAAGATCTGGCCAATTTTCCTAAGGGCGAGATATCTCGTCCAAGATCTGGCCAATTTTGCTAAGGGCGAGATACCTCGTCGGCAAAAAACAACCCTATTACACCAAGGGAATGAAGATGCAAGTAAAAGAAAACAAATTTCCCTTGCCCAGAACTGCTAAGAGTTTGGAACATTTTTTTGCACCATGGAGGTTAACCCTCCTGGTGGTTTATCTTCGAGTTGAATACTGCTCTGTAGTGTCCAGCCTCTGGTGCGAAAATTTATTCAAAATTGTCTTCAGTTCTGTCCAAGAGGAAATTTGTTTCTCCTATTTAGCCTTCATTCCCCTTGGAATAATAGGGCAGCTTTGTCTCGACGATATATCTTGTCCTTAGAAAAATGATCAGATCTTGGACAAGGTATCTTGTCGAAAAACTCATCAGAAGGGTTCATGCATATATCCGTTCCTCAACTTGAAACTTCTAATCAGTTTTGACCTTCTTGACCAATAGAATGACTTTTTAGGAATATTTCAACCAAAAGATGAGATTATTTATTCATTATGTGCGTTATGGTGTAAAAGCAGTATTACACTACTAAGAAATCACTTAGACGCTCAGAAGGTTGAGACTTAAAAAGTTGATTTTTTGAGACATAATATACAACATTATGAGCATGAATTACGAAAAATGGAGAGATGACCGAAGGGTTGAAAATCTGAACTGTGTGGATGTCAAATTCAGAAGAAATGGAAAAGTATATGCGAAATAACCAGCATTAGTGCAAAAAAGTGCACAATCAAAAAATTCAGGGGTTCATTTACAGACCTCTGAGAGAGGAATGTAAGGGTATATATGGAACGTAATGACTTATTGACACATAATATAGTGACATTATGAACATGAATAATATGTAACGAATTAGATGGTGAGGTGTACGAACTGTATGGCGGTTAAAGTCAGAATAAAGATGAAGTATGTGTAAAAGGACAGGCAGAACGTGGGAGAAATGTACAAACAGCAAATTCAGGGATTGATCCACAGTCTTCTGAGAGATGAATGTAATGGTATGTGTGGAGCAGAATGATTTATTGAGACACAGTATGGTTATATCATGAACATGAATTATGAATAACGTACAGCTGACCTGGGGTGAGACATTCGAACTGTTTGGAAGTTAAAATCAGAATAACGGTAAGAGTATGTGTGAAACGGCAAGCAGAGCTTGGGAAAATGTATAATCAGCAAATTCAATGGTTGATTCACAGGTTTCAGAGAGGAATGTAATAATATGTAATGATGTTTCTAAAGGTATGTATGGAATAGCATGATTCATGGAGACATAATATACAGACATCAGGAATACGAATTACGAATAGTGGACAGCAGATCCAGGGGTTGAGATGTCCAAATTGATTGGAGGTTAAAGTCAAAAGAGAAAGGTATGTGCGATACTACAAGAGTAGAAAAATACTCAATCAGACAATTCAGGGGATAATTCACTAGTTTCTGAGAAAGGTATTGAATTAACATTGGGTCTATCCCTGGGAACTCTGTCTAGAAATGAATAGCGAATATAACAAGAGTGTTAATGAGAATTACTTTGGTGTTTTGTTACAGATGTGTAAAGCTATTTTGCATGTAATTCACATTTAAACAAACTTTGTAGGGTGAGATGGGGCAACTGGGTGAACGCGTCCACTGAATATAAAACGTCTGTGGGATTAAAGTAGGATTTTCCACCTGCTTGAACGTATCCTATAGATTAGTTTCACTACTAGACCGCTTCGAATTTCGACAGGGACGTTGCGCAGACCAATGAAAATCCCGAATGAAATATGTTCTTGCCCCACTTACAGTACATTATATTTCAAACAAGAAAAGAGTTCATAGTATGCACTTGCCCATCATGTGGGGATAATGTGACCCTATGAAATAGAGTGGAAAGTATTTTTATATAAGTTGTATATACGTTATATAAAAAAGTATAAGTTTGATCAATGAGGATAAGTTTAAAGAAATAAGAGTGTAAAAATATAAGTAAAGGGTCTGGGAGTGTGTGGTAAAAATAAGAATTAAAAAAATACTGGGACATATTATAATAATTTGTCCAATATGAACTTTGAAGATTTGTGTTCGTACTATTATTATTGTTAGATCCCGAGTTAATTTATTTTATACTTTGCTTTTTGATAAGTAACCTAGCTGCAAACTTAGTAAATTCTAAAAGCTAATACTAATGATAACGTAATACATAAAGAACTTTAAATAATTAGTAGATAGCTGAGACAATCACCATCAAAATGTTTTTAGTAAGCATGCTGATTTATTTTAGGATGTACTCGTGTACAACTATTACTATTCAACCATTTCTTGTTTCCAATTCTGACAAAAACACTGCAAAACACTTATACAGCAAGGAGATTATGTGGAAAGAAAACTTTTTATAGTCCTTATCCTCCATGCTTCTGACCTTAAAAGCACTTATCGAAAGAAACTGAAGCTCTTTTCAGGATTTTAAAAGTAAAGCAACACGTGTTTTAATTAATATTTAATGCGTCGCAATTTCATAGAAATGAACTTTTAACCACTTTATGTTTATGAGCGGACTTAAAGCACGTTTATAGATAATGATGCTCTAGAATAGCTTGAATGATTTTAATTAAGTTAATACAAGTCATCTAAAACTTGGACATCTACAGTAAATTATACTACTAAAATACCAACTATTTCAAGTTGTTTGAGTTTTGAAAGATTTCAATTGTGTTGGTAATTTTCATCGTTTTAAAATTAAAACCCCGATTTAATGTGAATATCAAACGTAAATGCAGTAATAAAACATCCCACGTTAATTTTAATTCTTTGATCAATACGGTTATTTTACTGTTGTTTCGAATTAATTTCATCATTATTCTCTTGGATAATTAAACCAATGTTTTATATAAAGCTCCATTTCAAACAAGCTGAATTGAATTGTCCCAAAATAAAAGAGGTTGATTAAATTGAATTTTAAAACTTTTCACGTCGAGTGGATTTTTCTGCCACTACATTAGCTCTTATCCATTAACGCTAAACCCACAGCACTCCAAAAACAGAAGCGAAGTTTTCCTCTTAGTAAAATACAGCTAGTGTTGACGTTGCTTGAAATACATTTGTTTAAATAAAGCTCAAAAGAAAGAAAAGAAGAGCCCAGACACAAGGCAACGAATTTGTCAACCGTCAGTGATTTGTGGAATGGGGTAGCTGCGATATTGGTGGGGAGATCATATCTTAGTGCCCTCTACTTTTTACAACTATTTGCATCACTGCCATCATAACGTTGTGAAAAGCGGAACAAAGAAATAGCTCTTTCATGGATTAGCCTTGATCCCCTCTCTACCAAGTAAACTCATTTAGGTGCGGTGACCCAACTTCCCGATTTAAATGAGATTGATGACTAGTGGCAGTTTAAACCCAAATTTATGGTAGAAATTTTGCAAAAATGTTTATCAAATATAAAATTGGACAAATTGAAATGTACATGATTGTGAATTTGAAAAGAATAATGTAGTATTTCTCTGCATTACTTTATGGTTTTAGATTTATCTCAGTAAAGAGAGTGTCCCCATGGCATGACGAATATAAAGTAGAGGGAATTGCTTCATAACGGCATGCGAATGAATGAATGCAAAGTATAAGGTACGTAGGTAATTTAATTAACGTCGCACTGGAGCAACACAACGGGCGATTACAAAATGAAATGGAGGGATTTGCGTCATTGTGACTATGGGAAATTGGGAAGGGTCAAGCAGCCGCAATGATTGATTATAGGATGTGTGAACTTGATGGCGTTGGTCAGGGTATTGGTTATGACGCTGGGTTTTATTGAGGGTGGAGTCGGCAAGGGTAGATACTTGGAACTTCTCGGGGGAACGCGCACAGATCTGGTGAACACCAGGAGTTCATTGCCTGTGTTCATTTCCCCCAAAATTCCAAGTCTCCCTTTCAGGCATCATTGTTCAAGAGATTTGCATCAATGTTAATGATAGTTTTATTGTGTATATATATTTTGAAATGGATAAATGAAAATTAATCTTTAACTTTTGCACAACTCCTGTGATCCTCTATTACTAGATTTCTATTAAACTCACCTAATTTTAGATGAAACTTTGCTGTTATATACGAACGTATTGTTTGTAAGAAAGGATATGAATTAAATTGAAGAATTTTAAAATTCTCTATACGTTAATTGCCTTGAAGTCACCAATTTTACTAGTGAAAATTATGTTTTATAATACACATGCAGTATACTTCCAATCTATTTTGCAGACAACCACGAGTAGCTACCTGCAAAAAGTGTTTTGAAATGATATTTTTCATTTTCAAAAAGTGAAAAAATAAATATTCTTCTATGCTAGCTAAAACTAAATTTTCTTGTTATAAATTGCTGAACAAATAGTTACTGTCAGTTATTTAACAGACTATCGTAATTTGATCTATTGATGCAAAACTATTATTCTTTATATTGTTAAAATTCAAACACTTTTTTTTATGGACAAAAAAAGTCGAATTTTTTTTCAAATATGCAGATACGTTCTAAATTATTGTTATATATTCCACTTATAGAATTTTCCATATAATGATACCATACTTTAAGCCTACATTAGAGTTAGAGAGAAATAACTAATATATCTCAAAACGGGCGATTTATGTACAATATGTTAACCTCCATGAAATGACCTTTATTATCAGTGTTTGGCAGACATTTTCGATCTATATATTGTCTGCCATCTTTAAGGTTATTGAGCTTAAGACACAGAAATGCATGGGCAATCTTTGGAACTTTCCCAAATCCATTATGATTGAGATTTCTAGACTGGCAGATCTGAGCTCACAAGATGGATGGTTTAAATCTGAATTCTTTTTCAGTTTACTTAGATATAAGTGTTCAAAATTTATATTTACAAGAGCATGAATATCTTCAAAAGTTTAAAATCCATAAGTTCAATTTGTGTTAAACTTTGGAAACGCTCATGGAAGTTTTCAAGAAAGATAAGTGTTGGTAAATAGGTATTGTTGTTAACGAAAATTTCTAAACAATTCTGGTTAATAATTGGTTTGTCTTTTAAGTTCCTTTTCCAATAATTTGTAGTAAAGTTTAACTTTTTGGTTCAATGGGGGTTTTAGGGTACTAAATGAATAAACCGATAGTGTGATTGTTAATTAAGCTTGAAATGTATGGGAAGCATAAAATTCTGCACTAAATCTGATATATTTAATTTGTTTTAGAAAATATTAAACTGCCTTAATTTTCACTTTTATTTTTCCACTTAGTTCGACATTATCTGCTTTACCGAAAACTAGCTTGATCCTTAATCATGGATACATCAGAATTAATAGGACCTAGAAAAATGTTACTGATTGAAATTGAATGGGATCACGATTTAATTTGCAGGATTTATGTTGCTTTTTACGTCCTCGGAAACACCGTGGTAAAAAGAATGCATTTTGCTCATACCAACCCAACCGTACAAGTCATTATTCGGCATGTCGTTGGCTGTATTCCAACATCACTTATGAATTCTGATATTCTGTGACTGCTAGTAATACATCAAGGATATTTCAGACAGGGAGAATAACCTTCTGTGTTATCCTGGAGGTATATTTTAGCAGGACAATACGTCTTCATGTGATCCGGACAGTTCAAGTCCTATTCGTACATGGCAGTTACAGCTTCCTACTTGTACCTTCAAATACAGTTTAAAGACAGGGATATCCACCTGTTGTTATTCTGGCTGTATATTAAAGCAGGACAATAGTGGCCTTCATGGGATCTGGATAGAGCAAGACCCGTATGTGCAGGCAGTTACAACTTCTTACCTATCCTATCAATGATATTTCAGAGACGGTAGATCCTTTCCATGTGTTATCCTGGCGCTATATTTTAGTAGGGAATTACTCATCTTCATATGATCTGGACAGTGCAAGACCTATTCGTGGATGCAGTTGAATCTTTTTTCGTCATCAAGGACATTTCAGAGACAGGGAGATCCGCTCCCTGCGTTATCTTGATGTTATATTTTAGTTGGAAAATATTAACCTTCGTGTGACCCAAACAGTCCTGAATCTGTTTATGCACGACAGTTACGACTTCGTCTAACCATCAAATTCCCAGATCATGCTTTAGATTGCAAATCTCCAGATTGCGAATCCAGATTACAAAAAATGAGTTTTTACTAACTGGGCCGTTCAGTGTTTACCATCCACAACACATGAAATGTGGATTCCCATAAGTGGAGGGTCAGTACCTCATCTTCAAGTCAGTTACAACGTCAACTAATTATCAAGTTCCCCAAACATGATCAATATCACAAATCTCTGGAATGTTGTTACCAACTGGGCCGTTCAGAGTGTCTATCATTCACAACAAATGAAATCTGGAATGCCATAGGAAGAAGTTAGGATATATATCATCGCAATTTCAAAAAGTCGTCCATTCACGCTATGTAGTAACTGTTCTATTTGCTCAAGTCAATATGGTACTGAATTTTGACTAGAAAAGTATTTCTGTAATGCTGTGTAATTGTTGTAAATCATTTAATTTAAGATGAGTAATATAATTAACAAATAAATAGCATGATTGATTTCTAGCTGTTGAATTTTGTGAAACAGACATATTTAATTAACCGGAAAAATGTTTAGAAAAGTGTACTGGCTCAAACTTTGGTGTTAAATTCAAATTTTATTGTACAATTTTGAATATTTATAAGTTTTCCATTGCCTGAGAACAAAGTGAACAAAATAATCAAAACATGCATGAGAATTTAGAAACAATTTTCAACAATAGTTTGAATATGTTGGATTTATGGAACACTGAAATTTTAAAGGCAGTATTTATTACTTTCAAGATAGCAAGTAAAAAGTGAAACTTTAACCCTTACCATTATATAAAGATAATATTGTGAAACATCGATACAAGTACGAAAGCGAAAGAACCGCTTTTACTATCATGCCATCAATATATATTCCCATGAATTTATTTTCTGTTGCCATACTTTGTATATACGGGTAAGAAAAACACGCCATAGAACTCACAGATCACATAACAAAATGTGTTTACATGAGGGTACAATTTCAATGAAAATATATCTACTGCTTTATGTAAGTCACTCCATATCCTACCCGTGTTGACATTGTCTACTTCTTAAGTTTCATATGCATCAAAACATCTGCTTCTTTTTCCATAGATGTTGTAGAAACAAACCTCGTCTTCTGGGACATAAGAAAAGATCTATGTTGGGATGCGAGAGGGATAAATGTAATATATCATAGAGCTTCGAGGGTGAGAGAAAAAGTGGAGGGGTATAAAACAAAACAAGGAGCAAGAAATGTGCTTTGGTGAGTTAGAAAAGACGCGTTAAAATCTCAAAATGCTCATTAATTTAAGAATACTCATAGTTGTGCATCCCCAAACTCATAAGCACTAAAATTCAAAACAATTCCACACTTAAATATTAATTTTTAAAAACGGAAATTATATATATATTAAACTTTCTCATTTTTGCACTCAAGAAATAGAAGAGATAAAAAGCAGTAAAAGAAGCTATTCGAATAAAGGATCTTTTAATTGAAACATTTACCATTTAACCCCTCTAAGGGTTTCGATGAGATATCTCGAAAGACAATCAAGATCTGATCAAAATTGCTAATGACGAGATACTTCGTCATCAAGATATTATCGATTTTTGTATGACGAGGTATCTCGTCCATCAAGATCTGGTTAGTTTTGCTAATGACGAGATATTTCGTCGAGACAATCACCAAGAGGGTTAACATATACAAAGCTTAATTTATGAGGAGAAATAACTTCCAAATTAATGCTTATTTTTACATAATTTAAAACAAAATCAGCTCCGTAAATTTAGTTACAAAATATTGTTATACGTTTGTACGTGAAAAGATATTATAAAACAGTTACCACTCTTATCAATCCAAATGAAGGAACACTATTCAAATATCATTAAACAGCCAAACGGAAATTTAAATGAAAAACAAAGTACTTGGGAGCCAATAACGTACAGAGCTAAAATCCATCTATTACAACAAACTAAAAGAGCTCTTAAGTGATCGGCACAATGAGATTTATTTGCCCCTAAAGAGAACCAGAAACTTGGCAACGCGAGTCAATTAATAGCTTAATCACCTCTTAATGTTCACTGATTTAGTCAATTTGTTACCACATAACTCAATTCCGGACAAGAAGGAGACTTTATAGCGCCCAAACTATGTGGTGACTGTAATAGTCCATCGGAAATCCGCTCTTCAAACGATGTGAAATTAGAGTTGGGTATTCAAGAAACCTTAATGGTTTCTTCTATCAACAACAGCAAAAAAGGAACGGTACCTCTGGGGTTTAGGTAATGGTTAAATCAATGATTCGCAATAGGCCGCCTTGATTCAGAGATTGCGGCCCGGGTGAAAAGAATCACCTGAATTTTTTAAGCAGTGGTAATGACCGAATGGCTATTTTGGTGCACTGGGAGGGGATATTTTTTCCTTGCAGAAAGTTCTCTTACTTTCAAACTCTTTTCCGATGTTAGATCGGTGTTTTAGTTCATATTGGTTTATTAAAATTGCAGGAACACTTCATAAATATGGCGATTTATTTTTTCAAGAATATTTTAATAAGGTTACTTGTCACAAATATTTTATTATTTGATGTTTATCCAATGTATTCATAACAAAGAAGACCTAATAAGAGATCTTGCATAAATGTCTACTTTAAGGTGAAGAGGTTACAGTCAAAATTAATTCGAATTTTTTGATTGAATTGAACAATATCCATGTATTGAGATATTTTCAGTTGAATCAAACGAACCAGACGGTCTGTTTACTTCTACTGTCTAGACTCTCTCCAATGATGCATACCGGGGTTACCTATAAATATAGGGGACCTCCATGGTTCAATGCGTTTGCCCATTGTGCTAGCAACCTGTGAGTTATAGGTGGTGCAGGTTCGATTCTTCCTGGGTATATTTATTCTTCATTATCAGTAAAACTTTCCTTGTATTTGTCCCTTTTTTGAACATCTTGGCCAAATATGTCGAAATATTGAAATAGTTTTCCAACTGACGTCACTTTCAGAATAGAACATGAAAGACGTAACGCAGCAGAAACATTACCGCCACCTATATTTGGCTTGAGAGAAAATGTGTATCTTTGTTACGTGCGGAACTATTCAAACGATAAACAATTGAAAGAAAAAAAGAAGTTGCAAATTCTAAAACGCCATTCGACTTTGATGGCAGATTATATCTTTCCGTAACTATTTTATTCATTAAAATTGATATATTTTATTTTGTATTTTTAGTAATGGCATCTAGAACTTTAAAGAAGCATTTTGTTGAAAATCAAAGAAACAAACGATGCTCCTTATTCTGTGTATACTGCGATCTATACCAATGAAAACCTTTTAAAATAAAACTTAGTATGGGAAAAATATTTTTGAAAACTAATTCATTTTTATCTAATAACACACGTTCCATACACGCTTAACACGTTAACACAATCCATACACGTTTAAGACACCTAAATCTTTCTTACCAATTCAGTCTAGGATTTCTCTTGAAACAAGTGTGACATTCGAAATCTTAGTTTGATATAGAAACAGAATGAGATTTTTCTGCTGTTCACAAACCAAAAGTTCCTGGTGTAGGTTGTTGAATTTTCAGAGGACTGGAGCAACACAATAGACTGTTGGCGACAGTTCGGGATCAATACCGAAGGTAAAGATCCCAGAACAATACCTCGTAATTTTGAACCACGGTTAGATGACGAAGTCAACAACTGAAATTTATCGGGGACAAGCAAAAATGAACCATATTTTAAGGTGGGATATAACGAGAGGTCTGTACATAAAAATGTCAATATTTATACTCCCTCAGTACTCATAAACAAAGTATGAAATCATTTTAATTCTACATTTTACATCATGAATTAAAACAATTTTGCAATTCACAAACAGCCGAAAAATTCATATTTGAATTTTAGTTAGACAAATTTGAGTTTTTGAGGTTTGGTTTGGTCTGTCATTGTTTGCTGCAAGCACGAGTATTTTAGGGAAGTTCAGAAATAAATTAATTCAAATCTTCAAATTTAGAAAATACTGATTGCATGATCATATATTTTAATGTAGATCTTTACTTTTTATTCTATTTTAGTGGTTCAATTAATATAACACACTGTAAGATTGGACACATTCGAAAGTAGACTATATAGGGAGAGAGCGCTCTGTAATTCGATATGAAGAATCATAAAACCATCCGTAATATATTTTCAAAACATTTGCAGGTCTTAAAACCATACCATCGTATGAATCTTCGTACTATATAATAACTATATGTCACTCACAAGACTTTTCCCCATTCTTTGTTATATAGTTTCAGTTTTGTTAGAATGTGTCAGATTAGAGTCATGGCAATCGTATAGAGCGATATGGGTGAGTAGTGTGTTATTAATACATCTTCAGTCAATAAGGAAGGGACAAGAGCCTATCTCTTTGCTTTTCTGAAGGAAAAGCTCATGATTGCATTGTTAGGGACGAGGAGAGTTTGTGTAATAATGGCAATTATTGCATCGAAAGAGTTTCTGGCTTTGGAAAGTTTAAAGATTTCCTTGTTATTAGAAAGAACTAACTGAACCTGTTTGTTTGAGAAGCTCCGGAAAGCTTATTAGAAACAGAAAAAGGAATTGGTTAGTTGAATTCGATACTAAAGAGAAGTTATTGTTTGATTTGGAACTTTTTCTGTGTTCCGTCGAGGTTGGATCATCAATCCGAGAATCCCAGGAAATTGAAAGTATTACCTGAAATATGTTATTTAATAAATCACAATATGTGAAACATTCTTACTGAGAGTTTCATTTTGAAAAGTTAATAACTTACTTTTAATCAATTTCGAAGCATTTGTTATTATTCGCCTGTGTTTAGTGAACTGAAAACAGATTTTTCTTTTCATTAAAATTAGTAATTAATGTAACTTGTATTGTTTCAAACTGTCATTAGAGTCTGTTGAATGAAGTAGTTCTCTAAATTTACATTTGAATTAGCAGTGATGTGCGCTACCAATTGTATCTCATGATCATAACTATTTGTCACACATACAACATTCCTCACGAAATAGGTTCTTCCTACAAGAGGGATTTTCAGTGTAAACAAATCAAATGAAAAATAAATTTTATTTCCTGCTACGAAATCCTCTTGCATGCTACATATAGAGGTTAGCTTAAATTATAGTTTATCACCACTTTGGCGATGATTGGCGCATAGACCAATCAACTATCAAATAATTCGGAATTCATTCTTTGACATTTTTATTTTGCGATGTGCTGCAATCGTATTCGAGAAACAAGCCAAGCGACGTCACGTTTGGAACGTGTACAAGAAACACTTTCCACCGCTGGAACACTACCGCCACCTACATTTACTTGACAAAAAATGCCTCTCATATACTACTGTTAGTTTGTTCAGAACGTAAACATGCAGCTGCATGCCTAAAATATTTGCTTCTTTGTTATCTAAACAAACCTTTTCAACGTTGAATTTATTGACCTCTCATTTTAGGTTTGCGAATGTTTGAAATCAAGGAGTCTTATCTAATTTCAACAATACCAGTGTGCGTTCTGTTTAACAACTCCTCACGAATTCTTTCGCCCTACTTGTCAATCAACCAAGAAATTCAATCCAATATGATTTAATTAAAACATAACTATCCATATCTGTATCAATACCTATATCTTTATCGATGTGCATGTTACGGAATTCCAAAAGACTTTTCTAAAATAAGTGGTATTGACATATGGTTTTCATTCCTTGTTAGAGTTCCCAAGTATAGACTTAATTCCAATCCAGTGTATTCCTGCCAATAAGCTTGCAATATAACATCTAAATTTGATGATTTTGCAATGTTCCCATGCCCTGCTTAACGTTTTGTACATACTTTTGTCTGGTTTTTAGAAGAGTTATTGCAGCTCGTATGTCCCAATCTATTATGAATTTATAAATAAAAAAACAGTTTTTTAATCCTTAACTGTTTCGATTATGATTGCTTTTAAAGATTATATATGTATATCTATACCTAATCAGCCCATATAATACCTACATATATTTATGTGTAGTGTTTAAAATTCTTTCCCCTTTTCGATGGTTAAAGAATTCACATAAAATATTTTTCATTTTCGACAACCGTCCTCTCTGGTATATTAATTGGAACTGTCGTATTATCAATTTCTATCATTACTTTCTATGGTCTAAAATAACATTGAGAGAAGGAAATATTATATTCTTTTTAGTGAATCACTCTATCATATTACCCTTTCGCTTAAAGTTGTATCCCTATTTAATAAATTTCTGTATTGTCAGAATTTGAAACACAGTTGATCACACCATTAAATATTGTAATCATTAACATTAAATGTTTAAAGTAAGAATAAAGTTTATTTTTACAAATTATTGAAACATTCGGAAAAAGACTTCAAAATCCAATAGAGACACCCATTTTGGAACTAATCAAGAATAAAAATAATAGAGAACGTGAGAAACAAGTTATGTGGATCTGCTGCAGTTTTGCTGTCCTTGCTTGCAGGAAAGCATCTTATTTTCATCTGCATCGCTTAACTGAGAACACTGTCACCATTCTATCAACCTGTAACAGAAAGTAATCTCATAAACTTTTTCTGATCACTTCAAATTCTATTTTCTATAAAGATGGATTATATGTTTCTTAGAATGCCGCCAAAATGGTTTAGTGGACTGCCACCCAGTAAATCGAATTTCAGCTTGTAAACGCGTCGATGTTGGTGATTGTCTTCATTAGGAGAATCGGTGACTTGTCCAATGGGTACTTCCTGAAATAGCCACCAATTCGTTCTTTGTAGCATCGAAGGCAAGATGTCAGTGATCGAGCTCAAAAATATCCTTAGAACTATACATTTGGAGTTTTGATGTAATCCTTTAGGTTAGTCATCTACTATAAACCCTTTCTTTCAAAAGTAGTACAAGAGAGTCTTGATTCTGTGTGGGGTATACCTGATGCAATATATTTTTAATTATTTTTGAATTTGGTTGAAATGTTTTTACTGGAAAACGAAAGATGTTTTGTTGCGGTTTTGAACACAAACTCAAGCCTGATCACAAGCTAAAAAACTCTACTCTCAGTTAATCGAGCTTCACTTAAAAAACCAGTTACGCTTGGTTAGTATTTTTTCATCTTGTGAAAAAACTTCGATATTTTCGTGGAAACTTTCTAAAACCACATATTCTAAACCCTAAGCTCATAAAATGGATTCCTTTGCCATGTAGAGGAAGGTCTGAAAAAATAAAACCCTTCCTAAACCCCCAAAGCAAGCTTTTGAAAAAAGCTGAAAAGCATTAGCGAAACTGTAAAAATATCATCTATAATAAGATCTCTTCTAGGCGAGCGAAGAGAGCAAAATATCACCCGGTCCAACGAAAAAGAAAGCTACGTAAATAAATATCGAAAAATATATACTCTGACGCACGCTGAATATTTATTGCTTTTCCCCATATGATCTTTTGCAGTCTCGACAGTGGGGTAGGGAGGAGAAATGCATAAACATTATAGAAGACCTTTTTTGACAACCTTATCCATTGCCGGAGGTCCTCTCAGTAAATATCGATCGCTTAGTAAATAATATCGCACTCTTTTTCTACGCGTCTTGATCCTGAGTATTCATCCGCCTTCTTATATATATTTTTTTCCAGCCATGCGTTCGCAGTCATTGTTCATATTGATGGATGATAGATTTCATGCGTGTGGTAGATTCGGCCTCCAGACTCCGGGAAATTTTTTATTGTCTTCCCTCATCGCCCTTCCAGGAAGATAGGCGATGTTTAGGGACCAATTTGTTAGCAGGAAGCTCAGGGAAGCAGCGGGAGCAGCTTTGTTTGTCTATTTGGAATATATCGTTTCTATCATTTTAATTATTGGGCAATAGTTTCACTTGTAATATCTTTAGTAAGAACAAATGGAGATTAAAATTACAGCTGATTACGTCTGAGTTATAATTTAGTCATTTTCTATTTAATTTCTTTTGTCTTTACGACGAACTTTTTGTTTTTTTAGTATTCGTACGTTATTTGAATAGTTCGATACATAGGTATCCAACAGGCACAGTATAGGTTTTAGTTTAAAATTCCTAGGAATCAATTTGTTAGCAGGCAGTTTAAGGAAGCTGCGGCAAGCAATGTTTCGTATCTATTTAGAATACACTGTATTTTTCTACCATTTCAATTTCTGGGCAATAATTCCACTTGTACTATCTTTAGTTTAGGGCCATAGCTGATTGCATCTGAATTCCAATGCAATATACTGTATTAACTACTGTATTATACTGTATTACTGTATCAACTTAATATACTGAATACACTGTATTTTTCTACCATTTCAATTTCTGGGCAATAGTTCCACTTGTACTATCTTTAGTTTAGGGCCATAGCTGATTGCATCTGAATTCCAATGCAACCATTTTATATTTAATTTTTTAGTCTACAACGAACTTTTTGTATTTTTAGAATTCGTAGTTTTTATTTGAATAGTTGGATTACAATATAGGGTTTAGTTTAAAATTCCTAGGTAACGTTTAGGGACCAATTTGTTAACAGGCAGCTCAGATTAGCTGCGGGAAGCACTATTGTTTGACTATTTAGAATACACTGTACTAAACTGTATCGTTTCTATTTTAAACATTGTGGAATAATTCGAATTATTTTATCTTTAGTAAGAACAAATGAAACATGAGTCATATATGATTGCGAATCAAACTTGATTGCATCTGACAGCTATTTTTGTTTTAATTTGGTTTGTGTCTTTACAATGACTTTTGTTGTCGTTTTAGAAGTCGTCGTTTCCATTTGAATAAGTGAGAGAAGTATAGGTTTTAATTTAAAGTTCTTAATTTTATTTACCATACGCGATGTTTAGGGACCAATTTGTTCGCAAGTTTACTTAAAGAAGCAGTGGGAAGTAATTTCATTTGTTTTTTGATGAACTGGGTTAGAATACACTGTTTTGTTTGTACCGTTTTAATTATTGGAGAATTGTTTGACTTATACCATCTTTAGTTAGAACGAGAAATGGAGACGTGAGACGTAGCTGATTGAATCTGAAATCTAATTCAGTCATTTTCTATTTAATTCTCTGTTTCTTTATAACATTTTTTTGTCTATTTAGAATTCGCATTTGAATAATTGGGGAACCCGATGTAGTTTTTCGTTTAAGGTTCCTAGTTCTGTTTACCCTAGGTGACGCTTAGGAACCAATTTGTCAGCAAGAAGCTTAGGAAAGCAATAAACTTACTTTTTTATTCAGTGAAGTTGTTTGTCTATTTAGAATACGTTATTCCGCTTATGTCACTTTAATATTAGAAAATACTTTATCTTTTAGTACTATCCTCAGTAAGAATTAGAACCTGAAAAATTGACACAGTGTTTATTCTAACTGTTTGTATCTGAGATACAATCTAGTATTTTTCTATTTAATTTTGTTTCCCTATTTAACAATTTTTTGGTTTGCCTCTAAATGCTTTCTAATTGTTGTCTTTCTAATTGCTACTTAGTCTTCTCTTATAGGCTTCAAGGAAGATATGAAACGTTTAGGAACCAATTTGTAAGCAGGAAGTTTAAGGAAGCAGCGGAGAGTAATTTTGTTTTTGTATTCAGCGAATTTGTTTACTTCAAAGTGTAGTTTCGTGATATATTTATTAACAATTATGAAATGGATTTGTTTCTCTGTCTACAATCTTAACTAAGGAGGAAAAAACCTGAGATAAAAGATTATTACAGCTGGGTACGCTGAAATCTGATCTAGCTACTATCAATTTAATTTGTTTAATCATAATTACTTTAGTTAAATTTTATCTATTTAGAATTTGTAATCTCGTGGTTTCCGTTTGAATAATTGGGTTCTCTGTAGTAAGAATAAGAGATTGATGAAATGAGACAATGATGTTTATTCTTGTTGGTTACATCTGAGATCCGATATATCCCTTTTTAACTAAAAATATCATTAATTTCATCGGACTGTTACACTATAATGTTTGACAGTTGCTTCACAAATGTGGTTACAAGGTGGATAGTGATATGATTTTAATGAGACTAGTGTTGATTTGTGCTTTGCAATGTAAATAACTACCTTCGAGACTATAGGTGGTAGTAGAGGAATCAAATGAAAATACAGCTGTCATGTGATTAATAATTACAAAACAATGAGCTGGATATTTGAAGAAATTTTCAGCATTATCTTGTTAGAACGCGTTGACTCTTAAAGAAAACAATTTGTCTGCTTAATCGTCCTGGTGGTTGTCTCGACGAGGTATTTCGGCATTCGAAAGTACTGACCAGATCACGATGAACAAGATATTCTTATCATTAGACGAAAACTGACCATGTCTTGATCTCGCCATCATAAAAAAATCGGCAATATCTTGATGGTGAGATATCTCATCATTAGCACAGTTGGTCAAATCGTGATGAACGAGATACCTCACCAAAATCACTTGGAGGGTTAAGTTAAAAACTCAGGGGAAAATGTATAACTTTGAAACTAGAAACCTCAATCGGGATTTAGAAAATAACTGGATATTTCTTTATGCTCTTATTACGCATGTTTAGTGAACCATTGTACTTATATCTACCGATATGTATACTGTGTATAAAATACCTAAATTGGCAACACAATTATTTAATTGAGACATATATATAACTGAACAATATATAATTGTTTTTCATGTATGGTAAAATTAGTAATAAGCTATTTATGGATGTGTGTTGTACATAAGCATTTAAATATTAAGGTTTCATTTCAAATACAATATTTGCTAATTTCATTTTGATATTAAATATAGCCGGGATGCGTCTTAAAACAATAACAGTTATTGTATTGCTATTAGTTGTTGAACGCATATGATGCTCTTTATGTGAGTGAGGTGACCAATTATCAGGGACCACGAATGTTATATAGCTATATAAATATGGCAACACAATAACTTAATTGCGACATAGCTGGCTTGGGGTATGGGGTAGTCCGTATGGGTCGCCAATGCTGGATGAGTCAGTCGCCAACCTTTAATCTTGCAACCAGTGTTATTCAGCGGGAAGAAAAGCGGAATTGCCAGAATTGAGAGTGTATCACCCATACAATCGCCGAACTAACGCCAAGCTGAAGGCCGTACCGTCAACTAGATTTTAACCTATTTTCAAACACAGACATAATTCATTATAGTAGCTACACTTGTGTGAAATATCAGCAAGAGGTTCTGATTGGACGTTTAGAGATCTCCTATAAATAAATAAATAAATAAATAAATAAATATATATATATATATATATATATATATATATATAGATAGATATATAGATAGATATATAGATATATATTTAATACCAATATTGCGGAGATCATTGTAAGGTTGGAAATTTGTTCTTGGAGCTGACTATTCACTGCTCATCAAATGTATCGATAAAAAAAGATTAGATTCAAAGACAAGGGCATCAAGAAAAGGTGGAAGTGTATGCTTTTAAATGATACTTTAAAAAATCAACACAAGTTTTTCTCTGGTAGTGAAAAATAAAAATATGCCCATAACTTTGTCAATTTTAATAAGTGAATGCATTATTCAGAAAATAGAGACGCTACAAGAAATACATAATATAATCAGATTATATTTAAATATAGTTGAACTGTAATACTAATGCACTAATAATCCTCCACTTCATATATTCCTATATTTAATTTTTTTACCTCTTATAATCATGTTTTCTTTATGACCTCTTATAATTATATTTTCTTTTTCATTATTAGTTCATCACACAGTTATATTAACACATGGATCATTCAGATATTGATGCATGACACTTGTATTGTAAAATCGTGTATAGTGAATATTAAGTGAACTCACAGTGTAAACAATATTGCGGTAACCTGAACAGGGAATCTAAGTTCAATTTCGAGATGAATGAAAACTCACTCTCTCTCTTAAAAATAACTTTCTTTCATAATTTAAATTTAATTTTTGTTTAATTTTAATTTATGTTTGAGTTTTTACCTCAAATAGTCATGTTTCTCCATGAACGTAACACGATTGGTTTGTCACATAGATAGTTTCATCTGCATCCTTCAGATGATGATATATGGCATTCATCATGCCCCTATCGAGCGTAGAACCAAAGATTAACTGAACTGCACAGCGGAAACGACATTGCGGTAACCTAAACAGGGAATCGAAATACCGAGTTTCGCATATCAATAAAAGCTCTCTCGCTCTGAAAAATAAATTTTTCATTCATAATTCAAATAAATGGGCTCCTCTCCAGCCTTCACTGCACGAAAATATAAAAAAGATCGAAAAATACTATTCTGTCACAACCCACTAACATTTGTTATGATGATATACGAAAGGTTCTGTACTAGAAAAAATGCTCTAGCAGCAATTCAGACACGTCTCAAGTTGATGGGAATATTAGAATATATTAGGGACTATTTTTTGTGCACGGAATAGCTTTGCTACCGCATGGTTCATTTAATTCTTAATGCGTACCTTCGGATGCATCTTAAATCAAAGTGGTCCTCCAAGGTGTTATGTATTTTTTATACTTGTATTTTAGAGGGGATGTCGTTCTCTTGCACAGCCAGCTCGACCATTTAAATATCAAATGAAAGCGACAGGCCAGGAAAAAGCGCAACGAATATGACTTTATAGGTAGTCGAGGCATTTTATGGGCAATAAATACAAATGGATTTGATTTATGTAAAGTGCTTCCAAAGGATGAACATGCCTTCAATCGTAAACAACGCAGAAAAGAAGAGTCGGATGTTATTTATGAAAGTGCAAATGTGGCTGAAAGGTTTAATATTAAGTCCCGGCTCTTGATCTCGTGGATGCACTTTTAGCTCTTGTGTTGACGATCATCATGTGGTGGAGAATGCGACTTTTTAAATACTTCTGTAGGTTAAATAGTTCGCTAACACTATAACCCTTCTATATGCCGCGCTTCAAGAGGGACAAGAGAAATGTACGGAGGTATGCATTAAGAATATTCCTCTGAGTGTTATTTATTGAAATTTACTGAAATGCTTAATATTAAATCGCAGTTCTTGATATCGTGGATCTTTTAGCTTTTGTGTTGACGATCCATCGAGCGGAAGATAATACAATTTCTTTAGTTACTCCTGTAAGTTAAATAGTTTGCTAACACTATGAACCTCGGTATATCGCTCTTCTAGGGGACAAAAGGAAATATATAAGTGTAAGGAAGGCTAACAGAAATTTATTTGTTAGAGAAAAAGCATGTTATGCAATATTTTATTATTTTTTTATTTAAAATTACAATGTGGTAGAATATTTTTCTATGTACGATAGATAATTTCGTAGGTTTTCAAGTGAACCACACTAAATTAAAATTACAGCTCGGACCGTGACTAGCCATAATAAACATAATTTAAAGAACAAAATAAATGGCAAATGGTTTATCTAAATTTTCCTATCAACGTCCATCGTTTTCTGTTTAGGGCCGCGGAAGCCCAGTTGGAAGAGCAAAGGCTTAGCAAACGGAAGGTTGCGAGTTCGAAACTAGGTCCAGCCAAAGACCGCCGTACACACTGGAGCTGGTGCACGTTAAATCTGCCGCGGTCTCAAATGTCCTCACGTTGGCGTAGTGTGGAACTTTCGAGAGTGGGGTGCCAGCTCAGGTGTACTCGTCATCTGACCATGATTGAAAATTACGGGGCATTGTCCATGGATCTTTACCATCGGGATGATCGCAGACCGTCGCCAATAGCCCGTTGTGTTGCTCAAGAGCGGTGTTACTTAACTACCTACCTACCTTTTTCTTTTTTAATTAAAAACGAGATGTCAGTTTTTAGATTTGGGAACCGAAAACAGATGCCTTGATCTTCAACTTCAGTGGGAAAATGTTTTGTATACTTTCTTGATAATTGGCCACTGACATTTGCAGCACAGATGTTATTTTGACGATATGAGTCTGAGCCTTCTCGCATATTCACGAATAATTTTCTCTGAGAATATTTCCACTTTTAAATATTTATTTATAAAAATGCTTAGAAAACAAAAATGACAAATTCCAGGAGAACATATTACGGCTCGGTAAAATTGATGCCAGGATGCGGAACCGAGCCGCGGCTTGGGGTGGAGAAAAACTGTCTTACGGCCGTATTCATAAGTTTTGAGTTAATCTGTGGGTCAGAGTCGAACCAGGATATCCAAGAACTACATTCACAAAACACGAATTAAGTGATCCACCAATTAAAGCGATATGCTCTCGGTGATTGGCCAGTCTCCTCTTTAGATCACGTGACATTGTTTACATTTCTTGGGATGTCCGGATCTGAAACCATTCATAATAGCGAAATACTTCGTCGGCAGAATTGAATTCCGATTACTTTTCTACTCGTTAGTATTGATGCGTTGATGCAAAGTAAAATTCCTTCCCCCCATCGTCATTTTTCTTTTATACATAATAAATCAATATTTTCGTTCTGCAACGGACTTGCACCTGCCCTAGTCAACGCAGCTGCATGATTATGAATCAGCTATCCTAGCGATTCCGAAAGTGATAATATCAGTTTCATCGCACGAATAAATTTTATAAATTCGGTACCAATCTCAGCTACCATATAATATTTGAGAATACTTAGTCAGAACTCTGTAGTGCGTGAATGATGTGTGTCGTCCGTTTTGTTTTGTTGGCGGACGTCGTCGCTTCTTTCGCAAAAAGCTAGTACTACGCATGCGTTAATCCTCAACCGACGATTTCGAAGAATCAAGACTTTGCACCTAGACACCTCACAAATTAAATCCCGGATCAGTCATTATGAATACCGTTTCTTCTATAATCGGACGATTATCGTTGATCCTCGGCTTCACTCGGACTTGTGAATACGGCCGTTGGAGTGTTTAAAACAAGCAAGTCCCCTCTGATATGAGCCTTGTGGACTAAGCAGTACTCGATTATTGCTTATTTTTAAAAGAAAAGTGATCGTATTTTAACTAATGTACCTAATGAGCTACATAAAACCATAAGTAAGTTCAGAAAATTTATGTTTAATGAAACTAAATTGTGGGTGGGAATTTTACCTAGGAGTGAAGAGTTAAGAATGACATGAAAAATGCTTAGGCACATTAGGAAGACAAGTTCTGCAGGCTTCGTATTATTTAACTCGATGCTTTTTCTTTTTGGTGATATTTGCGCACAAGGCGTTGAAACCCCAAGAAACCTTAAACACTTTACCTTAAAAATATGCAAATTCCATTGAATATAAGAGGCTTTTCTGTCAATTTAAATGTAAGTGGAGGTAATATGTTTGTAGCAAAGCAGTGTTTCCTGTCCTTAATCCAGACGTAACGTCACTAGGCTTGTTTTTAGAATACGATTTCAGCATTTCGGCAATAGAAATTCCAGAGAATGAATTCCGAATCGATACTTGACATTTGATTGGCCCACGCCAATTAGATTAAAATCCAAACTTCACGAACGATGAAGTACATTTGAAAGTTACCTTGATAAGCATCATGCGAGAGCATTTGGGTTATATGAAGTAAAATATCTGTCTTCCGTCTGGTTTGCTTGTTTACACTGAAAATCCCTCTCATTGAAGAGTGTTTTAAACTGAGTCGAGTCTTCCAAGGGAGGCCCTGAACTTCTACTAGGGTAGTCACAAAATTCTGAGTTTACTTTGATAACCTGTATTTAGAGTGATATTAGTGGTATAAAATCAAGAAAAGATAACAAATCCGTTTTGGCAGAGAATATTTTATAAGTTCTGTATGTGGCTATAAAAATAATGTCCTTGTTTGCTAGTTTTTGGTATTGGTAATTAATTAACATCGCACTGGAGTAGTACAACGGGATATTGGCGATGGTCCGAGATCAATCCCCAAGGGAAGAGATCCGGGGAAAACACCAAGAAATTTAGAACCACGGTCAGATGACGGGGCAGCACCTGAGCTGGCACCCCCTCTCCAAACTTCCACACCACGCTAACGTGTGGCCATTTGAGGTCACGACTGATTTAACCAGCCCCTGTATACACGACTGTCTGGCTGTACCGAGTTTCAAACTTATTCTATTCCTAACCCGTTACTCTCAATCAGGGTACCGCGGTCCATGCTATTATTTGGTATTACTACTATGTTTCCTTCACATAATGCTCTAAACCTATTTTGGTGAGTCGGAGAGGCGTGGGTCTCGAAGCGAAGCTATGTTTGGTTAACATTTGAACGAAAATTCTGCATTTGTGAAAGACTGAGAAAATTGTTAATCTTTAAGCTGCACTCCCAAGCACAGCTCACGTAGGCGTGGTGTGGAAGTTTGGAGAGTGGGGTGCCAGCTCAGGTGTTGCCTCGTCATCTGGCCGTGGTTCAAAATTACTTGGTGTTATCCTCGGATCTTTAGTTTGGGATTGATCCCGGGCAGTCAGCAATAGCCCGTTGTGTTGCTCCAGTGTGACGTTAAAGTACATACCCACCTATCTCCCCAAGCACAGCTTGGAAAATTAAGCTCGAATGCAACCCGGAAAAATCTGCCACAAGTGTCAGATCGAAAATTTTCGGATATCTGGCATCTCGAAATATTTCGGGTCTACCACCCTCGCGCTCAGATAGCCCTCGAAACTCTACTCGGGTGCGTATGCTCGGGGTTTATCCCTTAGAGGGCTTATAATGCATTTTTACCTCAGAGTACTTGATAGAAAAAGAAATGATCTGTATCAGTTTCGATTTGGTAGGTAGGTAGTAGAATTAACCCTCCAGGTGTTGTCTTGACGAGGTATCGTCAAGACAACACCTGGAGGGTGCCGGCCAAACTGACAAAACTGGCCAGATCTTGATTGGCGAGATATCTTGGAATTAGAACAAAATCGATCAGCTCTTGTTCTCGTCATAATCGAAAAAAAGGCAATATCTTGATGACGAGATATCTCGTCATGTGCAAAATTTATTAGATCGTGATGGACAAAATATCTCTTTAAAACCACTGGGAGGGTTAACGTAACACTGAAGCAACACAACGGGCTATTGGCAACGGTCCGGTATCAATACCGAGGGGAAAGTTAAGAGGACATCTCGTAATTTGAAATCACGGTCAAATGATGAGGCCAACACCTGAGCTGGCACCCCACTCTTCAAACTTGCACGTAGTTTCGATGTTTGGAAGTTTATTCATTAAAAACCCAAAGTTAAATTATACAATAACGAGGGGGAGAAGATATAAATGCCCTATAAAGATTCCAGAGTTAAAAATACCTATGTCAAATTAAAGTAGGAAGTATATCATAGTTCATATAAAAAGTATTTCTAAGAGGAATCTTTCAATTTTTTTGAAATACTGAAGATGTGGGGTAGTTAAGAACAATAGTGGTTAAGAACCATTGATCTAAGCGATTGTCAACCCTTATTCAGATACACTAGGAGGGTTTGAAAGCTCCAAAAGTAGTCTAGAGCAGTCAAGCAGTGCGTTTTGCTAAGCGGAAAATTGGGCTAGTATTCCCGATTCAATATTAAAGTAATTCTTTAAGAGTTTAGGAAGAAAAATTAATGAAAAGAAATACCAGATGAATAGTCCAATTTACATTTTAACTAATAGATATATGAAGATGTATTAAATTAGAACTAAACAATTTTGTCAGTATGTTAGCATTACTGTGTTTCCAGTTAACTTTTGAGGGTTTAATCAATTTATCAGTCCTAATTATTCTAATGTGCATGTGACCGGTATTTATTATTAAAACTAGAATGCAAACATAATTATTTTTTAACAATGTTTATTCTAATTAATATATTAAACAAGGTAATTTCAATATGTCCTGTTTTTTATTCACGTTATAACTTCTATTTTAAAGTTTAAATTTATAAATTACTACTTCAATTGCTGCTTACTAATAAGTATCCAATTTACTAATCCTTCACTTGTTTTTAAAATTTTCTAATACACTATGCATTTAACTGCTAGTTTATTCAATGTTCCTTTTATTCATTTAACTCCTTTACTTTGAGTAAGTGAAAACCTAAAGGTAATAAAATCTAAGATTAATAAATAGTAAAATGTATAATTACACTTAGATTGTTTATCGTAAAATTATTCAACATGCTTTTAGTTTTGCTACAAATAGTTAAAGTGAAGGCAGTTAATGATTTTTAAAGTTCAACTGATTTGTAACTGTATGATAAAAATACACAAATAGATGCATGCTTTGCTATGTTACATATCTCTACCTAGAGCATGTGTTGCAAGAAACTAAACGAGGTTGTGTATGCAATCATCGTTTATACGGAAACACAACACGCACTTTAGAGATTTAATCGAATCATCATGAAAAGTATAGGGCACTGATACGAGACGTACCAAGTGCTTCTTTATGCCCCCTTTGAAAACGTTATCGTCGTGCTACAGGCGAGGCAGCTGTCTCACAATGGTGTCGACATCGACGGGCAAGTTGATTACTTTACCCGATTATCTCGTGTGTGCCTGCCTCCTATCGCATCAGTCACTCGGTGATAGGATCTAGTGGTGTGGGTAGCGAAATGGGTCGCCAGTACGCTTGTTGTAAGCCTAGTACTCAGAGTACCTGATATACTCGGTTTCGGCATCCATATATCCCAACGCACTCGGTCCAGATTTCAGGTCGGTCACTGCTGCATCTACGTCCTTGAGCTCGTTCTGCAAGGCTGGGTACACGAGAAGTTGTTCGTGATTCCGAATCCGCATGAATGGATGTTGAAAATTAACTCGCCGTCTTCTCCCACGCACACTTCTCACGCTTTCGCTCACTGTATATTATCTTTCGAAACCCAAAGACCTAGGCTTGTTGCCTAAGTGCATCTTGACGGTCGGAATAGTATTTTGCTTCGTGTTTCTTGGGCATCTTTGAAATACTGAAGTTGACTATTTTCTTTCGGGCCCCTACCTCGGTCCAATTTCTGGTGGCGCTATATGACCATATATCCATGAATTGAGATGCTGACGTCAACGCCATGGCATGTCATTAAACGCGGTTACATCTAAAGGAAACTCAATAACGAGCCAAATGTGAGACATTTTCGCGACATCATCAGCTCTATCAGGCTCAACCGGTTGTTTATCTTTCGTTTAATATGTTGTTGCTTCTTTACTTGTACAGTATATGCACTATCTGCGTGTCTTTTCATTTGAGAGCAGTAGGGGCGAGAAAGGGTTGCATTTTTTCGTGACAACAAATTGCAAATTACTCTCTCATGGTGTGGAAAAAGTAATTCTACGTCAAAACATTTGTCAGCGTAAATTGAATATTGAAAACAATTGATGCGTGATCCGCTGGGCGGTCAATGTAGGGACGGTAATTGTTTAGTAGAGGTACTTAAACAATTTAATGTTTTTGAAATATCGACACAATTTTGGAATAAAAAAATATATGCATGGGAATTTCATCCACAAATATTATCAACTAGGCAATATACTGTTACGTCTATTTGCTGAATTAAATTTTGAGATTAGAAATAAATTATACCTGCAAAATAATGAAATAATGTGGGGTGACAAAACTTCTCGTGCAGATCAACATATAAATATAAAATTTCTGATTTCAATTAGTACATGTCTTTAATTCACCATTTACTTTAATAATAAATTTACATTATTTCGAATGAAATCTAAATGTTTGTCTTTTGGGTTTGAGATGTAACGTTTAATGATAACTTTTACGATTGTTTTTAGTCTCATTATTAATCTAGTCAGCATTTCCAACAAAATTCTAGGAGTAAGACGTTCATTTCACATCTCATATTTATTAGAAGTAGCTTTTATAATGATTAAAGTAACTTAATACTGAAAAAATCATGTTTTTTCGTTTTGTCAAAAATAAATACTTGCACTTTAATGGATTGTTTTCATATTTTAATATTCATCACGGAGTTCTTGGAATCAAATTTACATCTTAATGGTTGGAATATTAAGAGAATGGGATGCAGATTAATAAACCATCATGTATCACATTTTTTGAGATAAAAAGTTTTGATACCATTAGAACAAATGCATCGTAAGACTTTAGTACTAATGGAGTTTTAAAAAGTCCATTTAATTCCGAGGAAAACAACATTACTTATTTTTTGGTATATGTTTTCAAAATTATTTTCTTGACATTAGATTATATTTTTCTTCAATAATTAATAAATAAATTGTATAAATTTAAATTTATTAAATGTAATAAATACATAATGCATATTAGTGTACATATAATGCTTATTATCAGCCTAATACAATTAAAAAATAGTTTATCAAATCAATCTGTAGAGAATATAAAAAAACATGTTACTTATTTTGAATTTAACAAAAAAGTTCAAATTCATGGAGCCCACACACAGATAGCTTAAATTTAATCTTATATTCTAGTAAAATTGTTGTTTGACTTAGATATAAAAAATAATAAAAGATTTAATCAAAGATGTAAAAAAGATAAATAATTGTATTTGATTATCAAATTTAACGAAGTGTTTAAGTAAACATGCAATTATTTTAGTACTGTTTAAGTTAGAAAAAAGTAAGGATTAATTGAATTGTATGTACTTTTATCTACCATTTGTTATCATCTGCTAAGGCATAAACTGAAATAAATTGTTCCGAGAAATATGTAAAGCAGTTTAATAGTTTGAGCATAGTTAAACATTTTGTAGTTTCAAAAAATATCAAAGTAACAGTTATGTAAAACAGTTCTAAAATATTTCATCATCTTGACTTACTTTCATTTGACTATTTCACTTAATAAAACTTAGTATACCTATAGAAACAATTAATACACGAATCAAGAACGACATTTTATTTTTCTGCAAATATTTACTGTAGTAGTCTAAAACTAACACAGTTACAGTTTCATAATTATGTGTGACAAAGTTTTACAAGTATGTTACATACACATTTGCGTGCGAAAATGTACAAATAAAACAGTACACAGAATAAAAACTATCTGCAGCAAACCGGTAACTCCATAGTCACATTTTTGATATTGAGTCAAATATAGCTTGAAGCTTTAATGTGCAATAAAATAATCAGATACTTCAAAACAAGTGTAAAGAAAATAATAGACTTGTTTAATCCAATACAATAAGTTCAATTAGTCAGAACTTCAATGTATACTTTGAAGAAACTTTAACCATTTGAAGAAAATTAGTCATATGGTTTCACAATTTGCATCCTTATAAACCGTGATATTGAAACAATGTGATCAAAATATTCTTGAAACTATTAACAAAACAAAGACTGCTATGCTCTTGGAATGGGAGAGTAATATGTAGTGGTTTGACAGTATTTTGTTTATCTAATGTGTTCTTCTATAATTCAAACAATAACGATGTTTATATCTCCCACTAAATGTAGATCTTTTGATTCTTAAAGATCCTTTCTCTAACACGTTTTATTGAGATTGTTCGTAGTTTGAATACTTTTTCCAAAGCTCTGACGATGATAATTATTCTGGAATCATCTCTCTCCTTACCGCAAAATTACAAAATGAATTGTTAATATTAAACCCTTGATCCGTACTATTTTAAACAAAATGCTGCAAAACCAAATGATGTATTCAATAGTAGCTTTCATAATAAATGCTGAGCGTATCTTATAGCAAAATAGTTGAAATGGTTGAATAATTAATCTTAAAGAAATAAATAAAATCCCGCAGTTTTAAAAAAGGAGAAAAATCTAGATTTTACTTTACTCTTTAACTTTTTTGTTTTAATTCTGAACTTTTCATTATGAAAACTAAGCACGTTCTCGTACATAACATGTTTGCCTTTGTGCCTTAAATAACATTAACTTATACGAATAAAATTAAAGCAATTTTAAATAAAATATTGTTTAACACAAGAGAATTAACAACTAAGCGTCGATTGATATTAATAAATACAAAGTATTTAAATGGAATTTCAGAGGTTTAAATGTTTTACATATGCTTCTAATAATGTCATGGGAGCATAAAAACCTTCCCTTTTTTTCAGATTAAATTATTTAGGTTAGGCTAGGTAGTTGAATTTACTCCGCACTGGCGTAACACAACAGGCAATTGGGGAAAGTCCGGAATCAATCCTGAAAGTCCAAGGACAACAGCTTGTAAGTTGGACCACTGTCAGATGACGGGGTAAATATCTGAGCTGGAATCCTACTCTCCAAATTTCCACACCAACACTTCGCCACCATGCCAACGTGAGGAAGTTTGAGGCCACTACAGATTTAAAGTGCAACAATCTCCACTTACACGATGGTCTTTGGTTGGATCTAGTTTTGAACTCGCAACCCTCAGGTTGCAAATCTGCGACTCTTCCAACTGGGTTCCTTTGGCCCAAATCCTTTAGTATATTTTTTGGCCTTTCGTTTCCTTTCTCACCCGCCGTTTCAATATTTTCTAGTATTTGAATATTACTGTCTCAGCGAAAGTTGTCATCTCTCCATCGTCAAACAAGACCCGATTGCGTTAACCCTCCTAGGGTTGTCTATATGTGGTATCTTGTCATTAGCAAAACTGACCAGATCTTGACGGACGAGGTATCTTTCCCTTATAAAAACTAACCAGGTCTTGCTCTTGTGATCATCAAAAAATAGGAGGTATTCTGATGACGAAATATTTCGTCCTAAGCAAATTTGGTCAGACCTTTATTGACGAGATATCTCGTCTAAACCACTTGGAGGTTTAACACCTACTTTCCAAGCTATCTTCTGTAATATTCTCATCCCCGTTGATATACCGGTTCTTTTTGGCCACGACCACCATATGTGAAGAGTTGTGAGTCTAGCCGAATGGGCAGAAAACCAATCATTATAATTTTTGACTCACGACTGCAATCCTAATTCCTTACATAAATTGTTATATCCAAACCTTATCCATGCCTTAATTGTTTAAAAATGGTATATATATTCTCATAAAGCCAGTGAGCAATACAAAAAAGGAACGATGCTACTACATGTAACCAGAATAACAGTTTTTGATCTAACTACCGAAGCTAATGAGTACAAAAAATACAATATCCATTACTCAGCTAAGAAACACGTTTATCTACTGTTACATAAAGGACGAAATTTTGATTTTGAGCATAATGTAGTGAAACGTAACATCCTAATGGACGAGAAAATGTCACTGTTCTTCCAAAGTACATATTTACGAGTGCAATAAAGGTATTAAATTATACGCATTCACAACTCATTAACCTAATTACGAATTGTCACAATTTTTATTGGAAATATAAAGGATGTGTAAATATGAAACATACATGTAATCGAAGATGTAAATCCTTCATTTTTTTAACTGAAGCAATTTATTACTGGTATGTGAAATTTATAATGGTTACCTTCAGGTTTCTATTGTCTTCAAATGACCAGTGCAGGTGCAGCGCAATCCATCGGATCATTAAAAACATTGAACCTGACTGAACAAATCTTTCCTTAAAAGGAAGTTGGAAAAAGATTGTATTCTTTGGAACTCGGCTCCATCGAACTCTTAGGTCAAACGAGTCACTATTTGCGTCTGAAATTGTGCATATACTGTACATATGTAGACGTATGTTGTTTTCATTTTTCATGTAATTACAATTTTGCAAATTTTTCTAGCTGTTTTGTTTTATACCGACAGAATCCGATTCAATCCTAATCAGTCTGATTTCAGTATAAACTGACCAACGAAGCTTTGGAAAAGCCGCTTCCATAAGAAATAGCTTGTTCATCTTAAAACATTTCACAATATCTGAAATTCGAAGGAACCGAATCGACGTTAAATTTCTACTGAATTCAGATCGGCTGGTATTCTATTGGCGTAAAGCGATTATCGTGTTGTACTCTTTTTTACACGGGCAGAAAACTTCCCACAAATTAAAAAAAAACAGTCTTAAAATCAAATAACACGCAAACAGTTTAAAAGTTTAAGATGAAAAGACCCCGAAGTCAAATGAAATACAATTTTCTTAGCTCTAATTCTTTCCAAGACTACCAACGAGATCTTTCTTTTTTTCGGACAGTTAAAGAATGGAGCTACCTCGTTCTTGCAGTTAGTTTTGCTTTCCAACTTTAAAAAACAGGAACAGAGTCTCAATCGTTTATTATACAAATTTCCAGCACAGACACCAATTCTATCACGGATTAGGCACGTCAACAACTTGCGAAAACATCGAATTATCACAGACTGGATGAAAAAATTCACTGCTTAGCGACTTCCTTTGTGTCATCCGTGTGGGTCTTCGTATCTGAGGTAGTGCAGCGATTTCAGCATGGCCGCGCACAACGCCAGACTCAGGATCCAATGGACGGAGCAATTCAGTGAGGAGCAGTTTTGGACTGAAAACAAAAAGGAATTACATAAAAAGGAAAGATGAAAACTCGTGTTTAAACTAATCATATTTCAACCGACTTAACAGAATGTGCTTGGTGCATTATGTTTCCTACTACATAAAGGAATTTTAATGTGCGATTCCTTGTAATCATGTTCGTCTGACAGTATTTTTGAACCTAGAACAATTATTCCCCTTTTAAATTTTGGACCTCAGTGGCCCAGTTAGAAGAGTAACGGATTGGTCACCGGGGGTTTCCGAGTTCGAAACTCGCAAACCCCCGGTGCCGCGGTAGCCCAGTTAGAAAAGCAACGGATTAGCAACTGGAGGGTTGCGAATTCAAAACTAGGTCCAGCCAAAAACCGTCGTGTACGCGGGAGCTAGTGCACATTAAATCTGTCGTAGCCTCAAATGTCCTCACGTTGGCGTGGTGTGGAAATTTGGAGAGTTGTGTGCCAGTTCAAGTGTTGACCTAGTTATCTGACCTTGGTTCAAAATTACGTGTTGTCCTTGGATCTTCGGGAAGGATCCCGAACTGTCGCCAATAGCCCGTGGTGTTGCTCCAGTGTGACGTTAATTGACTTCATCCTGACTAAAAAGTCAATTTTTGACTAAAATTTAATATATTTCACTTTATTCAATTTTATTAAAATTTAGACTTTTTTCTTTACAAAACTGTTTTTATTTCGTCTGTACTGTGAATAGAAGCGGATATAAGCAATTTGAATAGATCTTGAAGCTGCTATTTGAATTTGTTTTCAAATCTTTCAATGCATTTTTTCTGATTGTGATTCGGAGCGAATTTTTTGCACTAGAAACGCGATAACTAAAAAGTACTATATATTTTTGAATGAAATTTGGTGTACGGATTTTATATTTGTTTTGGATGGCCTGAACAAGGATATAAGAGTTTTCTTGAAAGGAAAACCTTTTTGAGAAATTTGAGTGTTTTGGCGTAAGGAAAATTTTAAATATTCATGTTTTCTTCTATATTATTCTTAATATCTTATGAGTGAGAAGGAATATTGCATATCTTTTAGATCAGGCCATAGGTTATATATTTAGGGGACTTTATGCAAAATTCTAGGCAAATATACTCATAAGTTTTCCAGATATAATGTTTTTGGTTAACGTCATTTTTTTATCCAAATTTTCAAATTTTTGCCAATTTTTTAATAAATTCTAATAATTTTAAGTAATATTTTGTTTTATAATGTGGTAAAAAGGACTCGGAACGTAGTCAGATACCTTAAACTAATCATATTTTAGCTAATTTAACAGAATGTGTTTAATGTTTATATTTTATAATAAATAAAGGAATTTAAATGCATTATTCCTTTCAATTTCGATTAATTTGTAAACATCCGGTTTTTCATTGGAATCGCGCGTTTTAAGATATGAATTATAAACTTCAAGTTAGCACATACTTCTTAAACTAAATTAAACATAAAATACAGAAACTCATTAAGTCAAAAGCAATACTCAATAATATATAGTTATATATTCAAGGAATAAAACCATGAATTTTAATGTTCATTAATATAAATCTATATTCACCACTCTTTTAGGAAAAGCAACAGACCAAAACTAATTTAGATATTCATTAGTTAAAATATTTTTCCTAAGTTACTTCATTAACTTAAAATAATTTATATGCGTATATTTTCATGTTTAGTTTTCTTTTAGATTTCATCTGTGTAGTTACATAAACCTACTATTCAACTCTTATAAAAATCATCGCTACTCAGCGATTCTCTTTTTACAAGGATGATTTTTGATTTGATTTTTCATGAAATACTGTTTCCTTTTTCAAAGTTTTCATGATTTATTTCTTGGTCATGAAAGTGACTGAGAAGTTTTTATATTTATTAGTTTTCGTTTCGAAGGGATTGCCTTTGAGGGGAGTTAAAGTATTCATTTTTTATTTCAGGTTTTTGTTTTTTCAACTACTCCTCCCTGCATCCTGGTGTTGAAAAGCCGATATGAAAAATTGCTTCTAATAATGATGTCGGCAGAATTTTTTTTAGCAGTCGAGCGTTTCAATAAATTGAATATATGTGATATAATGGTTTGATTTTAAGGAATCATCTAAGTATCTAAATTTAACCAGAGAGTATAGGTATAGTATACTCATTCATGAATGATGAGATATTTATGTCAATTTTAAAATCCACTTGAGACATCAAGGAACATGCTGTAATATGGGATATTTTAATAATTTTAGATTTTTGCATATTCTCTATATCTCTATCTGCTCAGTTATCCTTAAAAGGTGCAGATGCTACTCTGAAATGTTCTTTATAACCAAAGAAGCGGATATGAATGCCTCAACAGTCACATGAAGACCAAAATAACCTGAATTTATGGAAATAAAACAACTTGGACACGGGGAGCTGGTTCCCCACTCTACAAAACTTCCACACCATGTCAGCGTGAGAACATTTGATACCACAACTAATTTAATATGCACCAGCCCCCACGTACTTAAAGGTCTTTGGTTGGATCAAGTTTCTAACTCAATATATATATATATATATATATATATATATGTATATATATGTATATATATATATGTATATATGTATACATATATGTATATATGTATATATATGTATATATGTATATATATATATATGTATATATATATATATGTATATATGTATATATATATACATATATATACATATATATATACATATATAGAGATTATTATACATATATATATACATATATATATATATACATATATATATACATATACAATATATATACATATACATATATATACATATACATATATATACATATACATATATATATATATATGTATATATATGTATGTATATATATCGAGTTAGAAACTTGATCCAACCAAAGACCTTTAAGTACGTGGGGGCTGGTGCATATTAAATTAGTTGTGGTATCAAATGTTCTCACGCTGACATGGTGTGGAAGTTTTGGAGAGTGGGGAACCAGCTCAATTGTTGACCTCGTCATTTGACAAGATTAAGAGGCGTGTGTCCTCGAACCTTTCCCTTTCTCCTCCTATAGCCCCTTGTGTTGCTCTAGTGTTCTCTAAATAGAACTGCCTACCTAACGACCACATATTTCCTTTTTACTTCAGTTCACCAAAGATTGGTTTCTCGCTCTACTGATTCTCACTTTCTTTCTTCTCAAAGCATTGAGTTGACCCAAGAGTTTCAGCTAGGACTAGATTAAGAGCCACCAGGATCTACAATATCTAGATTGGGATGGAAATGCAGAGTCTGTTTGACTCAGAGCTTGATTGCTAACCACTAGTCTACCACGATCAGCTGACTAAATGCTATCAGCACTGAATTAGTCTTAGTTTGATGACAGGCTGGTATATAGAGTATATACACAATTGTGACTAATCGCTTTCCACGAAGGATGGTCAGAGTGTTTGACTGCAATCCAGTTGGTCCTGGGTTAGAATTCCGGTTTGTAAGCGTATGTATTTTGGCGATTTCCCCTGTTAGGAACAACGACGATGTGTACTCTGGATGCTCACTCACAAATGACTACCAATTGGTCTCTTGTGCGCCCCTTCGACCGAAGATTGAAGAGGTCAGTGATCAGACATTAAAAAAAGTAATAGTTGTGCTCTTATGTAGAGCTTGACTACAGTGTTTTCGCATGTGATATTAACCCTCCGTTTCGACGACATATATCGTCCAAGACCTGGTCAATGTTTCTACGGACGAGATATCTCGTCTAGACAAATGGGCCCTGTTACTCCAAGGGGAGAGAAGATCTAAGTAGGAAAAACAAATTGTCTTTTGTCAAGAACTGGTAAGAGTTTAATTTTTGCTCCAGAGTTTGGATACTACAGGGTAGTTTTCAACGCTAAGATAAATCACCAGGATGGTTAATAGTGTTTTTCATTACATATCATAGAGAATTCAAAAAGACAGTCTTTTTACCCTCAAAGATAGTCTCATAAAATTATTCATATTGAAACTATGTTACCCAACACATCTAGAATTATTTACTTGTGTATCCCAAGTACAAACAAATCAACTGTCCTCCCAAAAAACCAGCTCACGCTTAGTAAACATTAGAACCTAAATTCAACATCTCCGCCCTCATAAACACGGGGAGCATTTGTGTTAAAGTATGCACGCTGGAATTCTGTTCCGGTAACTGTGTTGGCGCATTCTGGATTCCTAAATCATTAGCTTGGGGTACTAAATGCCAGTTTTATTAGCACCCAACTGTGCCACAAAGCCCGGGCAATGAAGGATGACGGCAAGAGGAGGGCATTCTCGAAAGGAGACATTCGTCTGCCCCTTAATGTAACAACCGTGCCCGTAACATTAAGATGCGTTACGCAGCGGGCTTGGAAGCAAGGAATAGATGTGCATAAAAGAAAAGAGATGGCTTTCTTCATTGCCTTTGTAGTGCTTCTGGGACATTATAATGGGCCGTCTTTGAGGGTGGGCCAATGCTGACAAAACAAAGATAAACACTACGGTTAGTATAATTCTGTAGTTATGTAAGACATTGCCAAGTTATTCACAGTATGAATTTCAGGTTAGAAAACTTAAATGAATTTTATTTTGACATGGAAGTATATTTTGAAAATTGCTCATTTTCACATATTTAATCATGTTTATACAAGAATTCCTTAAATGAATACTTGGTACTTATTAAAAAAATAGAAATGTACTGAGAAATATTAATAACGTAAGATTACTGAAAATAAGAAAACGTACTGTAATGTTCAATGGAGTCTTGAACATGATCCGGACTACTGGAGAAGAGGTAGGTAGATAAGTAGTTGGAATTAACGTCCCACTGGAGCAACAGAACGAGCTATTGGTGATGGTCCGGGATCAATCCTCAAGGGAAAGATCCGAGGACAAGACCTCTTTATTATGAACCAGGGCCAGATGACGAACGGGAGAAGAAAAAGTTGAGTTTAAAGGACCTTTCTTACCATGGCTCATGTTTTCTGTGATGTGTAGTCCCGATGTCTGTTGTCGAAGTCCAGAACCAAAGACGAGCTCCTCGTTGCTCATGGTGTACACTCTTGATATGGTGGCAGTGCATTTTAGCTTCATGTTTCCACCTCTGAAGTGCTGATCAGTCACGATGAATTTCAGGTTCAAGCTGGATGTTTCGAGGCCATCAGCATGCAGAGTTGTGGAGTGCTCTAGTTCATTGTCCGGAGTAGCCTGTCAACACAAGTACTGATAAGGGTTTGGAAAATAGTTCTTATGCAAGCCATACAGTTATTGGTTATCCGCATACGTACTCCGTTTCTTTACAAAGTACATGCCGTTACGCATGGGTACAGATGTTGTGACTGATATTGGACGAATGTGTGGCGTGTCTAAAAGTCATAAGTATCGCAAGAGGCGATGTTACTGTGTTATGAATCTTTGAAGAAACGTATATTAATGTATCGGTGTAAATGTATTTTTCGTTAAATGAAAATAAGGTTTTGATTTGTATTAAAAATTTTCAATTTTGTAGGTAGGTAGGTATTTTAATTAACGTCACACTGGAGCAACACAACGGGCCATTGGTGACTGTCCGGGATCAATCCCAAAGGTAAAGATTCGAGGACAACATCACGTAATTTGGAATCACTTCAATTTTGAAGAGAAGACGAATTTTTCATGTTTTAAATCTTATAACGAATGCGTTACACGTGCTTTTAATGACGCAACTCGATGCTACAAAATTGAAGTTAATCTAGTTTTTCCACAGATACATTTTGAATTTAAAATAAGGGAATAAATTGTAAAATGGTTTACATTCGAAAAAATATATCTTGAGCTGAGTAATTATTTCTACAATTGCTGTTTGATTTCTCGGGTGATACTGGGCTTAGACCAAAATCTTGAACTGTATGTTGCTAGTTCTAGAAAAATCAGAATGCCGTTAAGTCGAAATTTAAGATAAAGTGTTTTGATGCGTAAAAATGTGGATTTTTAACAGGAACAGTTAAATCAGACATTAGCTAAACAAGATGTATTACGGCATGGCGATGAATTAGAATGCGGTGAACACCTGAATGCAAGAAAATAAATTGTAAGTTCATGATGATCAGTAAACTTGCTGGCACTGCCTTCATAGTTAAAAGTTCATGTAATAAAGTAAAGAGTGAATAGCACATAGACGTGAAATATAAGTAGATTGAGCATTTTCATTGAGAAGAACTTAAAAAAATGCGACCAACATGTTGAATAGTAGTTACGTGACTGCTATATAAAAAGTTGACTTAGTTGACCGGTTCGGCATCTTATCGTCTCGTTCGGCAAGATAACTTCTTATGATAGGGTAGATGTGTGAATGCGCAATTCTTTAAAGTAGGGACAAAATGGTGAAATCGCCAGTCTACAACTATGTCGCGTGGACCCATGAGATCGTGAATCAATGAAATGGCATCTTCTCCCGTACTGTGTACCAATCAGATGATGAATGTTCGTATCCACTCGGCGGATGAAAGTAGTCTAAGGGTCACGTTACTACTAGTTTTGGTCACACATGATCCTGGGCACATACGATTGCCATTGCTCACTCTACTTTTATGTTTCCTCCATGGAATAGCATTGATTATATTTTCACAAGTTTCATTCATTTAGAATTATATTACTAGAATGAGTTCTAAAAAGTTGAGCAAAGGTTGCTGTATCGAATGAATTCCAAACTATTTCATGCTTACTTTCTTGATTGTAATATAAAGAAAGCATGTATAACTTACCAATTCATCATTGATATACCAACGAAGTGTAGCTGCTGGCTTTGACTTAGATGATGTGCAGTTCACTGAAACCGTGTCACCAATTCTGTACTTTGATCGTCCACCTGTTATTGAAGGTCCTTCAGTTGGAAGCACTAAAAGGAAATTAAAGATCAGTGCATTCACAAAAAATATTAAAAATAATGAACAAATGTTTTTAAACTCTCATATTAGAAAACTATTGATAATAAAAAGAAAGTTGACAAAAATCACATAGGTCTTGATTATTGGTGACCTTCAACTTAGATTACACACATTTCCAACACATTTGATTCTTTTGAATTTGTTGTAAAAGGGATTGATAATTTTTCAATGCATGTAATCATTTTAGAAACTTGTCTACCAAAAAGTGTTTCATGGTGGAGATAGGTGTAATTTTTGAAGTGGTGACTAAGTTCACCACACTCCTCTTTCCAGAATCATGCAGTGGCCAAATTCGATATATGCTACCAACTAGTTGATAGGTTACCTATTGCATGAGACCATAAAAGCTGTATTAAGATCACAGGTGTACTTCCGTATGTGTGACCATGCAATGGGTAATTGTAACCGTGGACTGTCTTGTTGCCTTTAATTCTCTAAGTGGTTTCGACGAGATATCTAGTCCATCAAGATATGATCAATTTTCTAATGACGAGATACCTCATCATTAAGATAATGCTGATTTTTGATGATGAGGAGATCCATATCTGGTCACTTTCCTTCTAATGACGAGATATCATGTCCATCAAGATCTGGACAGTTTTGCGAATGACGAGATACCTCGTCGAGACAACCACCAGGAGGGTTAAGAGCCGAATGTGGGATGCCAAGTGAATAGAAGGCTAAGTGGCAACAAATAGTATAGTCGTAATAGGAATAGAAGCAGTGTATGCTACCACAGGTCCTCAGATAGTTGTTGAAAGTGATCGTCGTCCCCATTTGGCAATTCAAATGCTTACCGTGGACCATTCTTCGAAGTGCGTGCCCCGATTGTTGCAAGCGCCATCCGGTATTTGTCAGAAGTGGTTTGGTTTTGAAAGTGCGCGTATTGATAATTGCGTCTGACAGTCACCAATTTTAGCACGATGTGTGAAATGCAGGGCAACTTTGTCCACGAAAAAGTACTCAATGTGGCTGAGATAATTTACTCTTGTATTGTAAGTTAATTTTTGTAGTGATGATAAGTTCACATCACCATATAATGCATTTAATGTTTAGGAATCATTCATTTCTACTTTAACGTCAAAATATAATTTTGTTGTTCAATTTAATGTTTGTTTATGCAGAATATAAGAAAATAAGAAATGCAATATTAATTCCCAACATAGACACAATTTGCAGAAAAATTTTAATACTCACAAGAATTCCCTGATGATGAAATTGCAGAAAGCTTCGCTCCGAAACATCATCACCAATCAAAAACTTCCTCTCTACTATTAAAACAAAACAACCAATAAAACAAGCGATTCCACAATCAAGCATTGCCTTACAAAATTGCTCAGGAGATACCGAAAACAGAAAACGGGGAAATTACCCAAAGAGGCCACGTGTTATGCTCATAATAATAAAGGTAATGCTTTGTGCACTCAACAAACACATGATACGAAAACGAGGCTACCATTCCCATCACTGATCCCACCGTGCTGTAATCATAGGAAAATGACGAGGAATTCTGTCGAATAATTGATGATTAGTCCTTTTCTATAACTTGAATCGGCCCTTCGAGCTCATTTAATGCGGTGATTCGTAATCACAGGGCTTATAAACGAGCAATGAATCGGCCGGAGGAGAGATTCCGTAATCTTCGTATTACCGGCATAATACCCGTTTTGGGGCCTATTATTCTCGGAGCTCCTAAGATGTCCTCCGTCCTATTGCATTGCTATAATTCCAAGGACAACTATTCGGAACTGATCGGGGACACTGGGGTTATAAGAATTACACAAAAGACGAAGCAGGATGTATCAATCGGACTGAGTGGTTGATATAGAGATGAGAGGGAGCAAACTAACATCCAAGACGAAAATAATGGATAAATTGCAAAATCTATATAAATAAGAATGGAGTGTTTGTTTGTACATTGAATATTTTCGACCGATTTCAAGTTTTCTATCCGTTTTGAGTTCTTCTGATGCAAAATCCGTCCCTTGCGCGTTTGGTGTCTGTCTGTCCGTCCATCTGTCTGTCTGTATGTGTGTGCCCTTACAGCGTCCAGAAGGTTGAATATATTTTCCTGAAACTTTGAATACTGTGAGTACTTACATTCATTTAGTGACTGAATTTGGTTGCGTAAATCTGCCTGTCCGTCTTCCCGTTCTATGTTCGACTTTTGCTTGTGTGTTTGTACAAGTATCACATAAAATATTTTCAACATATTTTAATGCAATGTTCTACATTTGATACACTATAATTTAATTTAGTGAATACATTATTTGAATTTTTTTGTGTACATATTTAAGCAAGTTCCATGTTAAAACATTTGAGTAACTATACTTAAATCAATCATAATTTGGTAGTTTTGGAGTAGCTAGAAGGTATATTGAGCATTGCAATACTTCGATAGTTTTACCAGTGCTGCTGAAAATCAATTATTTTTCCCATAACTATTTTTACGGAATTTAAATTCTAATACTTTAATTTATTTTGAGCCATAATTTGTTTACGAAATATTAAAAATTTCTGAATATTGGGACAAATAATAAAAAGAATAAAACATTATAAATATAATATACAGCACAAAACCTTTTAAAATAGGACTGTAGCTAATGTGGCAACATTGATATTTATTTAACCGTTTGCTTTTTAAATTTATGTCTTATATTCTAAGCTATTTTGTAGTGAAAAAACAGATTCATTCATTACTTTTCGTTCAAAGCTTTTTTAAAATCTGTTTTAAGATGTATTTCTGGATTTTCAATTTGATATTTTTCGTGCAATAACTGTAATTAAAATAAGTGGTTTAATTAGTTTTAAAAGCATTTTTGATCATTGTATGATAATTTTTGGAAACGCTTTTGTTTTTAAATGACATACAAGGCATTTCTATGCATACTCTGAACTATTCTATGCATTCTGGGTAACATTGACACATTAGTTCTTTCGTACTAAAAATTTAAATTCTACAAAAATGTAAAATGTTAAATTTATTTACATTTGTGTATTTAATAATTGTGTACCTTTATTAGAGTGTGATAACGTGTTGTTACGTGTGATGAATAGGATTTACAATTTATTAACGAAAGCGGAAATTAGTTATCCAATTCAACCAGAGTAACGCCGGGTTATTCTGCTAGTATAAAATAAAAACTGAAATAAATAGATATATACATATCTAAGAAGTTGGTTGGGTTCTATGTTGCAAGGGCCATATTTGTCCAAACTGCGATAAACACAAGACGTACAACGTCTAGTGATGGACTTGAAGTAATATACACGCAAGGCAAGCTTTACTGACACAGAAGAAATATTTAAGACGAAAAATGAAAAATTGTAGTTGTTTCTAACTACTTATTGAAGTCGAGAATGAAAAAGGGAACCGGTATGAGTAATATACACGCAAGGTAAGCTTTACTGACACAGAAGAAATATTTAAGACGAAAAATGAAAAATTGTAGTTGTTTCTAACTACTTATTGAAGTCGAGAATGAAAAAGGGAACCGGTATGAGATATATTTCAATAAACTCCAAGAACAACTACTCTAAACGGGTGAAGTACATCATGGTAGTCTGTCTCAATCCTCTGGTCTCAGTGTTTCTGAAGTGCAAAATTCTCGGATCCTCTCAAGTATGTTTCCGTTCCATTGCATTTCTATAATTTCAAAGACTATTCTGGAAAGATTTGGGACACTGATGTATAAGAAATATGTGATAGTTAAAGCAGGATGTGTCAATTGGACTCATTGGATGATATCGATATGAGAGGGTACAAACAAACATCCGAGGCTAAAATTATCTCTAGAACGTAAACATAACATGAGTAAGTATCTAAATGGAAAAATGGAGGGGAAAAAATTGATAATTGCTTCAATCTACTTACTGAAGTCGAGAATGTAAAAGGGAACAGAAACGGGATATGTTTCAGCAAACTGAGTATTCCAAGAACTACTCCAAACGGATAAAGGAATCAGTGGGAATCGGTTTCAAACCTCTGGCGTCGGTGCTTATAAGTGTAAAATTCTCAGAGGACTGGTATGTTTTCATCCCAATGCATTTCTATAATTCCAAGGACTGCTATTCTGGACCAATTAGGGACACCGAAGCATAAAAAATATATGATAGTCGACGCAAGGAGTATCAATTGTACTGATTGGATGATATCGGGGTGAGAGGGTGCAAACTAATATCTAAGGCTAAAATTATGTAGTGAATTGTAGATTCGGAAAAGTAAACATAACATGAGTGAATATACAAAATGAAAAATTGGTGTGGGAGAATTATTGATAATTGTTTCAAATTACTTACTGAAGTCGAGAATAAAAAAGGAAACAGAGAGGGGATACATTTCATCAAACTAGCTCGCGAAGTGTAAGATTCTCGAATTTTCGTACAAATAAGGTTTCTTTCTTTGATTTGCTATAGTTCAAAGGACTACTATTTTGGACGGATTGGAGAGGGAAGATTTATAAGAATTATACGAAAGCAGAATGCACGAACCGGGTTGAGTGGATAATGTATGAATGGCCATAAATTGTTATTAAAGAGTAAAAATATAGGAAAAATTGTAGATTCGAGAAAGCAAAATAGCAGTCTAAACTGAAAAAGGATAGTTGTTTCGAACTAGACACCGAAGTCGAGAATGAAAAATGGAACATAAATGGGATATATTTCAGCATACTACGAGTAACTCTTCTAAGAAAAACAACTCTAAATAAATAACGGATATTGTGGGAATCGGTCTCAAACATGGTCTCTTAGCTCGTAAAGTGCAAAATTCTCTGGAGCTCTAGTATGTTTTCGTCTCATTGCTCTTCTATCATTCCAGGGACAACTATTCTGAACCGATCTTGGACGCAGCGACATAAGAATTTCACGACAGATGAAGTAGGGTACATCTATTAGACCAAGTGTTGCAAATTAACAATCAAGACAAAAATTTCATGATAAACAGTAGACTCGAAAGCTGCATAAAATAAGAGTAAATATCTAAGATGAGTCGGGGTTTGGTTCGGTTTTTATGGTCTATGGGCCATATTTAGTCATGCTGCGAGAAACACCTCAAGTAAAATGGACATACGCACAATGAAAGATACTGATACAGAAGAGAGAAATAACACTTGGGGTGGACAACCTGACATTTCTAAGAGGAAAAATGAAAAATTGATCATTGTTTCTAGGTACCTAGTGAAGTCGAGAACGTAAAGGGATCAGAAAGGGGGCGTACTTTTACAAATTACGAATATTATTCTTCTAACAACTACTTCTAAATGGATAAAGGACACTGTAGGAGTCGATAGGTCTCAAGCATGGTCTCGGAACTCATAAAGTGTAAAATTCTCGAACCAGTTTCAAGTTTTCGTCCTTTGATTTGCTAAAATTACAAGGACAACTATTCTGGAAAAATAGGGGATACAGAGATATGAGGATTACATAAAAGTAATATGAATAAATCGGATTCTGCGGATGATATGAGTGTAGGGTATAAAATGACATCGAAAAGCAAAATTATTGGACAAATATTAGATTCGAGACCATAAAAATGGCAAAACCGAAAGCTGTGCAAGATAAAAATTTGAAATGTTTTTCTTTTCAGCTCAATCAATTTCAATATTGTAAAGGTCAGATGTCAGTTCCACATATTAAATAATTAAGATAGGAAAAGAAAATATCGAGCTTTTTCACATTTTGGTTTTCGGTTTGCAATGTAAGGACATCTCGTAATTTTGAACCACTGTTATATGACGCGGTCAACACATGAGCTAGAACCCCATTCTCCGAACTACCACACCACGCTAAAGTGAGGAATGTGAGACCATGACACATTTAACGTGCACCAGTCCCCATGTACACGAAGGTCTGGTTGGATCGAATTTCGAACTCGCAATCCTCCAGTTGCTAATCAGCTACTCTTCCAACCGGGCTACTACGGCCTCACTGTGAGTGGGCAGATATCGATGGTACCTCACAGTTACGACGAAGATACAAACTACCATTTAAAATGAAAATTATAGGATAAATTGTAGTCTCGGGAGGATGAAACGTAGCAGGAAATAACGAAGAGTAGAAATTAAATCATTGTTCCCAAGTACTGATGGGAGAATGAAATATGGTTCAGAAATAGGATATATTTCAGCAAAAAAAAGAAACTATTATTTACGGTTAGAAACACCTGAAAGTGATAAAATACCGAATAATTGTAGGTTAGGCATAAAAAAAGAGAGGCTGACACTTGAAAGTGATAAATTGATTATTTGTTTTGAGCGCTGGTTTGGAGTCAAAATAATAGCGAAATAGCCGTAATTTTAGTAATTTATTGTTTAGGCTGCGAATGTTCACATGCTGTGAAGCTATAGGAGTGGCATGCCTTCGTGTTCTCACTGCACGCTATTACGTGAAAAATCCTCTCTATCAAATAGACTTGTCAAACTTGCATTCTGTCTAGCCTTTCTAACATGAGAGGAGCCCACCTCAATAGTCTCTCTGATCGTACTGACGTCGTAGTGAACAGTACTTACTGCTGATAGAATTCCATACTTTATTTCTGTTTCAAGACTCAATTGGGCTGCAAGACAGAGACTTATGTCGAAAACGCTGAGGTCCGGCTTAAGATTGAAAATTATTTGGTGTTAGACTGTATTTCTACACACATATCTAGGTTTAGAAAATTCGTAACTTACCAAATACTTTCATTGGTTTTTCCGCTTCAACAGTCTGAAATTCGGGTGCTTCTGCTGAGACTTCACATCTGTAAGTTCCAGCGCTATTCAGATCCACGTGGCGTAAATACACAGATTGACTTCCAGATTTAGATAACTGCATGGAAAAGAAATAAGTGTAAGAGAAAATTTATTCATGCAGTATCTGCTTAAGAAACTTTTCATGGTATAACATGTCAATTTCATGTTCCAAGATCCTTTTCAAGTATTTTTAAGCACACTGAAAAAATAGAAATAATGAACAAAAAAGGTTTTTGCACCGAAATTCATTATCATTTTAGTTTTTGTTTTTCAATTCCTTACTGTTTATTTAAGAGTATTCAATTTTCGCAAAAAGGTAAAACAGAGTTTAAAGAGACGGTTTTTAGAGATAAATAATAATAAAAATATTATCTTTACATTATAAAAATAAAGTCCCCAGTAATCGTCTATTTGTATGCTCGGTCTAATCTCGAGAACTACTAGACGGATTTTGATGAGATTTTCATCATTCTATAGAACATTTGTCAAGAAAGTTTTAAATGTTTGAAGCACTAATATATAATAAAAGGGACCCGAGCAGTGACGATGTTAGTGAAGCAGGTCAAGGAAAAAACATAAAAGGAAAAAAAGCTCTTTCGTGGTCTAGGACAGAAGCGAATGAATGCCACTTGGCGCATGTGTGAAAATATAAACGGCGTTCTTCCATAGTAAATGCGTCTGTTGTTGTGTGTACAATGTTTCTGTCTGATTGATTGGGTTCATGGCGTAAGAATCATATTTGGCTAAGCTGCGCCAAACAACGTGAAGTGGACATTCACACAAGGAAATTTTTACTGACACAAAAAAGAGAAATACACCCATGAAGAAACTGAACCTGACAGGAATCGATCCTGCACCAAATACAACTCTCAGGTTACTAGCTTGGTGGGCAAACCCATTGAAAAGCGGCGATCCCAGTTTCTGTTTGAGAGAAGCTCCTAATTAAAGTTTAAATATATTATTACCATTATCTGAGACGTAAAGCAAATATACGCAGGAGAGAAACTTAGCGTGGCTGTATTGCATTGGATTTTATAGCGCAAGGTCCTAAACAAGACAACCCAGTTGGTAAAGAAGCGGGGATTTACAACAGGAGGGTTGCGAGTTTGAAACTCAATCCAACCAAATATGAAAAGATCGTAGTGTGCGTGGAGGTTGATGCAAGTTAAATAAGTAGTGGCCTTAAATGTACTCGCTTTGGTGTGGAAGTTTGGAGAACAGGGTTCCAGTTTACATGTTGGCCTCGTCATCTGACCGTTGTTCGAAATACCAAGGTGTTCCCTTCCTCGGGATATTTCCCATCGGGATTAATACCAAACCTTCACCAATAACCCGCTGCGTTGCTCCAGTGCGACGTAAATTCAGCTATCCACCTAAACAGGAGAAACTGTGCCTTCCTTAACGCAAATGGGATTGACCTAAGTGGATAATATTTTTCACATAGACAACTTTATGTGTCCTTTCGCATGTCATGCCATTTCATACTGACCGCAGGAGGGAAAATGACTAATATTGCCTACATCAAAAGGTAACCAAGACTAGAACTCGGTTAAAGAAATCTATTCTCGTGAATTCAAAATTGATCCCTTGCAAACCAGGATGGGTCGATAGTAAAGATATATACAAGAGAAAAGTTAAATGTCTTATTCATTTGATTGAACTTACATCTCGAACTTTTGGGAAATCCGAGGCAGATAGGTAGACGAATTTACGTCGCATTGGAGCAACACAACAGGCTATTGGCCACGATCCGGAATCAATCCTGAAGATAAAGATTCTAGGACACACCTAGTAATTTTGAACCACGGTCAGATGACTAATATTTTCCCTCTGATTGAGGTAGGTAGGTGTTCAATTTACATCGCATTGGAGCAACAAAATAGGTTATTGGTAATGGTCTGGGATTAATACCGAAGATAAAGATACCAAGCCACACCTCGTAATTTTAAACCACGGTCAGATGACGAGGTCAACATCTGAGCTGGCACTACTCTTCAAATTTCTACACCACGCCAACGTGAGGTGAGGACATTTGATGCCACGAAAGATATAACTCCTACTAAGAGATATAAGCTCCTACTTATACGACTAGAACTTCCGAGAATGGAAATTTACCCAAGTACATATGATAATCGAATTTGAGAATCTATTCTATTTATTGACAATCATTGCATTTTGTTATCATAATTGGTATTCAGTAGTTGAGCATTGCTTTAAATAAAAGATTTCCAAATAAATACTTAATCATCTGACAGTAAAATAAAAGTGAAATAGTTTTTATGTTTGTAACCCTAGGTAAGCGATATGCTTACTTGAGAGAAGCAGAGAATCTTAAAAACTCTGTCAAAAACAGCCAAGATTTTTCTTACAGCAACATTATTTGAACATGGGCTTTTAAGTGTCTAACTGAAGCATTAAGCATGTTAAAAAGTAATGGTAATACGATGCAATAAAGATGAAAATTGAGGCATGTTTCCTAATTTATATAGTATGATTTATCGAAGAATAAATTTAAATTAGATCTTTTGCTCAACTTTGAAAATGCTAGTGAAAAGTTTACATTTTTCTCATATTACCCTTTTCGAAGCCGAACTTCTATTTATTATTCACCGTTGTGTGTTAGAAACTTTCACTATTTCATTTCCTAAGAGGTTTGAAATTGCCTGAAATCGAATCCTTTTTAAGAACGGGTAAGGAAATCCTCTCTTATATCTCTTTCCAATGATGCTTCGCTTAAACCTTCAATGTCGTTTCTATTCGAAAATTGCACAAATATTTATAAATTCAGTGCTGACGAAAACTCGAAATTGTATCTAGTAAAATCCAGATTAATGCATGAAATTGGAGGTTGAATAAGTTTATTGATTTAACGAGTATCCAATATAAACATTTAGAGAATATCTATTTACTTCTGACTGGGTTCAACCTGTAATCACCAACAATGGAATCCAACATAAAGAATATGTCCATAGAAGAAATAAACGGCATATGAGCTTAAAGTATGAATGAAATCTTCGTAATAATTCATGTCTATATGCATCAAAGTGTGCCTTTAAATAAACTATCAAAGGTTTGTTGAGATGTATAATATCATGTGCGTCCAACATGGTCACGTGACTCATTTAAAACACTTGATGAAAAGTCATCAGTATTGTTTTTAACTAATGGGATCTCCTGTATTTTCATTGAAACATCCGAAGGGGAAGCAAACTATGAGCTAGATGTAGTTATGCTAAATGGTAATTATAAAATGTTTCTACTTTTCAGGTAGATATGTCGGTTTACTTTGTCATTTAGAAAAAATCTCTATAGAAATCCAAAACTAGGGCATGTTCATTTATGCTTTTCAGGTAGATATATCTGTTTACGTTGTCTTTCAGACAGGATAGCTATGGAAGTCGTAATATATATAGAGAGAGCTCTTGAATTTGCTCTAGCTGTTTGGGTAGGGCTTAAGAAATAAGTTACAATACTGTCAGTTGCCTACATATGCAAATATTCAACAGGGATTATGACATTAATCTTACGATGTCTCATATTAAAGAGTTCCAATTGATGGAGGTAGAATTTGATTCATACGCCTGTATTACTTTCTCATTTTAAAAAGCCACAGGAATTTTCTAGCGGTTGAGCAAAAAGTTATGAAAAATCAAGAGATATATTGATAATTCACATAGAAATTTGCCAAATGGTGTATATATGTAATGAAATTTTTTTGAAAAGAAAAATGTTCTGAGAGCTTATATCATTTCACAGATTAAAATGTAAGCATCATTATTTCACAAAATTTAACCATAATACACAAAATTTATGATTAAGAAAAAGTGATTCAGATTTTTTTAAATATAATGCAATACATTCTTTGGTTACGATAAATATATAGATTAAAATTATTTCAGACTATTTAAATTTCATGTGTGAGGTAACGAACGAAATAACTCAAAAACACATAAAAAATTGAAAAGCGTAATACTTTCTATGTTACACGAAAGCAACACAAGAAAAAGGATACTATTAAATACCTACAGAAATAAAAAATACATAAAATAACTGTTAAAAGTTCGTATTTCCTCAGAAAGCAAATGATTACATCAATAATGATTAATACCAGAAACTGACATAACTGTCTCTATATTTCCCATAAAAGAAACAAAATTCATATCAACGAAGGAACTTTCAGTAGAAACTGCGATTGAAAAGTGGCCTAATAAAAACGGCGAAGTCTAAGTAAACTCAAAATATCGCTTCGATAGCAATTTCACGAAGAAGCATCCGATTTTTTCTGCTGACTTCTTTTGAGGAAGCAATACAAACATAAATGTTCCCTAAATCTTAGCTCCATCAAGCGTTTTCAGAAACTAGCATTCTGTTCAAAACATTCTTAATTTCGAGGAGGGGAGGATCTCATAAATTGGACTTCTAGCGAATGTTTGCTCTGTCTTGTTTACCACACTTTATTTTTAATACTTTTGCCCCCTCAGGCATTTGCTTTCTGAATTTCCCAAAGGCAGGGGATGGAAGAAAAACACAATAAAATTATTTTAGAGCTGTAGAGAAATCAAGATACTATCCGGAGATTCCAATGGTAGAAGACACGCAGCAACAAAAAGAGCAACTCTGGATACGCACCGAGAATCGTCAAAGGAAAACATGTTACTTTTCCTTATAAAAACAAAGCAACTTCGTGCGCATTATAGTTGTCGCAGGGGAGTTTGAGTTAGTTCTTAGACATTTTTTCTGGCTCGGTATAGTATAGGGATTTAGGACGTATGTCAAGAGTGATTGCTCTTGAAGTAGTATCGAAGGCGGCATTATATTCCTAGAATTCTATTCTGACACATGAATCCAGGAAATAACTCGGTTTTGTAATAGTTAGGAATAAAGTTTAAAGTTAGATTTTTATGAAGCCAAATTACACGCGAAATCACGGATGCTATTGTGTATCGGGTGAATATATATTAGCACGATTTATATAAAATATAGATACTGTTAAAAGGATTTTCGAATTTAAGCACAGAATAATAAGGGGATTGAAAATGAAGGTAATAGGTATTGAAAATGAAGTTCGATAATGAGTCTAGAGGAAATTATGCTTTGATGAATTCATTAACTTACTTATCGGAGAGGTGCAAAATATTCTCATTTGGTATACTTTTAACCCAAAAATTATTATTTCAGAATGAGTCCTTAGATATAAATAGTCAAGGGAATGTAAAAGGAAAACATGTTACTTTCTACAAACAAAGCAACTTCGTTCACATAACAGTTGTTGCAGGGAATTAAGAGTTACTTCTTAGACGTATTTTTTCTGACTTGGTGTAGTAAAGGGGCTCATGATGTATATCAAGAGTGATTGTCCTTGAAGTAGTAGCTAAAGTGGCATGATATTTCAAGAATTTTGATACAAGGAATACAGAAATTCTATGTTTTGAAATAGTTTGGAATAAGGTTTTAAGCTAAATGTTTACGAAGCGAAATTTTACGCGAAATCATGAATGTTATAAAATATGTCATTCACTTGATTTACATAAAATATAAATACTGTTCATATGACTGCAAAATTAAGCACGGAATAATAAATTAGGCATTGAAAATGAAATTCAATAATAATCGATAAAAATCTAGGGGAAATTATGCTTTGATGAGTTCATTATCTTTTATCGAGGAGGTACAAAGCATTCTCATTTAGTATATTTTCAATCGAATAATTATTGTTATAGAATGAGTCAGATATAAAAAGTTAAATGATTGTCAAAAATAAAACCATATTACTTTCTTCTACAAAGCAATTTCATTCATTTTATAATTGTTGCAGTGGAGTTTGAGTCAGGTTTTAAACGTATTTTTTTCTGGTTCGGTGTAGTATGGGTATTAATTACGTGCTATATCAAGAGTGATTGCATTTAAAGTAGTAGTTAAAGCGACATGATATTTCATGAATTCTGACACATGAAATATAGAAATTCTGTTTTGCAATAGTTAGGAATAAAAGAGTCTGAAGTTAGATTTTTTCATGAAACTAAATTCTAGGCATATGGGTGAATATTATAAAATGCACATACGATAGATTTGTATAAAATGTGGATACTATTTATATGGAACTGCAAAATTAAGCAGGAATAATAAATTGGGTATTGTATATGAAATTTGGTAATTATACTAGAGTCGGGAAAATTTGATTTGATGATGACCCATCTTATGGAGAGAGAATATGATAGTTGGAGTGTTGGTTAAGGACGTTTAGTCCATTGATAACTGTTGCAAAATTATTCTTAACGATAAGCATTTTGATTGATTTATTGTGTAGAAGAGGGATTAAGTTGCTTTGCAATTAGTAAATGTTGCGTGTTCTACACTGCTGGCCACCCAAATTGCAACACCAAGAGAAACAAAAACAAAACAAACAAAAAAACAAAACAAAAAAACAACACAAAAACAAGAGATATCACAACAAAATTTATTTTGTAGATAACATGTTGACCAAGTATCAAATGATTAAATTTATAGACTTCTGTGAAGTGTGGTTCCTGCCAAAATCAGTAGCCAGAGTAGCCGCCATTGTTGGAGATCACCGCTGCCACACGCCTCGGCATTGATTCAAAGAGACTTTGGATGTGTTCTTGGGGTACAGCAGACCAAGCAGCTTCCACACGTTGCCAAAGTTGATCTGGTGTGGCAGCTGGGGATGTATTCTGGGTCAATCGTTGAGCAACCATGGACCACATGTTTTCTATCGGCGAAAGATCCGGAGAGCGAGCTGGCCAGGGAAGCAATTCAATCTGGCGATTGACGAAGAACCCTTGGACAATGCGTGCCACGTGTGGTCGCGCATTATCCTGTTGAAATATGGCTGTGGGCAAGCCCTGAAGGTAAGGAAGGACAACTGGCTCCAACACCTCGGAGATGTAGCGCTGGCTGTTTAAAGTACCGGCAATGCGTACTAGAGGAGTGCGAGAGTGATATCCAATACCGCCCCATACCATAATACCCGGTGCAGGACCAGTGTTGGCGGTGCATAACGCAGCTGTTCAGCATCCTCTCTCCACGGTGTCTCCAGACTCGAATCCGACCATCGTGGTGTTGCAGACAGAAGCGTGACTCGTCAGTAAAGACAATTTTATTCCATTCTGCCGTCCACATCCTTCTTCCATCGCACCATTGGCGGCGGAAACGTCTGTGGTTCTGCGTCAAGGGTAGACGAAGCAATGGACGTCTTGCGGACAGACCACTCTGCTGTAAACGGCGTCGAATGGTACGCGCAGACACTGGATGATGCGGTACAGACTGAATGTGCTGTGCTATAGTTCGTGATGTGGCTGAGCGATCCGTCACTGCCATACGCACAATATGCCTGTCATCACGTGAAGTGGTGCACTGAGGTGGATGCGATCGAACACGTCGGTCCGTCGTACCCTCCTGCATCCAACGATCACATATCCGCATTACAGTTGTTTGGTTTCGTCCAACACGACTACCGATTTCCCTGAAAGATAATCCACAATCTCGGTAGGCCACTATCCTTCCTCTGTCGAACTCGGATACTTGATCAAAAGATGATCGCTGTTTTCTACGAGGCATAATTGATCGTTTTTTTTGAAAAAACCACAAGAAAAACACAATTACCGTACTTGAAATCGTCGAAATCTCCAAGCCTTAAATAGCGCTTTGAAGTGGCGCCACAGGCGCGCGTGATGTGCGTCTGCGCTGAAATTCTAATCATTTGCATATCTCACCTCCGCTAATGCATGTTGTAAATTTCATATTATTTGCATGCTTCCTTCAGGGTGTTGCATTTACGGTGGCCAGCAGTGTATATTAATTTTATTCACAGTTTTAATAACGAAATATTGCTAGTTGAACGTGCTACCTCTTCTCAATATACGAATGCTCTGTACTTCAGAACAATAACTGCTCTATAATTCAAAATGAAATTTCTCAGTATAGTATAGTCATATTGTATTTCAAATAAAGTATATGTACTACTGTATACTTTACAGTAGTCCAGAATAGACTTTTGCAGCCAGCATGGGCACAATACGAAGTTCACAACGCAAGTGGTATTCTGTGACCACATGGTTTTTAGGGGAATATAAATCAGAAATGTCCATCAGGAATGTTATGCTGTATCGTATATATTATTTCACTACCTTATAATACGTTTTAAACATGTGCATTAGATAATGAATCACTTCGGATTATCAAATCGCAATGAATCTCGATGGATTTCATCATGCAAATAATTTTAATTCTCGAAACTTTCTCAGTAGTCATGTTCTTGAGTTACGGATTTAAACTCATCTATCTCCTATGTAGGTATGTAATTAGTTAGCGTCGTATTGGAGCAACACAACTAGCTATTGGAGATAGTCCGAGATCAATCCCGAAGGCAAAGGTCTGAAGACAGCACCTCGAAATTTTGAACCACGGTCAGATGACAAGTTCAACACCTACGCTGGCACCTCACTCTCCAAACTTTCATACCACGCTAACGTGATCATCCACCTTCTAATGAAATAGACAGAACATGTGGGTGGAGTCACTGCTGTTAGATCTCAGAAGTGTAGGTCACATGGGGTTGGAAATTGACTTGGCCCGATTGGATAGCAAAGTAGTGTTTTTCAATTTGTCCTACTTTAGGATTCGTGCTTTTTTCAAATATCGCGTGGACTTCGTTCAGGTGATCTTCAAACAGAGCGATCGTGAAAATTTAACAAAGTTGTTCTCACCACGCCTAGTCTATTTCAGTATAAGGTCGAAGTAGACCATTGAACTTCCAATGAAATAGACAGAGCATGTGGGCGGAGTCACTTTCGTAAGATTTCATAAGCGCAGGTCAAATGGGCTTGGGAATTGGGACGATTGGCTATTTAAGAGACAGTAGTGGTTTTGTCATCCTCGTCAATTCATCCTACTTTAGGTCTTTTTCAAATACCAAATGGACTTCATTCGGAGGTCTCCAAACCGAGAGATCTTGAGAAATAACAAGTTTTGAGCACAATGCCCCGTTTATTTCATTACGCGATCGATGTTGGTTTAGACATGTGTCGTAAATACAAATTTCGTCTTTTTTTCTTTGTATTTGGTTGTCATGTGGAGAATTAGAACTTCAAATGCAAATTTTGTAGATTTTGAGACGACATTAACGAGTAATGCAATCAGCTAGCATTTGAAATCATCACTAACATGTTTATTACATTTAATTTTGATGAGAATTTTTAACTTCATAACTTTATTTTCATTTGGTTGTTATTTATTCGTTGAGTTCATATTTCACAGATAACTATATGTAAACTAATTTGTCACATAAACTATACTCTTTATTCAGTCAAAAAGAATTCTACTTTATATCAATAAAACGCTGAGAACTTTTCATATCATATCAATGCAAATTTAGAGTTCCCCAATGAGAATTTATATACAAATGCGAATGAAGAGAAATTGGTAGATTTAGTCATGGACACTGCATTAGCACTAACTGGACTTGGATTACTAAAAATTGTGCTCACAAATACTTATAAAGAAATAGTTCCTCAGGCTTTATTGGTTAATCCTTTTTACGATCGCACTTGACATTATCGTAATTTATTAAGCAATTAAAGGTTCTGTGTTAATGTAATTCCCTGGGAACTTAAAATGGTGAAGGAGTTTATAGAATATAAATGAGTCCACGGTAAGAGAAAACTTTAAAAGATATATTTCTGTTTCTGCAGTAAATTTCATTTTCTCACTTCCTGCGCTTCAATATTAAAGCTTAATTTTGTGGATGAGGTTATAATGGGAGAAAGAAGAGCATCTTTGAATGGGAATTATCTTCTCTGCTTGATTGGGGAATGGGTTATAAATTCTTCAATGAATTTATTCGAGCACTTTGTTTGCATAAGGTATTAGCATTTTCAGGGGGTGAGACTTAAACGGAAATGGGAATCTAGTGTCTTGTGTATTCTGGATGGGAATTGGCGTTTTATTACTTTCTATGTGACTTTAAATTTATTATTAAAAGTTGTTTGAAAGGATGGATTATGTAGTAATGTTGTTTTATTTTTAGTTTACGTATACAAATTGAGTTAATAAGGAAATAGTCGTTTAGTAAATAATGTGTGTTATAACGTAATAATTATTTTAACACTGATGTCTATTCCTTATTTGGTAATTATTCAAAATAATACGCCTTAATATTTAACCATGAAAACACTTATTCTCAACAAAGAAATGTGATATTACATGGTATGAGAGCCATTTTCTGTCAAGTTAAATATAGGTGGTTGTAGTAATTCTGGGGTGATACGTGTTTACTGTACGTAATCTGAACATGAAGTCAGTTGGCCTGTTTTTCGAATTCGATTTCATCATTTCACAAATAAAAATTCCAAAGAACGAATTCCGAATTTATGTATGATAGTTGATTGGTTAACACCAATTAGATTAAATGCAAAATGTTATCTAAATGGCGACACGTATCATGCGATACATATCATGGATTGGGACAACAGAAGTAAATTCTTCTCAGGCCGTCTGGTTTGTTTATACTGAAAATCCCTCTCTAAGATTTAATTTGAAATTAGTCGTTTTTAAAAAAATTAAATAATACTCTAATTATGAATATTTATTGTTTTCATTAAGCTAAAATAAATACGAAATTTAAGATAAATTTTTGCATAGAATATAATACAATAATACAAAAACTATAATTATGTATTTGGTGTGTAGAGCTTTTGGTAATTTTTGACGCCCTATGACTAAATAGACCCGATAATTATGGATTGTTATTACGATAAACTATAAATGAATTATTCTGTCCCTCTGAACCTGGTTTGGAATTGGGTAAAGTATTTCAAGGTTCGCTTACCAAAATTCTAAATGGAGGTTAGATACAGGGCATGTGTTGGAATTTTGTTGAAACGAAGTGTAACAGTGAGAAATCATCTTGCATTTAACTACGTCATACTTCGCTGTAATCTTTTTCACTATGTAAAATTTGAAGTCACATTAAAGTGCTTGAAATCTAGTATCTATGAAAGAACACTTAGTGGTTATATATCTTATTTGACTTATAATTATTCTTAGATGTCATTAGTTTAGGCAACTATGGATTTAAATTAAATTTGATTAGAGCATAGCTTCCTGTAATGTACAGCAAGGAAATTACTTATTAGATGAAATCGTTTTCTCTTAGGTGTTTGGTTTGTCGCTCTACGGTCATTTTTGCTACAGGACTAAACTAATGTCGGTGCAAAATTAACTAAACCGAGACCTACCTTTCTTTACTAGGAATATATGTACTCAAATCACTAATGTAAAGAAAATTCAATCTGTTTTTAAAAGACTAGTTTAATCATGACAAAGATTCTGGAAGAATCTGAACAAATATTTAAAATGAGACTTTAGTTTGATATTCGTTTCCCTGTGATAGTGTATTAATTAATAGTTCTCATAATTTATGAAATTTGTAGTGTAGGACATTTTTTCACTTACAGTGAAGATATTGTAGAGTAAATTATTCAAAGTAAATGTATAGGAGAGTAATTTGCTATGGTAAGAGTATATACTCGTATAGTATAATAATTCATTTATAGTAAGTGTAGTACAATGTATTAAGTGTATTATTTCACTTACAGTAAGAATAGAATATTGTCTATCATGTATATTTATTCATAGAGTAATTCATTTATATACAGTAAAAGTACGATACAGTAATTTATTTATAGTTAAGAGTATAGTAGAATAATTCATTTATAGTTTTCTTTATAGTAAGAGTATAGTAGAATAATTCATTTATAGTAAGGGTGTTGTAGAATAATTCATTTATAGTTTTCTTTATAGTAAGAGTGTAGTAGAATAATTCATTTATAGTTTTCTTTATAATAAGAGTATAGTAGAATAATTCATTTATAGTTTTCTTTATAGTAAGAGTGTAGTAGAATAATTCATTTATAGTTTTCTTTATACTTAATAGTATAGTAGAATAATTCATTTATAGTTTTCTTTGTAGTAAGAGTAAGTAGAATAATTCATTTATAGTAAGGGTGTTGTAGAATAATTCATTTATAGTTTTCTTTATAGTAAGAGTGTAGTAGAATAATTCATTTATAGTTTTCTTTATAGTAAGAGTAAGTAGAATAATACATTTATAGTTTTCTTTATAGTAAGAGTATAGTAGAGTAAGAGTTGTTTATAGTAAGAGTATAGTAGAGTAAGAGTTGTTTATAGTAAGAGTATAATAGTGTAATTCACTTATATCTTCATTTATAGTAAGCGTGTAGTAGAGCAATTCGTTTATAGTTTCATTTATAGTAAGAGTATAATGTAGAATAATTCATTTAAGAAAAATATAGTAGAGTAATACATTTATATTAAGAGTATAGTAGGTTCAGGTATCTTATTCAAAGGAAAAATCAATTTATAAAACTAGTTTTAAAAACCGATGTCCATATACCCTCTCTTGTACATGCTCAGGTCTCATGAGAAACCAATACATCCGCTCAACACTCTCTCAGCAGATCAACATCCAGTCTCAATTACCAGCGGCGAAAAGCCTTCTTTTCTTTTCACGATCTGTGGCAAGATCTTATTTAACTAAACCCCCTGCCTTCGACACAAACGCAGACGTCTTAAGACGCTGTTCCAGAAGAACAAATATTATCCTATTTTGTGAGTTATGGCTTCCAAGGTGGCTAGTGAAAGATTGTTAATAGAGCACCGCCTGTTCCAGACTCTTCCTATCAATTTCATTAGGGCGAAGGTTTGTGAATTTAAGACCTCTAATAGCTCGAGACGATATATCTTGCTTGTTGTCAGGAGAAACGGGGGTAAACTTGGGAGAAAAATTATTGCTAACGCGTTTAGCTGGGCAACGTTTTACTCGGCTGGTTTGGACGATAGTTTCCTCCAGCCGATTAATTAGAAGAAGCGGCAGACCAAATATTACGCGAGGGAAGCTACGTGAAATTTCTTCAGAATTTCGTTCGCTCATTGGTGAGAATGAGCTGTTTGGAATTAGGCTTTGGCTGGGTAGTCACACTTGAGAGAAATTTCCAAGTTTTGGAAATATGTAGGATGGTTCGTAGTAAAGAATGCGGGCTACTACTCGAGTAAGGCGTTTTTGTAAGTTTTGTAAAGTGGTGAATAATATAGAAATGACTGAAGTATTGAATTTTAACTGAGTGCCATTTGTAATTTATCAATGATTTTTCGATAAATTTGTAACCATAAAACATTATATTGTTAAACTTTTAAAACTTTTTAGGACAAAATTATATCGTGATACTATCGCGATAAATTAAAAACTTATCCCAATGATTTAGGTCCTACTGAATTTTACCCTACTGAATTTTTTACTAAAACTATACAATTTCATTCATTTAGAAATGGTCCAATTAAAAAAACTCACATCCACGCGCACTCCTTGCAGTGGGAGGAACTGTCCCGGAGGCCAATCGTTGGGGACATATCTGTAAAATTCCACGTCATCCTTGTACCACTTGACTGAGTAGAGCTTATCTTCATCCAGTTCATAGCTGCAGATCAACTCAACAGACTCACCCTGGGTGGTAGGGCTCGGAACGTCCATCATCAACATGCGGATGGCTCCTAATATCAAATGAGCTGAAAGGTAAAAAACTTCATTTAATACAGATTTCACTTTTTGTTCGAAAGAACGTTTTATTGGACCCTCCAAGTAGTTTCGACGAGATATCTCGTTCATCAAGATCTTTCCAATTTTGCTGATGACGATATATCTCGTCATCAAGATATCGCCGATTCTCTTATAATGACGAGATCGTAATCTGTTCAGTTTTCCTCTAGGGACGAGATGTCTTGTCAATCAAAATCTGGTCAGTTTTGCTAATGGAGAAATACTTCGTCCAGGCAACCACCAGGAGGGTTAATTATCCAGAATTCCTATAGTATATTTAATCTTCTGAGAGTCATTTTTCAAGTGGTGTAGTATTGCTCCTCTCACAACACACACAATGCCTAAATAGCCATCGGGTTGACCACGTTTCCTTGCGACAAAAACAGGACATTGGGGTGGCAAAAACTGAACGGGGTTATGCAATATTTTGTATTCATGGAAAAGTAAGATGATAAATTATTTCTGGAGATCGTCAATAAAACTACAGTTTCGCATCTTTTTCATTGCAAGGACAGACATAAAGCTTTAAAAAATAAGATTTAAAACTTTAAAAAACATGAAATTTAAGCCACCGGCATTGAGTAACAAAGCCACTGGATAACATACAGGTATAGCAAAAACTAACGGTTCAACAGATCAGACGCTTTGTCCAAGCTTCTCAAGTGTTGCCAATATGTATTTCCTATTTTCCCTAAATAAATCACCGATATAGTATCGAATAATGCTACTCCATGGATTATACACCTTGCTCCATAAAACCCAAACTAATCAGCTAGATGATATACAAATTATTGGTAACCATTGGGGGATATTGATGTGCTATAATTGTTATATTGATAATTTATAATCGATCAACGGTAAAGTATATTAATAGTTTTTATTAAAAATGAAACAAAACAAAAACAGTTTTATTAATACGATTTGAATGCCAAGATACATAAAAAAGAAAAACATGACAGGTACTGTCTCGTTCAAAATGCTACGTATGGTCAGCCTACTTTAGAATGATAATTAAGATTCCATTGGTCAAGAAGCTTAAAACTGCTTAAAAGTCATGAGGAAAGAATGCTAGTTGCTAGAATGCTATATGTGTATGAACTCTAAGAGATTTAAGTATAAAATATAGTAGATATCGTGGTTTTCAGAAATTTTGTAGTGATGAAAGAACAATTTTGATATATTTCTAAAATTATAAATGTTCAGTTTATCCAGGTTAGGTATGTATTACTAAACTACTACTTTTCAAATCAATAGATGGCCATCTCTAAAATCTTATTTTGTAAACTTTTAACAAAGGTTAAACTTGGACCTAAAACTTATTTGGCTCTAATGATCTATTCAACTTCATCCCTCAAAATTAAAATGTTGTTTATCCTAAGCAAGAAAGGAAGGTTGTCCGTTTTTCTTTTTGCCATCCAATAAAGGCACGATTTTGTAACCCATTTGGTAGGCTGGTTGATTAATTGGGTTTTATGATACAAAGATCCATATTTGACCAAGCTGTGCAAAAACACAAGACAGACAATGTCAAGTAATTGGCAAACACGGTCAAGGAACGTTTCACTGACACAGAAGAAAGAAAAAAACCAAGGAACCAATCCAACATGATCCACCTACAACTCGCAGTTTGCTAGAGCAGTGGGCAAACGCACTGAGCTACGGCACCGCCATTTGATAGAGGAGGAGGTCTTAACAATAGCTGATAACTTTTAAGTATCTAATAGTTATTTAAATCGTTAATTAAAGTATAATTATTAATCTAATAATTATATTTTTAACGTATGATTAATTTAATCATACGTTAAAATAATTTAATTATTATTTAACGTATGATTAAATTAATCATACGTTAAATAATAATTATACGTTAAATTGAAAATATAGTAGTTATCGTTCCACTATTTATACATACGATGTAGTTACATACACCTCGTCGATCCCTTTTTATAGTTTATAAATTGAACTAACTAAACAAGGCAAGACAGGGATTTTCAGTGCAAAGAAACAAACTAGACGGAAAGTGAAGATTTTACTTCCAAATACTTTCGTGAAAGATATATATTGGAGTTACCTTAAATATAATTTATCACTATTTGGGAGACGTTTGACGTTGATCAATCAACTATCATATCATCGGTTAAGAGCAGAAACTCATTAATTGATATTTTGGGGAGACACTAAATGCTTATTTTCATGATGATGATAAATACATTTTCACATTTTAATACGCTCAAAAGATGTCTAACACTGTCAAAAAGTATAATAAATATTTTAGAATTTTATATTTATATAATAATAGTATATAATAGTTATATTTATATTTTTACACTTAAAAACTAATAATTATCCTGAAAACAGCTGTACAGTAAAGCATTAATTTTATCAGTTAATGAGTTTCTGCTCTTAACCTACAATACATCCATTTGGAATTTTTATTGGCGACTTCTGAAATCGTATTCCAAAAACAAACCAACTGACGTCACGTGCCGCATAAACATTATCACCACCTGCATTTAGCTTGAGAGAAAACTCTGCCTTATATTAGCAGCTAATCTAAAACTACTCATTATTGAGTCTAGGTTCACAGATACACAGGTCCAGAACAAGAAATAGAGATAGATGGATGAATTATATGAATTCATGAAAACAAAAAGCTCAAATGAAAATGTACCTGAAATTTGATGCAAAACTGATTAATCTTACATTTCCCAATAACTCAAACTCCAAAAATAATCCAAAGTAATAAAATATTATAAATGAAAAACAGAATCAATAAATTCTCGTGCTGAGCACACAATGCAAAAAAAGACTCAACAGACTGTAACGAAATTTCACAAAGGAAACGTATTTCAGAAGAATTTTCATCAAGAGACGTCCTGTTATCGAATTTTTCCAATCATAGAATCTTAATACTCTTACAATCTCGCGACAAAAAATTGAATGGCAATGAAAAAACAGATCTCGAATTAAAAACTGTTTTGAAAGAAACTGGTACTGATGCACGAATTGGAATCCATTACTTTTTCTGATTGCGGAGTCCGAGGGAAGTAGGGGAGCTTTCCAATCATCTATTGTTTGATTTCTGTCGAAATAGAAAGGGGAAGCTCGCTTTTTCAACAAGTCAAATCAGCGAAAAGCGATGGAAATGCATGTTAAACGAAGCATGCAAACTATTCAGATGTTCGTTGGAAAAATGACTTGATTATATAGTTTTTTATATCTCTTGGACGTGCTGAGAAATAACTGTTATTCTCATTGGGATCAGGTAGTATCCACAAAAAACCGTACGCGAAGGATACACTGGTTATAGAAAATAGATTTGCTTCGGGCTCGCAGGTCAGATACGGCCCTCCAGAGAGGTTTACGTGGCTTGCTGGCTTGATACTGCCATCTAAATATTTTTACGACGTTCGCCGACCAGAAACGGCCAACTGGACAGGTTTACCAGGCTCGAAGACCAGACACTTCTCTCTGGACAGGTTTACCTGGCCCGCTCACCTGATACATCCCTCTGAATAGATTTAATTTGCCACTAGTCAAGGTATGACCCTCTCAAAAGGTTACACTGCCCGCCGACCGAATATACACTACCTGACAATGAAAATGCAGCACCCAGAAGGAGTGCGCAGAACTGGATGAAATTTACAATGTAGACGCAGCTCACCGAGATATGTATATGATGCAAACTGCGCAGCTGTCCCGCGCACGGCGAGAGAAAAACCAGGGAAGGAACCTGCAAAAGTGGTCAGTTTCGCGCCGCTCTGTTTGCCAGGTAAATCAAGTTGCAATTTGTTTTTGTGTCTCAGAGGAAACGTCTAGTAACGGAGAATGCCAGGACGCCGCCAATCAAGACAGTTCCAGCAAACAGACGACTTCACGAGGGGTATGGTGATTGGCCTCAGAAGGGCAGGTTGGTCCATACGTCAAATCTCAGCAGATACCCACCTACACGCGTCCACGGTGCACCGGTTGTGGCACAGATGGTTGGACCAAGGGAATGTGGCACGTTTGAGGGGTTCCGGTGCAGCCAGAGTGACGTCAGCACGTGTGGACCGACGCATCTGCTGGCAAGCATCGGCGGCCCCTCAAGCCACATCTGTCGCCCTTTTGCAGCATGTGCAGGACACCCTTGATGCTCCCATATCGTCCAGAACCATTAGCCGCCGATTGATCGCTGGCGGCCTGCACTCATGGCGCCCGTTGAGATGACTACCATTGAACCAACAGCACAGACGTCTCCGTTTGCAATGGTGTCGGGATAGAGCCACGTGGATGACGGAATGGCACAGGGTGGTGTTCTCAGACGAGTCACGCTTCTGTTTTAGCAATGACAGTCGCCGTTTACTAGTCTGGCGCCGACGTTGTGACAGGGCCAATCCGGCCGCATCTGTGGAACGCCATACCGCGAACAACCCGGTATAATGGTTTGGGGCGCCATCGCCTACGATAGCAGGTCACCTCTGGTCCGTATTCAGGGCACTATGACAGCCCAACGATACGTGGATGACGTGCTGCAGCCGGTGACACTACCTTTCCTTCAGGGGGTGCCCAATGCCATTTTCCAGCAGGATAACGCCCGGCCACACACGGTACGCATCAGCCAACATGCCCTGCAAGGTACCCAGGTGCTTCCCTGGCCAACTGTCTCCCCTGATCTCTCACCTATCGAACATTTATGGGACGTCATTGGACGTCGCTTGCATGCGTTGCCACCGGCACGTTCAGAAGACGAACTCTGGCAAATGGTTGACAGGGAATGGGTAGACATCCTCAGGACACCATCCGCACGCTCATTGCGTCTGTACCTAGACGTGTTGCTGCCTGTATCGCCGCTCGCGGTGGTCCTACAACCTACTGATCAGACGTTCTTGCTGCTCAGTGGCAAGGTGTATAATGTTGCAATAAAGATCACTTATTGCTCGTTGCTGTCTCTCTCTGTTTGCCAAATTTCATCACTTTCTGCCAACTCCTTCTTGGTGTTGCATTTTCAATGTAGGTAGTGAATTTTCCCGGTCCATAGTCTAGATATGGCTCTCAGAAAGTGTTTTCTCAGCCCATCGGCCAGATACAGCCCTCCGAATAGGCTTACTCAACAATCAGACCAGATAAGGATATCAAATATTCGTAGAGGATACTCATTAATATAAAATGAACTATAAAGATGGACTATATAAAATATAATAAATTAACTTAAAGATGGACTATACCCAAAATGGACTATATGAAATTAAAAGATAGACTATTTAAAATCGACTAAATGAATTACAAGGATGGACTATATAAAATCGACAAAATGAACTATAAAGATGGACTATATAAAATGAACTAAACGAACTATAAAGATGAATTACATAAAATTAACTGAATGAACTATAAAGCTTAAAATTATATTAAAATATTAAGTAAAATATTTTACAGTTTTTGGGTTCACAGACAGAAGTGTTCAAAAAAGTATTGGTCTAGAAAATTGCAATAAATAGACAAATTTCTGGTAACTATCTATTATCTATTCTTTAAAAAGACGATCCAAAACGATCTTAAGGGTAAAATGAATATAAAATTCAAAATTTCACTGTCGCAACTAGCATGTTAAAGATAGCAACGAGGCGTTCTTGATGAAGGTTTGGAAGTTTTTTTGGGTTTTTCAAGTAATGTAAAGATATGAGAGAGAGACAATGAAAGCTATTAAAATTGTAATATTTATCTTTAGATGTATTTCATATGGCTAGACTTCTATGAAAGAATTATAATGCATAAGGTTACGATATATTAGAGTAAGATCTGTTAATACGTCATTCTTTACATGAATACATCAAGAAATGGTTGCAATGAACTTATTGTATTACAAGGTTTTCCAGTGCAACAAAGCTTAGCCAATCAAACAACTAGTGTGAACAAAAGAAAACTACAGAAAAGAAAAATACTTCAGATTAACAACTAACTTGATTGGTAATTACTTTGACGATGTTTGGGGTTAATTTGTTATGTAAGCAATTTATTGAAATTGCATTCGAGTAATATATAATTACGTCACAAGATGCAAAAGGGATTACCAAAACTTCGGTATTTCACTTTACAGAAAAACCCTCTTATTAATCTCTATGTGTTCAACATAGCCACCACTACATATATTAACTTGCAACACAATTGTACATATAGCAGTGTAATCCACCATAAGTTACTTTTAGGTAGATATAATTTCAACTTTCTTTCTCAATGAAATGTGACATTTATGCATGAGCAGTGTCTTAAATCAAATAATCAAGACAACCCCAAACTCCCACAATCGACAGATTATTAAACAATCCGAAGGAATGATTCCTTGCTTTTCAATGATATGTAACCAACTCACTCTGACAGAGAAAATCAGGGAGCGTTATGTCAAAAATCAGGGAAATGAAAAAAGATAACAACTCCAAGCTCCCATAACCAACAGATTATTAAAACAACCCGAATGAATGATTCGTTGCTTTTCAATGCTTACTAACCTACTCACTCTCTACAGAGAAAAATCTGTGTAAAGAAAACTTTACATTTCTCATGAAATGTTACATTTATGCATGGGCAGTGTCTTAAATCAAATAATTAAGACAACCCCAAACTCCCACAATCGACAGATTATTAAAACAATCCGAAGGAATGATTCCTTGCTTTTCAATGATATGTAACCAACTCACTCTGACAGAGAAAATCAGGGAGCGTTATGTCAAAAATCAGGGAAATGAAAAAGATAACTCCAAGCTCTCATAACCAACCGATTATTAAAACAACCCGAATGAATGATTCGTTGCTTTTCAATGCTTACTAAACGACTCACTCTCTACAGAGAAAAATCTGTGTAAAGAAAACTTTACATTTCTCATGAAATGTTACATTTATGCATGGGCAGTGTCTTAAATCAAATAATCAAGACAACCCCAAACTCCCACAATCGACATATTATTAAAACAATCCGAAGGAATGATTCCTTGCTTTTCAATGATATGTAACCAACTCACTCTGACAGAGAAAATCAGGGAGCGTTATGTCAAAAATCAGGGAAATGAAAAAAGATAACAACTCCAAGCTCCCATAACCAACAGATTATTAAAACAACCCGAATGAATGATTCGTTGCTTTTCAATGCTTACTAACCGACTCACTCTCTACAGAGAAAAATCTGTGTAAAGAAAACTTTACATTTCTCATGAAATGTTACATTTATGCATGGGCAGTGTCTTAAATCAAATAATCAAGACAACCCCAAACTCCCACAATCGACATATTATTAAAACAATCCGAAGGAATGATTCCTTGCTTTTCAATGATATGTAACCAACTCACTCTGACAGAGAAAATCAGGGAGCGTTATGTCAAAAATCAGGGAAATGAAAAAATATAACAACTCCAAGCTCCCATAACCAACAGATTATTAAAACAACCCGAATGAATGATTCGTTGCTTTTCAATGCTTACTAACCGACTCACTCTCTACAGAGAAAAATCTGTGTAAAGAAAACTTTACATTCCTCATGAAATGTTACATTTATGCATGGGCAGTGTCTTAACCCTCCTGGTGGTTATCTCGATGAGATATCTCGTCCAGATAACCCCCAGGATGGTGAGATTAGCAAAATTGATAGGATGAAAAGGAGGTATTAGCAAAACTGATAGGATCTCTATGGACGAGATATTTCGTCGAAAACACTTGGAGCGTTAAATCAAATAATCAAGACAAACCCAAGTTCTCCTAACCGACAGATTAGTAAGACAGTCCGAAGGAAATATTCGTTGCTTTTCAATGATTCGCAACCGACTCTTTCTAATAAGAAGGCCGACTCACTTTGGCCCAAATCAGTGTATATTATGTGAAATCACGGAAAAGAAAACAAACTACATTTATATATGGGCAGTTTTAAATAAAACAATCAAGACAATCCCAAGCTCCCATAAACGACAGATTATTAAAATAATCATTAGGAATGATTAGCTTTTTTCAATGATTCTCAACCTAGTCACTCTGACCGAGAAAAATCAGGGAACATTGTGTCAAAGGGAAAGAAGTCCTTTCCCATCAAACATCTCTCTCTAATGAGAAAGGAGTGGTGATGGAGGAACCTCTTTTTTTTGCTCCACACACACGAAAAAAGTGCGTATCTTGTCACCTCTAAGTGCTGATGTTGACGGAAAAGTTCTCTTTGAGTTCGCCATATTTCATTCGAGCTCTCTGATATGATCATATGTTCGAGAGGTAATGACTATCAGGAGCTATCGATTGTGACGAGCTATGGGGTAGATGGAGTTTTTGCTATTGGTACTGACCTTACCTTTTTATCAAAGTCGTAGAAGTCAACAGAGGTGGGTATTTTTTGTATCCCATGGAAGGATTTTATCATTTAAATTCTTTGATGTTAAACTATTAGTCTATTGAAATTTTAAACTTGAAAAATAATACTTTTTCCTTTATTCTTTCGGTTCTTTTGATGCCATTATCTTTCTAACGAAGTTGTAGAAATAAACAGAGGTGGGTATTTTTGTATCTATGGAACAGAGGTATTTTTGTATCTATGGAACAGAGGTATTTTTGTATCTATGGAACAGAGGTATTTTTGTATCTATGGAACAGAGGTATTTTTGTATCCTATGGAAGGATTTTATATAAATTCTTTAGTGTTAAACCATTAGCCTATTGTAATTTTAGACTTGGAAAATATTGCTTTTTCATTTATTCTTGAGGTTCTTTTGGTGCACTTACCATTCTATCGAAGTTATAGAAGTCAACAGGGGTGGGTATTTTTGTATATCGTGGAAGAAGTTTCGTTGTTTACATTATTTGGCGTAGGACCATTATTTGATTGCAGTTTTAAGCGAATAATAATGCTTCTTCATTTATTCTTGAGGTTTTTGACGTCATTGCCTTCTAACGAAGTTGTAGAAATCAATAGAGGTGGGTATGTGTTGTTCGGCATTTAAATTTTTTGGTGTTTTACCATTAGTCAATTATACTTTTAAACTTTGAAAATAATATTTTTTTATTTATCTCAGAGATTTTTTTTGCTAACATACTCTTTTGAATTTGGTGAAGGAACTTATTGTTTATAATATGGTTTGTATTCGTTACTTCCAGCTAACTGCATGAATATCTCTCATGTTACAAACGTTGAAATTACAACATTTAAAAGTTGAATGAAATAAAAGAATCATAAAACGTTCATTTTTCAGTGTTTTAAATAGATTGGCAATTCAGAATGACTTAACCATCTGGGAGTCACAGAATTTCCGAGTAGTGTAGTATTGGTTTTAACGCACAACAAGCGTAATAATTGAATAACCACATCCATTGCTTTAAAGAGTCCTAGGAAGTATTATATTGGTGCAGAAGGGACTGATTAGAAATCCTGCAGGGAAGACTGCAAGTTGCAGATTGATTATATGCGCGTGAACCCCCTCAAAGGTTTAAAATATTTATTTGCCCGATATAAGTTCTGAATTTGTCGAATAGGATGAGAAAAGTGCATAGCGCCGCTCAGGATAGAAGATGCATGACTTCGGGGTATCATTTGTACATAAATGGTTAAAATCTTAGGGGAGAAGGCTGCTACACTAAAAACAATGAATGGAATTGCATGGTGACTATTTGTTTCACCAACTCGTAATCATTGCTATGTCTTAAGGCATCGAACGATAAACGTGGAGTCAGAAACCAAGCTAAAATTACCAATTGTGAGAACGCATTGTTTACTTTTAACTTGCATCCTAATTTAACAAATAGGCTCATTCAAAAGCACGTGACTCGAATGCCAACTAGCTGGAATTGGATTATATGGGCATCTCTCTCTATTGTGATGGGTATGGTTTCTTCTTGAATTTATCAATTATCGTATAGAAACTGTATGTTCTTCATTGCACAATTATTTTTCGTATAAAACCCACCAACTGAACATATGAAAAGCGCATATCTCATTGATGTATTGTGAATACAATGAATACGTATGTATTACGCTACATTATAATTAGAAAATTAATTTTCTCTCTCTCTCTCTCTATCTCACATCAATTTCGCTCACACTATCTCTTATCCTTAACCCTCCTTTTAGTTGTTTCTACTAGTATCTCGTCATCAGTAAACTTACCAGATCTTGAGGGACGATGTATTTGATTATTAGAAAAACTTGCCAGGTTTTGATTTCGTCATTGTCAAAAATCGGCAATATCTTGATGACGAGATATCTCGTCAAAACCACTTCGAGGGTTGAGCATTTGTATTTTTGTCATAATATCTATACTAAAACACTCTTGTAGAGGTAAAATCCATTGTAACTTCACACAAACACGAGAAACTAGAGCAAATGCATCATTTAAACGTCTTTAAGACTAAAATTCGGAACAAGTTAATGATGAGACAAAACTATAATTAAAACTGATAAAAATTTCTTCTTGAATAGTGATATATTAGTCTGATTATAAAGTGTTCACAATAATCTAATGTACTCTAAAAATCATCATACTATTCACTTTTACGTGAACCCTGTGATGGTCATGTAGACGTTATTCTCCACAGTAACCAACAGTTCCCCTTCTGCGTGATTTCTAACCAATTTTAATCTTCTTGACCAATAGAGTATTTCTTATAATTCTTCCAACTAATAGATCTGTCTGTTTTGTCACTAAATAAAGATTATAACTTCTAAGGAATTAGTGCTTTTTTAAGGCTCTTTTCAGGACTATTTTTTTTATTTAAGTCCACATTTTATACACAGGTCATAATATATTAATCCGTGGGTAAAAGTGTGAAGAAACTTTCACGAGAGTTAGTATTCGATCTTCCCCAGACCCAGCTTAAAAACAAATGGTTAGTTAATCTAAAAGTATTATACCCTCGAGTTTTGATGGCACTTGACCTTGGACAAGTATTGTGATCTTAGTTTGTGAAAACAAGTGAAAAATTAGGATATGCAGTATTCTTGTAAAAGTTTTTAAAATATTCAGACTTTCAGTAAATATTAAAGCTTGATAACGACTCTTAAAACTAAATTAAAAAACTAAATATAAAGACTTTTTAAGATCCGAGGGAACTCTAAATAATTTGTAATGTAGAGTTGTTGAATGTCGGATGTTTGGCCGTTTGGTTATCAAGCCACACTTATCTTAGATTGCACAAATTGCAGTCAGTGGAATGAATCATCCATTCCTATTCGGTGGAGATAAGACTGGAAACAGTCGTGGACAGTAAGCAGGCTGAATCTGGCAACCGCTTTCAGTCAAGGACAACTGCAATGCCATTGAAAAGTGTGCTCCAAAGTTTTCCTTTAGACTCCATTTCAAATTCTTTCCTATATAGCAATTCGATATGTACCCTTGACGAATAAAATGTCTTAAGCTTTGAAAATTTCTGCACCACTCTAGCAATTTTTTTGCCCAATTTTTTTAGCCTTTTTCGTTTCCCGGCCCACCACAATGGAAAGACACCCACTGTAGAAATATTCTGTGAGTTACTTCTTTTAATAGTGTATTGAACAACTCCTGAATCTGTGGTCAAAGTTTTTGTAAGGTAGAAGAAATAATACACCTCTTGGAAACCTTGTGACGCTGTTTCAAATGAAGAAATAATATTTATAGGTTCACAATACCCATTGGTTTGTAAGAGCTTTAGTACGTGATGAAAGTTATTGAACTGTTCACAGACACCTCGATAAATACCTGACACCATAAAAGTATTTCGTCCACAGTTAAAATAGAACTGCGTGTAACATATATCCCCAGAACTTCTAATCCCATTAAACGCAACCAAAAGCCAAATTAATTAGCTGTCCTACCGAATATAGAATAAAAAACACCAGACATTACTCGTTACAACAAGTGATGAAGAGCCGTGGACAAATCGCCTCCAGCAAATGACAAGCCATAAATAGAATTTTCATAAAGAACTCATATTAAACATAAAACATTCTTCTCGACACGGGAATAGTACTTTTTTAATACCTTCCTGTCATAAAAGAGAAGGGTACTTTTTACCCCTCCCCAACGTCACGCTTCGGTTCGGGTCCACGAATAATATCAAAGATCTGTTCGTAGCCTCATTAGCTTAGGGTGTGACTCGAACATTAAGGAGTTTTCATCGGTCTAGACTCCTGTTCCTGAATTGATTTTTCGCCAATGACTGCGAAGCTCCATGCATTTTTTATGAGCTCGAATCAATTTTTTATCTCTCACCAAGTTCATCAGCAAGTGAACATCTTGCGCGACCAGACTTTGCAAAACGCGCTAATTATGCGATTGTAATTTTTATATATTTAGGACTGGGTGAATTATGGATGTGGAGGGGTGTTCACAATTTCAAAAATCTCAAACGTGTATGAATTTTGAAAAGTGTGCACTTAGTTCCACCAAGTAACCGTTCTTCTTAATAGTCCCGGGTCGCATTATGGCGGTGGTGTAGTAATGGATTTTGGCATTTTGGGACGAACTGGCACTTTGGAGTATCAGGAAGATTACTCTTTCTACAATTAGCTAAAAACGTGGTTGTTTGGGATTGGAGGAAAGCTAAATCGAACTTCTTTTAGCAAAAATTTGGAAAAACGAACTACAAGTCGTTTACCGTGCATTTCATACAAATGCTTGAATTGTTATTCGATAGACTTCATTTTGGAGTATGCTACAGTGGTTTCCAACCGGGATGTTACAGAATTCTAGGAAGCCGCTACACTTCATGGGTGTCAAAAAATATAGATCTGGCTATAAATAATAAATATTTCGTAACATAAGTGAAAGCCAAAAGTGAATACAAGTGAAAGAAAAATCACGATGACCTAAAGAAAAAGCTAGAAGGAAACATATTTACTTTTATTTTTATAATGATTATTTACATACCTTCGACATATTTATTTATTAAGTTATGAAATTGATGAATGTAATAATGCATTTATACATTATTTTTTATTCATGTTTTGAAATTATAACAGAAAGTGCACGATTAAGCCTCCTGGTGGTTGTCTCGATCTAGTAATTAGAACAAAACTGACCAGAGCCTGATGGACGAAATATCTTGTCATTGGAAGAAAACTGACCAGATCTTGATCTTGTCATCATAAAAAAATCGGTAATATCTTGATGACGGGATACTTCGTCATTAGCAAAATTTGCCAGATCTTGGTGCCGGAGATACCCCGTCAAAACTACTTGGAGGGTTAATATAATTTGTGTATTATAAATTTTTATAATTACAAAATAACAAAAATACATGCAATGAGACAAGGAATAGCGGTTAGTGTAAAATAGCACTTTTAATCCTCTGAGGGGGTTTACAAGCATATATCTATTCTGCAACTCGCAGATCATCTTTCCTACATGACTTCGAACCAGTTTTGACCTCGACCAATATAATGTTTTTTAGGATTCTTTATACCACTAGATGTGGCTATTTAGTAATTATGCGTGTTGTAGGAAAATAGCAATACTACATTACTCGGAAATCTGGGGACGCCCAAAGGGTTAACGATGCCTCTATTAGAAAGAGTTTCAAAATCCTGATTATTTCATCTCAAAGAATATAATCATATGGATTCTGATAGTTCTTTATCACGTTTTATTTTGCCATTTAAATTATAATTCACAAATTATATTATGATTAATATAATTTGTGAGTTATAAATTTTAGGAATTATAAAAATAACAAGCTATGTGTGTATAAAGGAGCGTCAGTTGTATTTAAAAAGTACTGCTTGTTAAGTGCACACAAATAAAACAAAATTTATAAAAATAATTTTATATTAACACTACAAGTGGGTTTTGGGAGGTCGATATTTTTCTGATGAGGTATCTCGTTCATCAAGATCTGGTCAGTTTTGGTTGATGACGAGAGATACCTTGTCGAGGTAACGACCAGAAGGGTCAAAGATGCTCTATCATTCTAAAATGCTCTAATATACTAAATATACACCAACTCTTATCGATGTTTTCAACATCGATAAGAGTTGGTGCATATTTTATCTTTCTCTTTTCATTATCAGATTTCAGAATCACAAATGTGTTTTTAAATATGCATGTTTACCACATGTGTCGAAAAATATTGAGTTGAAAAAGATAAATTGCTGACATTAAAAATTGAATGCGGAAAAATAAAACTAAATACAACATCAAGACAAAATCACAGTAATTTAGAAACCTATCGAAACATTCAAGAGTTTTAAAAAAACTACTACTTTTCATGAGTTCTGTTTGAAATATAAGTCGTAGTTCCATAAACTCCAATCGTCAACTAATTTATCCATTAAAATTCAACAGATTTTCTTGAGAATCAATCCTGAATTAACTTGAAGCATAGGGAAGATTAAGAAGGAATAAGTAGAACATTTATAACAGCTCGATTCCATCAAGTTCTTCCGAAAAACACTTTCTTTACTTTTTACTGTTCCTGTGCAATCCAGGAAAGTAACGAATCTACTACTGAACGTACCAAGAAGTGGAGGAAACTAAAACAAAACATTACGCACTGCAGTCTGACGCGATAGATGAATTGATGGGCAATCGACTGTTGTAGGCCATTCGTTCAAGGCGAGTAAATTGGCTTCATGTGCATTCCCTTCCGCGGAGGTTATCAAGCACTCAATTCTGCTTCCGAACAAAAGAGACGTTCCGTTTGTCTGAGGATAGTACAATATTTTAGGTCTGACTTGAAAGGAAGTGTCCTTTGATAAGCTTCATGGCTTTTGTGTGTAATATGTGGTTACGAAACATTAGTATCATCATACGCGGGTCTTGCATGTTATTAAGCATAATATGGAAGTTTTATTTTGTATTTAGTTCTTTTTGGAATTTGTAGTCAATAACATTAAAACTACTCAGTCAGTAAATTATGCTTCTATCTGTGCATAAGAAGCTTTTACTGTCTAGCTAAATGTGAGTTGTTTTTGCAACTGAACATGTTTTCTGGACGTGACTCCACTTGGATTGATTTTCGAATCCAATTTTAACGCTTTTCTTATAAAAATTTACAAAGAATTGATAGACGATAGTTGGCTGAATGCCAATCAGATTAAATGCGAGACGTCGCCAAAATGGTGATAAAACTGCATTTTGAGGTAACCCGATGTGTATCATACAATAGCATTTGAGTTACAGGAAGAAAAATCTCCGTATTTCCTCTGGTTTGTTTGTTTACAGTAAAAATCCTACTCACAGAAAGAACCTATTTCGTGACAAATGTTGTATGCATCACAAACAGTTTTGCTCCTATGTTTACACAGAAAGTTATCTATGTTACATCCGACTACTTTTGTTTTGAGATATTTCTTCCTAATCTTAAACATAGAAAATGCTTGGTGGAATGTGAATTGATTTAATTATTTCTAAACTTTACTTCACTATTATATCCCTTTACTATTTTTAACTGCATGTTATTAATTGGAATATGAATTTTTTAATATTTAGCTCTTTTTATTGCAATTTTCGAAAACTATTCAATCGCAGTAAACTACTCAGTCAGTAAATTGTTGCTTATCGGTGTATAGAAAGAACCTATTTCATGAAGAATACTGCATAACAGACAAATAGTTTTCCTCTATGATCATATATCTACATCTGACAGTGTTTAAGTTTCTAGAAATTTCATCAGGGTCTTTAACAAGGAAAAATGCTTGGCGAAGAAAATTAATTTCATTATTTCTAAACTTCACTTCACTCTTGTATTTTAGAAAGAACATTTCACTCTTTTATTTAGTTGTATTAAGATCAACGTCGGTCTTGTATTACGCCCTGAGAACCTTATGGGGCCTGACAAAGGCCCTCTCGACAGCATCTCGTGTAGCCTTACTCCCTCTGGGTAGGCTGATGATCAGGGTCTTTGAAAAAATACTTGGTGAACTGCCGCATGCGTGGCCATTCAATATGTAATTGCAACCGTAGATTGTCCTGTGTTGCCTTCAGTAGCCGAGTGTAATGCCACGTATGGAGAGTAGGTTGAATGGCAACAGGAAAGTGAAACAGTGATCGGAATAAAAGCAGTGTAGCAGTGTGTGTTATCACAGGGCTACAGACAGTTGTTGGAAGTGATGAACATCGCATTGGCAATTCAACTGTTCACCATGGACCATTCACCAAAATGCATGTCGATTGTTGCGAGCGCCTTTTGGCAAAAGCGCTGTCAAGCTTGTTTTTGAAAATGTACTTGTTTATAATCACGTCCGTCAGTCATCAATTTAGAAGACGTATAAACTCACATCACAGTTATAACGCAATATTTATCGCTCATTTTTAATTACAAAATTTCTTTTAACTTTTGAATCTTAGCTAATACTTTACTATTGGAATTAATTGTTTAATTTCGCATGCATAAAAACACTATTTCAGAATAAATAAATAAATTTGTTTAACACTTCAATTGGTTTCGACGAGATATATCGTACATCAAGACCTGATCAATTTTACTAATGATGAAATACCTCATGATCAAGATATATTCTTTGATAAGGTCAAGATCTGGTCAGTTTTAATCTTATGACGAGATATCTCATCTCGACAATCACCAGGAATGTTAAGCAAAAATTGACTTGTAACCATAAATTCCAAAATGCCTCTTATACCCCAAAGTCTCTTGAATTCATAGGTATTATTATTGATAATATTGGTTAATCAAGCTGTGAATACAAGCATAACATAAATTTTTGACATACTACTTAAGATTTTCTATGATCAGACTACATAAATATTTATTGTACCCCTCTCACTACACTTAATTAATTAAAGCCTGCAAGAATAAATACTAAGCGCGTTTCAGTCCAAGTATTGTACACTTGGAGCTTTCGCAACTCGGAGAAATGACATTCACACGACACTTTATTGAGTCAAATTCATATGTACACGATTCATTACTACCGCTAGTAGTTTGACAACTTTGCGCCACGGTGTATTGACTAAACACTAGACTCATCAGCTTCGCAATCATAATAATCAGAATCCGTTTGCAGACAGAGCGAATAAATTAACCCAAGCTCTATCTTGCGTCCGGAATTTCAATTTGAGCACTAAATGGTCGCGTGATTGTTTAATGGATTTCGAGATATACCTAAAGCTTCTATGAATGAGTGAAGTTAATCCTTTTAAACTACGCGAACCAGATGCAAATTGTAGAAAAATACACCTTACACCTACTAATGCACCTGAATTCAAAGTTCATTTGAATAAATTCATAATTCACTCACATTCCTTTACAATTTGATGGGATAAGCCATACATGAAACCAGACTGTTTTCTAAGAATTTATTAACACTAAACGAACCCATTGCGTATTTAATCTTAAGTTACATATGTGTTGTATTGCAACAAAATACTCATGTGTGTAACAGCTAATATTTAAAAAATTTAATTATTGAGACGCATAAAAACGTCGTGAAAAAGAATTACGAATAGCGGAACCAGTGATGAAACGTCCGACATGCTTGAATGCTCAAGTAAAAAGAGAAAGTGCAATCAGAGCGCATATGAACAAATTAGGATACAGGCTTATGAGAGAGAAACGCAATGGCATTGAATTAATAATAAGATTTTGCCTGGGAACTTGATTGAGGAATGAATGATGACTATAAACAAGGTGTTTTAATTACAGCATATGGTTTCAGTCAATTGTTATCCAATATGTTTTAGCTGAACATATTCCTTTTTTCTTTCCGGTAAACGACTTCGATAATGTCACTTGCATTTGTGTATTCCTGAAACTGTAATAAACATATGGTCCTCAAACACATCCTGCATTATTTAATTTTCTATAAAATTTTGAAGGATTTCTCTTTAACTTTCTTGATGGTTTATCTTCGTGTCTACCCTGTAGTGACCAACCTTTTATGCAAAAACCTGTTCCAAATTGTTACCAGTTATGGTCAAGGGAGTCTTTGTTTTTCCCACTTGGATCTTAATACACTTAAAGCAATATGCCAATTTTATTTTGACGAGATATCTCATCATTAACAAAACGTCAGATCTTGATGGACGAGATATCTCGTCGAAACCACTAGAAGGGTTAACACAGCGTTGACAACCATTTTTCATTTCTCTATAGAGTTCCAAGGCAAGACTTGTGAATTTAACGTCATTGTCTTCCAATCTAAGAAGCCCCAGATCTCATATCAAGCTCTATGATCTTTTACCATTCCTCCACACTGAACGAATTGTCGTTTCGTCTATATTTTTCTTACTCTTCTGATTTAAGACTACCTGCCATAGGTACACAATTACCTCTGGTAATGTTTTAACATTTAAATAGATAAATTTTTTTAATCTTTTTACCACATTTTGACTATTACTGCTTTTTAAAAATTAGAGCGGACCTCGGTAGACCAATTGATAGAGCCGCTGATTAACAACCGGAGGGTTGCGAGTTCGAAACTCGATCCAACCAAAGACCATAGCGTACGTGAGGCTGACGCATGTACACTTTGTCGTGGCCTCAAATGTTCTCACTTTTCATGGTGTGGAAGTTTAGAAATTGGGGTGCCGGCTCAGGTGTTGATCTCGTCATCTGACCGTGGTTCAAAATGAACCGGAATTGACCCGGACCGTCGCCAATAGCACGTTGTGTTGCTTCAGTGCAACGTAATTCCAACTACTTACCTATCTGCCTTTAATTGTTAGATATATTTTAAGTATTACATAATGTGCCTGAACACGAGATAAATAATTTTAATTGTGTCATTTTATAAAAGAAACTGGGCTGCCTACCTGTGGTGTAGAGATCACAGCGTTTGGTCCATCACCCAGTAGGTCCCGAGTTCGAATATAGTAGATTCGAGTCCCTTCCTATCAGTAAAATCCGGATCAGTTTGAATCCGGTATAAATTGACTAACGCAGATTTGGGTACATTGAAGAGGAACGCTCCGGGTTCAGTCAGTGTAAAGGTTTTCAAGACAAACACGCTATTTCTGATGGAAGCCGTTTTCCCGAATCTTTGCTAGTCAGTTTCTATTGGAATTAGATTGATCTGACTTATGTTGGTATGAAGCCACCGTTAGGAGCAGCTTACCCACTGGGAGCACTTACCACCCTGGTATTGCCAAAGTCCGGAGAGGTCAGTGGTCCGGAGAGGTCAGACATTAAAAAATAAACAAAGAAAAGAAATTATTTCGTAGCAGTGGGTCGAACATTAAAATTGTGTGCCCACTCACCATTACAACAAGCATCTCGTCTCTGAGCAACTCAGATGATGATGACTATAGAAAGAAAGGACTCATTTCAACATGTCTACGGGCTGAGAGGGTTATCGGGCAATGGAGAAGTGACTGTTATCGCTAAGACAGTATTTAAATGAGGGGGTTGAAGCGAAGTGTAAGAAGGAAAGGCGAAAATATTATAATTCTAAAGCTTTTACGTTAGTTGAATAAAAAGTGAAAGGTTTCAGATATAACAAGCAGAAAGTAAGCTAGTTTGAGAAAAGATACGAGAAAGACGAGTTTATTAATTTCAGATAAATTCTCCATGCCTGAGGTAGGTAGGTAATTCATTAACGTCGCACCTGAGCAACACAACAGCCTATTGGCGACGGTCTGGGATCGAACACGAAGGGAAAGATTCGAGGACAATACCACGTAATTTTGAAACACGGTCAGATGACGAGATCACACCTAAGCTTATACCCCACTCTCCAAACTTCCACACCACGCCGAGATGAGTACATTTGAGGCCACTAAAGATTTAACGTGCGCCAACCTACTTTGTACACTACGGTCTTTGATTGGATTCAAACTCGCGACTCTCCGGTTGCTGATCCGTTACTCTTCCATCAGGGCTGCCGCGGCCCTCTCGATGCTTGAAAATGTTTGAATAGTTTTTGGAATTTAAACCAGTAAGAGGTAAAGGCAGAAAATGTGTAATTTGAAATTATGATAGCAAAATATAGAGGTAAGTAAGTAGTTGAATTTATTTCGTATTGGAGTGGGCATTGGTGCTATTGGCTATTGGCGACTATTCAAGGAATTCCGGAGGGAAAGATATGATAACCCTAATAATTTTGAATCACTGTCAGATGATGGTAAGATATAGATATTTTGTGGCGTTTTGTGTGTGAATATCAATAAACCCTATGATATATGCATCCCTTTACAATGCAACCTGTAGTTTCCCTGTATGACATCTAACCAGTTATAGACTTTTTGACCAACTGAATCCTTTCTAGGATTCTTTCAATTAATAGATGTGGTTATTTAGTCATTATCTGTGTTCTTGGATAAAAGCAATAGTACACTACTCAAAAATAACGTAACGTACTAGAACGAAGGGTTCCCTCTTATTTTATTCTAGATGTTCAAACAACACGTAAGCAAATGTGGGAAAGCGATTCCTAGAATTAATATTATCTCTGGCAAAGAAATAAACAGAGATCGCCCAAAAAATTATGCAGTAGCAATTATGATGTTGAAATGGATTGATGATTTTGGATTGAGGAAGAATCACTTGAAAATAAGAAAGAAGAAAATATTTCGAGGTCGCTCAAAAGCATGAAAAGCAGCATATGACTGAAAGGTATGTAAAACTGCTCTCAGCCTTTAGTGACACTTGGCATAGACAGAATTAGAAAGTTTGCTGTTTGCAAATATCGTATGAATTGAATATAGCAAATAACGTATTTTTGAATTCTGAAGTAATAAAAAGGAAATAATAAACTATTATATCTTTATACCATAAAAATTATGTCTATTATCTATACTAATAAAACAGTGTGTATCCTTATTATTCTTACAGCATTGAAATAAACTTTTTAAATATTAAGAAAAACAATTTTGCTACTCATTCTTGATGAATTTTTGTACAAAAATTCCGTCTTTAAATTACTTTAACACGCTAACTATTTACTCTAGATTAACGTGTTAAAATCTAATTTTATAATTACAAACTGTGAACATTTTTATGCAGTTCATAATTATGACCTCGAACACTTTCCAACTATAAAATCTTACACGAAATTGAATATTTTTGTTTTGCCAATTAGCGACTACAAGCTTCGTTATTTCGTTTTGTAGTTCCATAAAGAAAACCGTTTCTCACAACTTTAAACCGTACGCTGAACCGATATTTCTTAATTAAGTTTTGGGCAAACATATTTTTAGCTAAGTGCCGAAATTCGCTTATTTTTTACTCAGAAAACAGTCTTGACTTTTAGTTTTTATTGCACTAATGAGCTCGACGTCGCAATGCCCGTTATTGAATATTTTGAGCAATAATATCCGAAACGATGGTTGTAAAATTTTATGAGTTTTGGAATGGTTCTAATTGCTTTAATTTTCGCCCCGAAGGTCTGATCAGAGCCCGACCATGTTGCCGATTCCAGCGTCTTTAATTCGCTTCAGTTCTGTTTGTTTCTTACTCTGATTATTCTCGGGTGGAGTGAAATTTTTCGTTCTGGCCTTAAAACCAACGTACGTTTTAAAAGTTATTGTGATAATTTCTCTCTCATTAAGACCCACTAATTACGACGTCGTTAGAGCAGATGTTCGTTATGAATAAATTAGAGCGAAGTTCTATTCTGCTCCTTAACATTTCGAATGTTTCTTAGCATGTCTGTACTTTGCAGCGCTGCACGATAAAAGTATTTGAGTTTTCATCTACATCTGCTTTTAGAATTTGTTGTTCTGTGTGCAGTGTGATCGTAAAATTATATTACTCAGAAGTACTTAATGTTTGACTTTACGTGTATCCATCCTTTGATATCCAAACATATCTCGCAAGATATGAAAGAGCATTTTTAAAGTCATGGCTGAAATTATTTTCGGGATTTTTGTGATTATTAGTGTTGCAATTTTCTCAGAATAACCCGGTTGCTAGATTTCTTTTGCCTCATTAAAATGGAAATGACTTATGAAAAATTGATCAATGATGGTATGTTTTAAAGCTCATTTTCTTGCAACCATCGCAATTTATGTAGGTAAGTAGCCCGAACTGGAGCAACACACTGGAGCAACGCACTGGAGCAACTATTGTCGAGTCTAGTATCGATACCGTAAGAAAAGATCCGAGGACAACACCTCGTCACTTTGAACCACTATCAGATGAAGAGGTCAACATCTGAGCTGGTACCCCACTCTCCAAGCTTCCACACCATGCCAACATGACACAATTTAGGAACTGGAACACCTGTTTAGCTTAAATGTTTAGCTTAACTGTAATGTACTAACGGTTATTTCAAATATTAAATAACTCAGTGATTATATTGATGGTTAAATAAAGAAATATTCTATGGTCCATTTTAATATTTTTAAATTCGTATACTGAGTCTATAATAATCATGCATCACTGTGAGTTCATTAAAATGCTCAGTGTGACTAACATTTAAATTCTCGACACATTTTAAGTTATTTATAAAAAATAACAGATCAAAATATTTCTAAAGTGGTTATTCCTATTATATAAAGCCATTTTAAGAGTCAAATGTAAAAGTATTTAAATGAGATTTTGGAGATCTGTAACATTGAAAGCACAAAGCAGCATGTTTTTTTAATTTATTTATTACTTATACACACAACCTTCATACTGCCACTTTTAAAATTAAGTATGAAAGTTTGAACGTTGCTAATAAATAACGGAAATCTGTCTGATTTTCTTTAAATTTTATTTAAGAATTTCGTGTAGCATAAATATTAAAATACGCTGAGAAAATTTAATAGAAGTGGCCTTTGAGAGCCTAAACAAAATACATGTTTTTGTAAAAGAAACATTTTAAATCTCAGTCGAGGCACTAAATAGTTAAATCATAAATTTATGTTAAACTAACAAAGCAATTATCGATCATAACAGCCACTATTCTATAAAAAGTATCAGCGGTAACGTTAGAAAAATATATTTACATGAACTTAATTTGCATTTAATTATGGGATAATGGATTAAATTTGCTTTATTTTTGTTGTTATGACAGTAAACTTCCTGTTTCTGTGAACCTTCTAAAATGTCACTGGTATCCATCGAACTGCTTCAAATACCTATTTAATGGGACAAATCAAAATATTTTTATGAACTTATTTTTCTCAGATATCTTCCTGGTGAGGATTATAAAATGTTGAATCTTTTCTTTTAGATAAAAAGAACATTTAGCTCTAAAGCTTTTCTCTGATCACTGATTTTATTCGTATTTGCCTTTGATTTTTTTAATGAATCAGAATCCTTATTAAATAATGACAAATACAATTTAAAAATATCATGTTTATAAATGCTTGAATTGTCCGTTATTGCATTATAAAGCTTTATGCCAAAATTAAATATAAATAGTACGTACCTAATAATTTAACTTGTAATGTCATTATAAATTAAAATTATTGTAATCACTTATTTAATATCAAATTCCAATTCAAGTGTAACTATAAATCCTTTTACATCATCAAATTAAAAAATATTGTTGACACAGAGAAATGGAATGATATTTTGGGAACTAAGTTGATTGATCCCTAAAAGGTTCCTCAGAAATATATGAATAAAACAGTTTATTTTAATTCTAAGGTAGCGAAATTTTAATGGCGATCAAAGAAAGCAAAATCTGAATTTGTTAACAAAATTTTCTCTAAAATAAAAGACTTCCATTTTTTAAATTTAAATAAGGCATGCATTTTATTGTTAGTGAAAGATTAATTCAATCGGCAACATTTGCATTTTCCTTTAATTGGAGAATATTTTCGGAAATCTCCATGAACCCTTGTTATTTTATTGAAATAAAGTACCAATTCCTTAAAAAATCTCTTTAAGAAAGCAAAACAGTTTTGGAAATGACTCTTCCGAAGAATAATTATTGTATTTATTCTTAAAATCAGACTTCCATCCTTTACCAAGCACATATTAGGAATAACAAATGAAAAACCCACACAACCAAGTCGCTTTCGAACAGCGAAAACGAATCCGAAATACAAATCGATCCCTTCAACTGGATCTTAAAAAATTTCGATTTTTCTTCTGCCAAGAAGAATCCTATTCGTTACCGTAAGAGTTATAACCGGCGAGTATTTCTCAAAACTGATAAGGAATCCAAAAAGTCTATGATTCTTAGATCACAAGAGCGGGGAGAAAACAGAAGGGAAAAAAACTGGGGAAAAAGAGAGAAAAAACTTATCTTTTCATGATTTTAAATCGCCCTAAAAGAAAATAAGAAGAGAGGGAAAAAACTCGAGGGGAAGAAGTGCAGAACACGATTTTTTTCCCTATCGCCCGTGACAATTTATTTTTTCTTTTATCGTCTTGCGGTTGAGGAAGCATAAGAGAGAGAGACTAAAAGTTTTGTCATGATGAAAACTAAGTTGAAGACCTAATAAAAAGTAATGATCCGACTTCTGTCCTTTTCCTGGAACTTCCAATGGGGATTTTTTCCCTTTCTGGGATTTTTGCTTTCTCAGCGACGTCTTGGATGAGCGAGCAGATATGCGGCGACGAAATATGAATTCATTTGTGGAGCTGTAATATGTCTCGAATTGAATGTCGTGGTTTATTAATTTGTAATTCGTGAGATGGCGTCTTTGAATCTCAATGTTACTCGTGCTTGTGGCAAGTGTTTTATCATGTGGAAGAATTCGGGGAATAATTATTTACGTTCTTCATGCGACTCTTCGTTTGAAAAATCTTTAAAACAAGTCGATTTAAGCGTTTGGTTGATGGCTATTGGATTGAATTGTCCGTTAATTAACCTTCCAAGTGGTATCTCTCCCATCAAGATCTGATCAATTTTGTTAATGACGAGATGTAAAGTCATCAAGATATTACAGATTATTTTACGTTGACCAGATCAAGATACCTTTTCAGAGTTTTCTTCTAATAACGAGAAATCTCGTCCCTCAAGATGTACTAATTGTTTTGCTAATGAGGAGATACCTCGTCAAGACAACCAACAGGAGGGTTAATACTAATGATCATGCAAATACGATCATATATGAAGATGCATGATATGATTAAGAAGCCATACCTTAAGTGAGATGGTGTCACCAAAATGTGACAAACTGGATTACGAAATCTATAAAAAATTTCTTTATGATGTCATAGTTGATGTTCCACCCAAGCCATGATTTCTCTCTGATACTTTGGTGAACTTCAGCACAATCACAAAAACTAACTTACAATACAGTAGTATATATAGCAGTGTAACATATCTCCATCATGAAGTACTTTATGGTAGACAAATTTGCGCTGTCTTTCACGTCTTGCTAAATTGATCACAGATAGGCGTGACTGTGAACACGCTTACTTTCAAAATCAAGCCTGATGACGCTTTGACATATACCAGATAGTGCTTGTGGCAATGGGCACGCATTTGATGGATGGTTCATGGTGAGCAGTTGAATTACCAATGCGTTACTTTTTATTCCTGATTTTCTGCTTGCTTTATGATTTATCTGCTTCTTCTAGGTACACACACTTCTTATATTTCTATCAAGGTTTCACTTCTTAGTTGCTACTCATCCTACTATCCACAAGGAGCCTCATATCCGGTTGCTAAAGACAAAGCAGTACAGTCCACGGTAGCAATTATGCATTGCGTGGTCATGCATACGGAAGTACAGCAATGATCTTAATGCAGAACTTACGGTCTGCACAATTGGCAATCCATCAAATAGTAGTGGGATCTATCGAATTCAGTTTTTGCTAAATTTTGTAGGGGGAGTGTTGTGGTGAACTTAATCCTCCTGGTGATTTATCTTCGCGTTGAAAGCTTCCCTGTAGTATCCAGTCTCTGATATAAAAACATGTTACAAATTCTTACCAGTTGTGGGCAAAAGACAATTTGATCTTCCTATTTGAATCTTCATTACTCTTGGAGTAATAGGGCAGTTCTGTCAACGAGGTATCTCGTCATGAAAAAGTGGTGAGATCTTGATGGACGAGGTATCTTGATGAAACCACTTAGAGGCAACACGACTACAAAAATTAACTTGCAATAAAGTAGTATATACAGCAGTGTAACCTATCTCCTCATTGAGTACTTTTTGGTAAATAAAGATGCCTTGTCTATCACACATCTTGCAAAAATGCAACACTTGCAAAGGATATCAGACCAATTTGGTGGTCTGGTCGTTTCCATACTCTCATTCGGGGATCATCAATTTTAAGACAAAAATGACACTTGGTGATTAAGATATGACACTGACTTATTTGTCTCGTTAAATTATTCTGACAAGCCATTGTTGTAATCTTTCACTGAGGGCGTACATACAACGTATTTAAACTGTTAGCTGTTTAGTAGTTGTAGCCGATGTTATTATCGGAATACCCAACTCTCCTTGTCGACATCAGTGAAGGTTTACAGTTGCTGATGGAAAGGCCATTCCGCCTCAGCCTCTACGATGATATGCATTACCTTCCAGCTGGTTTTTTTTCAAAGTTAATCACAGCTATTGCATTGTGTGTCCACCACAATACAGCATATGCATATCTTGCACTCGTATGTGGCGTTAGAAATATTTAGTAATCGCATCTGCTTTATTGAAAGTCCTGTCGGCATTGCTTCAGAAAAGTATTTCATTTCTTCAACTTTGATATAGTAGTAAAAATAAGTAGTATACTGGTTAAACTGTTTTGATGAAATCACAAATATTTCCTTAACACCCCTTTTCTTTTATTATGCCATGGTTATTGATTTGAAATTGATCTGCAAGAATTCGCATAACTCTATATCGAAGTGTGCTGCAAATTTAAAATAGAAAATAATCAAATCGGCAAACTGTAAATTTCGGTTTATATTGGTATATTTAAAATCATTAGATTTTCTAAAGTTTCGAAATAAGTTTTATTTATTGAAATATGTAGTCTTCCAATCTTTCTAATGCAGAACATCAAAGATGCTAAAGCATTCCTTGAATGAAGAATTTCCTTGATTTATCTTCAAGGGATTGCAAATGCATTCCCTTGAAGATAAATAAAATACATAAAAAAGTAGGAAAGCACAAAGGATTAGAATAACAAATAACACGCTGCAGTTTTGAGAATAGTATAGGTAAAACGTTGGGTTGTCGTTAATAAAATGACCGATAAAATGCATGGTGAATTCTATTCACGGAGGGAAATGCGAGAGCGACAGATTATGTAAATTTTCGATGTTTTCTGATAGACGCAAGCATGAAATGATAGAAATTGTTGGCTTCATCAAATTTGAATGATGGAGGACCACTGAGGAAGTCATCCACGGAACCAAGTCAACTGAGGACCATTTCTCTTAATGATAAATTTTGAATTCTGCAACTTCTGCATTAAAAATATTAATTCTGTATTCGGTGGAGGAATAGGCGTTCGGTTGAAGAATTCAGAGGAACACTTTGACACTTAAGTCATATAGTAATGGTTCTGTCCAATTGTCCATGGAATCGTATGCTGGTATTATTCACTATTCACACACACACATTCCTTCCACGGTGCCAAAATATTATAGTAGAGTACTGAGCAGATCAGTGGCAAATACACAATGCACACGAAAAATGGATTAAACCTTCCAACACTGATTGGTCAATGAACATTGTTTCAAAATAACGCCAGATTACACACATATTGCATTGACAACCAATCAGCAGATTAATAAATTAGAGTACGAAAGTATTCTTTATACTCCAGACTAGAGACGACGGATTGTTCTTTTTGTGCCCGGCACTTGTACAATACTACCCGGAAAATGCTATACAAATGCTACTTCTATCAGTGAAAGACATCACAGAATCTAAATTTTTCAACTTGGCGTAAGCCTGTCGACCCTATGACTACAATGTACTAATGTTTTTAGTGATAAATTTGATAATAGGTATGTTTCTTGTTCTTCTCCGACACACTCTCTCTGTTTTATCAATCATCCATGAATTTGGCCATTTGAAGTGAATGTAAAAAGCCATCGAAACCCTATATTTTAAATTGAGATCCAAAGATTTTTAATATGAGTATATTGAATACAAAAATCATGGTAGGCTTTATCTGTAAAAATAAATTTAGATAGCTCTTGTGGGTTTAGGGTAGAACGTGTTTCCTGTGCTTATATTGCGTATTTGGTGATTGGAAGTTAAATCCTCGTGTTCTGGTGGTTTATTTTCCCCTAAAAATCCCTCTCACACATCATCCTCTAGAAAAGCGACAGAACGTAATCTTCTAAGTGGTTTCGGCAAGATATCTCGTTCATGAATATCCTACCATGTTTGCTAATGATGAGATATTTCGTCATCAACATATTGCCGTTTTGTATGAAGACGAGATCAAGATCTGGACTTTTTTTCTAATGATTAGATACCTAGTAGAGACAACCACCAGGAGGGGAAACAAAATACATTCTACTTTAGTGCTAAAAGATTGAAAATATTTAAGTGTATTTTACATTTCAAATAGAAAGCCTTAGATTGCATTCTTATTTATATATGAAATTTTAGTAGCACATTTGCTGATTTGATACCCATGGCTTGTATCGTTAATAGAGTTTTTTAATTGAAAGAATAAAATCTTCATTTTGTTGCGAATATGCAAAATAGTTTAAAGAATGCATACAAAAGTAAAGTATCACGCTAAGTTAATACCCACTATATGCTACCTTGTAACATTGGAATTTACTTTTACTCATTTCAAAATGGCGATTACTCCCTTCTATCTCATCACACTCCGAATTTATTTACAACGAGAGCTAATTTCCCCTCCAACATCAGCACAGCGATTCCCGACATTCCATTTTACAACCCTCTCTCTGATGAGGGAAATTTTATATTTACAGCACAGGCCGATGTCATAACACACTCCAATGATCTTGCGTAAAACGATCCATTAGAGTTACGATTAATCGATGCCGGGGACAATGAAGTGGAAAAAATCATTTGTCATTTTAAAACCTTTTTATTCCACTTGTGTAAACTCTGTCGTGTGGGGAAGTTTTTCCTCCCCCTCTTCTCCTCTTTCTAAGTCACTCTTGAACTCATTCTTCTCTCTATTTTTTTTTATTTCTCGTACTTTTCTTGTGAGAAACGAGATAATTTTCTCTTGGAAAAGAAAAACCGATCAGAAGTCGTTTTCGCCGGGCCATCGTGCTTAATAGGATGTTTCACAATAGAGTTTATCCATAGGAGGAAAAAAATATTTTAATTTAAATGTCTTAGAAAGGGATTTGCGTTTGATGAGTTTCCGAGTCCTCTACTTCAGCTCGAGTGCATACATTTTCCTCTAAAAGACATAATTTGAAACCGACGATTTTGTTCTTAAAGAAAAGTCAAAGTTCATAAAAAAGGGAGTAGTTGAAGGGAATCGCACTGAGATTATGAAGTTATCTGTTACTGCGAAATCATATTGGAGAGCTTTTATCAAAATAAATGAAGAGAATAGGAGGTGTATGTTTGCATAATAAAAAGTCATAAAGTTCCTTGAATGTTTGTTTTCATTAGGAATATTCTTCGGTTTGTATGATAATTTTTTGCTATGAATATCAAACTTATAAAAGTTATACTCAGAAGTTTTGTTTATTTTCGGATGTTTTTAATGCAGTAAGACGTTAATTAAAGTTAAGTAATTTTGAAGTTTGAGACTCGTTGAAAATATATGAAATCTGAAATGTTGTAAAAAGGTATAGCTAACAGTGTTTTCTCTTAATTAATATGAATAAATGAATATGAATTGAATTGCTAGAAGTTTTGGTTTTTAACTTTCAAATATCGAACATGCTATTTACATACTTTTTGTATTTAATTTTGTTGTAAATTAATTCATTTCAAACTTTTAATGAAATTGCAAATCTGTAATGCTAATTTGTTTTAATTACGCTGCAGCTTCACATTTTTTGTGTCCAGCTTAATTTTATATTCATCTGAGTGCATTGGGATGTGGTGTTTTTAATTAAAATGAAATTAAAGTACGGTACATAGAAAAGTATGTAGAAACTTGATTATTCGAGGTAATGTGGACTGAGGTCACCTTGGATAACTCAAAACTTTGATAGTACCAACATAGCGAAACACAAAACAGGCCAAAACGAAATACAGAAAAATATACTACACACTGCATGTTAGTACTACTGCTACTGAAAGACTCGTAAACTAAGGAATACAGGCAAAATGCTGCCTGTCACAATTTGTGACAGGCAGCATTCTTCCCACTAAATTAGACTAGTCAAGGACAAAGTACACGCACTCGTGCTCGGAGCTTTAAGATAATAGGTATCGGATTCGGCTCGGATACCACGGACGCACTGTTAATCTTGTACGATAATCAAGGATCTATTATTATTATAGGTACAATCTCTCATCGGTATAATTTTTTATCTATTTTAGAAAGGTATGTGTGTATCCCATTTTTATACTAGGCATGTCTATATTCAGCAATGACACAATTGCAATGGCAGATAAATGATCGATGAGGCTTGAATGACTGTGAATGGCTGTCATAGAGGTGAATGGCTGTCATAGAGGTGAATGGCTGTCATAGAGGCGTTGTGATGAATAAAAGGTTACTCTTGATTTATTCATTGCATACACATCGTTGAAATTCTCTATAACATCAAGGAAAAAAATATCATGTGCAATAATTTATATTGAATAGAACTATAAACAGGGATCATTGAAACACTTAGTTTCCCAACAGTCCATATTACATGTCACCGTAGGATTGTCATGAAGGTGGATATGAGCTGTGAGGGATCAAAGGTGAATTGTTGCAAGAGAGAAGATTTACGCCATATACGATGCTATGAGACTCGGAAGATGATGAATTTTTAGTTTATCGGTGAGTATGTGCATAACAGGTCATGTACTGCTGGTGATCACCAGATTTATTCCCGTTCCACCGATAAATTACAATTATGTCCTCTTGACAGCTCCACCCTCAGTAATAACCAACTTCATAATCAATGCTTTAATCAATGCCAGTAAATGCACTCATCTCATTGTCAATTATTGTGGTTGTTTGATCCTACCCAATTTAATAGGCAGAGTGATGTAAGTCCTTCTTATTTTGTATTAGATCACTTAATGTCATGAAGTCTTTGTACTATCTATTGGCGTCTTGGTTTAAAGGCGAAAGATGGAGAACTTGATTTAATTTTACGTGAGATCATAAGTATTGATCAAGACATTAAAAATAACACAAGGGAGCTCATTCGAATCACCAAAACTGAAGGGTGACTTGTCTCAAAATTTCCGTTCTGTTGTCAACGCCTGAAGAGAGCAAAAAGAAACCGCTGGACACTGAAACTAATGTAGCATAGCTCAAGCTAACTACACCCATAAATTCAACCTTTCATAAATGATTGGTGTAGAACATTTTAGCAAATCTATTAAGCTTTATTGATTATGTCTTCAAGTGGGTGAATATTTAATTTTCTACTGCCTTAAGGGACTCAAGGCGGAGTTCATTAGCCACACTAGAGTGGGCCACTGTCTCGATCATAAATAACTGCTGTGTCATTTTAACTGATCATAGCACAGGTGAATTTTAACTCACCTGGTGTTTGTCTCGACGAGGTATCTAGTCAGCAAAACTAACCAGATCTTGGTGGGCGAGATATCTCGTCATCAGAAAAAAACTGATCAGATCTTGATCTCGTCAACATAAAAAAAAATCAGAAATATCTTGATAACAAGACATCTCATCATTAGCAAATTTGGTCAGATTTTAATGGTAATACCTTGTTGAAATCAATTGAAGGGTAAACCCTCTGAACGTCACGAGATTTACACAAGAAGTGGTGGCAAAAATTATTGTGTAAAGACAGACAAAGCCACTCAAAAGCTACCACATTGGCCTTTGAAAAAATATCATTTAGAGAAGTGGTCACTTTACCCTCCGAGTGTCACAATATTTCCAAATAGTGTGCTATTGCCTTTACCCCACAACACACGAAATGACTAAGTAACCACATTTATTGGCTGAACGTATCTAAGGAAAGATTACATCGCTCATGAAGGTGAAAACTGGTTAGAATTCACTCAAAGATAATTCACTCCGTACTACATTCCTCTCATTACCATTTTGTCTTTACGGTGAAATCTCATAATTCTAAAGTAGAAAAGAAATTATCTTCATGGTCTCAGCACACATTTATCAATTGTTCACACATTTATCAATTACCTTCTCAGCACACATTTATCAATTGTTACATATATTTTACATTTTATAAAAAATGTGTAACAAAATCCCATCTTGTTGCATATGTATAACGCACCCTTTCTTCTCCCCTGCCTACAAGAACATCTAGGCAAAGAGAAAACGCGGTCTGGCGTGCATTGTTACCCAAACTTTCCGCAAAAAGCGTGCAATTTCAATACCATTAAGACACAAAGTGCTGCAAAGTAAAAAATCCCAAGCACCCAGCGTAATCTGATGTCTGCCGATGCTTCTAGTTTTCAATGGCTGGAATCCCATCCACACTAACACAAAGGCGCATGCTGATTGCGAAAGACACGGCTCACGTAAGTGGATTCAGGTAGGAATGATATTCAGGAACAAGGGAAATCAGGGAAAGAAACGAAATGGAACGGCAACCTACTTGCTACTCTTCTTTCTGTCTCCCCTCGCGGGGTGGTCTCTGGGGTCGTTGCGCAATCACGATGGATTATAATCGAAACTCGTTTCTATTGACGGAAAGTAAAACAACTCAGTGTGAAATTTTGTTTTCTCGCTTTAGATGGTTGCATGTATGTTTGCATGTTTTTGTGGGTTTGGTAATTTTTTTGGAAATAAATGCATTAGAAATATAATTATCTTCTGTTTTGTGTACTTAAATTTAAATATCTCGGGGGAATTTCTTTTTCTGGGTAAACGTGGCACCGCAGTTTTTCAGTCCCTTTTCAATTTCGAAAGTTTTGGGATAGGTAATAAAATATGTGCCTGAAAATTTAAGTTTGGAAAATAATAAATTATGTATCAGTATAAGGCTACAGTTACTACCAACTAAAACGATCTTTTTGTAAGCTTCGCATAAGTGATGCTGAAATAGCGCCTACCATAAAATTATTTAAAAATACATACTGAAGGAAAATGATGCGATAATAATGAAAGGAATTGTTACAAAATTTAAAATGATTGGTGTATGGAGAGGCTTTTCTGGACAGCTAAATGTAGGTGATGCAACGGCTTTTGTGACGAAAACATACTTCCTGTACGTATTCTGGACGTGACGTCACTTGACTGGTTTTTCGAATACGATTTCAGAACATCGCCAATAGAAATTCTGAAGAATAATTCCATAAATTGAAATATGATAATTGAATGGACAGTGTCAATTAGATTAAATGAAAAACGTCTCCAAAATGACAATGAACTATTTTAATGTAGCCACGATTATATATAATATGAGGGCATTTGGGTAACATGAATTAAATATATATATTTTCCGTCTGCGTATATTTCACTGAAAATCTCTCTCATTTAACTACTTTTCGAGTAGACATTTTATTTATTACTCAAACATTAACTCATAAATAGATACTGATAGTTTTACATTCTTAGTGTTAATTATGAAGCAAGTCAATGTGTTAAAATATATTTTTTATAAGCATATATGCATATTATAAAATTTCTTATAATAATTTGAATAATTTATGTTCTTTTTTTAATACCTGTAAGAATGCATTTTATAAATGTGAGCAGAATGCCGTTTTATGTTTTTGAAAATTTTTATTTCATTTGCAAGTATGAAATATACATATCGAATCTTACATGAATTATAAATTAATTTTAATGAGATATAAAATATGTGTAATGACTGCGGTCAAGAAAAGTAAGAAATTATAAAACTCAAGGGAAAGTGTTTAAAAGTTAAATAATTAAATACTAAATAATATGTTTTGTCCAGAAATTGTGTTTTTGAAAGTGTTAATGGAGTTATCCCCCAGAATTTTTTGTGCTGTTGCATTTTGTCTGATATTGCGTATATAAGTTATTTCAGATAAGACTCCAACAAGGTAACTGTTATATAAAGAACATAAAAACATATTTTTGACTTTATTATTTCGCCGGCATTTTGATAATCGTGTGTAAGCTTAATTATTTATATAAGAATTTTCCCAAATTTATTATAGTAAAATTTCGTAATGGAATTATTTTCATTAATTTTCTTAAACTTCACATTGTCTACTTTTTGCCATCAGAGAAGCATAGACTCATTAAAAATAACTAAACATATATCGCCGGTGTATAATTAGAGCATCTGGTTCACTATTTTGAATAGCACATTAGGGAATCACACACAAATCATCTATTCAATGCTATAAGTACCAAATATCTGCTCCTATTTTCCTTCTGGGGCCGCAACAAAAGCACACAAGAAAAAGTTATAATGTACCTTATGCAAATATGAGCCAGAGGAAAAACAGAAGCCTGATATTTTCCCTCCCAGAATAAACAATAACGAGAAGGGGAGCACAAAAGTAGCAGCATGGTTTCGTGACGAAATAGAATTTGTTCAGCGAATGTGTTTTCGTGACAACACTCGATGTGTTTGCGAGGTATTCTGTATTGTGAAAATACTTCCGTGACACGAGGTACTTAGTAATAGCCATAACTCATTGAGTAGATACTGAAAGGAAAGTTGATATTCCTCTGACGCCGTGCATTCTTTTGCTTCGGTCGTTGAGACACACTATACCTTTTCGGTTACAATGCATTCTTTTTCGTAAGTGCTGTAATGCAATGCAGCTTTTGCGAGATATGACTTCCACTGAGGATATTAGGTACGGAAAATAGTGGTTAGAGCCCTCGCATATATATGCTTAGAAGAGAGAATTATATTGTTGAGCAGGGCTGGATTTGACCATGGAAATTTTTGAATTGTTTGCACCCAATTTTTTCATCATAAAAGCTGTTAACCCTCTTAGCGTCACGGGATTTTCGAGCAGTATAGTAATGCTTTTTACCCCTAACATACATAATTACTACATAACCACTGGTTAGTTGAAAGAATTCTTGGAACTATTCTACTGGTCAATAAGGTCGAAACTGGTCAGAGGTCATGCAGAGAAGAAGGGAAACTGCAGAACGGAATGCGTATCATCAGAGAAGGCAAGCTACAGAATGAAATGAGTGAAACTTTCAGAGAATTGTTTAACTCTCCTGGTGGGTTGTATCGACGAGGTATCTCGTCATTAGCAAAACTTATCAGACCTTGATGGACGCGAGATCTCGTCCATGGAAAAAAACTGACCAGATCTTGATGAACGCGAGATCTCGTCCATGGAAAAAACTGATCAGATCTTGATGGACGCGAGATCTCGTCCATGGAAAAAACTAACCAGATCTTGGTGGACGCGAGATCTCGTCCATGGAAAAAAACTGACCAGATCTTGATTTCGTCACCATCGAAGAATCGGCAGTATCCTGATGATTATATGAGGCTATCACAGCAAGAGTGGCCTAACCCACCAACATACCCAATGGAGATAAAAACGATTTTCTTGGCACCATTTTTATATATTTTTATTTATCCACAATATGATTTGAGGAGGATTAAAATCTATATTGCAAACGCATTAAATGCCCAAGAGAGTAATATTATAATTATTTAATAATTAATTTTATTGAATAATTAATTTTATCGAATAATTAATTTTAATAATTAATTTTAATAATTATTTATAATTATTTTGGCATTTTCTGGTGTTTGTGGGTTAGGCCACTCTTGCTTTGATAGCCTCATATATCTTGTCATTAGCAAAATTGGTAAAATCTTTATTGACAAGGTATCTAGTCGAAACCATTTGGATGGTTAATAAATATTTTTTATTCGGTATTCACAAAGTAAACTAGAATTGGGAGGTAAATTGAATTGGGGTTAAAATATCTGTTTATGATTTTAACGCATGGTGTTGATGTAGAACTATTAGCGCACTGATGTATCTATGTACAGTACATACAGATTTTCGAATAGTGTAGTAATGCTTTTACCACACTCAAAACACATAATTGAAAAAATTTTAGGAACTGTTATACTCGTCATGATGGTCAAAACTGTTTGTAGGTCATGCAGAGAAGACAAACTACATAACGGAATGAGTGTGAATTCCTCAGCAGTTTAATAAAAATTTTATTCGGTATTAGCTACTCATTTTGATCTAAACAAGATATATACGTAAAAATAAAGTTTGTAAAAGTAAACCAGAACTTTAAATTAAAACGGGGTTTACGTCCGCTTATGTTTATAATTTGAACGTATGTTTTTGACGTAGAACTACTATCACAAAGATGCCATTTACAAATTGGCGGATTATGATAAAAATTAGCGGTGGGCTTGACTGTGTTAAATGTGTGACCGACCCAACTGGCTATAACTTCGGGGTTATCGAGGTCTGAGGCAATACGATCTTTCATAGAGTATAGGTGACATTTAGCGACAGATAAAAGTGATGGGGGATGGCGGATCAATGGCAGTGGATGGTAATTTTTGTGCCCTGCACCCAGAGTATACTTTTGTTTTCTTTTTCCATATTCCTGACAAAAAGTCGTCATCTGACCGTGGTTCAAAATTATGTGGTGTTGTCCTCGGATCTTTCTCTTCGGGAGATTCTTTCGACTACGATCACGGACCGTCATTAATAGCCCGTTGTATTGCTCCAGTGCGACTTCAATTAAAATACCTATCCCGACAAAGAGGGATTAAATACTGCTTTTATATGTAATTAATGATAACAGAGCACTGTACGTGTTAATTGAAAAACACAGTAAATAAACAACATTATTGTGAGGCTCCCGTGAGAAGGCAGTGGACCTTGGGTCAGCAGATTTCTGAAAAGCTGTGAAGGTTGTCTCGGAAAATAGCTGCCATACGCTGTCGCCAAAGAAACTTGTGTGGCGATCGCCATAGATGATTTATCTCTCGCGAACTTGCTTTCTGGGGTACATCTCCTTTAAGTGTGTACAGGCTTCACGGACCTAAGGTACTCTAGTGATCTTTTTCTTTTCCATGGGGTTTACTGTCTTTAGTAAAAACGGGGGTCGCGTTCCTAGGATACCCGAGCGATCATTTTCTGCTCTCATCTCTCTACTCTATTTCCCAATCGCTCTTTTTTCCCTTTCATTGTCTTTTGTTTGGCGCAGTTAGGTCAAATATGGGATATCTCGTCCATCAAGATCTGGTCAGTTTGGCTAATATCGAGATACCTCGTCGAGACAACCACCAAGAGAGTTAAAACATACTAAACTCGTAAACTCATGAATTCTTTATAAATATACTCATATAGTACTTAAATGATGGTGATGCATAGTTTAAAATTTAAGAACAGTATAATTTTGGGCGTTGTCTATCAGATAATATGTTATGAAAACTATTCTTTCTCTCCACTATCCAACCAGTAATTATACGGTTCTGAAGTTATTTGCTTGAGTTATTGCTTTCCACCTTGAGTTTGAGTTATTCTATATCCACCTCGTATTACCAATATGGTTGTTTTATTCACATCTTCACATTAAAAATGCATCTCTTCAGAAAGTATGAGTTCAATCTATCATTTTATCGTTTATTTTAGATGGCAAACGAACTTTCATTAGTAACGTGTTATTGTATAGACTCACAGCTATATATTATACATATATATTATCATATAAAATGTATGGAAAAGATTCGCAATTATTTCAGCTATCCCTTATGACATAAAAATATAACTTTTTTTATTCAATTACTATATGAACTGGTAAATAAAATGCATGTGTGTTACAGTCTAAATTTCTCTCATTTGTTAGTATTTAGGATAAAACTTAAAGCACCGCTGAAATTTCTTTGCAGTTTGCATAGGCGAGAGATATGTATTCAATATGAGATGTTTATTCAATGCTGAAAATAAGTACATAAATTCATATTTTTTTTGCACTGGACACCGCCGATATAAATTTAGAACCGACCCCCGAAACACTTCTATTCGAAAATAAAAAGAGCCAAAGAGATTAATCGTAGAAGATTTGAGTTCTATTGCTCTGGCCAATTGCAAAAGAAATCTCTTAAGAAAATATTTTTCTTTCGAATTTCTTTTCTGACAAGTGGCAACACTCGATCGTTCGCTAAATAAGAACATACTCTAAATACAACAGAACAGAACCAAAGGTTCCGAGCATAAAAACCAACAGTAACCTATAACAATGATGGTAAAAAAGAATCTTCGCTGGTGAATCCATGCAGACCACGTTTTTGGACTTCTTTCTGGACGACACAATGGCTTTCCGAATCCACTAATAAATATACAAACACCCTCTGCTCTCAAAGCGAAAATTGCTTTTCCTGCCTTCATACTACGCAAATACATACGGGGTCCACAAAAGCTACGAACACGGGCAATTTTGTTCGGTCCACCGACCTCTTCGAAAGGTTTACGATTATGAGGTGAAAGGGGCTAAAGTTTGGAACATTATTAAATATAAAGAACCCGTAAGTGAGGCCTGGAATAAGAATGAGAGTTTCACACTACTTTCTACTTTCACATGGTGGGGTATGTTTTTTTTCATCTTCTTACCCGGAGCTAAATTGGGCGGAAGAAATTTCCCGAGGAATGACAAAAACAAAATCGTGAATTTAGAGGTACATTTAACGCAACAAAAGCGAGTCGCGAATTGATTGGAATAGCCAGATGTGACCGTTTTCCCGTTATAAGCTCGAGGGGAAAAATTGTCAATAACTAGTATGCCACGTGATGTTTTAAAATTCAAACACTAAAACTGTATTTTGATTTTCATTTCAATATTAAAAGATCAATATGGAAGGATTTTTAATACAAACAAACCAGTCGGGAGTTTTACTAAATGTTTAACTCTTGCGTAGTGAGGAAATCGAATTCGAAAAACGAGACAAATTTTCCCTACCGAAAACGTGCAATCACATTCCACCCACAAAACACTACCGCCACCTACATTGATCAAAAGAAAACTCTTGAAGAAACGGAAGACGGAAATTCTATTTCCTGTTGCCCAATTTTGAATGATGCATATTGGGATTATCTTAAAATATATTTCATTGCCGTTTTGGTGACGTTTGGCGTTAAATTTAACTGTCTTTTATTAATTAATTATACAAATCATAATTAATTCTTTGGAAATTCTCTTGGTGACCTGCCGAAATCGTACTAACAATCAAGCCAAGGAATATCGTCCGAAAAAGTACAGGAATCACGTTACACCTCCAAAACACTACAACCATTTACTTAGCTTAATGTGAAATGTCTAATAGAAGAAAGCGACTATTTCAACTTGAAAATATTCTGAGAAAGAGAATTAATTAAAATAGAAAGTCTAATTTTTAAGTTGTGAGCCAGAGTTTGTTGCGACTGCAAAGCTATATTCAGTACTGAATTTAAAATTTTATAAGTAACATTATATTAATTTTTATGCACAATTTATTAAAGGCTCTATTCTTGCAGTACTTAAAAATTACCACACTAAAACTTTAATAAAATTCAAATTTAGCCAGATATAAAATTCGTTGGTCTAAATTTTATCTATGAAATGTTTGTAAAAGTGAAACAAATTCACGCTGTGTGTTTGTGTATTTCAGTTTGAAAGAAACAAAACTTAAAATATAGGAAGTAAAAATGGCAAAATGGTTCCAAAGCAAAGGTTCTGAAAGTTTGAAGACAATTGTATCGCATTAAGAAACCGCTTTGTTTTTTTAACTTATCCATGCTTCCATTTTGAAAGTTGCTGCCGCTTATCAAAATGTTTCAAAGCATTTTTTGAGTCTCTTTTCCTCATGGTTTTTTTTTTACAGTACTCACCGGAGTTGAGCTGATATCAGCTTGTCACGAATCTCATGAAGTTTTTCAATTTTTTACCTTAACTAGCCATTTTCTAGTAATAAGGAAAATGTTCAAACCATGACCATGCAATAAATCCCCAACAACGTAATCACACACATTCATTTTAGTTACGCAGTAGTACTTACAAACAGTGGATTACATAAAACACCAACGTAGAAATAAAAAAAAATATATAACAATCATCTTGCTATCGAATTGTGCAGCTTTACAATACAATACATGCAAGCTAATTTTATCTATTAATTCTCTCGTAATAAAATGTAGAACTCGTCAGATCTTTAAACAAGTTAAAAATTCTAAGAAATCTATTTAAACGTTTCACTAACGTATCGATATTATTTGTGTATTGTGAAAGACAGCAAACGGTTATAAACAATATAAAATCAAGGGCTAAGAAATTCATTCGTCAATTTTGCCGTTTTGTTTAAATATGCTTTATTTGAGCTACGGTGTTAGTGTTAAATCTAATGAAGTTTTTCAGCAGTCTGATTACAGAAAGCAATGAAATAGAAATATAGGAGGTAGAAATCATCCACAATAAAAAATGAGAGCGAACGCCAAAGTAGTTAGACGTTAAAAAAGATACCGAATTGTATACAATTTAAGTAAACAGTCTGAAGAAAATTGTAATAACATTACTGAAGTGTGCTCATTTTTCCGAGCAATGCATTGGAAATAAAAATTGACACCATTAAGAAGTACGCGAAATCCTGTTTTATATCTTCTCGATTAATTTTATTTCATTTGGGAGCATAAAATTTAACATATATATATTCATTGTAAGTGGATTTAAATTGGGTATTCAATGTGCGTAACGATACTTCTATCAATAGATATAAGCAATTAAGAAACTTCAGTACAGATGCTATGCGCAGGACTGCTAGTAGTATAAATTTCAAATAAACATTTAGAATACATGGATGCGAGTCTTGTGGAGTGAGCAATTAAGAGAACGAACGAAGTTAATAACATCTAGGAAAATTCATATCGTAGTCAAAAGGATTCGACAACCAGGTCCAAACATAATTTGTTTTAGTATACTTTTTAATGTCTTTACGGTACTGCCGCCCGTTCTCTTATAATGTATTTTAAATAATAGATTTTGAAAATGTGGGCACATCCAATGTGGGATCGCGGAAGGATCATAAGGGGAACGATAATGTTTAAATATTAAAACCTTAAAAATCTTAATTTTAAAAATCGAAATGGTGCATTTGGAAAAAGATAAGTAAGCCTAAAAATTCTATGAATAATTATAATACAATTATAGAATTATCAGTTGAAAAAATAAATCTTCGACAGCCGTTGATATTCGTTAGCATTTAAGAAACAGAACATTCTCAACTTATCACAAGGCAACTACTTCGTTAAAACGTAGTTTTTACATTTTTAAGAAAATTAGACCTTTGAAGAAAAATTTAAAAACTGATTAACTGATTGATTTACTGATCTGCTTACTTTGGTGTCAGTCCTTCATGAGACGAACTCCTCATTGATCATTTATCTATGTTAAAATCTCATTCAAATATTTTTTCGCGAAGATTTGAAGAACTGCTTTGATTAGGAATCTTTTTGAAAATTATCTTGGCTCTTTGAATTATAATGTTTGAGGAAATAAACAAAACTAATATAATTATATTTTCCCTTAAAATTAGATTCTTCCTCCAGTAGAAACTTTAATAGGGCTAACTATATTTGTGAATTTGAAATAGGGATTGTAAGTAAAACGTTTGAGAACTCCTGACTTGTTTTGAAGTATAAAATAAGCCAAACGTGTTATTTTTACTTAACAAAGTGCACATAAATAACTACTAATTCAATACATACATTGAAAATTTTAATGCTCTAAACTAGTACTGAAACCCAGATAACGTCAGGCTAAAGAACGTTATCTGATAAAAGGTCTGTAGGATATTTTTCATCAAAACAAGTTTATGCGCTCATAAGTCAAGAAACCAGTAAACCATGGCTAACGTGCATTGTTCGATAAAGAGAAACATTTATCGTTATAACGTGAACTCATTTGTATCGATTGAAAACCCACCAAACCACTTAAAATTATTGCACTCTTTCATTGTTATATTTTATTTAGTGCTCTCTTTTACTCTATTGTTTTTTTCCTGGTTCATTAAGGATAGTACAAGCTAATATTCCCATGAAACATTGTTACAGATAAGATATCGAAAATAGGATCTGACAAATTGAAATACTGATAGTAACCTTTAGAGAAAACGTATAATTCATTGAAGTACTTTTATTTTTATTTGATGCAAAGGATGTGTGGGGAGAAAGTATTTTAAAACGAAGATAAAATACTTTTAAAAGATGACAGTTTTTACAGTATGGGGATTCTCCCATTGCGTTTATTGTTGACTACTAAAATCTATTATATTATTAAAATGATTGGTTCAAATCATTAACCCACCACTTGGTTGAATCGACAAGGTATTTATTTCGTCATAAGCAAAACTAACTAGATATTGATGTACGAGATATTTCGTCTATCAAGGTCTCGCCATTATAGCAACACTTACCATATCTTTATTTCGTCATAAAAAAATAAACAGAATCTTGATGACGAGATACCTCGTCATTTGAAAAACTGGTGAGATATTGATGGACGTGATATCTCGTCGAAAACACTTGGAGAGTTAAGGATCTGAGTTTACACATTTGAACAATGTATACACTGAAGTGCCAAAAGTCATGGAATAGCAATATGCAAATATACAGATGGCAGTAGCATCGCGTAAGAAATGTATAAATGGGCAGTGCATTCTCAGGGCTTTCATTTGTACTCAAGTGATTCATGTGAAATTTTTTTGACGTGATTATGGCCGCACGACGGGAATTAACGGAATTTGAACGCGGAATGCTAGTTGGAGCTAGACGCATGGGGCATTCCATTTCGGAAATTGTTAGGGAATTCAACATTCCTCGATCCACAGTGTCAAGAGTGTGCCGAGAAAATATAATTTCAGGCAGTACCTCCCACCAAGGACAACGCAGTGGCCGATCGCGTTTACTTAGTGACAGAGACCAGCGACGTGTGCGTAGAGTAGTCAGTGTTATTAGACAAGCAACACTGCTTCAAATAACAGCAACAATCAATGTGGGACGTACGACAGACGTGTCCGTGAGGACCGTGCAGCGAAATTTGGCGTTGATGGGATATGGCAGCAGAAGACCGACTCGAGTGCCCTTACTAACAACACGCCATCGGCTGAAGTGTCTCTGCTGGGCTTCTAAACACATCGGTTGGATCCTAGATGACTGAAAAAAAGTTGCTTGGTCAGATGAGTCACGATTCCAGTTGTTAAGAGCTGATGGGAGGGTTCGAGTGTGGCGCAGACCTCACGAAGCCATGGACCCAAGTTGTCAACAAGGCACTGTGCAAGCTGGTGGTGGCTCCATAATTGTGTGTGCTGTTTTTACATGGCATGGATTGGGTCCTCTGGTCAAACTGAACCAATCATTGACTGGAAAGGGTTATGTTCAGCTACTTGGAGACCATTTGCAGCCATTCATGGACTTCATGTATGGAATTTTCCAGGATGACAATGCGCCATGTCACCGGGGCAAAATCGTTCGCGATTGGTTTGAGGAACATTCAGGACAATTCCAGCGAATGATTTGGCCACCTAGATCGCCAGACACGAATCCCATCGAACATATATGGGACATGATCGAAAGGTCAGTTCATGCACAAAATCCTGCACCGGCAACACTTTGGCAATTATGGACGGCTGTATAGGCAACATTGCTGAATGTTTCTTCAGGAGATTTCGGACAACTTGTTGAGTTAATGCCACATCGAGTTGCTACAGTTCGCCGGGCAAAAGGAGGTCCTACACGATATTAGGAGGTATCCCATGACTTTTGGCACTTCAGTATATATGTTCACCTAAAAATTTAACTTTACATTTATAAACATTATTCATAAAATGACTTATTATTAAAAGTAAAAAATAGCTGGTAGGCACAGTCCCCACTGTACCATAAGGTTTGGTTCTTGAATACTTTTGGTGGAATACCTGGTAAGAGGGTCGATGGTGAAATGATGACCGCGGGTATTTGTTTGACATTTATTTAGCCAGTTTTGGTGGATACATAACAGTGGTGTTAGAGTGTGGGCAATGCTTAGTATTTTATGGCGACGTTATGGATGATGGATCTGTGATCGCTAAAGTACGAGACAAATGGCATGGTGTCGATGCTGTTGTTCCTGACAAAGGTAAGGTCTATGGTGGTGTTTCCAAGCGTGGTGGAAGCTCGTTGTATGGTCCAGCGACGTTGCCGCGTACGCGAGCCTGCTCGACCTTCTTCTTGCGTCTTCGGTAAGCTCTAGATCTCTCCGCACTTGTCCTAGGTCTAGACTTCTTGGTATAATTTGGATCGTCTTGAACTGCTCTTTCAACCATTTTTACGTTTCCTATACCACAATTAAAATTTAGGGTGATATGTTGGCTTCATAGTGAAGTCTTCGACACATCGTCTTCCACTGCACACAATCTTTACAGAAATAGTTTAACATGTCAACTAGACAAATGGAATTGTAGAACTCGTCATTCTCTTCAATTTAAGCACGCACTCGCCACGACCCGTGGATTAGAATAGAAGTTACAGTAGTTAAACAGGCCAGCGTATGCCCGAAATGTGACTCATTTCCCCCATCACTCGGTACAAAGGTCAGAGGGGGAGTGGATTAGTGGTCGACGCGGTCCACCTTCCTCTACACCATGGTAGGTCATTTATCACCATAGGTCAGCGATTCTCAACCTGTGGGGCGCGCCCCCCTAGGGGGGCGCGAGCACACTAGAGGGGAGGCGCGAGAATATCCAAGAGAAAATATTATTTAAAAAAATTGATTAACTGACTGAAAGGAAAGCACACATACACATAGAAAACAAAATACATTTCGACATATTTAACAAATAAAGTAAAACAACTTACTAAATCAAAACTTACTTAATCAAAACATACTAAATTAAAAACAAATTTAATAATTATTAGTGACTTCCTTGGGCCTGTCTTGCAGAGCAAAGTTTTTCGAAGGAAGGCTTAATATTAGAAATAGCCACTCTCAGTTCTGTTTCTATATTTAGCCGAGATCTATATTTTGTCTTCAAAGAAGCCACAGCAGAAAATCCAGTTTCACAAAGGTAGGATGTTGAAAACGATAATAGAATGCGAAATGCCCTTGTTTTTAGTGCAGTAAAATCATCCTCTACTCCTGCCCAAAATTCAAATAGTGATTTATTACTAAATTGTCTTTTGGTTTCGCCACTTGTCGTGAAGTCTATGAATTTTTCTTCCTCATCAATTGAGAGTCCTTCGGGAGTCTTATGAAATGGATCCCTAACCCACTCGTAACTTGCTAACATTTTGTCGTCAGTAAGAAAATACTTTTTAAAATTCTTTGCCAGCATGGCTAAATGATTTTCAATGGTTACAAAAACAACTTTTACATGTTCTTCAGCCTTGTAAGTTTTAGTACAATCATCCACATTTGCAAACATTGTTAGGTTTTTTGCTTTAAATTTCTGCTCCACAATTCCAATTTTCTACAAAAAGCATTAACTTTATCACTCGTATCCAACATATGTGTATTTGCTCCTTGGAGTTGAAGTTTCAAGTTATTTAATTTCTCGAATATGTCGACCAAGTAGCTCAATTTCATCACAAATAAACCATCGCGAAAATTCTCGGCTTCCGGTCTGTTTTCTTCTAGGAAAATGGCGATTTCTTCTCTTAATTCATAAACACGTTGCAAAAATTTCCCACGTGATAACCATCTTGCCTCGCAATAAAATAGTAACGCTGAATGTATTGAACCCATGTCTTTACAAAGTGCGGAAAAGATTCTCGATTTCAGGGTCTCATTTTTATATAATTTACTACGGTTACAACCGTAGTTAACACAATATTCAGACCAGGACTCATTTCTTTCGAAGCCAAAGCTTCTCTGTGGATCATGCAATGTGTCCAGACGCACTGAGGCGATTTTTGTTTTACAAGTGCTTGTATACTTTGGAATCTTCCGGACATTGAACGAGCACCATCGGTGCATATTCCGACGCAGTTTTTCCATTCTATGTTTGCCTCGTTCATAAAATCATTTAAAATAGCAAATAATGCGAGCGCTGTTGTTTTGAGTTCTATTGGTTTGCAGAAAAGTAGTTCTACTACTGACATATTATCACAAAATCGAACATAGGCAATTAAATGAGCATCTTTATTACTATCTGTTGCTTCATCAAGCTGTATTGAAAACAATTTGTCATGCAACTTCGAGAAAAGCTGACACTGTACATCTTCAGCTATATCACCAATTCGACGAGCAACAGTATCATTTGAAAGAGGTATGGACTGCAATTGTTTTGAAAAATTATCTCCAAACATAGTTTCTACAATCTCAATTGCTGCTGGCAAAATAAGCTCTTCACCAATGGTGTGAGGTTTTTACATCTGGCTATTTTATATGAAACTTTGTAAGATGCAATTAAAGCTTTTTTATTCACAGACAAAGTTTCTTTAAAAAATGATTTTTGCTTTTTATATGATTTTAATTTTAATTCGAAGAATTCTCTGGGTTTGTTGACGTACTCACTATGAAGCGTTTCCAAATGTCGTTTAAGTTTATTAGGTTTCATGCTGTCTGCGGCCAATATTTTTGAGCAAATGATACACAGGGGCCTTTCTTCTTCATTTACTTCAGTACTGGTAAACCCAAAATTTAAGTATTCTTGAGAATATTTTCTTGATTTTATTTTCGGAACCACGCTCGTCTGTGTACTTGTTGATGCTTGACTATCGTCTAATGCTCGCTTACTTCCGCTTAAAAATTTATCCATGAGTGTGCATAAATCTGCTGCCGTGAATATTTAATATGGTGAATTGCAATTAACACGAAAACATATATAACATACACATTCACGATAGATTCGATAGCGATAGAAGGATCGACTCGAATGAGACTGGCTGGAATTGAAACTTGTGTTATCGAACATTTTCCTTCTTCCTATGAGAAAACATTTGCTCTGCGCATGCTCGAGACGGCATCGGTCGTGTGGATTCCCTTCCACAAACATTACTTATTTTTTTCTCTTTTGTTTAGTCATGCTTCTGTTTTATTTCTTTTATTATTCGAAAAAATGTATTCCCAGTTTCTAAATTTAGCTCACCCCGTCTAGGTTAACTTTCATTAACGAATTTTTCTTTCATATTCTTTTAACGTTATCTCCCTGTTTGGCTTTCATTTCAAATACGTATAATATTTAAATTTTCCCCGCTTTCATTCGCTTCATCTGTTCACCGCCCGCTTGGCAAAATGCCAGATGTGGTTTCTCGCCAACGTTGGCTCGCTTTTACTCTTGTTTTGGCAGTTAGTTAAAAATAATTTAAAAACAGAATCCAAAATACTCAATATACATTATTGTTGTATACATTTTATTGTAAGCGGGGGGCGCGATGAAAATTATGATTGAAAACTGGGCCGCGAATACTGAAAGGTTGAGAAACGCTGCCATAGGTTGATTCCCTTGGAGTTATGGGGAGTTATTTTTTTCGTGAGCCGCATGTTTCTGCCAATGACCTCCATACAGATTTTAAAGACATATTCACGTCCAAAAACACGTTACACACAAATAATTATTTAAACATCTGAGCGGTTCACAATCATATATCCGTTCTGCAACCTGCAGTCTTCCCTGCATGATTTCTAACTAGTTTTGACTTTCTTGATCAATTGAATATTTCCTTGGATTCTTTCAATCAATAGATGTGTTTATTAGCCATTAAGTGTTTTGTTGGGTAAAAGCAACACTACACTGTTCGGAAATCTTGTGACGCTGAGAGGTTTAACCCTACTGATGGTTTATATTCGAGTCGAAAACTGCCCTGTAGTGTCCAGCGTCTGGTGTTAAACCCGTTCTAAACTGTCACCCGTTCAAGGGTCTGTTTCACTGTTCCCGTGGGCAAGGTACAATTTGTTTTACTACTTGGATCATCATTTCCTTTGGAGTACTAAGGCAGTTTTGTCTCAACGAGATCCCTCACCCTTAGAAAAATTAACTAGATCTTGGACGAGATATCTCGTCGAAAAACTTGGAGGTTTAAAAGGCTTTCAAAATCATTGATGGATCAAATTCACTGTACTCCAATGGATGCCAGGACATTGCGGGTTGATTGGAAATGAACAGGCTAACATGTTTGAGAAAAAATGGAATGATGTTGCGCATCAAATTCGAAATCATCATTTCACTCAGCTGAAATTTTTATAAGCATATTTTTGTTATTGAAAAAATCAACAGACTGACATGTTGGTCAAAAATAGTAAAGATGTGCATCAAATTAATTCAAAAATATCATTCTATTTAGCTAAACTCTTCTATACACATATTACTGTTCTTGAAAAATCATGAGTCAAAAGATGGGATTTCCACCAAGAACTGAAATACACTTTCGGAGACAAGAACTTGAGCGGACTAGACGAAAAGCCGCTGAGGTATTTCGACTTATAACTTGACATGATTGTCTTCGGCCCACCTACACCGTATTGGTATTTCTTAGAACCAATCTTTGTGGGTCTGACATCAATGACATGTGGGCTTATACTCATGGACAGGAATCACATTCTTTGCCAGGCACTTCGCAGTAGTTCCGAGTTTGGAAGATTTTCGGACGTGAGAGGGCTTAATGGGGAAATGACTATTATATTCTTGTTGCGCTTTATTCTGTCAACTTAAATTTATTTGCGATTAAATTTAATTTTTTTGTTGATAAATTTATAATTTTTATACTGTAGTCAACGGAATATGGTTTGATAACAATGCTTACTGTAAATAGCAAATAGGGGTGCTCCCTTTTAATATATCCTGAATAATATTTATGTCTTACATCTCATATCTTCTTTTCTAGTAAATGTAAGCAAGAATAAACTTTAATATTATAACTTTCTTCACAAAATTTAAATAAATCAACTAAATTAAAATTTTGAAGGGGCATAAACTACAGCCATAACAATTTATATTTAGTATAAGCTATATTTGGTGCTGGATTTTTAATATTTTGGGATAATTCTTAATTATGATAAGAATACTTAAGGCTCATTTTGCGCGTTCTCTTTTTCAATTAAATGTCTACTGTTTTAAAACTTTCATAATAAATCAACTGTCAATCACATTTTATTTAGTTACGCTAAACTATGGATTGAATTGCATTCAATTCAAGCATAACTCATAGCTTTATTTATCTCTTCAGCTAGTACATTATTCGCACAGACTTTAAAAAGTCTTAAGAAGGCCTGATGTTTCGTATTCATTTTTCATGCTTAGACATTCATGCTTAGACATTTTTTGACGAGTGGTTTCGACATCTAAAAACTATTTGGATAGTCATCAAGATATGACCAATTTTTCTAATGACTAGATATCTCATCATCAAGACCTGTTCAGTTTTACTAATGACGAGATACCATGTCGAGACAACTACCTTGAAGTCTTAATATTTGTTGAAAATGCTTAGCCTTTATTTATATAAGAATGCTCATACATTCTTTCATCTTCATTTAAAACCCAATATCAATTATACCAATAAGGTAGGACCAATGATCAAGACCAATAAGGTCAAGTGTCATTAAAAATGGTGGGCATCGTGTTTATAAGTTAGCTAAAAATTTGTATTTTCAAAACTGTGTCCGAAACTCAAACACACGTGTGAAACTTCTTCACCTGTTCACTTACGGGTTAATCTATTATTGTTTATGAAGTTTAGTCTTAAAAAATCAAAAATAGCATTGAAAGATCTTAACCCTCTATGTCGTTTCAACGACATATTTCGTCCATCATTTTTTTGCTAATAACGAGATATATCGTCATCAAGATATTGCCAATTTTTTTTATGACAGGATCAAGATCTGGTCCGTTTTTTCTAATGACTAGATATCTCGTCCATCAAGATGTGGTCAGTTTTGCTAATGACTAAATACCTCGCTGAGACAACTACCATGAGAGTCAAAATGGCGATAAATCTTTTTTTGCTTGAAGAGTGGAAAGCCAAGAAAGAAATATCTCCAAATTTAATCTTCAGGCTTCAAAAGAATATTTGCGTTCCCGAGATCTGTCTTATTGTATCAAAGTCCACTGAATATTACATTACATTATAACACAATGAAAGAATTGCGATTTCACAAGCGATTAAAGACTCGATTCCCCGTATCGAAATTAAACTTCACTAACCAAAATTAAAAGCCACACTCCCCACTCTCCCTTGTTAAAAGAACCCAGTCCGGCAGAGTCATTTAATCCCTGACATCACGGGGACAAACCGGATACCATGGAATTCCGTTTCAGAGTCCGGCCTATTGTCCGACCGGCTTCCCCCTCCCTTCTTATCAGATGCGAGTCGCACAATGGCCCGAGTCCAGATTCAATCAATTCGCATCACTTGCAGGCAGCGGCCTCAATGAGTCTCCGGCACTTTTGAACAGAGGAGAGGGAGCTTCATAGTTACCCGGGATTTGTACCATTGTGGTCGAGAACAATGGGGAGGTCCGATTGCTTTTCTGCGTGGCTCGTGGGCAGAAAATTGGAAGTCACCAAGGGCTGGATGGACAGTCGGGAGGGAAGCGATTGGATCGGGGGAATTTCTGAGGCTACGTAGTGTTGGATGCTCGTGAAGGATTTCTTTCCTCTGATGCAAAACCATTACGATATTTTGGTTAATGTTGATTACCAATTTATGCGGTGCCCGCTCAGGTTAGAGCTGTTCAATTTGTTTGAGATATGAGCGTGTATCAGCTTGCTAATTATATACTTCGAAATTCGGACGCAACTGGAAATGGTGATGCAAAATAGAATCCTCATCTAGAAGCAACTATTTTAAAAACGATGTAGTGCTGATTATCATTAGACCTGTAGATAAACTGTGCTTATAGGTCATTTTGGTGAGATTTATTTGAATTGGGAGGGAAAATGTTCTTAATTAGTTATTTATGGAGGGATTTTCAGTGTAAACAAACCAGGCGGAAAAAGGTGTTACTTCGGCTATCAAAATACTCTCGCATGATACATATCAGGATTACCTTAAAATGTAGTTTATTCCCATTTTGGTGGCGATTAGTGTTTAATCTAATTGGAATTGACCAATCAATCATCATACATAAATTCGGAATTCATTCTTTGAAATTTTTATTGGCGAACTGCTGAAATCGTATGCGAAAAACAAGACAAGTGGCGTTCTTCCGAAATAAGGACAGGAAATAAGTTCCGCTGCTAAAACACCACTGCAAACTACATTTATCTTGACAGAAAAAGTATCATATTTACTTTTAAAATTGATTATGTGAACTTAAGTAATTATTTCTGAATGGTGTAAAACATCAGAGTAACATTCTACGGGTGGAGGAAAATATTGACTGCTTTTAAACTGGGCAGTTAATGCACAAAAGGAGTATTTTAAAGACGAACAAACGAACGAATAAGACGTTAGACGAATAAGATTTAACGAATAAGACAAACAGCGTATTCATTCTTTGGATAATGCTCAATTTAGTTATGTGTTATACAACACCAACACTCTTGAATTTGAAATTTCTTGATTGGTTGTTCCTTAAACATGGCATATAGAATTGAATTCTTATTCTCTTCAGGGTTTCTTTTTTTAACTTTAAGTCTAAAAAATAGTTTTGAGATAAATAACATGAACTAACCTAGACATAATATTTTGTGGTCTCATTGGAAGTAGTAAAGGCTAGAACAATATATTTTCTTATCAACAGTTTACAAAATTCTGGACGTATTACAATAAATAGTTTTCCCTTTTCGACTTGAGACTTTTTTTTGAAGCCTCTACATAAATTGTGCTGTAGCAATTAAATGTGTCTCTTTTTGTAAGATTGTGTTCGTCTAGATGATTATAGCAGCGGCTGGTGCTCATTTAGAGAGTGGTAGTCTATAATGTAGAAGTATTCTCACAAAAGTTTTGCATATCTATTCAAGTTTACTGGATCAGAATTTTTACGGGTTATACCTGATATCCCGAAAATGCATCCATATGCATCCTGAAAAATGTCAAGTTTTCTCACTGTAACAACCCTTGGGTATTTCGGAACAACATTACACATATTTCTCTTTCGTCAAAAATACTATTTCATGTTTCTTCTCTTGACTGTTTCTGATACTTCTTTGCAGATTTTCAACCAAATTTATATCCCTATGATGTAAAACTGATATAGAATTGCCTGAAGCTGAATTCATGACGACTCACTTGGAGAAATAGCCAAATTCCACGCAACATCCTAAATGGTGTCGAATGACAATAGCAACGCTTTGCAATAGCAAAATCAGTCGAGAATTGCTTGAACCTGAATTTATGTAGATTCACTTTCGACAACAGTCAAAAGTCTAGACAGTTTTGAACTCCAATAAGAATGCTCTACTGTGAATTTTTAAGAGAAATGGAAACAAAATCATTGCGTCATCAGACTACAGATGCACCATCTCTTCCAAATGTCAGGAAGTGGTGATGCACTGAGCCATTTGATAACGTAAATATCAAAAACGACAATCTCAAATAACTTACTTCTAAACATTCCAAATTGTCCTTAAATAGCAATAATTGATTGAAAATAAGTAGCTTAAAGATACTGTAGCTTCAAACAGATATTTTAAAAGCTACAAATTTTACACTCCTATTTCTGCAATAAATTATGAACAGCTGATTAAAAAAGGAACACTGTACAACTTGATATAGTGTATTGTGGTGAACATATACACCCCTACAAAAATTAACTTACAACACAGTACTACAAAAAGCAGTGTAACCTAAGCTATCACTTTAGCAAGACGTAGTGAAAATCAGTACAATTTCGTCTACCAAAAAAGTACTTCATGATGGAGATAGGTTATACTGCTTTATATACTACTAAATTGTAGGTTTAATTTTTGTAGAGGTGATCTATGTTCACCATGACATCTTCCGAAGCTTCTGACGGAAAACAAATAGAATGTGAGACAACTTCAAGTGAACCATACGAGTTATAACCACTGCGCCATCCTTCAAACTGCTACATATGACTCTCACATCTACATAAATTCAGAGAAATCATTTTAGGAACTCAACCGTTTTATGTCTGTAAATATTTCCTTTCTTTTCTTTCCCAATTTTAAAACTATGTAATCCAAAGTCATTTTTCATTTAAAATATATTGCTCTTTGAAGATTGCTGGATAAGGGTAAGTTCTTTCATTTTTAAAGCTCAATCATTTTGACACTTGATAAATGAATTCAATATAAGTTTAACAACAACTGTATCTAATTTTCGCATAATGTGTAGTAAATAACTTTTATAGAGACAAAAGTACTGTTATTATGAAAATTATTTGCGAGACAAAATATATTGCCGATAGTAGTGGAAATGCCAGACAGTATTATATGGAGGATGATGTAATTGAAGTAAGATGATTCATATTTTGGAAAAAGTTATAAAAATACATAAAAGTTTAGAATAGATTTCAACTTAGATTGCTTTATTCCTGCTATGGAGTCATGTGCCGTTTTTTCTAAAACCCTCGCATCATTTTGTTTTTTTTTTATGTCAATATTAACTTAATATAAATTTTATGTTGTTTTTACATTGATATATAATTCTATAGTTCCGTACTATTTCTTCTTAGTACAAAAACAGTTGTAATAACTACTAATATTCATTTAACATATTCGATTACGCTATTTAAAAGTTAACTAACGGTTGGTTGGTTTGTATTGTACAAGGGCCAGATCTGGCCACAAGGTTAATGGATAACAATTTATTTTAATTTCATGCTTTTATACATAAATGTTCATGTTATTTTTTATTATAAATTTATATTAAGCGATATGGTTAATTGAAGATACTGTTGTAAATTAATACATTTTCGAAAAAAATAGGCTGATACATTTATTTTATTCCATTCAAACCGAAGTTCGTGTGGGATAAAATAAATGTATTAGTGGAAAGCACACTCGTTCGCGCGCATTTAAGAAACAGGTTTTTTCATTTCATATAAATTTTTGCAAACTGTATTGTCCGAGTGAATTTGATAGTAAAATTGTTTTCCATAGTGTTCTAAAAGATATTTACAAAATTTTTAGTTTTGACAGCAAAGTGAGTTAAAAAGAGTTTAATCAGATGAAAGGTCTTTTCTGGAAACTAAGAAATTGATGTGCTATGTTCCAAACCCTACGTTTTACTGAAGGTTATATATGCTCAAATAATATGTCAAAATAAAACAAATGTTGATAATAAAACTATTCCAAGATTATTTGTACAATGATAATCCTACATTGAAATCATCAAATATGATGACTACTTTTAGTATTGATGAATAATATTTTATATTTTTACAACACTAGTATTTGTTCAAAGTATGACTGTTCTCATGAGCTGTCTCATTAGCTCATAGAGCTTATTTTCTTCGTTACAATAAAACGCCCATGAAAAATAAATAAAATATCCCATATTTATTCATTGCTATATGACGTCTGTTAATGGATCATTCCGATTATAAGCCAAAGTCAGAGTGTGTGTATACAAACAGACGGAGAGTTATTTAGTTTGTTATAATGCTTGGTTGAGTGTTGCCATAGAAACAATGGTGTGTATGTAATACACATATTGGAACATATCTAAATACTTCAATCAATAAATCATCGTTCTTGTTTATCAACCAGTACTGGTTACTTCTAGGCCAAATTAGATGGATAATTTTAATTTCAAATAATCTGATTCTATTGATATTGCTTATATGCTGAAATTACAAGAATCTAAGGAATAAAATACAAATTAATTTCTGAATTATCATGAATTTTCTATTGCTGTAATCAAAATAAACTACGTTGTGACGATAAACTTCATTTTCATTTTCTTTCAAATAAACATTAATTTATCACTAGATTTACTACAAAAATTGTAAGTTATTTTATAAACCATATATTTATCTCCTTTTAATGAATCAGAAAAGTTTCTTATATAATAATGATATGAATTAAAACAAATATTTTGCACTCCTGTTACACATGAATTGCACAACTGAAATGTATTTAAATTATTACTAATACCAATCCACTTTCAGCTTTCTAAAATTTACAATTTTATGTTAAGAAAGATAGTCTTCCTATTTTAAATTAGGAAACGAAATTTCTCAGTTTACTTCAATAACTAATCGCAAGTAGTCTCGATAAGCAATTAAGATATTCAAGTCATTTCGTCACTATGGTTTCTTTTGATAAAATCCCCATACGTTTCAAATACCAAACGAGATTCGCATTGTCTTGCATATTCCTTAAGTGTTTTAATTATGCGTTTAAATTTTCCGCATGCATTCAGAGACTTCCAAAGAGTCCATTACGCCAGTTTAAATCGCAGTAATCATCTAAACCCATTTAGTAACCTCAGTACCCTCTTTGCCAGCTCATTCTTTCGGTCCATTTCGATCCACGGATAAAGAGTCAGAGCGCTCACTTTTAAAAGTTCCACCAACGCGAAGCAGTAAAGAACAATGGAGTGACTAAATATCGCACGGCTCCTTTTCTTTGCATTGGCAAGCCACATTCAATACCTCCAACAGCAGCACTCTGGGGCTTATCGTGGCATTGCGGCAACCATTGAGCGAAGAAAAGTAAGTCCTGGTAGATGCTATCTCAATAACGACCTATCCGGAAGTTTTACTATTCCGATCATTTGCTGGAGGTGAAAGGGACGGGTCGTGGAAAGGGTGGTCTAAAAGTTGACAACATGGAATTCCTTGTTCGACGGATGCTGCTAATGAAACGTGGGTTGAGTAGGCGGGATTGGAGATGGACTTTGAACAGAGTTTCTTTGTAGTATTGAGTGTATGGGTGTATTAGAGATGATGTTTGGGTTGGAAACTTAGGAATGATTGTGTTTAGATAATTTAATTTATGACGTAATTTCAGATAATTTTAGACCCTGATTTTCGAAAATTGAATGATAACCCTCCAAGTGGTTTCGACGAGATATCTCGTCCATCGAGATATTGCCGATTTTTTTTGGTTGACGAGATAAAAATGTGGTAAGTTTTTCTTCTAATGACGAGATATCTCGTGTATCAAAATCTGATCAGTTTTGCTAATGACGAGGTATCTTGACAATAGACAGCCACCAGGAGGGTTTAACCCTTAAAATCTATCATCAAAGAAAATCACTAAAAAATCAACTTTAAATTCCCTGAATTCGTACCAGGTGTGAAATCTCCCTCTATGTAGTCTTTAAGGGTTAATTTACTTTACCACACATCTCAGTATAATTACTTCATTTTTGCCAAAATCTGAGATTTTTAGTCTAAGCAAACTAACCAGACGGTCTGTGAAGATTTTACTTCTGCCCAAATACCCTATCATATAATACATATCGGATACCTTAAAATGCAGTTTTCCGCAGTTTTGGCAATGTCTGGCGTTTGGTCTAATTGGTGTTGACCAATTAGTTGTCATATATAAATTCGAAATTTATTCCTTGGAATTTTTATTGGCTAAGTGCTGAAATAGTATTCAAGACACAAACCAACTGACATCAGGTTCAGAATACGTACAGGTTACACGTTCCGCAGCAGATACACTTCGCCATTAATACATCAAGTTAAATATACCCCTATATTTAACTTGATGAAAAATACCTCAAACATAGGAAAGTATGAGGCAACGTCCTTTTGTTGGAATTATTTTAGTATCAAATTCTTCAAATCAAAAAATAGTTTTATGAGTAAAATTCTGTTGTTTGTAAATCTTGGTTTAGATAACTGATTCAATGATTGAATTATTGAATAAAAAGATTCAGAAATGGTACGACTATGTATAATATTCAAGCTAATTTGATCAATACTGAAATTGTTGCATTGTAAAATGTTTATGATGTTTTTAATCCTGGATTTATCTGAAATGTCTACAGATTTGTTTATGTTGTTATCAATTTTTTTATCAAGCTTTACTATGTCAGTCAACAAAACGTAAAAAATTACTAACAGAAAATACAAATCACTAATTGTTTAACAGAATGCTTGAACTTTTACTTGAAAGTAGTTTCCATTAAAATCCTGGTTCTTAGTAGTTAATAAATGAACTAGATGGGAAATACAAAAAAGTATCTGCCTCTGTATAGAGTCTGTTCCTATGTACTTCGCTTTTTTGATTCATTAATTGATTGCACATACTTATATTTGACCCATTAATACAGACGTGTCAGAGAACTTCATGTCGTTCATTGGATGTAGCTACCACATGATTTATTTGCGAAAAAGAAACTTCAAAACAATGTCCAATAGAAAATTCCTGCCACCCATAGCTGGTACTAGAGAAAAGATACTGGAGGTGCCTACATTTCGAGGCAGATAGGGTCAGTCAATTGCCATCTCTAGACTGACCTGTGGATATTTGAGATCAATTTCATTTGATCAAAATTTAATGGTTTGCCCTACCTTTCAGAAATGTAATATGAAGCAGGCCTCTCCTGGTTACCTCCTTGCTTGTCTGGGGAATCGTCACGGCTCAGTGAGTATGCCACGTGCACTAGCAACCCGCAAGTTCCAGGCGGAGCAGGTTCGATTCCTGTCAGTTTTGATTCTTCCATAGGTGTATTTTTCTTTTCTGTGTCAGTAAAATTTTCCTTTTGTGTGTATGTCCATAACTTGATATTGGCTGTCTTGTGTCTGGCGCAACATGCCCAAATATGTTGGTTGGGGTTTTATGGTCCTTGCGCCACCCCCAACGATCATTGGATGTAGCTACCACATGCCTATCTGGGGCCTGTCTGGTTGCCTGTCTGAGGCCAGTCTTGGTAAGTTCTGTACTTCTGTACTTTATTTCTTTACTTATCCAGTTGGAAGAGCATTGGATTAGCAACCGGAGGGTTGTGAGTTGGAAATTCGGTCCAGCGAAAGACCGTCTTATGCACGGGGGCTGGTGCACATTAAATCCGTTGTGGCCTCAAATGTCCACACGTTGGCGTGATGTGGAAGTTTGGAGAGTGGAGTGCCAGCTCAGGTGTTGACCTCGTCATCTGACAGTGGATCAAAATTACGGGGCGTTGTCCTTGGATCTTTCTCTCCCTAAGGGATTGATCCCGGACCATCGCCAATTTCCCTTTGTGTTGTTCCAGTGCTACGTTAATTAACTACCTACCTACCTTAATTCTTTATTCGTTTTAATTTGTAAAGGAGCATAATCTCACTAATTTGGTCTGGCTTGTCTAAATCAAGTGAGAAAAGAAACAACATCCAATGGCTTTTCTTGTTTCATAGATAGGAATAATCTCTTTAGTATCTTCAATGCGACGTTAGACCCTGATTGTACTGATTTAAAATGGAGTTCAGTAATGTAAAAATAGAAAATATATGTATGGAATCATTCATGTGTACCGAAAATCTGAAATTTGTGTTACTTTTAAGGAAGAGAATGTGACTCCACTTCTGTGATACTGTAAGTTAAAAATAGAATATTATGAATCCACATTTCTGATTTCTTGCTCAATTGAATTGCTCAGAATGGATTTCGTGCAATTCAGTGACTCGTTGAGACACTGATTGTGCCATATGTAGTGCTTTAAGAGAAATAACGCCTCACAAAGATTTGTTGCCAGTGACGATAAAAATAGTCCTTACCAAATTGGATATAGCATCTATGAGTTCGAAAAAGAGATTTCCCACTTTTCACTCAATGGCTTGACTGATACAATACTGATGAGTTGACTGATTGACTGATATAACAGATTCTATAACCTACAATGCATTACACTGTATTATGTACTTCCTCCTTTGTCTTCATGCAGTCAAGCAATGTAATCATCAAATTTCTTATTTCCTTTTCCGTTTTTCTCTCACTACGAAGATTGACGGATACAATATTTTTTAAATTTTTAATGCATCATGGAATGGAAATAATTTCCATCTTTATCAAAGCAATGATATCACTTTCTACCATTTTTCTATTTTCTTTCTGAAGACTTGAATGCTACAATACAGATGACTGATTAATTGATACAATGAAGTATTTAATCTTCACTACATTTACAATGGAAAACACTTCCATTTTTATATTCGTTTAGTCATGCAATACAATCTTATTTCCACCACAATATAAAGTTCCACCACAACATAAAGCTCACATCTTTGTCTTCATGTAGTTATGGAGTGCAATTATCTTATTTTCTGCGGATAGCTTTCCCATTTTCCTCTCAATGCTCAAATTCACGGATTCAGTAGATTATTTAATCTTCAACGCATTACACAATGATAACACTTGAATTTTGAAATTCATAGTCGTACCATGTAATCTTATTTTCCACGCGTCGCTTCCCTATTTTCTACTGAATGCTCAGATTGACTAATGCAATAGATTATCTAACCTGCAATGCATTTCCCTCTATGTCTTCATGCAGAAAAACAGAATATGTTCATCTTTCAACAAATAAAGTCACAACATTCAACTTCTGAATGCAAGATTGGTTCGTAACCATGTAATGCAATCACCTTGTTTTCCTCTCAAACCTCTTTTCACTGAATGAATAATAGATTCTTTAACCCTTCTAGAGGTTTAGACGAGATATCTCTTCCATCAAGATTGGACCAATTTTGGTAATGACGAGATATCTCGTCATCAAGATATTGCCGATTTCTTAGTGATGGCGAGATCGTTTCAGTTTTTGATGATGACGAGATCAAAGTTAAGTTTTCTTCTAATGACGAGATATTTCGTCCACTAAGATCTGGTCAAGTTTGCTAATGACGAGATACCTCGTCGAAACAACCACCAGGAGAGTTAAAGTTCAATGCATCATACAATGCAAAAACTTCACCTTCATCTTCACACAAATAAATATGTATTAAATCTCTACAGATAAAATAATAACATTATTTCAATTTGAGAGGGCACTTCATTTTATAGTCACATAATAATATAATGCAATCATTAATAGATTCTTTGAAATTCAATGCATTATACAATGCAAAAACTTTCACCTTCATCTTCACACAAATAAATATGCATTATATCTCTACATATAAAAGAGTAACATTTATTTCGGTAACAGAGGGCAGTTCGTTTTACAATCACATAATCACATAACTCAATCATCTCATTATCCGGGATAGCTTTCTATCCTGGATCCAGTACGGCTCAAGCGCTATCTCCATCTCGATTCCACTCAGCGAAACCGTATCGAAAAACACTGCTCAGACGCTCCCTTCACAAGTGAAAGATTTTTCCAAAGGTCATTATCTCCCCAATCGTCTGCAAGATAATATCTCCACCCTCTCTCGTCACACGGAATGGGCGTGGAATGCAAACATTCGAAATTGCCTTTTAAAATCTCCCCAACCCCCGAGATTCTCGCAGTGACATGTTCAAAACGCCCAGTTCTCGATCGTCTGGGGCAAGTTCTCCTAATTATCCGAGATCTTTCAAGATTAATGGTAATACCTCACTTAAAAAGAACGCTAAACGACGAGTGTTCCGGCTCAAGGTACTCGGTGTGTGTATAGTTTCTCCCGGAAATCTTTATCACAACACGGATTCATTAATTTTGTTGTTTCCCGGTCTGGAATCCCTTTCGGACTGCAATAGGGGTGCAAGTCAATGGGCTCATCAAAAAAAGGAATGGGTGTAATATAATTCCGGAAAATGTAAGCGCAATAAAAGTGTGGGCATTGTTTTTTTATTGCTGTACGAGAGATGGGCTTTTTCGGTTGACTAAAAAAAAAGTACGAATTGGAGAGTAGAAAAGACATTATCGCAATTGTGTGTTTCCGAGTTTTTTTATGAATGGAGGTAATTATACTAAAAGCCCTGACATTAATATTTGTTGTAAAAGCAATCAGCTTTAAATTTTGAAACACATAAATGGGAAAAGAAGTGTTCTATATTATGAGATTGCAGTTTGGATTTTTAAAAAACGAAGAAAATATAATCTAAGAACATTCGTTTATCGGAGTCATTGAAAAAATGCCTCCTGTAGTTAGTTTGTAAAGGGGTAAAAGTATATTTTCTACAAAATTAGCTATTATTCTTTTGTTGAGTGTGTAACAGAAAAAGATGCATGTTAATCTCTTAGATAACAAGTTTTTCGGACTAAAAATATTCTCAAAAATCTCTTCAGTTCTAAAATCAGATAAATGAAACTTCAATTGAGATAATGATTTGTCATTCCCAAAATAAGTAATGCATAACTTTAAAATTTAAAAAACTAAATGCACATTTTTATTTTTAAATATTGATATAAGCAGAAGTATTTAGTATTAAAAAGAATCTAGGCAACGATGAAATATTTGCTTTCGCTTTTATTTACTCGTCATGTTAAAACGAATTAAAACGAAAAGCTTAAAGAAAAAACTGTCATAAATTACAGATAATAAGGATATTAAGAACCTTTGGCATTCAAATAAAGTTATTAACGGTGAATTTTTCAGAATTCTTTTCACTAGCTGCATTATTACAATGAAAAGCACTCCATAAATTAAATCATACGCATTTCTTTGATATACTTTCATTTAATACGTAAGCAAAGTTTACTTGACTTGCAAATGTTCTTGAAGGGATTTTATGTAAAAGGGTGTATACTCGAATCGATGGTTTTACCTTGAAGCATTAATGCATTTTACGATCAATAAGCAACTAATGTATTTACTTTTACTTGCTTATTTATTTTGACTCTTACCTAAAATATTTAAGAACTTTAAATTATTCTTTCTAACGTATTAGAGATATTATGGATATTTTATCTGAAAACATATTATGAATACAATATAAACTATAAAAGTTACTGTTTGTGAAAGGTTTTCCTCTCAAATTAAATAAATGTAGATGGTGGTAATGTTCTTGCGATAGAACACTCTTGTTCTTCTAGAAGTGACGTCACTTGGCTTGTTTTCGAATACTTCACGTCGTCAATAGAAATTCCAAAGAATGAATTTGCAATCGATAAACGATAGTTAATTCATCAACAACAATCAGATTAAACGCCGAACGTTGCCAAAACGGTGATAAACTACAATTTAAAGTAGCCCAGATATATGTCATGCAAAGAGCATTTGAGTAACAGGAAGTAATATCTACACTTTCCGTCTGGTTTGTTTACGCTGCAATTCCTTCTCGTTAAAAATTAATGTGGTAGTTAGATAAAATGAATCAACAAAACCACAGATTATTAACATAATGGTTGTATTGGTTGTTAGCAAGAATTAAGAAAGAAAAAAGAAACATCTTGGATTAAAACTGCTTGGCCATAGCAATACTTCTACTTGCGAAATTGCGCTAACCATAAATAATTGAAAGCAAATAAAAGGAGTTCCAGGTTCAAAAAAGACATTAAACTTTACTGACAGATGATATTTTACCATAACTATTTTTCCTTAAAATTTATATAGTTTATTTTATATTTTTTTCGTAACGGGTCCTATAACTTTAAAGAAGGATCTTGTAACATATCATGAAAGGTCAAACAATGCTTATAACTCTTTTTTACATTGATTATTATTTATTTACCATTACGTTTTGTTATGCTTTTATGTTTTGCTGTGTTTCGCTTTTTTTCAAAACCTTTAAATTTTCTTCCTTGGAATTTTTAACTATTTCAACACGGCATATTGACAACGTCAAAAATTTACTATATTCACTAAGCCATGTTATTAAATGCTGCTCGTTTAAAACACTTCAAATATCAATGAATTATTTAACTCTAGATTTGTATAAATGCAGGGTGGCTACAGTTAAAGTTCACCTATCCAAAGTACTGTACAGCAAAACCAACTTATTGGATTTTGTATCAATTTTCAGTACATCTTAATGAGGCCGATGGAAGATTATTCATGGCAAAAACATTTGTCCAAAAAATTTCCACCAGGGCGCGTTTTCCGGTTTGTATGGTATCAGATACGTAAATTTCCTTTAGCCCTCAGGTGATGATAGACTTAACTCATTTTTCTGCCGAAAATTTCTTTCCCTTTGCCGCCCTAGGACGTTCTGAAAATTTGATAACATTCCGATGAGTAGTTTTAGCTGCGGGCTGCTTAAAATAAGCAAACTGTACTTATAGACACCCTGTATAATTAAAGTACTAGACTGAGTTTTAAGTCTTAAGTACAATAGTAAATGAACTGTTATAAAAAAGGTTCAAAAATTGAAAAATTTGACAGTAGATATAGTATTTTCAAATCATATTTATTAAATAAATCCAGTTCGAACGTGCTTTTCTCCATGAAAAGCTTCTATTGCTATGTGTACGAGACACCTATGTTCGTTTAAAAGTAAGATTTTCTATTTCTATCTGAAATTTCCTATGTTTTATGAGATGCATTTTCTGTCAATCAATATCTAGGTTGCAGGAGTGCTTCTTCGGCGGAAAGTGTTTACTCCACGTATTCTGAATTTGACGTCACTTGACTTCTTTTTCAAATACGATTTCAGCACGTCGGAATTAAAATTCCAAAATGATGCATGATACTTTATTGGTCAATGCTAATTAGATTAAACGCCAGACGTCGCCAAAAAGGCGAAAACTACATTTTTAGGCAACCCTGATTTGTATCATTGGAAAGCATTTGGGTTGTCAAAGTAAAATAATTCGCATTCCGTCTTGATTGTTTGCTTACACTGAACGTCTTTCATATCATTAACATTTTACGATGCAGAAATGAAAACAGAAGAATTCCATGGTAGTTCAAAAAGCACTGATATCTCTTCCGACAAAGAGGAAAAGTGACTAATATCTCAAAATAAAGTTCAAGCACCGCCTAATTGGAAAAATCAAAGATTATTATTTGAAAAGACCTGAATAGCTGAGATAACTATTTAAGAGAACGAAAACCAAGTCGATCGAAAGTTGGCCAGCATTTAAGTTCTTCGCTATGCGATTTAAACCGCTTTTCGCCACTAATCATTTAAATCGGCGATTAAACACACACTGCAATACATTGCGGCGTTTTAAATTCCTATTTAATACAGTAGCCGCTTTTCAGTTGAATATTTGATTAGAAAAGCAGCTTGGGGAATGCCCCGATGAAATTAAATAGAGCCATAAGGGCTTAATTCTCATTCATTTTCTACCGCTGCGGATTATAATTTTAATTCAATTTGTTACAGATTAATGAGAGATAACTTTTTAATTTTCCTTAAAATTATGCTCTCCCTTCTAGACGGTGAATAGGGTACGTGAATAAATTCTGAGAATCGGAAGTGTTTAGCTGTGTCTGCTGTATTTTAAGGCTTGGAATTATGCCTTGTAACACAAGCTTGATTATTTAAAAATATACTAATTTAAGAATTCAGAACCGAATATTTATTGAAGAATAGAGACACACGAGGTAAATTTTCCAACGCCGTTAGAATATTATCATCTCATTAATGTTGTTTAAATGGTTAAGATTCTTTTTCATGATGTACTTGGGGGACAGATAGCGATGGTTTTTATACCTCATCTTAAATTCTAATTCAATATTTTACAGACTAATTAGGTGGGAAAAGTACACACACATGTTATCGGGATGAGCTGTACACTGAATATAAAGCTTGTCTGTGATTAATGTAGGGGATGCCACCTGCTCGAAATCCTTGCAAGAGTCCTATAAATTAGGTTCACACTAATTACATAGGATGAGGTGGGGAAAGTACGCTCTTGGTATAAGCTGTTCACTGAATATAAAACGCGTCTGTGATTAACCTTCCATGTGATTTCGACGAAATTCCATCAAGATCTGATCAATCTTCCTAGTGACGAGATATCTCGTCATCAAGGTATTGTCAATTTTTCATGATGACGAGAACAAGATATGGTCGATTTCTTCAAATGATATGTCGTACATCAAGATCTGGTCAGTTTTGCTCATGGCGAGATACCTCGTCAAGACATCCAACCACCAGGAGGCTTAAATTAGGGGATGCAACCTGCTCGAAATGCTCGAAGGAATCATATAGATTAGATTCACAGCTAGGGCGTTCCGATTTTCGGCAGGGAAGTTACGTAGATCAAAGTAGGGCAGGAATGGAATGACATGCCCTTTCCCAATAACAACACTACTCATTGGAAGCATTTGACCCATCATCTGGGGCAAGTGTGACAACATGAAATAGCATTGAAAAGTTTTTTTAATTATATCAATGGCAAGTTTATACAATAAGAGTGTAAGCATATTAGTGAAGGGTCTGGGTGAGTGTGGTAAATATATGAAGAAAAGGAAAACTGGATAAACGTTAACATGCAGATCACATTTTAAATGTGCATGTAACAGATCTGGTCGAGTGGTATACTAGATGTTACTTTGATAAACAGAGAGGGGACCGCAATTCTTTCCATAAATAATTTATTATACACATATATACAGTGCACTACTTAGAGACTAAGACATAGCACCGTCTATTCCGAATATTTGTTCTAAACTAAAAAAAACTACAATCGACATTATTCATTTTGTGACCTTTATTTGAGACCATGCGCTGGTAGACTTCCCAGCATTTTATGTTTATTGAATTTTGGTTAATTTATATTTCATACTATTAGTCATTAATTTGAACAGTTTTCATCTCCACTTTAAATCACCTTCGTATAACTGACCGCACGCACGTGATGTGAATCTCACATTGCATTAGACTCTTATTGTGATTCAAAACAACTGACATGATCAGGGGATATAACTTTTATGTTCCTTGTTAACAATCCTGGCCTCTCGACGAGTTATTTCGTCATTAGCAAAACTGACCAGATCTTGATAGACGAGATACCTCGTCGTTCTAAGAAAACTGACTAGGTCTTAATCTCGTTATCATAACAAATCGATAATATCTTGATGACGAGATATCTCGCCATTAACAAAATTGGTCAGATCTTGATGGACGAGATATCCCGCTAAAAACCATTTGGAGGGTTAGTGTTAAACACATTATTCATTATTAATCTATACATTATTAATCTATACATTCTTATCTAGACAATATTATTCATTCACACCTTTATGTAGCCGAATAGATACGAAAGTATATATGATCAATAAATAGATTCATAGAATAAACACGCGCTAGACAGGAGGAGAAATATTTACATACGTCCGTCTATGATTACATAGACGAAAAGGAAACTACTTGGTTTATTCTCACTTTTTATAGTTTTCATTGTATTAAAAGGTAGGATATATATCAAAAGCTGGTGTCTCCAACAATTCAAATCCAGTCATGTATTAACCATGAGTGCAAACTTTGGTAAGTCTTTATACTGTTTTATAATGAATGGTTTCAGGGGATATATAGTGCACGCTAAAAAACCCAATTTCATATTGAGAAAATATTCTGACAAAATTTGATAAAAGCAGTTGTCTATGTATTTGAAACTCCCTTTCATAAAATACTTCAGTAATTCAGGTTGGCAAGTACTTAGTTGAATTTACTTCGCACTGGGGTAACACAACAAGCTACTGGCGATCAATCCCAAAATTAAAATTCCTACCTACTCATGAAGGAAAAATGATTATATACGTAATTATCATTATTTTCCTATTTTTCCTCTGTTTCATAATTTTAGAAAAAATTTAATTAGAGAATAAAATTTGTTTTTTAAACTATATCAACTTCTGTTTTTGCGTCATTGTATGTACAGAAAATTTCATGCAAATAGGTTCCGATTAATGTTTTGCATGAATAAGAGGAGAAAATTGAATTTGAAAAACAAACAGGTTTTTAAGCGGTCAGTTTTGACTGAGTCATCAATCCTGCTCACATGCAAAATTGCTGATACTACGACAACTAATCATCAGAATCACAAAAAACTTTTTGTGAGACAGAAGAAAGTAGAATTTATTTCAGTAAAAAGTTGAAAATAGAATTTTTCATCGATGTTCGTGATATTAAAAACGTCCACTGTCACTTTAATAATAATCACAAGACACAAATTTCCATAAAAAGTAAGTTATTTTTAAGGATAATTATCTAAGTAACACACCATAAATGTTCAACTATGATGCTTGATTTCATATACATAACTTACCTGACTTCCCTCACAACTGCTATCCGACCTCCAGTATCATCTGGATGTCAGACCCTTCATGACGTACCAATCTCTTCAGAATTGCACACTTGTATATTCTAATGCACAATTATTACAGATTTACTATTATAAGTACACACTGGAAATGTCCGTCGCTTTTAACCCTCCTGGTGGTTGTCTCGACGAGGTATCTGGTCTTTAGCAAGCATGACCAGATCTTAATGGACGAGATATCTCGTTATTAGAATAAAAAACCCGACCATATCTTGATCACGTCATCATAAAGAAATCGACAATATCTTGATGACGAGATATCTCCTCAATGACAAAATTGGTCAGATCTTGAAGGAAAAAATATCTGATCGAAAGCACTTAGAGGGTTCAGAAACAGGAAGAGTTAAGCGGTTGCTTGCGAGTTCGATTCTCTCATGTGACTAGGTTGGATTGACTACTTGAAGTTTTCTAGTTTCATCAAGCCTTTGGGTAAGCCCGAGTCAGCGCACCAGCCTAAGTACTCCAGGAAGTGATGTCTTCCACAGTTCACGGTGGGTGTGATGTGGTAGCAACTCCCACGATACCAGGTTTAACACTGAGAGTGCCACGTTCTCCTTTATTAATGCTTGAAGGATCATGATTCATAAATTGGTATTCAGTAAAATATAATAAATGCATTGAAAATTTAACTTTTTACACTTAGAAAATGGACTACACATTAGAGCATCAGAACTTTCTACACTTCTCCCTCTTGCAAGATGTAGATTCCTGTAGATTATCCTGGTTGTATTTCTCTCTGGATCAGTAAACTTTTCCTCATGAGTATTCATTATTGCCGCTCTAGTGTTTGTAGCTCATAAACAAATATGGTCGTTGTCCCATAAGACTCAACCTACCAACCCTTGCCCGTGGGCCCTGTAGCATGCTATGCTGACTCCCTTCCCTTTGTGTGTGCATGCGGGAAGTTTTGATTTTACTGAGCACCTCATTTTGGATTCCTCCAAGTAGTTTTGACGAGATATCTCGTCAAGATATTACCTTTTTAATGATGACGATATCAAGATATAGTCAGTTTTTTTAATGACAAGATATCTCATCCATCGAGATCTCATCAGCTTTGCTCGTCATTTCTTAGAGATGCATTATCGATACAACCACCAGGAGGGTTACAGGTCCTAAGAAACTGACTCCATTGTCAGAAAACTTGTTTTCAAATCGTAATAAGTTGAAAAGAATGCAAGGAAAAGTATTCGATGAGATGAGTTAAAAGGACAGAAAGGAAAAGTTAGATGAATAAAGTATTTATACGCTATAAAAGATGGATTAAAATTAGGTAGTGTTTTAGGTACCCGACATAAAAGAAGTAAAAAATACAATTTGTACGTATGTTTTACTCTATTACAGATTAGTCAGTAACAGTCAAGACAAATTTATTCTGATACACATTACTTCAAAAATTCTGACTCATGCACATTCTAATAAATAATGAGCAAGTACTTTGTATTCATAACATCGACGTAGTTCGCGTGCAGCTGTACATTTAGGGTACACCTGTTTAATCAGTTTTCGCTGACAACAATGCACAACTGAATACGAGGATAAAACAGGTTATTGTAAGATTTCTCTAATGGTGCAACATGTCATGACACGATGTCATTTAAACTGTCGCTCGAAATAAATTAAGAGATGCGCATTGTAGACATCTTCCCTCACGTTCAGTTTGCATGGAACTGCTTGATTTTGCTATAATAAGGTAGCACTGGTATAGGTTCCATGTTACGAATGTAAAGTGTTTCATCGATCTGATCCCTAGATAGAGAACCTATCGAGAGGTCACATAAAATTTGCTTTGATGACAATTGTTTGCTATTGCTGATATCACCCCTTTGTTAGAGTGAAACGAAGGGTTATTCAATTACATTAACATCCCCTTGCATCTTCGAATGACTTTTCTTCATTTTATCAACAACCCAGTGTGGATCTTGGCCTTCTTGAGAACTCTGTTCCATCTTGACCTGTTTTTGTAAATAGGTCCCCAGATCTTAGAGTTTCCGCAGTAGCCCGGATGGAAGAGTAACGGATTAGTAAACATAGGGTTACGAGTTCGAAACTTGATCCACTCAAAGACTGTGGGGCCTGGTACACGTTAAATCTTTCGTAGCCTCAAATATTCTCATGTTGGTGTGGTATGAAATTTCGGAGAGTGGGGTGTCAGCTCAGGTGTTTAACCTCGTCATCTGACTGTAGTTCAAAATTATGAGGTGTTGGCTTTGGATCTTTCCGTTCTGGATTGATCCCCGACCGCTACCAATAGATCGTTGGGTATCTCCAGAGCGACGCTAATTCAACTCAATTACCCCAGATCTTAGTTTTGCAAATTTCAAAGTCCTTGTCTACACAGCCAATCCATCTTGACTTTGCTCTTCCTCTAGGCTTAACTCCAATTTGCATGGCCAGAAATATTTTTTTTAACTCATCTCATCTAGTATTCAAATTATATGGCCCAACCCATCTGTGGTTTTATATATTTAGCAATATATGGTTCTCTCTGTAGATGGTATAACTCGAAATTAAACCCTTCTCTCCGCATTCCATTTGTCTGTATGCTACCAAATTTGCTTCATAAAACCTTTCTTTCAAGTGTCTAAATTACATTTTTGATACTCATGTTTATATTCCAAGTTTCTGAGTCATGGAATAGCACATATCTAATTAATTTTTTTTGTTGTAATTTTGTTCTTTTGATCGGATCTGACTTTCTGAGTCTGATCAGACTGATCTGAGAAATTCGAATGATTAACTTTCCCTAGGACAAATCAGCAAAACAATTCCTTCATCTCTAATATTCAATTTTATCTCATCCTCGTCAAAAAGTCGGCACTATCTTGATGACGAGATGTCTCGTCATTAGCAAAATTGGATAGATTTCCAGATCAAAATTGGTTGAAATTGGTCAGTATCTCGTCGAAACCACTTGGAGGCTTAAGTCATAAGTTTCGATCTAATCCCTCTTTTAGAAATGAAATGACGGTAATAACCAAGGCAACAAAGCTTTTTCAACTACAAGCCGTGACCGAGTCAAAGTTTAAGTATTCACTTCACACACTATAATGCAATAAAAGCACCTTTGAAATATTTGACATGGTGGTGGACTGTTCCCCTTATCGATTCAAAGTAGGAATTTGCAAAACAAGCATCTCATTGTCCTGAGGAACATTAGTCTTTTCATTTCCGATTTTAAGGTTTTTATACGCTAAATAAAGTATTCCGCTTCAAAAAATACGAAAACCGGCATTTCATTAAAAGGGGACTTGAGTAAAAAAACTTTTAAAAAGATGCTTCCCCAACCCTTTTTACTCCAAAGACAATTTTCGTGTTAGAACTGGGATAATTTACTCGGCAAAAGTTTTACTTTTTACTTTGCTTTATTAAAAATACAGCAAAACTCTTTAGACGAGGACAAAAAGCAATGAGAAGATGCTCTCTGCTTATCCTTCAGCGTGCGTTTGCATTTTTTTCTCCTCTTTCAAGTATTTTGTTGTTCTTTTCAAACTAAAATGATCATTTTGTTTTCGTTATTTTTTTAACTTTTTCCGCTTTTTTTTAACTTTTTTCTATCAAACTTGCAGAGTGAAATTTTATCGAGTTTCTTTTTTCCCCATTTGAATTCGTTTTAAAAGCTTGAAACGAATTATACTTTCTGCTTATGTAAACATGGTTCTTGAAATCGGGATCTACTTGAGTATCTAGGGGAAAGTCCGACCAGATGAAGTGATTTGAGTTTTTAACTTAAGTATATAATAAAGAGAATACCAAAACTGGAGAAATTTACCAAAAATTAATGAAATAATATAACTGTATAATCAAGCGCGAATAAAATACGAATGCTTACATTTGAAATTTTGAGTTACTTTGAAGTAATTCTCAATGAATTGGAATAAATATATTTTAGAAGGTGGAAAGGGAAACTTTGTAATAAAGGTTTAGAAAGTCCACAGCCTATATGAAATAGATGCCACCAGAATTCCCATTGCATGAAATGATAATTATTCTGTAGTAAACTTGAATAAATTGAGAAGATGAAATATTGTCATTTGATAATCAAAGAAAAATCTTTATTGGAGGTTTCTATTGCTTTCATGTGAAGTCAAACGTAAATGTGTTGATTATATGAGGTTAATATTTTCTAATTTTATTTTCTAATTTACTGACATTGCGTTTGATTGTTCTGTTGCAGATGCATTAATAAATAAAATATTTTAGAATGTGTGAAAATATTTAAAAAAAGAATGAAAATAATTATTTTGTTATTTTATTGTTTGAAGATTAATAAAATAACCTCTGTCACATTTATAAGAACCCTATTCTATGATGAATATTGCATATGTGATAAATAGTTTTACACTTATATTCACATATAAAATTCTGCACTTTATCTGACAGTATTTTTGATCTATGACCAATGATTCCTTTCAAATTTTCTGGAAGAAAACGTGCGTGGCGAATTGAATTGATTTTATTTTTCCTAAGCTTCACTCATGGCAAGAACACTGCCCTTCCTTTTTGTCTCTTCTATGTACAGGTTTATCCAAATTAAACAGGAGGTGCTTAGGCCTCTCTGAAATAAAAACGTCTAGGCGAATCGCAACCAAATTTTATACACATACTTTCCTGAGTATGTGGTTTTGATTTCTGAAAACAAAATTCAAATTTTGATCGCTTGCGGGAATTTAGTGCTGCGGTTCAAGTAATTGGAATATTTCTAAAACTTATCTGACATCCTCAGCTTATATATGGAGTCACGAAGCATTTTTCACTAATCGATGATTCTAGCTTAGTGTCATGAAGCTCAACTAACCCTATTGCACGTTACTTGTTAAACTCTTCTATCAACGAAACAGCAACCTCTTTTTTGTTGATATTTAATTAATTTCCACATGTGATTGCAATAAAATTATTGCTCGTTAACTCTTTTCTTTACTTTTTTAGATGAGTTCAGCAATATTCAAATTATGTAGACCGCAGCTCCTTAATAAAAACTGCTTAGGAGGATTACTACTGTCTAGCACTCAACCTTTGGTCATAATTTTGTATGGTAATATCATTCATTGTTCTTCATTAATAATAAATGTTTAGATTTAAATTGGCTTCTTAATAAGGTTTACCTAAAAATTTAAAATATATATTCGTAACTTTTCTCTATAAAAAGAGCTAATGCCCGGCTGTAACGCGAAAACTGAGACCGAAATCTAGGTATACTTTTTAGAGTAAGGTTCACTGAAGTATATTTTGCAAGAAAGAAATTATCTGAACATTGTAATATAAAGGCTAGATTAAAACCATGAAATTTACAAACGAGATTTTGAAGATAATTTATTAAATATGTTTTGTTTGTTACGTGTGGGATTTGTCTATATTGTAAAGTCAAAGAAGCGCAGTTATTAAATTAATAGTTCACTTCAAAATAAGGTTTATTTATAAAAGATAGAATCATCTTTTTCATTATTGCATCAAACTGCTGTATTAACCTGTTTTTAAAATTTCAAGATATCTCTTCAGCTGTCAATTTCAGTTGAAAAGAGTTTTATTATTTCTTTGGAAGCAAGGAATTGCCCCCAGAAGGTTGACATTAAAAAAGTTTACAATCACCTTTAAGATTTGTTAGATTTCCTTACGCAATTTAATATCTTATTTTCTTTAAACAAGCATTGTGTTCTATATATTTATCGCTTTCATATTAAATAATGTTATTAAATGCTTGAACTACTGCATCTTAAGAGTTTCTTTTCGATACGTTGTTAAAACTTTTTTCCTGTATATAAAAAAATGAAAGGATGTAAAAATTTGTATTGTTTGTAATTTTTCAGAATATTAGCTATTTGTTTTGTGCAATATAACCTACTTAAATCACAACTTTTTGCTTTACCAATTTCGGAATTCGTACCGCTGCTATTAATCACAACTATTCAGTACGAAAAATATTTTCAACATTATAGTTTCCACATCCTTTTAGGCATCGTTTCAATAACCTAAAGAATACCTCTAATAGCATAAATTAATTTTTGTTAATAAAATAATCTAATTTATCCTTCTCTCTTTTTCACGCACATATATAATATTTTAAATCTGCTTTTTATAATAGCATGAATTTATTTTTATAATAGCATAAATCTATTTTTATAATAGCATAAATATATTTTTAAAAACTGAAAGTAGTCTTTGAGTTCCTAAATAGCTCTTCAGCGAAACTTATTTAAAATTCCCTTAACATCCCATACATCTTAATACAAAAGTGCAATACTTGCATTTCTTTATTTTATACCTGAGTATATCAGAGTATGTTGCATCTTCCCAACGTATTTAACTGTCAATGATAGAACCTAGCCGTCATAGCACAAATATTTGCACTTTATTTTTCTTGGACTCACAAATAATGATATGACAAATCGTTGATTTATAAGCTTTTAATTTTTTATTTTATCTGCTATCAATTTTTGATGTTTTACGTTTCCAATTTTTTACCATTTGTGGTAAACTGGATATAATTTTTAACATAACTTCTGTTTCTAAGTTTTATCACTAGGAACATCTTTAATTATGGTATAAAGATTGGCTCCTTGCTGTATTTTTTCTGAAACATGATGAAAGAGAACGATGCTCATCAATTTGTTAAAGAAATCTCCTGAATTATTCATTAGATTTCTTAGAAACATGGGAAAATTTCACGCATTTAGCATTTACATTGATCATCTGATACATCTCATAAAAGAGCATTCGTTTGTTTTAAATTGAAGAGATCTTAAATCTTTATCACGCAAATTTAGATTTCCGAATGGGAAAAGCTTCTCTTACGAATTTTTAGGTAGTGCCTCTGCAATTTTTTTCCACTTTTCAATGTAGTTATTATAGGTATTAAAGTGCTCTAATTTTTTATGGAGCCACAAATACAATTTCAGTTTAAAAAAAAGCGTATAAGAAAAAATAACGTACTTCCCTCTTTTGAAATGTGACATTTTTTATCTATTGATTATTCCAGCCACATATTTATTAATTTCCATTCACGGAAAACATTTTGACATTTTTGTCGGATGTATTTTGTACCATTAATTAAAATGAATCCCTCCAACAGTATTATGGAAAAATTTTAATTTAACCCGGTTTTACATTTCAAAGAAAATCCAACTAGTCTGTGATTAAAAGGAATCTTCAAATCCATTTCGAACAGTATTAGCTTTTTAATTCAGAAGTGCATTAATTAGAGATATTTTTGATTTGTACGGCTTTCATAATCACTCCCGGGACTCTGGTGTTGTTGACAGCTTCAAGTAGGTATTACGATTCTCATTAAATTTTATTTCAAATCTCAGAATATGTTTTACGAACATGTAAAGAATCTCGAGCAAATCCTGTCCATTTACACACACCTAACTTGAAGCCTTTAAACTTGGGAAAAGGTAACGTATGAGATATAACAGGAGCTATTTTAAATAAAATTTCAGGTAAAATCTAATAATATTTTTAATATTTAATATTTCTGATATCAACCTCAAATTTCAATTTTTCATATATTCATACAAACATACTTTAGAATTTTATATTATTAGATTAAAAAAAAAATATGTTTGCTATTTTTATAACTATCCTATATGCTGGGTGATAATAAGAAGTTCACACTGTGAGGAAATCAGTTACCACTACAAAATTTAACATACAATACAGTAATACATAGCAGTGTGACCAATCTACATTAAGTACTTTTTGGTGGACAAAGTTGTACTATCTTTCACAAGTCTTGCTGAATTGGTGACTGACCGACCATCACGACCACGTGCACCTTCAAACATGCCAGATGGCTCTTCTGACTAATACCAGACACAGACCGTAACAGACAGGCACTTTGATGGATGAACCCACGGCGAACAGTTGAATTGCCAATGGGATACCAACCACTTCCACCAACTGTCTGAAGCTCTGTGATAACAGACATTGCTTCTATTTCTTTCACGGTTTCACTCTTTGTTGCCACTGTCTGTTCTTCACACGACGTCACACACTCGATTGCTAAAGCAGCACAGAACAGTCCACGATCGCAACCATCCATTGTATGACAAAGTACATGGAAGTACCCCTATGATCTTAATACAGCTCTCACGGTCACACGCAAATGGCAATCTACCAACTAGTGGTAGCGTCTATCGAATTCAGCCACTGATAAATTCTGGTGGTAGTGTGTTGTGAACTTAGCCACCAATATAAAATTAACACACTACAGAAGCATATATAGCAGTGTAACCTAATTCTACCGTATTTTTTGGTATACAAGGTTGCACTGAATCTCAGATGTCTTGCTGAAAAGCCTCAGAAAACTTTTTAATGTAGTTTTCGTACTCGTAAATATAATCAGAGGCCACAGAATTTTAATTCTTGAAATGAAAATAACCAGTCTGCAAGGTGAAGTGTAATTAAACGTTTTACGTAAATGCCATAATGATGATTTTGTTATAAGTGAGCCATTTGATCATTAAATCAAACAAAAACCCAAATTCGTACAGCTTGGGATTGATAACCTTTTTCCACACCAAATCTCATCCATAAGGGAATTTGAACTAACCTGCTACCATAAAACGAAATTCTTTGTTCAATACAACAGTGTTATAGATAAGACAACGCCGATGCCTTTTTAAAGATAGATCTTTTTTTATGTAAAATACTTTAATCAGTACGCCGTGGCGCAGTGGCTACATTAAATGACATCATGCATTGAGAGGGATGAGAAATGAACTAATTATTCCCAATGGTTTGGTAGCAAATGATGAAAAAGGAGAACACAGATCTGTCTGTCAACCGTTAAACCAGGATGAAGTAGCAAATCTATCCCTTTAGGAACCACGGAATGTGCTACATTAACTGAAGAAAGTTTCCACTTCAATTGTCAATGGAAAAGATTTTGTTCTACTCTGTGCTATATGGTAATATGCAAGTTAGTGCCATCATTATAAATCTTTCTGCATTAGTCCTAGTCCTACTGAATCAACCTTTTTCATCAATTGATAAATAGTATTGCATTCCGGAGAGTCATTCGCTTTACTAGATTCGCTTTACTACCCTACCAGATTTGAAGTGTATGTGTTGAACTTAGTTACCGTTGCAAAAATTAACTTATAATGCAATAGTATATACAGTAGTGTAACTCAACTCTACCACGAAATACTTTTTAGTAGACAAAGTTGCACTGTCTTTTGCACGTCATGCTAAATTGGTGACTATTAGATGTGATGTGAACATGGCACTTAAGAAAACAGAAACAGATGGCGATCACAACAATCGGCAAATATTTTGCTGGATGGTCCACGATGGACAGTTGAGTTAATTTCCAATGATATTTGATTGATTTATCAGCTCTTGAAATTTTAAGACAGGTTACCCGTGTAAATCTCCAAATCCACTGAAAGTTCGAAAAATAAACAGCTACTTCTGTAAGTAATGGAAGTTGCTTCTTTCATTCATTTCTTAAGAGCCCTCCATTACTTCCATATCAGATATAAGAAAACGTCATTTCCGTTTCGAGATAATGAAAGAAAACGCAATTATCTCCACATGAAACGGGATATTTCGACCATAACAAGTTTTCATACAAAAATTTCCTCTTCCAGTTCAATAATTCTCAAAAACATTTTTGTACTTAGAAAACTGATAATTGTCTTTAGCAACATCTGAAATAAATAATCACGCCCTGAAAGTAATTAAATCACTTCTTGCAAAGGGACGCAAAGCTTTTTCATCGATTCAACATCATGTTAATAATGGAACATAGGTGATGAATTGTAAATATTTACTGTTCTCAGTAATGGAATGGTGGTGATTTGTTTACTTTTCCTCTGAGCATTTGTGGACGCGTGATTTAAAGTTCGTCAATCGGAAAGTGCTTACAGCACTAAAGTGGGAGGAATATTTATAAAATGACTTACTAAAATGATGAGAACGGGAAAATATTTTTATTGACAAATCATTGAATAATACATAAGTTAACGAAGATGCATTCAAATTTGTCTAAATTTGAAATTTATTAAATAAACTTTATTCTAACTTTAAAAAGTCACTGAAGCCCCCCGAATATTGAACGTCATAAACGTAGAATTGTGAACGATGAACATGCTCATAGAAAATAATAATTGCTGTAGTGAATCCCACTTTTCGCACCCCAACAGCTGCATAATGCGACAAATATCAGCCCTTTCAAAAATCCATGAGCCGTATTAAAATCGCATATTGATTTATCCGATATTATCTGAGGTTATTAGCTATGGGCACCAGCTTGTGTAACATTTAACATGATCAAGTTCTTGTTTTCAGTTTGATATTATGCCACTGCGGAACCAAGAAGTAATAAACAAAAGTGGTTACTATAGTTCATATTAGGTTGTAAAATATTAAGCACTTATAAATTGAAAGTAAAGTTGAGCTTGTCTATTGATTAGTTATTATTTCTTAAGCCATAATTTAAAGGGACCGCCATAGCCTGGTTGGAAGAAGACTAACGGATTAGCAACTGGAGGGTTGTGAGTTCAAATCGAACCAAAGACCGTCGTGTATAAAGGAGACTGATGCAAGTTAAATATGTCGTAGCTTCAAATGTCCTCACGTTGGCGTGGTGTCGAAGTTTGGAGAGTGGGGTGACAGCTCAAATGTTACCTCGTCATCTGACCGTAGTTCAAAATTACGAGGTGTTGTCCTAGGATTTTTCACTTGGAATTGATCCCGGACCGTCACCAATAGCCCGTTGTGTTGCTCCAGTATCACGTTAATTAAAAATACCTACCCTGCGTACCATAATTTAAAGTAAAGTCAACTCATATATGTTTTGAAATATGGCTTAAAGTTTCATTGAAAAAGGCACTTGTTTTAATGAAAACAAAACCTACAAAGTTCAAAGAAGTTGAAGATTTTGAGGGAGATTAGAAAACATGCTAAAACATTTTTTTCGCATGACCTTCATTTAATAAGTTATACATATTGAGACGAGTCCCAAATGTTTTTTTCATATATTTCTGGATTTAATTGTGAGAGTCTCCCAAAAATTTATCAAAATACATGTGAAGTCTTATGCAAATAAAATACATACTTATTTATAATAGACATCATTAAAAGTTCAATGGCACTTGATTTGTGTAACTCCAGCAAAGTTAAAAACAAGAGGTTTTCGGATGCTTTTTTTGACAGGCTGTACAGGATTATTGGTTTCTTCCATGAATAATCCACTAATTAGTCTTGTTTGAATATGAAGTAAATGAAAAAATATATATATTTGAAAGTCTTTTCCACTAGATTTGGGGCTCATGTATTACCCACATAATTAGTATTGAAATTCAATTACCTTTCAGGGATTAAGTCTGAGCTTCACGTGATTTGTGAGTAGTGTGGTATTGCTTTTTCCCATGACACACATAGTTACTTGACCACATTGATTGTTTGAAGGGGAGTCCTATACAGAATTATACTGATCAAAAAGTTCAAAACTTGTTAAAGGTCATACGGGGAAGATTTCAGATTTCAAAATGCTTGTAACTCCTCAGAGTACTATGTTTGCTATCAGCCCTTTTAAGATATTACAGTGCTTACGTGTTCGTGTAACTAAATTAAGTATGTAGTATCTCAATTTTTATGAGCATTAAAACACATTGTATGTCTTACATTATTTTAGTTCATTGAGTGTGCTAGAATATTACTTTATACAATATGATTACATTTCCTAGAATAGGGGAGCACGATTAGCATAGTATATTTGTCAGTGAGCAAAATTCAATAATTGCAAGCAAGCACCACTTTAAGGCACAGCAGCCTTCAAGAAGGAGAATTATGCACATAACTTATTGACACGAAATGTTAATAAAAATTTATTATTTGCATCCCAAATTGTTTTGTTCTGAATAGATAATATTTACTCTCACGCAATGTGTTCTATTAAGCAGCTTTTACTTCAGTCATGCAATATCGTTTCAAGGAAGTAAATTTGGTCGAAAACTTTGTTCATAGTTCTCAGAACTAAGGAATATTAAATTAAATGTGATTTATGGATCGAATTTTTAACTTCACTTAATTTTTTTCTAGGAATTTTGTAGGAGCAAAATTATGAATATCGTGTATCTCTCTGAAGCTATTACTACCGTTTAGTATTTGACAAACTTCTCCCGAAGTGTCATTTGAACAGGGTTGTCAATAGCATTTCATTTATCACTTGCAGGAGCACTTATACAACCAGAGTGTCTCACTTTGAATTAATTAAATGTAAATTGTAAAATGCTCCGAATAGTTTATTTTGTCTATCATAGAAAAATGTTTTAATAACACCATTCTAAATACTCGGAAAATAACCACAATTTACATAGGACGCAAATAAGCTCACATACCCATCCATCCACTTGGGGATAAAGGGAAGATGACACATCACAAGGGAAAGTTATTTTAAAACTATTCCCAAATAATCATATTTTTAGTTTAAATTAAATTAATCTTTAAAATATATTCTTTTCGCCTGAAATATAAAAAATAATTCAAGGCTTTATATCTAGAAAAAATAAAATCATCTCTGGGTGGAATTACTCTGCGTAGGATTACCAGACCTGCGAGGTAACTTAAGGTAATGGTATTCTATAGATAATAGCTTTAAAATCTTCTTTACAGTGCATCTTTATAACAAATTTGATAACACTGCATTGCTATATTGTCTGCCATCAATATATATGTAATGTGTGCATTATGGCATACATTGTAAGCCATCATGCATATATTAAATCATGGGACTCCAAATGGGACACACTAAGTCAGAAAACATAGTTCTGAAAACAGAAGGGGAAAAATTTCTAACAGCGACACATGAAATGAAAAATTCATCTTGGTTCAAAATAATCTTCAACACTCAAAACATCCATTTACCTTTTTGAAAAAAGAACTGTAAGTTAATTAAGAGTTAGAACAATCTTTTTTAATAATTGAAAATTTTCGTTTGTTTAAATACTTTAATTATTTAATTAATATAATTTAAATTAATTTTCCAGCATCGATAATGTCGCTTATTTATTTATTTTATATGGTAACAGCAGAAATCAAAATGATCATTTGCAAACAATTCAGTTTCGTGTTCAATTTATTCGGGTCTCAATTTGGAATTCAAAGAAATTATTTGCATGATGTCTGGAAGATTGAAATCATTGGAATGATTAATATGGGTATCGATATTTTTTTATTTAATTGCTTTATTATTTATATAAATCAAAAATTAATTTAATTTTTCAGCCTAGATATGACGTCAGGTCTTCATTTTTTATTTATTTTATACCATAACCAGAAATCAAAATGATCGTTCGCAAGCAATTCTATTTCGTGTCCGATTTATCTTGTTTATTTTTGGAATTCATTTAAAGAAAATATTTTAATGGAAGGTTGAAAAGGACTAAATTATTCAGTTTATAAGCACTTCATTTTTATTTATGTAGAATATTTCCTGTTTCCATCGGAATAGCCTATTAAATATTATTAGAGAGCAATAATATATTAGAATGATTTGCGTGTATTGGAATTGACATATTATACGGATATGCTTTAAATATTAATGTAAATGTATGACATTTTTACAAATAATCAATTGGAAAAGGTAAGAAAATCTTAACCCTCTGGGGTTATCTCGACAAGGTGTCTAGTCATTGGTAAAACTTGATGAACGAGATATATCTTCATTAGAAAAACTGACTAGATCTTGATTTTGTCATAAAAAACGACAATATCTTGATGGCTAGATATCTTGTCATTAGCGAAATTGATCAGATATTGGTGGATGAAATATCTCATCGAAACCACATTGGAAAGTTAAAATAAGCCAAAACATCATCGCAGAATACTTAAATATGTAAAACTCGTTGATACTATGTGACACAGCACGACGTTTTAAATAAATAGTTTCATATCGATGGAGAAAATTCTTTTTTGTTGTACAAATGAAATATATTTCAACAAAACAAATTAAGATGTGGTACATTTTTCATTCTGTTTGCAATTTCTTCTAATGTGCATGCTAACTTGCTGGATTTGAAAACATTTAGGTGATTCAAACTAAATCAAAGGTTCCATCTACATCAACAGTTTATTGTATTTAAAAGACAAAATTTTCCTTACTTTCAAAAACAAATCTAACTATAGAGTATAAGAAAAGTTACTGATATTGAATTGTAAGTAACATTTTCCGTAACTTAGTGCTTTTTTAATAGGAATTGAACTAGGTATGCAATGCATAATTATTTTTATGTTCTCATAATTATTAGGGAAGACAGTGCATGAAGCATTACATTTATGGGTATACAAACTTAAAAATCTTTATTATATTCACATATAAATTACCCATAGTTCTTATTTATGCAGTAAATCAGAAATTATGCATAATACTAAGTTACCGAATTGCAGTTTTTCCTTATTCGATGAAATTTTCCTTTCTGTCCAACGGTAGGTATTTTAAGGAGTGAAAATTCCATCTTATGTGAACGAAACTAAAAATATTACCTAGATACAAGATTTTTAAGGATACGAAAATTCTGTATAACATGCATTTGAAGTTAAAGTAATACTGTACAATTTGAAAAATAATTTTTGATTTTACATTTACAACAAAATTTTGTACCTTATACAAAAAACAAACACCATTTTATACCTTATACAAAAAACAAATTTTGTACCATATTAGAACAAAATAATGTGCCTCATAGCAATACGCATAAAATATGCAATACAAAAGAAAAAATATCATTTTTAAATGAATAATAATCAACAAATTAAAGTTTTTTCAAAATATTTCAATACTTTAAAATTTTTGCTCCTGCAAGCATAGTTTCTTTAATATATATTTTTAAATTTTCCTTGCGATATTTCACACAATTTTTTGCATGGATTTTCATGTACTACTGCTATTTATGTTTTTATAAATATATTTATAAAAGCATAAATAGTAGTCGTAATTAATTTTTATCCATTTCTTAAAAATAAACTGGTTTTCTAAATTATTATTCCATACACGAATATATTAAATACACAATAAAAAATAAACACAAAAATGAAATCAAATCATTCAAACATTAATTACAAAAAGAACCTCACCATTATAAATGCACTGTAGTAAATAAAGCTAAAAAAAAAACTTTAATAACTTCAAAAAAATGTAGCTACAATGCAATTTTGCACATATGACTTCTTTAAAACTGAACAATTAATATGACATTAAACAAATTCGGTACTTCTGGTCATTTTTATGGTACTGGGTCACCTAACTGTAGAAATATTTTTCTGTATTAAATGGTGTTCATACTTGCCTTCCCAAACACCATTTCGGAGAAGTATAAATAAGATAATGAGAAATGATACAGTAACCCCTCGATAGATAACGCATCTTCGAGAACAAGAAAAAACAGCAATATATAATGAAATATATTAGAAATAAAATTGCGTGTTACACAGAAATTATAATTTGATCGAATCAGGTAAAACTGCAATTCGGTAATTCAGTATTTTACATTATTTCTTGTTTATTTCATTAATAAAAATTGTGGAAATTTAAATTCAAAATATGCTATACACTCTTAAGTACTTACACTCAGTACTCATGAAACATTACTCACATGTAATTACTTCATGAGTACTTGAAAATCCAGAAAAATTTGTGTCTTTTAAATACAATAATACAATAAACTATTGATGTACATTTACGTGGTCATTGGTTCCCATATCAAAAAATGCTATTTACTTAAGTTTGCACACTCATAGATTTGCACACTCATTCTTCACATACGGTCTTCCCTAATAATTATGGGAAAATGAAACTAATTATATATTGCATACCTAGTTCAGTATTTAGTTTCATGGCGTTGATTAAAAATGCACTCAGTTACGGTAAAATATTACACTTAATTCATATCAGTAAATACTCACATTTTCTATATATTAAGATTAGCTTTTGAAAGTTAGGAAAATCGTCTTTTAAATAAAACAAAACTTTGAAATAGATTTACGCAACCATTGGTTCCCATTTCAAAAACTGTTATTTACTTAAATTGCTACACCCACAGACGTAATGCTTCATATACGTCTAAGAAAAAACAGCGTACCTTTTCCTAGAATTATCCAGAGCCGGGTTACTGCCGAGACTCCATGCATAGCGACTGTTTGTGTCCCAACTCCATGTGCGCCCGAACTTCTGGTGATTCGTGAAGGCTTTTAGCTCTTCGTTTTATCTGGCTTCCAACAAGTCCCCATCTAATGCCATCTGGCGACCAATTGAGCAACTTGATCGATCCTTCAAGAAACGGGAAAGTTTGTGGCCGTGGGTAGGGGGAGATAAAATGGGCATTCGAAACATTGGGTGTGCGTTGGAAAACGCCAAATCACCGGTTCGAATGTGTGGGAAAGAGTGCTAGAAATAGAGAATAGGTCTGGATGCTGATTTTTTATGGTGGGTTAGATGGGGTCAGGTTGGATACTTTATCGAGTTGTCATTCCTCGGATATTTTTAATAGTTTGTAGGCTTACAAGTAAAGCTCGCCTTGACCAAAAGTATAGTTCTGAAAAAACGAAGGGGAAATTTTCAAATTTTCGAGCAATATGAAATTGGTATTTTATCATTTTAACAATTACTTATTAGTGCTTACTCAATTTATCAAGTATTCATGAGAGAGAGAGAGAGTACTTTCAATATCATTACGTCTTGCTGTCATCAGTTTATTATTAAAATCATAATGTACTAGAAGACCCACGCATAGCATCTGCGCTGAAATTTCTACTTATATCAATTGATAGTAGTGACATTACTCACTTTCAGTACCTTATTTAAATACGTTTGTAATCGATATAAGCTTTGATATGAACATTTCATACTTTCAAATGAAATAAAATTAATAAAAAAATACAAACAACATTTCGTGTACTTTTTACTGGAGTTAATTAGTATTTCCAATATAGTGTGTGGCACAAAGTTTATAGCTCAGTCATGAGGGGGAGTGTTGCCACAGTTAGTTTTTGGGCGTTGGTTTTGGGTTTTGATTTTCTGGTCTTTGTTTTCTAGTTTTTATGTTTATGGTGTTTGGAGGGGTGTGTGGGCTACTTTTGGTTAATTGCCGCTCACACGCAGAAAACGCCATATTGTGTTGACTAGGAGAGACTCCTCCCTGTAAAATGTTTCCTCAGTAAAATGTTGAAATTTGAAGAGCGTATCATCATTCTGTGAACGTAGAACTGCATAGCATAAATCTTGTTAGTTTGCGGCATTCCTGTAGCTGGGTTTGTTTGTCGCAGTTGAAAATTATATCCATCCTCCCCCTTACCAAAACATGAGTGGATACTGTAGCGCATCGTAGGACCTGTGAGTATCGGGAATTCTCTTGATGGTGCCACTTCTTTCTTCTAAAAAGTATATCTCTTGCTCCATGTTGTTCTCCCACCATGATTAAAGTCACTTCTCCTGTTGCCGGTGCATTGAAACGCCTCCCATGTTCACCATGTGGGGTTTTGTCCGCTAAGATTACCACTTTGAATTCAGGGCTGATCTTATCCATGGCCGATTTGAAGATGTGGATGTAAGAGTTGTGATGATCCAGCATATATTGTAACTGAAGTACTATGTCTTGTTTCTTTAGCGGAACGTGTTTGCAACGCTGCTCTGCTTGTTGTGTACCATCTCCAACAAAATATATTTGCAGAAATTTAGGCTCTTCGTTTGGTAGAGGGTGTAGACTCCCGATGCGGTGATAAACTTGACCCTGAACTTTAAATGTCGGCATGTATCCGGACTATCTAATTTTTTTTGTCGAGCCGAAAGAGGTCATCTGGAAACAGGAATTGTACCTTCTAATATTTGCCAGGGAATGTTTAGCTTCCGCTTAATGTCCAATCAGTAAAGTACGAAGGGGCTCAGTTGGATCCATTAACTGTGGTAGTTGAACCTTTCCTTCGTTGCAGCACATACCTGGGACTTCACCTTTCCACTTCTTTGCTTCACAGTATTGACGTGGCACAGACATTGATCCAATGACGCACGAAGGATGTGATACATAATCTGCTGATGGATCGTAATTAAAAGCTGTATTCTCTAAATTTCTAGAGATGCGCATTCCAGCAGCACTTCCGGTTTTAACTTGCTGTAGTCTTGTTTCTCTTTCTGGGGTGAATTCAGCTTCTCTTTGATTTCTTTCTCTGTTATCCCGATGTTGTGTTCGATGACATTTCTTTTTTCTAGGAGTTTGTGGCATCTTTAAATATAACGCTAAACCAAAATAATGTAGTTATTAAAACTACAGAAGTTCTACAAATTCAAAAGTAAGTTATGAAATAACCACTACTGAAATAAAAATGTGATTCAATCTTTAAAAATAACGCTATACTGTTAAAACGTCTTAACGCTAAACAAAAATAATGTAGTTATTTGCCTGAAATAAGAATTAGTTTAAAATTACAGAGATGATACAAATTCAAAAATAAGTTATGAAATCACCACTACTGAAATAAAAATGAAATTCAATCTTTAAATATAACGCTATACTTTTAAAAAGTCTTAACGCTAAACCTCACTGAATCACAAACAACCTAAATGAATCACAACGTCAGCGAAATCAAAACCAAATTAAACAATAATAAACAAAATTGTATAAATGATACAAATTCAAAAGTAAGTTAAGAAATAATCACTACATACTATTTGCGGAAAATACCCAAACAAAAACAAAATGCAATACAAAAAAAATTAACAAAGTTAATAAAGAGCGCTTTGAATATGTTGGATGGTCCGCAGCTGCATACAGATATTTACACGGCTGCCTTATCAGACATCCTTTTTAGAAAGTAAACAGAGAGCATTGGCTTATTGCCAAGAGCAGAAGCTGTGTGATCTCTCACAGTGTTGTCATTCTTAGGAAACCAAATAATACAAAAATATGCCAATAAATAAATTAAACAATTTTCTAGATAAAATTTTAAAATTCTGGCTTAGAGGTACATTCAGTCACTTTTAGGACTACCTGTGTGCCAAATTTCATGGCTGTAAGTGCTATAGATTCGTCTGAATACCGCACACACACAGATACACAAACACTTCCTTTTATAACAGTAGAGATTGTGATTATTTCTTTATCTCTTCATGTGCAGATAGTATTATATTTGAATTACATCAACAAATTTAGTTGCCAAAGATATCTACTTTGTTTTGTAGTATTACATTTAAATATGGTAGATACTGAAGATTAAGTATATTGATTGATGGATTAATGCATATATTTGATAAAAATGGAGTTTAGTATACTTGCATGCCTCAAGAAGTTTTAAAGGAAAGAACATTTTACAAAATTGGAATAATTAATATTCTAGTCATAAATATGGTGCAGCAAGATGAGTATAAAATTATAAGAAAATAAATTTGCATTAAAAATATAGGATCAATACTATTACAAATTGTATTTAAACCTTGTATGAATAGTATTTGCCACCGAAAAGTAATTATTTCATTTCAAATGAATATACATAAACCTCTCAAAATATTTTCTAAAGAATTTTTCCCCCTAATCGCTCTGTAAACAACTTTCCAGTCAGCCAAACTCATTTCCTAGAGCGAAAATACTTTCTTTCGCAGTGATCTCAGATGATAAGATGAATCTAATTATGCAAATATCTGTAATTCAAAAACCGCTGACTGTTATGCTATGGAATTCAACTGAAAAAGGCAAACTTTTGAAACAATTCTGAAAGTGGTAATAGCTATTGCCTTCCGTGTCAAGTGTGGTTTCTGGAAGACTTGCATTGAAACAAAGGGGTTTCATACTACTGAATAAGAGCTTGAATTATAGTTAAAATAAAATGAAAACTGGAAACAGAAAAAGAAAGCTCAATGTATGCAGTTTGTCTTTGAGAAGTGGGATATGTAATCTGAATCTAAGTTTTGCATTATTCAGTGCGTTTTAAATTTTTAGTCACAAAATCACAACATACGTGGAATTCAACTACTGAGTTTATTTTAATCTATTTTCCAGTTTTCTGTGCGTCTTCAACTTTCATTCTATATAGGCGGGGCAAGTGCGAAAGCAAATCTTCAAAGCTCATTTTGAAACAATTACTACTTTGTCGCAGTAATATTTTTTTAATTTTCATATCTTTACCACACACTTGCAGACTACAGATGCATTTGTACAAGCTTATCATTGATATAATTAAAAAAATTCCAATGCTACTTCATAGTACCACATTTTCACCACATTATAAGGTAGGTACAAACCATGAACTGTTTCATTATTTACAATGCGTTAGTCTTGTGAGCGATGCAAGATCATATCATTTCATTCTTATACTTCTTTGGTCTGCGCAACTTCTCGAAAGTATTAACGCTTAAATTTTAGATTCTATTAATTTGAAATGCTGAATTTTTTATCTAGACGCTACTTTAACTGTCTTTGTTTTTTGTTCGAATTTTAAACTGAGAATGATGTTTTCAGCTTCAATTTTATTTGCTGTTTTCTGGAACTTACAGTTTTTAACTTTAAGTTAGGATTAAAGATTTTGAGAGGCTGAAAGAGATGTTTTATTTTCGTGACTAATATATTTAATTTTCCTTTCTCTTGAAATAGAGAAATTTGGATTGTGAGAGGTGGAATTTTTTGAGGGGGGGGCAGCTATAAAATGGCTTCAGATATAAAATGCATGAATGTTTAAAATTTCTTGTCCTCCAATGTACTCACTAACATTGTACAACACCCATTACCTGTGATGAAGATGCTGTAGTATGCTACTTTCAGTTTTCTACACGCTGAAAACACTTTTTCCTCAATACTTAAAATAGTGATGTTAATTAACAATCAGTCTGACTAGAAATTTTAGCTTTATTTAAGAGTGATATGTAATTCATACATTATGATGCATTGAGAACATACAAATGTTGTACCTGCTTGTAGTTCGCTATTTCTTCTAATTAAAACAGTTTTTCTAATGGATTGAAAAGCGCAAGCATTTAAGCTGCAAGTAATGCAGTTAACGCTAAGAATATAAAGTAATGGTGTACATGTAGTAGTTCATTTTACTTTAACAGAATGACCTCAAATTATATCAATGTAATTATTTCATTACAACTGAAAAATGAAGTAAGGAAATTAAGGAAAATAATGGTGATTGTGGATATCAAAGAATGCATATTATTATCTTAGAACGATATGACAAGTATTGGTTAGAATTCCTACTACATGTTTTCCAAGAAACTGATTGATAGATTTTAATATATTAGTTTCTTTAATTCTACCACATTTTACCAAACCGTGGTCTCTCAATTATAAATGATAACTGAAGAGTTCGTCCGAATAATGGTCTATGTTACATATCACTAATTTTGCAGAACGTGTAGAAAACTTTCAGTGATATTTATGATATCAATGTTACATGGGTCAGTGCCGCGCGGACCTTTATTTCATTTACCATTTCGTAAATTTGTCGAACCTTATTGTGACGGTTGAAGTCACATGGAAACACCTTTTCCCTCCTTCCATGATCGTGAAATATATCTTAATGTATAGAAAAGTATTAGAGGACCGAACCACTACAAGCTCGAGGTATAGCGATTCCGTAATCTTCCCCGTAAACAAGTACGAGTCCGTAACAGATGATGGGTATTTCCACAAAGACTGTTCTTCAACACGCAAGCACAGGATTTCATGATATTAGACGTTGACCCACAACACTATCTAAAGATTCCCTTGGGAAATAACAGAAAAAAGCCATTAAAAGCTACATAAACCATTATTCAATTAAAATCTAATTTTCAAAGAGCACATAGACCGATATTCGTCCGAACGCCTCCATTGATTAAAAGCTTACCTTCTCATAGGAACTTTAGAATTCGTTCATATTCATAAAAGCTTGACCAAATTACGACCATTTTCAAACAATTTATGCCCTTTATAGTTGTCTAAACTTCAGTATTAGTTGGGTATATATTCTGCAAGATATCCGTCCTCAATACTTTGAAAGTAATCCTGAATTGAATCTATTCCTAAAACGAATCTATATTTTATCTGGTGTTCACATACTTTCTATGCGTTAAAAATTCGTCAATTTCGTGTCTTTCATAATATATAAAGACTAATAATATCTATATTTCTTACTCCAAACCGATTTCACAAAGGAATACACTATCATTTTCATTGTTCGAAAGTATTTCTCTCTCTCGTCAGAGTTATATATTAAATCTATTTAGAGTAGTTGAAAGTTTTATGTGAATACTTTTCACACTCATGGTAGCTAGTTTAACAGATTATACAAAAACACTCATTTTCATTGTTCGAAAGTATTTCTCTCTCTCGTCAGAGTTATATATAAATCTATTTAGAGTAGTTGAAAGTTCTATGTGAATACTTTTCACACTCATGGTAGCTAGTTTAACAGATTATACAAATTGCGTGTTACATATTTACAAGATTTAATCATCCGTACTGTTAAAAAAACATACTTGAGAGAAACTATTTAAATACTGTAATTTTGTAGCAACGCAATTATTGACTATCACTTTGTGTTCTTTTTAACGAACAGTTTAACACTTCAAATGGAACAGAATCGAGAAATTCTTAGATAAAGTTCGCATACGTATTAAATAAGTTAAAATATCAGTGTTTAAAAGAATGTGGTTAGGTTATTTTTATTACTTTCTAAAATGTCTGTGCTAAGCAAAACAAGATTTCTAGATGTGTTTTTTCTTGAGATTAAACATCTATTTTAAGCATTTTACGTTCTTAAATATTCTTCTAGCGATAACTTATCTGAATAATTTTATTGATATCTAGTAATGAAGTATACTGATTTTCATTATAAACGGATTACCTTCTTTCAACTCTATTTCGTGTTGTATTATTGCCAATAAATTTAATATTCATGATGTAATCAAATAATTGAGGTCTGCATCTCAATAAAAGCATACCAAAAGTCTTAATTAAATGTTACTCAGTCTATTGCAAACTTAATCTATTACAAACATTAATCGTGAATATTTAAAAAATTATTTGATGAACGTTAGATACAGATATTGATGTACATATTTCGATTATTTTGTCTCAACTAAAACATAACGAACTTTTTTACTGATAACTTCATGAAGAAAGAGGAATTTGTATAATATAGTTTATTTCAATTTTCACGACAAATTTAAATGTATTTTGTCAAGAATAATTGATATGACAACCAAATTTTGCTATTTGCTTGCTAAGATATTATAAAAGAGACTTTATTTCTTCTTTTAAAAATAAGAAAGTTAGGATTTCTTACAAAAATTAAATCGGGAGAGAGTTTAAACAGTACAAATGTTAGCAGTTTACTACTAGAAATCTTATTTGAACTTAAAGTATACAATTTTTTAAAAATTAATGGGTCATTCAAACTAAATCCATTGAAACATTTTTCATTCAATGAAGAGGTTCAAACACACTTAACAAATTAAAAGCAAACAGCGTTTCACATTTTTAATTGCTGAATAAATCTTGAATGCCGTAATCCTACTATTTAGTTATATTTTCAACTCTGCTCTCTACTATACTTATCATTTTTCAGTGCCATTATTAATTTTCTTATTAATTCATCATTTCAGATTCGAAAAATTTTCCAGTCGCAAAATAATTTGAAAATTTTAATCTTTCCATTTAGTTTTGAGTATCACCATCTACAATAAATTCGAGGAAAACTGTTGAAAAAACTCCAACTCCTTTTTCTCTCAACTTTTCTTTCTTGTAAAACTACTTCAACTTGGAAGAAATCGACACCTCCTAAATATAATGATGATATTTTTAGAAAAAGTATTCCCCTTTCAAAAGGCTTATCAAATCAATAACTCTCACATGGTGATTCCTTCCACAACTTAACTCTCCTCGAAAGCTAAGTTAAATTAACTCAGAAACAGTAATGACACTCACTCTTTATCTAATATATATTTGCTCATCGGTTGTTAGCCTCCGGCTGGCAACGGTACCCTAAATCGCTTTAAAAACTTCATAGCTTTACGTAGGGGAGTTTTTCTTCTACAATATTCTCCTAAGACCGCTTCCAAATTAAAGCACCAACGCAATGTGTATAGATGGAAAAGAAACAGAATAAAAATGGTGGAAAAGTATTTTTGTAATTTTCTTTGTTAGATTGGAAAATATCATGTGATCATAAAAAATTCAATAGCACGCAATCAAAATCTATTTCCCCTCATATGTGAAAAGAAAGTTGTAAAAACTGCATTGAGTTAAAAGCAAATTCTGTCGATGTATAAAAAAAACTTTCCATCACAACAAATTCCATCTTTTGGGAAAAATAATTTTTTCATTTTCTCCTTCAATTCAGGAGAAAGTAAATGATTGGTTAAATTTTTTTCTGATTGGTTTGTAGCGTAAGCGTCAAAATGTGTTATACTTTGCGTTTATGCGTTACCGTAATTTCAACCATATATGAAAACGGAAAAAAAGTTGTTTCTAACTCTATTTGAACCATAAGCTATTCTTTTTTATGATTTCCGGAACTATTAAATATTTCCGGGAATAGAGCAAAAGTTTTTTATGTTTAGATTTTTCATACAGTTGTAAATAAATTCGTCTGTTTTTCGCTGAACAGAAATGCAGGTTGTATGAGTTCGTTTCATGAATAATTTTTATTCAAAATATTCAGAAGTTTATTATTTATCTTATTAACTTTATGTCTTGGTGAAAAGTATTTTCAAAGATTAGATTTCAAGATGAAGAGAAAATTTTAAATTTTTTTTCTTTAAATATGATTGGATACTATTTTTTATCTGCTTCGTTTCATTTATATTTATTTAGAATAGTGTTTCAATCAACAAGTTGAATCGATTTCAAAGATATATTTTAAAATTTTATTTAAATTAAGTTTTTTGACTAAAATTCGTATGCATTTTTTACTTTGTACTACAGTTCAAAAATTGTTATTGTGCGAGAAAACAAGTGTTTAGATGGAAATGGAAACCTCTTCCTATGTGTTGTCCTTAAAAATAAACCCAAAGCGATTACCATCTAAACAAGATCAATTATCAGATAAAAAGTGGACTCTAGATAATAGAAAATAAAATCTATGGAAAATCATTATTTTGAAAGTTAGTAATGTGGACATCCAATCATGGAATTTAAGTAACACAGACATTATGTCAGAAATAGATACATTGACATTCTGACATAGATATAATGAACATTTGAACACATGGAAATAAAATTAAGCCGTACTCGCATAGGGATGTATGTACACAAGCGCCTACCGGTCGTGCTACAAGGTCTACCACGAACTATTCACTATAGAAACAGGGCTTTAACCTTCAAAAGTACACTTGAAAATCTCGGAAGGACGTACATCCCTGATGTGAATACTGTTTAATTCTGTGTTCCTTAGCTCCAGTTGAAGTTTGAACAGGTAGTTTTGAAACACTCTGAATTATAATTTTATATACATTTTAAAGCTTTGTGCACATTACCTCATTTAATGATGTTGATTTGATGACGCTAGAGTTAGTGAAGTTCACCATATTGAGCATTTTATCTGTTATTTGATATATTCTGAAATCGTTTTTAATGTACTACTGACTATTAATGTACTTCGCTTCAAGTACTTAACGAGAAAGACGGATACTTGTTTAAATCATCGTATCAACAGCTATATAACTGACTCTGCAGCGTATGTGTAGTTCTATAAACATTTGTAGGAAATATAAGTAATTTAAATCCCCAAAACAGTATAACAATTGCAAATTTTTAGTATGAGTATGCGTATAGTATTTCAATTTCTGAAATAATTAAAAGCTTGCATTGATAAATTGTGAAACATTACTTCTTTGATATTTTGTAGAAAAAAGTTGCATTTTAGCTGTTTCAACAATTAAAAAAGAAACTTTTTCTGTTTTATTTGTATTAGCTGTCCCTGAGTTATAGTTAATTCCTAAGAAACTAAGCTCCAAGTGATATTTCTGCTGAAGTTTGTAATTTGGTTGATAGTTCAGTTATTTTCACAATCTTCTATCCCTAAATGTTATTTACTTTTAAACAAACACAAACCACAAGAAAATTCTTCATAAAATAACTTCATCTTCTATTTATGTTACAAAACTGTGTTGAAGGAGAACAAGGATATATTATGACATCCTATTAAAATGCATGGAAAAATTGAAAAATATGGAAGTATTTTGTTTATTTGCAGTAATTGGAAGTTTATTGTATCGAAATAATACCATAAATGTTGGACTTCATATAAAGTCAAGCATTGATTGAACCCATTTTTACAGAAAATAGCTTAAATCTTCTCTAGCAAAAGTGAATAGACACCAGGTTTTGTCTAAATAGTTCATTCTAATTATTTGAAAATACACAATTCCAAAGTTAAAGCATGTGCTCATTTTTGCACGTGCTTGAAACAAATTAAAACCTCGTGGCACTGAATATTATTTACATTGAGGCATTCTTGTCCTTTCGTGGAAAGTTTATTTGCGCTTTCGCAAAATTTGGATTCTCACATAAATAATTTTTAAGATAAAAATTTGCGGTGAAATCGAAGCTGTGGACACAAAACTACATGAAATGTTCATGAAAGCTCTAACGCATTGTGTTTTCTTCCTCAAAATCTTTGCTTGTTATTCGACATTGCGCATACTTACAACTCACGCAAAGTTTTATTCAATAGGGATCATCGAAAGAATCCATATTCGGGTGAATATCCTATGCGATGAGACAACAAGCATAATCAACAATGCGGAATGGAAAAGCAAACAAACAGAAGAATAGACTTAAAAAAGTGGTCTCGGGAGGCAAAAATCGGAAACAAATTCCCAAATAAACCGTTAACGACTGCCATTCATTTATACGGAGGCAGCACTCAAAGTTTGCACATTATTCTGTGATTTTATGAGCCGAAAGAAACACTTAAAAAACGAGGTCGAGAAGATTCTCTGCTCAGAAGACTCCTGATAGTCTTTTCGAATTGAGGAGAGTTTGAAAGACTCGAGAACAGTCGGGGATCATCGTCAAATTGAAGTGCGCACAATTGCACGAATGATCTACGATAGGCATTTTCCGTCAAGCTAAATGTAGATGGTAGTAGAGCTTCTGGGGTGACCGTGTTTCCTGTACTTATTCTAAATATGATGTCAGTTGGCTGGTTTTTCGAATAAGATTTCGGCAATTCGCCAATGCAAATTTTAATCGATATATGATAGCTTTGGTCAGCATCATTTTGATTAAAAGCCAAACGTTGCCGAAAAAGAAATAAAGTGATAAACTATATTTTAGGGTAACCCTTATATGTATCGTGATGTTATGTGTATACATATATCATTCACCCTTATATGAATCATTCAGGTAGAGGAAGCAAAATTTTCGCTTTCCGACCTGGTTTGTTTGCTTACACTAAAAATCTATCTCATAGTAGAAAGAATTATTTTTAGCTTTGGGATTAATTTATCTTTTACTTTTCAGTTTGTACTTTGAAGCTCCACTCATAGACGTGAAATATAAGTAAACTAAGCATTGCTATTCAGAGAGGAACTTCAAAAAGTGACAATGTCGATTAGTACTTGTCTGTTTTGTTAAAGGTTGACTGGTTAACTGATTTGGTATTTATCGCCTGGTTTGGCGATATAAAATCTTGTGACATGTAGGTGCGTAAATGTACATTTGTATAGAAAGGCGACAAAATTAGTGAAATCGCCAGTCTACGACTATGTCATGTGGACCAATCAGATGATGAATTAATGGATAGGTATCTTCTCCCATCCAGTGGACCAATCAGATGATGAATGCTCGTTTCCACCCCACGAAAAGTGGTCACTTACTGCTAGTTTTGGTCACATGATTCTAGGCACATAAAAAGGTTACCATTGATCACTCTACTTTTATATTTCCTCAATGGCTCCATTCGCCAAGTTGCAAAAATTCATACGTAATTCTCTTAGTGCACAAACATGTTCGTTTGGCTCTCTAGAAATTGAGACGCAGTGTGCACTAGCCTCAAAAGCATTGCTAATATTTCGTTGAATAAAACAAATGCATTACAAGTACTAGAGTTAGTCAATAATTATTCATAACTAGCTGAATTACCCGGCGTTGCTCGGGTTGAAATGGTTAAATGTTGCTTGAAAAGTGAAATAGAATAATCACTTTTCTTTCACAGAAAATTGCAGTCATTTAAGTTGTACGGAAAATACGTTTTAACTTTTTCATAGCTTCTACAATATACTTCGGGCGCAAATATATACATTTAATTCCTGAATATATTGCAGTATGTAAAAGATTAAGATATAAAGACAAATGGAAACGAAATTCCGACGAAAAAATGCAGAATTCTAAAAAAGGAGAGATGCGCAGTGTCGAATTTCGACTGCCTGAGTGTATTCTGAAATAGAGCAATTCGAAAAAAGACATTTCAAAAATATTGATAAAGACGATAATGATTTATGAAATTTAGTAATGCTCAAATATGACTGCGACATTTCGCTGTGTTAACTCGAATAGACAAACAAATCCAAAATGTACACTATCACTGTCAAATAAAGTAGGAAACACTTATACAATCAACTAAAAGAGCGAAATAAAATTGTCAGATTCACTGAAAGATGATAAACTGGAAGACTTACCGAGTTAGCTTCCTTTAAATACTACCAGCTAAGAATCGAGTGGGTGCTGGAATGTTCTCCATCATGAGTCCATGGAAGTTTCCATTTCCAAAACTTTCTAGAAAGTTCTACAATGTTTTATAAAAAAAGTAAACATTAATTCTGGTGCTGCCAGATACCGAGTAGAAAAATTACGCTTTTATGATCAATGAGTTTTTCGTTTGTGCTTTTCGGAATAACGGTGCTTGGGTTAGAAATAAATGTAATCGGTGTAGACAAATTAAACTGAATAGATAAAAAATTTCCAAAAAGTAGTTGGTCGGTCGATTTTACAGAATTTTTAAGAAAGAAAATCTCTGCTTTCACGGAGGATTCACATGTAACTATTCCGGACATTTTAAAATAAGTTACACGCCTTATCTAAAAAGCTTATGAAACAGAATTCTACAAATCATTACGTATTCATTAAATTATTTAAGGAAAGTTGGTCGAAATATACACCAACTTTCTTTGAAAATCATCCTTGAACTCCTGAAAACCTTTCCTTGAATTTCCTTGCAAAAATAAATATTTTAAAATATTCTTTCTTCATCAATAAAATATCTATAATTTATTCACATCATGGGAAGAATTAAAAAGTCAGTTCAAACATAAATATTGTAATTTAATTTGTTTCGGAAAAAATTGTTTTTCGATCAACACTGGTAAAGCAACCATAGCTGCCTAAAGCAATCAATCTATGCTCAATGTTATTTCTATGGCGATTTCGAATAGTTTTTAGCCCCATAGGGCCAATAGAACGGGGGTTAAGAGTTATCCTATGCTGACCGCAGTGTTCTAGAGTATAAGTTTGCCAAATTTGGTGTGGATTGGTCAAATGGTGTAGATTTGTATAGAAAAGATACACACACACATCCTATTTTGTATACATAGATACAGTTATATTTGTGTTTCGGTTGGCAACACTGTCATTTTCGACGCATCTCTGTGCGAGGATCTTATCACTGCTATCCAGATGTTGATTCACAGGTCTAGTCGAAAAAAATTTCCCCCGTCTACCAGATGAGAATTTGTCCTATCTTTCGATAATTAAAAACAACTTCTAACTAGATAGCTATGTAAGTCTCACTTACCCCTATTTTTCAGTCTTCCCTTGGTAGAGTACAATTGCCCTCGTTTCAGTTACATACATGGAGACAAATACGTTTTAGAAAAAAAGAAACATTTATTAATAAACTAAGGACAAAGAACACGGAGCAACTCCTTTTTTACATACACATTCACATTCTTTCTAAATTATTGTCTACCATCATCCATATTATGGGTACAGTTTGCTCGTGCATAGTTAAACCTTCAATCACTATCATTGCAGTTTGTGTACTAAATATAAAATCAAGACACAGCAACGTTACAAGTGTACTCGTAGCAGTTGCACGCGCATAATAAAAATTAACTGGGCATATAACACCAGGTTTGAAGATACTAGGTCAGTTCCGTTTCCACTACCAAGATGCTAACAATGGCCGCTCCGCTTTCCGCTTGCACCAAAAATCAATTATTTTTTTGTGGTCTGAAAGTATGTCAGGTGCCGAAATCCATCGAAGATTTTCATCACCTCTGTGGACCCTAGATCAATATAGGGTACAGAATTTAGGCGATATTTATTGGGACAAAAGACTAAAGGTGTTTACAACAAAACATTCATCTTTGTTGGGAATTATCAGATGTATCACTCAGTATTCCTGATTTCAATTACAAAGCATAAAATAACACATGCATCATAGTGGAAATATAAAAGTATAGTGAATAATGGTAACTTTTTTTATGTGCCCGGGATCATGTGATCAAAACTAGTAATTGGACGCTTCGATTTCTGCCGTCTGCCGGGATAAATACACTCATGCATATACTATATATAGGTTCTTTGTGTGTGTTTGTGACAAATTCGTTAGGTGTTCCATATTAAGTTCCAATTCCGATTTTTTTAACTTTTTTAGTTTATTGTTTGGGCATCTAATGTAACCCGAAATGTGTTCTGTACAGAGGGATCGCTGACTTGAACTATGTTCATCTTTTGGAATATTCGGAATTGACAGGGAAGCCTTCATGTACTTGATTGGAAAGCTCGAAAACTTTTGAAGCAGCTGGAACATTCTTGATCTTTTTCTACCTTTCAATTTGCTCTATGCTCTCGTGTGTCCCTTAGTGGCACATGGGTATTAATAGATGTATTTGCATAAATGCCTTTGGGATAAAAACCTTTTTTAAGTTTAACTTGAAAATTTTTAATGTTTGATAAATTATTTATTCACATATGAATCTTAGTTAATTATATTATTATTTGGCGAAGCACTGAACAACATCGGTAAATAAGTGTCTACATAACGCGCACTAAATAATTCATTTTAAACCAAACTAGCATGGATACTAGATTTACAATAAGCAGGGGCGGGGTAACGGCTAGAGAACCCGTTATTCTGGAATACTATTTGATGACAAGGCCGGAACACACACTCGTCTTTTAATAAAATAGTAGAACCTAATTTTAATGATTCCATAGTTAATTGCACACCTTTCATTCAACAGCCTGATCATGCACTTTCCAAACCGAATTTCATTGAGAGCGCTGTGTAATTACTGCTTGTGGAGCCTCCTCAGCGACTCGAGTCGCTTCATCCAATTTAGGATTGTGGCCGGACCTTTAAGTAGGTTGCGAATTTCAGCCGGATTGGGTTGCCCATTGAATTCCCCTCGAATTAAAATGGATTAGACCGCAATATTTGATTAATAATAGAGAGACACTTGGTTGTGAAGATGTAATCAGCCACGGAACTCTCAGCAGTGATGCGGCCAATTCTGTGAATTGCATTTGCGTTCGGATCGATTGAGAGTTCGAATTTGACTTCTGAGATTAGAATCTGATTACCTATCAGATTCTACCCTGTGTAGTGCTTGTGTCTTAGCGCAGTTGTTTTACAGTGGTTCTTATTAAAAGGTTTTTTTTAATATGTAATGAAATTGGAAACGCGCTTGATTCTGATTTATTTTGACTCTGATGCCTCCTTAGTGCTGGAATTTTGTAATTATTAGACGACCTCTGAAAGTAACAAACTTTCAAGATATGTACCATTTAGGTTTTAAAATTCGCGATATTCTTAATAACGGTAACTTGTCTACGAATCACATTCAACAGTTTAAGATTGAGATTGGCCAGACTTTTAAGTAGGTCGCGAGTAGCAGTCGTATTGACTTGTCCATTGAATTTAAATTGCAATATTTTATTAATAATAGACACTTAGTAATGAAGATGCAATCATCCACCGAGTTCTCAACAGTGATGCGACCGATTCTGTGAATTGCATTTCGTATAGGTAAATTGAGCGTCCGAATTTGACTTCTCAGATTAGGGTATTAACTACCAGATACTACATTGTACAGTGCTTGTGTTTTAGCGCAGTTGTTTTATGTGGATTCTTATTAAAATGAGGCTTTTAAATATAATATTACATCAAAACGCGTTTGATTGATTCTGATTCATTTTAGCGCTAGAATTGGCAATTATTAGATGGCCTCCAAACGTCACGAAATTTCCAAGATGTTTAGCATTGTAGCATTTAGGGTATAGTTTCCCAAAAAATTTTTGACTAATTAATTTTTGTTTCGTATCCTTTTAATTGATACGGGTAGAATAAATCAAATTGAAAGTAGCAATAACAAATAATTCAAATGTAAAGTATATCTGAAATAGTAAAGCATAAACTAAAACACAATTATAATGCATTATTTTTGTGTTTAAGGTTGAATGGAAACTTTCACTCCATAACAATGGAAAAAAACATTCTAGTTATTTAAATTTTATACATTCTAGTTATTTAAATTTTATACATTCTGGTTATTTAAATTTTATACATTCTAGTTTATTTACTTCTTATTTTAAAATCTCACCTACTGAGAAAAGGATTGGTTGATTAGATTGAGTTTTATAGCGCAAAGGCCAAATTCGTCCAAGCACAAGACAGAAAACTTTCAGTAATGGACAAACACACAAAATGAAAGTTTTACTAACACAGAAGAGAGAAATACACACCCAGGGAGAAAACGAACAGGATAGGAATTGAACCTGCACCGCCTACAACTCACAGATTGATAGCGCAGTGGACAAATCCATTGAGCCACGATGGCCCCTCTGAGAAAAGGGCTTATTTTATTTCTTATTTCATTTTTAACATCACACTGGAGCAACACAACGGGCTATTGGTGACGGTCCGGGTTCAATCCCAAAGGGAAAAACCGAGGTCAACTCCACGTAATTTGGAACCACGGTCAGATGACGGTCATCTCAAGGAGTAAAATATTGTTTTGTCAATTTTTCTATTCGTTGCTAAGAGTCAAATGTACTGTGACGATGACTTATAAGTTGAGACCGGAATTTGTTATCCCGAAAATAATAAAAAAAATGCCTAGAAATAATCTAAAATGTGAAAAACTATTTAAAAGCTTATTAATATACTTTCTACAAAATATTTTTTGTTACAAAATATTTTGTCTGCACATAAAATATACCTTTTCTTTTTTTTTAGGTTCAATCAAATGCTTTAAACTAGTTTGTCAATTCACTGTATCAAAAGAAAAGCGCATATAGTCAGATTGGAGCAGAAACGCATAAACTGACATTTTTTGGAGACACTAAACCCTTATTTTCAGAAAAATGAGAAATGCATTGTCATACTATAATCTGTTTCAAAAAGATTTATAACACTATCAAAATTCTTACAACTTTTATTTTTTTGACTTAAAAAGAGTAGTCTGAAAATAGTTAGTTTAAACAGCTATACAAAAACGTTTATCAATTAATGAGTTTCTACTCCAGGCTAAGGCCTTTCATACGCCAACGATATGGTTCTGCCTTACGTTGAAAGGTAATTCATTTAATTCACTTTCCATTCGTTGGAATGAATGGTCCATTCATTCGTTTTTGCGCTAAAAGTTTGCAGATGAATTATTTGTTATACGTTATGCAGTAAACAAATTGCTGATGAGAGATTTTGGCATGGGAATGTTTCTACAAAATTTTATTAAAACTCATAACAAAATTAAACTGCTATGACCAAAGAGGACCTTAAAATCAAAAGTTCTGAAAAATGACCTAAATTGACCTAAAAAGTATATATCTAGAATCATATTACAAACGGAATTTATATCTATAGTGCCTTTTCTACGAAATGCCGACCAAAAGATGAAATGTAAACAAATTTCGGGGGCTGATAATAAGACAACGCACACCATTATTAGATTATATGCATAATTGATGCCAAATAATTGAAATAAATCTACACAAAATACATTTATTATAATATTTTAATTCATCAGCGCATAGGATTTTAAACCATACACGAAGGAAATTTCATTGTCAACTATTATAGAGATCCTCAGTGAATTAGATATTAATAATAGTTAAGTCGCGAATAGCGCGTGATGAATTACCCCAGTCCCAAAACCACCCCTAGTGAGATCCGGGACTTGGTGTCCTAAGCTCCTGAAAGCCCCCTTTCCGATTGGTCGGATTTTCTCGCTGGGGACCTAGGGAACTATCACCAGAGCTTTCCTAGTTTTAATTAGTAGCTTTCACGACTCTTAATAGGGAAACGTTTAATTTATTGAGTATTTCCTTATGGAGATTTCAGCACGCAGAAAGGAGTCGGCTACGACTGAGGATCAGTCCGTTTCGCAAGTTGGTGGATCGCAAGTGATCTGTGATGTTGCATTCTATTTCTCGTGGAAAAAAGCCTGAATGAGATCGATTCTTCTGGGTTAAGTTTGTATACCTAATTACTAAAATTAAATTTACCTAGATTTTGTATAAAATTGTGAAGAGGAATATATAATGACCAACTAGTGCGAAAATTATTATCGACTTCATACAGGGTTGACGTCGACGCTTAAGGTGAATTTCGACATATCCTAGCGTAGACTAATCAAAACAATTATCCGTCTATGGATTTTCATCTCCTATATGCACCCTTGTGAGCTGTGTAAGAAACAGCTATTGGCTCAATAGTTGTTTACTTTTATAGAAGCCACTATATTTCAATTAATCCATTGAATGAGATATTTAACCATCTGAGCGGTCACTCAATTTCCTAGTAGTGTTGTGTTGCTTTTTTCCACAATAAACATAGGGACTAAAAACCACATCAATTTGTTGGAAGAATCCTAGAATATATTATATTGGTCAAGAAGGCTAAAACCGGTTAGAAGTCAAGGAAGGAAGGCTGCAGGATGCAGAACGGATATATGCTTGTGAATCCTTCATAAGATTAAAGCCATATGCGGGTTAGTAAGTTTAAGATTTTAATGAAACTGAATTGGAGTGTGGTAATTTTACCCAGTAGCGAAGGATAAAGAATAACATATAACAATAATTAGGTAAATTATGAGTAGGACGAGTTGGTACAGGGTTTCATAGATATTGTCAATGTTGTATCGGAGATATTTTATTTGTATTATTTGGTTCCGTGCTTTTTTCTTCTTTCTAATATTTGCACATCAAGCTTTTAATTTAGCTTCACTTGATATTTTTAACTGTCATTTAGGGATGATCGGGGCAGTTAGTTATGTAATGGATTGAGGATCTGAGGATCCCTGAGGATCCAATTTCACCACAAACGCAATTAGGGCTTGATTTAATGTTAAACCTGCCAAGGTAAGATGGGAAGGGGTCATTGTTGGCGTAAAACTGGGTTAATCTATTGTGACAACTCTTTGTTTTTGTAAAGAATTGGAAACATACTAGGTATTTCAAACTTCACGAAAACATTTTAAGAGAACACATTCACATTGATAAATATACCCGCAAGCGCCAATTGGATTTTATAGAGGACTTTTGTTTGACAGCTGAGCAGTTGGCCTGTTAGGTACGTTAATCCATGCAACGATATTCTCATATGTGCAATGCTGTTGGTGGTCGTAGGTTTGAATACCTACAGTGAAACTGTAATTTTTCCACTACTGTCAAACTCTAAAATTAGGGCCAATAAATACGTTCACACATTAGTCATTCATTCCTACACCTTACTATATCCTCTAGAATATCGATATGGCTTTTGCAGACATACACCCCTATGGGAATGTGGTTCAATTTTGTATTCCCTATCACCCCTTATATCTTCAAGTGGTGTCGACGAGATATATTGTCCATCAAGATACTATCAATTTCACTCATGTCGAGATATCACGTTCATCAAGATCTAACCAATTTTGCTAATGACGAGATATTTCGTCTAGACAAGGAAGAAAAACAAATTGTCCATGACCAGAAATGGTGACAATTTCAGACAGCTTTTTGTATCAGAGATTGGCCACTACAGGGCAGTTTTCGAAAAGCAACCAGGAGGGCTAAAATGATTGAAATTAAATTGTATGAGAGGGGTTTTCTTTATAACTAAATGCAGATGGGCGCTAGTGGCTTGGTAAACTGGTTAGGTAGTTTGTGACTTAACTTGGCATACTACTAGAATGTAATTTTGGAACACATCGCTAATATTAGAAATTAACGTCCGAAATCGTCAAAACGGTAATGAAAAATTAATTCTTAATCAAAAGTATATTTCTTGTCCGGTACTACTTTGTTTATATTACTCTGAAACTCCCTCTTATGCCATATAGTAATTGTCTGAATAAATCGATAGTCATGCGTGTGTTGACAACTTGACCCCTACTGTTTTATTTAAAAAAAATTAATGCATAAACTTTTGTTAGGAACTATTGCAGTATAAGGTAATAATGAAACTCTGTTTAACTTTATGGTCCAGATATTTTATAAATTTCAAATCGGATTACAGGCTTGGATGTATTCAGGTTAAAATATGTTTCGGTTATTTCAAACAGGCTTAACATATGAAGCTCCGTTGAACCGTTTGGAATGTAACAGGAGAAAAACAGGTTTAACATATGAAGCTCCATTGAACCGTTTGGAATGAAACATGAGAAACGAGTTTCGTCATGTTAAGGAAAGGACATTAAACAGAAATTTGAAAGTGAAACTGGTTGTTCGTTTTGGGATCGAATACTAAAGAGAACTTAAACTCATGGTAAAGAAATTAAAATTTTGCAAAACTATTTTCAAACGGTCAAGTTTTAAAGTTTGACAAAAAGATAAAATATTTTCTGGTAGAAAAAATAGGTAGATGGTTTATTGCTCTTCCATCGTATTATGCTAATAAAACCGGGATCTACGTTTAAAGTAGATTCGAAACCACTGTGTACCATACCCAGACCGGGATACAAATCGCTAACCACTTTGCTACCAGGCTGGTTTAAGAGGGAAAAGAAATGGGAATTAGCTTAAAATGTATTTTTGAGAATTCAGTTATTAGAATTGAAAACACATTGTTTCCTTACAATTCCGATTGGTAACGAATAAGATTAAGAATGGTATACATTTAGCAATCTTCAGTGATAATCATTGACTAGGATTAACGTAGATAGGTATTTTGATTAACGTCACACTGGAGCATCGGGCTATTGATGACAGTCCGGGATCAATCCCAAAGGGAAAGATCGAAGACAACACCACGAAATTTTGAACCACGATCAGATGACGAGGCAACAACTGAGCTGGCACCCCACTCTCCAAACTTCCACACCACGCCAACATGAGGATATTTAAGGACACGACGGTCTTTGTTTGGATTCGAACTCGCAACCCTCCAGTTGCCAATCCGTTACTCTTCCAACCGGGCTACTGCGGCCCCCTAGGATTAACGAAATTCAGAATCCAAAGGAAAGACAATTGGAATACAAAAGGAGAAAATGTAGTTTAAATTAAATTTTCAAACAAATGAAATGGATATAAATGAAAAAATAGAAGAAAAACACAACGAAATGAGTTATGATTTATTTCTCAAGGAAATTGATTTTACAAATGTGTTTTACAAAATTAGTTTAAAACGGAGCTGCAAAACGAAAAGTAAATTAACGTTCGATAATCTTTTTTCTACCAAGTACGAAGCGTGCTTGGGAACTAAACATTGGGGCTTCTTCGCTGCTGGCATTAACAAGCTACCGTTAAGATGACAAAACTGTATGGATAGTATAGACGCATAGTTGGATTAGTTATGCTTCTTCTTGCTCGAGATATAATAAACCAAACTTTCAGTTCGAAATCTGACATTTCATACTTAATGACCTAATGTATCTAATATTTTTTAGGATTCTTTTATAAAGTCCATATATTGAACTTATCAAAGGTTTGATGAGATTGTATGTCTTACTATCTCCTGTTATTTAACGTGGTGTTAAAATTAGGGTTAATAATTAAAATCTTATAAATTATTAAGGAATTGTATGTGATGCATTCATTTTTATGCAGTCCAAAAAAAGATTTAAAATATTGGGACTGGCAGTGACAAATATTAATTAAACTCATTCTTATGAACACTTGTTTCTTGTGAAACTACAAGAATAGAAAGTAAGATGCATTGTAAAGGACTGCAAGAGATTTGGCGCCAATTCTTTTAATTAGTTTTTCTTTCTTTTTTTACGCCTTTCTGTGTGACAACCTCTTGGAATTGGAGATAAATTTCCACTTGACGACAAAAGGTCCCTTATAATGCCTTTACCGGATAACACTTATTCTAGAAACTATTTTTTTTAATCAAGCAGCTCTTTGACCTCGGTATCAAGCTAAAACAATACTCTAATCTTGAATCAAAATACATTGCCCCTATTCCAGACAGGTAGTGTTAAATGCAAATCAATCACTTATCCCATTTTCCATTTTATTAGTCTCATGCAATGCAGATTTATTAAGATTAATCATCTTTGATATAATAGTGGTGTTAGCTAGATAGTTTAATTAAGAGGTAAGTAGAGTTGAATTTATGTCACGCTGGAGTAACACAACGGGCTATTGGCAATGGTCCAGGACCAATCTCAAAAGAAGTTCAAATAAGAAATAGTTATTTGACCTGGATAATATAGGTGTTCCCTTAATTCATTTTATCATCTCAGGTGAATAAATTCCTTATTTATATCCTCTTTCTAATATTAATTATTTCCTTTGTTCATGCTATTGCTTTGTCCGTAAAAGCTTTGTTTTAAACTGATGTTCTTGTCATATTTATTAGTTTGTATTACATAGATTTAGTATTGAAAAGAAGTGGCATACATCTTATAAATTATCAATGGATTGAATAAGTACTAGTAATGCTTATAAAATCCCCGTTACAGTGCATGCACGATATATTACTCTGGAAGACTTCATAAATTGAAGATGTTGTGTCAGGTAACTTTTGCACTAATTTTATGCATGTGTAGTTGGAAAAAGGCTAAAAGTAAGAATATAATATGTAACGAAAACAATTTCAATTCTGCGCGAGCTACAGATATGTAATTCATTTTATCTCTTCGAAATTTATCTTTAAACTCAGTTCTGAGATTACGAAAACCCAATAAATTTTTTAAAATGTAATAAGAAGCATTATGGAAGGTGTCTAGAGCTTACGCTCGTCTGATTACCTTTAATCAGATAATCCTAATGTGTTAAATCGTATTAATCTGATAATGACCTGATTAATCATAAGATACCGAAAGAGTTAAATACGTATACGTACCTTAGGGTCCATTAGCCCAGTCGGTAGAGTGGCAGATTAGCAACCGTATGATTGCGAGTTCGAAATTCGATCTGGTTGGTGCATGTTAAGTCTGTCGTGGCCTCAAATGTCCTCACGTTGGCGTGCTGTGTAAGTTCGGAAAATGTGGGCCAGCTCAGGTGGTGACTTCGTCATCTGACCGTGGTTCAAAATTACGAAATATTGTTCTTGGATATTTCCCTTCGGGATTGATCCCATACCGTTGCCAATAGTTCGTTGTATTGCTCCAGTGCGAAGTAAATTCAACTACCAACCAATCAACAGTTACCTTAAAAAATCTTTTTTTTATAAACTTTTAAACCTCTGAGGGGTTGACACGAATATATCCGTTCTGTAACTTGCAGTTCTCCCTGCATACCTGCTAACCAATTACGTCCTTTTACCAATCTAACCTTTTCTACAATTCTTTCAATTAACATATATGGTTATTTGGTTATACGTGTTGTGATGGAAAAGTAGTACTGCAATACTCGGAAATGTTCTGACCCTCATAGTGTTAATATGAAGATGACTTACTAGTATGGTCCAGCGCATGCTCTTTTTGTAACTCATGAAATGCTACTGTTCCTTCTAGTATTTTACTCAAATCTTGTACAGTTCTGCACTTTGATACCTCCACACTTATATTTTGTGTTCAATTTGCTCCGTATGAGCCCCACAAAGACAAAGGGAGCCATGTCTGGGGACCTTGGTAGTCAGGCAACTTAAGCACTTCGATTGATGCAAGGATTCCTGAATTTTAATTAATTGACAGCTGAAACGCTTGTAGCCGTTGCCCAGTGTGAGAAATAGCTATTTGATTTACAAAAACCTACGTAGTGATGTTTCTAGATGATTGTTCATTTACAATTCTTACTTCTGAGTTACAGAAAACAAGGGAAAAGATTATAACACCGTATTCTCTGAAATTTTTCTGGTGTAAATTGATCCATTTCTTGTATCGGAAAAAAAAATCATAGTAGTAATGTAGATGTATATCTTTACTATCAGTACAGAGCTTTTTTCTATAAAGGATGATGCTCTGCAAACAAAGTGGGCAACTTGCCACCAATCACTACAAATGGTGAATTGGTTATAACAGCAGTGGTGCAAATTTGAGTTTGGAATGCATTCGAATATGTGAGTGCATAAATAATCAGGTCAAGTTATAGATCTCGAATTGTCGGTCTCTATTTCTAGGTGGAGCATAGATGTGTATTGAATTTAGCCGAAGTCAAATTCTTTAAAATATTTAAAGTTAATATTTTACCATAAAATGCTCAAAGAAAATAATTTACAGATAATAGATATTTTATCAAGAGGAAAAACGTCATTCAAATAGCATTAGCTATGATATACAACTTGTTCTGAACAACTGATATCCCAAGAATTTGCAATTGAAAATAATTTTCATTTGTACTGAAGTATGACAATGTTCAATAGCTTTTCTCCATGGCTGTATTTGCATAGAGTTTAACAATTCATAAACTTTTGTAAATTATTCTTTCAAACTTTGAGGCCATTTGTTCTGAATATTTTCAGATTTATTGATCAAAATATATTTAGATAATTTTATTGAAAGTATTATTAAACAAACTATACAACAGTTTTCAATAATATTAATTGATTATAAATGAATAACAATTCTAAAATTCCCAGAAAAAGTGTGGTTCCAAATAAAGAAGTGTTTTCGGATCGTTCAATTCAGGATTGATCCCAGATCATCGAAAATAGCCCGTTGTGTTGCTCCAGTGCGACGTAAATTCAACACCCTACCACCCAAGAAAGTAACCGAACTTATTCCCATCAAAAGTCTAGTTTATAAAAGAAAATAATTCTTGCTTTGTGCGACAATGTATAAAAATGCTCGTTTAACAACATTTTTCCGTTTGAGTCTTTTCTATAACAAAACACCCCAGATGCCCGCCTAGCGGGTGATCTGCCATTGCACACGAGAAACCATTCAAGCTTTAAATTCTGTATAAAAGATGCCTGCAGGGTTTCTCCAGAAGTAAATTATACTAATAGTCAAATTAATAATATATTGCTGTCACCATAGTTGAAAGGCAACAAAAAAAATCACAAGTTGAAAGGCAACAAACAGTCGAAATGGAACGATTTACAGCATAGTGAATTGGGTGGGGTCAAGTTGACACAGTGACAGAAGATGGCGGTAAAAGAAAGCTCCTCAACAAACCAAGTAAGACTTTACAAAGTGATTCCTGGCCCCATAGCATCGTACTCATCTCAGTGTGCCCTGCATCAGCGACACTCCAGTGCCCAAGACCAGTCGGTGAGTACCACTCTCTAAACCCTCCAAGTGATTTCGACAAAATATCTCGTCCATCTACGAGATATCTCGTCCTCTTGATCTTGATGGTAACGAGATTTTGATCTCGTCACCATCAAGATCAAGTAAGTTTTCTTCTAAGATATCTTCTCCATCAAAATCTGACCAATTTTCTTCTAACGGTGATATCTTCCCTATCAAAATCTGGTCAGTTTTCTAAATGGTGATATCTTCTCCATCAAGATCTGGTCAGTTTTGTTTCTGACAAGATACCTCGTTGTTAGCAAAACTGACTAAGTTGACTCATCGAGACAACCACCAGGAGGATTAAACTTCCCATTTTCGCTTATTTGACCCCTCACCCATTCCTGTATATAATCATGATCCACACCAATACTACATATTGCATGAAATTATCACGAACTTAGTGCTTGTATGTTCAATGTGGAAATCAAATCAGATTTGAATACGGCATCTTTATTCGATGTAATGACAATCTTCTATAAATATATGTAAATGCATAACTGCAAATGCTTAAATAAATTAATATCTATATTTACAACGCACATTGTACGACTCTATAATCATCGTCATTTTTTAAAGTGGATAACTAAGCTTAACTATTACTGTATCGTGATAAAACTAGGTCGTTATTAATACAAAGATCGAGGCTTACTCAATGCATCCAACTCAAAGACTGAGGAATAAGTGCACTTTCAACTTTCCACACTTGTCAAACGTCCCTTTACTTTTCCCGTGGTGCCTTTCGTCAAAGCCACTCCAGTGGGGTATTAATGATTGCCAACTCGTAATTATGACTGCAAAGGAGTTAGGTTTGTTAATGTGGGTGTGTAAATTAAGCAAATCGGATTTTTGAAACAAGTTGCCTTAGAGTTTCAATTACAAGCCTGCTTCTAATTTCGTTAAATTATACTCCCTGGGGTTTCTTCTCTTGGTGAAGAGGACTTTGGCGGCGTTTTCGGTGCCACGATTCCGAAAGCCCTTTGAGCAACGGAAATGAAAGATCGCCGGCGATTTCTCATTTCTTGGAAAGTAACCAACTGAGTTGAGGGAAGGGATCTCTCTTTTGACAACCACTGTTTCATAATTAATTTTAAAATAAAATATTCCGACACCGAGATTCGTGTGCTTTTGATGGTCTTATTTTACAGTGACTGAAATAGTTGTACGGATTCGACGTTTAATTAAAGTATTGATTTCTGAAACTAAAAGACTCAAGGAAAGGATTTAGGAAACATTTGGTAAAGTGTTCTTAGTGGGTTTGACCACTGCGCTAGCAAACTTCAAGTCGTAGACAGTACTTGTTCGATTCCTCCCAAGATATATATCTTGGGAGGAATCGAACTCTCTTTTCTTCGAACTTCTCTATTCTTCATCAGTAACACTTTATTGCTCTTGAAGCTATTGATTTATATCTAATTCAGGTATTGAATTTATTATCCTATTTATCAGAAGTTTCTCCTACGGTAATACTAACACCAACACACACACTCCCGTGTCTAGTGTCCTGAGATACTGTATCAGTTTAAATAAGTGTGTTTGGGGATGTATAGAACATGCCACCGAGGTGGCACATCTATCCCAAATGTTATAGCCGCACTATTTCTATACATTATTTCATCTATACAGTAATTACATCTATATCATAATACTATGCTACACTATATATACAACATGCAAGAAAAAAAAGCAGTTTTTATAGTCTCTTGGGATAATTACAAGGATAAGACTACAAACTTTAAGATCAAAGTAGAAAGCTGATCACCAATCAATACATTGGTGATTGGCAATGAAAATGATGAAATTTTGAGCTTGGGCATTTCAAAATGTCATAGTATTTTGACGACAACGATCTGACAGTTCATTCGAAAACGTGTGTGCGTGAATCAATACTTTTTAGAATACTTTTTAGAATTAGCCACGTCAAACTTCGCATCTAGAAATGTTGGTGTCTATTTGGAGGCGGAGGTCAGTAAAGCAAATCGAACTTATCAGTTGGATTCGATTCTCTAAAAATATATATGCCCAAACTGAAAATGATTTAAATTATCGCTCAATTTTCATTCTTTTTCTGTATGAAGGCAACTTAAAACGGAATGGGACATGCTGGTTAAAGTGGATTCCAAATCGTTGCGAATATCATGCCCGAACCAGGATTTGAACTAAAAACCTGTTCAACGCAGAGCCAATCAGACTAAATATGTATGATGCTAAAGTCGTTTAAATTTGGCCACTTACATAATAGTTTAACACTGCAGATTTTTAAGTGTTTTATTTCTTTACAAATGTGAAAATATTTTCCCCTGACTTTACAGATAACATAATTCGCTTTATCAATTAGTAATAATTTACTTAAAATCAAAAACCCATTTCAGTTCAAATCAATTTATTTTTATTGCATACAAAAAGTCCTGATACTAATTCAAAAGATAATAAATTTTTAAGAATCATGGAGTTTAAAAATCAAAATACCAATAAACTATCCCGCATTGCAGACCCTATATTATGCGTTTTCATAATATTTATAGCCACTTATTCCACACAAGTGTGCTTTCAACACGCTTATTTTAATCTGAGGTCGTAAATCAACAACAGTAATATATGTCCTATTAAATGCAACATTGAAAGGACCTTTTAATTTGTATGCGGAACTAAAACCCTATTTTAAATGTATCAGTTTGTTGAATGGTGAATTCAAAGTTAACTTGAAAAAGGAGTAACACGAAAGACCTCAAATTACCATTATGATACATTTATATTCATACTCACGCAGAAGGTTAGCGAAAGAAATATGAAAATCAACACAAAATGCCACTTAATTAGACCTACGGGACTATTAAGTACCTCAATTTTGTATTTTTTATAACAGAAGAATTTTCCTCTTCTAATTACTTCCATTTACTCAACTGTGCTCTGTAATTAGGACAAATGTTTTCTCACGTTCATTCAAAAGGTTTTCATTGAATTTCATTACGACACATGGTATGCGAAGAGGGATATTTTAATAGATTCTTATGGCACTAATGATCGTGAATACTTGATTTGAATAATGCATACAATGTCGTATTTCAAGAAACATTCAAATGTCCATGTTTGGGGAAATTGTTGAGGCCTCGAACAGAATTGTAGGGAGGTGATATTTTGATAAATGATTTAGAAATAGTGAACTCAAGAGTTGTGATAAAATGATAATTAGCTTGCGTGGGCTTTTTCTAATGAAATAGGTCAAGCTAATTCCTAGCATTTTGAGTGTTTCGCCGCATTAATTAGTATTTCATGCAAGCATTTTTGGGACAAATTGCTTAATGAGTTCATTTGTTGTCTAATTTTGGATAATCTAGCTGCACTGACACAAAACCTGTTGGTGGCTATCATATGTTACTTTTACTTAGCTTTAAGATTAATTCTGTACCTTGGTTAGAAAAGGCCCATGTCGCTAGTTTTGACTTATATCCACTAATCACTTCAAGATTCTGGAAGTTAAAATAGAGGTAGGTAGTTGAATGTTCTTTGCACTTGGGCAACATAACGGTATGGGATTAATCCTGAAGGGAAAGATCTGAGGACAGCACCTCGTAATTTTGAACCATGTTCAAATGACGAGCCCAACACCTGAGATGCCACCCTACTCTACAAACTTCCGCTCCATGTCAATGTGAGGACATTTGAGTCCATTTCCAGATTTAACTTGCACCAGCCCCCACGTATACGACGGTGTTTGATTGAACCAAGTTTAGAACTCGCAACCCTCCGGTTGCCAATCCGTAACCCCTCCAACTTGGCTACCGAGGTCCCAAAGTTATATTATAAAAAAAGTGCTAATGACCTCCTGTCAAAACATTATGAAAGAATTAAAAGGTTGTGAATTGTTTTTTGAAAAATGTGTTGAAAGTTGTGTTGAACAAAATAGATATTTGCTAAATCAGTTGTTACTAAAAACTTGAAATGGACATTCACACTCTTTCTACCAAGGTACAGAATTGAGGATAAATTATTTAATATGTAATAAACAAGTTCTGATACATTTAGCTAATTTGCCAGAATACCGTAGCACTGAAGAAAAAAAGATATCGGTTTTACGAAATGTCTTGAAATTATTTTGATAATGTTGATGCAAGTAAAATCGTCATGATTCTCAGAAATTAGATAAACTGTAGATAAAAAAAATCAAACATGACTTTTTAACTATTTTGCAATAGAATTTATTCAAGCGATTAGTTTCTAAATTCCGAGAAAAGAGCAAACTCTATTTGATTACTAACAAAGTCCTTGTCATTTTTTCCATAGCAATTTAATTATGTGATATTGATTAATTTTCAGTTACCTAAAAAGAATTCCCACATGCTATCAAAATAAAAATTCATAGCTTTAAATAAATGAAGATATAGTATTAATGAAGCCACAATTTTTCGTAACGAAGTCAATGTATGCGGAATGCATTTTTAGTCTCCTAGCCATTTTTTTTAATGTTATAAACTTACATAATCCAAAATTCAATTTAACACCATTTTTCCCTATATACTTTCTCAGTAATTAATTCTACATTAATTACATTTAGAGATTATAACTTCGTTTGATTACAGTAATTGCAATACCTTTAATTTCAAACAAATGACTGATCACTGCATTAGCAACTACAAAATAACGACACTCAAATTTAACACTTTTTATGCTCATAAAATTTACACAATAATTAAAATTGCTTCTGATTAATTCGCAAAAACCTGTGTAATCTATAGATTTAACAAGTTTCTACAAAAATGGAAATAACCTAAACATCATTCAAAAAATTCATGAGCAAAAGAAGTAATATAATTTCCGGAATTAATAGAAGTAACTTTTAAAAATATTTTACACGATTAAAGAACTGGAAATAACCTAAACATCATTCAAAAAATTCATGAGCAAAAGAAGTAATATAATTTCCGGAATTTATAGAAGTAACTTTTAAAAGTATTTTACACGATTTTAAAAACACAATTGCAAATTATTGTATAAGCGCTTTAAAAAATAATTCAACACTTAATATTTTATATGCAAAGTTTTAGGATACAACACCGATGTCTTGTGTAAGTTTTTGTGTTGCGTAATTTTCGCGTGGTCATAAGGTCAACTAGAATATTTTCTGTAAAAGAGTTTTTTCCTTGGATAAAATGTCTTGGCAAGAAAGCGATCATTCTTGTATCGCTTAAAATTGAAAATTGTTTACTAACTCTCCTGGTGGTTGTCTCGACGATGTATCGCGTCATTACCAGAACTGAGCAGATATAAATGGACGAGATATCTCGTCATAAGAAGAAAATTGACCAGATATAAATGAACGAGATATCACGTCATCAGAAGAAAACTGGCCACACCTTGATCTCGTCATCATCGAAAAATCGTCAATATCTTGATGTTGTCCTGACTAGCTGTATCCGCAATCCCATGTGAGGGGGTGCTTCATCTTGCATAAATAGGGCAGATTCAAGACATCATGCTATTGAAATTACGGAATAACAAAATGGAGCAGCATTGTTCGAACAAGTCAACCAACCTGTGGCTTAGTTACCTTCAGAAAAAAATCGGACCAATGATGACTAAGGTGGTAAAGTCACGCCAAACTTCCGATGAGTACAAAGGAATTTGCTGAAATGCACGAGGATTCTCCGAAACCCAAATGCTGCAATTGTATGTTTACAGTTCCATTCAGAAGGAAATGTGTTTTATCACTTTACAGAATGTTCCAAGGCCATGCGTCTTAGATTTGCATGCGAGCTAGGAACGTCAGAGAAAACCCCAAGCGAGTTCTTGTATCTCCTTGTAGCAATTGTGATGAGTATGACTGGTATCGTATTAGAAAAACTTCAGCTATTTACACGTGATTTTCACACCGTAGCATACAATATCACCAGTTGCTCTATAACTGTTAAAACCACAACGGCAGTTGAAACTGAGTCAAGTTCATAATTTGTTTTGGTTTGCATCCTCTTCTTGGTAGCATTTTCAAAACAAGATTCATTTTTCGCAAATTTGTGATAGTCACTGGACATTTTTCATTCATTCTTCACATAGGATTTCATATACAGCACGTCCTAGAGTAACATTTTACAGACCGAATACAAACTTCAACCTCTGATATTCCATAAGTGTTGCAGAAGTAATTCCACCATTTTGGTAGTAAAGTTTTAGCAGCAAAGCACGATCTTGTTATGTTAGCAAAGCGAAGGCTTAACAGCAAAGCACGATCGTGAACCTTAGCGCATCAGTCATATCTGACACACGCGACCACTTACTGCCTTCCTCATATCTGCCAAACTATGACGTCAGCGAACGGAAACCATCGACCTTAAAATGAAACATACATGGATCATATAAGTCGCTATCGTAAGATCTCAGAAGTGTAGGTTACATGGATTTGGGAAACGAATTAGACCGATTAGCTATCTAAGCGCAAATTAGTGTTTTCAATATTCTCAATAATTTCAATGTTCTTGTTGTCGTGTCGTGTTGTTCTGAGTCAGATGTCGCCATGTGCATTTTGCATAGCGTTGGCGATTGCGATTATATTCTCGCAGTGAAGCTATTCTTCGGGATGGTAGTAATAGATGGTTTGAAGAGTAGCTACTATTGCAGGGCAGTTGAATATATGATGAGGTGTGAATTCAACACTAAGATAGTTGTTACATTGTCTGTACGTTTTGGTTCCATCACAGTTAATTTTGATGTCTTTAAAATGAACTGCTCTCAGTTTATATATCGTGGTGGTGGTGGTGGTCTATCGGTGTTAATTTCACAAATTTGTTGTTTTACTTTAATTTTTTCTGATAGGAGTTTAAATTTTACCAAAGCAACCAATTTTCCAATAATTGCATTGATACTGTCGCAGAATGTGCTGTTCAAGTCAAACACATAAATTTATTTACTCATTTGTAAGTTATGCATATATATGAACAGTAAAATTATTATCACATTAAATAAACGGTGCAGCATATAAATCTAGTTTGATTGAGTTCCACATTGATCATATTAACACTAAGTCTGAATAGTTCATGTAATTCGTCATACTGTTGTCGAGGGAGCACAATGGTTATTGCTTTGTTATGGTAAGGGGTAAAATATGGATAGATGGGAAGTTATAGAGCGTGGTACTCACCAACTGGTCTCTGGAATTGGGCGCTGGTTGCTGCTGATTCAGGGCACGCTGTGATGAAGACGATGCTTTGGGGCCGGGAATCACTTTTGAAGGCTTGACTTGAGGGTTTTTCGAGGAGATCGCTCTTTATTGGTCCTCTACTCTCAGTATATTTCAGATATCTGTGGTACCCTGAGCGATTTCCAATTTTTGTTCCTTGTCAATTGTTCCACTCCAGTGAAATATGCTTCATACCCAATGCTGCGACCAATTGCCAGCATGTCTACTCATCCATTATTCAATCAATGTGGCTCCTTGGCCCCTTCCAATTTCTTATATTCACTATGCTTTAAATAGTTCCATTTCTTATTGGTTGTTGCTTTTATGCGTAGTCTATTACCTTTCAACTTGTCGGGCTATGGTTACAATCAGTCAGAAAGTTTGGTTAGTTTTTATGGCTCAAGATCCAGGTCTGGCCAAGATCAATCTATGTGTATTCCATCAAGTAAATGGCCATACACATATGAGAGAAAAGTTTTACTGATACAAAAGATAGAAATATACTCAGAGTAGTTACAGGAATCAAACTTGCGCCACCTACAGCTCGTAGGTAGGTAGTTGAATTTACGTTGCACTGGAGCAACATAACGAGTTATTGGTGACAGTCAGGGATCAATCCCCAAGGGAAAGAATCGAGAACAACGCCTCGTAATTTTTAACCACGGTCAGATGACGAGGTCAACACCTGAGCTAACACCGTACTACTTGTAGGATGTTGGATAAGTGGGAACCCACTGAGTCATCTATTAAATAATGTGCACCGGTGTAAAAAAAATTTATGCGAAATCAGAAAATTCATTTATCGTGCTATGGTTATTACTAACCATAACTAAAACTTTAAATTTTGGAAGTGGCATTTGTGTGGGGTTCTCATTAAATAATGCAAGATCCTTTTAGGACCTATAGGCTTATTGCTATTATAGGAATACACAAAGGTACTGCAGAGCAAGGACGAAATAAGGAAAAGCGTCATTTACAGGAAAAAACTGTACTCTGGTAAAACAACAAAGTCAACCAAACCATAGAACCGTCATTTCTTGTGTGCGGGTGTCAATACTTAAAATCCTATAGCAGTTAATTAACTAATTAGTTAAATAATACGTTATTAGTTGCGTAAAGTTACATTAAAATGTCATTATGCAATCAAAATATTACTCATGAAATGAGTATCCTTCTTCGGCTTCTATCCTGCAATTATACACAACGCAGCAGCTCTGTGGAAAAAGAATGGTGACTAGCACAAACAGGTAGCCGGAATACTAATCCCAATTAGTTCTATAAGAATTCGTGCTCTTTCCCAATTCCACGTGGCAAACCGAGCGATCGGGAGAAATAATGTAAATCTAAGCGCACATACTCCGTCTATTTAATGAATAGATCGATGATCGATATTTGCATAATGTACCTCTTTTCACAGGAAAAATGAATATTTTCATGATCGTAGCACCATTTTTAATCTGGGATGACACTGAAGTATTTTTAAGAAATCTAAAATCCAATGATCTTAATAGTATTTAATCCAAATTTGATTGAATTCGTTGCAACAGATTTTGGAGACTATATGGTCTAAAAATATTTTTAATTATGACTATCCTGAATTTTTGGAGAATCTAAATCGGTAAACCTCAGGTACTACCGATTTTATTGCTTTACATCAACATACATATCATTATCTACGAACTCTGTAATACATTTTCACTCAATGGCTCCCCTTCCCTTTCATGGATTTAGAATTCTGAGTTAAAATGCATGACAGGAACTAGAGATGCTAATTTCGGTTCCCGACAATGCCACACAATTGAATTGTTATTAATATATAATTATACTGCATAAATGAATACATAGCTCTCCTCGAAGAATAATCACTCCTAAATGTACATTTTAGGTTCAGCTCTCAGGAGACTAGGTAGAAGCGAGACCATCGATACGTCACAAGACATCCAGAAATCCCAATTATAATCACAAGCTGCAGAACAATTCAACACAATGTAATTAGAATCTATATTTTGAAAACATGTTTTATCAAAGTTCTTTCTGATCAGATATGGATTCTCACATATATTTAATCATGATCATTATATTTACCTACTTTTGATTCAATGTGTTTCCTGTATGCCTCAAAATAAATTTTGACAACACTCAATAACAAGAATCGCTCAACGAAATGATTGAATATGCTCTTACAAGCGTTTTGAGTCATCAGATATCTACGCAGCTTTTTAGCAATCATTGACTCTAAATACATAATTTGGGGATGCTACCTTCTTAACTTGCAAGGTAGGATGATCTTACAAGAGAATGCAATCAAGTCAAATAGCAACTAATGCATTCCAGTGATATTTTACAATAAAAATCTTACGGCTCAGTTGGTTGAATTATGGATTAGCAATCGGAGGGTTGCAAGTTTGAAATTCGATCCAATTAAAGACAATCGTGCACGTTAAACCTGCTGCCGTGGAGTAGTGTGGAAGTTTGGAGAGTAGGGTTCCAGGTCGTGTTGAACCCTCGTCTGACCGTGGTTCAAAATTACGAAGTGTTGTTCTCGGACCTTTTCCTTCGGGAAAGTCGTCAATAGCCTGTTGTGTTGCTCCAGTGCGACTTAAATTCAACTTCCAGCCAACAGAAGTTCAATAAGAACATAACAAATCACTGGCGTACAAGTCCACTTAATTTTTTTTTTGCTTGAAAGTTAAATTTATTCTTGATACACTCTTAGTGGGTAAAGCTAAGAGAGTAGAATCCCTCTCTTCCCATTTTCTCGGATCTGTGCTTTTCATTTTAGTGTATTTCACTTGTACGCCAAGGAAAGTGAAGTTCAAATAGATATCTCAATAACCACATTGAAATATTATTTTATATGCGTACATCTCTGTTTCACAAAGTCAACTTTCCCAAAGCAAACTTTTTGGCTATTCACCAACCTTATATCCAATCCTTTATGGATTTCCCCGACGTGGCGCCAAATGCCGAGTTTCCCTCATTGAAAAGAAGAATCCGGAAATATTTTTTCCATACACAAGACCGGGAAAAAAGTGGTTTTCCGAAAACCTTCCAGAAAATCCAGAAGAGTTGGCCTGGCCTGTATGTAATTGCATTTTATTGGATAGTCATATTGTCTGTATTCCTCAAACATACCACAATTGAAAAATTCTTCCACATTATGGGCGTAAATCCCTGTTCCCAAATTCAACTTTCCCAAAAGAAATTTTTTGGCAATTCTCTCTCTCTCTCACCAACCTTAATTTAATCCCTAATAAATTGACACGATGTGACTCCAAATGCCGAATTTCCTTCATTGAAAAAGAAAATCCGAAAAATATTTTTTCCATACGGAACACCGGGAAAAAGTGATTTTCTGAAAATCCAGAAGAGTTGGCCGGTATATAATCGTACTTTATTGGGCAGTCATATTCTCTACCCTGATATACCACGATTTCTCCACTTCAATACTGCATTTCATGCATTTACCTAGGCTATGTTCCCTGCAACGTTATTTGGAAGGGTTTTTTAGTTTTCCAGTCGGAACACTTCTGTCCTTTATCGACGGCTTCATCAGAAACAAAAGATCGATCAACCAATGAAGACGATCCATCAAAATCTACTCTCTTTCTCATCACACACCGAGCATCTACGGACTGTCTCTATTTTTAACTATTTCGTCACATTTTTTCTACTGTCCCTTCATACCTCTCCAATCACAGTCTTTCCTGTGCACAACGGCAACGAGGGGGCTTCAGAAGAAGAAACATATTTGCTGTTTGTGAAGGACACGCTGGTAATGACGATTTGAAGTATAATTCGATTTCAAATGGGATTTTGAAAGATCTTGAAAAAGAAATTGGTTATCATGAAAATTAGATTTTAAAAGGGGATCTTTTCTTTATGTGGGTATCAGTAAGTGAACAGATTGTTCGTGTTTTTGAGAACAATTTAATTTTTCAATAATTACAAAGATGAATTTCGTTGGTCATATTAAAAAAAGTCCTATGTTTCTAAGCAGTAAATAATATAAATGTCCAGTTGAATTTAATGTCCTTCTTGAACGAACGACCTATTCATTATTTTAATCGGGAATAATCTATAAATGAACCTCTTTTTATTTTATCAGAAACGAAAACAATAATTTAATCACATATTACATAACTGAAAAAACATGAAACACTAAATCATTACAACTGTGCTTGGAAATATTCATATGCCGATGTAGCATTCAAGATTAAAATTTTCATGACAGATTTGAAATGAAAACCAAAGAAAGTAGGTATGTAGTTTAATTAACGTGGCACTGGAGCAACACAACGGGCAACGGGATAACACCACGTAATTTTGAACCACGGTCAGATGACGATATCACACGAGCTGAAAAACAAAGGAATAATTTACAATATATTCATAGTAGTTTGTAATATAATGACCCAATACCCAGTTGCCTCTGACATTTATAAAAATGAAATATTAAAAAATATGTTTTCCGATTCGTTTAGGCCGTGATCAAATAGGAAGCGCAGGATGCAAAGCTTCACGCGCAGACCAATCAGAAGCGCCGGCGCGAACGGTGAAAACGCTCTGATTGATCTGCGCACGTCGCTTTGCGCATTTTGCGCTGCCTATTTGCCCACGACTTTGATCTTTTTAGAATATTATAATTTCCTAAGATAGGTTACAATCAGAACTCAGTGAAAGCAGACTGTTTAACATCACTGAACATTCATCATTTATACTTAAATGTAACAAAGTTAGATCAGTATGTACGACACTATGAGTGAATTCGGACGTTTTCTTTGAAGAGCTGAAGATTATTAATGACATGACTAAATAAATGTCTTGTATAACTGATAATATACTGAAATCCTTTTTGTAAGAACACGAATTAGCTACCTCAGGGATGCGAGTAAGAAATAATATCCAACTAAATATCATCGTATATGTAGGGGCTGGTGCACGTTAAATCTGTCGGGGCCTCAAATATCCTCACGTGTTGTGGAAGTTTGGAGAGTGGGATGCCATCTCAGGTGTTGATCTTGCCATCTAACCGTTGTTCAGAATTACGAGGTGTTGTCCTCGGAACTTTTCCTTCGGGTAAGATTCCTGATCGTCGCCAATAGCCCGTTATGCTGCTTCAGTGCGTCGTAAATTCAAGTACCAAACACCTTTTTGGAATAGAAGTATCAGCGAATTTCGGAAAGTTTGATAAAAAATTAGTTCGTATTAAACTACCAATTTATTTTTGGATGCTCATAAATAAAAATAATAAACATCTCTTTAAGACCGAGGACGTAATAGAATTGGATGTGGAAAACTCAATTAAAAGAACTTAAATGACACCTATCACTTATTATGGATTGGTAATCTGCCACTCCGTCCCACTGTCTATGATTTTACTCTACAGTAAAAAAAAGCGGATTTTTACTGCTCTATGGTAAGGTTGACCCACACCATAGAAAAGATGTATGCTTCTTATTTCCTCTTTTAGAAAGACACGTGTGAAAGACAGTATAACTTTTTATCTACCAAAAAAAGTACTTCGCAGTAGATGTAACAGACATGGCAATATTGCGTCCCTCTCCATGCTTAGATCGGTAATATCTAGTCTACCACTCTGCCATATCTGTTACATTGGTTTAGAAGTGGGTTCTTGAATCAGCGAGAGTAGACGGGGGCGACGCCATTTTGATTTTGAAAAAATCGGAGAGGAGCAATAGGACTATTTCTAGTCTGGATCTGTCTGCATCCACTAAAGTTATAGTGTTTCGTGCATTGGAGAAGCAAGGAATACGTGTGTGGAGTGTATGCGTGAACCACAAAGAAGTACTTCAAGAATTTTTTTGTGCAATTACTGATGTCTGTGCTTCAATTCAAGATATGGACTGATCAAGGAAGGAGCCGTCATCGATAGAAAAACGGTGAATGACGATTATTTTTGAGGCTAAGTACCCAATTTTATGTTTAAATTCTGTCCGAATTTGGTACTGTTTTGTTCTGCTTTTAAAAGGAATGAAACTGAGTTAAGTTCATATCGATACTGTGTTACTTATATGGTTTAAAAAGGCTTTTCCTGCGAAAGGAAGAAAACAGGACTTGAAAGTTTTGGCAGAACTAGGGGAGGAAGTTCTAAATCCTAAAATTATTGAGGATGTACAAAATTATGTGGAGCAATTTTTGATAGGGCTATTGAATGTCATAAATGAGAGACTACAACGGGAAGAGGATAAAAAATATCAAAGATAGACCATGAAATTAAATTAAAAGAATTGGAAATAGTACTCTGTATATACAGGGTGTTCCGTTTAGGACTATAATAGTATAAGTATAAGTGAAGAGTATACGATACTTTCTTTTATTTTAATCCTAAGCGGAACACCCTGCATGTATAGAAATAAATTATTGATGGCAATATTGTGCCCCTCTCTCCACAGCAATATCTAGTGCACCGCTCTATTAGGAATGCGTTACAGTGGAGAAGGGTTATACTGCTGCATATACAACTGTATCGTATGTTAATTTTTGTAGTGATGGCTAGGTTCACTACAATTCTCCTCCTCCAGAATATTGTAGTGGCTGAATTTGATAGGTGCTACCGCTAGTTTATAGATTGCCTATTGCGCGATACCTTGAGACTATACTGCAGCATGCGTGATAGAGCAGTGGACATTTATGAACTTTTGACTGTTCTGTGTTCCTTTAAGCTGCCGAGTGTGAGTGAATGACGGTGGTTTGTTGAAATGAGGCTGAAAAGTAACGAATGGTGAAGTTGTGAGAGGTATAGAAATAGTGTCTGTTATCTCAGAGCTACAAACATTTGTTGGAAATTATATGAATCGTATTGGCAATTTAACTGTTCACCACAGTCCATCCGTCTAAATTTCGCGCTGACAGAGTCGAGTGCCATCTGGAATTTATCGAAAGCGTCACCTGGTTTGTTGTTTGAAAGCGTGGGAGTTCATATACAAGTCTACCAGTCACCAATTTAGTAGAACATTTGGAAGACAGTGCAATGTCATCCAATCAAAAAGTACTTTCCCACTAGAATTTAGCAAGTGTGAAAGACAGTGCAACTTTACCAAAAAGTGCATCATGGTGGATATAGATTACACTGCTTATAAAATACTCTATTGTAAGTCAATTTCTGTAGTGGTGTCTTCCAAATTCATCACATCCTCGTCAACATCTAAGTTCAGAAAATCAGAAACATCTGGACTTCCAAAGAGAATAGATGAAACTAATATTAACCTCTACCCCATAAATCTAGTTTCATTACAGATTGGTAAAAATTTGTTAGAAAGTCCACTAACCACCAATTTATGTTTTCAAATCGATTAAAATTTCACTTATATATTACTTTGGGTGCATAGCTGAAGTCCATCCGTCATCTCCAAGGCGACTTATACGAAACTTCATTCATAACCTCAAGATTCTAATGAATATTTAACCCTCTGAGGAGTTCACCCGCATGTATCCGTTTTGGAACCCGCAGTCTTCCCCGTATGACTTCTAACCAGTCTTATCTTCTTGATCAATAGAACCTTCCATACGATTCTTTCAACTATTGGATGCGGTTAATTATTCACTAAGTGTGTTGTGGGAAAAGCAATACTACACTACTTGGAAATCTCGTGACACTCAGGGAGTTAATCCTCTCTGAAACAAGAGATTATTTAAACAAGCGTACATTCGACAGTTGGAGAAATTACAACGAGTGTTTTTGTCCTCGACCCACGCCTGGAAATCCTTTTTTCATTCAAAAGTACAGGATATTCTGTGTAAAAAATGATTTTTTGGGTTCACGACCGATCAGATAGGCTCGCACGATTTATCTCAGTCCAATCGGTTGATCCGAACGAGGTGCTTGACTTGGGACTGCACACAGACACGCACAAGTCCACCCCATAACACTGCAACGCCAAATCGTGGGCGTTGCCTTAAGATTCCGTCCACGTTAATTTATGATTGTGTTACGCACTTTTTAGAACCCTCTAATTACGCGAGAAGGATTGCCCTGACGCAAAAAACTGTCTACGATTACGCTTCGAGGGGATGAAATATATCGAGGGTTCGATATTTCATGCATGCTCGAGCGTTGTCTTGTTATTAAGCAACAGCTCGTTAAAAGCCGCGTGTTATGTGTGGATCCCTTTGGGAACTGGAGGGTTGAGGTTGGCACGCGATCTTGTTCACTCCTGGTACCTCACCAGGAATGAACAAGAGAGTATTATGTGAGCAAATGGGGATATATTTTTGTCGTTCCTTTGGGTATGTTTGGTCTTCGAAGCAACAGTTAATAAGAGTTGAATTGGTGCTAAAATATCAAAAATATGAATACAGATGTGGTATTAAACATGAGTAACAAATCTTTATTCCTGTTTTAGTAACGTGATGTCATTCACGTTGTCATTCCTAGGGTTTCAGGTCGTTAATTTCTGATGAGATACCAGGAATGAGCAAGAGAGTATTTTACGAACAAATAGGGAGATGTTTTTGTTGTTCCTTTGGGTATGTTTGGTCTTCGAAGCAACAGTTAATAGAAGTTGAATTGGTGCTAAAACATCAAAACTATGAATGCATCTATGATATCAAATATGAATTTTAAATGTGATTCCTGTTTTAGGAATTTGGTATCATTTATCACTGTCGCTCCTAGGGGTTTCAGGTCGTTCATTGCTGGTTAGATACCAGGAATGAACAAGAGAGTATTTTATGAGCATAATGTGAGATATTTTTGTCCTTTCATTGATCTATGTGTGATGGGAGTTGAATTGGTTCTAAAAATATGAAATGCGTGGGATTTCAAACATGAAATTAATATTTATTTTCGTTTTAGAAGATTGAATTACATTCACGTTATCGTTTTTTAGATCATTCATTTCTGGTGGCGTAAAATGAATATTTTTTAATATTATTCTTATTTTAGAAGGGAGTAAGGAGGTTTCGTTATTTTTTTAATATAATTTGCCAGTGTCCTTGCTCAGATAAAACAATTTCACCAGAACTGCTTGATCCACCAATGACAACATTTAGTTTAACAAAAGTAATAATTTTATTCGTACGATAATGCAGCTATCGATAATAAGTTGCCAGCTTTACATTATCCTTTGAAAAGAAATTTAATTTAATTTTTTTTCGACAAACAAACGATACAGCGTCCATCGGTAAAAATTTAAACTAAAAAATTGTCTTGTATCAAAAACATTTGACCCCCTCGACAAGCCTTTTGGTGCAAATCACACTCTAATACTCCAATTTATTTGTTTTATATGATTCTTTGAAAAGTCTACAAATTTATGGGACACCCTGCACTTTTAATATAATATTCTTCACATCTTGAAAAATGAATTAGAAATTTTCAAATTTTAAATAAGTCGAGACACACATGTGTAAAACTTTTATATGAATGAATTTCAGAAATACTTTAATAAAGTCACGTCCTCCTAAAAAGGCAAAATAACCACAAATAGGTATGATTCCAATCTGAAACTTAACTTCAAATTAGTCAATTATATATTCCCGAATACTAAATAATCATCCTTTTTTCTGTTTGTAAAAATTTAACTGTTATTCACACATATATGTGAATACGACATGTAAACAACCAAATAAACAAGCATATTACACAAAGAGACAAATCAATTTCATTTTGAAAACGTAATATGAGCACCAAAAGTTGAATCGTACAATGCCCAATTCAACTCGCAAAATACGTTTACTTAGAGAAAATAATTTAACTTTTAGAACGAGTCATTTCCCTCAAACAAGAAACGAACATAAATCACTTTACTTTTCCCTTCAAAGTGTTTAAAAAAACATCCTTCAAGCACCCAAACGAGTGACCACTTAGAATTTCAATGGACTGCTCCAGAATCAACAATTCAAATTACCCTCCCCGAAACATTCAAACGACAACAGATCAATACTTCCGAATTGACCCCCTCGATCCATTAACCACACAAACAATCCTTCACGATGTCGTTTTACATACAATCCCAACAGAAACATTAACGACTCAAAAAACAGCCCAAAAATAATAATGCTACAAAAAAACGCTTGCCGAAACCCCTTAGCTATCTTGGGAGCGATCGACTGAGCAAACTTACAGTAACGACCTGAAGTCGTCAAGCCGTCACGGGAAATATAGCGAAAAGCAATAGGTTTGACATCCACTGTTGCCGCCCGCACTGGAACTGATGACCGTGTGGCAGCTACTCATGCAAAATGACTTCAGATTAAATAACAGTAAGGGGTTCCTTCCCCATACCACTCAACCCATGGAGCCTTGTCCGTTTTCTTGACTTAGTATTTTTAAAGGAAACCGATCCGGAATCCATTTTACTGGGGAGTTTGCAGAGACCTTGGGGAATATATAAACTGGAAGGGGGAGCCATTTTAATGGTTTATTCTGGGCGAGAAAAATTGAAACGCTGCCGGGATCTTTTTTTGTATTTTTTTGTAGGTCTGGGGCCCCCGTATATAGATGGGTGTCGATTTCCTTATATTATTGCTCCTCGCTCGCGCAACTGAGGCTAGGTATTTACCCGGGTGTGGTTTTTTTTCTCTTCTTAGAAGAGATGGCAGTGACGGTCACGTCTATCGTATTGGAATTGAAACAATGAATTTTGAGATGTGTTGGGATTTCGTCGCTTTTTATGTGCGTTGAATAAGCGATGCGATTTTAGGTTGATGTAATGTGAGTTGGGCGAATCCATCATGCTCTGGTCATAATTCGGGCGGAACAAAATGTAACGCAGAAATTTAAAAAGTTCTTTTGTCCGTATGTGATACAATTTTTATTTTGACATATTCTCCGAATAGTTTTTCTTTGCCATAACTTTGAATAGCTTATAAATTAACCATCTGAGGGATTCAAACGAATATATCTGTTGCACAACTTGCAGTCTTCCCTGCACGACTTCAAACCAATTTTGAGTGATCAATAGAATCTTTTCTGTGATTCTTTTAACTTATGAGAGGTATTTTCTATCCAGTTAAATATATGTTGGGGTAGTGTTTCTGCGGCAATACGTATTTCCTATTCATATTCTGAACGTGGGACGCGACATCACTTGGATTGGTTTTTAATAGAATTTCAGCACTTCGCCGATAAAAATTCCAAAGAATAACTTCCGAATTTATATAATATAATAATTAACTTAAATGCTAGACTTTAAACGTCAAAAGTAACCGAAACGGTGGTAAATTAGTTTATTAGGTCATCCCTATATGTTATCCTATATCATGCCAGGGCACAGCAAAATTAAAGTCTTCGCTGTGTGTCTAGTTTGTTTGTACTAAAAATTGGAAGAGTAATGAATTAGCAATCGGAGGATTGCGAGTTCAAAAATCGGTCCAACCAAAGACCGTTGTGTACATGGAGCTGGTGTGCACGTTAAATATGTCGTGGGTCTCAAATATCCTCACGATGGAAGTTTAGATAGTATGAGTTCCAGCTCAAAAAAATACCTGAATGTCATAAAGAATCCCGTTTCGATTCATTTTGTATCATTGATATCAACAACTACCATTATCAAGCACTGATCAAACCAAATAAAGATTAATTCCGTAAGAACTGGAAGTACGAAATGAAAAGCGAGACGAAAAGTCTTCCACCTCATATCCGACCGGGGCATGCACACGTCCAGGACATAAATATCACCATCCCGACCGCCTCGAAGACGCAGAAAGGGGAAAAGGGTGGTCCCAGAATGAAACGCGATGCAAAAGAGGGACTCCGATCCAACTTTACCTCATTAGCGAAGGTCGGAGTTTTCCAATTAAAATTCGAAGTACTTAGCTTCGGCGGGAAAAGGACGAGCGAGAGGAATTGAGGAGACACAAGACATTAACAACGGAACACGGAAAGTGAATCAAAATGGGAGAGTTTCTTGTTCTCTTCGGTGGGAGCAATTTCTCAGATCTCAGCCCTCTTAAGAACATCCCGGACTCATTTCCCGCCTCGCCCATTCCCGTGCCCCGGCTACCAGGAATGGGATAGACAAGACTCCTTAAACAGTTTCCAATTTCCTGCACTTCAGACCGGGAGCGGGCCTCTACAGAGGTTGTGGTGGTGGAGGAACCGTGAACTGTGCGCAGGGCGTTTTATTGCTGTTTCTACTTTTAAAACATTTCCACTTTGCTGCTTCGGATGGGGGAAGGATTTATCTTCGCCACTTGACGTTTGTCGCCGAGTTTGTGATCGTTTTTTTTCTAATTCGAAAACTTCGGGCGGCGTTTTGAATGGGATGTATGCAGGAGCAGTGGAGATGTCCTTATTAACTCACGAGGAATTATGGTACTGGGATCGCGATGGGTTTGGAATGCTCCGGTTGTTGCTGCTGAGTCTAGTGAGTTGGGGATGTGAATGAATGTGTGTGTCGGGGAGTTAGAAATTGAGGGTGGATATGGGTTATACATTTGCGAGAAGACGTGAAGGAAATTCTTTTCCAAGTGAAAGCGGAATTGAGAATGGTTGTGTGTAAATGATTTTTGACTGGCATTCCTACCAAATTCACCTCCATTTAACAAAATTAAAAGATTATGCATCAATGGATACGAATCATTTAGATTAAGTATTTTGGTTGAAAATACTGAGTCGCTTGATGATTAAGAAAAAAAGATGAAATAAGGTTTGAATAAATACTCAAAATAATGATAACATTTACATGTTATCATTATTATTATTATCATGGTCACCATGGCATGACAACTACTGTGTTCCCCAATCCTTTTTCCCCGCTTTCACATTTTTTGCTTGACGTTATTTTGTGTGGTGTAGCTTGGCCTAATATGGCCCTTGTGCCACAAAACGCTAAAACAACAACCAAACATTATGTGATGAATAGAAAATTGAAAGATATGTCATAACTGCACGTGTACCAATACAAAATAGAGGGACTTATGTCACTGATTATAAGACATTGTGATGGGTCTAACAACCACAATAATTGACTGGGATCAGTGGACTTTCTAGCATCGATCAGAGCATTGATTATGAATCTGGATTTATTAGGGGATGGAGCCGACAAGATGAGAGATTTGGAATTTTTCGGGGTGATGGGCACAGATCTTGTGAAAGCCAGGAGTGCATGACCTATGTTGCACATGTTCATCGATCAACCAAATGTTAGAGCAGTACTTCCCGAGTCTGGAACATGACATCATGAATCGACTACACCCCAGCGTCCAAATTCCAGAAACAAAACATCGGTGAGTATCACTCTCCTAAAATCTTGCCATCAATTCGCCTTTGTCGTCACACAATACATATTCACCTCCATGACATTCCTACTGTACAATTGGTGATATATAATATGCACGGTTGTTGGAATGATTGCTTATTACTGTTTTTGAGCTATTTGTACAAAAATTATTTAAGACATTTTCCTTAATGTTATTGAGAATTTTAATAGTGAGTTCAAATTTTGCAGTAAATAAATAAAAATTACCCTTTAACTTTTCACAAGCTTCTATCACAACATGCTTTCAATTCGACTTTCTCTTGAGCACATAAAAGCATATTTGTTAAAATAATATACTCGTATTTTAAAACGCAATTTGATTGTTTTTTGTTACAAAAATACTGATATTCAAAAGCAAAAACTTTTTATAATTTGTGAGTATTTTATAAACAAATTGTCCGAATAACATTAACCCTCCAAGTGGTTTCGACAAGATATTTCGTCCATCAAGATGTTGCCAATTTTTTTTATAATGACGAAATCAAGATTTGGTCAGTTTTCTTCTAATGACGAGATATGTAGTCCATCAAGATCTGGTCAGTTTTGCTAATGAAGATATTCCTTGTCGAAACAAGCACCAGGAGGACAAAACAGAGTATGCTTTATGATAGTTTTGACAAAATATCCGAAAAAGCATGTAATGAAATTATTTTTATTCTTAGGCTAGTAAAAAACGGTTTGAAATAAATTATTTTCCATTATCTTGAAATTAACCTGAAAACTTCAGATCCACATTCTCCGTAGGCGGATTCCATTATCACTTTCTTGCTAACCTTTTAAGCAAAAAACATTTTTTGAAATAAAACTAGTCATTTCAAGAATTGAAAATTCTTCGTGGAAAGTAATAAATTATAAAAGTAATAGCAGCCATAATCCCCATGCGTATTTTAACGTCAGGCAAATAAAACTATAGTTATAACTAATTTTTTGTAGACTTCAAAAGTGCATACTTTATTCAGTTCCTGGTTATATGTAAGTATACTTTCACCATTGGCTTTTCGCCAGTTTTGTTCCATTTAAATAACCAATATAAATATTGTTATTTTTGAAGCATACAAGGAGCCTTTATGGAGAACTTTAATAGAAAATTTGTCTGAAATTCCGAATAATTATAGATTTCGCATTATATTTTGGCTTTGAGCTTTTCACCTTACTGGTATTATACTGAACAATTTCAAAATGTATGTATTTATAACTTTTTGTACGAGAGTTAAGTTAATGCTTATGTGTCTTGAATTCGTTTTTATTGCCTCGGCATAATATTGGTCATAAGAAATACATACATACACATAATATGTGATCTACGTATACCGGTAATTACAATCAAATGATATTGTAATTACCTATATAAATTACATAACACACGTACACTTCTATGACCAACATGGTGTAATAGCTAGCGTCTAACATTTTAACTTTTTAATTCAAAGCAAAAATATTGTTATCACAATTCTAGTACATAGCCGCATAGATTAATACTTTATACTATTTGATGTTTATGATTTAATTAACTTCATTTACCCATTTAGAGTAGAGTTCAGCTATCATAAAGATTGAGTTTACAGCGTCAGTTCGTTTAATTGCTGAATTGAAATATCATCTGGACAAGAAAAAGTCAGTCAGATACTATTTGTCCTGTTAAAGACACATCCTAAACTATAGATATTGTATGAGGGCTATATAGCTTACACTCAAGATGACTCAGATGATTTGAATTCTATACCAGATTCTGAAGTTTAGGTAGGATTGGTCGCTTAGTTGATACCCTTAGATGCAAGAAACCTTTTCTCTTGAATAAGGTAACCTGGAGGGCTTATTTTACAAGATATACATTTCAACATTATAATTATAATTCCAAAAATTCTAACCGCAATTTCATAGTAATAGTAAAGTTCAATCATATACACTGCTGGCCACCCAAATTGCAACACCAAGAAAGAAAAGAGATATCACAACAAAATTTATTTTGTAGATAACATGTTGACCAAGTATCAAATGATTAAATTTATAGACTTCTGTGAAGTGTGGTTCCTGCCAAAATCAGTAGCCAGAGTAGCCGCCATTGTTGGAGATCACCGCTGCCACACGCCTCGGCATTGATTCAAAGAGACTTTGGATGTGTTCTTGGGGTACAGCAGACCAAGCAGCTTCCACACGTTGCCAAAGTTGATCTGGTGTGGCAGCTGGGGATGTATTCTGGGTCAATCGTTGAGCAACCATGGACCACATGTTGTCTATCGACGAAAGATCCGGAGAGCGAGCTGGCCAGGGAAGCAATTCAATCTGGCGATTGACGAAGAACCCTTGGACAATGCGTGCCACGTGTGGTCGCGCATTATCCTGTTGAAATATGGCTGTGGGAAAGCCCTGAAGGTAAGGAAGGACAACTGGCTCCAACACCTCGGAGATGTAGCGCTGGCTGTTTAAAGTACCGGCAATGCGTACTAGAGGAGTGCGAGAGTGATATCCAATACCGCCCCATACCATAATACCCGGTGCAGGACCAGTGTGGCGGTGCATAACGCAGCTGTTCAGCATCCTCTCTCCACGGTGTCTCCAGACTCGAATCCGACCATCGTGGTGTTGCAGACAGAAGCGTGACTCGTCAGTAAAGACAATTTCATTCCATTCTGCCGTCCACATCCTTCTTTCATCGCACCATTGGCGGCGGAAGCGTCTGTGGTTCTGCGTCAAGGGTAGACGAAGCAATGGACGTCTTGCGGACAGACCACTCTGCTGTAAACGGCGTCGAATGGTACGCGCAGACACTGGATGATGCGGTACAGACTGAATGTGCTGTGCTATGGTTCGTGATGTGGCTGAGCGATCCGTCACTGCCATACGCTCAATATGCCTGTCATCACGTGAAGTGGTGCACTGAGGTGGATGCGATCGAACACGTCGGTCCGTCGTACCCTCCTGCATCCAACTATCACATATCCGCATTACAGTTGTTTGGTTTCGTCCAACACGACTACCGATTTCCCTGAAAGATAATCCACAATCTCGGTAGGCCACTATCCTTCCTCTGTCGAACTCGGATACTTGATCAAAAGATGATCGCTGTTTTCTACGAGGCATAATTGATCGTTTTTTTTGAAAAACCACAAGAAAAACACAATTGCCGTACTTGAAATCGTCGAAATCTCCAAGCCTTAAATAGCGCTTTGAAGTGGCGCCACAGGCGCGCGTGATGTGCGTCTGCGCTGAAATTCTAATCATTTGCATATCTCACCTCCGCTAATGCATGTTGTAAATTTCATATTATTTGCATGCTTCCTTCAGGGTGTTGCATTTACGGTGGCCAGCAGTGTATAATAAAAAACATTTAGCATTGCTTGGTGCTAATCATCAATTATTATGGTGAAATATAGAGTTCATTCTGGGCCCTTCTTTGATTGTGCATCAATTCCACTGAGAGTCTGATAACTTGTTTGACTTGAGAACCCAATCAGTTTAAAATGGCTATATTTGTCTCTGCGAACGAATCGGGATATCTGAATTTGTTGTGATAGGTGTTCAATCATTAATGTTTCTTGGTCGTCTCAATTTGCATTCCTTGCAGGCAATACAATAGTTTCATTACAGCCTTTTGTCAACCCACCCAATAAAAGGAATTCCGAATCCTATTCATCATCTTCCATGCGCTCATATGGCCGCGCCAAAAGGGGTTTATGGGCTCTTCTCGTGACTTCTGCCAGGTTCTCAACTGGCAAAAGGAGTTACGACACAGCTAACCCTCCTACATTTTCCTTGTGGAATAATAAGTTACTAACGAAATAGTTGCATTTGCCCTTCGACGTCAAACCCCATTCAATAGGCAGTGAATCAGTCATTGATATTTTGTGTGCGTCGGAAAGCATCTTCAGTGGACTGCCTAGGGCTCTTTTCCCTCTCAACTATTTCTTCGAGACCCTCTGACTCCATTTCCTCCTTGGCTATACTTTTCTCCCTTATAAATTTTACCTGGGTAGTTCGCCCCAGGTTAATTTATTCCATTTCCACCCTCTGTGACTCTTGCTATTTGAGGATTGATTATTGCTTCCTCAGTAATATAGGAGTAATCGCACATAAATTCGGCCTATGGATAACCTTAGTGTTGTTTCTGAATCGCGAATTTAATGTCTCAAGTCCGGTTATTGTTTCCCCAAAGGCTGGCTTGAAATAAATCTTCTCTCGCGTCTTCGATTTATCCTTAGGACTGATGTCTTCTCTTAATACAATTATTTGACATCCACTGTCCGATAAAGCATTTACGACTTTACCATTGGTACTAAATTTAATGTTTTAAAGGTGGGATGCAGTGTTTTAAAACTTTTCTCCCGTTTCATATTAGCAATCTTTGTTGGATACGCACATATAGCTACTTTCTGTCTCTGAATCTGACACAGCAACTTGATTCACTCTATGTGATTCAGAATTATTTTTCCTTGAATTGCGATTCATGAATCCGTTCCTATATTATGGATATTCTTAATGTGGAATTTTGAAGAGCAAATAAAACAAAAATCGCATCTTTTAATGGGTTTTGTTCAAAATGCCTTCCTCTATTTTTGCGATCCATTCTATTGTGTAAATTTAATTTTTGTGGCAATCTCCAAAATTTTTTTATGAATTTCTTTGCCTTTATTTCCATGTCTCGTGGGTACTGCACTAGTGTAATTGTCGACTTTCCTAGACAACTCCACTAGTAGTCATAAACTTCAGAATACGACTAGTAAATGATTATAGGAATTAGAGTCAATCAGTGGGTGCGTGTACCACTCTTTCTTGATTTTCATGGAATGAATATTTGAATTCATGGTGATGACTAAATCCTCTGAACATCACGAGATTTTTTAATAGTGCAGAATTGCTTTTATCCCACACCAATGACTGCATAACCTCATCTATTGGTTGAACGAATCCTAGAAAGATTATATTGGTCAAAACAAGAAGGTCAAAACTAGTTAGATGGTTGGTTGTTAAGGCGTTTTATGGCACAAGCACCATATTTGGTCAAGCTGCGCCAAAGATAAGACAACACCAAGTAGAAAATGTCAGGAAAGGGGAAAAGAGGGATTGTGGGACAGGTTACTGGGATTAAAGCAGGAAAAGATCGCTTGGGTATCCCGGAGTGCGACCCCGTGCTTACTAAAGACAGTAAACCCCATGTGAAAAGAAGAGATCACTAGAGTATCCGTTAAGCCCGTACATACCTAAAAGAGATGTGTCCATGAAGACCAAAAAAAGGTTAGACGTCATACAGGGAAAACCATCGAAATTCTAATGAAATAGACGGATCGTGTGGTCGGAGTCCATGTCGTAAGATCTATGAAGTGTTAGTCATGTGGACTTGGGATATTGGGATTGGGCCGATTGGCTATCGAAGCGCAAACTAATGCTTTTCATCACAATCGTCAGTTAGTTATACATTTGGATTCGTACTTTTTCCAATACCCCGTGACCTTGGTTCGAAGATCTTCAAACCGAACGATTCGCAGAAATAACATGAAACTGCATGCATATGATCCGTCTCTTTCAATTGAAATCAACAGGTTGGAAGGTGAAATTATGCAGATGAACACCCCTCAGAGGCTTAAAAAGTTTTATGTTGAAATATTTGGGAAAATACACTTAAAATGTTAAAATGCAGTTTGACCAAATCTTCACTATACCTGATAGTAAAAGGAGCTCTGGTAGATAATCTTGTTCATATTTCCTTCTACAAGCGCTGATTAATAAAAATAGTGTGGTTACTCGGGTTATTTTTCCGGGCTCAATTTCCTAGGAAAAGGATAGAATAAATAGTCAACAAAAAAACCGAGTATATATATGAATGTAAATGAATAAGACTTGCCAAAAGCAGTGGAGGGATTAATTTGATAATCGGAAACCACATGATCTCAGATAAAGGTCAGACATTCTTATGACTGCATTTATTAATCGATAGGAAAACATATGGACTTGTTACAATGACTGAGTCCTATTTTTGTTGAATGGTTGATCTGTATATGCCTGACCTCAACGTAGTGAAAATACTACTTAAATTACTGAACATAACATTCTCATGCCGGTATAGTTCTGAAGACTTCAGACAATAAGCTTGCTATTCTGAACATGAAAAGCTCTAACATTTAGTTTTGCTCTATTTTTTCAGTTCTTAAAATACCTGCTATGTAAGTTTCTTACACGCCGCTTAACTGGTATAGCGTTTTAATGTGCACATCTAAGCTTGCCATTCTGAATACAAAAAGCTCCAGCTTTAACCCTTTCGCTTCCACGGCGCATTTAGTTTTGCTCAATTTTTTAAAGCTCTTAAAATGTAACCTGCCTAACAGGTATAGTTATCATAGAATTGCCCTGGTTCGGTTTGTAAGCGTAGATGTTGGTGATGCACCCATTGATCCGATATGCGGCAAAATATCAATTATGAGCATGCATATTTCATTTCGGTACAGAAAAAGCATCGTACTGATGTGTATTTCAATCATCGACCTTCTAATGAAGTATACAGATCATGTGCGCGCAGTTTAATGCTATTTCTTGTCGCTCGGTTTGAAGATTTGTCAAGTGGTTGTGGGAAAAGGCATGAATCCTAATGTAGGACAAATGATTGATTGGTTAAAGTGAACAAAAACACTAGTCTGCGCTTCGATAGCCAATAGGTCCAAGTCAATTCGTAAGTTCACGTACCCTTCTGAGATCTTATGACATCGACCCGCCCACATGCTCTGTCTATTTTATTGGAAGTTCGATGTTTTTAATCTATTTAACGTCACAGGACTGATGTTGCACCAATGTGCGTCTTGCCTTAGGAGTAGTGGGAGAATACCCATTGGGTACTCCCTCACAAATAGCCGACAGTTCGCCTCTTTTAGTACAGAAGGCCGACGAAGTTTCGCACACAATTGCATTATGCATAGATTAGAAAATTTTAAAAAATCGTAACTTGAGTAACTTATGTTTCAATTAAAAATTAGCTTAAACAACAGAAAAGATCTTGAATGATAATATTATTAAAATGGATACTTCAAGTTCTTTGTATAAATATTTATCAATAATTTATCAATAATTCACAGATATTTATCAATAATTTAGAAATTTCTTCTGACAAATTTCCAATTGGCAAAATGCTTCAGTTTCTTGATATCATAAAGGAGTGGATAAGGTATATATTTTTCAGGATGCATCATTTAGTCTTCACCACCACATTTGGGAAGTAGGCATAAACGTAATCCTTAGGTTTATAGAATACGTGACATGAAAGTAATCTAGTTTTCCCTCAACCTTTTTTTTATGTCCAAGAGATAGGAAAAATTGGCTTCTTTTGCTCCTTTTGGCAGTTTTCAAAGTGAGTAGCTTCAAGTTCCGTTCGTTGTAGTTTCTTCAGACCTTACCAAGAATTTAAAGAGCGTATTGGAGTAAGTGCAGATTTCCGAAAGGAGAATTGAAGAGTGTCTTTCGATATTGTTATTTATTTGCACGCGAAGTAAGAATACCGTGAATTGAATCTTTATTGAAGAGGAAACTTTTATTTGTATTTGAAGTGAGAGTGCAAAATATTGCGCTTTACTTTTCTAATGTAGGTTTCGTCAATGGACTTTTATAGGTATCGTCAAGGAGATTGGTTCATAGGACTAGCATACTGAGTAGCGTAAAGTAGAACTTATTCCATCGCTGTTGGTATCGTTGGTATCACTGCCTATCAAAGTAACCAGGTATTAACAAAATACGGATTTTGTTTATACCTGGTTACTTTGATAATATTGTCAAAGACATGATTTAGAAAGCATCGTAATATATTCAAGATTATACACTTTGAAATATTTACCTTTATTGAACGGAAAACTGTTGTTTGCATTTGAAGTAATTATAAAATGCCATGCCAGAAAGACTGGAGGTTGCAGGAAGGGACACTTCTTTCATAATCTAGGTTACATCGCTGGACTTTTATAGGGATCATCAAGTGGATTGGTTCATAGACTAGTATACTGAGTAACATAAAATAAAACCTATTTCGTTTCTTTTGGTATTTTTATTCTAAAATTTGTTTTCCCCTTAATACATTTTAACACTTAACCATTTTGGTGATGTACGCAAAAATGACTTGCAAAACACCGTTTTATGTAATTGAACACTTTGGCAGGAATGGAACACTCACACAGTGGCACCTTCAACACACTACTATGATGTTAAATTCATGATTCATAACAACTATATAATATCATATGTATTTAAATTTTTGGGGCGTATATAAATGGCATTTGATGGCGGTTTACATGTGGAGTTTAACTTGCTGAATTTGTTAGCGCTATTTGGCTAATATGGTTAAGTTTGTTCTGTCTTTTATTACTTTTTGTGGTGTTCTACGGTCCAGTGTTGTGTTTGTTTTTAATCTATTGTATTTGTTTTTAATCTATGGTGTTTTTTTAATATGTGGTCTTGATATTTTAACTTTTGATGCATGAGCTATTGGCCTTATTTTTCACTTTTGTTCGATGTGGTTATTGGGGTGAGCAACTTTTAAGCATACCTCTGCTCACACGCAGAAACCACCATTTTGTGTTTTATGGGTCAAGCTCCACCCTGAAGACACCCTATGCTAAAAGGTGCTAAAGGCTTTTATATTCAGACGGGCAAGTTTAGATGGGCATATGTCAGAAGTCTTCAGAATAGAATAACAGCAAAATTAGAAAGGCAAAATAGGCATAAGGTCAAATCAGGCAAAAAAGTCCAGGAAAAGTCCAGTATAAAAATTTTGTTATGCCTGGACTTTCTTGCCTGACCTGATAGGACCTTTTGCCTATTTCGCCTGATTTAACCTTTTGCCTTTCTAATTTTGCTATTCTATTTTATTATGGTGTTTGCAGTGCTACTTTTGGCGAACTGCTGCCCACACGCAGGAAACACGTTGATTGGGTCAGGCTCCTCCCTTATGACGCCATGATTCACCAACACAGCTTCAGTTTTGGAATTTTCAAAAAAGATAAAACAGAATAACATAATAACAACCCTTTAGATGAACAACTCTGAAAGCTGCAGAGAACAAATAGAGGGAAATGAGAGTAGAAACTACCTTAAAAATAAATTTTTCCGAGAAACAAGATAAAATGTGTGAAAATGTGAAGGGTTGAGCCCTTTTACTTTGTCAAGGGGTAAAGCAGGAGTCAATTTTAAGAGAAGCTTTGAGTTGTTTCTATACTTGTGCGAGGCCAGAGATTAACACAAGTTACCCCCCAAACTCAAAGTAATACCGAAGATAAGTAAAGAATTAAATCATAAGAAATAAAACATCATCGAGATTAGAAACAACGAGAGAACATCCAAAGGGAAAATAACAGCCAAACTAATGAAGGTTCAGATTTAAAACACAGAAGTGCAAGAACGTTTAACAAAAGAAGTCACAAAACAAGGAAAAAGTAACAATGCCTAATTTTAACACCACATGGAATCAATTGCATTTATCTTTTAATTTGGATAGAAATAGCAACGATTCGTTTTCCAACGTAATTATTACCGTCTCTCCCCCACGGCGTTTTCCTTAATGCGTCCGGATTACAAGAAACAATTCAAATTACACGGTTGAAGCAGTAATAAGTTATTCCCTGAATAGTTCAGTGTTCAGTCCAAGCTGCAGAAACGATTTCCATTCATCATCTTAATGCGAAAGTCACAGGGAAGAAAATTGAAAATCTAGATTCCCATTACTTTGATACCGTAGTGGCTTCTGAGATGATTAGATTACGAAAAAAGATGATTCTCTGTCATTCTTTGTATAATAAGCAGTTGCCTGTGCAGTGATTTTCCCGTGGGAAAAATTCTTAGCATGCACAATCATCGTAGGTTGGATTCCAAATTATGCACGTTTGCATTCATTTGTAATGAAATGGCTTGAATGTGATTTTCTCTTTTACAACAGAATGGGAAGTTACTCTACTTATTACAACAGAATGGGAAGAACTATTCAGAATTTCATCGTTTACATAGGAAAAAATGCGCTGTTCAGAAATAAATGTTCCTTCAAAAGTGGCTCAACTCCAATATATGTATGTTCTAAATTAAAGCCCCTATTAGTTTTCCTGAGGGAGAAATATCAAAACTGAATCTGCAATACAATTTTATGTTTCTTTTATCATATATGTCATAGAGGCTTTCAGGATTTGTGAAGAGTTAAAATTGAATTTCCATTTAAAATTATAAAATATTATATTTCTTAATAACACTAAGGTTTTTAGGTTGTGTTTGGTTTCTATGACGCAAGGGCTAAATAACATTAAGCACAATCTCTAACGTAATAATTTATGTCCAACAGAACTCTAAACAGTGATCATTAAAGGGTTCAGCTCAACAACGGTATATATTACGTATCATTAATTTCACAGCAGGAGTGTCTTAGAAGTGGACTTGTGTTGTGAGATTAAAGGTGAATTGATGGGAAGTTTTTAGGAGAGTGGTTACTCACCGGCTTTGGTCTCTGGCTGTTGGGCTAGTATGTCGTTGATCATTTATGAGATGCTCCAGGGAAGATGCTGCTGGTCTCGAGAGGTGATGCTTGCATTCTTTGGTTCACTTATGAACACATGCATCACAAGTCCAAAGGTAGTTCAAAAGATATCTCCCTGTTAGCCGGAGAAATTTTAATTATCCCTCTAGCCTGCTTCACCCCTCAATGAAGCCCAGCTTCGTAATAAATGCTCTGACCAATGACAGCAAGTCCACTCATGATAGTCAATTTTTCAGGTTGTTTGACCCGTCCCATTTTCTTGTGGATACAATGACGTGAGTCCTATTTTCTGGTATAGGCAGAGAAGCCAGTGGGCAATATATATTTATTCAATATTATCCTCTTTTTTCTCTAAAAATGCTCTTTTACACTTATACGTCTATCCAATTTCGATCTCCGCATTCCGATCAATCGAACCAATGAACGACGAAAACGGAAGTGATTAAACCTATCAATCATCCTCTTCTCCTTGCTTATTGGCTCGAAGTATCGGAATACGGAGTATGAGTTCGGATAGATGGACAAATGTAAATTGTAAGGTTCAGATAAGTATTTCGATAACTTGTCTGGTATCGCATAGGAAACAGAAGGGAAAGTCGTCAAAGCCAATCTGAAAGAAATGGGAAGACAAACAGTAAAAAGTCAAGACATGATAACTGACAAATCAGCAAAAAAAAGCCCAGAAAGTGGCAAACTGTAGCGGATTTAGCATTAACCAGAGTACACTGTGAGGAGCCTGCTTTGTTATACCCCAAAATAAAAATACATAAACTGTATACATTCACTCGAGTTATATTAATTTTTGAATGTTTGCTTTTGTTGCAATCACTAACTCTTAGGTCTGACATAACAGCTAAGCTACATGTTTTCTTCGGAAACTTTCTTCTTAATTCATTTTGAAAAGAAAAAGAAGCAAAATCCTGACTAGTCCAGAACAATATAACAAAAACTGACAGTTGGTAAAGGGACATTCCTTCCTACATCTGCAAATATCTTGCTTATTTCAAAAACATCATTTTTGCAGTAAACTGTGAGATATAGTTGTTATTAAATAACAACAAATGGTTAATTGTTAAACTACCATTGCTTCAAAATAGAACTTGTCTTAACTAATAAATATTCTTCCCTTTGCGTTTCTACAAAGATTGTAAAATTTCAAATGAATGTTGCTATTTCTGTTTTCTTTGCTTTTAATTTTTGTCATGGCCTTAAATATAGGCGAGTTAAAAAATAACATGCTGAGGCCTTCTTATATAGTAGAGCCTATGCATGATCCTAAATACAGAATACTGTCTACGGTATTCTCTAGGAAATCTGGCTATTCACAAATGGTTGATAAAGATATTCTGGAATTCTGCATTGAAAAAACATCCGAAGTCAAGTATCTAAAATTGTTGAATTCGCAATTATTTTCTGGTTTGTCAAGTTAGTTTAGTTAATCCAATTTGAAGTAAAATCGAAATTTCTCACGATGATTTTCCGATCTCAAGAAACCATGCCCTAGTCCAGTGATTGATAACTAATCCAAATGTAATTTTATATTTCTCCGCATGACATACCATATGCATAAATGTACTAATACTCGTTATAATTTTGCTGTAATTGATACTTTTATAAGTTTAATGTATAAACTTCTGAAAATTGGAAAGCTTTTTCGAGTTTCGTTAGGACCAGGCCATCATCTTACATGAATGAAAAAGGAATTTACAGAACTGCAGTCTCACAAAGGTTGAGAACAACTGCTTTAAGGAGTTCACGCACATATCCCTTCTGCAAACTGTAGTCTTCCGTGCAAGACTTCTAACCAGTTTTGACTTTCATGACCAATGAAATCTTTCCTAAGATTCTTCCAGCGAACAGATGTGGCTATTTAGTCATTATGTGTATTGTTGTGTTGTGGGGTAAATTCTGCTACACTGCTGGGAAAATCTCGCAACAACGCTCAAGAGGTTAAGACTAAAAGAACAAATCAAGCGACGTAAATTATAAAAGCTATTAATATTTTAGCTGATATTTTTTACTTATTCTAGCTTCCAAAGGAGGTGTAAACATTTTTCTTACCCTATAACCATATCACTTATTAATTTTTAACCAAATAAGAAAGATGGTTGAGATGCAAAAAAAAACGAATGGTGGAAAAAAGTGAGCAAATTTGTACTAGTCACGAAAACATACTTGAATAGAACTAGTAATTAAATTCTCAAATTACCGTACGAAGCAAGAAAATATATTTAACGTTAAAAAAAATATCATCCTAAGCAAGAACCGAAGTTTCCCAAAAATAAAATGATTCCATAAATACTCGAGTTTTTCTTTTTGAGTTAATTGGTATTTGTTGCCATAGAAGGAGACGGGAGGAAGGTGAGACTTCCACCCCCTCATGTCCCAGGTGACACAGCACGGTGAGTAAAAAATGGCTTCTGTCAAGAAAAATCTACAAAGAATTTGCTTACTATCATTTTTCGTTATATGACACTTTATGAGACATTAGCCACTTTTTATGTGTCCATCATTAATCAAGGCTTAAAATATTCTAAAAACTCAGAAATTCCGACGCGTCTCTTTTTACTGTGGAAAAAAGAATCGGCCTTCCGATGTGACATTCTTCGCAGAGCATGGAGAAGTATTGGATAAATGTAACTTTAAATGCTTTCTCCCTCACGGCCATAGTAACCCTGGGACCGCTGCTTCAGATGTGAATCGATGGAATATTTAGTGCTCGCAATTAAGCGGCGAACAATTAAATAGTGCAGGAATTTACAGACGAGCGGTGGAGAGGGGATAGGAAACAAAAAATTATGAGTTATTAGTCAACCCTGAATGAAGAATTATTTTTTCCAAGTGTAAGATTAATTGCGTGAGATGATAAATGAAATTAATTCGCGAGCTATGCTTATTATTTCGACTGAGTACATATGCTTGAAAAAGGGCAAAGGAATGCCACAGAGTGTTTCTCGGCTAAGGTGATAAAACTTTAAAAACTTCTAAATGCGTTTCAAAGAATGAAAATACTTCACGTGTCATCAACTTTGCACCGTTTATCATTACATTACGGAGAATTCAGAACAATAGTCATGAACTGTTTTTGAGTGGTGTGCTGGTCGTGCACTTCGGTCATTATTGTAGAAAAATAAGGGCGGCAAAAAGACAGCCGCAGTATGCCTCCAGCTTTGAATAAACACGTCCAGCAATTAAATTTTCCGATGTTACTAATTTTATACTTATTTCTGATTTGTAGCTTCGTTTGTAAGTTTTGTTTTACGATTGCATTAAAAGGCACTCATGAATCGATATACAGGGTGTTTCGAAACTATCTGGTCAAATTGTAAAGACCAAAATAAAAATATTTTGTCGAAGGATATGTGTCGGAATGTTTAGATCGTAGAGGGCGGTGCTTAGGACAGTCGATAACATCGTTTCCGTGGCATAAGGCGTCATTTCCCGTCTCGGATTTGCGACGCATCGCTTCACGAATTCGGAGCGTGCAGTGAAAATACGAGCGGGGAATGACGCCTTACTCCACAGAAACGATGTTATCGACTGACCTGAAAAGCGCCATCTACCACCTAAATGCGGCATTTCCGGACACATTCTTTGACAAAAATGTTTATTTTGGGCCCCTCTTCCACGCTTTATAATTTGGCCAGATACTTTTAAAACACTCTGTTTGCTTTTGATATTAAAATACTAAAAAAAATATACTAATAAAAGATGGGGAAAGCACACGTTGTTTGAAGCCTCCTCTAAATTATTTTGCTGAGCACATGTTGAAGCAAGTTAAATAAGAGAAAATTGCCGTTTCGTAAATCGCAAAATTAAAATAAACGTCTGAATAGTTTGAAAACAGACTTAAAAATTATTAAATACAATGCTCATTTAACATTACGGTCTTTAGGGAACCGAGTAAAAGAAGAATTGTGTCTTCATTTTCTGAATACGTGTTTGATGAAGGGGTTCTTCTAGAAAGTCAAATGTTATTTAGAAGTGAGGCAGGTTGCTGAGGTTTGGAAGTGGAAAGATCCTGACGGCCCTAACAGTAGTTTATACCAAATACTAAACATGAAAATTCACTGTTACCGAGTTCCTATCTCCAATGCCTTGAAACTCAAACGTAAATTAATCACTTGTTTTTAGAAATTTCATCTAAGGCAGTGACGAAATCAAAGAGAGAGAATTTTGAAATGAATATGTTTTTTACGCCGCAAACATATAAGTTTATATTGCAGATTTTATATATACATTCACCAAAACGTACATTGGAAAATTAGTATTTATTGATATAACCTATCATTCTGTTGTCACATATTTACCATAATGCGCTCCTTAAACAGCAAAGATTTTGATATTCTGTTTATGTTGGGTCTTGAGTCACGAGGGTAAAAAGCATTTATTTTCTGTTCATACGTTTTACCAAATCTGGCCCATAAAATATTATCTAACCAAATGGTTTAAAAGGTTAAACTGAAATAAAAATGGAAATGGTTTATAGACCGGTTCTACAAAAATTAAAAGCATTTCGTGATTCAATTATTCTATATTTTCTTGTCCAGCACATTCCAATCAATCAAAATTTCATTTTACTAAATCAGATATATAAATAATTTATTTACTTATATATCAGTACACAAAATGCATGCAAATAGTATAACAGCAAATTTAAGCCTAATTAGAAAGATATAAAACGTTTTCGGTTCAAGAGCTATATCATGTAATAAATGGATAAATTTACAAAAATAATCGGATGAAAACTGAAGAATAAACATACAAAATGTTATAAAACTGAAAATGATAATGTTAAATTATCCTTGACCTTTTAGCATTTAAATTGTCAATTCTTGCGTATTGCATTCCGTGCGAAGTAATTAAGTAATCATCTGATAAAAGCACAAATACGTTGATGCTATCATAAGCTACATAATTACGAGCTTCTGTGGGTCAATAACGATCTTTATCACAAAGACACACGTGAATTCGTCATTAGGCTTGTGTTACCGACCTCACAAATGTAAGATTAATTTGCCTAACATATCTAGGGGTGAAAATAATAAAAAGAAAAGTTGATCAAACATCATGATATAATTAAGTGTCCTATTTAATTTTCAAACGAACTTAAAGTAAAGCATTAAGTAGCCACTGTTTTTAAGTATTTTTTATTTACGTTACTTTTGGTTGGGGTATGTTTTATGGCGTAAGGACCATATTTGGTCAAGCTGCTTCAAACAACAACAAATAAATGGACACACAAGGAAATATTTACTTCCATAGAAGGAAGAAATAGACCCAGGGAGGAATTGAATCTACGCCGCCTACAACTCGCAGGTTGCTAGCAAAGTGGACAAATCCACTGAGTCACGGTGACTACTGCTTTACTTATGGTTGTTGCATACATTTTAATGAACTGGATTTCAGATACGATAAATCAATAAGCCTTAAAAGAGCTTTACTTATGTGGAACACTCCGTCTCAGTAGATTTGCCCACTGAGCTTGCAACCTGCGAGTTGTAGGCGGAACAGGTTCGATTCCTCCATGAGTACTTCTCTTCTGGGTTAGTAAAAGCTTTCCTACAATAAGTCTATTACTAGACGTTGTCTTACGTTTGGAACAGCTAGGCCAAATATTGACCTCGACACCATAAAATCCATCCAACACTCACTCTTTCCTTAAGTTCAACGTTTAAAAAAATCATCGTAACCAATTTTTGATGGTTGTTTTTTATTAAAATACATTACCTCACATGATATATGACAGACGAAAACTGAATGCATAATTGCCTCGAAATCTGAGGGTTTTTCTTTTTTTATTCCACGATTTATCAATAGCTTTACTTTAAAAAGAGTAAGAGAACATGCAAGTTTCATTTGAATGATTGCACTTCATATCCCAGTTCTGAATACATGTTATCAGCGGAAGGTTAAAAAATGAGTTAAATTATTCCCCTTCATCAATTTTTATTTACTATAGAATCACTTTTAATTACCCAAATAGTTCATCTCGTTCCGATTTAATGAAGACATTTTTTCGAAGACCAGTCGATGGATTTCTTTCCACGTCATGCGAAAATTATTGCTCCGCAAGAAAGGATAATTCTTCGTAAAAAATAATTCGACCGCATGGAACGATAAAGAATGAAGGCCTTTGTTATTTCAGCGCTGTGTCACGAACGCACGAGCTGACATTTTTAAGCCCAGTGACATTCGCTGGCCAATCGAAACGAACAAAGAAATGAACAAACAGGCGAAGTTGGTTTCGCGGAAGTGAAGTGAATCGAAACGGATCGCTCGTTATTTGTTTTTTTTTCTAGTCACGAGACTTTCTATTATTTTAGGATGGAAAAAAATGTTCTAAGGAGTGTATTTCGTAAGCTTTTCTAAACTAGAATAATTAAGGGGATCATTGTATGAGTGACGTATTAAATCCTTGACAGTTCGCTGAGAAGAATTAGAGACTTCCTGATCATGCTTCCTTTAGCTTCTTTGTTGATTTTATTCTGAACTTAGTGTTTTGTGAACGGTTTTATTTATTTACTGGAATAGTTCTGGCATAAAAAAATGTATTAATGCCGGGTTTTTTTGTCAAGCTAAATGTAGGTGGCGATAGTGTTTCTGCGGCGATACGTGTTCCTGTGACGTCAGTTGGATTATTTTTTTAATACGATTTCAGCACATTGCCGACAAAAATTTCAAAGAATAAATTCCGGATTGGTAAAAGGAGATAGATCATTGTGTTTCTCCAGTACGAAGTAAATTCAACTACCTACCGAATTTAAGAATAATAGTTATTGGTCAATACCAATTAGATTAAGGACATTTTAAAAAACTCTGATATGTATTAAGCTAAAGCGTTTGGACAAAAGAAGTAAAACATTAGCAGATCGTCTGGTTTGTTTACTTATACTGAAAATCCCTCTTATAAAATGCTTGTCTTAACATTTGGAATATTACTGACCGGTGCACCTTCCAAAGAAAGTTCTACAAATCATAAAATAGAAAATAAATAAAATTAGGTCTTACGTAAGTGCAAACAACAGACGGTGTAACTCTTTCCTTAAAAAATGCAAATAATACAAAGTTGGACCAAAACTTTAAATTTATTGAAAATACCCGGCTCTAACTGGGAGACGCTACGATTAACTCGACCTTATTCAGTGAGAGTTGGTCACTATTTACGGCACAATTACCCGGAGCTGCCGGAATGTTTAGAGTACAGAAGCATGAAGGTAGTGATAGTATACTGTAGAGTAGTTTTAGCTGATATTTCATAATCCGTTGGTTATAGTGAATGGTAACTTGAACTGTGTAGGGGAAAGAACTTATAATTTTGATCAGTGATGTTTCTGTGGTAAGGCAAAAGAAAATGCTCAATCTCAGAGTAGGGGATGATAGACTACTTCCAAGATATACGGACACAAATTTTCGTCACTTCAAGGCAAACAGCGGGGGGTGTAATCTAATTTATTTCAAATTCTACTTTTCTTGCATATAAGATCATTTACGACTTCTGTAGCTCACATAAAAAAATTACATGCTTTTCAAGATGGTAGTTAGATAAATTTACGTCGCACTGGAGCAATGCAACGGGCATTGGCGACGGTGTGGGATCAATCGTGAAGGGAAAATCCGACGACAATTCTTAATTTTGAATCACGGTCAGATGACGAGATCAACCCCTGAGCTGGTACCCCACTCGCCAAATTTCCACACGCCAGGGCATTATAGGCTACGAAAGATTTAACGTACCCCAGCCCCCGTACACTAGTTTGGACCTAGTTTCGAACTCGCAACCTTTTGGTTGCTATTCCGCGACGCTACCATGACCACTGCTTTTCAACAAATATTTTAAGATAAGATATTTCGTAATTAAAGTTTCAAATATATTTAAATACTAACGAGAAACGAGTTCAATTTTTTATGCCTCAATGAGTAATTTGAACTGATCGATGGCGTGTAATTTGGCACCCTTATGAAATTATCCCACAACTCCAAATTACACAGATGGAGTTACAGCTAAAGAAGATTGAAGAGTGAAAGCTTGTATGTTGTAAGTGGGTAAGAATTTGAGTGACTTTGGCAGTCGTGAAGGACTGTGTCGGGGTCATTCATACGTTCAGGACTAGTTCACAAATGGAAATATCTGAGACACCAAAGCTATAGACGTAGCATTTATTTTTACGGATTCAGACATTGCTTCATCAGCTGTCATCGATTAACCTAGTCGGATTTAGACCCAGCAGCTGCTGCAACCTCAATCTAATCCTTTTTACGTGCATTCCTAGAAGAGTCCAGCTCATGTGCCCTCGTCATCTGACCGTGATTCAAAATTACGAAGCGTTATCCTCATATATAGTTGAAAATCTTTCTCTCCAAGATTCATTCCAGACCGTCTCCAATAGCCTGTTGTGTCGCTCCCAGTGAAACATTAATTCAAATAATTACCTTAACTAACAAAGAGTCCAGGTAATGTTCCAGCTTATTAAATCAGCCCGATTTCTTCAGAGTATAAATGGTTCGAGGGAAAATTTTTGAAAATGCATATCAACTGGAGTAGTTTTGACTGGAACTTCTCACGTGAAAACAAAATCAATCTTGCCTAATCAAAACAAAACATTTCCTGGGAATAAAACTTGATGTTGCGATATGTGAGAGGAGTGGTAATCAGGAAGACCATATACAAAGAAAAAGAGAGTGCGCAAAATACAAATGGATAGTCTCTTGAAACCTTCATAAATTAACTAATTAATTCAGATTCTAAAGTATTTAAGCAGGGAAAACAATTCCTAACGAATGGGTAAGTGTCAATTAAATTAACAAAACTTAATTAAAAACATTTATAAGAATATATGTGTATGTTCACAATAGTATCACATTCTTTTTACTATAACTTCGTGTTTTCTGTATATTAACACTCTTTGGTGGTTGGCTCGGCGAGTTATCTCGTCATCAGCAAAACTGACCAGATCTTGATGCGTGATATCTCGTCAATAGAATAAAACTGACAAGATCTTTATCTCGTCATAAAAAAAATCAACACCTTGGATGACGAGATATTTCATTATTAGCAAAATTGATCAGATCTTGATGGATGAGATATCTCATCGAAACGAATTGGAGGTTAAAGATTTATATTGAGGCTCATATTATACTATCAACGGGCCCAAAAAAACATGCCTACGGTCTAAATTGCACGCTGTTACTTTTTCTCACAAGTCTTCATAAATTAATAAAATGTTGATAATGTCTGTTACATACATTTCCTCAAAATTATAGTTTAACCCATCAGAATCCGATGTTAAAGGTTCCCAAATTCAGACTTTCTATATATTCTCAATAACTATTCTATACATGTGGCAGTTCTATGGACAGCTTCTTTCAAGGCGACAATGTGACACTTCCCATGTTTCCAGGGCCACGCTGGCATTGTGTACAGAAAATTAGGGAACCTGGATGAACTGGCCTGCTGAGTCCAGACCATCAATCATCTTAACTCCACTGAGAATCTCTAGGATGAAGGGTAGATTCTAGGAGCGTATATAGCGTAAAAAGCAAGAAGTCCGTAGAATAAAGTCTAAAAATTTGGTAGTTAGCCTTGTTTCATTATATCTCATTCCTTACTATAATTTATAAGATGATAATTTCATGTCAGCTGATTTTTTAAACTCTTATTCGTGGAGCCATCTGAGATACATTTTAAACCAATTCCCTTTTTTATTTCAATCCGTTTTTTCCCCGAAAAGATTTCAAAACCAATTTTAAAATGTAAACAAATAATTTTCGATCAATATAACCAGAATTGGATATTCTTGGGTTGGGTCAAATCACCTGTATGATTTTTCACTGGAGAGTTTTTAAATCCACGTATTGGAAATTAGCCCAAAGGGCAGAAATTGGGACGCATGACGAAAACTGAACATCACTTTGCCGTTAAGGACGTTGACTATTGTGCACCGCTAGGATATAGATCTACTTTGCATTAATTAATGCGAAATTGCTGCAGCGTCCAAATGACGAGGCTTACTTTTGGTAAATAAAACAATTTGTTTCTAAAACACTACACGACATCAAAATACCAGCACCATCTTCAAAGTAGAACAAATTCAAAATGCTGGAAAACCGAATGTCTCAACAATGTATATACCAAACCGCGGCGAGGGAGCTTACCGCCTGATAACAGGACATGCCGCCTTACTGCTCATTTGCATAACTTATGCATTTCCACCCGAGCCCTGCTGCCCACTTTGATTCTTAAGTAAGGACAGTAACTGCCTATTTCGATGTAGAACCTTCCACGAACTATCTGAGGTGTATTGGGAGGCGAGAGAACTTTTAGAACAATGACTTCGGTAGGTATCTTAATTAACGTCGTACTGGAGCAACACAACGGGCTACTGTCGACCGTCCGGGATCAATAACCCGAAGGGACAGATCCGAAGACAACACCACGTAATTTTGAACCACGGTCAGATAACGAGACAATGATTTCGGTACTTTCTGTTTCTCGATGTGTTATATCAATCTTTGTACGGACATTGTTTTTCTTTGTTGTGTTAATCTTTCCTTTGCATTATGTTGATCCCGGACCGTCACCAATAGCCCGTTGTGTTGCTCCAGTGTAACGTTAATTAAAATACCTACCTACCCTTGCATGATTGTGCCCTCGCATTGGAAATATTTTTTTAAAAAGTAACTATAATGGGAATAAAAAAATTACAATACATTTCAGTTTTCCCCAGGTCCTGCGACAAAATAATTCATTTCCAGTTTTAATTCCAACTAACGAATTTCCGATTCAACAAATAGGGCCGCAGTAGCCCGGATGGAAGACCAGCGGATTAACAACCAGAGGGTTCCGAGTTCGAAACTCGATCCAATCAAAGACCGACGTGTACGTGGGGCTGGTACACATTAAATCTATTGTAGCCTGAAATGTCCTCGCGTTTGTATGGTGTGGAAGTTTGGAGTGGGGTGCCAGCTCAGATGTGACCTCGCCATCTGACCGTGGTTCAAAATTACGGTGTTCTCAGTTCTTTCCCTTCGGGATTGATCCCACACCATCGCGAATACCCCGTTGTGATGCTCCAGTGCGACGTTAATTCAACTACCTACCGATTCTACAGCTTCCCCCGGTCACGTAGGGGATCGCTAAAGGAAGGCTTATCTGCCATTAACATGTACACAAAACTGAATGATGGAATCATTTGATCTTTCACCAAATCTAATATTCTTGCTAGGGCAAGAGATTCGCCATTTTTTAATTTTCCAATGGTTGGACGTCATCTGACCGTGGTTCAAAATTACGTGGTGTTGTCCTCGGATCTTTTCCCTTCGGGTTTGATCCGTCACCAATTGCCCGTTGTGTTGCTCCAGTGTGACTTCAATTGAAATACCCCCAATGGTTGATTTTGGGGTTTTATAGCGCAAGTGTCATTTTTGGCCATGCTGCGCTAGGCACAAGACACAATATCAAGTAATAGACACACACAATGAAAGTTTTACTGATACAGGAGAGAAATACATCCAGAGAGGAATGCACCTGACAGGAATCGAACCTGCGCCGTGTACAACTCGAAGGTTGCTAGCGCAGTGGGCATGCCCACTGAGCCACGGAGGTCCCGAATTTCCAATGGAAAACGAACAAATATACAATATAAAGCTTAGTAACAAATATTGATAAAAACAAGGTGACAATAGAAATTGAAAAAAAATAGCTGCCCATCTGTCCTCTACCTTCCCCAACCCGAGGTCCTGACAGTACAAATTTGCAAGTGGTGGATGTCCATTTTTTAAGGATTTAGAATAAAGGAGCAGAAGGGGCTATGTAGAATTTTTAGGCAGTAGAGATGTTTAGCTAAACAACTTCTGCCCCTGGAGCATCTGGGATCTATTTATGGTTAATAAGCCAAGGTTTACTCGAGTTTCTAGTTATTAGTCCTTAGTAGAAAAGGTTGATTTTTTCTTGATATCCATTTTTATTTAATTATATACGAGACAGGCCTGCTTCGAATCTGAACTGTCCAACTCTGTTCATTACCAGGCTCCAATGTGCATAGAGCTAGCTACCTTAACATGAAGATAACATGTTACAAATAAACTCAACATGCTTTCATAAACTCATGTGCTTTGAAGAAAAAATATTGTATCAGATATCAATGGTAAAAAGTAATTTAAAGTTTCATGTATAGCTGTTAGTGGTTAAACTAAATCTGTGGTTTCGAAATTTCCAAAATTTAACCTAGATCATGCATAATAGTAATGCAATTTATTGTAAAATTAAATTAGTATTTTGTTTTATGGTTTGACTAAGAAATCATTGAAATGCAAAATTCAGTCTAAAATTGAAATAATTTCTCAACAAATTAAATATTTAAAATGGTCTTTTTTCAGAGTTAATTGAAAAAAAATTGATTCACCCCAAGTTAACTAACTTAAAAATAAAATACTTTGACATCCAAACTGAATTTTACCTGAAGTTCTGTAAAAAGTATGTTACAGAAATTTACAGATAGCAAGGAAACGATCACAGTAGGGGTACAACTTGGAAACGTTATCATATATTTGATTTTAAAAACAGGAGACTGCTGCAGCAAAACATTTTTGCCAATAAAAATATCAGTTTCAAGTATAGACACAAGGAATAGAGAATCTTGCGAAGTTTTCAAATTTGGATGTTTTAAGTTCTCATTGTTTCTCTGCCACTCTCTTCAACAGTGAGAATGATTGGTTAGAATTCCTTTTTTTAGAGGATAATCTGTTTCTGCTGTGATTCTAGCACCAGTCTAACCTAGTTTATTGGGTATAAAAGAAATTTTATCAGCTTGAAAGTGAAACAGAGTCAAAATTTTCAGGATGAATTTTTTAGCTTTTCTACACCAGAATGTGGAACACCAGTAACCTTTACAATAAAGTTCACCAAGTCAATTTTTTCTTCGTATAACAATTCGATTTCTTGAGAAACACACTTAGTGAAGTTAGAGTTTAGCAGAAAATCTGTTCATTCGTTTTCTCAGAAATGTTTCTTGCCTTAGTGTTTCACTTGTAAGCCAATTTAAAGCTTCCTTTCCAATGATGCAAAATAAAATACTTCTGAAATCAGGAACCAAATATAATTTCAGTGCTAGTAATAACTCTAAAGCTGTCTCTAATGCTTGAAAAATATTGCCATTTATTTTGCACAAATGATGCTAGTCTCCAACTTAGTTAACCATAGTTCCTTTAATTTTTTCCTTTGTTTTTCTGTAAATGTCCAAGTCCGAATGTTTTTATTGGATCGTCATATGGACAATTTGAGAAATATTGCCTGATTAAGATTTTACTATAAATTTTGTACATTAAACTATATTACGAGAATACGGTACTAAAAAATTGAAATTCCCAAAATGTGCACTTTTAACAAAGGTTGTAACTGTGAGTGTAACAAAATATTTTTAATTTATTAGTTCATGCTTCTGTTTCCTATTTCCTGAATATATTAAAATTATTCAGCTACTGAATTGTTTTAAAATTGGAAGACTTGAAATGTCAGACAAAACTGAGATAAAGGTAAAGCACAATTCTTATTAAACAGTTTATTCCACGGGTTAGTCTACAAATAAATTTAACATGCTTTTTTAAACTCATTTAAACAGTTAAAAAAAGGTTGAAAAACCAGGTTCTTACAAAATAATCAGAAAAATCTGATTCACAACAACGCATAACAGTATGCAGAAAATAAATTAATTAGTGCTTAGTCTGGACTCACTTTTCTATGCCAAAATTAGAAATGTATAACAAGCACTTTATAATTACCTCCTAATTTTACCAACTAATTTTTTCAAGAAGTTTAGAGGTAAAAATATAAAACTAACAAAAGATTACAAATTCTTTTGTAAAATAATTTATGCATACATTTATACATATATGGACATTTTCTGAAAATTCTCATAATCAGTTTTAAGGAAAACATAGCAAAATGTTAAGTTCGAAACAATTTTATAAAATATTCTTTTGGACTTAAGCGTATACAGCAGTATTGAGTATGAAAATCAGTTTAGACTTGCTTTAAATACTTCTTTTACAAATGTACATCATAAAAGTTAAACTTTTTTAATTACAAATTTGACGAATGTTTGCTTGAATACAATATATTTCTAATATATTTAAAACAAAACGCTCAACAACTGCTGTTTAGTTAGTATGAAACAGTAAACAGCTTTACAAAAATGAACAACACCCCTATGTGCAAATTATAAAACAATTTTTTCTCATCTAAATATTATGTAGTTAAATTATGAAATCGAGTATTAAAATAAATAGAAATAAATGTAAATCCATAAATAAGTTTAGTGAAAATATTTAATTCATTTTTAATATATATAAAGAAAAAGTTGTTAGCTTTTAAGAAAAACTAGACATATAGTATAACATAAATTAGTTTATAACATCAATTCAACAAGTTATAAATACTACTTTCTAACAGAAACAATATTATAGGGTGGAAAACTGAAAATAGAAGAGATCTTTTGCTCTTAAAAAGCAATAAACATTAACTGATTTCATTGAAGAATATCAAGATCAGTTAACTGAATGAACACACTAATTAAGAACTGAAAATAAACTGTTAAACATATAAGTTATGCATTGCGGAATAAAAAGAAAGGACACACTCTGGAAGAGTAGATATAAGTAAAAAATCATCATAAAAATATCCTTTGACATGCTCCATTTTAAATCCCATTTCAAAACTATCTAATGCCGCACAAATGGAAAACATTAATTTCTCTCTCTACATTTAAATACAGGTACTATGCAATAAACAGTGTGAAAAAATTGCAAAAGATCATACAAACATCAGTTTGGTGATAAAAATGATGATGACGATGCATTTTATAACAATGTGATTTTTTAGCAAGGTGGCCACATCAAGGCTTATTTACAATAAAGTTGAATGCCAGTGAGCTTGGCAGAATTTCACAATGCACTCCCCATGGTTTAGCAAAACTGAAAAAGAAACAAAAATTGAAGAAATAATTAAATATTTATATAAAACTTGAATTCTTTGCACTCTGATGTATCTGGCATTACAGTAGTTAATTTTAATGATCAAAGTGCAAAGATTTAAAAAATGCAATGCTCTGAATTCAACAATAAAGGTATAAATAAAGGCAATAATTTTTTTGTAGTTTACTTATAGAGCATACAAGAGAAGAAACTTAAAACTATCCCATTGGATAACTGATTACTATAGGGAATGAGGAAGCTGTACATTACAGTACTCTAAATATTCAAACAAAATCCAAAGTGAGATTTAAAAAAGTTTACTTATATTGCACCTTTTTATGCCAAAAATAAATTTGTAAACTTGGGGGAAAATAAGCAAAATATGATGGTAAATATGGTTAATTGCAAATATGGTTAATATACTTTTATACTAAGGTGTTTCATTGCTACAAACATTTAAGCAGTGCATGAAATAATCATTGAAGGATGTGATTCAACTTTTATTGCCCCGAGTGACCTTTTATTTTTAAGGGCAGTCAATATATAAAATGTTTTGTTTTACATCATTGAAATTCGAACAGTTTATTTATGGTCAAGTTCAAGATCTCAGGATCAATAAAAATTAGTTACAGCTTTTATTTATGACATAATTCTTATGCACATTTGCAAATACAATTTTAGAAAATTAATTACTCTTACAAAAAATACCATACAAATGAAGGAATTTTACAAATTAGAAAAGAACCGAAAATGAGATAAATAAAAATTTTGTGGCACAAAATAAAGGGTGAAATTATTATTGAAAATACTCACTTTCCACCGATGTCCACATTCATTGCAGTACACAAAAGTTGTCATAGGTTCATCAGCACTTCTTGTCTGTACCTGTAAAATACAAAAGTGATACAATGCACTATTTCCTTTCATTGACCAAATTTTTTAAAATACTTTAGTTATGGTTTTGTAATATTTAAACTAACATCGGGGCATAGCTATGCTAGAGTTGAAATAAAGCTTTGTTTTTAATTTTCTTTTTTCAGCTTCTGGCTTTTGAATATTTGTTCTGACTTTTTACAAAAACAAATTTGAGGTCTCAACACACATTTTTAAATGTTCTTGCAGGTATCACTATTTAATTGCAACCGCATCTACCAGATATATGATGGTGGTCATATCATGGTGTCATAAAACCAATCAAACAAAAAAACAGGCACTGACTAGCCATCCTGTTTTTGAGCACATTATTAGATAAACAATGAAAATGGAAACTAAACAAGAAACAAAAGAACAAGACTGTCTTTTTTGTATACATATAGAATTCTCCCTCTCACTTATCCTAGCTGAAGTGTAAAAATGGCACCAGCTTTTCCATTTCCAGGCAATGTTTCTGGTAGTGGTAAGTATCAAACTAACAAATTCCATTCTTCACTTTAATTTATTCAAAGGATGGATGAGCTAAATTCATGCTTTTCAATTCCCCCTAATATCTGGGGAAAACTACAATGCCATCTAGGGGCATGCCTGCCAACCTAAAGGGGGAAAATCTTTTAGGGCATAAAAATCCAAGTTTTAAACACAAGTTATTGCACAGATACCTCACTAATTGAATAAACGCTGAACAAAACATAAAATATGTTTCGATCATATTGGCTAAAATTCCATAAAAATCTCCAGTAAGCAGTTCAGCTATTGCCAGAAAAATCGAATTCACAGAATACTTCAGCATGCACTGCAATGGAGAAAAAGATGACTTTCTAGCTTTTCTTTTTTCCCGTTTCCCAAAGTCGACTCACCCAAATCAAATTTTTCTGGCAACTCACCAACCTGATTCCAATGTTGTTTCTTCACGGATTGTCCCAATGCCGAATTTGCCGTCATTTGAAAACAAAAATCAGTGATATTTATTCAGTGCGAAGACCAGAATAAAAAATGGCTTTCACGATGAGTTGGCAGTTTTAAGAGGGTATATTTTGAACAAGTTTTACATTAATGCTTCAGTTTCCAACAAGTAGGTCTTAAAATCAATTTGGAAACACAATTTAACCATTTTCTTGCATAATATAGGGCTGCCACTGCCAAAGCACTTGTGAAATAGTAGCATAAATTTTCAAAAAAGTAAAAAGTCATCAAAATTTTGAAATTAGTAGCTTTTGAAACGCTTTTGATTAAAAAGATACCGCTAGTCATCAAGGTTGGAAAATAGCAAAAGTTACCTATAGCAGTCCAAGTAATAAATAATTCAAAATTAAAATATCTTTAGTATATTTCAGTTTCCAATGAAACATAATTTCTAAAACAATGCTTCACATGTATTGTTATAAATTTAACACTATCACATGTTTCTAATGCTCTTTATATCAGTTGCTTTAGAATACCTTAATAATTTGATGAAAGATAAAAATGTTTGAAAATGGAACTTACTTGATTGTATGTACAATTACTCTTCTTGCACTTTCCACACTTCAATAAATCAGTTTTTGTTCCTCCAGTTACAGCCATTTGGTGGTCATTTATGGCTTCTTTGGTAAATTTTTGTCTAAGACTTTTCATCTCTTCATTTGCCATTTCCTGTCAAGAAAATAATATTGATTACAAATTAAAAACTAATGCTAAACAACTTTGTAGTAACACAAGGGAGAGAAAGCTAACATGCAAATAACATATTCCTACTTAATCATTAAATCTTCAAATACAGTTGGTGATACTGAACAGTTCAGAAGACAACACCTGACTTTAATTATTCCCCAATCAGCATATTAAAGTAAAGCACATAAAAGGAATGTGCTAATTGGGAATAATAACATGCAAAGATATTTGAATATTTAAGAACATTGGCCTCTTTTTAATTGTCTTTTGTAATAGTGTTATTCTACAAGTAATGTTATTTCAATGTTGCAGAAACAAGGCTGATAGTGATTTTCATCCCTATTAAGATAACTATACTTAAAAGATTAATAAACTTATACTATACTACATCAATTCTAAATTTAAAATAATGTATAAAGCTATGCACTTAGGAATTATTTTTAAATTGATTCAGATAAAAAAAATCAATCCAAAGTTAATACTTACATCCGCAGTCATGACAGCAATTCTTGCAGGATCGATAATACCCTTCAATACATTTGAACGCAATCCAGGATTTTTAGTATCCTTCAAATTGGCAACTCTACTGCGGATTCTATTTTTGTATTTCATGTTTGTGTCACCGAATTCTTCAAATATACGTAATAACTGTTAAAGAAAACTTAAAGGAACATAAAAGAAAACTTATACACTGCTGGCCACCCAAATTGCAACACAAAGAAAGACAAGAGATATCACAACAAAATTTATTTTGTAGATAACATGTTGACCAAGTATCAAATGATTAAATTTATAGACTTCTGTGAAGTGTGGTTCCTGCCAAAATCAGTAGCCAGAGTAGCCGCCATTGTTGGAGATCACCGCTGCCACACGCCTCGGCATTGATTCAAAGAGACTTTGAATGTGTTCTTGGGGTACAGCAGACCAAGCAGCTTCCACACGTTGCCAAAGTTGATCTGGTGTGGCAGCTGGGGATGTATTCTGGGTCAATCGTTGAGCAACCATGGACCACATGTTTTCTATCGGCGAAAGATCCGAAGAGCGAGCTGGCCAGGGAAGCAATTCAATCTGGCGATTGACGAAGAACCCTTGGACAATGCGTGCCACGTGTGGTCGTGCATTATCCTGTTGAAATATGGCTGTGGGCAAGCCCTGAAGGTAAGGAAGGACAACTGGCTCCAACACCTCGGAGATGTAGCGCTGGCTGTTTAAAGTACCGGCAATACGTACTAGAGGAGTGCGAGAGTGATATCCAATACCGCCCCATACCATAATACCCGGTGCAGGACCAGTGTGGCGGTGCATAACGCAGATGTTCAGCATCCTCTCTCCACGGTGTCTCCAGACTCGAATCCGACCATCGTGGTGTTGCAGACAGAAGCGTGACTCGTCAGTAAAGACAATTTCATTCCATTCTGCCGTCCACATCCTTCTTTCATCGCACCATTGGCGGCGGAAACGTCTGTGGTTCTGCGTCAAGGGTAGACGAAGCAATGGACGTCTTGCGGACAGACCACTCTGCTGTAAACGGCGTCGAATGGTACGCGCAGACACTGGATGATGCGGTACAGACTGAATGTGCTGTGCTATGGTTCGTGATGTGGCTGAGCGATCCGTCACTGCTATACGCACAATATGCCTGTCATCACGTGAAGTGGTGCACTGAGGTGGATGCGATCGAACACGTCGGTCCGTCGTACCCTCCTGCATCCAACGATCACATATCCGCATTACAGTTGTTTGGTTTCGTCCAACACGACTACCGATTTCCCTGAAAGATAATCCACAATCTCGGTAGGCCACTATCCTTCCTCTGTCGAACTCGGATACTTGATCAAAAGATGATCGCTGTTTTCTACGAGGCATAATTGATCGTTTTTTTGAAAAAACCACAAGAAAAACACAATTGCCGTACTTGAAATCGTCGAAATCTCCAAGCCTTAAATAGCGCTTTGAAGTGGCGCCACAGGCGCGCGTGATGTGCGTCTGCGCTGAAATTCTAATCATTTGCATATCTCACCTCCGCTAATGCATGTTGTAAATTTCATATTATTTGCATGCTTCCTTCAGGGTGTTGCATTTACGGTGGCCAGCAGTGTAAACAACTCACACATTCTATTTTTCCGATCCAGCAATAAAATATAATCCACACATTACGTTAGTGATTTTAAGCCTTTATCATCTCATGGCATACATTAACTAATACATAAAATTCTGCAGGTACACTAAAATTCGTTTCATATTTTTAGCCCTAACAAAAATAGGCATAACTTCCGATAGATTTAAGAAAAATACTAGCAGTAATTATCCAGCGTTGTTGCCCCAAAGTGCCTATTTTAAAAAATATTTTTGCAACACTTTATTTATACGAAAAAATTAAACTCAAAATTATTTATAACGAGAACTGAAATTATTTGCGAATGCACTAGGTTAAAATGAAAATGATGACCATTTCGCCAACCATAAGGTACACTAATGGTGGTGTTGTGGCATGCCAGTTGAAAATTGCTGCATTCTTTAATTTCAACAGATAAATTTATATGAATATTTAACAGATTTGAATTTCTTAGAATATTCATCAGAAAAGGATATAATCCTCAATTTTTGCACCAAGTTCATCAGCATCTTGAAAATCCTCTTCAACCTCTAATAAAAAAAAATATTTTAATAGTCTAATATTCACTTATATAGATATAATATCGAAATTTTCTAAAAATATTGCAGTATTTAAAAATCAACATTGCTAACAATACATTATTGGCATAATTCAAAAATATCTTGTAAAAAAGTTTAAACTTTAATGATATACATTACTAAAGAATTTTATTTTATTTTTAAGCACGTTTCACATTTTTCCAAATATCAAGGAATTTTTTAAGAACCTAATCTTTAATCAGAAATAAGATTTTCTTGCACGGCAAAATTAAAATACCATAAATCTACAAAACAGTCAGAATAATAAATTTATATGAAATTCAGTGATATAACACCAAAAAGCAATTAAATCAATTAATGATAAATTGGTATAAATTCAGCACACTTTACATACAACATATATTTGGATCAAATGAAGCTTAATTTATTCAACTTTTGAAGTATACGTATTTTTAAAATAACTTCAATTAAAATTTGCATTATTTTAAGTTACTAAAAAATCGAATTCACACAAAATCACAATTTAAAATAGCAAGCAATTGTACAAAAATAAGGCCAAAAGATTTGTGTTCTTAGCATCCAAAACTATATTTGCTTGAATAATCAGCACCCTTGAGATCTGTACACTTTATTTCAAAAGGTATTGATAAAAATACAAGGGAAGCAAAGTTCTCCAGTTAAATCTATAATACCATTATCTCATTCATCACAATCATTATCGTAAACTCACATTTGAACCACCATATCTGAGTAAGTAATCTGTGCCATCAAAATGCATTTAAATATTTTCACTTTTTTACCTAAATTTCTTAAATTAGCAATTAAGTTTTAAACTAGAATCATAACATTTTCACCAATAACCACTCAGGCAAAATACTTATTCAGATGCGAGACTACCGTACTGAAAATCTAAAATAATACTCAATTGTTTCTACAGGAAAGCCATAATTTAATGTGGTATATCCTATACTAAAACAGCAAATTAATAAAAAAGGATTTTGGAAAGTCAAAAAGTTTAAAATTATACCTACGTAATGAATAATTACTCCAAAAACATCATGAGACTGACACAAAACTAAATGGAAACATAGATGCGTCTTAAAATACTTAGGATGACAAAACCTGATTTGCCGTCCAGGCATGTCTAAGAGTCACAAGGTGGATAGCAAAACTGACTAAAAAAGGTCATCGAAAAAGATTTAGCTGCAAATTCCAAAACTAAAACCATTGGCTAAACACAGAAACTGTCGGATTGTTGTAAATTTACACTTTAGGAATAAATTATTAAACATCTTATTTTGGTCACATAATTTATTGATACAACAATCATATCACTTAGTTGGGCTGTTTACTCATTCTTATGTTTCTCATGCAGACTTGCATAACACTGAAGCCAACACTGGTAGATAGTTGAATTAACACCGCACTGCATCAACACAATGGGCTATTGGCGACAGTATGGGATTAATCCCAATACGAAAGATCTGAGGACAACAGCCCGTAATTTTGAACCATAGTCAGATGATGAGGTCAAGACCTGAGCTGGCACCCCAATACTGGTATGAATTTCAACATTTAGTTGGATGAGTTCTTGTACAAGGACCCCCTGCCTAACACCAAATTGCAACCTTTGAGTAATATTTTTTACGATTTTGATCAACTGAGTACTGCATAATCAATACTTTTATGGTACATCCTGCTTGCCATCTTATTACAAAGTATTGTAAATCAAGTGATCTTGTTTAACATTTCAACAATTCACCTTTTCAAACGAAACATATCAAAGATAAGGAGAGAAACTTACCCTCTACAGGTGTTTTTAAAGCACCAGCCAACAATTCACGACATTTCAACCGCACTGAATTGGAAGTATCAGCTGGAAATGTAGTCTGTTTATTAGCTTGAAGTTTCGATGAGCTTTGAGATTTGGATGAAGATTCTTTGGATGCTTCGTTCTTCAATGATTGATTAGAAGCTGAGCTACCATTTGAATTCTCTCCTTTAGATTCTCTACCATTTCCATTACCATCAGCTTTGGAACTGGGAGTTTCTAAAAAATGTTACTTAATAGTCAATACAGAAGCACCAAATACTAACAGAACTATGTTAACGAAAAATAAACTTTATTTTCCTTTAACTACATTAATATTTGTGTGTTCATTTACACTTTTTTCATGTTAATTATATACCACATAACATCCAGTTAATCAGATTCAAGATCAAAATAAAGATACTGGAATTCAAATTCAAAATCTCAAGTGAGAGATTTTGTTTTGCTCTTAAAAACTAAATTGCAATGCTATCCTCTTTCATATTGCAGTAATTGAATTAATAATTTTCTTCAAATTTCTCATCCATAAAACTTTAGATGAAAAAAATTGTATTGATACTAGTCACCAGACCAAAGCATCCAATTTCAGTCTCTCACACTAGGTGTTATATCCTCTTTCATATTGCAGTAATTGAATTAATAATTTTCTTCAAATTTCTCATCCATAAAACTTTAGATGAAAAAAATTGTATTGATACTAGTCACCAGACCAAAGCATCCAATTTCAGTCTCTCACACTAGGTGTTATTACTTATATAATCTGGATTAATACTCTTCAAATTTACATGAAATTAGTGGAGCATTCTAGAAGGATACTGATAAAATTCCATAGAAGAAAACTCTGATACCACTCTAGTTTCTAGTGATATTTTTAATGTGCGCTCAAAGAAAATATATATTTTATAAACGACTTCTTTAATAATAGCAAAAATATTTTTGAGCATTAGGTACAAACACAAAGCTACAATTTTTCATAGCTAATTGTTTTAGAAATAAGCATGTGTCTTAAAGTGCTTAATTAGTTTTGATTTAAACTAATTTTATACGCATTATTTATAAATATTTTTTAGATATTTACCTGGCAATAGTTTCTTCCAAGATTTAATAAGGCTCTTGGACAAAGTTATGACTTCATCATCATTAGAAGATTTCCGAAGGGAGTTTACAGTCATGCCAATTCTTGTTTTCTGAAGAGAAAATTCAATTAAAACTGAATATTAAAAAAACACCATTGCCATCAAGAGATAAAGGAATGGAAAATCATTGAATGAATACAGCTAAACATACTATTCAATATTACCTGAAGTATATCCAAAGTTATGGGTAGATCCCTGAGTGCTTTTAGTAAATCCAAAGCTAGCTCCTGGAAGAAAGTTGGAATTCTTAAAGCACATTTTAACTGAATTATAGATTAAAATGTTTTTTTCTTAGATGTCTAGAGTGTCCATTGATCAAGAAATACAGCAAATTGGAATGTGATTTTATACATCCATGAAGATTATGAGACTTAAGCCACAATGTACAACACATTTTTATTATTTTAAAGAAGGCTATAAACCCAAACAGTAGAGGCAAATGTCAGTAACACCATAGTCACAAACCCAAAAGCATGTGCTACACCTTATCTACTAACCTTCAAGCAAAACAATATATTTTTTACAACAGAAAAAGTAGTACTGATCAGGGTGATTAAATAAGCTTAGCTTAAATCAAGTGCTTTATATTAAAAATTATTATTTAAATTAAAAACTTTCTTCTTTTCTTAGTTGAAGTTTAATAATGATATTAAAAATGAAATAACGCCAGCACCATTTCAATAATTTAATTATTAACCATTTTGAAAACTCAATAATCAAGGAATCTTTTGATTGGGATATTGTTTTTAATTTTAAATCTCAAAAAATTGTGAAACATGGAATAATGTGATTAGTCACAAGAAAGAATAATACTTTCTTACTAATAAACATTCTATCAGATACCTGTCAGAAAAGATCAGATGCCAAAAAATAATAAATGCAAAATTAGCAACAATTGCACCGAAATGGGCTTTATAAGAGTAATTCAAAACAAAAATATAATCCTGGTCTATAGTACTAATGCTATGTGCTTGTAACTGGCTTGGCAATGTTGCAATTACATTTTTTTGCATATTAGGTCAAAGCTTTTTATGACAATCTAAGCAATCACTGATTATGCCGTTTCATTCATGGTTGCTTTGGCACGATAAAAACTCAAAAATTGGTGTCACTTGAAAACCCTAGACATTAGAAAATATCTTTCAATTCTGAAAAAGTTGGCATGTGTGCTACATCCTTGATCAAGTGAAAGACATGAATTGGTATTGCAGCAGGTGAACAATTATTCATATAGTGAAGAACAATATATAAATTATTGCTCAGTAAACTGATTTTGCAATGTCTGATTCAAAATTACAAAAATGCTTAGCTGCAAATAAAAACACAATACATGAGAAGATCTGATATGCAGATAATACTGATTATGTGCCTTAATACAAAGTAAGATTTTGTATGTGAATTTATTTTTCTTGTAACATTTTGAAAAAAATTGAATTTGATGAAAATGTCTTTGATTTGATGCAAAATTTTGTTTTGTCTGATATCAATAATTTTCCTGGCATATAGAGTTCAAAGATTGTGGATTATCACAGAAATTGCTCTGGGCGATCTGAAAGCATTGTGTAAGAAAAAAGTGATAGCATTTGAGCCTTCATGCAAGTGCAAACGGTATTAACTATGAACATTTTTAAAACATTGTTGATTTGAACTCACGAGAAATTGTGTGTAATAAGTGCCTCATCAGCTGAGGAGTGAACAACTGCAAGCTAACATCAAAGTAGAAATGAGCCCATTTATTAAGGATCCAAATTTACTAAACACATGAGAACTAGTCAAAAAGCATGAAATGAAGATTTGAAAAGACTGATTGGCCTCTATTGAGTCAAGTCTAAAGGTAATGGTAATTAATTAAAGTCGCACTAGAGCAACACAACAGGCTATTAGCAACATTCGGGGTTAGTTTGAGGGTTTTATGGGCACAAGGGCCATACTGCACAAGACACACAACATCAAGTAATAGACACACACACAATGAGAGTTTTACTGACACAGAAGAGAGAAATACACCCAGGGAGGAATGCACCTGACAGGAATCAAACCTGCACTGCCTACAATTCAAAGGTTGCTAGCACAGGGGATATACCCACTGAGCCGCGATGACCCTAGGGACATTCCGGGATAAATTCCCAAGGGAAAGATCCAAGGTCAACTCCACGTAATTTTGAATTGTGGTCAGATGACAAGGTCAACACCTGAGCGGGTGGGTACCACACCAACATGAGGACATTTGAAGTCATGACAGATTTAATGTGCACCAGCCCCCATGTACATGACGGTCTTTGGCTGGACACTGAGTTTTGAATCCACAACCCACCGGTTGCTAATGTTGCTCTTCGAGCACGGTTACAGCGGCCCATAAAGTTTAAAGGAGAAATTTCAATAGTGTATTTCATATGAATGCATTTCCACCATTATGTCATAATCATTTAGAATACTTGCTGTGATTGTAGCAGTTGCTTGATCAGGTATTTCTAATACTGTTTTTCAATAGTATAGCCCTGAATTGAATGTTTATGTACCAAGACAATGGTTACTGATAATGCCTTCCCTCATCTCAATTTCTTTGTGTATTTTATCTATGTTCTGCTGATATCTTTCCAATTCCATGCTGTCATTGGGAATCTCCCATTACATGCTGTCTTTGAGAAACAGATTCATTTGAAGACTTTTTCATCATTCAATGTACAATCTGGTTTTTCACAAGTACATGAAATGAAATTTGTATTTTTTTCAATATTTTTACATTAAATTATTGGGTCATCAAGAAAGTTCTGCAGTTTTTCAGATCGTAGCGTGCTTTCTTATTATTTTGCTACCGCTGATAAGGAGTGACCTTGATTGAAGCAGATGTGTAAATTCGGTCTTTTCTGCTTTCACTGCATAATTCTAGCTTGTGTTGTGGCACAATTTTTGTTTCACTGCAGTGCTAAGAACGGAGAACCAAAAAGTTCATTTTCGTCATATTATGCTCTTTTATTTGAAGAAAAGGAAAAAATGCTAGTCAAACTGCTCATAAAATTTGTGCTGTATATGGACAAAGTGTGCTATTTCTGATGGCACAGCACAGTTCGAAGGTGGTTTGATAAATTTAAGCATAGAAATTTTAGCATTGAAGATGATGCTCGCTCTGGAACACCATCCTCTGTAAACGAGGAAATATTAAAAGATGCCATCGCTGAAAATCTATGTTACACAGTTCAGGAACTATAGCAGACAAATATTCCAAAAAGTACAGTTCATGATCATCTGAAAAAGATTGGGTATGTAAGCTGCTATGATGTATGGGTACCCCATACTTTAACACAACAGAATACGCTTGCTCGAATTTCGGCATGTGATTCCTTGCTGAAACGAAAGAAGCTCTGTTTAGAAATGGCTCATTACTGAAGATGAGAAGTGGATACTATACAATAATGTTACAAGAAAAAGATCATGGGGTAAGTCAAATGAACCTCCTCAACTAACATCGAGAGGGTGCTGCATCCAAAAAAGTAATGCTTTGTGTATGGTAGGACTACAAAGGAATTGTTCATTATGAATTGTTGCCACAAAATCAGACAATAAATTCAGAAAAATACTGTTCTCAAATGGCAGTATTAAAAGCAGAAATCGAAGCAAAGCAGCCAGAACTGACCAATCATCGAGGTGTTGTCTTCCAGCATGACAATGAATGTCAGACAGACTTATTGAGAATGGCTGGGATGTTTTGTGTCACCCCCATATTCACCAGACTTTGCCCCCTCTGATTTTCACCTCTTCAGGTCACTTCAAAATTCTCTGAATGGCCGGCCTGGAGTTCAATTTTTTGGAGACTGTCAAACAGAACCTTGATAACTTTTTTACAAATAAGCCTAATGACTTTTTAAAAAAGGAATTTTCCAGCTGCTGGAAAGATGGCAAAAAGTCATAGAACAAAATGGTGCTTATGAGATTCAATAACATTTTCTTAAGTTTTTGTACTGTTTCCCATTGGTATTTATTATAATAAAACCTCAGAACTTTACGGATGACCCAATACAATGACAAAAACCTAGTATTTTAAAAATCCAATCATGTTACATACATAGAAGAGGTGAAGAACAAGTTTTAACAAATTGGCAAATTTAATCCTAAGAACACAAAAAATGTTATCCAATTCCAAAAGTTTTTAACATTATATTAAGCTATATCTGAGCATTGTTTCAGCTCTGTAGCAATTCATAGTTTATTCAGTACTTCAAGAGCTGAAAATACAGTAAAACCTTTAGATGGGACATGTAGAGATTTTCACCAGTCAAAAACTTTGATCTTTTTGGCCTACCCTATTATAATGCTTATCAAGCCTTTTTATCATATAAATACATTTGATCTGACATGGTTCTCTTGCTTCAACATTTTATCAATTCTAACTACTTCATTTTTCAAAAAAATGTGTAATTTAAGATGTAAAACAATTCAAATCTACACAATATGAAACACTTATTAGTGTTCACTGCTTTGCTGTACATATAATTGAATGTTTAACACCATACGCTTTCTTCTTAAATTACTTCCAAGAATACTTTGCCATTTTTTTCCAATTTTGCCCGTCCCAGAAAAACCTTTTTGCATGTAAAAACTCTAACCGTTTGAATTATGACAAAAATTTACTTAACTTTGTTTTAACTTGGAATACAGCCGCGAATACACGCGCGTTATAAGTTTAATAGATAAAATACTCTAAAAGCATAAAATAGCTATAAAAACAGCAATTGCTTAATCCCTACTCCAATTTCAAAAACATTATAAAGAATGGAATACCTCAATAGCTTTGATACCAACTGGTTTTTGCTTCGTTTATTCTTTCATGATCATTTAAAATAATCGTCATTGAAAATTACTCAATTCTACAAGTTTCAGGAATTAAAAACATCGTTTACAATAACAAACACTTTTGAATCATAATTGCCCCGGATTCGAAATCTCCACCGCTTAAGTATTCTCAGCTGCAAGAAACACACATTAAATGCAATAAATACTTTCATACTATCGAGGATTCTTATAGAAATTGTATCGCATACAACCGAATTTTTCTAAAGATCTATTCAAGTATCAGAGAAGAGGAATTTTTCAGATTTCCTATGCTTCATTTATCAACGCAAACATTTTTGAGTGTTCAGATTAAGTGATATTCTAAAAATATATTCATATGCCGCTATCAAACGGTAATGTTACTTACCTGACCGCCATTTGCAACCATCTTATCGAGCTTCTTTGCAATTATACAGACTTCTTCTTCACACCCCATCGTTGGAAACAAGCAAAAAAAGCTTGTAAACACGATACAACAATTTAATTTTAAAAATATGTACAAAATATGTGCGATCAGCAAAAATTATTTCCAGAACTTAAGTAGACACAAACCACACGCGGTGTAGAGGAACAAACACAAACATAAGTTATGTTTACAATTAGCAGCGCCCTCTTTATGCGGAGTTGAATTGCATTACTTCTTCTAAAAGCTCAACGAATGACATTGTTCAGTTATAAGTCGTTGTGTTGCTCCAGTGTGATGTTAATTCAAAAATACCAAATATCTTAAGTTATACTTTGGGATTGATCCCGGACCGTCACCAAGAGCCCGCAGTGCGACGTTAATTAAAATACCTATCTACCTACCTTAAGTTATAATTGTAATTGAAAAATGTTTGTTTTTCTTTAACATTCTTAGGAATAAATCAGAGGCCGATGGATGGCAAAAAACTTATGAAAAAGAATAAACGAAGAACAGCATATGAATCAGGCTGGGAAACGAAACATGATATTGAAAATATAAGTTTTAAATTAGCAAATGAGAGAAGATGTTTCCACTCACCAAAGTTAAACTTTTCAAACAAATAGATTATTGTTTATTAATAAGTTGGTGATTTGCAGTAACGCCCTCCTTTAATAGCAGGACCCACGTTAGCTGGCAGACTCGTGAATTAGCAATTGGAGGGTTACGAGTTCGAAACTTGATCCAACCAAAGCCACCATGTTAAATCTGTCGTGACCTCAAATGTCTTCACGTTGGCGTGATGTGGAGGTTTGGAGAGTGAGGTGCCGGCTCTCTCAGATGTTGGCATTGCTTTTGACCGTGGTTTGATATTTCGAGATGTCCTTGACTGTTTACACTCAAGATTGATCCCGGGCCATCGCCAATGCGCATTTGAGCTGATCCAGTTCTAGGCGAATCACAAAACTGCTACTCAATCACCGACACTTTTGAATCACAGTTCTTACCTGTTATTGGAGTATCAAAGTAACAATGATTTGGCAGCAGTGATTTTTGGAACAGTGATTGAGAGTATTTATGATTCAATAGCAGTGATTGAGCTGATATCGCTTAGCTGATACATAAGCTGATCCCTTGGCAGATATCGATACTGCTACTGCGACCGGGATCAGTGATTCGTTAGCAGCGAAAACTGTGATTTAGTATCGGTGATTTGGTAGGGGTGACAGCTGGTTTATCGGTGATTCCCTCGATGGAGTTGTGGGGTGGAGCTCTTTGACGGATTTGGATTTTCAACCGGATGCTAAAGGTGGCTTTATCATTTGGCTAAATCAAAAAGCTCGACAATTTAAAGGAAAGTTCAGAAGAAAGCATTTTTAAAATTCGCTATTTTAAATGACAAATTAATTATTGTTCTTTAACTTTCTCTGATTATTTAGTTATATTTTTATACAAAGAACGCATCTAGAATTTTTTTTTCTATTTTGGTTTAGTTCAAACAAAAAAAATTATTTTTAATCATATCCTTAAATAATTCTATTGCTGTAAAAGTTGAATCCTTTCCAATTCTGTGACTGACAAAAAAGTGAGAAATATATCATTCTTTTTGTCAATAGGAACTACACATTTTCATACTCATAATTCAGAAACGACTGGGTTAAATAACTTGAAATGTGACATTCGAGGTTAAATTTTTACATAAATTCTAAATTTTACACAAAAATTGGGTCTTTGTATGCAATTTAATATGAAAACAACCCCCAAAACAAATTTTACGCATATTAATTTATCAAAATGATAGAAAACCATATTATCTTTGGCAAAAGAAACCAGTTAACTTTAAATTTGAGTGTTATAAACACAAATGGATTCGGTTATTACCGGAGATTTAGAAAAATTACTTAATGTTTTGAAACAGTTGCTCTCCTTGAATATTTTAGTTCCTTCAAATTATCAAATGTAAGGAAATTGTCTTGTTACACATATGGTATAAAAATTTTTCTTCAAGTAACCAATATTTTAGATTAGAGTAATTAATTTAAATGACTTTTTCAGAGAAAAATTATATGTGAATTTATTATTTGTTTAATATAATGAAAATTCAATCATTTACATTCAATTAGAAGCAAATTGATCAAGTATTCTATTGCATATATCTTGATTTTAATGTTTGATTTATTATAAAATTTTATTATGAAATAAAAATGTCGATATATTTTGATCTGCAAAAACCAGTTATGAGCAATTGTTAAGTTACCTGCGCCTAGTAGTTCAAAATAACGATCCATCATTGTCGGGAAGAGGAAAAATGTTGCTTTTAAATTAGTTTATTGAGGGGAAAAAGTATCTTTAGGGAAATAAATAATGGTCTTAATATTAAAAAACGGCTCATCGGCGGAATTTAAATGTTTAATTCAGTTTAAATTGCAGGTTTATTGAGAGGTATTGTGTTTGGTTAAATTTAAAAAATATGTAAAGGATATTTCGATTGTCCTGGATGAAAAGAAAAACTGAGGTTCGAACTGGGTTTTCTGGCGTTGCAAGCCACGACGCTATTAACTCAGCTGTGTACTACTGTTAAGGAGGGAACCTATTAAAGGATTTAAAACATAAATAGGAGCATCCTGTTGCTACGAGTGGCTAGGAGATACTTTACAATCATATTCAGTTCAGAATCACATTCTTCAATAGCAATCACAGTTAGAACTGTTACTGTGAAATCACTGTTTGTGACATCTCTATGCACGACCTCACATTTAATCTATTACGAGATTGGAAACATTACCGGACTTTTGCGCCTCCTGGTGAAGAGACAGACTTCTAGGTCCCCTGTAACCCAATTAGTAGTCTTGTGTTAGCAACCAGAGGGTTGCGAGTTCAAAACTCAATTCAACCAAAGGCCGTCATGTACAAAGGGGACTGGTGCGCGTTAAATCTGCCGTTGCCTCAAATGTCCTCACGTTGGCGTGGTGTGGAAGTTTGGAGAGTGGGGTTCCAGCTTTGGTGTTGCCTCGTCATCTGACCGTGATTCAAAATTACGTGATGTTGTCCTCTGATCTTAACCTTCGGGATTGATCCCGGACCGTCGTCAATAGCCCGTTGTGTTACTCCAGTGTGACGTTAATTAAATACCTATCAACCTACCTATTTAATAGATTTTTAACAGATTACAATATGGGGGATTTTTTAATCTGAAGATATCTTAGCAAAAATATACAAAAGCTTAGAATTTTTATTTTTGATCTAAGAAGTCTCTTCTAACAGCTGTACAGAAAAAACGCATTTTTGTCAGTGAGTTTCTGCTTTAAGCAAACGATATTCGATTTGACATAAATACCGTTCTAAAAAAGAATTCGAAACTAAAATAGTGAATAGATAAGATTTAAATAGTTACTTTGTTTGCTCGAAAATGGATTTCTCATTTCAACTTGTCGAATTTATAGCAGAAAAAGAGATTCGAACATTTCAAAGTTCACAAAATGATTCGTCTCTCTCCCTTAAAAATGAGATTTGGGATTGATCCCGGACTGTCACCAATAGCCCACTGTATTGCTCCAGTGTGACGTTAATTGAAATACCTACCTACCTACCCTCAATTGTAATACACTTAAATGTAAGAGGAAGGGGGGGGTATTTCAATTAACGTCACACTGGAGCAACACAATGGGCTATTGGTGACGGTCCGGGATCAATCCCAAAGGGAAAGATCCGAGGACAATACCACGTAATTTTGAACCACGGTCAGATGACGAGGCAACACCTGAGCTGGCACCCCACTCTCCAAACTTCCACACCACGCCAACGTGAGGACATTTGAGGCCACGACAGATTTAACGTGCACCAGCCCCCTTTGTACACGACGGTGTTTGGCTGGATTCGAACTCGCAACCCTTCGGTTGCTAGTCCGTTACTCTTCCAACCGGGCCACCGCGGCCCTTGTAAGAGGAAGGTGAAGAACGAATTGCAGTTTGTGGCAAAATTTGCGATAGTCATGTAGTTCCGATCGCCAAGCTCGTACAAGAAATATTTTTAGATTTAAGACATTTAACTATCTAGAGCTTTCCCGCCCTGAACCAATTTATTGTTATTCTTTTGGAACTTAAAAAAATTAGTAAAATACGCAAACTTTAGAAAATTCTGAAAATTTGATGCGTAGTTGGATAATACTGTGATTTGAAAAACCCACCAATTTTCGCATTACCTTCAGATGTGTTAGGAACAAATTTCCTGTACAATATAAATTCGATCAGGATCGTTTCGATTTTATCGGCCCTCGCAAATATCTTTCAAATGATTGAGTTCTTGACAATTATGCATTGAGAAAGAAATTTTCGGGAACCTGTTTCCAGATAACATAGGTTGAAATAACTTTTCTTTTTCTTTATTGACGAATATATACGACTTTTATTGACGAATCATAACCAGGTCTCGTCATCTTCAAAATTACGTGGTATTGCCTTTGGATCTTTCTCTTCGGGTTTGATCCGGGGCCCCTGTGTTGCTCCAGTGCAACATTAATTAAATACTTACCTACATAAACAGCTGTCGAAAACTCGTCTTGTTTCGAAATTCATTGCGTCAAAAATTAAATGGATCGGTTGATTGGTTTTATATTTTATGATGCAAGAGCCATGTTTGATCAAGCTGCGCCAAAGACAACGTCAAGGGGAAAAAGTTTTGAAATGAAGAAAAGAGGGATTGGGGAATGGGATGGAGGCACAAAATATCTCTCACGGGGTCCCAGGAACGGGACCCCATGTTTACTATAGACAGTAAACACCATGGGAGAAGAAAAGATCACTAGAGTATCATGGGTTTGTGAAACCCGTACATACAGTTAGCAGATGTTTCAAGCAGTGAAAAGGAACAAAATATTGTAATCAAGTAAACTATCTATAAATTAGAAAAGAAACATTCAAAGCGGTCAAAACTACTTATGCATTGCAATGGAATAAATGAATTTTAAGGTAGGTAAGTACTTTTAATTAACGTCGCACTGGAGCAGTAAAACGGGCTATTGGCGACAGTCCGAGGTCATCCCACGAAGGGAAAGGGTATTTGGGTATTTGGGTATTTCAATTAACGTCACACTGGAGCAACACAATGGGCTATTGGTGACGGTCCGGGATCAATCCCAAAGGGAAAGATCCGAGGACAACACCACGTAATTTTGAACCACGGTCAGATGACGAGGCAACACCTGAGCTGGCACCCCACTCTCCAAACTTCCACACCACGCCAACGTGAGGACATTTGAGGCCACGACAGATTTAACGTGCACCAGCCCCCTTTGTACACGACGGTGTTTTGGCTGGATTCGAACTCGCAACCCTTCGGTTGCTAGTTCGTTACTCTTCCAACTGGGCCACCGCGGCCCTCCACGAAGGGAAAGATCCTAGGACTACATCACGTAATTTTGAACCACGGTCAGATGACGAGGCAACACTTGTGAGCTGGCACCCCACTTTCTAAACTTCCACACCACGCCAACGTGAGGACATTTGAGGTCACGACAGATTTAACGTGCACTAGACCCCCTTTGTACACGCCGGTCTTTGGTTGGATTCGAACTCGCAACCCTCCTGTTGCTAGTCCGTTACTTTCAACCGGGCTACCGCTGCCCCAAATGAATTTTAAGAATCATGCATAATAGCAAAAAGAAAATCAAAAATGCATTCCCGCTAAAGAACTAACTTTAAAATATTTTTGAGTTTAATTTAACAAAACATAGCCACTTGAGAGTAAAAGTATCAGTATAAAAATATACACTTTTGCAGTCTGTTAGTATATTTATTTTTATTTATTCTAATCGTGATTAGATTTTTAAAATGGTAATAAATATCTGATGTAGATCATGTGAAATCAACGAATTCGTTTTTTATTCGTTTTTAATTTTTTATCGCTTTTACCTTTAATTTTCTTTCAATGTCATTCCAAAAATTAAAAATCACTTCCGAGAAAATCCACCATCCAGATGATTCACTCAGAAACACTATTTTTATTTGTGTAATCAATATTTTTATTGGGGTTGGATACTTGCAATTTCTTTTCATTTTGGGGCCCTTTTAAGAACGTTTATTAAAACATTTTAAGGCATATTTTTGAAGTTTGGAGATATTCTTTTCTTTTTCTAGGGCACTATGGCTAGTTGTCTTGCCTTTTCTGTCGGGTTCGTTTACTAAAAAAATGTTTTGATAACAGTGTAAAATCTCAGCATTCAAAAACATGATTTATATTATATCCAGTACCATGTACGAGAAAATCAAAGACTGTTTGAAATATATTTTTACAACTGACGAAAGAAAACAGTTCCCCATTAAGACCAATTGAACATAACCTTTCTAAAATTGTGTCACCATCATCATAAACATAGATCGTTCATCTTCACACTTCTGTAGCCCAGTCACTAGATTCCTTTAAGTCATGGAAGGGTAAGTGGCCTTGTCGTAATTTCCTGTATAGTCAAATAATCTAAATTCACGAAACGTGATTATTGTTATACAGTATGGTAGTTCATTAATTGGGTTGGTTTGTATATGTGTTTTTGGAGGATAATACAAAAAATTTTCCATACTTTCTACTCATTCTATGTTTGGGAAATATATCAGTTTAGTTTTTACGGCACTATCAGCAATAAAAATCATCCATGTTGTCAATTTTTGCACTTTTAAAAAGCAGATTATTATTCCAATGTAAATACTTGTATATAAAAAAACTTAATTTAAATTGAATGTTTCCTAGCTGAGAACACATGTCTGGTAGTCAAATGGTTAGCACTCTGGCTCTAGGTTTGAATTCCCAGTCTTGACAATCGAAATGCACCTAAGACAATGAACCACCAAAAACCATTATTTTAATTTAAGCGCTAGAATGAATTAATATTAATCGCTGTGTGTGTGTAGACAGCAAAAAGAAGTTTCCAGTAACGATCATTTTTGACGGAGCTGCCTGGACAACACAAAACAGTAGATAAGTATAGTAAGTTTATTACAAAACACGTTTCCCTCTCGGATTGATTTTTTAACATTCTTCTGATTTCGAAATGCTCTGCGCATCAGGTTTTTATTCATTTCCATGGAATATTTTTGGTATAATCCTTACAATCTGTTGAATACTGCAAATGAGATTTCATCATACTTCCAAAAATTTTGGTTTAAAATGTTGCTTAATCTATGCTTTCTTTGGTAAAATGTTAGGTGTTTCAGTATCCTTTTACCTTACAAATTGAATGATACTCTTACCTATTGAAGTTAATTTGATTTATATTTATACAAACTATTATGTACATTAAAATATTGACAATTCATGGAAAATTAATGTATATGGACCAATCAATTCTTGCCAATTTATCAAACACATAAGGACCATATTTTATGTAATACCTTTCGCACAACTTAATATTTTCGGACAAAACTTTAAATATGGGCTTTTTAGTCAAAATCAAAACAGTATTTGCCAATTTTGTAACCATCAGATGATGACTTCTAAAAGTTTGTCTTGAAAGTCCATTGTAACCTTAGGTCTCAAGCTACTACTCTCGAATAGCAAAACATGACCGTAGAGTGGCAAACCAAAACTGGCAATTCCGTTCAACACTATTTAGTGCAATCCAGTTTTTGTGTAAAATAATACACATTGACTACTTTTGAAAGCGATTTTTAGGGGGATGAAAGTGAACAGGTATTGCTTGATATTTTCTTGATGTTTAATGCGTACATTTTATAAGGAAAATAGAAATTTTCTAGTTCAGAAATTGTTTAAACTGGAATTGATTCTGATTTTGAACATATAAAACTGTTTAATGGGATTTTACTTCCAATCTAAGGCAATTATTCGAGGCTTTAAAGATACTTTTTGCGCTTAAGGAATTTTAAATAATTCTTAGGTTCTTATTAGGTTAACATCCAGGCCTTTTAATGCATTCCTTATCAGAATATTCCAAATTTGTGTAATACAGTGATGATGAAACACTACAAACACTATTTGATTAATAAATTATGATAAATGGGATTTCCTTTGTTTAATCAATCCGATGGCATTGTATTACGTTTATTGTTTAAACTGATTCATTGTGCATTGGGTTACTTCAGTATACTTGCAACGAAATATGAATAGCATAAACGCAAATTTCCAATTTTATACGAGTATATTTAAAAATTTATTTTGTTTATAAATAATTTTACGCCTTTTGAAGCGTCCATTTTGTGGTGAAATCATATTTTGAATGATTATCGGTTTATGTTGAGAAAACTCAGAATAATAGAATTTCAATTGTCAAATTATTTCATTCAAGGCTTCTTTCTTCTTTATTAAATCCAGTCATAAATGAAAGGAAAACTTCCACAAAAACTTTAGAGTTTGCAGTGAAACAATACCCAAAATTGTAATAACCTTATAGAAGTGAATATAACAGAAATAGTATGTAGCATGACTATTTGTTTTGATTTTTGAAAGAAAAAATATTTTCCAACACTTTGCGAAGTTCTGTCTGCAACCAGAACAAAGGGCAGCATTCCAAACATCCAGATTCCGAAGTTTTGATCCGTGGCACACTATTTGGGTGATGGCAGAACATCTGTAGCAATCAATACACAGATATGATGGGAATGCGAAAGCAAAATTCTGGGAGGATAAAAAACAGCAGAGTTTAATGAAAATGCCTTTGAGAAATGATCTCTCATCATTCTGCCGAGGTCCCTTATTCCCCCAGATATGTTTAAAATTGTTTCGCATTCTTTTCAAATGCTCAGAAAACAAAAGTATTTGTTTTTAAAACATCCAGTTTAAAGGGTCGGCTATCGCTAGGCATGGAAAAAAATTGTTTTGTTACGATTTGTTTGTTAACGATTTCTAAATTAAAAATCGTTACAATTTTTTTTTGAATTGTTCGGAACTATTTCAAAGTGCATTACGCATCTATGAATTTTTGTTTTGAAAATCGATAAGTAATCTACATTACATTTAATTCTGAGTATAGGCAAGTAGGTAATTGAGTATACGCCGCACTGGAGCAACATAACGGGCTATTGGGATCATCCCCGAAGGGAAAATTCGAGGAAAACACTTCGTAATTTTGAATCACGGTCAAATGCGGCTCCATTCTCCAAACTTCCATACTACGCTAACGTGAGGATATTTTTGGCCACGGCAGATTAACGTGTACCGATCCCCATGTTCCGACATTCTTTGGTTAGATCGAATTTCCAATTCGCGGTTGTTGATTCGCAACTCTACCAAGTGTGTTACCGCGCCGCTCCATTCTAAGTACAGAAACACCCTCATAGAAAACTTGGTATTGTTTTAAATGATTTTAACGTTTTCGTCCGATTTTTATTTTGGCAAACAGATACTTTTAGTTGTTATGCTAACAACTGAAGTTCAATCATTATGTCCGCAAGGAAATTTAAAATCAATCACAATCAATTGCATGATGTATTATACTTAATGTACAAAATATTTAGAACGAATTCACTCATTTGCACTCTACATGAATTAAAAATAGCAGACACGACAGTCAACAGTACTTTTTGCAATGACCTATGGATAGACCTTGGTCCTAGAGGTATGTTTTCAATTTAGGATATATTCTTGACTCAAAATCGAACCATACCAATATAATTATAAAAGAAGGAAACATGACATGTCCCAAGACAAAGATATGCTATTGATCACATAGTAAATTCAAGCAAATACTTACAAATAAATCACGAAATATTTTCTAGTTCGGCTAAGAATGGGTATCGTGTGATCATATTTTGCATCGGGAGGACTAATGGTCATATATATATATATATATATATATATATTGTGTTTCACTCGGGTCCAACGATCCAATTTAAAAAGGATTAAAAATCACTACGAACATTATAACGGCTAGAACGGAATTGTGAGAGAATTTATTTTAACCTCTATATATTTTCCATTTAAGAGATGTTATTTATAAACTTATTTCTAATTCCACTGATTTAAAAATATTTCTATTTAATCACGGAATTTGAAAGCAACGCTTCACCCACGTTTTGTTATCAAACATTAAAGATATCAACTATCTCTCATCTGTTGATAGCGTAATTTATAATTACATTTCCCACTTCATATATTTAAGATTCATCAAAATGCTAATGGCAGCAGAAATGAATCAAATCAAACACAATAAATGTATGAAACAATGTTTACTTTATTATGTACTAGCAGAATTACCCGGTGTAACCCGGGTCGAATTGGTTAAACGTTGATTGAAAGTGATCAGAATAATCACTTTTCTCTATAAATATAATTTATGTGGGCGGAAAACAATTTATTGAACTCCATTTTAACATTTTATAGTTTCTGCATTTTACTTTGGACGAAATATATATGCTTGCTTTATCCATCCATATAATCCATTTCACATACATCGCACTATGATGTAACATAACTAGAAAAAGTGATAGGTGATTACTACAGAAGTGAATTTTGGAGTGATTATGAATGTCCCTAAAGTTTATTTCCTGTGAAAATGACAAACTTACCAACAGCCTATTATTGCAGCCACTTTCCATATCAATATTTTCTATTTGTGGCACTATTGACCAGATACAATATTTCCGAATTTCACATTCATTACAAAAAGGATAATAAATCATATTGATACGATACCATGATTAAATTCTGTACACTCAAATATATTTGGTCGAAAATTCAATTCCGCTAGTGAAATAACAGCTTGTTTTAAAATTAAATGTCTTCAGTACAGACAGAGCAAAGGTAATCGATTACAATTTTTCTAAAAACGAAAGTTCAATTTTACTGCTTGTTTAAAAAAGAAATTCTGTTTTCAAACGAATGTTTCAAATAGGGAAGCTGAGAATAAGAATGCCTTCCCCTCGTAAAATAAAGAATCTCCACCTCCTATCAGACAAAAACTTTTAAAACTCCAGTTAAAATATTTTATAACCGTGATATCATTCCAAGACCAGCAGTTTTATTTAAAATTTGCTTTACTCCAACTATCATATAGTTCTAAATATGTGGCAACACTTAAAAACATCTCTAGAATGTGTTATTGTTGCAACTGTTCGCAAAAAGAATGTTCTTATCGTTACGATTGTTCGCATTAAGAATTCTGACTAGTAGTGTACCGCGCAAATTTTCTCCCTACGCATGTCAAACTATTTGCTCTGTATTCATTTACCAGTTTTAATTGTCATGTCTGAATAAATTGTTTCTTTTTTCCTGAGATGCTTATGGCACAGTTGATAACACGCAAAAATAACATCGAATAATTGAATGATGCTACCCAGCATTTTGAGTTGGCGTTCTTCCGGAAGCCAGAACCGGAACTATCAAAACACTGGTGACATCCCAAAGGTGACCTATTTGTTCAACTGTGCTGCGCTCATCATGGAAATCCAGTAAATTTTGAAAGCACTTTTTGCAAGAACCGTCTAAAGCGGATTGGATCGTGGCCGCAAAGGTAAGCGTTTTGATTTCTAGCATTGCTGCTTTTAAATATGTTACCTGCTGACGAAGCTGCAAAAGAAATAACCAAGGTATCCCCTAAAATTCCTCCGTTTTGGCGATAGACCGGACCTATGGTTCAAACAACTGGATTGACAATTTAAAATTGCCGATATAAGCGTTGACTCAACAAAGTTCAATTATGTTGTTACTGTTCTTGATCAAACGAAATTGTGCATAATATCTGACATTTTAGAAAATCCACCAGCTGAAGGATCGTACTCTGCTTTGAAAACTAGGTTGATATCTCAATATGGCGATTCAGGCGAAGTGCGCTTAAAAACTTTGTTCAAAGTCTGGAGTCAGGCGATAAGCGTCCTTCGAGATTGCTGTAGGAAATGCGAGATTTATCTGGTAATTGTGTCAATGATATTTTAAAATCCCTCTGGTTGTAGCAACTTTCAGTTTCTATACAACAAATTCTCGCGCTTAGTAGTGACAATTTATCTAAGATTGCTGAAATGGCCGATGGCATTCATAGTGTTATTCGTAGTACTTATGAAGTTAGTTCAGTGGGGAAACCGGATATCGAAGGTAAACTTGCCGAAATCTGTAGACGCATAAGTAGATTTCAAGCAAGTCCAAGATATCAACGTTCGCTCTCGAGAATCAGATCGCGTTCAAGAGACCCTAGTCGAAAATGTAAATCAACGTTTTGCTGGTACCATAGAAAATTTTCAGATGCCCTTAAGTGCATTCAACCTTGCACATGCATGCCAAAAAAAACGAGTAAAGCACGCGTTTGTGGCGCAAAACGACGGTGTAAATTCTGTAAGCCCGTTTACTGTAAATTCTACTTGTTTACGATCATTCACAAGGTCTGAAATTTTGGTTGATACCGGTGCGTCTGTTTCTGTTCTAAATGCCCAAAATGCTGACAAAACCAATGCGTCAAAAACTTTCAAATTAACTGCAGCAAACGGCTCTGATATTAACACGTATGGTACGAAAGTACTCACCCAAGATTTCGGCGAAAACAAAACCTTCCTTTGGGAGTTTATAATCGCCGATATTCAGAGGCCAATTTTAGGTGCAGACTTCATTAAACACTTTGAATTACTAGCAGATGTTGGCAAAAGTAAAATGATTTCGCAAGATAGAAAAACGGTGATTTCTGGTTTGAGAGCGGACGGTCCAACAGCAGGGTTAACTTTAGTAGCTCAAGATCAGTTTGGACAGCTGCTTCAGCTTTTTCCTGAACTAATGAAAACAGAGTTTTCGAATAGGGTGTTGAAGCATAATGTTACACATTTTATAGTAACAACAGGACCCCCAGTACATGCTAAAGCACGCCGTTCGTCCCCTACTAAACTCGGTATTGCTAAACGCGAATTCACTTACATGGTGAAACAAGGTTGGTGTCGACCTTCGAAGAGTAGATGGGCAAGTTCGCTTCATATGGCTAAAAAGGCTGATGGCAATTGGGCGTTGCTGTGGTGATTATAGAATGCTTAATTCAAAAACCATTCCTGATCGCTACCCTGTCCCTCACATTCATGACTGCAATATTTTTGTCGAGTAAAACGGTATTTTCTACTATAGATTTAACTAAAGCTTACTGTCAAATATCAAGTGGAGCCAGACTATGTCGAAAAAACTGCTATTATAACCCCTTTTGGTTTGTTTGAGTTTGTCGACATACCTTTAGGTCTATGTAACGTTGCCCAGACATTACAAAGGTTTATGAACTTTATTCTACAAGATTTCGATTTCTGTTTCCCATACTTGGATTGCTTGATTGCATCCAATTCAATGTCCGAGCACTTACAGCATCTCAAAGCTGTTTTAAAACGATTTGTTGGATATGGTCTTGTCATAAATGTGGACAAATGTGTGTTTGGTAAATCGGAGGTGACATTCCTGGGCCATGTGTTGAATCAGGATGGTATTAAACTCGATGCTTCTGATGTAGCTTTGGGTGCGACTTTGCAACAAAAGATCGGTGATGGTTGGAAACCGTTAGCATTCTCGCGGAAACTTTCTCCGGCTGAGAAGAACTATAGCACGTTCGATCGCGAATTGTTGGCGGTATATGCGTCCATAAAGCACTTTTTGTATATGCTTGAAGGACAGCATTTCATCATTTTCACCGATCACAAGCCCATCACCCATGCTTTAAAAAAGCAAAGTAAAAACAGCTCGGCTCGTCAGGTTAGCTATCTTGATTTCATAGGTTTCATTCATCGTTCGATTTCATTCAAACGATATTCGTCACATATCTGGTCGGGATAATGTTGTCGCTGATACTTTATCTAGGATGTGTGCTATAGAATGTCTGTCTTCTATAGATTACAAGTCTGTTGCAAAGGCCCAGAGTGCTGATGAGGAACTTTTGAAACTAAAACAGTTACAAAACCTTGAATTCAAGCCCATCCTATTTAAAGGTATCGAAATTCAGTGTGATGTTTCTACCAGCACAGTTAGATCTACAATTCAGGATGAATGTTTTTCCACCCATCCATAATTTATCTCATCCTGGTAAGCGAACTGAAAAACTTTTGTAAACGCTATATTTGGACTGAAATGAAAAAAAATTGTGCTTTATGGTGTAGGACATGCATACCATGTCAAAAATCCAAAATAACCCGCCATACACAAGCTCCAATAGAAAATTTCAACGCTCCTAAAAGTCCTTTTGCTCACATACATATTGACTTAGTTGGACCACTCCCACCTTCTCGTAACTTTCGTTATTGCTTAACTATTGTAGATAGGTCCACACGTTGGCCAGAAGCATTTCCCATAGAGAATATTAGGGCCGAAACTGTTGCGTATGCACTATTCTCAGGGTGGATAAGTCGTTTCGGTGTGCCAGATTCGGTGTGCCACATCTAACCAAGGCAGGCAATTTAAATGCGAACTTTTTAAATCCCTTGCAGCTCTGCTAGGAGTTAAATGCATACGTTGCACGCCTTATCACCCGGCTGCCAACGGAATGGTTGAGCGTTTCCACAGTGATATGAAAACAGCGATGAAATATCTTGACACTGTTAACTGGACTAACACTGCCAAGTGTTCTTTTAGGTTTGCGCTCCTGTCTGAAGGAAGACCTGCATGCTTCTTCGGCTGAGCTGGTTTATGGCACTCCTACGTCTTTCCGGAGATGTCTTACAACCCTCTGAAGAGGTCCAGGCAGACCACCTTGTCCAGCAACTTCGGGATTCCATGTCCAAATTGAGATGTACCTCTCCACGACGACACGGAACACCTAGTCTTCTGGCACCCGGAGCTCGACAAGTGTTCTCATGTCTTATCTGACAAGACGGAGTGAGAAAACAACAAGGGCCGTACGAAGGTCCCTTTCCTGTTTTTGCAAGGCATGAACGCAATTATACCATCCAGATTGGCAACCGACAGTCCAGCATCAGTGTCGACCGTTTAAAGACAGCTTTTCTCTTGTTAGCGACCTCTGGAGCAGCTTGCACCAAGCCCCAGCATGGCATGACTATGTCCGAGGAAAAGAAACTTTCGCAGTGTGATTCGTCGTTGTAAACCTTCAGTTCACATCTGGGGAGGGTGTTGTGGCAAGACTTAAAAACATCTCTAGAATGTGTTCTTATTGTTGCAACCGTTCGCAAAAAGAATATTCTTATCGTTACGATTGTTCACGTTAAGAATTCTGACTAGTAGTGTACTGCGCAACTTTTCTCCGTACGCGTGTCAAACTATTTGTTCTGTAGTCATTTACCAGTTTTAATTGTTATGTCTGAATAAATTATGTTTCCTTGTTCCTGAGATGCTTATGTCACAGTTGAAAACACGCAGAAATAACATCGAATAATTGAATGCTGCTAGCCAGCATTTTGAGTTGGGGTTCTTCCGGAAGCCAGAACCGGAACTACCAAAACACTGGTGACATCCCAAAAATCTATTTGTAGCACTTTTTTGTCAATTGAAATATTAGGTTTTTTGATGGAAGCCACTACAATCGCAGAAAAAACCCCAACCAACCCCTTTATTTCAAGCACTGTTCATAGTATAGCAAATTCAAAGTTATTCAGTAGAAAATAACGTCCTCTACATATTCAAATGCAAAAAATTGCATAAGGGAACTTCTTCATATCAAATTCTGCACAAACAACAAAATTTCCAATGGAAACACCATGTTTTGATGTCTTAATCAGATTCTGAATCGTTAAATTAGTCTAAATATAAAATTTCATAACTCATCTTTATATCAGGAGATATTCAATGTTAAAGTTGCTGTCAATTTCAGGGATCACCACATTGAAAATCGCTATTCGTAGATCGAGATTAATTGTAGTTAACTACCTGAATTTAAAATTTGAACACTATTTCAAACGTAATTTGTCAGCGCGTGGAAACGATCCGAGAATTATTATATTTATTATGCAAGTGAACATGATTAGAGAATTACATTATTATATTAAGCAAGTGCAAATGATCCGATAATTATTATCCGAGGTTTATCAGACGTTTTTTAAACTTTTGGTTGTCCCCTAAACTCGCCACAATAAGGAAAATTTAATGTAATGCAGAAACTAAAAATTGGGATGAGCTGAAATTTTGCATGGTCATTAGAAGTCCTGAATCGATTCCCGTCAAAACATAGTAAGGTTCCAATTCATAATTTTTTCAAACATTAATTTAATAATTATTGCATACTAAAAAGTATTTTTAAAACAAATATTAGGTGGATTTTGTTTGGGTTTAACAGTAACATGTGGTACAAAATCGCAGCGCTATAGAAATATTAGGAAGATATCTATAAGTCTGAGAAACTGATTTAACATTAGGAGCTCCAATCTTTCTGTACTAATAACTTCGAAAAGGTAAGATCTAATGACATGAAATTTGGTATCTGAAGTTAAATTTTTTACAGATTCGAAATAGGGTTTCCATTTGTAATTATGAAGTTGGTGCTAAATTTAATATGAAGACGGCCCCTTATGGAAATTTTATGCATTTTAAATTTATAGCAGACGTTAGTTCCTGTCAAACGCCATCTTCGAATGTTCTCTGCTGTTAAAATTGCTCGAATGAAGAGGGGTGGTTCGTTTTTTCCCGCGACTAACTATTTAGAATGATAGTGTTTCTTGACTATTGAGTACAGCTTGCAGTACAATCTATACGTATAAAGCAGAGTTGGCATCTCTCTCTCTGGTCTGTTCTCTGTTTAAATCTACCGTTTGACCAATTCACACCAAATTTGGTACACTTATTCTTTGGAAACCTGCGGATAACGTAGGCTACATATTTGTCTTGGGTGTGCAGAGGGGTGTAACGTCTCGTCATCCTGAACAGAGCACTTGCTAGGGGAGCTCTCCCCCGGCTTGGCTGTGCAGAGGACATCAGAGTTAACATCTACAAGAGTCGCCTCTCAAGATGACCTTGGTGTTTTTTAGAATCTTAGAGTATGATGCACTGTAGGTGCGGTTGCGTTGAAAATCGCTCAGTATCATCGTTTATGCATCCCTTCTGTTTAATGCGGGATGGAATTTTAAAGCATAAAGTGTAATTGTTTGAAACGTTGATCATGATATTGTATCAAAATGACTTGTCAGCCTTTCATAATGATGGTGGAATTCCGAAATTCGCATTCCTGGTGCAAGGTGTTACAAATAAAAAATGCTGATATAAGAAAAAAACTGACTGTAATAATACGATGTATATCATTTTTTTGGAAAATGAACTTAAAGGGCATTCACAATCACTCCAAAACTCAATTGACTTTCGTATAGTCATCTCAGTATCAGTTTTTGTATAATCTTACCTATACCTGTCTTACCTATAGTATGTGAAATGGATCTAAAGTAAATTGTAGAAACTATAAAAATCTCAGTTTTAAAAATTATTTTGGGCTCGCTTATTTTTTCTCTATATTCGAATTTTCTGACAGAGGTGATTTTTTGGGTCTTTCAATCGATGTTTAACCCATTAAACCCGAGTAACGCCGGGTAAATTCACCTTGTCCAATAATATAATTTGAAACTCGAATAACAAACGTAGGTTTTACTGATTTTAATTGTGTTGTAATGGTAACCTATGTCAAAATTTTAAAAAATCTTTGAATTACAACGGTTACACATCTTATTTTACGTTACCCTCTTTTTAAAATAAGATGTTGCGGTCTTATTTTTTAAAGGTTTTGTTTTGCACAGTAGATTTACTTTTATGAAACGGAGCTCTACAAATCATGTATTGAATCAATAACTTTAATAGAAAATTGATCGAAATATGCACATACAGCCCAGAAATGAATCCGTCTTTCGTAATATTTTGCACAAAATAAATAATTTGTTAAAATATAACTCCTAAATTATTTACAGCAGTAGCATCTTAAACAGAAATGACCTTCCGATCATTGAAAAATACAGCTTTCTGAAATATGACAAAACATCAGATTTTGACTTCTAATCTACCTAGGATGAGGTAGGTACTTAAGGTTCCTAGTTCGTTTTGGGGCGTTAAGATGCAATTGGGTAAAGGTAATGAAAAATTGGCATCTCTGACCATTTGATTTCCAATTTAAAAAATTGTCAATTCTATATTAATTCACACTGGAGCTGTTGGCGACGGTCCATTGGCGACGGTCCGGAATCAATCCCGAAGGGAAAGATCCTGAGCTAGAACACCATACAACAAACTTCCAGACCACGCGAAACCAGACCATGCTACCTAGGTTGAAAGCAATTTGAGGTATGTAGGTATTTTAATAAACGCCGCACTGGAGCAACACAACGGGCTATGAAAGCAATTCGAGATTGCTGAAGAGACTAACAAGTTATTTTCTTAAAGAACCAATTCATAATACTCAGAAATGTTCAAATGTGACCCCATCAGTTCGCCCTCTTAAGTGAGATACATAAACCCAGAATTCTAAAGTTAGGAAAGAAAACATCAATTCTGGCGTTGCAGATACCGAGTAGCGAAATAAAACTAATTTTAGTGGGTTCGCTTGCACTTTTCGCAAAGCTCGTTTCCTTGCAAAATGTGAGGGCCGAGGAAGCCCAGTTGGAAGAGCAACGGATTAGTGTTGTCCTTGAATCTTTCCCTTAGGTGATTCCGTACAGTTACCAATAGACTGTTGTGTTGCTCCAGTGCGACGTTAATTAATTACCCACCATACGAAATGTGTTATGCAAAATTAAATGCTTTGAACCTTTTCATATCATCAGTCAAATAGTTATAAATTATTGATACGTCGGGAAGAAATAAAAAGTAAGTTCAAACATAAGTATTGAAATTTAAATTCTTTAAATATAATTTTTTTGGAAAAAATTGTTTTTCCAGCAATATTGGTAAAACAATTCAAGGTTCTTACCGCACACAATAATACTCAGTTATTCCTATGGGGATTTCGAATGTTTTTAGCTCCTCTGCATACCTAGGATAGAACTGGGGGGGGGGGGGCGGCGTCGTGGCTCAGTGGGTATGCCCACTGCACTAGCAATCTTCGCGTTGTAGGCGGCGCAGGTTCGATTCCTGTTTGGTGCATTCCTCCCTGTGTGTATTTCTCTCTTCTGTATCAGTAAAACTTTCATTGTATGTGTGTCTATTACTTGATATTGTATGCCTTGCGTCTGGCGCAACATGGCCAAATATGGCCCGTACGCCATAAAACCCCCAAACCAACCAAGTAGAACTGGGGTTAATATGCAGTCTATGTTATATGAATCGAGTTGTCATATGTCAAAAACAATTATAAAGTCTGAAAGCATTCAAAAAGTTTACTGCTTGATAAACGATTATTCCGTCTGGTTTTGAAGTCTTAATGTAATATTTCAATTTCATTGATGCGCGCACAATTTACATTACACGTCTGCTTTTATGAAATAATTTATCTTAGAAGTTTCGTATTCACTAGGAAGATATATAATCGAAGTATATACAATTTTTTTTATTCATAGCAAACCATTAAATTAATTTAATTATTTACTGTTCCTTTTGGATTGCTTAGTATATTGTAGTGCACATGGCGGATATTGAGCTAGCTTATAGAAACTACAAAATTTTCTCATTTAATTAATATTTTACAGTTTTCAGGATTCTGAATAATTTAATTTTAAAGATAGAATTAAACGGTAAAAAAATGCTCTATGAATTAGAATTAGCTTTAGAACTCAACTTGGTGAACGATTTTCAGAAATTTTTTACAATCCAAGAGTTTGTGATCTACCAAAAATTAAAATTGTTGTAGTAGTATGTTTATTTAACAATCGCATATTCAATTTTGCATGAAGTATTTTAGACGGATCACAGAAGTATATACAAACGAGTAACTTCAATAGAGACCTCTGCATTTAAATTCTCGTGAAGTACTTATCGTTTCATATTATAGTTGCACAAAGAATATTTTAAAATATATTTATTAGTATGCACAGTTAGCAGTCTATTAGAATACTAGTAACAGCTTGCAAGTGCACGAATAAATATTAAATTGAGATACAACGCTAGTAGCAGTTTGCACACTCATAGGGAAAATATATCATAACAGAATCCTATTCTCATCTTATTAAAATATCGTTTATTAAGCTATTTAACAAACCAAATTTTTTTGTTTAGGAATATTATTTCTGTTATTTGCAGTAAGTACAAATTGGCGCATAAGCGATTGGTATATTTATGAAAAAGAGGTACTGTCAGTCTACACGAGAACTGTTCCTGCCACTAAGCACAGACGGTGGCGGTCACTATAGAAACAGGTCTTTTTCATTTAAGAATAGGGATGACTGGTGGATGTATTAATTAAATTTTATTTTTGTTGAATCTTGGCGGTAAAAATGTGTTTTTCTAAAATAGACCTCGGCAACAAGTAAAAATTATAAACATATTTCCAATTTGTTATTAAGTGCACCATTGCGATAAACTTGAATGCATTTCTTCAAGCATCTCCTATGGGTAGTGGGATGAGGTCTGTTTCTACAGCAACAGACACGCAGACAGAGGCAGTAGCAGTTCTGTGCACGACGGTTTGTGGTTAGATCGAGTTCCAAACTCGCAACCCTCCGGTTTCAAATCGGTGACTCTATCAATTGGGCTTACCTCGGCCCTATGGGAGATAGTCGTTCCGACAGACTATCGGGAAATTTGAGTCTAAACTCTTCACCCAGTTGTAAAAAACTGGAAATCGATTAACTTCTTCACACATATACCATTCTCAAATGGTTGAGTGACAACCCACACATTTAACCTCTGTGACAGTTTGAAACAGACTACTTTCTTAGAGATGCATTGATATCAAATAACGCTAGAAGTGATACACAAAAAGTTGAGCCATAAAATTTTTATCATTCGCAACAGCTTGAACTTACGATATTCTAACCAGGGGCAGAGTGGGACAAAAATTCCGGCTCCTCCAGTCACATCAGCTCAATTCTTACAAGCAATTCTGAAAAACAACAGAAGACATGCATTAAAACAAATTGCTAAATACTCAAATTGAAGAAAATTATATTTATAAACTATCTTTACTATCCGGCCTCAACCGAGAATTTTTCCACAGTCTAAATAATTGTTCGAGACTTCGCGAGCGTGTTTAGTAAGTTTCAACGTTTAAAATATTATTTTGAAAAATTTAACTAACATTTGTGGATACTATATTTTATCATCGATCCAACCACAGACCGTCGTGGTCGTGAGACTAGTGCAGGTTAAATCTGTCGTGGCCTCAAATGTCCTCCCGTTTGCGTGGTGTGGAAGTTTGGAGAGTAGGTTGCCAGCTCCCTTTGAGATTGATCCAGGACTGTCGCCAATAGCACGTAGTGTTGCTCCAGTGCTACATTAATTTAATTACCTACCTACATTAAGAATGGAATAATAAACATTTTCAGCTTGATAGTAAGATTGTTTTGGAAGACATGAATAAAAATCTGAAGTTAATTTAATATTAGGAGCACAAAATTTCCCTTAATCATAACCAACAAACTGTTTGACTAACTGACTAGAAACAGGGTAATCGAGGTTAAATTGTGGTATAAATTCGAAAATTTTAATTATCATTGGAAATTATGAAGTTTTTGAATAATTTAATGTGAAGATGATCCCTTAAGCTAGTTTTAAGCATATGAATTATTAGAAGATATCTTTGTATGGTAGATGCCCAAATAATGATGAGGGATAGTTCGATTTTTTCCCCGCAGCTAAGTATTGGAAGCCCCCAGGATTGTTTTAGCCCCATCCTTTTAGGTATTTGTTCGGGTTGCCATACGGCTAATCCATCCCTGGTTAGGTGATTGGAAAATCAAGATACTATGCTTATTTTTTTTAAAATACACCTCTGAGCGAAAATGAATGCAGCGATTCATTGAAATTCAGGACTGACTATCTAACAATTCTGGAAAATTGCTCAATGGAATGGTGATAAAATAGACCACTCATGCATGTAGAAATCATCAAAAATATATAAAAATACTGTACAGCGGGGGAGGGGGGAATCGAACCAACCCTCTTTTGTTCGTGTCTCATCGTTCAGATGCAATGCTATTGGTAGCATTCGATGTGAATTAGCGTCATACGTACGTTTACATGCAAAGTGGACCTTTTTATTGTCAAAGTGTGCACAAACTTAATAATATTCAATGATTAACGCAATTTGAATGTTGAATTTTGAATCTATATCAAAATTTAACATCTCTCGGATATCAAATTCCATATCACATTTGGTCCAGTTGTTTCTGGATTATGAATATAGAAATTCAGAGCGTCTACTGTCAACCCTCCAAGTGGTATCGACAAGGTATCTCGTCCATTAAGATCTGACCAATTTTGCCAATGACGAGATAGCTCGTCATCAAGATGCTGCCGATCTTTTGATGATGACGAGATCAAAATCTGATCAGCTTTTTCTAATCACAAGATATCTAGCCCATCAAGGCCTGGTCAGTTTTAATAATGATTAGGTACCTCGTCGAGACAACCACCACGAGGGTTAAATTAATTCCTTGACTTTTATTAATTTCTTCACGTACAATCGTCATTTCACGTGGAAAATTTTTGTTATTAAATAGCCCAAAAAAATTCTAGGTAATAGTTAATTTTAACATAATTTTCAGTATGTAATATTAATTATGAAATTAATATTAGAAAAAATTATGATTAGCAGACTTTAGAAATTTTGATAATATATATGGATCATGAGAAATTTTAATTTAATATATTTTGAATTTTCATATTGGAAGACGACCCTAATTAAATTTTATGGAAATTATTTTTAGATGTTTTCCGCACTAAATGACACATTTTAACATGCTCTATGACGCACTTGCAACGGGGGTGGTTCGATTTTCCCCCCGAAGGTGTGCATTACTAATTAATTAATATAATTAGTTAAATTTTCAGTCCTTACAACTATTTTTATTTCCACATCCCACAGAAGTTAAGGAAAGTGAATCAATGCTTTCCAAGATGTCAAGGACTGGTTCCTGTCACCTCGAATCAGGTAAAATCGACGCATTTTTATGTGAAAAGTGAACATTTTTTGGACCCCAAGCTATAGAATTATCCTCGCGTTCGCACTTCAAACTTCGAACATTCCTACAACACCACGCTATTTGCTCGCGATCCGTGGAGAAATATTTGCCTCCTCTCCGAACAAAAACACAGAAGGAAAAGATAAATATTTGCCAGGACAGCCAGCAATCGCCCCACAAAAGATACATTTCATCTTGCAAAACAATAAACTGACCGGCATTTCATCGGGGCGGAACGGAGCGGAACGTCGGAGGCAAAAACAGTACCCCGAAACAAAGAAAAACAGAAAACCCAAGAGAGAAGTTATTCTCGCTTTGGAATCCTGCGGTCCAATCTCAACCCGTCCACGAAAAAAATACCGAAAATATGAAAGAAAGACACTAGACAAAAGGACACAAAAACAAAAAGAAATTCTTTTGTGGAAACTCACACGTGCAGGAGACAGCATTCAATACTCTACGCTTTTCGCTTCCTAAGCCTCAAATAGGAAAGGGAAAGTAAAGAGAAGAGAGAGAGAAAAGAGGAGGGAATGATCGAATGTTTTCAGTTGTCTTTCCAGACCCGAAATACTAGGTGAGGTCACCACGAAACAACCGTAAGAAGATTGACTTCCGATCGATTGTGTTGTGTGGGATGGCCGATAGATGGCGCAGGCTGTCAGCCTTCCGATTGGTCGGAATGAGTGCGATGGGCATGCGCCCGCTTCGGCATATTTTCGCGTTTTCTCCGTCTCTGGAGTTTTCAGAGTTGTAATTCACATGGAGCGTAATCGCCCGGCCCAAAGAACTGGCGACCGGTCGCTATGCTTGGAATGCTCTTCGCCTTCTGTCTCTGGATAATCCTGGGAGAAGGTAGGGAATTTATGCAATTTTTCCCTACGAGGGGAATTTTCCCTCATATTAATATTCGGCATGTTTCACAAGATTCATTTGTCAATAGCAAAACAGAAATTTGGGGCGAGACTTATAAAAATAAAGACTTGTAGGAAATGATTGGGTAGTAGATATATTGATAACAAAATTTTCTGCAATTATTGATATAAAACATACTCTAGAACACTAAGGTATGGAAGACACTTGAAAGTAACGAATCAGATAAGACACATTTTTTGGAATTAGTTGAAGAAATGCATATTATAAATAATACATACTATACAAAAACCTTTTCTAACCAAGCACTTTTTCAACTCTAAAATCACGGAATAAAAAAGTTTTGAATGAAATTCTCATTCCAAAACATGTACGAAACAAGTATTCAAAATTTTATATATTGGAAGGTTTCGATATCAAGTGGGGTGAACGAGGGTCTATATTCTTCACCTAATTATAATTTATCTTTCGGTGTTAGGCACTAAAGTAAATTAGTATCATATGGGAACACATTTAATTTAGAATTGCATTAGCAGAGGCTTTTGATTTCGAATTCAAATCTTGCTGATTTCGAGTTCAGTATTCTCCCAATTCATATTCCGATAACCTGTTCGTCAGCCTTTAAAACTTCCCTCACGAGCTCATTTTATTCTACAAATTTAAAGTTAAGAGAAATCGATTTTTGCTTGCCACTCGCAAATTCCGAATAAACGAATGAGACATCGTTTAGCATTTACTGCCCTTAAAAGAATTGACGATTCAAATATCTTCCCCGTTACATTTTTGTATTATTTGGAAAATGATCCAATTAAAAAGTTATTTTACCATATTAGGTCGTACTAATATCGTCCTTCAGATATAGAAATTCGTTCACATGAATGCGTGGTTGGGGCTTAAAACGTCTTTACTTTAAGTGCATTTCCAAGAATTTCAATGCATTTTTTCACTTTCGGATTCAATAGCTTTATTTTACTTTTATTTTGCTTTATTGAAAGCATACTCTGTGTGTGGAGTTATATTGCATTACTTTTATTACTTGCAAAGTATGTTTCCGAATAGCGAATTCCTTTTGATGATTGAGTGTAATGACAGACTGGAAATTGGGTTTAATAAAATATTTCAAGTCATTTAAAAAGCTGTACTTTGGTGTAATTTCAGGTAGGGGCTGTGGCCTTAATAGTAGTAGTCTGGATTTTATTTAGGAGAAGGCCCAATGTATAATACAATTTTTATGGAAAGTTAAGCTTGTATTCACTTATTTAAAATAAAGCCCTTTATGTTATTTTGCTACTAGACTATGAATTTTAAGAGAATTACTGTAAGAACATAAAAAATTGTTTGATTTAAGTACACGAATGACTACAATGGTTGTTCTGCAAATGTTTACCACATAAATTGCATTAAATAGCGTTAAGTAAATAGTCAAACATTATTTATGGATTTCACTATTTACTTTCGTGTCACTGTTGGAGGATTGGTACTATGTGTAGATATGAGAGAAAATGGATGAGTCACGGAATAAAAAGAGTGTCCTTAATCATTGCTCTTATACTTCGTAATGAATATAAACCCACTAAACCACTTATTATATAGCAAATATTAATTAATAAATGAATATTTGTTTTTAAGAATAAAATAATTTTTATGTCAATAATTTATTACATATATATAGTGGTTTTAGAAAATATCCGAATTGAAACGATAAAATCAGAGGCATGGTTGAAGTGGTTCATCATTTTTCTTTAGAATCAAGGAATCTGATCTTTTAATGAATTGAATAAATTCATTCGAACACCTAATAATAATTCAAGACTTCATTAATTAAGTTAGTACGAAATTTAAAGTAGATAACTTGGCTATATCATGACTAACAAAATTAAAATTTTAAATGTAAAAATGAGCAAAATTTACGTATTGAATTGAATTATTAAACTGTATGCTTAAATAGGTTATTGGGGAAAACTTAACAGTAAAGGATAAATTTAGAACTGCGTGCTGTGATCACGCGTTTTTGCTGTAGTCTTTCAGAATCTTCACTATCAGAGCTTTGGGATAAAATTTTTAATATCGCATTATTTACCGTACAAAGTCATTTTCTTATAAAGCATACTTTGATAACGATTCATTTACATCATTATAGTTCACAGTAGTCCAAAGAAATGAGTATGTAACAACATATTTTCAATCAGTAGCGTAGCCAGAGTGGGGGAGGGGGTTCTGAGACCCTAGTCTCCCCAAAGTGATGGTTTCTTATTTTTATATACTTTTACAACTATAATATAAATATGTATATAATGCTTTTGTGGTATTGAAACAAATTAGTTCAATCAATGGTTCATTAAATAAATTATTTACTAGGAAATATGAAAACGGGATGATTAATTCACTGACATAACCATCTCACATATTCGCATATCTACTTGTCATATCAATGTCTCAAAAATAACAACCAAATAAAAAGTGAATATTGAGAAACTGGATTTAAGTATTTGTTATTCAATTGTCATGGATAAATTTTTGGCGAAAACAACCATTTAAAAATTATTTTGGTATTAGGATCAACAAAGACGTGTCTCTTTTTACTTAAAAATTCCTCATTTTAAAATGAATAAAGTTGCGATGTATTAGGTATCGACTTTTAGCTAAGTTTCGTAGTTCTTATATAAGGCCAGATCTTCATTTGACCATAACAATTGAATTCCTAACTTTGGGCATCTTTTGAAAGGAATGCGAGTTGTTGCTGGGCAGATTAGTTTCTGTAACTTACTCTGGATGTATTTCTCTCTTCTGTATGAGTAAAATTTTTTGTCTGTGCTATTACTTGACATTTGTCTTGTGTCTCCCCTCTCCAGACGCAAACAATAATGTTCGGTAGTTAAAAGCAGACGTCTTAACGAGACAGTCTTGCCTAAGAGTCTGCAATGGTTTGTAATGGGAATGGCTTGTAATGCTGCAGGAGGCTTTATAGCAGACTATATGCATAATTGAATGGTTAATCAGGAAGCTATTGAAGCAGTTTCTTTGAAAATAGTTCTTAGATGTACGTACTACCAAAAAGCAATGACACGAATAAGGAGTGATTGTAAAGCGATGGATATTTTTCTCGGTGAAGATAGGTTTTCGAGTCATGAAAAAATATCTCTAAAATCACATAATAGTTTATGAACTTGTAGAACATTGATAGTAGTGTTAAAACTACGGCAAGTGCTTTTTTCTTGCTCTGTTGTGTTGCTATATAATTGCCCAATCACATTAAATATGAACTGCAAAATACTATTATTTAATAAGTTCTGTACATACACTAATAGAATGGTTATTGGATGAAAAGTGTTTTTGGATGCATTCCAACAGTACTTTCCGAAATGAAGTCTATCAGTTAGCAAAGTTCTTGTATTTGTTAGGCACCTGTCATGCCCTTTTCATGTTGTGTGTCAATGAATACTTTATTCGTGTAACATTGAGCACGAGTTCTACTTGCCATCCTTTATTCATTGACTAACTTAGGTGACAAAGTTCGAGTTCTTGGGAGCTCAATGCAATTGTGTTACGTGGATTTTTATTATGCTTGTTATACTTTAGCTAAGAGTTTGCTTTGTTTAAAAGTATTAAGATGTCTTAGAAGATGTCAAAATGGGCCTCTTCAAGAGAATTAGAAAGCGAATGCTTTACAAATATTCAATTTAGATATGCTCGCCAGGATTATCGGAAACGAGACAAATAAGTAAATCGGGTAATCGTAAAAAATAAATAATTTAAGTAATAAGTAATAAACAAAAAAGTAATCAAAAGTTTACAAGAACGCACCAAGCTGATAAGCTTATTTTTCTTCTAATTTATTCACAATCTTCAAAATGTATTGCGCTCCCACGTTTCTTTCGCAGTCTTATAAGAACTTGATGGGCCCCAAATTTTTTTTCGAAATTGCTTTTGCAATAGAGGAAAAATTGTCTCTTATCTTTAAATAAATGGATGGATTTTTAATTTTTTTATTTAACGTCTTTAGCCCTCTATTGAGCGTCAAAATGAAAATGGGAAAAAGAACTTAATAACACGATTTTTAAAATAATTATTTTAATTTGTAATATCTAGTAAATATATTTTAGACTACGAAAAAGCATGTGCAACACTTTGTTTGCATTAATCATGCCCTTCGTACCCACAAAGACCGAAATAATTATATTGCTCGACCTTCAGAGATTTCTGTACGCGCCCCGAGTTCAACTTACCCACTCCGAATAACTGGTGCAGTTGCAAACACTTGAGCAGCAAATACCAGACCTCACTCCTATACTAAAAGTTCTAATACCGTTTACAAGTTAATTCTCAGAGCAATATGTACACACAACTGAACATGAGTCTACAGCAGGGACTTTGGTTTTGCGAACTATTAAAACAAAAACAATGCTATTCCAAAACTGTGACTACGAGGAACCAAGTAGAATGCCTCATTTGTGGCACTCCACGTAAATTTCTACTTCCAGTTTTATCAACAATCGAAGGCATTTCAAAGTATTATTTGCTTGTTAAACATGAACTGAAATACCAAAATTCTGGCAAAGAATCCAGTATTCGAGAGGCATTAGAAGTTGTAGCTGAAAATATAGAAAACGTGTGGAGAAAAGCTTCATTACCAATTGTTTGCCTTAAAAAATTGTTGCAAATGACACTTAAATACTGTGGCAAATAGCTTTTTTAAGATTATCTTAAAGTAAAAAACGTAATACTAACTAATGATTTGAAAAAGTAAGAGCTCTTATAAAACCCCATTTAAGACCTTGTTTGATATTGCTCCATGTAAATGCATCCTATTTTCTACATGTTCTTTAAAAGGATTCAAAAGATACCAGTTAAAGCGATTAATTATTTAAGAGACGAACTAAAAGCTGTTATTCATTTCATCCAGTCATTCAACAATATACACACTTCTTTCACCCCTCGAATATGATCCTTGCAATGATTAGTAATGGACGCCACCATATTCGAGAACTGAGACATAGGAGAAATAAGAGTGCTAGAGAGAGAATGAAGCAAAAAAGAATAATTTTTAAAATTCTAAAAATAAATTTCGATGCGATTGATTTCACTTAACTAAGTGATTGGCAAACCTGATTTAGCAATTCACGTCCTTTTAAACAAACTTTTCAAATAAAGAACTCCAGTGTTGTATAAGTCCTCAGCTACACAAACTTTTCAGTTTCTCTACTACCCTTGTCAGACAGGTAGACGAAAGATGCGTAAAATTGGTGACAGAGGCATAAATGTCTGTTATTGACCAGAAGTACGTGATGGCTTCATCCGAGCTAAGATAAAATTATAACGAATAAAGCCAAAATTGTGGTTACAAAAACTAAAAACTAGCTTTTTTGTTAATTATATTTTATATCCGGTTTATTTATAGTTGTAAAATGTTCAGTTGTATATACATATTTTTAACCTTGTAAATTTACATTTAATTCTTTACAATAATGTAAAAATTGTAAAATTTCAGAAATTTTCGTTGTCGTTGAAAAATAAAAACTATCTGTATCAAAGCTATTTTATATTACATGAACTGAGTTGTTTATATGTAGATTTTTAAGGTTTTTAAAAAGTTTGAAAGAAAGAAAATTGGAATAAATACTGTTTATCTTACGGATTTAGCGTGCACATAACACTAGTACCACCGGCTCACGGGATTTACGAGTGGTCATGTTTCCCAAGCCCTCAATGCGCCCATGGAAAAATTGTACACGACAAGCGTATTATGCAAAACTATATTTTTATTCTGTAGATAATCTCAATTTCACAGATCATTTCATGAAAATTGCACAAAATTTGCAAATAAATCCTACTTCAACACGTAAGAATTCTTTTGCTATTAAATATATTAGCAAGACAAAATACCTCGAATTGCGAAATACGACTAGAGGGATGAAAAGAAATGTATAGGGCTATGTAACGGAAGAAGCTTATTCCTATCAATAGGAGCGAATAATTTTCGCGAAAATGTGCAAGGGAAAAGGGAGGAATTTTTGGAATGAACAAATCTTACTTTCCCACAAGAGCAATTAAGAATACACGGAAACCCGACTATGAAATACCAGGAATAAAATAAGAGGATAAAAGTACATGTACATAAAAATGTGTTGAAGTTGCTATGAGGTTGTACGTAATTAAAAGGTAGTAAAAAATTAATCCTACTCTTCTTCCAGGAAAAGATAATGGTTAAGAAAAAGAGTCGCAGAAGTAAACTCTAGAGTAAGGATAAAAGAAATAAAATGATAAAAATTAAAATGAAATCCGCTTGTGCAAAATTGCAAAAAATAACGCTACGCCTTGCAACATTTTAGTTTTTTATATGTATTTCTTTTGAATAAGCATTCTCCAAGAAATAGAATTCAACGCATCAGCTATTGCAGATGCATTCTCTGCCTTTGTATTATTGATAATCAGGTAATCGTTGTAATCCTCAAATTGGATTCCGCCTTAGATGTCATAATGATCCGGATCACTTTCTAATTCAGAGTCTTCCGTTGGCGGACACAGGCCCTGAATTCAGATTTTTTCCCACGGCATTAGAGTATGCAATGGTAAATGATAGCTGTATATGCTTTCATATACTCTACAAATCCTCAAGCCATGTGTTGAAAGTATAGCATTCATGGTTGTTTTGTCTCGAGTCGTATGATGAGTGAGGTTGGTCCACAAGTACAAATAGTAAATGGTCCTCATGGTTTCACTAAACGATTTGTATTGTGCTGAAACCGTATTAATATCCTAGAATCCTAATATTTTGGAGTGGTGCAACTAACGGACTAGAATGTCCCACAGATGTTCAATAGGAGACAAATCTGGGGATCTCGCTTGACAAGGAAGTGTCTCAACACCACGGAGGCACTCCTGTGAGTGTTGAGCCGTGTGTGATAGGGCGCTATCATGTTTGTAAGTAACTGCCTTGACGCGTGACACGAAAGCCAAATAAAAAGGTTGTAGTCTCTAAATATGATGTATTGCCATTCTATGCCTATCCACGACTCTCGGGCACGGCACCACTCCAGATTCAGCCCACGACATTTGGTAGGCAAAGGCAGACGCTTTACAGTGCGACGTGCCTGCAGTCAACAAGCGTCTGGAGATGGTTCTTAATGCTACAAGAGGCTGTATAGCGGACGAAATGCATTGTTGGATGGTCAATCAGGAAGCTGGAACAGTTTCGGCTTGTCTCACTATCAACCTATTTTGCATGTCTGTAACTTCACTGCCCCACTGCTGCCAACATCTTGTCAGTCCCAGATGACGGTCTACTTGTCGGCAAGACCCGACCTACCTCCTGAGTCCCATGATTTAAATTTTAAAAAAATATAATACTTTCAAAGTCATTTAGTTGAGACATTGTCAATCAAAACTGATAGCATTTCAACGCCAACACCAAACTAGAATATTCACAGCGATCAACTGATACTTTCTCAATGAACCTCAGGATGCCAACTTCGTATGTGACAAGGGCCCTTGTGACGCCATTGGTGCCCGATATATAACCATTTACACGTCTGGTGGATTTTATATACAAAATTTTATGGTTATGGACGAATGTGGTTGGGTGTTTCGATTTTTTTGGCACAGTTAACCATAATAATTATAACTTTTATTAATATGTGATAATGACATTATTGTCACCTTTATCTTTTAGTTTCAATCTTTTCGAGCTCTTTTTTCTTGTGGTAATAAATACGAAGTACACCCACATAAAAACTGAGTGACTCCTTTGAATATCAAAAGATTACCTCCAGGGATGAAATACACAGGAGAACAAAGAAACGTAAAAGTATCTACATTTAATTAAAAGAAGTCTGCAAAATCTCATTATATGTAAAGAAAAAATATACCTAATCGTACATACAGATAGAACACGTGAAAACTTTCTAAAAATACACGCGTCTATATTTGGTACATGCATTACGAATAATAATATATTCAAGGATTTTAGACTTGAAACAGGTTGAATCGGATTTGTTTTGTAAGATATCAACGCATGATAAATGTTGGAACTGGGGAAAATGAAACAAATCTACTTCAAAAATAAGTATGTGTAAAGGTCGATATTACTGTATCAATAAACGTGTTTGACAGTTTTAATAATTAACTATAAATTTTTTTTAAAGGGGAATAAATGCAAATAATCCAAATTAAGATTTTCTTTGAATTTATTTAGAATTATTTTTAAAAGTATTGTTTTTAACAGAAAGAGTTAATTTCAAGTAGTTTCGAAAAAATTCATGCCGGAAAATACTGATGATATTAATTTTCTGTTTTCTTCAAAAATATTTTCTAAATGAGTAAGCATTTGATCTGTCAGTTTAAAGAATTTATATAGAATACTTCCTTCATATTTTTTATGTGGAATACTCCCTCTCTGATGATTAGCAGTGTATTTAGAAATGGTTTTTAGTTTATTATACAAGTGGAGGATATAATTAGGTAATCATAAAACATTAATATCGAAACAAATAAAGAAATAAAACTTTATAAAGGATATATCTTAATCTTTGAATACAACCTGCATTTATTTTTTGGCTGTGCCTGTCAGGTAAAAAGACAAGAAACGATTTGGTTGATTTATTGATTATTCTTATGGCGGAATGGTCCGACATGGACAATTTGCAGCAAAAATTTGATTTGAAATTGAAATAAAAGTAAGAATAAACAATTTTAGACGCGTTTTATGTTGGTTTCTGCAAATTTATTTTTGGTACATATATAATTGAGTAGTGGAAACCTTGCTTTGAAAAGTAGTGTATTGACATTTACTATACAGGATTTAGAATAAACGAGATGTTTGTTGTTTTATTTGCGTCATTTTTAAAAAAATATTTTAGCTCTTGTTTTTGGTAATTCACCCTACACTTCCAGATGAATATTTCGATTGCATCTGATTTGCTGATCTAAGAATATGTACCTGAAGTCTTCTCTGCATCATTTTTAACCAGTTTTGACATATTGGCCAATAGATTGTGTCCTAGGATTCTATCAACCAATAGGTGCAGTTACTTAGTTATCGTATGTGTTGTGGGGTGAAAGAAATATCGCACTACTCGGAAATGTTGTGACGCTCAGAGGATTAAAGTATGATCCAGAAAAATTATTAGATACTTGTTAATAACGTGATAAAAATTGTTAGAATTTAAATTTTGATACATTATGAATACCATCAAATTGAACTCCTTTAATTTCTGGGTAAATGTTAATTTAATTAAATATCCCCACCATAGGGTTAATCCATGTTTAATTAAAGTTTCCGGTTCATACGACCATGATAGGAATAATCATCGTGTCCGAATATCAGTTCTTGCGAATGAGCATCTATGACTTAAGTGATTAGATGTCTATTATTAAACCCTCTGATGGGTTCACGCGCATATATCCGTTCTACAACTTGTAGATGATCCTACATTACTTTTTAACTAGTTTGGACCTTCTTGTACAAAATAATCATTTCTAAGATTCAAATTAATAAATAATGTGAGATTCAGTCATTATATTATGTCGAGGGTAAAAGAAACATTACACTACTTGGAAATCTCGTGACTCTCAGAGGATTAAGTCTATTTAAACAGAAAAATTCGACATGATTGCCCATTACAACTAATGACCATTATGACATTATGATTGTCCTTTATTATATGTCAACATTATAGTCAAATATGTATTAGTAGAAAAGTTACTAGCACACTATTCATAAAAATTGTAGCTACACTATGATGATAAAAGTATCTGGACAACCCCCGAAAAATTTAATTCGGCCACTGACGTAACAATGCACACACAGACTGCTATAAAAGGGGGCAGGTATGTTCAGAGACATCATTGTAAAGCGCAAAACGTACAATGGGTGGGCTTAGTGATGTTGAAAGAGTTGAAGTGATTGGTTGTTTCAATTATTGTAAATCTGTGCTGGAAATTTTGAATATGTTATACCTATAGCGTGCCACACTGTAAGTGATGTAATCGTAAAGTATACACGTGTAGGAGCTACTAGTTCCCAATCAAGGTCAGGTCGTCTCACAGATCGGAGCCCTAGAGTGCTGAAAAGGGTCGTCAAAGAGAACAGGATGGAATCGGCGCAAATTATTCGTGGTGAATTCCAACAATCCTTGGGATGTACCGTAAGTACCAAGACGATTCGAACTGGGAACTTTTGGTTTACACAGCTGAACAGTCGATTGACGTTTTGTAAAGCTCGTCGTAATTGAAGTCTTGAACAATAGAGATGTGTCCTTTGGAGCGATGAATCTCGGTACACTCTCTGGCAGTTTGATGTCAGGATCTGGGTGTAGAGAACGCCAGATGAACGCCACCTACCCGATTGTACTGTGCCTCACGTCAAGTTTAGTGGAGGAGACATATGATATAGGGTTGTTTCTCGTTGTGTGGCCTGAGCCCTCTCTTTCCTGTGACAGACACTTTAAAGGCAGAGTCCTATCTTGAAATTGTGGACAATTCACCACTGCCCACATTGTGAAAAATGTTTGGGACCGGCCCATACTTGTATAAACACGATCGGCTCTCGTCCACAAGTGTCGTACAGATCGGGTTTTCCGATATGGATGTTGAAGAAATGGACTGGCCTCCACAAATCCCTGATCTGTATTCTATAGAGCACCTGTGGAATGAATTGGAACGGCGTTTGAGAGCCAGGCCACATAGGCTTACATCAGTGTTAGAACTGACCACTGCTCTTTTGCAAGAATGACATGCCATTCCAGCTGAAACTTTCCAACGATTGGTGGAAAGCCTTCCTAATGTAGCCGCTGTTATTAAAGCAAAAGGTGGATTCACTCCTTATTAGCTTTGGAACTATGTGCACAAGAACTAAACTTTACAGGTGTTCGGATACTTTTGTTCATATAATGTATTCCTTTGGCGAAGCACTTTCTGAAAACGAAACCACTTTCCAAGTGCCCCTGTAATTTGAAAAATGTGAGTGAAATGATTTCACTTCAGATTTTTACACTCGAGATCAACATATCAGATAAATAAACCTATGCTCCAGTTTATTCTCAACACCGTTTTGTCTTTCACAATTTTTGTCATCAGTGAAGAGCACCATCACACACACATTCAAAGCTTAATAAAGCAAATAAAATACTTCTCATTGAAAGCAAAGAGAACTAAAGATAACTGTCGCGGGTAACGAATTTATAATGGATACGAAACGCTCAGAATTCATTTTACGTAACGTTTAGAATTTATTTGTGTTATTTCGATTCATTTTCAAATGTAGTTTGCGTGTTTGATGTACTCTAAGTTTACAATAAAAGAGAGAGTTCGAAATCTAATAATTTTGATGCCCTTTTCTCTGGCATGTTTTCAAATCGCGGATTACGATACAGTGGAATTTACTCCGGAAGCAGCGATTCGTATCTTTTGTTCTGTCTCTTTGTTTTATAGCTGGCAGAAATCCAGTTGCTGAGATCTCTCATATGGAAACTTTAGAAAACAATACGCGTCATGAAGAAAGTAGAAGAAAATATGAGTAGTACTATATAAATCTTTTATAACAAACTACATTGAAAGTGATACGTAGTAAACGAAAATATAGAATGAAGCATGTTATAAACTTTAATATGGATATTTTGTTTGTGTAGGCAATATTAATATGTCTGAACTCCATAAATGAAAGAATTCGTTCTCAAATTCTTCCACTTAGTTTAAATATTCTTGATCTGAGTTATGGAGTTCCATAATATAGCTAAAACTAAACAGAAAAGCTAAAAATTCTTAAGAAATCTGATTACAGAATGCAATGAGGAATCTGGAAGAAAGAAATCAGTACAGAAAAGAAAACCTTAACGAAAAGAGATTTCGCGTCAAAAATGCCGAATCGCCTTTGAATAAGGGAATGGAATGAAATTGAAGTAGTCTTTCAGAATCTAATTGTGGTAGCATAACTGAGGTTTGCTTTTTGCCACGCATTTTATGCAAATGTTATATATTATTCATTATGAATGGATTGCAGTAAGATAAATAATGTGAATAACAACACTTTGAGATCAATGTATATCAGCAATTAAGGAGGTTTAACGCAGATGCTCGTGGTCTGCTGGTTTTTAAATATTTCATTCTCTATTGTGTGTGAATCTGAATTTGAAAATGTGTCCAGTATGAGTTATGCTTGAAGTCTCAAATAATGAAATATATATGTTCGTCATTGTATTAAAATATATTTTTTAACTCAATACTTTAAATTAAAGTGAGATATTTTCACTTTTTCTCTTCTCTTAGTCATGATACATTTTTTTATTTTGTGCAAATAGAAAAAATGGACATTATTTTGCCTTTTGCATAATTTTTTATGTACTCCAGCATATTTAGGGTTTTTATCAGGCATGCTAACAGTGCAACATATAGCTTTGGTATTCATTGTAAGTAGTTCCATTACCTCTTACGGGAAGTATTTTTATGTTTTTCTCAATTGCCACGTCTGGGATATAAATAGCAAACACAAAACATACTCCTGGGTAATATATAGTGATATATACATACCATTAGTTGTATCGTGTTTTTGCAGTCTTTGAAAGGTAATGTTTCTCCGTTAGGTACAGAAGTAGACTAAGAACTTACATTATGTTAACGTAAGAATCTTAACAGATTAAATTTGTACACTTGTTTTTCGTGTCGGGTTGTATGTGTAAGGCTATTTGGTTTGTATGTTCATGTAAAGAAGTCAGAATGAAAGTGGAACAGCTCACTACTTTTAAGTAGATAGTGGACTTTCAAAACAAACTTTATAGCAGGTATTATCCGATTCTTATAAAATTCGCAGACTGTTTTCTACTAGAAAGCTTATATATAAGATTTGGTCTAAAAATATTGAGCTTTTCGGAAGTTATCACATAAAATGTGGTTAGAAATTTTGATAAATTAGGACAAATTGATAGGTCCCATGTGCATTAATTTTCCATGTATAAACTTTTAATTCACATAATAATTTGTATACTAATGTATCAAATTAACTCCATTTGGAAAGTATTTCACTCGACTGTAAAATAAAATACAAGTTTTGTATACCTAAGATTTTTCTAAAAAGCATACGTTAAGCAACAATTTAAACCAACATTTCAAAAATTGGAAGCATGATGAAATTTTCATTTTCACTTAGACATATTCAACTGATTGTAAGGATTATTTGAAAAAAATTCAAGGAAATAAGTTAAAACCTGATGCGCAGGAAACGAATCAGCAGTTTGTCCCAAAATCGCAATAGGACAAAAACACATTTTTCTACTTATACTAAACATACTTATCTACTATACATTTTATGGTGTTGCATATGTAGCAAAAATTTTCGCAATTAAAAAATTTATTTTGCTATCTAGAGTCTGATACCAATAAATGCTTAACGCAAAAATTAAAAAATCGATTATACATTCGACTTTGGTGATTTCGGGAATATGTTCGGGGAATTCCGAAGAGGGCTTCTATAAGGCCAGTATAGCTTTCAATATAAAAAAGTTATAATCAAGGATAATTTATTATATGCAGAAATTTAAATGTTTTTCCAATTATGTTGGTAGATGAATTTACGTCTCACTGGAGCAACACAATATGGTTTAGGTAATGGATCAATCTCGAAGAGAAAGATACGATGACAATACTTCCTAATTTTGAATCACAATCAAATGACGAGTTCAGCATCTGAGCTGGAACATCACTCTCCAAACTTTCACACCAGGCCAACGTGAGGACATTTGAGGCCACGATCGATGTAACGTACATCAGACCACACAACGGTCTTTGGTTGGACGGTGTTTTGAACTCAGAACCCTTAGTTTACTAATGCGCTACTCTGCTAACTAGGCTACCATATCCCTTCGAATTTGAAAGCAGTAAACTGTTATAGATCAACAATAAAAACAATGCATATCATAATACGTCTCAAGTATTAGTTTTCCGTTGTACTTGAAAGCAAGGCTGATCACGGTTGACTTAAGCTGTCAAACGATGTTAGAAGTTTGGAGGCCTCAGTCCAGAAGAAGATGATGGATGAAACAAATCTCAATCATAAGTGCTCCAGTGCGTTATCATAAGTTATTAAAAAATACCTACATACATAATTGCTCAATCATAAGTTAATTAAAAAATACCTACATACCTATACCTTCTTTAGTTCTTTGCATCTAATGACTTGCTTGTATAGAACCAATATACTTGTCTAAAACAAATGAAAATCTTCTTTGACTATGTGGCAATAGAAAAGTTGTTATTTCCATGAAATACTTTTCTAAAATTATTGCACAATTTATGAGGTGTCTTATTGTTTAAAATGGCATATCTTTCAACAATTCAGTCTATCCCCATCTGAGGCCGGTGGATACCTACAATTTACAGAGCCGATCATACGATCATATCCGTCATTGGATTTAAACAAGAAACCTTAGTGCAACTGATATAAGCGAGTCAGCTAGTTTTTGAGGAACGTGACTATACTAATTGAGTTATGATACGTTCAGTTTCTTCTGATGGTATTGTCAGGGCTATTTCAATAAGAACTCCGCCAGATGGTACAATGTAAAGTAAGGATTCCTCTACACCATTAAATCTCCAAGTGGTTTCGACGAGATATCTTGTCCATCAAGATCAGACCAATTTTGCTAATGACGAGCTATCTCGTCATAAAGATATTGCCAATTTTCTGATGATGTCGAGATTACGATCTGGTCAGTTTTCTCCTGATGGCGAGACATATCGTCCATCAGGATCGGGTCAGTTTTGTTTAATGATTGGTTGGTTGATTGGGATTCTGTAGCACAAGGGTTATATTTGGCGATACTGCGCCAGGCACTAGACACACAATATCAAATAATAGACATACAATTAAAGTTTTACTGACACAAAAGAGATAAATACACCCAGGGAGGAATGCACGTAATAGGAATCGAACCTGCGCCGCCTTCAATTTGAATGTTGCTAGCGCAGTGGTCATACCCACTGAACCACGACGAAACCGTTTTGATAATGACGAGATACTTCGTCGAGACAACCACCAGTAGGGTTAATACAACTTAAGGAGTGCGTTTGACGACAAGATCTATCGTCATGGCCTCTTGTCTGGGGATGTCCATGGAGAATTTGTATTTTAATCATTTCCTCGTCCTCGATTTTTTTGAAGGTGCATGAACTCACGGACCTTCAAAAGATCATGTGGGGAAGTAGATAGTTGAATTAGCGCCACACTGGTGCCACACTACGGTCTATTCTAGGTATTTTAATTAACGTCTCAGTGGATCAGCACAATGGGCTATTGGCGGCGGTTCGGGATCAAATCCGAGGAAAACACCACGTAATTTTGAACCACGGTCAGATGATGAGATCACACCTGAGCTAGCACCCCACTCTCCAAACTTCCACACCAGCCCAACGTGAGGATATTTGAGACCATGACAGATTTAACATGCACCCCTTTGCACATGACTGTCTTTGGTTGATTCGAACTCGCCACCCTCCGGTTGTAAATCCCTTACTCTTTCAGACGAGCTACCGGGGCCCATGGGCTATTCTAGATCATGTGGGATCAGAAACTACCTATCGTCGTAACTAAGTGATCCGGGAATTTCTTATTAAAATCAAATATCACCATTACGGGTTGATTTGTATATGTACTTGTTTTCAAAAACATTTAATAATTGTCAGTTATTGAATAACGAAAGACGTAATGAGAGATATACAGCACTAGATTCCTTTGAGATAAAATTACTTCTTTTCATAACGAAGCTAATTATTATTCCCTGGGAACACATTCCTCTCAAGAAATTAATTTGAAATTTTTTTATTTGTCTCTCATTTTAGAGAATAAACCCCTCTCGGAAAAATTATTTGTGTTCTTGTTACAAGCAATCGATTTCGGTTTTCTTTCTTTCCCAACATTCGAATTGTATTCACACCGTTTGCTCACCCATTCATTACGAAAGCCAAAAATAGTATTTCGTTTTACTGCGTTTCAATTACTCCGCGAAATGATTAATAAGGAAAGAATTTGTCACGAAAAACATCAAATGTTGAATTGATTACTTTTCAACAAGATGAGTTTAGCAAACAGAGGAGGTACAGAAAAATGTCCTATCTCCTCCTCTTGTGAGTTCTTTCCAGTTTTTTGCGAAGGCCGGGTAATTAAAGCGCACTGGAATTTCAGTTCCGATGTAAAGCATGCGTCTTCCCTTCCCCAATTCTTCATAAAGTTTTATTGGTAATTCAAGAATTCCTTCTGTCGCGGTCCACACAAAGGAATGCGCGTCGTCTTGTTAGAATGTTTTCTACGAGGCTACTTTAAATAGTTTACTGGCAATTTTTCAAAAGTACGCTGTGGGGTGGGGAAATAGCAACACTAATAACAACAACGGATGGCAACAACAATGAAAAAGCAGTTCGAGTTTCTTCCACTTTTTAACAATGTAAAGACTCGTTTCGTTTTTACGCCCTCGAAAATGCGAGGAAATATTGACGCATTTTTTCATCTTTCCAAATTTCTTATACGCCCCTTCGTGTTGTTTTTTTTGTCAGTGTGTCTTTTCCCTCTTCCCATAGGGGAAGGGAACGACGAAGCAAACGCAATAAAAACAGAGCCACTTATTTGCAAGCGAAAACGCAACGGATGAGTTCTCGCATTAGAATGTTATTTTGCTTCGTTTTACGCTCTGAGTGTGCTGGCGACGTTTTTAGTGCAATTTTAAAAGAATAAAGCACGCAGAAATTGGCGCAATACGCAGAATCCTCAAGCTGAAGAATAACGAGCGGAGTTATTTTACGCCTTAATGATTTTATCGTTCTCCCACTTTTTACTTGGTGTCGGGGGAAGAAAGCTTAATTCACGCGACGCGACAACGCAGCATGCGCTACAAGTCCGATGTGCTAGCGAGCGTTGTGGAAAAATTGTCCTCTGGGTAGAAATAATAGCGAGGTTTTTGACAGGTACGTCGAATATGCTCAAAGTAAAGATTCGTGAGAGGCAATTATTTGAAAACGACTTAAAACTCACTGAGATCAACCCTAGACATCATTAGAGATTGACACATTTTGACGGAATGTCTATATTTTAACATTAACCCTAGTAGATTCGACGAGATATCTCGTCCATCAAGATCTGACAATTTTGCTAATAACGAAATATCTCGTCATCAAGATATTGCCGATTTTTTAATGATGAAGAGATAAGATCTAGTACGACATTGAGAGCCTTTTTGAATTTCGTGTCACGTGTCCAAGGGGCTATTTACCAGTAAGATAACGCCCGGTTAACAGGATAACGGACCCTTTAAAAAGACACTTAAAATCAGAAATCGTTTGATCACTTTTGATTGGATAATACTAATTAGGCTTGTCTTTCCCACATTCCCTGCAAAAATGGATTACATCAATATTTCATGGAATATCATTATTTTTGGGTATGTAAAGATAAATTTGGACATGAGTGTAGTATGAAATTACATATCACAAAAGTAAAATTTTACAATAAATTGCACGTTTGTTTAAAATGATAGTTTTATGAAAACGAAAGACATTGAAAATGTATGTACTGTTGAAAATGGCAGATATAACGGCGCTGAGAAATAAAATATCTGTAAATGTTTTGATTACGGTATGGTTATTTTTATGAGCTATGATTTATATAATCGCTTACGAAAAATTAACTTTCCCACTTATGTGTAAATTTAACTACACTCACGCTCGATTCGTTACTCGTGAATAAAAAGCAATAAAATCTGCAACGATAAAGCTATTTGAAAGGTAAAAGCAAATGGATGTTTCCTATCTCTGTAATTAATTGCCGAGTCATTAAAGAAACTTTTCTGTTTACTCTCTGCTGTTTATTCAATTTATAGTTGCCTAATTGCGTGCACTTTTTACATATTAAGGATTGCCCAGTTATTATCTATAATTGGAGGATATCGCTCAAGTTTTCTGGTATCATTGCTCATGGAAATTGAAAGGGAAACTGTGAATTTAAAACTAATTCATTGTATGAAGAAATTGGGAATTTCAAAGAAATATATTTTAAAAATATGTTTTGATAAGAAACATGATGAATCAATTTCTCTTTCAGAGGGATTTTCAGCCTAAACGAACAAAACAGATAGAAAGGGAATATTATACTTCCGTTACCCAAATTCTCTCGTATGATACATTTTTTTCTAATGCCCAGCTAATTGAACTTCAACTACACCACTTACTAATGACACTGCAAGGGCTGGATTTGTGAACCAGTTTGTGTTACCTAGGCTCTCCATGGAGGATGAGTCCACATTACATCTTGCCTACATCTACACATTCTAGGCATAACACGTTAGGTCTCACATGTATTCTAGTATTCTATTATTCTAGTTCATTAATTATGCTACACAAATATTCATGTCTTACCCCGGATTCGAAACAGTAATCAATCGATATAGAGGCCAGCACCTTAAAGGGTACAACTCTTGGTCGGTTTCGTATGATACATATCGGGGTTACATTGAAATGTTTTTTATCACCGTTTTGGCAATGTGTGGCGTTTAATCTAAGGAGCTAAAGAATCAATTGGGTTCTTTGGTTGGTTGTTGGCTGTTTTGGGGGTTTTATGGCGCAAGAGCCATGTTTGGCCATGCTGTGTCAGATGCAAGATATACTAGTAATAGACATACACACAATGGAAGTTTTACTGACACAGAAGAGAGAAATACACCCAGGGAGGAATGCACCTGACAGGAACCTGCGCCGCCTACAACTTGAAGGTTGCTAGCGCAGTGGACATACCCACTGAGACACGACGAGTCCTTGGTTCTTTGGAATATTTATTGGCAAACAGCTGAAATCGCGTTCGAAAGAAAAGTCAAGTTTCGTCGCGTTCAGAATACACGCAGGAAACACGTGCCGCCGCATAGACACTACCACCACCATAGACACTACCTTTTACGTGGCATGAAAAGAGGACTAATTTGGAATGCCGAATGGCAACAACTAAACCAAGAACCGTTCCCGATTCACATCTTGACAGAAAGAGTCTCTCATATACTTCTCTTACATGGTAGATAGGCATTTACCGTCACACTGGAGCAACACAACGTGCTATTTGTGACGGTCCGGAATCGACCCTCGAAGGGAAACAACACCACATAATTTTGAACCACGGTCAGATGACGGCTCTTACGTGGCATGAAAAAAAGGACTAATTTGGAATGCTGAATGGCAACAACTAAACCAAGAACCGTTCCCGATTCATATCTGCCGACAGAAAATTCTAGTCTTTTTACCAGATTAAAAAGAAAATGCAACATATGAATTCAAGTTCGCATTTAAAAAATAAATTTGAGTTGTGCTGTCAAGTATTACGCATAACAAACGAAGCGTAACGAATCCTTAGAGGTTAGTCGGTTGAATTAACGTCGTATGGGGCAACGAAACGGGCTATTGGTGACGGTCCGGGATCAATCCCGAAGGGGAAAATACCTCGTAATTTTGAATCACAATCAGATGACAAGGTCAACACCTGAGCAGACACTCTCCGAACTTCCACTCTACTCCAACGTGAAATCCTCAGAAGAAAGCTGTAGAAGGTAAGAAAATGAGATGAGTTAATTTTTTTCAATTTTAATTTCAAACTTTGTATGCTCGCCGTGCGTACCTCTGTGACAGAGGTTGGTACCACTCCTTAATTGGCGTACCTTTTCATGTGCTTGGAAAGCGCTAAGAATGATGCCAAGTAGTCAGTGTTCTGATCTCTCGCGCAAGCGTCTCATTTCAGGAACGAAGGACATTACAGGAATTCTCTACTTAGGACAGTACAGTAATTCTTTGCGTACTTAGGATAATACAGTAATTCTGTGTACTTAAGTTAGTACATTAATTAAAAATTAATGTCAATAAATATAATTACAATCCATTAAATATAAATTTTGTGAGCCAGGTCAATATGATTCTACTCAAGAATAGTCATTCGTTTCACATGCTATTCAGTTGTCATTCAACCTATCATTTAATTAGCAATTGACTTGCATCTGAACTTATCAGTCCACTAAGCACTCAAAACGTGAGACTCTAAGTTCCTATTAAAAACTACAGCAATTTTTCACGCTTCGAAATTCATGCCATCATTCTCAAATGAAAGCCTTTAAAACGCAATTAAAATGCCATTAGGGAGAGTTTATATATAAACAAGTTCATCAATCAGATTGTTACTTATTCCAATATTTTCGCCATAACAGAAGTTGGGAAATCATTTTGCGAAGGAGGCAAGCTATAATGCTTCAAACGCCAGGACCATTTAACAAACATTAAGAAAATTCAACGGAATAGAATTGTAATTTGAGTGTTTTGATTGTAACAAATGCAGCATAAATAGCATTTGTTAAGGTTAAGTGAGTGTGATTAATCTCAGTACAGTAATAATTACATATTTAATAATGGAATATATTCTACATAACTCAGACTCGACACATTATCTAAATGCTAAACCTAAATTAATGGCATTGGGTACAGGATAAGAATCTATTTATGTCCATGCGAAATAGAATTCCGATGCATTAACTGTTTAGGACTGTAACTAGGATATCAGTGTTTACTTTGTAAAGGTCCGGCAGTTTATAACTAAATGTTGGGGCCTATGCATAATCCAGCGTTTTACAATCAGTGAAGAGCGAATTGTTATATCATAAAATGAGAGGAAACTTGTTATCACAACGTATTTGAATTAGAACTAGTGATCGTTCTCTTGAACGATCACTAATTCTAATTCATTGAATAATGTTATGAAATTGTATTCACTAATAAATTGAATACAATTTCATAACAATATTGCACAGAAGTCTATTCAGAGGTTGCATTTCAAAAAGTGTTATGGAACTCTTGAAAGACAGACTTTAAAGGTAACTACAAATTAAGACCTTTTTGATCTGAAACGTTGGATAAATACTTTGTATGCAGATTATGCAAAAAAAGACTATTTTTATAGGTAAGATAATTTTTAGTGTGTACATATAAGCCATATAATATCACCCAAGTGAATATGATCAAAACAAAGTCATAAAATAGGTGATAAAGAAGCAAGTAATATATGTGAACTAGCAGAATTACCCGGCATTGGTCAGGTTGAATTGGTTAAATTTTGATTGAAAAGTGATCAGACAAATCACTTCTATTTCATAGAAAAAAGGCAAGCATCATTTAAGCGTACGGAAAATAAATTTTTAACATCAGTTTAACTTTTCCATAGCTTCTACAATTGATTTAGACGCAAATATGTATACATGATATATCCATCCATATAATCCATTTTATATTCATCACATACCTGCTGTAAGACAAAATTACAAAAGTTTTTTTTCTAAGGTGACTACAACAAAAGTCGATTTTGAGTTTGAGCAAATTAAATTGTTGAGGCATTCGCGATTAATTTATTTGAAGCACACGTTTTTCTTCAAAATTCTATTCAGGGTAAGTGGAATAATGGAGTTTTTTTTAAAAAATTGCCATCAGTGTAGACAAAGCAAATTCAATCGATTACAATTTTTACAAAATCATTGCTTTCAACGAATGTTTTTAAATATTTAAGTTACATAAGAACAGCGTCAATTTCAAGTAAGCAACCTTGACCTACTGTCACTTACGATGACAAATTTAAATTTTTCCGAAGTCCTAGTTCAAATACTTCCTTACTATGATATTATTCCAAGATCAGCAGTCTTATTTAAAATTCGCTTTACTCCAACAGAAATTCAGTTTTAAATGGAATCCTCATGATGCTTTTTTTCATTTGAGAGATTAATTTTCTATCTGGAAACCACGTACCTATTTAGAATGATAGCTGTAGTTACTTGACAATGGAGTACAGCTTTCAATAATATCCATGAAACATGAAAAACAAATGTAAATTTAATTGATTTTAATCGTCATGTAATGAAAATCTATGTCAAAATTTAGAAATATCTTTAAACAACGTAGGGCTACCCGTTTTGATTTAACATAACCTATCTTACTTTAAAATGATTTTATTTTAACTTTACTGGTCATTTAAAATAAAAAGTCACATACCTTACTTAAAACGATTTTCATTTATTTTTATGAAACAATTCTACAAACCAATACATATTAATCCAGACTTAAGAAAAGTTGGTCGAAATATACATGTACCACCAAGAAATTATCCATGTCTAGTGATATTTTGTGGAAAATAAATAATTAATTAAAATTTAACATCAAAAAGTAATATAATATCTGTAATACGGAAAATACTGGAACATATAAATACAAACAGAAACAAAGTTCGTCATTGATAACTTCAGAATTCTGAAAAACGAAAGATATGAGCAAGCGTGTCGAACTTAGACTTCCTGGATGTATTTTGAAACAAAGTAATTCGAAAAAAGACCTTTGAACAATATTGATAGAAACAATGATGACTTACAAAAAGAACACATATTTATAGTACTTAGAAATGCTCAAATATCAACACTACATTTTGCTGTCGTAACTCAAATATACAAAAAAGAATTCTAAATCAAATTTATAAAATAAATATTAATTCTGGCTTTGCCAGATACCGAGTAGCAAAATTACGCTTTTATTGTCAATGTGTTTTTCGTTTGAGCTTCTCGTAATTACAAATGTAAGCTGTGTAAAATTAAGTGTTTTAAATATCCTTTTTTTCATCTATCAAATATTCATAAATTATTAATATTTTGGAAAGAAATAAAAAATATGTTCAAACATAATTATAATTTTAAATTGTTTAAATATAATGTTATGGAAAAAATTGTTTTTTGAGCTATACTGGGGTAAAACAATTTTATTGGAAAGTTTGTTTTCAATCAATACTGGTAAAACAGAGTTACGTACCGCAATTCCTATAGCAATTTCGAATTGTTTTTAGCTCCCTCTGCATACCTAGGTTAAATATAACGGGGTCAATATGTAGCCTGTGTTACCCGCAGGGTTCTAAAGAATATGTGTGCAAAATTTGGTGTGGATTGGTCGAACGGTGTAGATTTGTATAGTGAACAGACAGACGTCAACTCTGTTTTATACTATACATATATAGTAGTTACATAACAATACATGAGGAATATTCAGGATGGGATAATGAGGATTTCAATTCGAAAACTCTTGTCTAAATACAAATTGTAGACAAATAGAGCATTATTTTAAAAACATGAGGTAAGAATGAGCTAATTTTAATGCTTAAGGTTTTGTTTTTTTGTTTATAATTTGTCTTATAAATATTCACAGATAAGCTAAACAAAACTTTTACCTAAATGTTCTTTGTTGTGCGTTAAAATTTTAATTCAAAATATCAAACAATTTTGGAAATATTTTAGAAAACTTTAAAAAATCCTTATGCAGTGAACATGAGAAAACATCTTTTCATTCAGTTAATTCAAACTATGAAATATACGATTTTTATAAAGATTATTATTACTGTTTTTATAGATTTACACTTACTTCAAATCACTTTTTGAACTATTAGTTTTTAGCATTTGTGTAGTTTTTCCAATATGTATGTGCAGTATATACATATGCTTAATTTTTATTTAAACTAATAAACAAGTGATAAACACAAGAAACATTATTGAATATTTAAATACAAAATAAATAATTTATTATCTTAAGAGACTATATCAAGTTTCCGGGCAACTATCTTTATGATCTTTGTCATGAGATGAAAAATTTAATGACACTTCTAGAGTTAAATTAGGTCATCTTATGAACAAAGCATGTTCAAAAGTAAGATGTTTAAAATTGTTAATAGTGGAAAAGGGTTGGGTAAATGGTGCAGTCCAAAGAAGAATTCCCCTATGAAGAAAGATTGGTACCAAGGAGCATCTGCTGAGGAAGCCTATGTGACATTGAGAACACCATAAACGGCGTTTGGAAACACAAACTATCCTTTGATTACCTTCTGGAATTAATATTCTGACATTTTCTACCTGCCGTAGGGCATGAAGGCGGTTTTCCAAAATATTAAACAGCATTTGGTACATTATTTATTTTGTTTTCCATTTTAAATATCCTACTTTATTTAAGGGTGCAATTAAATTTTGACTATTAATGTTAAGTTTATCAAAACTGTTTTGCGTGTAACAATTACAAATGGTCGTTTGGTTTTATTTTGGGCCGAAATTGCCCTTCAACTCAAATATTTATAAAATGTCTTTTGTTTCTACTTCTGTGTTGTTCTGTGTGTGATCATACTCTTATTGTTACTGTAATGTAGCATTGAATAAAGTAGGTATAGTGTGAAATTCCTAGATGATGTAAATTTTTGAACACCAAAGTACATGTTTTATTGAAAATATCACTAAGTACCCTTTTTAATTGCATTATAAGCATGGAGGCTAGACAGTAGTGATGGGGAGACTCTTGAGCTCGACAGTAATCCGGATTTGTGTTCGTGGACATACATCCCTTTGTGAATACGATTTAATTTTGTGTTCAATAATTCCCTTTAAAGTTTGTGCAGGATGTTTTAAAACACGCTGTGTAATAACTACTTAGTACCTTGTACTACTTGTTACCTTGTACACCTAGGTGCAATAATATAAGACAGGAAGTATGTGAACAACCTTTTTAGAAGCCCTAATTTTACAATTTGACAGTACTTGAATTGTTATATCTGTACATTCTTGCATCTGTACTCTGTTACATCTATACGCTCTTACATCTGTACACTCTTTCATCTGTACACTCTTACATCTGTACACATGTACATCTGTACGCTTACAGTTTTACAGTAGGTGCTTAATGTTACGACCACCAACAGTAACGCACACCCGATAACGTCGTTGCATAGAATGGTTCGGTTGATTGGGTTTTATGGCACACGGACCATATTTGGAGATGCGCCAAACACAAAACAGACAACATCAAGTAATGGACATACACTGCTGGCCACCCAAATTGCAACACCAAGAAAGACAAGAGATATCACAACAAAATTTATTTTGTAGATAACATGTTGACCAAGTATCAAATGATTAAATTTATAGACTTCTGTGAAGTGTGGTTCCTGCCAAAATCAGTAGCCAGAGTAGCCGCCATTGTTGGAGATCACCGCTGACACACACGCCTCGGCATTGATTCAAAGAGACTTTGGATGTGTTCTTGGGGTACAGCAGACCAAGCAGCTTCCACACGTTGCCAAAGTTGATCTGGTGTGGCAGCTGGGGATGTATTCTGAGTCAATCGTTGAGCAACCATGGACCACATGTTTTCTATCGGCGAAAGATCCGGAGAGCGAGCTGGCCAGGGAAGCAATTCAATCTGGCGATTGACGAAGAACCCTTGGACAATGCGTGCCACGTGTGGTCGCGCATTATCCTGTTGAAATATGGCTGTGGGCAAGCTCTGAAGGTAAGGAAGGACAACTGGCTCCACCACCTCGGAGATGTAGCGCTAAAGTACCGGCAATGCGTACTAGAGGAGTGCGAGAGTGATATCCAATACCGCACCATACCATAATACCCGGTGCAGGACCAGTGTGGCGGTGCATAACGCAGCTGTTCAGCATCCTCTCTCCACGGTGTCTCCAGACTCGAATCCGACCATCGTGGTGTTGCAGACAGAAGCGTGACTCGTCAGTAAAGACAATTTCATTCCATTCTGTCGTCCACATCCTTCTTTCATCGCACCATTGACGGCGGAAACGTCTGTGGTTCTGCGTCAAGGGTAGACGAAGCAATGGACGTCTTGCGGACAGACCACTCTGCTGTAAACGGCGTCGAATGGTACGCGCAGACACTGGATGATGCGGTACAGACTGAATGTGCTGTGCTATGGTTCGTGATGTGGCTCAGCGATCCGTCACTGCCATACGCCGCACAATATGCCTGTCATCACGTGAAGTGGTGCACTGAGGTGGATGCGATCGAACACGTCGGTCCGTCGTACCCTCCTGCATCCAACGATCACATATCCGCATTACAGTTGTTTGGTTTCGTCCAACACGACTACCGATTTCCCTGAAAGATAATCCACAATCTCGGTAGGCCACTATCCTTCCTCTGTCGAACTCGGATACTTGATCAAAAGATGATCGCTGTTTTCTACGAGGCATAATTGATCGTTTTTTTTGAAAAAAACCACAAGAAAAACACAATTGCCGTACTTGAAATCGTCGAAATCTCCAAGCCTTAAATAGCGCTTTGAAGTGGCGCCACAGGCGCGCGTGATGTGCGTCTGCGCTGAAATTCTAATCATTTGCATATCTCACCTCCACTAATGCATGTTGTAAATTTCATATTATTTGCATGCTTCCTTCAGGGTGTTGCATTTACGGTGGCCAGCAGTGTATTAGAAGGAAAATTTTATTGTCACAGAAGAAATACATCTAGGGAGGAATCGAACCTGATCCGCCTACAAGTCGCAGCACTGCATTGGAGTTTCATGAAAAGAGTGTACATCAATCTCGTAGATCATGCCAGTTTCCATGAAATGTTCCGGATTCCCCTCAAAGTTTGGTGCCAAAATCTGTAGGGGAACTGTTCGCAATACCATCTCAGAGCGGATCGTCCGTTTCCGTTAGTAACCCTATACGCTAGAAGCATGCCAGTCATCTCAAAATTCGTGAGACTGATATGTTACGAGTACGAAGTTTGCGTTTAAAATCAGCCAATCAATCAGCCAGTAGCTATGCTTCTGAGCAGCGTCCTCTATAAATCCAAGTTGCGCTTGCTGAGATACATCTCTGTGTGGATAAAGTTTAATTTTATGTTCCTACCTCCCGTTGGAATTTGCTCAGCAAGTTTCGTTGCTTGGCAGTTTTGGTTTATGTCGCAAAGGCTGTATTTTGTCATACACAAAACAACATCAAGCAATGAACATCCACACACAAGTAAAATGTAATTGATACAGAAGAGAGAAATATATATGAAGTAAATTACAGGTATAGAATCTGTGCCTCCTACAGTTCACAGGTTCCAAGAGTAGTTGGCAAACTCACTGAGACACAGTGACTTCAGGAAGCTTTGAAATACCCTGTATGTAGTTACATAGCTATGGAAATGAAATATAAATTTAAACAAGCAGAACCCTTTTGGTATCAGGGTAGAAGGAAAGCATTGAAAATATAATGAAAGTTGACAGTCAAAATTCCCCTAGAAAAAGCTTTTATAGAAGGATATTTTAACCTGTCTTCCACTATAACGTCTTCAACGTCTGCTTTTTTCTTCATATAAACGATAAACCGGAAGGTATTTTAACTTCACGATTCGTAAAGCCAAACCTCGTTGAGGAAAGAAAGGAAATAAAACGATCACAAACAGGGGAGAAATAGTCTTTCAACTCCTTAAAGAGAAAACTATCTCCGGTTAGATTTATGAATGTGAACACTTCCACTCAGAGAGCGGTAAAGAAAAGATTGAAGAGGAAAACATCTCAATTTACAAACGGCCTCTTATCAAGAATTTGTAGCGTTGAAACTGACAGATCCAAATGAAAGTCTTTGTACCTCGAGAGGGGTATTTGTTACGGAGTCAATTGCTTTACTCCAGAATTTGAAAAAACGGTTTGGAAGTGTGTATTTGAGTGTGATTTAAATCGAAATTTCACCCGCAATTCTAAACAAATAACGTTTTTTCTTCAAATACTGAACATTCTTCGTCGTGAGATGGATATATTTCTTATTTTCGGTCGAGTATATGTGTTTAGAATTAGAAATCCGGCATTTTAAGTGAAAGAAAAATGTCGCATTGAACACATCGAAGATATATTTGAGAAATTCTCTGATTAATGATGACGTAATTTGTGTTTGAGCTAACGAAATTAGGAAGTAAGTTATTTTATTTGAAATTGTCGTAGTGCGAAATTCGTTGTCAACTGTGTGGAAATACCAAGAGTGCAAAGGATTAAATATAATGCATACAACTAAATAGAATAACTACTCATCTTGCAAATTTAAGACTTCGAAGAAAAGAAATTTTATTTTTGAATCTCATTTGGAAAGACGGTGCACTGGTTAGATGCACCTTTGTCAACATGACCTTTCTGTTTACCTTATCAAATGTAAGCAACGTTTCTTCAGTTTTAATATTTATCGAAGATTGGGGTTCCAGCACAATTTCACATTCACTGTTGATTGGATCTTTTATTAGATGTTTAGCAAGTGTTTGCAATGTTTCAAGATTCCTTTATCAAGCACTTGGGGAATATGTAGATGAATGGATTATATAAAAACATACTTTTCATTCTTTTGTATTATTTGTTTATTTAGTTTCGATGCTTTAATCGAGTACTAATGATTGTTTCGGCACTTTAGTTTCCAATTGCTGTCATCAATAAGGGTTCAATCTTTGTTATTACTTGTAAATATCGTAAAAAATATTAAATACTATACAGAAACTCAATTTTACAAAAAAATATTGTACGATTCCTTAAATAATCGCATAGTTTCTAAGTCCAACAAAATAGGCAAAAACTCCCAATGCAATGAAGAATTGCTACGATTTAATCGTTGGTTTCGGGTTTTATGGAGCCAAGCTGCACAAGACAACGTCAAGTAATTGTGAAAAGAAAGGAAAAGAGAAGAAAAAGTAGAGTTTGGGCATCCTGGGGTTGCGACCCCCATGTTTACCAGAGGCAGTAAAACCCATGGGAAAAAGAATAAATCACTAGAGAATTTCAGGTTGGCAAAGCCCGAACTTACCTCAAGATGTGCCCCTGAAGGGGGAGATTTAATGAATACTTTTTACATATATTCTGAGTTTGTTTTATAACTTTCAGGTGGCAGTTGCCACAAATTGAGAACTATTCAGTCACGGTTTTTGGGCCTTTAATCTGTATCGAGAACATAAAAGCACAATGATATCTCAATGAGCTAATTAATAAGGAAATTTTGTGATTCAAGTTTTATGAAGAATAAAGATAACATTTTGTTTTACAGTATCTAAGATAAGGCATCACTAAGTTTAATTTTCACACATTTTTCATTTTGGCTTTACCATGATGTGTCGTTATTGTCTTACACAAATTTTACGGTTGCTTCTAAAACTACGAATTAAGTGTCGACCCCTTTGGAAACTAAAATGAAGCCTCAACTGTATCTAAAATTTAATTGTATTTTACCAATCCAGTCGCTTTTAGCAAATCTTAAAGAGATAGTAATAACAATAAGCGATGAAGAGATTCGTTGTTATTCCACTGTCTTGTATGAGACAACCACATTAAGATTTTAGTTATGAAAAGGGATGTATCTTTTATTGTTCTTTATAAATAAAAAACATGTTTCCAAACTTAATATATTTTCTCTTCAAGTAAGCTTAACCCAAAATTTTGGTATTTTCTATACAAACAGAGCTAATATCAACCCAAACCGTCACATATGGCAGGATAGCCTGACTTAGTTTGGAAACAGTTAGAGCACAAGTTGGAGATTTTATAGAATGAGTTTAAATTGCGTAGTGGCTTTCAATCATACAGGACATTTTGCAACGCATATTTTTCAGAACATGCAATATGCAAGAATCAATATGCAACTTCTGAGTCTTTCAAACTATTTTGAAATATAATGAGAATGGTACTCCACATTAAATATAAATTTACATAGATGATCTAAGCCCCTTCCACGTATTGTCAAAGTTGAGATTTTCAACCCATTCAGCTTTGTGAGTATTTTAAGTCACTTTTAATTCATCAGGAATAGTAAAAGGCAAGTTTGAAAACAACACTTTCCCGAACCCAGCAGGCAATTTCATGGAATATGAGTTTAAATCCAGTAATTTTTCAGAGAAAATAAGGAAATGTAGAATATGTTAGAAACGCGATTTCGAAGAAACTTTCTTCTAACATAGATGTCACCATTACATTTGCATATCAACATGTAATGCTAAAAATGTGGAATTTCTAGAGAAGCAACAAGAAAGTTTCTTGGCCGTAAATTTTTGCCGTGGAGTTAAATATTGCTGTTACTTTTGAGTTTTCAAGGATTCTTTAAAAGATGTAGATGTTGGGATATTTTACGCATTTCTTAGAGAAGTAAATAGTGGAAGTTAATTTTAATCATCTTTGAGTCGTTAAGCAACGAAATAAAATTTTAAATTATTTGATTACTTACGCTTTTCAATAAATACAAATTTGAGTTTTCGTTAGTACAGACGCAGTTTCTACTTTAACGAAAGAACGTATCAAGTATTATGAAACATGTGTGTGTGTGCGTGTGTGGCTAATTTCAGTTATAATGAGGAAAACAATGCGCAAGAATGGATATTCATGCATATTTTACAGTTATTTATTTGCTAATATATTTTTTGTCAGTCAAGAAGTATTAAATCTAATTTGAAACACTGAAAATAAAATAAGTTATAGAAATAGATATAAATTATGAGCACAGACAAATCATGTTTTTGTAAATTATACATATACTATATTTAAGTGAATTTAATACTTAAATAACTTAACTAACTTTGTCCCTCCTTTTTATAGCGTGACACGGTAGCCCGGTTGGAAGAGTAACGGATTAGCAATCGGAGGGTTGCGAGTTCGAATCCAACCAAAGACCGTCATGTACAAAGGGATTATTCACGTTAAATCTGTCGTGGCCTCGAATGTCCTCACGTTGGCGTGGTGGTGAAGTTTGGAGAGGGGTGCCAGCTCATCATCTGACTGAGATTCAAAATTCCGTGGTGTTGTCCTGGAATCTTTACCTTCGGGTTTGATTTCGGATAGTATCTAACCCATTGTGTTGCTCCAGTGCAAAGTTAATTAAAATACCAACCTACCCATTTCGTAGTATTTCACTTAAAACAAGTTCTACCTTAATTTAATATAGACAATTAACCCAGTCTATTCTTAAGGCCACGTGACTTACGCTTCTGAGATCTCAAGACAACATCTTCGCCCACATGATCTGTGTATTTCATTAGAAGGCCGATGTATTTCATTAGACTTGCGATCCGACTTGTGAGGCAGTATTGCACCGCGGATAGTATGGTATGACTTACGGTCGTGACAAAAACAGGCTCCAAATAAAATCGTTATATCGTCAAAAATATGTGCCAACCAGTATTCGTAAACAGCATGGGGTTTGATTCGCATACTGCGAATACATCGTGAACACGACACTTCACTACCTCCCCGTGGACATTAATTAAATAAATGCTTTAAACAATACTCGACTAGCTCATTTCAACTCTCCGTTCTGCAAATCGTTGTTCTACCCTTCAATTTGACGGTTCAAACAGGATTGAGTCTATTTGGTTTTAATGTGGGTTTTTCATTTTTTTTGTGTTTATATTTATACACTGAGGAACGATTTATATTAATTTATCCAGAACAAGCACGATTAAAAATATAAAAATATTTATGTTGATTTATATTTTGAGATGTGAAACTTACTACAAAAATTAATTTTTGTTCCATTGTTTTCTATTACGACATTACCATTCTCTTAATTTAAAATTATGTGCTCTTTGTCCGAATATTTTTTTCTATTCAAATTTTTTCCTTTCAATATTTCTTATGTTAAACTGCAGATTTTCTTTTAAATAGAAGTATTTGGTTTTTAGCAATTTATTTATAAAATAGTTTTAATATATTAATAGCAACTTTTATACGAAAACTAAATTCAGTCACAATGGGAGGCCGCATGATTGTGAGCAGCTTAAAATTTAAAAACTGGTTTTAATTTGTTAGGTATAAGTATAAGTAAATATAAACTTACTGTATGAAGCATCGAAAAATTCAAATAGATGGAAAAAATGTTGGTAACCACCGCCAAAATTTACTTTCTATTAATAGCATTTCTATGATGTAGTGCAATTTGAAGGAATTTCCCATTCACAAAATCAGACGAATGTACTTTTAGTGAGATTACAGACAATGAAATTATTTTTCTTTCTCTATGCTTTTGATTAAACTTACCGCTTTATTAATGGTTCTGATGTGTGAGGATTTGATTAAATTCGTCTGTAACGTTTTTTCTGACACTTAATATTGATTCGTTAATAAGACGGTGGTGATATTTATGAGTTGATTTGTCTGGTTGGTTAGGTTTTTATTTCACAAGAGTCATTCAGCCAAATTGTGCCATAGTTTATATAGTTTGAATCAAAATTTTTCACATGATCGTTTTTTAACAATCTTTGACATCACATCCATTTTCTACGAAAACACTTTTGATTGAAATCCCCATTTTGTTAGTACTAACAGATTTGATTAAATTTTGTAACGTTATTATAAGATTCGTAAAACTGGTGGTAATATCTACAATTTTTATAGGTGGATTTCTTTGGTTTCGATTGAATATTTTTATATGATCTTTTCTGAACATTCTGAGATGTACAATAAAGCTGTTAGGAACATGTAGCCCAGTCAATAAAGGTTTTGAATCAGAAATAATTAGAGTAAAGCTGAATTTTACCTCATTGATAGACTAATACCAGAGGAACATTTTTACAAAAGTCCCCAAAAATACCCCTGGAGCTTCTCCCCAACCACCTCAAAGGTTCAAAATGCCAATACTTACGGAACAGCCATTATCTCTGTTACTAATGATCGGATCATGTTAAATTTTTTTATTTGTTATTAAATGGGCTACAATATTGGTTCACTTCATATTTACGTTAAACCTAATAGTTTTTATAAATTTAAGAAAATATGTGGAAAAATAGGTTTTTTACTTTGAAACTTTTGAGTTTTGCGCTATATTTTTTGCATTTTTTTTGTCATATTATATAAAAACCCTTCCTATAAAAGCTATAGCCTACACTTTTTTTAATCTACTGCTATACAGTTTTATTTATTTATATGCGATGCTAACGCTAGGGTGGGGGAGAAAGCAAGAAGTTTCGGCGTCTGAAGCGGCCGCCCAGTCATTGCGAGCACAAAATGTGACTTACTATATTAAGATTTGAATAGTTGACCATGTAATTTGTGAATGAAGTAGATGTAATGGGATTACATCTACTACAAGATGTAAAGTAGATGAATGGGATAATGGTTGTTAAATCTACATTTTTAAATTGGTTTTACCGAGAAAATAACAATATGATATAAACAATATAAAATGATCTTTTTTATACAATTTCTAATGCTTATGCCCGTTTTGGTTCAGGGGGTTCCCTTATCCCTTTTCACTAAGGGCCATTCCAATTATCCACCACCTATGGACCCGCCATGTCCCGGACAGGCAAAACCTGCAGCTGTTTAAAGACACTGTATCACATAGCGATAAGTGCTTTACAGTATCATGGACCATCCACCACTAACATGTTGTATACTTTATTCTCTTTTATCAACCAGATCGTTTTATGTTTACATTTTATTTACATTCGTTGTTTCTATCATATATCCAATCGTTGCTATTTACAATACGTACAGCTTTATTCTAGAGAAGAAGTATCCACAGTATCTTCCTTGGAATAAATTGGTGAGTTTAAGCATGATAACACAACAATGGTTGATCGAATGTCACAATACAGGCACGGTTTTGTTTCTTGTACTGTTCTGAAGCATAGCTAAGAGCAGAAACAGTTGTAGATGGATTGCTGGGGTCCAAGTTTATGAATGGTACTCCTAATACTTATGTTCTCACACTTTTCTCTAGTACTCATCATATAAGTCATGAATCCATTCCACCCAGGATGGGTGTTTGAGCCAGCAAGCCACATAACATTAATGGGAAACATCGTGGGGTGCATTTCGCAAGTAATACCTCTAGCAGCTTTCAAGTCAGTTACATCTTCGACCAAAATATTGGACAGTTCTCTTCGGAGATTTATTTTTCCGTAGGAGAGCACACGAATCGTTTCGTGATTAAATGTTCCTGATGAAATTCTTTTGACCTCTATCTGTGTTTCAACGCATGTGTTGGGTGCTTATACATAGTATCCCACCCATTGCATGAAAAATGTTTAAACCGTCCAGCGTTCCTACGTTGGCGTCCGCATGTCAAACACATGTTGAATAAACGCTTCATCACTTATTTTAGGCGATCCTGCATTTATGAGAGAATTCATATAAACAGGGGATACTTCTTTGTACACAAACTCCCATTGCTGCAAGTAAGTCAATCAGATGTTTAGATCCATATAGCCTATGAAGTGTCAACCCAATACCAGTTTGAATAGGGGATGAAAATGACCTTGGTCTGACAGCAGAAATTATCGCATGGTTTATCACAGCGCATTTTCTTCCGATTTTATTTACATCAGATGTTTTTTTTCTCTTTTGTAACTTTGTTAGGGAAGAGTCCCCCTAAGACTTTCTGTAATCAAGTTTTCACCTCCGGATCTAATCTCATCTATGCTTGGATATTTGAATCGCATTGCATTTTCTGTATGTCCCCTTTAATAATGTCTGCAGCAGCTATTACTATTCTCATATGTTCTGTAGCAGAATATGTTTCTTTATCAACGTACAACTGATCAATTAATTTATTGACAGTATCGAATGAACATACAACGTTTGCGCTTCCAGCAATATTGGACAGAAGTAACCGGTCCTTAAAACGTTCTTTAAGATGATTTCTCAAGTGTTTATCAATGTAAGCTTCTGGAGACTTGAAAAGTCTTTCATTATACTCTGTAGTTCTTGTATAGTAAACTGACACTTGTCGCTATTTTCTATGTATTAGCAAAGTTTGCCAAAAGCTTCGCCTAGTTCTGACTTTGGCCTTCCGACTGTATCTTTGCGTGGTGTAGTTTTTTAGAAGTCCCTATAACAGTATTTATGATACCGTGCTTCAGGTGCCACAAGGTCGCTAACATTAAGAAGCCTACAATTTGACTCTCTCCCTTCAGTCATCATATCGTTCACTACATTTTTCTATTACATTTTCTTTGATTTCTAATGTAGAGACAAGATGGATAGGTTTTCTGCTGTGTTGTGGACACTTTGAATCAACCACTGCTGGTTTTCCACAGATGTAATAATCATTTTTAAAATCGAATTTCCCCTCTGAACACCTCAAAACAAAAGACGTTGAAGGTGCGGTTTTCCATGTTTCTTTTTTCTTTATAGCAGCCCTAATACTAGATGGACAAGTATATTTTTGCCTGCATGATTTGTGAACAGTAATTTTTGTTTTTCCTCTCAACCTCTCATGAAATCCATCTTTTACTTGTAAACTTGCTTGAATAATCGATTCTAGTCCCCTCTCAACTAATACTGTATAGCCCTCCAACTTGTTTCCACAAAAAATACACACCGTATTTGAACTGTTCATTTTTTATAAAAAAAAACATTACGATCACTAAAACTTTTAAAAAATAAGGACATTGAAAAATAATATACTGTACTTCGTAATTAGTTCTCTGGATATCTCTGACTGAATAAATAATAACAAATTCATTAAACGTTTATGAATTAAAATTACTCACTAAATCTTTGACTTGGCTTGTTGGAGTTTTATGACGCAAGGGCCATATTTGGCCATGCTGCGCCAGACACAAGACATACGGTATCAAGTAATAGACAAACACACAATGAAAGTTTTACTGACACAGAAGAGAGAAATACATCCAGGGAGGAATGCACCTGACAGGAATCGAACCTGCGCTGCCTACAATTCGAAGGTTGCTAACACAATGGACATACCCACTGAGCCACTAAATCTTTGAACACACACATATTGAAAAAAGTACTGGTACACGTTAAGTACAATGTAAAATTCATGAACACAAATAGTTCTAATTTAATAGCAGTTTTAATTTGAAACACTGGACACAGAGCTTAAAGCGAACTTAAAATTGTTCCTTGACAGTGAACACAAAGACACCAAATATAAGAGACGTTAAACAACTATTCCCTCCAACAGGCTGTACTCTACTGGCAAAGCCAATACAGGGTGTGGGAGGGAGGAGTAGGGATGAGTAGGCGAGACACTTTATGTGGTAATAAAAACGATGTTGCCAACTTTGTCATGCTATGACTAGGCAGCCGCGTCGCACACCGAGCGTTTTTACTTTCTCCCCCTCCCCAGCCATAGCATCGTACATAAATAAATAAAACTGTATAGCAGTAGATTCAAAAAAGTATAGGCTATAACTTTTATAGGAAGGGTTTTTAAATATGACATAAAAAATACAGCGCAAAAATCAAAAGTTTCAAAGTAAAAAACCTACTGTTTCCACATATTTTCTTAAATTTTTAAAATCTATTAGGTTTAATGTCAATATAAAGTGAACCAACATTGTAGCCCATTTTTAATAACAAACAAAACAAAAAAAGTTGAACTTGATCCGATCATTATCAACAGAGATAATGGCTGTTCCGTAAATGTTGGCATTTTGAACCTTTAAGAGGACTGGGGGATTTTGGGGACTTTTGTAAAAATGCTCCTCTGGTAGTGGTCTATCAATAGGGTAAAAATTAGCTTTACCCTAATTATTTTAAAAATTTGATGTTTTGGGGTCTTTATTGACTGGGCTAATGGTCTTGGTTGAAATTACCGTTTTACTGATTCTAGAGAAAGGATGTGATTAAATTCGTGTGCAACACTTTTTGGTTACATACTATTGTTTTTTTCATTAGATGATGGCAATATCCATAAGTTTTTAAAGGGACCACCGTGACTTAGTGGGTTTGACCACTGTACCAGCAACCTGCGAGTTGTAGGCAGCAGAGGTTCGATTCCTGTAACTTGCCCCGTGTGTATTTCTGTGTTTGTGTCAGTAAAATTTTCCTTGTGTGTGTATGTTGTGAATGTCCACTCATTACTTCACGTTGTATGTCTTGTGTGTGTATGTTGTGAATGTCCACTCATTACTTCACGTTGTATGTCTTGTGTGTGTATGTTGTGAATGTCCATTCATTACTTCACGTTGTATGTCTTGTGTGTGTATGTTGTGAATGTCCACTCATTACTTCACGTTGAATGTCTTGAGCGTGACATAGTTTGACCAAATAATGGCACTTATGCATTAAAATCCAATCAACCATAATTTGTAGTTTTTTTAATGCTTGACCACTGACTCCTTCGTCCCTCAGTACTAGAAAAGGCAAACTGGTGACTATTTGTGCCGGAGCATCCGATGGGTACACCGCCGTTATTTGTAACAGGGACAATCACGAACATCCATGAGCTTACATATTGGGATCTCACTTATTCGAAAATTGGACTTTCTGGGTTGTAGACAAACGCTATGATCACTATGCCAGGTAGGCGGCCAATTTTTTAGAAGTTGATTTATCTGTTTTTGAATGAAAGCTTCTTATATAATCTTTTTAATGAATAATCTGTGACAACTCAACTCAACTCCATCATGGGATACCGACTGTACAGAAGGTTTGCGGTAAAAAAATTCTCACAACGCGTAAGATAACTAGGTATTGGCGAGGAATTTTTTTAATGCAAACAAAAATTTTGAAGTAATAAATGCACGCGCAGGTGCTGTTCTTAAAATATTTTACTGGGATAGTTTTAGAGGCAAGAGAATGAATGTATGTTTAAATATTTTTTGGAGGAAAAAAATTAGGCGGAAAGAACATTTTGCACACAATGTCTGAATTTAAGCAGGTTGCTTCTGCTCAAACTCCCTGGTGGTCACAAATTGCACGATTTGTACGATTTTTCGTTGTAGTGGGGGATTAACTGACAAGCGTCGTAATGTTGTGGGGCCGGTTCCCTGATGTGGAGTTATGATGGGACAGGTGGGCATATAGTGGTCCGGATCTGGGAGGTTTCCATACCACAAATCCAAAAGCCACTGCAATGCATATTCATTCGAAGTGAATATTTCAGGAACGGGTTGTGGCCCGTGTAATAGTGTGCGTGCTTCGGTATGGAGATTAGGCATTTCACACACCTTGGGAAAAAACCCGAAAGTTCTACGACTTTGGTGGAGTTCAGCCATCTCGTACTTTACATAAACCAACGTTTTATTGCAACTAGTCATTTTTTGAGTAATTCTACGCACCTTATCGTGAAATAAAGTTCCTCGTCCATTAAAACCGTTTGATAAGCGATATTACGATGCACGAGATATTAAAAAAGAATATTCATTTTTGAGCCGTATCGCTGATAAATATATATTTTATCCCAATATTTTTCGCTATCGTAAGAATAATATAAAAATGAAAAACACTTTTCTCTGTTTTCTTATAAGCATCAGATGAAAAATGAATACAAAATTAAGTAACTTTAACCTAAGCTGATAAAAAACTTCTCTTTTTTATTACATAAAATAACTTTTTTGGGATAACAGTTTCATGTATTTTTTGAAAAGGCTTAATCTTCAAAAGCGAAGTGGCAGTCATTTTTACTAATTTATTTCTGAAATAAAAAACAACGAGATAAAATCCTTTTTTTAAAAGTCAAGTAAATAATATTCAGAGTTCAGCAATTTTTTCTTTCACAATCTTTGAAGATGTAATGATGAAAATTAGTACGGATTCGAGTAGAAAAAGAAAACAAAAGTTTTCGGAACCTACAAAATGTCTCAATTATGTCATGTTCTTGCAACGAAGTGAAGTAGAAAATAAAAATTAATGCAATCCACAGACAAAAGCTCTCAACCCTTAAAGTACACATATCACTTATGCGATTTGTGAAATTTGCGTTGTTGAGGAAGTGGAAAATTATTAAATTTGTAAATACGAGTGAAGTATATGGAGATGTGAGGTCCGCTTAATCTATCATAAACTGGAGCGAAAAAAATTTGAAAGTTGATCATACGGAGGAAAAGTAAGTAAACCTCGAAGTGATTGATATTATAAACCCGGGCGCAAAACGTAACACAATTTACTTAGCTATAATTCTTCTTTAGCCGCATTTATATACTATCAAATAAGCTTTGAAAGTCGTGGAAAAACGAAGACTAGAGAATTAAAGCTTTTTAATGAGGTGAAGTAAAAAAACTTAATGATATCATTCTCTGTGCGAGAAAAGTAAGAACAGTAAAGAAAGCACAAGTGAGAAAAGAATCTTTCGGACAAAATGCAATTTATTTTAGCTACATCAAGCTTGCGAGATTTTCCTGCCTAATATCCATTAGCTGGTATTAATTGGTCGTGCTTTTTATACTGGAAAATAACAAAATAGCTATTAGCTTTCTTTTTCGGAGATCTCTTGGCGAAGAAAAGATCACTCCGGAGTAAGTTTAAAAAAAATGTTTTTCTTATTAAATTTGTAATTTTTCTGTGTTGTTTTGTGTATTATTTATGTAATTACAGAAGCCTGATTGGATTTGAGCTATGTTATAAAAAGCCGTTAGAATTTATTGATCAGGTATAAAGCCTCTTCATTTTTCGTTTCCTGTAGCTACTTAGTTTTTGAGTCCAATTTGTAAATGGATGGTTTTTCTGTGAAAAACCTATTTTTCGACCATGCTAAAATATTCAATACACTACGGAAGAAACTAAAAGTTAAAGATCGATACATTATTTTACATTTTTATGCTACATTTTAATACATTAAGTAATTCATAACATAGCAAGCTTTTAACAAAATGACAATGAAGGTGCAAGTATATAAGTAATCGATTCTTTAATAAACACGAGACGAACTATTTATGCTTCATCCCATATCAGATATCTTTGAAATTCTACTTTTAGTTTTGGAAAGAGTAATTAAAAACAATCGCACTTATTTAAATAGAAGTTATCTTATAATACGCTCATGTGGTATAGAATAAATATCTGATTACATTTGCAGAGCAATACTAGAATATTCTGTTTAAAAATTCTGTATCTTGTGGAGCTACTACTTACACGAATAACTTTATGATGTGGCTTGACATAAGAGTAATTACCACCAAGTCTACGAGGACAGTTTGCATCTTATCAGCATTGTTTTTATGTTCGCATTAGGCAATTTTAGTATTTAGGCAAAAGTAAATTTTAGATTTTTCTGTCCGCATTTTCGATCAAGACTCAATTTCAACTGTTACAAGCAAAAATGTTACATTTCAAGGATTAATATGGAAATGACGATCTTTAAGATAAGACGAATTTTTCTTTATCTTATCAGTCAACTTGTAAAAGCTCTTTACTGTATGTAAAGTTTGGTCAGTAGAACCAAGCACCTGAAACTATTGAGCTAATTTGATACTGAATACATGCCATAAGCTACATCATCAGTTACTATATCTTCCAACGGTGAAATGGCAATTCGAATAAGTATGACATTCCCAGATTCTCCAATTTCATCGATACTCTGTCATGTAAGTTGATCTTCGGATAGATCCCGGTCTAATTAATCCTGAATCAATAATTGTAGTAAAAAATGAGCAGAGACATGATCAAACTTGATCTGTGACGTAGCAATGTGGGACACAATAAACAATTGTTTCATTGATGTTAACCCTCATTTGAGTTAATTATTCCAAGACGGGTGACTTGGAAAAGTACTATCCGGAAATTACGTGTCAGCATTTTCAGTGCTGTTGTAGTATTTTTCATGTAATTAACATTTTCAGTTCATAGTGTCATAATTTTTCATAAACTGAGTATTTCATTAAATAATTTGAAAACAATTTTACTCTTACATATTTGAGATATGAGATCAGTATATACAAGCATTAAATTGCCCTTTTCAACTGCGTAGGTCAAAACCAGCCAGATATAATAAAATGCTTTCTATAAACAAGAAAATGGGCACAAAATAATAAATGATAAGTATTTCCAGTAATCCATGAATGAAGTTCAAATCAATTTTCGACCACAGGCTTTGAGTAATTAATTTTAGCATTTCTGTAGAATATATGACTATCAATATTTAAATAAATTATTTTTAATTTTTATTGATAACTTATTTGACCATCATAGTACCATATATTTAAGATATATTTAATATATGAATGATATATGAAACATATATGTGTGCGTGTGAATTCTACTTAAATAAAGTCTTTAGATAAAATGTTAAGAGTAATTTTAGAACAGTTTCAGTTTAAATTAAATGTTGAATTAAGAGTTTACTTCACATTATTCCATTATCAGGTTACCTTAATTTTTATTTCGTGGTGCTAACGTGCTCTCACATGCTAAAAGAAAAATAAATTAAAATCTTATTTCTTTAATTTGTCTACAATTGAGTGCTACCTAACTTTGGTTTATACTTGGAATCTTTTTTATTCCGTTGAAAAAAATACGAGTAAGGCAAACTTCTCATTCGGCACCTTATATAAAAATATACGAATTTCCTTAAGAAAAGAAATCACGTTTCCAGCAGACTTCGTCCCGTCGTAATTTCGGACGAGCAATTAGCATTCGAAACCATTTTTAGTTTCTAGAAAAGCAGTTCCGCCGACGAAAACTCATTAGAAGAATATATATCTCGGAAAGGAAGAAATGTAATGGCATGGTAAAATGAAGTTGCTTTCAGAAAACCGCATTTTAATTTTTAGATACTTTCAAAAATTTTAATATACGAGGTAAGAAACTTAAAACAGTACTTCTTGACGTAAAAGTTTGCCGTAAGATTTCGAAATCTTCCCGTCAACTTTTAATATCTAAAGTCACTCACGGAGAGTTGTATTAGAGACAAAAACTAATTCCGTTCTCTTTGACTGTATAATTTCGACTGAATTAATGGATATCGAAGAATATACGTGAAATAGCAATCTCTAGCTAGAAGCTCCATTTCTATAAATAAAACCTTTATCCAAAGCTAGTTATTATTATTCAATTTAATATTAAAATGGAAATTAATTCTAAAAATATATTCTGACATAAATGCTGAATTCGAAAATTGCATTTATACTCATACATTAAACTTTACATAAATATTGGAATTGTTGTGAAAATGAATTAGACTGAAAAACTGCTTGTTTCTAACATTTGTCAGTCGAAAACCATATTATCATTTTGAAGTTGACTTAAATAAAAACCTCATAGTTTATTAAATTAGTTTTTTTTATTTTATGCATGTTTTACATTATTTTCATTTGGATTTCGTAATGATATTTGCTTTTCTGTTGATATTTATTATTAAAGTAACGTGACTAGTATCGTAAGACCTGCATTTTCAAATAATATTCTGAACTTTATCATATACTTATAAATGTTTAAGTAGAATTCCAGAATTTTTCTTCTTTTTCCTGTCTTTCTAAAAGTTATCGAAACTTGGTTTGAAATAAGATTCCATTTACATTTATTTATTTCTTCGATACTTGTAAGATATTATTAGAGAAATATTCAAGGAGCTTAGGTTCTGCTTTTACATTTTAGAAATATTTAATTTCGACTAACGATATATTCCTTCTTTTTTCTTTCTTTGGGACTTTTAGCTTCTTCTGAGATTGGGATTATTGGTTTTTGCTAGAATCATAAAATTATATGCAGCATACAATCTAATCATAATAAATACTCAAAAGTAGAATTATGCGTTCGGGGTTTTTTAATTATGAAAAAGCACTATCTTCATTAAAATTTAAATGAGTTGTACTATTCAACGAATATCAATGCAAAATAATGAGATGATATACAATTACTTTGACAATTAGAATTGACATAGCATTTCTTCAGTTTTGAGTATTTTATTATAAGAGAAACTATATAGAGTATTTCGATCTTACAATGGTAGATGATGTAATAGTCTAATGAGAATGGACGAAAAGGTTTATACAACAAATTTGAATAGTGAATGATTATGTAATTTGTTCTTTCTGTACCTGATCCTAAATTTTATTATAACTTATCATTCCCAATGAAAGATGCTGCTACATACAGTAATCCAACTTGTTTTGGAATTCCATTGAAGATTTTGGCTGGTATCGCCTTATGTAAATAAGTATTAAAATTATTTTTTAAATTAAAATAGTTTACAATCGCTTCTTAGAGGAACATCAAAAATATATTTTAATCTCATTCAATGTTGAATATCCTCTTTCCTCCTACTTAAATAGAAACTTTCTGATTACAAATTAAAATATGTTTTATGATTGAGTTAATATTGTTGAATAAAGTTCATAATGACCAAAAAACTGTTGAACAGCGTGGACGTTTAAGGAAAAGTATGTTTCGAAAAAGGTAACTAAAAATCCCCAAACTACTGTATGCTTACAAAATACAGAGTGATCGAAATTAAACAGGAGGTGTTTAGACCTGTCAGTAGGAAAAACTACTGAGTAAATCGCAGCTATATTTTATATACATACTTTCCTGAGTTTGAGGTTTCAATTTCTGAAGGAAAAAGTTCAAATTTCGGTCGCTAGGGGGAGAAATTTGGCGCTGCGGTTCAGGTAATTTGCCTATAGCCGAACTCATCTAACAGAAAAAAAATAAACACGCAATACTTTATAGCAATCACTTGAGATAGCTTTTCAACAGATGAACATAAATATTGTACATAGTTGTATTTATGCTATAATGCAACATAATAGGTTTCGGTAATTTTTAAAAACTAAACGAACTTTAAAATTCTGATCCGACAGTCTGTCAAAAAAGTATCCGAACACCTTTATTCATGTTCTTTAAAACACATTTAAACCCAAATGGACATTCAAACCAAAATATACTATAAATAAATGTCCATTTTATTTGCGCATAAAGGTCTATCTTCAAGTTTATTTAGATATTATTTCCAAAATTTTAAATAACGTTTTTTTATTTTTCCAATTATTTAGTGCCCAAATATTTTTGATTTGTTTGAAATCTTCTGTATTTCTTAGAGATTCATTGCAGACATCGGCCATCTTAAGCACATCTCGGCCATTCACTGTTCTAGGACGGCTAATACGATGTTGACGTCCAATATTCCTAGCGCTTCGATATTTTTAAAGTTAGAACAAAACATGCTTAATTTGCCAAACTGAAAATAATATCAGCATACACTTTAGCTTGTAAATCTATATACACTTGTTCGCCTATAAAGAAATTGCTGAGATATTGACACGGAGTACACGACTAATTTTTCTAAAGCTTCTGCCGGATGCATAAAGTTTGATAATTTGGTTTTTCAGCATATTCACGTGGTATTAATGGTCTCTTCATATGAGCATTGTAATTTTAGGGAACATTTGACTTAAAAGTAGGTAGAAATGATATTTGGGATCATAAAGATTAGCGCAGAAAGAAACTATTTCAAATAAATTCAAAATTCCATTTTAGAAAAATTCTTATTTCTAGGCATATACAAAAGGCTGAAACACTCATTTAACATTAGAAGCTCTGAATTTCAACCATTCATAACCAAAAAATTTACTAAAACGAATATATTTTATACAGTTTTCTGGCTATTTTGATCCAAAAAATCAGAATATGGAATAAAAAAAGGAATTCTTTAAAAAACTGAGTTGATAAAAAACTGAGTTGGGATAAAAATTTAACATGAAGACATCCTTATGAAAATGAAATGCTTATTTATTTATAATAAACACTATTCCAAATCTTATGACTTTTGGTATGTTTGTGCGATTCCAGAGAAGGGTTGCAAAAGATGTTTGGTTACTTTTTTGTTGGATTTTTAATGACAATAGAGCCAAGCACACATGGTCAAGCTGCACTAAACGAAAGGTTGAACTAAACCAACCCAAAAGAAGGAATTGAAAGCGACAGAATGGCGAAAAGCTTCTCAAGGGGAGTCATCACCTCCGAAGAAGTAACCATAAAGGTAGAAAAAAATAGAAAAATACAGGAAAAGGCGAGGGTAAAACGAAAGGGACGAAAGATCACACAGTACCTCAGATTAGGATGCCCTTGTTTACTTAAAGAAGTAAACCCCTGAGAGGAATACTTTTTTGCCCGACTACCTGTCCGTTTGCGGCAGTCTAATTATATACATTGTATTATGAATTATATCCACTTTCTTATGCTAAAAAACATTGTTGGGTCGCCAACTAAATATTACTTGAGGAAGGTATCCCGCAGGTCATCAATCATAGTCACCCCACGCTAATTTGCTTCTTCATTTTTAAAACCGTAGTTTAACTTTACTGAACTTAATTAGAATTAGTACGAGTTGTACTAGTCGTACCTTCTAGAGAAATGACACTACCGAAACTAAAATTTCAATTTTTAAATTAACAAACTATTCCACTAAGCTAGTACAAACTATGGGAAACAAATCAGGAAATGAGCTACGAATTTTTAAGAAGGACGTGACGGAATTCTTAATTTCGAACTGCGAATTGAATATGCTGACATACTTTCAATCTCTTCATTTGGCTCAACTGTAAAATTTACTTTTGTGAGTTAAGTCACTTCTACAGAAAGTGCGGTGTCGATATTTGTTGAGAATTTCAATTTCTCAATTAATTTCGTTCTTTTACGTCAGAAAAGCTGCGCTAACTTTGAAATTTGGTCATGCTACACTGCTGGCCACCCAAATTGCAACACCAAGAAAGACAAGAGATATCACAACAAAATTTATTTTGTAGATAACATGTTGACCAAGTATCAAATGATTAAATTTATAGACTTCTGTGAAGTGTGGTTCCTGCCAAAATCAGTAGCCAGAGTAGCCGACATTGTTGGAGATCACCGCTGCCACACGCCTCGGCATTGATTCAAAGAGACTTTGGATGTGTTCTTGGGGTACAGCAGACCAAGCAGCTTCCACACGTTGCCAAAGTTGATCTGGTGTGGCAGCTGGGGATGTGTTCTGGGTCAATCGTTGAGCAACCATTTACCACATGTTTTCTATCGGCGAAAGATCCGGAGAGCGAGCTGGCCAGGGAAGCAATTCAATCTGGCGATTGACGAAGAACCCTTGGACAATGCGTGCCACGTGTGGTCGCGCATTATCCTGTTGAAATATGGCTGTGGGCAAGCCCTGAAGGTAAGGAAGGACAACTGGCTCCACCACCTCGGAGATGTAGCGCTAAAGTACCGGCAATGCGTACTAGAGGAGTGCGAGAGTGATATCCAATACCGCCCCATACCATAATACCCGGTGCAGGACCAGTGTGGCGGTGCATAACGCAGCTGTTCAGCATCCTCTCTCCACGGTGTCTCCTGACTCGAATCCGACCATCGTGGTGTTGCAGACAGAAGCGTAACTCGTCAGTAAAGACAATTTCATTCCATTCTGCCGTCCACATCCTTCTTTTATCGCACCATTGGCGGCGGAAACGTCTGTGATTCTGCGTCAATGGTAGACGAAGCAATGGACGTCTTGCGGACAGACCACTCTGCTGTAAACGGCGTCGAATGGTACGCGCAGACACTGGATGATGCGGTACAGACTGAATATGCTGTGCTATGGTTCGTGATGTGGCTGAGCGATCCGTCACTGCCATACGCACAATATGCCTGTCATCCCGTGAAGTGGTGCACTGAGGTGGATGCGATCGAACACGTCGGTCCGTCGTACCCTCCTGCATCCAACGATCACATATCCGCATGACAGTTGTTTGGTTTCGTCCAACACGACTACCGATTTCCCTGAAAGATAATCCACAATCTCGGTAGGCCACTATCCTTCCTCTGTCGAACTCGGATACTTGATCAAAAGATGATCGCTGTTTTCTACGAGGCATAATTGATCGTTTTTTTGAAAAAACCACAAGAAAAACACAATTGCCGTACTTGAGATCGTCGAAATCTCCAAGCCTTAAATAGCGCTTTGAAGTGGCGCCACAGGCGCGCGTGATGTGCGTCTGCGCTGAAATTCTAATCATTTGCATATCTCACCTCCGCTAATGTATGTTGTAAATTTCATATTATTTGCATGCTTCCTTCAGGGTGTTGCATTTACGGTGGCCAGCAGTGTACATTTACTTGCAGGGCCGCATTTGAAGTTAGATGATACGCGCCAGTACCAGGTTGGATGATAAACCCTTTATGAATTGAATTGCTAATGTTCTATGTTCTCAAATATGAATTTGCACAAATGTATAGTGTGGTTCTGATGAGAAATTGACCTTGGATCAGTCGATTTTTGAAAAGGTGTGAAAGCTCGTTAAAAGGCTGCTAACTCGGTGTCATTGTTAATACTTTTGGCACTGAGGGATACATTTAAAATCTTAATCGAAGGTCCGGGATCAGTCCCGAAAGGTTGGTTGGTTTGGGGGTTTTTATGGCGCAAGGGTCATATTTGGCCATGCTGCACCAGGCACGAGACATACAATATCAAGTAATAGACAGACACACATAATGAAAGTTTTACTGATGCAGAAGAGAGAAATACACCCAGGGAGGAATGCACCTCAATCCCGAAAGTAAAGAATCGAGGACAACACCACGTAATTCTGCATCGCGGCCAGATGACGAGGTCAACACCTGAGATGGTACCACACTCTCCAAACTTCCACACCAAGCTAACGTGAGGACATTTGAGGTCACGAGAGATTTAACGTGCACCAGTCCCTTTTGTACACGACGGTCTTTGGTTGGATCGAGTTTCGAACTCGCAATCCTCTGATTGCTAATCGGTTACTTTGCAACCGGGCTGTCGCGACCGGAGTCGGACTATATAAACTTTTCTTAATTCTTCTCTTTTTGCTCTAGCTAGATTTCATAACAAGTTAAATTTATGTCCTTGCGCAGAACACTTGGGATTGGTTGATCACACAATATATATTTGCAAATTATGGAAATATATATTTTGGCCAACCAATCGGTATAATGGATAAGGTGCTGCTTTCTGGATCGGAAGTTTCTGTGGGCGAATTCGGGGTTGAGGCATGGATGCTTGTCCGTCTAGAACGAATGTGTGTAGTTGAGCGAGAATGTGGTGATGTATGTGAAGTGCAACGTCAACATATCTCCCGTGGTGCATCATCAGGGAAACGTTAGTGATTCACAAATCTGTCTTTGCAGTGCCATAATGATTAAGTTCAATTGACCGAGCATTAGCAAAACAGAAAGAAATGGAATCAAGGCAAAAGACTTCTAAAAATCAATAGACACAAATTTTGGAATTGATCAAAAAGAAATGCAGTGGAGAACGTGTTGAACGCATTATATACGAGCGGTTACAGATTGTGAAAACTAGTTTCGTAAATTTTATTTTTCTTATTTGTGACATATCTTCGCCTTAGAGTGAAAACTGCACAAACTGATATTGTATTGCTTTAGTGCGATGCTAACTAAAATAACTTCCTATTACCAACAGATAAAACATTTTTTTGCAGCTCGGCTGCTGAGGTTAACTATTAATTTTTAGTCGAAAACTAAAAATTATAAGCAGTTTGATATATAGTGCTGTATATCTTTTAAACAGATTAGAGTATGGAGGCAATGTATGTTTCAGTTAAAGAATAACCATTTAGTGTCATCGAAAAATGTCAGTTAATGAGTTTGTGCTCTAAGTCTACGCTCCACACCAACAGAATCCAGGACAATCCTAATTAATTTGAATCAGTAAGAAATTGACAAGTAAAAATTCGAGAAATTCGCCTCCACAAGCAGTTGTTCAAAATTACGAAGCCTTATCCACAGATCTTTTCCTTTGGGATTGATCTCGGAGCGTCGCCAATAGCCCATGCGTTGCCTCCAGTATGACGAAAATTCAACTATTTACCACTTCCATAAGAAATAACCCTGTTCGTCTTAAAACCTTGTCTGAATCTGGAAGGTTCCTCTACAAGGCTCCAGAATCTACATTAGTCAGTTTCTTCTGGATTCAGATTGATTCGGAGTTAGGTAGATAGTTGAACTAACGTCGCAACGGAGTAACAGAAAGGGCTATTGGTGACGGTCCGGGATCAGCCCTAAGGAAAAGATCCGAGGACAACATCTCGTAATTTTGAACCACGGTCAGATGAGGAGGTCAACACTTGAGCTGTCAACCTACTTCTCCCAACCAAAAAGCCCAATCAAACTTCCACACCACGCTAACATGAAGACATTTGAGACCATGACAGTTTTAACCTACGGAAGCCCTTATGTACTCGACGGTTTTTAGTTCGACCGAGTTCTGAATTAGCAACCTTCTGGTTGCTAATTCAAACTAGATGGTAGATTGTAAATGATAGAAACTAGATGATTAAACTAGAGACAGATTAGCATCCTCCTGTGGCTAATCTGTAACTCTACCAACTGGGCTACTGTGGCCCTTCAGATTAATTAGGATTGACCCAGATTCTGTTGGTATGAAGGGGCTGTAAGCCGATGACATTTTTTAAAAATTTAAATCTGTATAGTTTGCAAGTTTCTTAGAATTTTAAGGGTTAATACACGGGAGGAATCGAACCTGACAGAAATCGAACTTGCGCCGCTTACTTGTTTATATCCGTTGTTGTCACTTGACCATAAACAAATAAGGCCTATTTCTGTGTACTTACCTCATGTCCAAAAGACCCGGTACCATCGTAGCAGCGAACCTCCCCTTTATATGAGGGTCTGATACAGTGTGATATACTATCAAGAGTTTAAGGAAGATAAGAACCATTGACTCTAAGTTCTGAGAAACTCGAAAACTATATAGATTGACCATCTTACCTCAAGATGATATTCATACTCTCAGCCTCGTTAAATCGAGAAGTAGTTGTTAGATACGATAAACGGAGGAATCATTAATGGCATCTGCTTTACCATTCCGAAATTTTATGAGCTGTGACTTGTGATGCGTTATTGCGATGATACAGCCGTAATCTTTGAATGCATTCCGAAGAGTACTCCCACCATCTCATTGAAATAGTTAGCTTTGCGCAGTGTGGTCCTCTGCCCACACTCTACCAGCAGCACAGCACACATTCTTAGTAGTCACGGTGCAACCGGGCTTATTCCTCATTATAGTAACTGGCTCCGTGCAGCTAACGCATCTATGACTAATTATGTAATTGAAGCACAACCTTCGAGTATGTTGTTGAAGCGAACGCTAACAGCCCTTGGGCACTTAGCATAATAGGTGGACGGCGCAGCCGGGCAGCCCGCCGTTTCAAAAGGAAAGGGGTGGCTCATGGCACTGTTTTGCGATGATCCAACTCGATTTGTCAACTGTACTTGAATGCAATTGAATGCGGACTTGCACTTAGCGCGATCAATACTTGAGTCCTTCTTGAATGCTTCGGGACTTGTGAGGATTCCACTTTGGAGGGACGCCGTGGTAATTTAAGGTAGTCGCGTTCGTTACATTGCCGGAAAGTGGTGACGCAATCTGAAAGTGTCTCTCGAGATAGGAAGTGTATTGGAGGGAAGATGGGTATTCTAGGGGGAGAGTGCATTCGAGGATTTCGAGGGAGGATGTATTTAATTTGAAGCTCTGTCTCCGAAAGCAGTTATTTCACTGTTAATTCTTTGAAACTCTGTGCTCCTTACATAGTTTGGAAGGTCACCATGGGTTTGGCCACAGAACTAGCAACCTCTTAGCTGTAGGCGGCTCAGGTTCGATTTCTCTAACACTGTCAAGGAGGCGTACAGGCTTTTGATGAGTTAAAGGTTAATTTTTATTTTATTCATTGCAATTTATACACTTTATTAAAATTAATAACAACATTAAGGAAAGTTTCTAATGTAATAACTTATGTTTGTTAGAACTCGAACCAGTGATCGTTAATGCATTCAGTCCAACAACAGTACCAATAATTGCACGGTAGGAGTATTATATAGGTGCATAGGATATTGTGAGGGGTCGAAGGTGAATTGGTAAGTTTTTGGAGAGTAGTACTCACCGACTTTGGTCTATTACATTTGGGTGCTGGGATGTCGCTGATTCCAAATCTCTCTTGCTGTCTCCACACTCAATAAAACCCAGCTTCATAATCTGACCATGAATGCTCTGACCAATGCCAGGAAGTCCATCCCATATTCAATTATTGTGTTTGTTTGACCTCTCCGAACTTCGTATAGGCCGAGTGACGCACGTTCTTCTATTTTGTATTGGATCACATAACGTGATGACTTAAACCTCCTATTTTCTATTAGATCATATGACGTCATGGAGATACTTATATCGACCTTCCAATGAAATAGACGAAGCATGCGTGCGCAGCTTCATGTTATTTCTTACGGTCACTTGGTTGGAAGATCTGTCACGTGATTGTGGGAAAAGCATAAATCCTAATGTGGGACAATTTATTGCTTGGTTAAAGTGATTTCCAGTGTGATTATAAACACTAGTCTGCTCTTTGATAGCCTATCGGCCATGACGATTCGCAAGTTCATGTAACTTATCCTTCTGTGATCTCCGCTTACTTGCTATGTCTATTTCATTAGAAGGTCGATGGGTATTTACCCTGAGTGCACTTACCTCTCTTCTGCTTCAGTGAAGCTTTCCTTGTGTGTATATGACCATTACTTGACCTTGTTTGTCTTACGTTTGACGAAGCTTGGTCAAATATGACCCTTGCGCCATGTACCCAATTAACAACCTCACATTCTTTGATGTTAGTGAAGGAGAGTTTTTACATTTAGTACCCTGTAAGTTCATCTTTATAAGTACAAATCTGATGTGTGATTTCCCTTTAATGCAAAATTTACCAAATGCTAATTAACCTCATTAGATTAATTAGCATTTTCAACTTTCAGGTTAGACTTTCAACTTTCAGGTAAATTCAAGTTTTATACACCATGCAAGTTCATCGGCGGCGTACGGTCGAAAAGTGAAGACGCAAAGTGAAAGTGTCTCCCTTGGGGTGAAACAGGGCCTCTCCTTAGCGGATATTGCCACTCCTTTTACAATTGCACATTGTATGCCCTCCCACAAAGGACATAAATTTTTTTCATCATTTTTTCTGACAACTGCACATTGTTAGAAAAATAGGGCAGGCCCAACTTGACATAAAAACCAACAAAAATCAAAGTGATCCTAAGAACTTTTCAAAATTAAAAATTGCTACATAATTTTCCAAAAAATGGATATGAAGCCAGATTACACGAAAATATCCGTGTAAACAATGTTTTTAAGTTCACTATACGTTTTCTGAGAGCGGGGCTGCTGTAGCCCGGTTGGAACAGTAGCAGATTAGCAATTGGAGGATTGTGCGTTCGAAACTTGATCAACCAAAGACCGTCATATACGTGGGGGTTATTGCAGGTTAAATCCGTCGTTGCCTTATATGTTCCCGCATTGGAGTATCATCTACATCTTATTATTCATTGCGTTGGAAAGACACGTTGCATGATGACTGATAAAATTGGCATACCTGCTCTTCATTTTTTAACCATCCAAGTGTTCCGACGAGATACCTCGTCCAAGATACGGCCAATTTTGCAACTAGATCTGGTCAGTTTTGCTAATGACAAAATACTTCGTCGAGACGAAGTTGCCTTATTCCTCTTGGGTGGAATGAATATCTAAGTAGAAAAAGCAAATTGTCCCTAGTCCAGAACTGGTGACAGTTTGGAACAGGTGTTTGCACCAGAGTCTGGTCACTAAAGGGCAGTTTTCGACGAAGATAAACCGCGAGCTGGATTAAGAGGACGAAAACTGCAGTTTCAAAAATTTACTACGGGCTCTTTTAAGTCTGGAAAAAGTATTGTTAACTTACTCTGAAACCGTCTGGGAAGAAAATAAATTGCATTTGTTACTGCTCCAAACCTCAGTTCCAATTCTTCAAACAAGTACTTGTCTTTTGCCTTTATAATGGCTGTGTTCATCTGCAGCATAAGGGGTGTCTGCATCTGGACAAAAATATCTAAACATTTTGGGAATGTACAGTAGATTCCCGTTCCCGATTTCAGGATGTCACACATTTTGATTCAAGGGAAAGAGATATTAATAGCTTAGATATTTTCTCTATTTTAATATGATGTATTGAACTTTTTGTATTTCATAATTCCTAGTAATTTCTGAAAGTTATATTTATAAATATTTGAAGACGAATGCTTTAAATGTTGAAAACAGCTGCACTATAATATATTTAACGTGTCCTTAGTAATAAATACTGGTAAAATTCAGTAAAGTTATTTCTTTGATTGCTAATTTTTCACTTCAATCCCTCCATTAATGGAAAAACTTATTTTCAGCTTCATTAACAACTCTAAGAACTCTACTCCAGATCCATTCGTAACGAGATTTATTGATTTTGAATAGTCTTAACTTTATATCATAAGACACGTAGAATAATCGTTCTTATTTTAATTGTGAGCTATGTTGTCTCCATTATACCACCCTTTAAAGACAGCTGCTTATGAGCACACACACATTCTTCTGTAACACTAACCACTAAACCAAATATAAAAACTTTAAATTTCAAGCCGTTGTATTTTTTTTCTTGATCAAGCGATTTGCATGGTAAGTGGTTTATAATTGAATTGACTTAATAAAGTGAAAGGACCTTTACACAACTTCTTCCGAAGTGAATTAATTGTTGCTTGTTTGCATTAACTTTAAATGGAAATTATTTTTAGACCAGACGTTAATTTTTGAAAAGAAAAGAAGTTAGATTGTTCTAAATGTGACGGAAAAGGCTTCTAAGCTTTCAGTTAATTGTTAAAGCACTAAGTTAAAGGAAATGCTCGAGTCTGATTTTTCGTTTCATCGAATCATCGAGTATTAAATCGTTTAAAAACAGTAACACAAATTCACTTGATTGTTTGTTCACTTATTCTCTTATTTTGTTCTCTTGAGTCTGGTTCTTCATTTTATAAATAATTTATTTGAGTCTGTTACGCTTTCAGGAGCACATCTGTCTAGTTATCGATTACTTTTCTTCCCATTAGATTTTAAGTGTTTTTCATAAATTGGAAAAAACGGACATTTAATTTTCTCCTCTCCCTAAATTTTTTCTATATATATTTGGAGCATTTTTAATTTTTAATAATTGTAAGGTGATTATAGATTTTCGTGGAATAACTCCAATAATGAAAATTTTTGAACTTATTTTTTTAATCTTAAGTAAACAGTAGATTAAAAATTTTACTATTAATTTTTTTTAAATTTCATATTCCAAAATCTAAGCAAGCTTAGAAGTTTTATAAAAGTTTATACTTTACATTTTTATTCCTTAACATTCATCTATGTGAATTCCCATCATTGAACAAATATTTTTGATTTTGAATTTTGCAAAATAGTAGAGTTCAATTCGAGGTTGAAGATGAATGTGGAATAGGACAGTAGATAAACATTTCCTATTAGGAATAGATATGTTACAACGACTAATCTCATACCCATCGCAACCTCAAACAGCTATTTTTAAGTGAACACTTTTCAGTCCTACTTATTCAACGTAATCATAATCAGTTTATGTACGGAAGTAAGTCTCGTAATACAATATCGAATAAGAAACTCGAGAGCAACGAGGCAATTTTCATTTGACCTATTGATGATTGGAATGCAATAAACAAGTCATTGATTCATTGAGATTGTACATAGTGAATTTTAATATAATACGTTTTGACATAATTTAGAACACTATTCGGATACAAAGCATTGGAATTTAAAGGAGAACATGTGTAGTATCGTGTGTAGTATTAAAACACACTATTGAAATATTAGAAAGTAAGATTGGAGTGAAATGCCGTTTTGGAATACAGCATTAGAACATTTGACATGCAACATCGAACACAGCATTCAAAATTGAGTTTCATTATTCTCATGTGAATGGAAATTTATTTATGCGGTTGTGAGTTATGGATTAATTCCAGATTGTTAGACACTCTTATGATTAAATATTTCGTTCAAATAGAATGAATGAAATTAGTACTTGTGCTTTTTATTTCATAACTTTTAAAAATAAACTATGGCTAATGGCACTTCGGCGTATCGCATTTGGTTTTACCAGGGTCCAAGTTTCCAGCCAATCTTTCTGAAAGCATCTAGAAGACCTCAAATTTTCCCATTAACTCTCCAAGTGGATTCGACTAGATATCTCGTCCCTCAAAATCTGTCTAGTTTTGCAATGAGGAAGATACCTCGTCATCAAATACTGTCGATATTTTGTATAATGTCGAGATCAAGATCTGGTAAATTTTTTTCTAATGACGAGATATCTCGTCCATCAAGATCTGGTCCGTTTTTCTAACGACATGGTACCTTGTCCAGGAGAGTTAAAGATTATAGGCGTCTTATTATGGTTGGCTTTAAGTTATCAGAAAATGTAATACTGAATCTTATTATTTATGTTCTTAAATGATCAACACGTTTCTTTTTTCTATTACAAATTTTCATAAATAATAATTGTGTTCTTTATTGATAATTTTTCTTGTATTTCGGTTAAAAAACAAATTAGAAGTACTTTTATATGAATAAAAAATACAAAAGAGTAATATTAAAGGCCATCATGTCACGCAATTGCTATGATTATTGCACTTCAACAAAATCTAAATTCACAACACAGTCATTTCCAACAAATTCCAAGAACAGACTCAGCACCCAATTTACAGAAATTTATATTCGTATTGAAATACGTTGTATAAGGGAAGTAAGAAAGTGCAGTAATAATAATGCTGCTCCTCCATTCCCGGCTCTCAAAGGCCAAAAAACTGCAATCATGCATGGTGCAATGCCATACAAAGCGTACTGTCTCTCCATTGAATAAAAACATGAAAGAAATTTCAGACACAAAATTGGCAAATGCCTCTAGAGGAATAAAGTACAACCTAGGAATACTGAGTGGGGCCCCATGCATAGCAAAAAAATAGAAAATACATCTGCGTTATTTGCTTTATTTATTTATCTGTTTCTCTACTTTTTCATTTCAACTTTGACACTGATTAATTGCAGACGGGAAGGTTGACTTCTGCGAATTTTATTTCGGAGTTGTGCTGTTCGTTATTTTATTTATCGTTGTACAGATGTTTCAATTGTAGAATAAATATCAATAGAGCTGGAGAAAGAATGCCTAGAGATTTTTTTTTATTTTTCGTTTATTTTTTCAGTTATTCGAGAAGAGTTCTTTTTGAGAGCGTATTTCCGCAACTTCTGGGTAAATTGAACGGAAGGAACTTTTTCTAAGTGAAAGACAAGTAAGTTATGGACAGAAAAAAGCAATCTCGAAGAATTGAGTTTTGATATTTATTATAAAAAATTATGAAAACCTTTGTCTTGGACAATAATGCTTGATAAAAAGCTAAATAGTTTTGTTAATTTTAATCTTTAATTGATTGTTCTGAAGATATGGGTGCAGAACGTATAATCGCATACCCTATTCATTTATTATTTTTCCTTTCCATCAAAGCCTTCAGCATTAAAAGTTCACTTCATCCGACACTTTAGCAAATTTTAATCTCTAACAGAAACAAACATTCTGCATTCTTAAATTTCTTCTTATGTTTCTTAACACAATGCTTTTAGCATTTACCAAAATCTTTCTCTGAGTTACAGATGCCGTGCAAAAGTTTTCGCGGGAGAAAATTTTTAAGCATCTTCGCACAATCATTCAAAAGTCCCCTTGTATGGAGAAAGACCTGTGGGTAAAAAAAATTAAATACGTTAATGCTTTGTTTTGTAAGTGCATTAAATGAATACTACATCGTATGAAAACTATCATGAAATTAATTAAAGATTAAACAGAAAGGGATTGCTTAAAATAAAATAAAAGAAAGCAAAAATAAAGTCAACTTTATTGCCAATGTTGCTGTAATAAGGGAAACACGCAATTTATAAAGATCATTTCTCTGAACTGATTTCGCAAAGTAAAATGCGTTATGGCACTACTTTGAATGGCATTTAGAATTATCATATGGAAATCATATGACTAACATTAAAACTATTTTAAAAAGCTCAGCTTACATTAAACAACTTTGAGAAAATTTATGGGCCATAATAATTGCTACGGAAAAGCAATCCATTCATCGAGACAAATAGAGTGGGAAAAGAGTTCTGATCTATGTTTGGCGTTAACCTGAAATGTGCATAATATACACTCATGTCCAAAATTATCTTTACATGCATAAAATCACGGATTTCTCAGAAACTGTGAACTATAATTTTATGAATTTGTGTGAAATGATACATAACGTCATAACACATAAATACAAAGGAAAAATTTTAAGAGCACTGCATATGATATAAAACTGTAGCATGAAACAATAAAAAGGGCAATAATATGTATAAGGAGAGTTCAGAAGAAAAAGAATAACTCAGAAAAAATTAAGGCTTATGAATTTAATATGAAACGTGATCTCCCCTGATATGTACACATATATCACAACGTATTTTAATGCTGGCAATAATGTTGTTAACCACAGTTTGGCGAATTAAGTTCCACTCCTCCAGTAATGCGGTCTCCAGGGCATTTATATCTCTTAGAGGAGGATGTCTCGGTGCAACTGCTTTTCCAAGGTAGTCCCATAAGTTCTCTATCGGGTTCAGATCAGGAGATTTTGCTGGCCACGGTATTCGCTCAATGGCTTCACTTTCAAGGAATTCGTCAACGAGGTTTGCTTGATGTGGACGAGCATTATCGTCCATAAATAAAAATTCAATCCATATGCACCTCTGAAAAGTCTTACGTAAGGTTCTAAGACCTCATCCCGATATCTCTGGCTGGTCACAGATGCGCTGTTGAAAACGTGTAAGAGGCGTACTTACATCGATCATTATTCCTCCCCATACCATCACACTTGCACTACCGAAACGGTCACGTTCCATAATGTTCGAAGGAAGATTTCGCGTTCCTGACTCCCTCCAGGCGTAAACATGTTTAGAATCAGATGTTAAACTAAACCTCGACTCATCAGTAAAGAGAACATGGGTCCATTGGTTTTCACTCCAGTTCTGATGTTCTTTGCACCAATTAAAGCGATCCCTCTTTTGTTGTGAAGACAGTGAAACACATACCCATGGCTTTCTGGCATAAAGATCTTTTTCATTAAGCCTTCTGTATACAGTTTGCGGTGGTACAACAGTTCCAGTGGCGGCTGCAACTTCTGAACTTAACTGCCGAGCATTAGACTTCCTGTTACGACAGGCAGTTATTGTCAGATATCTATCTTGAGAAGCAGTTGTTATTCGTTTACGATTTTGTCCAGGCCTCCTTACAACAGTTCCAGAGTTCTGAAATTGTTTCTATAGCGTAGAGACTGTCTTGAGATATTCACACATCTCACTGCTTCCATGATTGTCTGCCCTGATTCTAAACGGCCGATAATTCGCCACTTCACAGATTCTTCCAAATGATACTTCGGAGCCATAACAAACCGTTTTGAGTCCTTACACACTGAAATCAAACGCTGTATTGCAGAAATTCATTCAGATATTCAGTTTGCACAAAGCTCTTGATTCATCGTCGGATGACTTAACGCCTTGATTTGCATATCAGAAACCATTTGATCACTTTCGATTGGATAATGCTAATTAAGCTTGTCTTTCACACATTCCCTGCAAAAATGGATTACATCGATTGGATATTTCATGGAATATCATTATTTTTGGGTATGTAAAGATAAATTTGGACATGAGTGTATACAATCCATATGAAATCGTATCCTTTTTATTTAGTTAAAATAATTTTATTTTATATTATTTTCTTCTTGGCATTTCCTCTATTTCTCCACACTCCGCTTCAACCCTCACATGTGAATATTGCTGTCTCAGTGATAATTATCACTTCTCCATTGCCAAATACGTCTCCAATAGCACTTATTGTTTCTCCAGCGCCGAAGTAAATTCAACTTCTACCATTGCCAAATAAGCGTTGACAAATCCATCTCACAAACACCTTTCCCAACTCTCTTCAATAATTACTACAGCCCTGTAGATATCTGTTAAAATAGGTTCTTTTCTGGCCATGACCATCATTTGAGGCGCTCAGAGACGAGCTGCTTGTAACTAGGAGTGAACCCATCATTCCAATGTCTGAATTTATTTAAAAGGATATTTTAAATTCAATCATGGTCTTACGTCTAAGTTTGATGGATGTAGAGTTATTATTTTAGATACCCATTTCATACTGATGCTTCTTTGTAGTATATGGAAACGTTATTTTAATAGGGATACAATTCCACTTCAGGACATCGTTTTGTATGGTTAATTAAAAAACACTGGAATTGACATAATTGAAAAATAATGGATCTAAGTTGACAGAGATAAACTTTCTTGTTTTTTGTTCGGATTCACGAAACTGGAGTGTAATCCCGAATACCTGGTTAGCAGCAATCTAACGAAAATGGAATATTAACACTAATGAAATATCTATTTCTTTTCGGCGTACTTCTTTTCTTTCAACCTTCAAGTGACGAGCGAGTACTTTAAGACACATTTATCTCTCAGGCATAATACAAACACCAAAGAACTTACTGACATTCACTAATGACCTGCATCAGAGGGAAACCCCTATCGGCCACCAACAACACTGTCACTTAACAGCAAGCAGAGTACAGCTCCACACACCGCATCTCCAAAATGCCACAGGTCGCGGCAAATATTCATGACTTCCATTTAGCCATTTTTCGACCTAAACGACAGACATTCTCCAAACACGCACACACGAGCAAGACCTTTTAAAACTATCCTCGTCCCAAGGGAGGACTCTATCCGCCATCTCCCTAAGAACATCATAATTCACGTTATTAGCGATTTCTTCCCATGCTCAAAGTGCAACATTTTAGCGATATCTTTATGATGTCCCCCTGCCATCCTTCTTCAATAGGAAGGAGTCGTTTTCTATCGAGTAAAAGGAGGAAGGGACGGCTACCCTCTGGGGAATCCTTCGGGCAAAAGGATGGAAATTCGGGCAAAAGAGGGGATCCTAAAATTTTGCCCTGTGCAAAAGGCCTCCCTTTTGTATTTGTTCTGCATTATTCATCTGCGCCTTCCTTTGATCCCTCATTCTTAATGCAAGTCAAAACTCCACAAGAGAGAGAGAGAGAGCCTTACTACACGCAATTTGCCCCTGACATGATGATGATGGGTTTCAGAGAGAGAGCCATGTTTGTTTCAGAAGAAAGGACGACGCTGGTGTCTTTGTTCTCCTCTGGATGGGATATTCTATTAACTTCGTTTGTGTTCGAATAAAATTACAAGACAGTGGAACAAAGTGGCGGCATAATGGAGATATATTGATGCTTTCATAAAGATATGAATGCCTCGCGTGAAAAACGGGCAGTGAAAAAATGGTTTTGTTTTAAGACAATCAAGAGCGAGTTTATTGGAATTCTCATGCGATTGTTAATTTAATTTCTTCCCGGATTGTTTATCGGATTTCACTGTTGGTGTTCTTTTGTATCGGGATTAAGTTAGACTAAACAACTCTATTGTGTTTAGAAAGCAACGGGGAAACTATATTAAATCACACTGGTAGTGGAAATTCACTTCAGCTTAGTAGTGAACTTCAGTTAGTTTTGATCTGATTAATTACATCTACCTGGTATTGTATTTACGGAGTGATGTATTTTCAGTATAAAGGAGTCTCATTTGTATATTTTATAAGCCATGAATTCAAGATATTCAATTTTATAACACTGGGTTTCGCCCAACTACATAAAATGCTTTCGGACACAAATTTTTTTAAACTTTTTGTTAAAAATTAATAAATCGCATGAAATATTAAATTTATAGTTTGTTTACAATGAAATAATAGCATGAAATGTTTACATATGGACTACCAAACTCAAGAACATGCGTTTATGAACTATATATTAGCTCAATGAGCCAATAAATTAAATATGAATTGATATTAGTGTGTATAGGACACATTTCTTTTGTTTTGAAACAAAATCACAGTTCTGGTTCGTTTATTGTTGTTATTATTGAAATGTTTACGTATATATTTTGTTAGTAACGAATTAATTGCATGTAGTGTTTTTATATAGACTACCAAAATTAAGAACATGTGTTTATAATCTCATTGTTAGCACAATGAGCCAACAATTTAAATATGAATTGATTCTAAGTGTATTAGACAAATATTTTTTTGTTTTAAGTTATAATCAAAGTTCTGATTCGTTTATTATTGTAATAATATATTATATATCTCAATGTTATTTTTAACGCTTGCATTTAAATGTATAAGATTTATTTAAAAAAATATAAATTAAATCCTCTTATATTCAACGTGTCCAAATACGTAAAATAAATTTGATTGAATTAGTTAATGTTTTGTAATTAATAAATTAATTACGAACTAATAATAAATGCATAGGACAAATTTTGAGTAAAGACAGAATCAAAGTTCTGATTCTTTTATTATTGTAATAAGTGTTGTATTATACGTATATCTTAATACTGTTATGTTTTAACAGTTCCAATTAAATGCATAAGATTTCTTTAAAAAATTACAAATTAAATCCTTTTTCATTCAGCGTGTGTCCAAATACTGAAAATAAATTCGATGAAGTATTATCTTTTCCGATGCATTTTATAGGTAAATAAAAATGGTGAGTTTAATTCCACATCCTCTTTGGATGTACTTAAACACTTTTCTTCTCAAATATTTAATAATAAAATATGAATTCAAATTTATAAAACAGGAAACAGCTCTGGTTCTATAATAATCTACACTAAATATCTGGAATACACATTCGAACGTAGTAAACAATGCTTTAATATGGTTTTAAATATTTGTCTCGACCTCGACGAAACATAAACACACTATGTCGTAGAGAAATCTCTAAAATGGCTTTGCATTAACTTGATATATCTTAGCTCTATTGCAACAAGGAAAAGCTAAAAAAAAACGATCTTTCTAGTTTCGACTTGCTATATTCCATCGTTTTTTTGAGTCTCGTGTTAGTGCATTTTATTTATGAAGACGAAAAAATAAATTTTAAGGTAAGAGCTCGTTATTTTGTATACAGATTGAAATCTTTATCTGTAAACAATAAAAATGTCGTCGACAAACATGCATATTTCTTTTGTAATTGTTTTTTTCTCAAATAAGCTTTTATGTAGTTGCTGTTTTCCCTAGTTTTTATTTGATGACCATTGCTGCTTTCAGATTCAGATTGTTCACCATGAAATCGAACTAATAGCTACAGACTCACATAAAGTTGTATACTAAAGTTATAAATAGGCTTATGTCTCAAAGGAATTGAAGCAAAACATAAATTTGAACTCAGTTTTGAAAATTCAATTGCTGTAATCTGTACTTTTAAACTTCCATGTGTCTTAGATGAGATATCTTATTCTTCAAGATCTGACCAATTTTGCTAATGACGAGACATCTCGTCGTCACGATATTGCTGATTTTTTGATAATGACGAAATCAAAATCTGGTTAGTTTTCTTCTAATGACGAGATATCTCGTCCATCAAGTTCTCGTTAGCTTTTCTAATGACGAACCCTCCTGGTGGTTGTCTTGACGAGATATCTTGTCGAAACAAGTTTTACTCTAAATAACTACATAAAAGGACTATTCTTGAGATTTTAAATCTTGGATAATAAATCAAAAAGCTTTATAATTTGTCACAACCTCAATGTCCGCAAATTTGTAAAAGACTTGTTTATGAGTATCTGCCACGTAAAGCGTGTGCTTATTTTGTGGTTAAATAAAGTTTGTCATTAGATATTATAACGGCAGAGTGTGCGTTCATTTTTATCTTAAAATGTGTAACAAAGTTTTGGGGGTTAATCGTTTTCATAAGAATATTATTTTCTTTTAAACTCCCACACACAACCTAATCCTACTCTATGCTTTAACTCTAGCATGGTGATTACTCTTCGTTTTTCTAGCTCCCCAAACTGTAAACTTACGTCATATTCATACTAGAGTACATTATATCCAGAAGAACTGTGTGTGTGTGAAATTAATCTTCCCCGTACTTCCTAATTAGCTGAACTCTTCAGTATTTCACTTATTCCGCAACGGAAACTAGACATTTAATCTATTTGTTTTTGCATAACTTTTCGCACAATTAATTTCGTGAAGTTCGTTTTTCTTTCGATAACGTTAGCTAAGAATGGATTTAAGTTGTCTGGAAATATCTTTCCTGTCGGCTTTTGAGATGTGATTTCGGGGTGAGAAAGGAAAAAAATAATGCTATGAAATCGGTCCTGGCATGAGGTGCTGCGAATCCTCATCTGTGTCAGTAATTAAATCAAGACAAAAATCAATTAGTCTTTGTCATCAAAATTTGATTTGTTCAGGATTAGATGGTTTTGTTGCTCTACGGCCAACTTTTGGTTACCGAGATGATGTTCAGGTTAATTATGTATTGCATGAGAGAAATACTTGGGATATTGTATTTTTAAATGGATTTGTATGTGTGTATTGTTTTAAGAAAATTAAAAGGGAACGCAAAAAGGTGTTATATGAATAATTCTTCAGAAAGATTCCATCTCGTTCTAAAAGTTGATCACCATATGTGCAAAGTTTTTCCAATACAATAAAGTGTCCAATGAACTGTCTGTAGGTTTCAGTAAACTACATTCTTCCAGGAAAATGATTCCAGGCAAATGTATTACTTTAAGAACCATAAATAATTACAATTAAAAACCTTATTGCAGCAATGGGTTAATCCACAAATGTTATATGTTAGGAAACGGATATCACCGCGTCTCTAAGTCCCAAAGATTGGATTAACGTAGTGTTATACCTGAGTAACTATTAAAATAGGTTGCCATTTCGTCAATCCTTAAAGGTGTCCCAGCGACTTTAATAGTTAATTTTCTACATTTTTACAAAACGGATTAGTTCACTGTAGAATTAAGCCCTTTAATTAATCATGTGAAGGTAAAGATGGAATATGCTGCTATTTGGTCTATCCTTGGAGGTGTGTCCTTGGAAGCGTGTCCAACTCAAAATGTTAATTTCCCCCATTTTTACAAAACATGGATTAGTCTACAGTGACATTTAGCCCTTCAATTAATCTTGTAAATGTAATTGGTTTCCTGAAGTTGTAAGTTCCGAGTTTACAGGAAGAGATTAATGCATGGTGTTACTAAACCATATCAGTTGAGTTGAGTTAAAATGTTTTATGTTCAGTTTGTATTTCAGTTCCTTTCTTCGACGTTTATTCAAATATGCATACCTAACCTGGATCTATTACTTTTTAGACTACTGCAATTGTTGACAATTGCAATTGTAGTCAAGTGGTATTATCATGAATTTTCATCATTTTTACAAAACGTGAATTAGCCCACTGATGCAGTAAGCCCTTCAGTTTACGGTGTGAAGATAGTTTGTTTTTTGAAGTAGTAGACATTCGAGTTTACGTAAAGTGCTTAATACGCGAATTTGCATCAGTTGAGTTTCATTAAAAATATTTTATATTCAATCTTTATTTCATTTTTATGCCTTGACATTTATTCAAAGGGACATACTTAAGCCAGAGCGACTGTTTTATGGCCCTCTACAACTGTTGACTTAGCCGAGTGGTATTAACATGAATGCCCGTCCTCGAAACGAGCTCCTGTTTAAATGCAGGATTAAACACTTCCGATTCCAAATTAGCTGCACGCATTATCAACAATTTCAGAATTTAATCTGTGCCACGAGTCCCGAATTCCGCTCAGGCGATCAATCCAAGAGCCTCTGATAAAACGCTTCCCAAGTCCAAACCCGCAAGAAAATCCAAGCACAGATCCTCTCCCATTATCTAATTTTAGAATACGAGCAGTATCTAATCAAGCTTTGTTTCAGCCCAAAACTAAAGCTGTTCATTTAATTGCATTAATATTTAAGCCGAAAATATGCAATAAATTTAATTAGAGCCACCACAAAGCACAGCCCTCAATGGTTCACCCGGTTGATTTAATTTTCGCTGCTCACTCGTTTTCTTCGCTGTATTCCCGCAAGATAAGCGTAGGAAAAAAATGGCCACCGGAAATTGCCTCTGGATTTATATGAACCGCAAGTGGTGTACTCTTTAGTTAATAACGAAGGAAGTGAATTTACTACCCCCTTTCTACCTTTTCCCCCGTGTTTTTTCCCCGCTTTGCTTCGGCTTGATTGGCGACAATAAAAACCCCAGGTGTACCTTCCCCTCTCCTTTTCGATGGTATCTGGAAGCGGGTGGAACTTCCTATTTTCTATGTTTTCTGGAGCAGATGAGGGCTGCAAAAAATATATTAACGTTTATCTAAATGGTAGCAATTAATCCGGGAATTCTGCGCTTGATGTTAACTGCATATTAAGGCCGTTTTTTGCCTTCCCGTCTCCTTTACCCCTTGGTGTTTTCGGTGGAACATTTGTGTGTTTTGCGTTTGAACTTTGTTTTTCTTGCAAATTCCTTTGGCTTTTACTGTTTTTATTTTTTTTATTTCGGTGGATCTTCTTGGAGATAGCGAATAATGAGTTTGAGGTGTGATTAAATGTGGATAAATCTAAGGTTATTAATACGCATGACTCTCATTGATGAAAGCAATTATCTTTCTTGAGGTTGGCATGTAGGTAGTTGTATTAACGTCTCACCGGAGCAACATAACGGACTGTTGGCGGTATTCTGGGATCAATCCCGAAGGGAAAGGTACTATGAAAACACTGTCAAATGATGATTCTTGCGGTTGGAGGCTCATGAACAAAAAGGAAATGCTTCTACAAGAATGGGTTGGTTGGAATTGAAGTTTTATGGCGAAAGGGTCATCTTTGGCCATACTGTGCCAGACACAAGACATACAATATTAAGTAATAGACACACACACAATGAAAGCTTTAATGACTCACAGAAGAGAGAATTACGCCCAGGGAGGAATGCACCTGGCCGGAAACGAACCTGCGCCGCCTGCAACGCGAAGATTGCTAGTGCAGTGGGCATACCCACTGAGCCACGATGGCCCCCTACAAAAATGGGATTCATTCTTTAAACGTCACGAAATTTTCAAGTAATGTAATAATGCCTTTACCACAGAACACACACAAAATGACTAAATGACCATACCGATTAGTTGAAAGAATTGGGGGAAACATTCTTCTGGCAAGAAAGTCAAAGCTGGTTAGAGGTCATTGATGGCAGAATGGAATACATATTTACATTCTGCAGATTGCAGAATGCATACATGCGTGTGAACCCCTCACACAATTAAACCCCAATAAAACATTATAATGAAAACTTCAAAAACTAACGAAACAAATATACTTGATTAACAAAAATGAAACTGGGCTTTTTTATCCTATGCCAGATCTTAACCTTTTTTGTCATAAGCCTCTGGTTGGAAAGGTAGCGGATTAGAAACCGGCTAGAGGGTTGCGAGTTCCAGACTCGATTCAACCAAAAACCGTCTTGTACATGGGGCTGGTGCACGTTAAATCTCTCGTGGCCTCAAAAGTACTTACGTTGGTGGTGTGGAAGTTTGGAGAATGGGGTGCCAGCTCCGGTGTTGACCTCGTCATCCGACCGTGGTTAAAAATTACGAGGTGTTGTCCTTGAATCTATCCATTCGGGATTGATCCCGGACCGTCGCAAATTTCCAGTTGTGCTGTTCCAGTTTGACGATAATTCAACTACCTATTTATCTTCCTGGCAACTCAATATAGTTTCGAAACAAACAAATTATGAAACTCTATCAATAACATTATTCACTGTGACGACAATAAATAGGAGCAGTTATTGAGGTGGGTTCCTGTTATGTCTAAAAGGCCACACAGAGGGCTGAAGTTGGAAAGTCTGAGAAGCTGATTCGGTAGATATTGTTTTGCATAGTGAGAACACGAAAACAATAGACTCATATATCCCTCAGTAGATCCTGTGGAAACTGAGACCAAAGCACGGTTCCAGTATATATCTTTAGTTACGTAAGAGTTCCTAAAATTACATAAAAACTACTTATATAAAATCAGGCGATGACGAACGAAACTATCTATACTGGAATTGTCTGCGAAATGCAAACAAAAGACGGCGGGTCAACAAAATCAAGCCCTGCTTATAATACTTGGCAACACAAATTAATTAATTTTTATAATACTGATTTCAAATCATTGATAACATTTCTTTTGATTAAAATTCTATGGAGAAGTTTACCATGGAATGTGGAATCGGTTAGAGATTTGTTTTGCATGGCGCTTGGTCCAAGTCGTTGCAAAATTTCGCACAGAAATGAGGTATTTTGGAGCCTCACATAGGATAAAAATGCGTGTCCACAGCAATAATCCCCTGATGTCTAGTTTTCTTGCCTATGCAACTATATTTAACACAATGTACTGAGAGTTTAAGAATGCATTTATAACCAAACAAAATCATGAACAATGGTTAAATTTATCAAAAAATATATGTATTAAATATTTGATCTTGAAATATTCGTATTATAAGACATATATAGCACTCATCACTTTATTAAAATAACAGAATAGTAAAAGAGTGCAACACAGCTTAAATTTGTATGTTGTAATTGCTTTTTGTTAATATCAGATACTTTTTGATTACAAATATACGTTTGTAAATGACTTTTATTGTAAATTAAGCTATTAGGATTAACATTGTTTCGGGTGAATCCCTGTAAGGAATACTAATCATCTTTATGCTAAACCTCTGAAGATCAAGTACACATCATTCCACCATGAAACTTACAGTTTTCTCTGCTTAGCTTCTAAAAGAGAAATGTATATAGTAGTATACTAGATGGTGCTTAGCTCACACATTTGGTCGCGGAAAACTTTTCATTTTAAGTTGAGAATAGTAATGTGTTCATAACCTAAATCGCTGTGTTGTTAGTACATCAAAACTTCAAACTATCACATGATAACGCTGTCATAATTTATCAGAGATACATTAACACATGCCTTTAAATAAATCAATTTTATCTTGAATTCATTGAAAAAAAAAATAGAAAATGTTGCACTCTTTTATTATTAAATATCTATGATTACTTATTATTCCATGCATACCTACCTCCTATATTTTATTCATATGCTACCATTGATCACCTGGACAAAAAATGCCACTCGGCAGCTCAGGACCTCCAAGGCCTTATAAGCGGGATGGGCACCACCTGCCATGGTTCATCGAGGACTGTAGCGCCACGGAGTTTACATACTTAATGACTATGTCTTGGTTAGGTGGTTTGGTTGAAGGCATATACAAGAGGAAAGAATGTATTCGATTAAAATATTTACTTTAATAAGATATTTAAAAACATTAACAAATGATAATTTTTATATTTAAATCACGTAACTTAAAGATACAAAACAGCTAAACATACATTATAAGATGTAAGTAGGTATACAGCGCAATATGCTCCATCTATTTCATTAGAAGGTCGATGTTTCAGCATCCTTAGTTAACTCTAAAGATCGTACTTGAAGATACTGCTTTCTTGACTGATATGGCAGTATTTTGATAACCTTAATTTTGTGTTTTGTGGTTATATATATTTACAAATTTTATTCTATGTTCTGAAAACTTAATTTTCAAATCAACTCAATAGTTGGATTGATATAAAAAATATGTACTTTCCGACCGGCTCAAGGCTGGACCTTAAGGATCCAGTTTTAAATCGTCAAGTAATGACCATACACACAATGAAATAATTTTATTCAATGAAAGAGAATATACCAAGGGTAAGTTACAGGAATGGTTTCATAGTTGGTAATTATTTGTTGAAATATTTTCTCCCTAGAGATACTTGATGTCGGTGGATCTAATATCCTTGATTCACAGGAAACGCCGTTTCATAATGCTTAGGATTTTTAACAACTTACCAACAATGATTAGAGCTTAACAATTTAACAACTTAAGAAACTATCACTTCATCAAATTGCAAATTCACGAAGTTCCAAAAGTACCTATTTACTTTTTTATTTACTCGGAGACCCATTTTCGGATAGCTATATGAATTAAGTTTCCATTTGCATGCAGCATAAATTCCTTCTCAATCTCCGAAGAGACTTGATGAAATTTAGAAACACAGAATAAAGAGTCTAAAAACTAACCAGATTACGATCATCAGGTGTCGAAACGGTATCGTTAAACCTCATTATGCCCAACCCCGGGCGATTGACACACATCTCATTATCGTTCCAAAGCGTCCTCTCATCTTAACAATCTAGGACAGGATCTCCCCTAAGCGGTACATAAATTCCCTCTTTTCTGTTACACACACACCAAGAGGCAATTCTGCCACCCTTACCTCATTAAAACAGCAATCCTTAAAAAAAGCACTAATCCCTGCCACAGCGACAACAAGACAGGCAAACGCCTATCTGTTAGGCAGACATAAAAAGAGTTTTCTTCCTAACGATAAAAGTGAGGATTTAGCCAGGACTAACGGTGTGAGTTTTATGAAAGCATCGTAAAACAGGAAAAGGCCCCCGCGTCAACTCCAAAATGATTTTCTTTTGTGTGTCCAATGGTTTATGGATAGAGATAATGCCAGCTATTAGGGGCAAAGCGCGTAAAAAATAAAGTCTTCCTTCGATAGAAAGCATCTTTTGAGTTATGGTCCGTGTTGATGGTGGCGAAGTTGAGTTAATATTTGTTGGTGTAAGCACCTGGAGTAAGGGGAATGGTAAACTCATAATGAGAGGCATTTATATCGCTAGCCATCGTGTGGACTGTTTACGTGGGAATGTGGAATTCCATGCGAGGTGGAAGGTTTTATTTCATTTTCAGGCGGCCAATCCCATCGAATTTTGTTCTCGGTGTAGGACATTGCTTCTCTTCATCGATGAGACATAAAATCATAATCGTAATCTTTGTCTCTGAAAATGTTATCGGGAATTGGAGCTGTGGATGGCCGAAAATAGCTTGTGGAGGTATCTGTAGACGCTTTGGGAAGAGAATATTGTATTTTGTTTTGGTGATTGATTGTGAGAATGAGATTCCTATCTCAGTTTTTGCTGTTTGTGATTATTTGGAGGAGACTTTTTGGTTACATAAATGGAATAGCTTTAAGATGCTCTAGTTTTGAAGTGTTTTTTCTTTCTAGTATTGTGTAATGATGGATAGAGCATGTTCTAAGTTATAGATTTTAAAGTGTTCGGTGTTGTTTGTTTTGAAATATTAAAACAAGTCGCCCGTGACGAAACCTAGAAATGATACTTAAGGCTATCATAGCAATCCTTAATTTTATAGCATTTACATAGCATTTCTCAATAGTGATACAAAAATGCTTGTAATATTTATTTTATATCTGAATAAAATAAACTACATTTGAAAAATCGGTTTACTCGTATCTAATTATCCACAAATATTATTGCTTTCTAGAACGTGAATGAAAATCACTCTATAAACTTTTCAACTATGTTAATAATTAAATTGATTATGAATTTTATTAAGTATTTATGAAATCGCTTTGATAATTACTTTATGAATATATATCTGGGTGCATGTTCATTTTCTGAGAACAGAAAACTGCCTGTAAATAAAATAATTTCGAGGGAAACGGGGGATAGACTGCAGAATATTTTCGTAATAACACGAATGCTTAATTTTATATATGCAAGATAGTCTTTATTACCCAAGCTCCGATTAATCGAGTGACCGTGTTATCCGAGCCAAATTTGATACCAAATTGTTTAACTCTAAATAAAACTTCGAGCACGAGTATGTGCACTTTGTCCAAAGAGTCGTGAAAATGCTGCGAAACAGAAGACCGTTGAAGACTTTTTCAAGACAATTTAAAAGATACGTAACTCACAACAGATTTATCGTGAAATCATCGCAATAAATACATAGTGTGACACAAATCCAAGTATATATTATTATCAATCCTAGCTAAACCTTTTTCAATCTAAGAATGACACGCAAATAAATTATTTTCAATCACTAAAACCTGCATGTAATCAAAACAAAATAAAGATCCCAAGGAATTATTTAAAAAGTTCAACTTGCCTAGTCAAAGTTTAGTAAAACTGTCTAGAATAATAAATCTTCAAATCTCAAGAAGACTGAAGGAAAAATGCTACGAATAAAGCTTTAGGTGAATGACACAACCATTCTATTCATTAATATTTAGATTTCCAATCTTGTCCAGAAGTAATCGTCTTTTAATAATGACAGAAACACTTCTATTACTGGCTTTGAAGATGATTAATTGTCAAAGGAACTGCGTCCCGTGGTTTGATCGCGTCAAAGCGACACAAAGGATTGGACAGACATTTAAAGGGTACTGACGATTATAAATTTTGCTTTGAAAAGAACTTCTTAGTAGCAGAAAACTATTTGGTTATTCATAAGCCGAAATCTGCGGAACATATAACGTCAAATTTTTCAGACATCCAGGAAACGGAATGAAGTTTACTTACAATGGAAAATGAAATTGATGGATTGTTGGGACTGACTTGTGTGCAGAACAAAATTCTGTTCTTTAATCTCAATTTTCTGAAGTGTCACTTATAGCGCGTTATAGTATGTTATTTGGTTCACTTGAGTTGAAATACTTATTAAGCCAGAGACAGTATTTGCTTTAGAGTGTCAAAAAGAGTTTTGTATCATATTTAAAGTATGCTATTTTAAAGTATTGTTTTTGCCATTCTGAAATAAATCTTTTCGATAAAAATATTTGTTTGTTTTAGCTAGTGAAATAATAGTGTCATCAAACACAACCGAAAAGTAATTTACTTTAGAAATTGTGTAAGGAAATTAATCGTAAATACTTTATGGCGTACATCAGTTGGAATTAACACTTGAACTTCATTTTTTCGTTTACTATATCCATTAATAAAGGAGATTGATGTTTATAAAACAGCTAGTGATTGGGAAAACCTATCATGAAACATGTGTAACAATTTAGAATCCAATTTTAGCCCTCTTGGTGGTTGTCTGGACGAAGTATCTTGTCATTAGCAAAGCTGACCAGATCTTGATGGAAGAAATATCCCGTCATCAGAAAAAATTACCTGATTTTGATCTCGTCATCTTAAAAAATTCGGCATTATTTTGATGACGAGATATCTCGACGTTAGCAAAATTGGTCAGATCTTGATGGACAATATATCTTATCGAAACCATTTTTAACCACTAGTAAGGTTAACCCTCTAAGTACAGAGGCTGTTCGGACATTTTTGAACGATTTTAATGGACTGAAGCTCAATTTTTTACATGAAATTTTTGTGTTTTAAATGTTCCATTTGATAGCCCTTATTGTTAACTATCTTTCTATACCTTAATTTCCATGATAATAATGACTTTTGTAGTATCGACAGTGGTATTTCCCATTCTTGCTCCACAGTTTTCCAGTCCTTGAATGGTTTTCGGTCGACGTTTCGATAATGCCCTTTTTATAAGTCCAAAGGCACGAAAGTCCATGGGTGAAACATCTAGAGATTTAGCAGGAATATCAGTAAGGGGTTTTGACTTGATACCAGTTTCTTGTTCCAATTTTTCCAAGAATTTAATAGTCGATTTAGATGTGCGGCTGCTTGCTTTATCCTGATGCAGTTCTACTGATTGTTGGCACTGTGGGTAAAGATATGGTATTTCTTTTTTGAATATTGGGGATAAAATATGGTCTTGATAATATGTGGGAGTTCATTTTTACATTTTGCCCCTCTTTTTACTTTTAATTTTCCATTATATGTAAAACCGGCAACAATCATAAATCTCTTAGAGAAAGTTCTCACGTTCACTTTGCTACAGTCCTTTGACTTGGCGGATTCTCTTTTAAAATTAAAGATCGTACCTCACAAATATTCTCAGAAATTTTTTCTTTTTTGGAAGTATTTTTCCACTTTTACGTTTTTTCCTTTCTCATTAATAATATTACTTATCATACCTTTAGATATCTAAAAACCATGACGTTTACAGCGTTTTTGAATAATTGAATAAGCATAATTCTCTTCGGGAAGAGAGGAAACATAGCCTTCCATCCATTGCTTATTTAAAAGCGCCATTTTGAAAGTAAACAAAACTCTAAGTTAGCAGACGATAAGTTATATTTTAACTAAACTGCTGTGAAAATAAAATTCTTTCGTAGCATACAATTTTTTTACAGCTCATCAAAATCGTTCAAAAAATATCCGAACAGTCTCTGTAATGAGTAGATGTACACTCCAAGTAATCTGTAATGAGGTAGATGTCCTAACTTTTTAAAGTACGAAGTATGAGTAAACAAGTATGAAGTACGTATGCTTGAGTTTGCTTTAGATATGCGTATTTAGTCATAAAGTGAAGTTAAGAGAGTTAAGTTGATAATAGCCATTAATTCAGGTGAAAACTATAAGCACCAGAAACGTGATTTGTGGCAAATGGAGAGATGTCTGTGAAAATGTTTTTGTAACAAAATATTTGAAGTTAAGTGGTTGAAGTTAATAACAGACCTTAGATTGGAAATTAAGCAGTAGCTGTAAATAAGATCAAAGGAAGAAATATTAAGGGATCACGAACTGCAGATTAAATTATTTTTTATTAATTTTATAATCATAGATTCTCTCACTCAGACTGTTACAAATCACATTGAGTTAATTGCATACAAATATAATTATCTAATTTCCATAAGATCCCACTTTTTGTTAAAGGAAAGCTCATGTTTTATTAACCTATGTAATATGAAATTTCATCCCAAATTATTAAGAACATTCAAATATTCGTAATTCTGAGCACATTTAGCTTTGAATAAACATACTTCGTTTAAAAATACGTTTTATTTAATGCTTTTATGGAAAATGTAATAGTTTCCCAATCGACGTATGACATGAAATCGAATATTATCTGATTTGTTCAATAGTCGTATAAATTCTGGTATGGAGTATTTCGTTGTTCGGAATAAGTTGATTGTACTACAGTACTGATTAAATGTTTTAAAGTTGTTATTACTACTTAATCAGCAGATACTGGACTAAATCTAAAACTTCATTTTTAACGTAACTAATCTAATGGGACCACAAGAGTAAATACATAAAAGAACTGTATTTTAAATGTTATTGAAGAATAAAATATATATAAAACCCCTCTTAATATATAAAATATTTAAAGTTTTTGAGTACTACAAGTTTTGATTAAATTTGGAAGTAAAGAACTTCGCACACACACCAAACATTTGATGTGGTAACTAAAATTTCTATATTTTTATTATTGGAATTATAGTATAGTCTGTTACCACGGAAAAAGCCTTCGAGTTTTTCGATTTTCTGTAATGAAAATTATTTCTTCTTTACTCAAGTATATCGAATCGTTGGAAGTGAGTAAAATGAATTATCTGAGTGAAAGGAAATTTCTCTTCCTGTAAGACGATATCAAAACAAAAAATAACGTATAATAAACAAAAAGTTTAAAAAATCGTTCTGTTTCTTTTGCTACATCTCGTTTTTTTTTATTGTTTCATTTCATTTTATGTCTCTTTAAAAAAAGAATCGAAACTTTTTAACACAGTAGTGAAATTTCGAGAGCGGAGACAATGCGGACCGGGCTACCACCACCACGTTTTTGACTATATCGATCCAAAACTCGATGCTAGCTTCGAAAAAGTTTGATAAAATAAAAAGGAAGAACAAAAAGAACCCCAAAAAAGAAAGAACACTCAGTAGCAAATGGAAAAGAGCGGGAAAGTTGAAAAAAAAAAGAACACCGAAAGAGAGATGTAAAAAATTTGGAATCCATACTTATTCCAATATGTGTGAGAGATTGAAATCACGGTCAGCTGACGTAATGAATTACGGGAGTTCTACGAAGCAGGAAATATGTATGGAATTCTTCTTTCTCGATTCCCTTTCTATCTTAAAGAGAGTAAATTTAGAAAGGAGAATGATGTTAGGAGAGTTTCCTTTTCCTTGTCCTGCCTGCCTACTGTGATACCCTAGAATTGTATAAATAGAATTTACCTAATGCTGAAGGTTTGAATCGATAGCTCTTGTGTGCGATGACGAAGAGTTTCAATCGATTTAATCGATGGGGGTGCACGGATACGTGTTGCATATGCTGGGAGTGATATGCACTGCTGCGAGTTGCAAATTAGCCTCTGAGGTATTTGGAGCAGTAGAGATGCAAACTAGGTTTGATTAAGATGGCATAGCATCGTCACTGGGTTTCACTGTTAGCAACAGATATATGCGAATGGCAGACAGTGATGGTGAAAGAAATGAATACCATTTAGAACTGGTAAGTATACGGTATGAACCCATGCATATTATATGCGTAACTATATGTCATGTATACGCATGTAACATTAGATAGATGCAACCAGATCAACTTCGGGGTTTAAACACAAATCCTGTTGAACCGAGGACCTGAGCTCTAACTACAAGACCTATCCTTAAATAGGAAATATTCAATTTCGTAGTATATTTACATTTGAATAACTGCTGGGGTTCAATTGACCTTTTACAAACATCTCCACCACTTATCTTGATATCTTGATGACGAGGCAACTCGTCATCAAGATATTGCCAATTTTTTTGATGATGACGAGGTCAAGACCTAGTCAGTTTTCTTCTAATGGCGAGATATCTTGACCATCAAGATCTGATCAGTTTTGCTAATGACGAGATTCCAACCACCAGAAGGGTTAATGTGTAAAACGTATTGAAAAAATGTACTATGGGGATAATTTCTATTTAAGCTAGCAGCATCGTATGAAGCAAATTTAAATTTTTGACAGCAAATGCACATAGATGACTGAAATATAGAAATGCTTTATATAATTATCCATTTACATGTGCAAAAACTAACCCGATTAATAAACTCTTCAAATCACACTTGAAAATATTTATTTTCCGTGATACAAGATTTTTCAAATTTAAAACGCAGGAAATTGCGATTGGATTTTCAGTGAATGACTTGGTAGACATACAGCGACTGGTTTGCAAAAAGTGAGGGCCCTGGTAGGGCCCAGTAGGAAAATCAATGAATTAGCAACCTGAGGGTTGCAGGAGGGTCCAACCAAAGACCGTCATGTACACGGGGATGGTGCATATTAAATCTGTCGTGGTCAGAAATGTCCTCACGTTATCATGGTGTGGAAGTTTGGAGAGTGGGGTGCCAGATCGGGTGTTACCTCGTCATCTGATTGTGGTTCAAAATTACTGGGTGTTGTCCTCTGATATTTCCCTAGAGGATTGATTCCGCCAATCCCCTTGTGTTGCTCCAGTGTGACGTTAATTAACTACACTTGTGCTTAAATTTAAGAGATTTTTCACTTTTGGGCGATTATCTCCAGAACTACTGGACATATTTTAATGAAATTACTTATGTACATAGGTTAAAATAATACAAAAAAAAGAACCATACAACAGCTATGTTTCACACGCATAATTGTGAGTAAGACTCATCAGCGCAGGAAGGTCTAAAACAGAGGTTACAATATCGACACAAAAAATGGGCTAATAGGGGGAATGGTACTCTCTTACAGTTATACATATCTCACAACGTGTATTCATACTGAAAATGAAGCAGTTTATAAGTCCCTTTTGCAGTCGGTCCCACTCCTCCAGCAACGCTGCTTTCAGATCCTGGATGGTTCTGGGAGGGGGAAGGTGAGTTGCAGTTGCCCTTCCAAGAGCGTTCCAGATATTTTCTATAGGGTTTAGGTCTGGAGATCTGGCTGGCCAATCCATCCGGGGAATATCCTCACTTTCGAGATATTTATCGACCAGATGAGTCCTATGTGGACGAGCGTTGTCGTCCATAAAAATATAATCCGGGTCAACTGCATCCCTGAAAAGGAAAACATAGGGCTCCAAGATTTCATCCCTATACCTCATAGTAGTCACAGAGCCTCTGTCAAAGACATCGAGGTCTGTGCGCCTATCCAACATGATGCCTGCCCAGACCATCAAACTTCCGCTGCCATAGCGATCTCTTTCTCCGACGTTGGAGGACAGGTGGTGGATCTCTGGTTCTTTCCAGATGAATGCACGTCGAGAATCAATGATTAGGCTGAATCGGGACTCATTAGTGAATGAACCTCTCTCATGCAGCCTTCTGGAACCCTTGGAACTCGTCTTCCTGTGGCCGCATGAAGGTCACGAGAGAGCTGAGAAGCTGTTACATTCCTGTTACGCCTCGCTGTAATGGATAAATATAGATCTTCATTGCTCTTGAACGACCTTGCCCTGGCTTTCTCTCTACGGATCCGGTATCCTTAAACAGTTTCCATCAGTTGGACACGACGCTGGGCGTTACATTCATGTCTCTAGCAATCTGCACTTTATACTGCCCTGCTTCCAGTCTCCCGACAATTCGCCACCTCATTCCATCGTCTTAACTTCGTTGGTTATTCATTTTAACTGTTTGCTTTCGAATTTCACCGAATGTTGTAAAAACACCAGGAAATTCGACGAGGTGTGCGAGCGCGGAAATTGTCACTTGCGCTTACTAAGCCTGTTCCTCTAAATGCATCGCCCGCACGCACGTATACGCTTACGTATTCGACACTAAAGATTTTCATCTTTGTTTGGAAGCATTAGTGTTACCTTTCCTTCAGTACTTTTCGAGAAATTCGACAAAATATGCAAATTCTCTTAATTTTGAACACCAGTGTACCTAATCTAAAGGAAGCGAATTTTAACCTCCTGGTTGTTGGCTTGCCAAGTTATCTATCTCGTCATTAGCAAAACTGACCAGATATTGATGGATGACATATCTCATCATTAGAAGAAAACTGACTAAATATTGAATAAAAAAATCATCAATATCATCATGATAAAAAAATCGGCAATTTCATTGATGACGAGATAACTTGCAATCAGCAAAATCGGTCAGTTCTTCATGGACAAGATATATCGTCAAAACCACTTGGAGGGTTGAGAATTTATGTTTTTGATGATGAAATTTAATTTTACATTTTGTCCATTCATAATTCAACTCCAAGAAATAGTTGTATTGATTGAATATTTGACAGACGGGTAAGTTATCAAGTGTTAAATAAATTATTGAATCTGAAACTACAGAGAAGGAAGACTACCTCTGCCTTTTATAAAACGTTATTTGATCACGGTAACCTCGGAAAGTCCGAATTCTGTATCAATTTTACCTTTGATATATAAGTTATTATAATTGCCTGTAGGTAAGTATTTTAATTAACGTCGCACTAGAGCAACACAACGGGCTATTGGCGACGTTCCGGGATCAAACTCGAAGGGAAAGATCAGAGGACAACACCACGTAATTTTGAACCACGGTCAGATGACGAGGTCACACCCTAGCTGGCACCCCACTCTCCAAACGCTTTTGCAATTGGATTTTAAACATCAAGTTTTAAAACGTCTTCATTACAACTGTACACTTGGTTACTTCATTACACTTGGTTAATTTATTTTAAATATATTTCTTCTTAGTAATTGTTTAGAAATACTTTAGAGATGCTATATATCAGTATTTATTACTTGTCCTGGATTACCATCAACCCTGCTTTTCCTTTTTTTTAACGCCCCAATTACCTACAGCTTCTAAATATCAGAGGGATAATATAATTAGCTGGAACTGAAAAATGCCGTGAACAATAATTAATTTCCATTTGTATAAGTTTGTTACATGAATGAGTTATTTTAAAGCGATGACAATCGTACCAGAAATTTTTCGACTTTAAGATTTCAAGTGAATGAGATATTTGAAAAATTATGCGTTAAGTCAGAAGTTTTATGAAATAAACCAGAACTACCGTGTATCTAATAAATGTACTTACACATTTCACTAGACAATGTATATAAGCAAATTTATAATTCTACAGAAACATCATATATCGTTGGCTTAGAGCAGAAACTCATTAATTTACAAAACAATTTTGTTTACTGTAAAGCTGTTTAAAGACTGATTGTTACTTTCTAGGTTAAAATATTAAAATTATAAGCATTTGAATAATGCTGCATATCTTTTAAACATTTTATAATATGATGATATAATTTTCATGATCCTGAAAATTAGTATTTAGTGTCTTGAAAAAGTGTTAGAATTTGTGCTCTAAAGTAAACGATATACTAATTCATAACATACAAATAGTATGTATGATGTTTTTAAACACAGTACGTTCCTGACATATTAACCACTTTTTCAGATACATAACACTAAATCACAAGCTATTGTTCAAACCTTCGTACAAAAGGATCCATAACTAACTACGTAAGAAATCCATTACGCTACCTCAACTTCGTAGATAAAATTCAGCATCAATTTTTGAATTTGAAAGTTGTTAAAGTTTTCACTCAGATTTTAAACGTCCATTTTAAATTCTCACATGAAATTGCGACTGCAATTATATGTGGATAATTTCTTTTTAAATACGTTTCCTCTTTGTGATTTTCTGCAAATCATACTTTTCTACAGGAGTCCTACGTTCCATTCTTTTTGACGTTACCGTGATATTCCGACGGCTATGTATGTATGAAAGTTTTCAGTCCCCTAGCGTATATTCGAAGCATAACAAACCAAGAGTCTCCATGCAGATTACAAAAGAAAAAGTTAACATTATTGACCCCTGAGGTTCAGGAGATTTCCGAGTAGGTGTTGTATTGCTTTATCTCTGAAACACAGATAATAACTAAATATCTATTAGTTGAAAGAAACCTAGGAAATAATCTATTTTTCAAGAAGTCACACATAAAACTGGTTAGAATACGTGCAGGAAAGTCGTGAAGGTTTCGAAATATATAGATGCGTGTAAACTTCTTAAAGGTTAAATAGAATTAAGATTTTTACTCATATATTTTAAAAGCGCCGAAGTAACCCGGTTGGAAGAGTAGTGGAATAGCAACCGGAGGTTTGTGAGTTCGAAACTCGATCAAACAGAAAGACCATGTCATTCGTGGAAGCTGGTGCACGTTAAATTTGTCGCGACCTCAAATATTTTCATGTTGATGTGGTCTGGAAATTTTGAGAATGGGGTGGCACCTCAGGTGTTGACCTCGTCATCTGACCGCGGTTCAAAATTACGAAATGTTCTTTCTCTTTGAGATTGAAACAGGACCATCTACAATAACTCATTATGTTGCTCCAGTGCGACGTTAATTAATTACCTACCGATCTACCACAGAATTTGAAAGTCAATTTTCTAAGCTTCCTGCTTGAAATTTCAACTGCAAATATGCATTGAAAACTTCTTTAGTAAATACTTTTCCTTCTACAGCGACGCCAACATTCCGAACTTTTTGACGTTACTTCGGCGTTTGACGACACCCGCATGTCCACAGGTTTACAACCCCGTAAATCCGAAGCGTACGTTCGAACCTTAATAAACAGAGGTCCCATAACCAATTACATAAAACGCATTTAATATTATGTCTTCTCTTCTAGGTCAGAGCCCACATTTTCGCGCCGGAGCGTTCCAACGCTCTGCTGAGCATAACTCGCCGGAATAGCTGCCCACTCTATCAGTCCAACATCCGTGCAGGCTGTTTACACTCTGTCGGTAATGTTTCCATTTAAGCTCAAATTACTGGAGTGTAACGCGCGTCCAAGAACAGAGATGATATGCGATATCTGAGACAGCTAAATCTGCATGGTTATCTTGGAATTAAGAGGGAAGGGAGATTTCCCACCTACTGGCACGGAGAAATTCAAATTTCTGGTCTCGATGTGGATTTCGGACGTGATTCTGCGGAATTGCTCAAGTCTGTTTATCCAGGGAATGGAAATGATCCATTTAAGTGGGGAATCACTATTTGGAGATCGAATGCCCCAAAACCTCACTGAATGTCTTGTGGGATCACGAGTAGATTTGATGAATAATCGAAGCTCATTTGGCATTCGTGGGTAAGTGGAATCAGACATGAGGTCCTTTCCTTATCGATTGCAAAATATAAGTTAAAATGAAACTTTTCACAGCACACACACAGTAAAATAATGAACTACTTTGAATTACAAAATCTATCGAATGTGTACAGTATACTGTCATATCAATTTCACTCCATACACTTTCAAATTATCTCATCTACTTTGTTTTCGATTTCTAAAACAATTTATTTTACATCACCTGAAAATCCGTCTATGAAGTTGGTAAAGTTGCTTCTTTTCATCTTAGGGTGTACTTCAAAAACTCTCAAAGATCTGAGGTTCTTGGTTTTTCATCTATATTTCTGGTCTGTGTTATGTGTTTTCTTGTTTTACATGCTCCCTTTATGACAAAATGTAATATATTTCTGACTTCAAGTCGAAAATAAATGAATAAATGGATGTGCTTGGTTTTGTAAACTTAAGTGTTTTAAATAGTGGAGATTTCCCACCTACTGTCACGGTGAAATTCAAATTTCTGGTCTCGATGTGGATTTCGGACGTAATTCTGCGGAATTGCTCAAGTCTATTCAGAGAATGGATATGATCCATTTAAGTGGGGGAATCACTATTCGGAGATCGAATGCCCCAAAACCTCACCGAATGTCTTGTGGGATAACGCGCAGATTTGATTAATAATCGAAGCTCATTTGGTATTCGTGAGAGTGGAATTGGACATGAGGCCCTTTCCTTATCGATTGCAAAAAATACGTTCCGTTGAAATTTTTCACAGCTCAGAAAAATAATTAACTCTTTATTTCATGTACAGTGTATTGTCACATCAGTTTCACTCTATATATTTTCAAATTCTCACATCTACTTTGTTTACTATTTCTAAACAACGTATCTTACATCACTTGCAAATCCGCTTATGAAGTTGGCAAAGTTGTTTTTTCGATCTTAGCGTGTGTTTCGAAAGCTGTCAAAGATCTGTGATAGTTGGTTTTGATCCATATTTGTGATCTTTGTGCAATGTGTTTTCTTGTTTTACTTGATCCTCTTATGACAAAATATAATACATTTCTAACTTCAAGCCGAAAATAAATAGATGTGCTTGGTTTTGTCAAATTATTGCATTTTTTATAAGCGAGATTTCTCGTCTACCGCTCTGAGAAATTCAGATTTCTGGTCTCTGAGCGGATTTTGGACGTGATTCTGTGGAATTGCTCAATTCTATTTATCCAGGGAATGGAAATGATTCATTTAAGTATGGGAGTCATCATTCTGTGATTAAATGCCCCCAAATCTCACCGAATACCTCGTGAGATCAAGCACAGATTTGATGAATAATCAAAGCTCATTCGACATTCGTGAGAGAGTGGAATCATACATGATATCCTTTCCTTATTGAATAAAATAAAATAAGATAAGATTAACGATTCATAGAACAAATTAATAAACTAACTTTTGAATTTCCACGTACAAAATCTAATGAATTTCATGCTCCGTGTTATTATCGTACATCAATTTCACTCCTATACTTTCAAATTCTCTCTCTTTTCATATCTACTTCATTTTCTATTTGTAAAACAACCTATACTACATCACCTGCAAATCCGTTTATGAAGTTGGCAAGTTAATCAGGACGAAAATTGGATTATATACATGGCTTATTGTCTGGAATATATGGATTATGACGCCATCTTTCAATCTGAGCTTCTATTACTCCCACAAACGAAGGTTGAGAATACAGATTTCATGTGCACACAATTTGTGTATACAAGAGACCACATTGCGCTTTCGAATTTGTGAACTAGCTGCTGATTTTGGTGTCGTGATAGTGCGAAAACGGTCAATTTATCCATTGAATGGAAATGATCCATTTCAGAGTGGGAATCAATATTCGGAGATCGAATGCCCCAAAAACCTCATCTGTCTTGTGGGATCACGAACAGATTAGATGAATAATTGCAGTTCATTTGGGGTTCGTGATTTGGATAGTGGGATGAGAAACATGAGGTTCTTTTCTCATCGATTGCATAAGTTAATTAAAAAAGAACTGACTTTGCATTTCCATCTACAAAGTACAGTGCATTTTGTCTAGTACATTGTCTAAAATCAAATTAATCCACAATTGTGTACTTTTGGCATCTCACATTTGCTATTCAATGTTCTATTCTCAAAGTTTGAATGGTGCCGTGGATGGAAGGATAAATTTGTAAGTGCTTAATAAAAAGGACAAAACAAGCATTTATTTAGGCTAACGAAATGAAAAGGGCAATCGTCTTAGGTACAGAGAGAAAGCTTTTTACAGATCCAACGTTTTCTAACATAAAAAAGAAGTAATTTGCATTTTCTTAAATTATCGCGCTCAGAGAATGAGGTTGAAGACATTAGAATATCAGTTCGCCTTCATTTCTGAACTGGAATACACTTTCTCCTTTTTGAGTTCGGTCAGTTTTTTCCGGCAAGGCTAAATGGTGTAATGGCCATATTTAGCCATGCTACACCAAACGCAAGTCAGACAACGTAATCGACATACAAAGAGAGTTTCACTGACAGGCTTAGGTAGTTGAGTTAAAGTCGAGAGAGAGAGAACTGAAGCAACACAACCGGGTATTGCCGACGGTCCGGAATCAGTCCCGAATGGAAAAATCCTAGGACACCTCGTAATTTTGAACCAGAGTCAGATGACGAGGTCAACACCTGAGCTGGTACTTTCCAAACTTCCATACCACGTCAATGTGAGGACATTTAGGACCACGGCAGATATAGCGCACACCAGCCCCGACATACTCGAAGTTGCTTTGGGTTGAATCGAGTTTCCAACTCACAACCCTCTGGTCACTAATCAGAGACTATCAACGGGGCTACCGTACCGTGGCCCATCTGACAAAGAGGAAAGAAATACATACATCGTTATATTACAGCTGAATCAAAGCGGTCAAATAATTTCTATTTCCAAATGAATATCTATTAAGGGTGAATCAGCTTATGAAGTTGCCAAGTTTGTTTATTAAATATGTTCTTTAAGTTTATTTACTAAATATGTTCCAAGTTTATTTACTAAATGTTATTTACTGAATATTCTTTTTCTGCATGGAGCGTGGGTGATATACAAAATTATTGTTCTGAAGTACACTACATCATTCAACTTTAGAATAAACATATTAAAAAAGTTTGCAGATTTCAAGTGCACATAAACAAACACATTTTACAAATACAAGAGGATGTTTTGTTAACAGAATTCATCTTTACAGTGAGACGCTTTTTCTTAATTCTAGAGCTTGAATTGCATGGATAATAATGTTAAATTTATTGGCGTTGGTTTTGTTCACTATTGTTGACCAAAATTTATTCGAATAAAATGATTTGTTTAATGGAATATTAATACAGTAGAAACTCGCTAACACGAACTCCTTATCACGAAATTCCATTTAACGTGAAATGAATGTTCTATCCCGAAAAATAAGGCTGAAGCAATGTGGTAATTTAAACGTTTAACCTGAGCTATTTTACACGAAAAATCACCTAATCCGAAATGATTTCTCAATTTGAATGAGGTGCATTATCCAGAAGAACTAAAAGCTCTACACATCTTCATTACGGAGCAATAGAAAGTTTGGTCTGGACCATAGAGGAAATGTAAAAGTAGAGTGAACAATGGTAACCTTTTTATGTGCCTAGGATAGTGTGACCAAAACTAGCAGTAACGTGACCCTTAGACTACTTTCGTCTTCGGTGGAAACGAGCATTCATCATGATTGGTTTGGTCCACTGGACTGGAGAAGATACCTATCCATTAATTCATCATCTGATTGGTCTGTGGGACATAGTGAATTTTGGTGATTTAACTACTTTTGTCGCCACTCTAGAAATGCACATTCACACACCTACTCTATCATACGATTTTATATTGCCAAACAGGCGATAAGATGTCAAATTGGCCACCAAGTCAAATTTTTGCAGAGCAGTCACGTGACCACTAGTCGACATGTTGGTCACACGTTTTGAAGTTTCTCTCAATAGCAGTACTCAGTCTACTTACATTTCAAGTCTATAGTTTGCACTGAGCAGTTTGGAGGACAAAAAAAAATTCTGGTAAAGCTGTTCTATCCAGATGATGAAACAGCACTCAATAAACAATTATTTTAGACAACTACCGTATGCCTGATATGTAAAATTCTAATATGATGTAGAAAAATGAATAGTTAGCAAGAAAACTGTAACAATAAAACGTTTTGATTTAGTTTAGTTTTATTGCCATTAAAATGTAGAATTGAATAAGTTTTATTTTTCATGTTCTATTACTTATGTGCCATATTAGAGCTCCATCAATGCTATCTGTTCTATTCCCCTCGATGGAAAATAAGGAATTTTTATCTTGTTGAATTGAACGGGATGTTTTGGTTTTATGACGCAGTGTCTATCTTGTTGGATAACATGAAATTCTTCTGACACGAAATAATTTAGCTGGTTCCTTCGGCTAGGCGTTATCGAGGTTCGACTGCATTAGAATTTAATTCAGTGTTTATTAAAATTGTTCTCTCATATATGACTTTAATACTAGAATGGCCTACTTCCACCGGTGTCGTTTTACACACCGGTAGTTGCACAATTTAAACATAACTACATTATATAGTGATATCGAAATTGCATCGCTACTGTCTTTCAATTTAGCTAACTTTAATTATTTTGCAATATTTTGATAGACTTATGATTTTTACAAAAACGTGCAGTAAAGAGATTGTCAAACTAGTAAAACGAAAACAAAAGCAATAAAAGTTATAAAATAGAAGAAACTTATCTCTTTGACAACATAATATTTATAAAGATTTTAGCACTGATCTATCGAATTATTTTATATGCATACATTATTTACAATTGATACCGTAATAATTCCTGCTCTCCATTTACTGAACTGAACAACACATTTTGTTTGTGCGTTAGCTGCATATAAATTACACTTGTTAATTTCACATTTCTTGTGTTTGCGATACATATCCAACTTTGATTCTGATTTATAGTTTTGGTTCTTTTACCCTTGACTCTTAACTCACGACTGAATCATTGACGTTTTACTTGACGAAATTAGTAGAAACATTTCTTTTTCACATAAAAATTTCTAGCACAAATTGATCACTAACGCATTATACGTTTTTCATTCTGTGACATTCCGAATGGTATAAATCCAAATCATTCTGGGTATTGTCAGCATCATTTGTACCACCTTCTTTAGGATCTGATGTGTTTCCACGTAATCCTGTTTCTTTATCGGAATCTAAATCGGAACACGAGAGCTTTCCACCATCAGATACGTTGTAGAATAGCTCTCGAAACAGATTTACGATTTCATCAGGACGTGGACCCTTTCTACGAATCATCGCTTTTGTGTCTAAGATCAAAAATCGCCTTGAATGCTGTTGTAATTGGAATAATAATTGTAAACAATGCTCCAACCTAGACGGAAACACGCGAGTAAGACTGACCCAGTTATGCCTTATATGTCAAGGTCTCAAGTGTCCTTAATGTCCCAAACTGTCCTGTAATGGCCATCCTGTGATACAAAAACCTGTTTGAAATGGTCATCAGTTCTGGGTAATAGACAATTTGTTTTTCATACTTAGATTTTCATTCCTCTTGGAGCTTAGAATAGTTTTGTCTTTACAAGATATCTCGTCAGTAATAGAATTGACCAGATCATAATCAACGAGATATTTCTTGCCGCAGCCCTTGAAGGAGGAAATATTCCGGTTAGAAATATGCTTGGTTTGCTAATTTTATTGTCGGTTTTTAGTGAGCTAACTAAAAACTGACGATAGAAATAGCAAACCAGGCATAATTTGCTATTTAGACAGCGAAATCTGCTTGGTGTCGAAAAGACATCACCTGTCGTACTGGGTGAATTAAGTTACATGATTTTTTTAAATTGAGTTACCGAAAAAATACTCTGTAACCTTATAAAGTACAATTACTAAAGAAATTGTCAAAATACACCATAAAATGGGAAAGGGAGAAAGAAACAAACGTGCCCCAATGTCAGAATGACACTAACGGACGTTCTGTGAATCACCAACCTGGGAAATGCTTCTTGGTATACAGCAGTTCCTTAAAATTAAGTACAGCTGAAGTTGCTTTTTACTTTTTCCAAAAAGAAAGTATAGAAGGTCCACAGACCTACTCAGAGGAATGAATGACGTTTAAAAGACACTTATGACAGCCAGTATCAAGAAATAACAAACCCCTCCTAGATACGTTCGACTCAATGAAAGATGGAGCTGTCCTAAAGCAAGGGAGAGTAATATACTAGGTGGAATAAATTTCGGTAACGTTAAAAAGATATTTACTTAGTACACGAATCTCTGAAATTCATTGAGAGAAAAATGTGATAAATTCTTTCAGTTAGACAACTCGATGTTTGTCTGCAACTGATACAAAAGGCCTGAGTGCTTATCTAGCTTCCAGGAGCCGTTTTTCATACCCATGAATATTCAAAGTAAGTCAACATGCAGTTTCCAAAAGAAAGCAAAACACGGCATAAAGACTTTCAATAAATGTGAAAGCATTTTTTTAACTCCCACTCTCTCTTTGAAGAGAGACGAAAAGGAAAGAAAAATTTAAAGGGATGGTTGAACTTTGAATTATTTATACCGTCACAGGGAGTTTGAATTTTTGAAGAAGCATTTTGAAAATCTCTTCTAGGGAAATAAAATATTTTACCTCACCAGATCTAGGCAAGTGCACAAATCAATCACATGAGTACCGAGACACTTTAAGAAATTCAATCTTGAGGTTACCCTTTGGAGATATTTTTTTGGTTTCTTTCCATCTTAGCGTGTGTTTCGAAAACTGTCAAAGATCTGGTGTAGTTGGATTTTTTCATCCATATTTCTGGCTTTGTGTTATGTGTTTTCTTGTTTTACTTGCGTCCCTTATGACAAAATGTAATATATTTCTGACTTCGAGCCAAAAATGAATGGATGTGCTTGGTTTTTTTAAATTTATTGTATATATTCTTTAAAAGAATTGAATTAAATTTAAAAATTATTTTAACAGTGTTCAGAACAATACGGGAATAATGTACAAGGTTTTTAAAACTTCCTGCAAAAATTTGAAGGGGGAAATAAACGGAATGTAAAAATAATTTTCAAGTAGAGATGTATATTTGATGTAGTTGAACTTTATTCACTCAAATTTCTGCTTTTTGTATGATGTATTTTTTGTTTTACTTACGTCTCTTATGACAAAATGTATTTCTGACTTCTAACCGAAAATAAATGGATGTTCTTGGTTTTGAAAGTTTATTGCATGTGTTTAAAGAATGGATTGAAGTATAAGAATAATATACAAGGTGTTTCCAAACACCCAGTACATATTTTAAGGGGAAATACGGAACACAAAAATAAAGCATATGTCGCACCGATGTGCTAAGGTGAAGAAATGTAAGACAGCAATTACATGGTTAAAACATGCGAGTTTAATAGAATTCTTTATTATTCTAATATGAACAGATTATTAGTTTTAAATAGTTAAAATCGAGATTATTTATAACAAATATTACACTGTCGCGTAAGAATGATCCCGATTAGGAAAATTTAAAGTTTTTTGCGCGTCACGGGCAAATTTTACACAATTTTGCATTTCGTATATCATTGAAGACAATTTTTCTGTTCTCAATCATATTCTAGTTACTGAGCTCAATTGAAACAACCAGAGCAAAATCTGTGAAGATGTATGACATAGAAACTCTGGCTTCCTTGAACCTTTCGTTAAACTTTTGCCTTGAAAAGTTACACTTACAGTGACTGTAGCTTTACGGGCAGCCCTAGTAGATGTCCAAATAAGGTGTTTAAATAGTTGTAAGAAGTATATCACTGGACTTTAAATTAAGTGGACTTTACTGAATAAGAAATGACTTAAAACTGTAATGTATCAAACTAAAATCACAACTACATAATATAGCAATGCATACAAGTTCAAAAACGTATTAGTGATTAGTCAACAATGTTTCACATTTTTTTCCAATGGCGGGTGATTGCAAGACTGGTGGAAGCCAAACAATAGAGCAAGTGGCAGCTGTAGGAAAATTCTATTGACCCATTCGGTCCCTCATTTCCCTTAATCTCTCCCACACGAAGTAGAATAGAGCGCAGGACATCAGAGCAGGTGTGCACGTCCATATCCTCCTGAAGTTCGCAGAGTTTGCAAAAAGGATAGTTTAATTATATAATAATGTTTAGCAAGGTAGTCGTGAAGAGTAAGACGGAATTCAAGGACATTTGTCTTCTTTGACCAATCAGGAAAGTATGAGATGTTACACCAGGTTTTTATGGAATTTCTCTCCGGAAGTGCTTTGTGAGGGTATTTTTGAATGTTGTAAATTATAGATTTAATATTGTGATATGAGATCTCAGCATTTCACGACTGAGAAATCTTTTCCTCTTTCTTTGCTAGCAAATCAGCCATCTTATTGCCCGCGATACCCAGTGGCTAGGTATCTACTGCAGATTTCTCTTTATTATGGTCGGATAGGAGCATTAGGAAAGACCGGTATTTTTCAATGGCTACTGAAAGAGGAGAGCATATTTAGACATAAAACGTTCCTTTCGATATGATTGAAGGATTTTTCCACTTGTAAAGATATGAATATTATATAAACAGCAATATTTAAGCGCTTTATTTCAATCTCTAATGATTTGAAAGTACATTATTAACTGATAAGACTATATAACGATACCACCGAGTAGAAATTAAGGCTGGCACAAGGAAATCGAGAAAAGTTATTGCCAAATCCTTAATTTTATAATTCGAATGAATTGAAGAGGTTTTTCAGCAACAGATGCAATCAAGTTGATGTAATTTACACGTATTGCTCTAATGAATTTATAAAGTGCGTTAAATAACATCGTGTCTCAAACGTGGAAAGGAAATAAGTCAAGTATAAATTTTAATACCTTAACAGAAGTGTTAAATCACGGAGTGCTTGTTGCAGAAGTACGCTCGTTTCGCCACTACTCTTTCCAGTGTATTTCATTAAATGAAAACACTATTAGTTCGAAATGCAGCCAACAATAAAGTCGACAGATACTCTGTTACTGCAGACATGCAGCACAAGGCTCCCAAGAATAAAATAATACACTGGGAAAACACAACTGCGAGTTTTCAAGATAATTCTCTAACGCTGATTTATCTCACGAATCCAGATAGGTAGCAGCGAACAGCCTTATCATTAGCAAAATCTTTTTTCACTTTTGTTTCAACTCCTCGACATGGGAACTTGTGATTCCGCTTTAATTTTGGGGAAGCAAGGTGCTACAGATTGCACTCTGTCGTTGCACAGCCCTCAGGAAGAAAGCCATTATCGCCTGAACTGCATAGCAAATATTTAATTACATTCGAGATTATCGCTTTCGAATGAATCTAATTAAGTCACCGAAGCTTTTAATTCGCGGTTTACTTCCTGAAAACAATTCTGCCAAACTCAGCAGCCGCCAGGGGGCGCTCCATGTCTTCCACAAAGGACTTCTAATTCGGAAAGAGAGAAATATTGTTATGGGTGCGAGCTCTAGTTCGTAAATCTTGGAGAAGTTAATCTCGTGGATGATATGTCAACATCGTAAAGTGTTTAACATTTCAATATATTACATCTCTCGGCATTATCTATTCTATGAATTTCGGGGCAAACAAGGGCTTCGTCAGGTACCGCCGTGTGAGAACAGCACTTGAATTTCAGAAAGTGATGCCTTCGGAATAAGGGAACAGTCGGCTCGTAACATGAAAATTTGCGATGAATGATTTAAAAGGAGTTGTGAGAGGGGGAAAAAGCTTTATTCGGAAGGTCTTTTGTTCTCTGCGAATTTGTTCGAACTGAAACGCAGTAATTAATGCAAAAGCGTATGATTAGAATTTCAAACAGCTCTCTGCGCGAGTATTGCATTTTTCTCATCTAGATATTTTCGCCATTTGAGCTTGTTTAGCATTGAAAGCTGTCGATGTGGAAAACAGAATGAAATTTTGACAGAAAATGTTATACTCTGGTAGGAATTAGTTTGTGAATTCATTGCTGTTAAGATATTGGATTATTTCTCATTTCCTTTTGACTGCATTATAATTAGTTTCTAAATTAAGATAGCTATACTAAAATACGATAGCAATTGTTATTCATTTGAAATTTGAATAATAATGTAGCGCATTTTAAAGTTATTTTCTTTATTAACATAATTATAAGGAAACAAAAGAGATATAGCATTAATTTAATTTTTCTTAATCTTTCTCAAGATTTGCAATGTTTTCAATATTAAAAGCAGATCATTAGTTCTAAAAATAGTACTTTTTATATTGATGTAAACTCAATACTTCTTGAATCGATTGAATTAATTTCTCTATGTGAGTCACCTATTTTCTATGGAATTACATGTTTGATGATTTGGGTGCATTTTCGTACACCCACCAGAATTTAAATTTATAATTAGGTTTGTTTAATTTAACCCGTTAATGCCTGACATTTTTTCGAAAATATTTTAAATACTGCAAGTAAATATCGTGAAATCAACTGGAAAAATAGTTAAAAAATCCAAACTAAAAATTGAGGTTTTATTGACAAAACTTAAACAACCCTAAAAAGGGACGCTGGGCACCAGAGGGTACATAGTTTTCCGCATAAAGTAATTTTTAATAACTACGTTTATTTTTATACAAAGGAATTTTTTGGTTAAAGCATGTATAATAAAGCATTTGAAAACATTGAAAATGCCAGGAAATAAGGCATTTTTTAGTTTTCTCTGGTATGAAATTCTACAAAGCATTTGTCATGCAAACCCACCATGCACTTGCTACATTTCCGATATACTTTTTTTCCGCAATTGGCGCATCTCACCTGAGTTTTATTAACAATTACATAATGCTTTTGCCTGTCATATCTAATGACATTTGATACTCTGGATCTTAAGTCCTTTGGTTTCCCTAAAGATCTTCCGGGTTGTAACTTCCTTTCTGTATAGTACATTTCTTGAAATAGGCCAAACATATATCTCTTGGAAATTCGAGAAAGTGCAGGGGGGTTCGTGTTTGATGATGCACAAAGACGATATAACTGGCATGCATTTTGCATAGCAGCCTCTAATCCAAATATGAAAAGAGGCCACCACCATTTCTTACTCCGGATCGAACAACGGTAACTTGCAATGTTCTGATCCATTCTGTCAGAACCCCATGAAATAATTATATTTATGAATTAAATTCGGTTGATCAATTTCAATTATTTTTTTCTCAGTGTTTGACCACCGTTTAACTTTTACCAATGGGTAAACACCATTCACATTTGAAGCTATGGTTACAACATTGTTGTCGTTCACCTAACTAGGATTACATTGTCTTGCTTTTCATCGTACTTATACTCAAAGGTATGTCTGGTATGTTTTTTAAAAGATGAAACGTCGCTTAATGGGCATTTTTCAATGCGATTGGGACGCACTTTCCAGACATATTAAATCCTTTATTGGACAAATAATCAATTAGTGCAGGAGAAGTGAATAAATTGTCACTGTATAAGTCAATGTTGGAATGTTTAGGTAGTTCTGAAATGAGATCCACGACAACCGAACCTCCCATACCTAATTTTTCAACAATATTTAGAGTTCCTGCCATTTGATAGGTCTCAAACTGCACCAAATAACCAAGCCTGGTGTTCAAGCACAAAATCTTGTATCCAAAACGGATCGGTTTGCCGCGAATGAACTGTTTGCACCTGTGGCGGCCATAGTACGGCACCATGCTTTCATCAATCAAAAGTTGCTACTCCTGGGGTTGATAATGCAGGAATTTTTCATTCACCGTAACAAAAAAGGGTCTAACCTTTATCAGCTTATCTTGTTTGCTGATCATGTTATTATCAACCATATGAAAGTACTGCATGATTTGTTCAAATCGATTTCTGCACATTGCAGAACTTATTGCAGTATTGTTGACATCAATATCAGCAGATAAGTAAAGACGTCTCTGTGGCACAATAGCATACCCACTGGTTAAAAGAATGCCAAGGAACAAACGCAATTCACTTCGTGTCACAGAAAACGTTGGATTACTTTTTTGTTGAGCATACAAAATGCTCTGTGAAACGAATTCATCTAGCAATTCATCTGATATAAATTCTTCAAATATGGACACAGGTGATCAATGGAAATTTAGAAAGTCTGGCTTTGACACATTCCATGATAAATTTTCTTTTTTATGGCCGGGAATATCCTTGTGAGTCCATTTTCTTTGTGTAGGTTTTTCTTTTCTGTCTTTTTACGCTCACTGTTCCTTTGATTCTTCGCTGTCGCTTGACAAGTAAGGGTTTCATACTGTTTACCATGGTTTACTCTTCTAATAGTCACGCTAGCAGAAGCCCTTAACTGTTGACCCAATAACTTGTCAACATCTACTGCATCTTCTGATCCACTATCTTCGTCAGTGATGTCATTGTCCTGGGAAGGTAATACAAATGTCGGCCTCTTTGAACTCATCATCAGATAGCTGCTCCAGCAATGCCAGGGCTTCTTCTACAGTCAAACTTAAAAATATAAAAGAATGTCAATCACAGAACCACGAAAAGGTACATACAAAACAAAAATCACAGAAGTTAGTGTAAAAAAATGAATAAGTTATGTGACTATTTTTTAAATATCACGTTTTCTAAATTTAAGTGCACTAAAGCAACGACTTCTAATATTTTTTCAGAAGTAAATAAGCATTTTCAAATGTTTAACAGCTTAAAATTTTTTTGTAGTATACAACACAATGTGAGGATATTACAACCAAAATTTCGTTAACTAACGGAATTCTATATTAATTTATTTTTAACTTCTATGAAAATCCAAAGAGAAACAAGAGTTAAGTTTTGCAAAAGCATTCTAATGGTTGTTTACAACAAAATATTTAACCCCGACAAGAAACGCCAGGATCTTCGTCATGTTTGTGCACGGCGAATATACGTGTCCTCCTGTGCCTAGCATCCCTTTTTAGGGACGTTTCTAAACTTCTAAAAACATCATCAAAATTTAAAAACTTATAAAATTCCAAAAATACGTAAACTAAAGAATTGCATTTAATGCCACATTTATCAAATACAGACCAATTGATTTATAAATGATGGGAAAATCTTACCTCTTTTAATTCGACATTGCAAACGATGCGTTTTGCGTAGATGAAAATAGAAAGCCCACATCACCAACTTTACTACCATCTATTGAATATAATTAAAACAAATGCTTAGAAATGCTTCTTCGTGATTTTTAAGTTGAAAGCTGCATTTATTTGAAAGTGAGGCTCTTTTTTTGAAGCGTCCCTAAAAAGGGAATCTAGGCATTAATGGGTTGATTAATGTGAAGATAATTTTGCCAACTAATATATTTAATACGTTGAAGGATGTTTAGTTTGGTTAGAGGACTGATAATTAACGAAGAATATGTTATGGTATTGGTATTTTCAATTAACGTCACACTGGAGCAACACAACAGGCTATTGAAGAATATGTTATGTGGAAGATAGAAATGAAATTCATTGCCTTTATTTAAAATGAAATGCAATTCACGCGTTTATATGCAGACAGTTATTTGATATCACCAGTCATTTAAGTCAACACTACCATAACCATAGAGGAGAGATGAAAGGTACAGAGCGCTAGGATTGCAAACAGGGGACACGAGTTACGGCAACTTTGATCACAGCGAAAAGCTTCTCTATGGAATTTTTTATAAGAATGACAGACGGAGAACGCAAGCATCGGTCTATTTATTGATCAAGAAAAAGGGTTGAATATTACTGTGGGTTCAAATGTAAGAAGAGAGAGGGGAAGGGACTCCTATACACATCAGAGGAATATTTTTAATATTTGAAGCATTTAAAACGAGCACTATTGCATTGTAGCATATTGGAATCATGTATGAAATGATACTTAAAATCGGCCCCTTAAATATAATTCTCCCCACAGATAAGTAGCTTAACGTTCCAGAATAACTCCTCCTTTTTTTTCTTTTATCACCCTCTAGTCCGATTTATTGTTGTAGCATCTAGTCCCCAATACATCTTGTCACCACTTTCACTTATTGAGTTTTCACACCTCGCTAACCACGACTTCAAACCGACCAGCTCACTCAAGTTGTTTGTTTCGTCTTCCTTTCTAATCGCCGATGCATTCCACCACAACTCTTAAGACGCACGTGCTACTTTATAAAAACACCACCTGTTTTACACACAAATTTACACTTAATGGGTCCTCTAATCTAGTTATCTTACTTTAAACCCTTAACCCCCAAGTAGACTAATTTTTAACTTATTCTTCCACGAACTCCTTTGAATAAGAAGACTCAGAGGCTTTCTATACATCCTACACACAACTCAGAACCCTTATATACATTATGTTACAATTTGTCAACTTTACTCAAGGATTTAATAAAAGGTTTTTAAGACTTTTCTGCTCCCTTGTGAATTCCCCCAATGGATAACTCAACCGATAGCATACACCATTCCTGATACGTCTGTCATTATGATATATATATATATATATATATATATATATATATATATATATATATATCAGAAGTAGTGGGATAGAACAGGAACAGTTGATTGACAGGAAGAGTTCTACTTTTTACTAACACAACATTTATTACGAAAATATATAATTTAGCATTGATGTTCAGAAGTCCACATTCAGAAAAAGTAACAATTTTTATCCACAGAGGATTAATATGGAGCCACTAAGGTCTCCCGTTCTTAAGATGCACGATCAGCCACACAGGTCTTGCGCTATCCGAAAATTTCCATGTTCTGCCGTAGAATGAATTATTTTCCCGCTCTGCTTTGAGCGTTTCCATCGCGACCAGAACGCACGGAACTCCAACCAATCAGAACATCGCTCTCGGAATACGAATATGGTTGAGTGTTCTAAGACGAATGGGGAAAGGCGAAACGATTCAGTCTTGACACTTGTCCATCCTGACGATGTTCGACCCGAACATCACCGTTCTCATACAGGCGTCTATCATGAGATTTTGTACTGCCTAGTTTGTATTTTACATGTTTCTTTCGAAGCTCGCGCTCTCTTCTAGAATTGTATTCTTGCTGATTTGCAAGCTCAGTCTGATGTTGTTTTCGAACATGTTCTTCCCTCAACTGGTGGACAGTTCTTTGTTTACGATATTCCGACTCTCGTGTCATATCATGAGGATGAAGCAACATTGAATGGGCTTGCTCCAATTGGGACTGCCTTTTAATCAGTTCATCGCGCAATAAATTTTGCTCCATTTGGTGATATTGTAACAGCTTCCTTTCTAAATCTTGCTGATGTATCATTTGCAATTTTTCTAATTCTTTGCTAGACTGCTGAAGTATATTTTCATATTGTTTATCTAATTTTTGTTTATGTCCTTCCATTTCTTGCTTACATTTAGCTTCAAGCCGGTTAAGAGCCTTTTGGTGCTGACACCGCCGCATACACTTATAACCAGACATTTGCTCATGCATATGGTTTCCTTGCTCATGTTCTTTAATTTGCCGTGTGACAATAGATGTAGTCCGTATTGTAGCAAAATTATTTGCCCCTACGTCAGCACTATTAAGAATCCTGGAAGATGAGTTTGATGGACTAAGACGAATTCCACCACGCTCACGAAATGAAGCAGGATAATTATATGTAGAATCTGTTTCAGAAGCAGGCGGAAGACTACTTGTACTACTACTTTGACTAATCCTTTCCAGTAAACGAGGATTAGGTACGTGGGTGAGATCTATCTCTTCGCTAGACATATCCAACTCTATGGCGCCTACAGTGTATACAAAGGCATCTGCTGATGAGTCATTTTCTTTCGCCTCTTTTACTTCAAAGTTGATGTGGGGGAGTGGAGGGGTACTCACGCGTACTCTTTCCCCGTTATATATAGTAACGCCTGGAATTGCTGACGCTTTGTTTTTTATTTCGTTCCCATTATTGCCAATTGCATCAAATCGAGATGGTTCTTTTATGTCCATATCGGTAACGTTTAATGTTCCCTCAGAAAATGCAAACTTTACCCTTGTTAATACATCCATACCTACTATTGCTTCAAATTGTAAATTTTTAACGACATGCACATCAGCACATAAAGAAATATTATCAATAATAATTTCTGCACGGAAAAACCCATCGGTACTTATTCTGTGTTGACTTATTCCATTTACATATATCTTGCTACCATTCAATATAGGAGATCCTATTTTATGATAACATTTTTCACTAATTAGAGTTACTTCAGATCCAGTGTCTATTACAGCACTAATATAACATTTTTCAATATAAATACACTTTTCAATTTTTTTTGGCGTTACAACATATATTTGATTTACAGTTTTACTCACATTCGCATTTTCACCTTTAAAATTATATGTACAAGCATTGCTCTTATGCCCATAATTTCCACATGCATAACATTTAATTTTATTACTACTATATGGATCTCTACTTGATATATCATAATCAACCTTATTACCATACTTATTGACATTTGTACTATAACCAACAGTTTTGTTATAATTATCAACATTTCTACTATTCTGGTAAGCACGAAAGTTCGACGATTCACCTTTATCTCGGGTTCCATCTTGCGAAACATTTTTTCTGAATTTATTTACATTCCGCATCTCATCCTTTCCTAATTGCAACCTCGCGCTCTCGTATTCCTCTAATTTTTTCACTATGACTTCTGCGCTTTTTAATTGATGCCAATCATCTATGAAGTGTGTTTTGATTTCGAACGGCGCTCTACGTTTTATCTGCTCAGATACAATTAGTTCCTTGAGCTCGTCAAAATTTGTTATTTTGAGTCCTCTTATCCATTCCTCAAAATAATGGCTTATCTCGAACGCAAAATCTCGCCAAGTGGCTGTACTTTCCTTTTTATGATTTAGAAATTTTTGTTTAAATTGCTCAGACGTTAGTTTAAATCTTTTAAGTAAAATTTCTTTGACGTATTCGTAGTCGTTCGATTTTTCCTCCGGTTCGCGGGTTATTATTTGTGCTATCTCTAAGGGTAATAAACCCAGTAAATGTGTTACGAACTCTTCTTTTTCGATTTTGATCTTCGTCGCTTGTCTCTCGAACAGCGCTAAGTATGTACTTATATCGTTAGATTCATTCGAATCAAAACTTTTTATTATCTTCGATAGTTCCTTTCCTCTATCCCATGCAATGTTTGATTCTGTCATGCGATTTTCCCGAACTATTGGTGTCGCATTTTGCAGTTTCAATTTCTCTAATTCGAATTCGCGCAATTCTCTTTCTTTTTCTAATTGACGCAATTCTCTTTCTTTTTCTAATTGACGCAATTCTCTTTCTTTTTCTAATTGACGCAATTCTTTTTCCTTTTCTAATTGACGCAATTCTTTTTCGACTCTGTCACTTATTATTGTATCCAGAAGTGTTTTCGTATACTCCTCATCGTAATCTTTGTGTTTCGTCACTATCGTCTTTAATTTCGTTATTGTTGCGTTTAAAGGAATTTCTAAATCTAATTCCGTTGCTAGACGGCAAATATCGTCCTTTCTTGCTTTACCAAAATATGACATCGTTTTATGAAAAATGAGCAAAATGTACTCACAGTTTGTGATGACTACAGGATGTTGTAATCCAATTTCACTTCACTCCGGTTGATCCCTGTGATGATGACTCCAGGATGTTGTAATCCGATTTCACTTCACTCCGGTTGATCCTTGGCCCGAGCCCCCAAATTTGTCAGAAGTAGTGGATAGAACAGGAACAGTTGATTGACAGGAAGAGTTCTACTTTTTACTAACACAACATTTATTACGAAAATATATAATTTAGCATTGATGTTCAGAAGTCCACATTCAGAAAAAGTAACAATTTTTATCCACAGAGGATTAATATGGAGCCACTAAGGTCTCCCGTTCTTAAGATGCACGATCAGCCACACAGGTCTTGCGCTATCCGAAAATTTCCATGGAATCGGTCTCAAACCTCCAATTATAGTGCCGTGTGGGGCACATCAATATAGAAGAATATGTAAATCTTTGTATGTATATAAGTGAGGAGATTGGGGATCATGAGCTGATCAGACTTCTTGTTTTCTAAAAGTATGTTTTTAAACCATAAGACTTGGCTACGTAATAAAATTTATTTTTAATGTATAAAACTCTGTCTTCAATCGATAAAACCCAACAATTGGTTATGGGCCTCAGACCTTAAGCTGAACCTGAATTCTGCCACTACCGGTATCCAGTATGATGGGGATTCAAGAAATGTCCATGTTTTCCTTCCCGAAGTTATCGGATTTCAACTATGCCACGTGGAAGACGGACAAGAAGGCTAATGGACCGGAACTGCTGGGAATTTATCACTAAAACGGAACCTCTATTATTGGAAGATGCTCCAGAACAAGAAAAAAGAGACTATCGTTATAGGAAGCAGAGGACATATACAACTATCTACCAGGGCATAGACAGAAAATATCAAGTCTTAATTTCATCTACTGAAGACGGTAAGGAAGCCTGGGATATATTAAAGACCAACTTTGAACCAGCATCTAGAGCACGATTGGCAGGCCTTGTGGACGAGTTCTTTTCAATCCGCTACCAGCCGGAGGACGAATCCATTGGACTCTTCTGCAAACGAGTGCATGAGAAGCTGTTACAGATAAAAGAAGGTGGATTCGAAATCCCAGACCTCTTAGTTTGCTTTCAACTAATAAGACATTTGCCTCACGAATACGATAATCTGGTACAACTGCTATACAGGATAGATGACAACGAGTTCACGCTAGACAATTTGTCTAAACATTTAATAACAGAATCCAGCCGAATCGAGCTGAAGCGGAAAGACGAAGGCACAAAATTAAGTATCGTGGCCGATGCTTATGCTACAAGAAACAAGTCATCGAGATACCAGGAGACACGGGCGTCTACTCCTGATCACAGCAGATGCGTACTGGACCCTGAATTAATTCCTTCAAGCCCAAGAAAGTCGACAGTTTGTCGTATGGGGCCGCGAACATTCTGCAACTACTGCAAAAAGTCGGGACATTACGAATCGAAGTGCTTCAAGAAATGCAATCGGCAGAAACCTGGTGGTGAATTATTTTATATGGAGGACAATCCAAAAACTGATCTTCAACGTGCCTATGCAGTTTCAAATTTTCCAAATGAAAGACCGAGGGAATTTCTCATTGATTCTGCTGCAACTGCTCACTTCTGTAAAGAACGTGATATGTTTACGACATTCAGAAAACTACCACCACAGAAGATCCTAGTCGGAGACAAGGACAGCACCTCGGAAGTATTAGGTATGGGTGATATTCAATTTACAGTTTTAGATAGAAACAGAAATTATGATATAACTTTAAAAGATGTGTTATACTCGCCTAATATGAGAAGAAATTTAATTAGTGGTGCTCGTATTGACCTTGTGGGAAACCAAATTAAATGGGGAAATAACAAAATGATTATTTATAATAGTTATAATAAATATTTGTTTACTGTTCCCAGAATTGGAAAATTGTATATCTTGAAAGGTTATCCCAAGATTAAAAATTATACATATGTAACTGGTTTAGATCTAGAAAAAGCCCACCGTAGGTTTTGTCATGTTAACATGCCCTTAATTGAAAATATGAGTAAAATTAATTGTGTAAAAGGAATTGAAAAACTTAATTGTAAGAATATAGATAAAAATTGTAAGATTTGTGCTATTGCTAAATCCACTAGAATATCCTTAAAAAGAAACTATATGTACGAAAGGAAAACTAAAAATGTTTTGGAAAGGATCCATATGGATTTGTGGGGTCCTGCTCCAGTTAACTCTCTAGGTGGAAACAAATACTTTTTATCTATTATTGATGATTTTTCACGTAAAGTAACTGTTTATATTATTCGAAATAAAAATGAAGTTTTTGATTACTTTAAAAAATACTTGGTTAAAGCTGAAAGACAGCTAAATGTTAAGTTAAAATGTGTCCGAACTGACAATGGTTTAGAATTTTGTCACAAAGAATTTAAAAAGTTTTTAAATGATCTAGGAATAAAAATCGAAAGAACTTCAACTTATACCCCTGAACAAAATGGCATTGCAGAAAGGTTCAATAGAACAGCCATGGATTGTGTCAGAGCTATGCTTCAAGACAGTGGTTTACAACCACAATTTTGGTCAGAAGCACTTTTAGCATTTATTCATACTAAAAATAGATGCGAACACAAATTAACTGAGGGTATATCTCCTAACGAAATATGGACTGGTTTCAAACCATCAGTAAAACATTTTAGAATTTTTGGCTCTTTGGCATATGTTCATATTCCTAAAATACAGAGAAATAAATTACAACCCAGAGCTAAACTTGGTATTTTGACAGGATATGGTTTGAAAGCTAAAGGTTACAGAATATATGTACCAAACGAGAAGAGAATAGTTGAAACAGTCCATGTTCATATCGACGAAAGTAAGAAAGCTGTTGATGTACTATTTGGTAAAAACTTTGAGTACGTTTCTTTCGATCTTAATTCTAATATTCCTATTTATCAATCAAATGAAAATATAAAAGTAAAATCGGAAAGTGAAACTCAAGTTTTAGATTCTAAAGATTTAGTTAAAACTGAGGACTTAAAAAGTCTTAACATTTCAAATTGGCGAAGAATCGAAAAACCTAGAAGTAAAAGCAATAGGATAGATGTATACTATTATTCTCCTGAAAATTTGAGAATGAGATCTTTAAATGATATTAAAAAGTACTGTACTAAAAATAAGATTAGGTTTGATCCTGTAAATTTCAATTTTAAGCCAGAAACTGAACATCCTAATGTGGATATTTCTAATGTGCCATCTACTTCTAGTGATGAATCTAATTTTTTAGACCAACAAATGTACGACATGTATGATCAGTGTTACAATGTCGAAATCCCCAAAAGTTATGAAGAAACGCAAGCAAGTAAGGATAAAATTAAATGGAATACTGCCATGAATGAAGAAATTCAGATAATGAAGGATAGGCAA